>BSBM01000437.1:25002500-26320000 GCA_027924585.1 Larix kaempferi | reverse complement strand
CTCATCCTCATCCTCATCATCATCATCTTCATCATCAATATCATCATCATCGTCGTCATCATCATCATCATCATCTCCATCATCATCATCGTCATCATCACCCTCTTCCTCATCGTCATCATTATCATCATCATCATCATCATCATCATCTTGGTCATCATCTTCATCATCAACATCATCATCATCATCTTCATCATGATCACACTAGTACAAAATGAGAGATAAGTGACTAGGTGACTAAAAAATTTAGCCACCACTGTTTTTTCAAGGGATAAATGACTAAAATTGGGCAAGTTTAAGTAAGCCAACTAAAAACGACTAAGATAAATGACTAATTTAGTCACGAGATAAAATATATGACTGGATAACAAGTGACTAAAGTAAAAATGACTAACATAAATGACTAATTTAGTCACCGAAATATAAATATTACTAGCTAACAAGGACTAATGTGAATTAGTCGTTTATGTTAGTCATTTTTAGTTGTGTCACACTAACAATGGAAAATTGCAATTTTGATAATGAATTTGTACAATATTTTACTAAATTTTAGCAATGCAGATGGATTTAGAGATTTTACTATGGGGGTCATGGTCCATGTGTGTGGTCTCAAACCACCATATTAGCCCTCCACAAGGGATATTTGGCTTGGAAGTGGGATGTGGTGCTGATTTTGAAGTTTAAAACACTAGATATGGTTTCTAACACCACATAAACCTATGTCCCTAACAGAATCTTCTAGCCATCCAAGCCTAAGAAGATCACCTCAATCAACCATACATAGCCTCTTGAGGGTATCATTGGCCAATGATTGAGGATATTCATGCTATTATGTGGTTTTGAGAAGTATGTAGGTGTCTTAGGGCCTTAGGAATGATGCTCTAGAGAAGAAGACCATGCCTTTGGCTCTACAAAACCCATTGAGCCATATAGAACCATGAACAATGCCTCAAAGAACCACACATGAGTTTGCAAAGGTATCCATGGAGCTTTGTATCTAGGTATCGCGGCCTTAAGGATTTGGACATGGAAAATAGAAGAGACATGAACCTTGGGGCCTGAAATATTTTAGCCATCCAAGGATATAAAGAGGGTTTCCTTCACCAACCACACATGGACTCCCGAGGGTATCATCATCCTATAATTAAATATGGTGATTCCATTAGGTAGGTTTGAGAAATATGTATGTGTATCAATGCTTTGTGAATGACATTCTAAGGGAAATACCATGCCATTGGCCCTAAAGAAACCACCGAGGAATCCAAAACCATGAACAATTCCTAATTAAGATACCACATGTGACTATGCAAGGGTATCCATGGAACTATATATCTAAGTCTTGGGGACTTTGGGGCTTCAACATGGTCATGGGAGGAGGATCATGACGAAGATGTTGATGATTATGAAGATGATGAAGATGACGATGATGATGAGGATGATGATGATGATGATGATGATGATGTTGACGAGGAAGAGGGTGACGACACTAATGATGAGGATCACACTACTACATATGGCTCAAAAGTCCCAAGAAAGTTTTCCATGAAACAGTTAAAATCGATGTTTTCGTGGAAAAACAGTTTAAATTTTTGGAAAATTTTAAAAACTCCCCCGACGAACGTCACTATAGCAATGGTATGGACCTTTCGTCACTATAATGACAAAAGTTCATTGCTATAGAAACGAAAGGTCCATACTGTCGCTATGGTCCTGATCATCAGTATTTGAAACCTTTATGGATTAATCTAATACCAAATATTTAATTTGCCATTTGGAATATGTTTTTTCCATTGCAATTTATAACCATAAACATGCCTAATTTTTTAAAAATCCCTAAAGAACTTTTATTTTTGAATTATTAACTAATATATGGATGTCTATACGCCAAGTCTAATTAGTATATTATAAAAACTAGTAATTAGTATATTATAAAAACTAGTTATCTAGTATATTATAAAAACTAGTTTTATATAATTGATATAACTAGTTTTATAGAATTGATAAAATTGATATATTTGGATTGGATAGATGAAATTTGATTTTCATGTTTAGAAATTTATTTTAGTTATGAGAGTTAGTGGCTTTGTCAATGCCTTTTTGAAAGAGGCATTGACTTAAGATCAAACATATTTTCCCATTAAAAAGTAGTATCAATGATCACTAATTAGAGTATTAATTAAAAGAGACCTTAGACTTAAGGGAATGACCTTTGCTACAAAGCTTTATCTTAATAATATTCTTAAATTTTCCAAATTATACTTTTGGCTACAATGTTAAGAACCACCCAATTATATCCAGGAAAAATATCACATGTAATGCCAGCGCAAAGGTAAAGTATAAGCAAGGTGTAGTAATGGTTAACCTTCCAATGTGAGAAGGCTATAGGCCCTGACATGTAATCAATCATTATGACATAGTGTCCCAAACAATTAGGCTCAAACTTGTCTTAAGCGTCTTAATTTTTAACAACTTTTAAAATTATATTATAATACCGTATATATGGTTTGAAAATAAATTATCTATCGTAAGCTCTAGCAATTTGACTATTTTATTTATGCATGTGCTCAAGGTCGATTTTAAGGCGCTTTTCATCGAAGGTTTGTAAGGAGGGAGAATGATATTATGATGGATACATCCACCTTGTCCCTAGCACTGCATCAAGGTGGTTCAATTTTTGACATTAATTTGGTCAAAATTTGACTATTAAAGATGCAAATTTGTATTACGTATAACAATATTTACATATTTATTTCTACTTAATCATTAAAGACATTTTGCACATTTGGATTCTAGTATATTATGATGTGATATGTGGCTCATGGGAGCATGTAAGTCTGAAGATGTTATGTTCTTTATCACATAAATAGAGTGATATAGTTAAAAATATTAGTGCAATTATGTTATATTCTTTCACATAAATATAGTGACATAGTTAAAAATATTAGTGCAAAACCATTACATACGATGCAAGTTACATAGATCCATAAGTCAACACAAGATAATGCACACATGTTTGAATATATTATAATAATAATAATAATAATAATAATAATAATAATAATAATAATAATAATATTAACAATAATAAGAAGAAGTTGGCCAAGGAAACAAATAGCTGTGAGGTTTGGTGGGTTGTGGGAGGCAAATAGCTGTGAATAGGGTCCAAGAGGCGTTTCTAACATTTTTGAAGCCACCATTGATGCCCGTTGAGGAAATTGTGATGTCAATTAACCACTGTTGAGGGTTTAGAATTGGGTACTTATTTTCCAGCTATGCCATGGATATACAAGAATTGGAGAGAACTTGGAGGATCTTGAAGAGACGGGCTCCAGCTCTAGATTCAAAATCTCAAACTTCCCTTCCAGAATCGCAGGTTGTCTATTTGGTTTTATGTGAAAATTTAGCAATGTATCTCAACTAAGCGTAGTCATGTAATTACATAAGTGATTATAAATATCTTCTTGCTATTTTTTTTCTTGAATGATGGACTTCAATCGATCTTTATTTGCTCACCATTAACCTGAACAAGAGATAATTTTGTGTTCATTATTCTTGTAAGGATTCCATTTTTTCCAGCATTTTCTATCAATTTATGAAATAATGGCCCATGTAGGGTGATCTCTTTACATGTTTCCTCCTCTTCAATCATGCCCTTATGGATCAAAACAATTCTACAATATGTTGAAAAAAATGCAATTCCTTGGTAACCAAAACTTGTGTTTTGCCTCTGAGTTCATTCCCTTTGAGGTGATCCATGATGCATGAATGTCGTGTGCTTTCCTAATGGAATATTAGAACATGATAGTGAAGGGAAATGTAGGAGGTAGTGAACAATCTAATATTTGGAATGATGAAGTGACAATTCCCTTGGTGTCTTATGGTGAAAATTGAGGTATAGGGACATGCCTTATATAGGAGGAAGATGTCCTAATTAACCAACACATGGACATAGTGAAGTTTGGGTGAATTTGTCGTGGTCACGATTTTAGATGATAAGGGTGTGATGTTGTGCATACTTGTTGTAGTAGTGAAGGCCATCTTATTGAAGCGCATTAGTGAAAATATATTTTGAAGAAAATTTTCTTAGTGGTAAGTCCCTTGGTGAAGCATGCTTGGCATATAGATTTTGGTAAGAGTGCCTTATGGAGAATGTCTTGATGGTTGAATGACAACCTTCCACTAGTAGCACAACTCATGACTTGTATGGGAAAAATATGGAGTGAACTGCCAATGAGTGACATGGTGACAAGAACAAATTCATTCGCAAAATGCTACATGTAATACTAGAATAACATAAAAATGAAGTGAAGTAGTTTTGTTCTAGTGGCATGCTATGGATTCATCGTAACAAGATGGAAAAAGTGAAAAGAAGCTAACATTTATACTATATAAGAAGGTTTTTTTTCACAACATGACTTTTAGATCAATTAGAATGAAGTCAGCCTAATAGTAGTTTAAGGTATGTTTTGGGGAGTGGAGGGTCAAAAAAACACAAATAACAAAAACATATAAAAGAATAAATATATAAAAAAAATATTAAAAAAACACAAGGTGTCAAAGGGGGGCATTTTTTAGGTTCCTTTGTGTTTTTTGAGGGCTGCTCTAATCTTTGAGGACGAGCTTGTTTGGAGAAGGTGTCAGGACCAAATATGATGTCTTCATTGCCATAGAGTCATATTCTTGGTGTAGTGCGGGTGTCTTTGTTGTCTTTGAGTCTGATAAAATGGAATGAATTGCGGTCAAATTATGGGTTATGTTGTGTCTGCCTTCTAATGGCGGTATTGGAGTAATATGTTGTGAGGGTTTCTATGCTTTTGCATCAGAATTGCATGGTGGGATTTCATGTTGGGGAGGTTTTTTAATAAGCTTTAGGAATGTTCTATTTTGCAGGCTAGGTTTTTGCAGCGGTCTGTCAGTGTTGATTTTTGGGTTTTCTGTGTTGTGATGGGGAAAATTCCAAATGTTGCGGGTGGTCTATCTGTCTATGCTTAGAATCCTTAAAAGAATTTTATTCTTAAATCGTGTAGAATATCTGCAAGGAATTTGAATCTTGGGAACAAAATAATTGTTGGTATGTGGAGGCATTGAACTTCATTGGCATTTAGTACTTGGATTTTGATCAATGTATGCGTAATTGTTGGTATGTGCAGACATTGAACTTCATTGGTGTTTAGTACTAGGATTTTGGATAAATGTATGTATCGAATCTACTATTTCTGGGGATGTTACATATAAATATTAGATTTCTTGATGGCTCATAGTGGTCAGAATGTTCTCATCATGGGCTGTGTGCTTGTAGTGGGATGTGGCAATTCTGTCATGGAGATGTTTGAATAGGTGCAAGTTCTGCATCTTTTTTTTAGGTAGTTTAAACCCTAATTGTATTTAATTATATAACAAACATCAAATAGATAAGTACATCCCTGAGCGAGCAATATAGTAGTTGTGGAATGCAATATATAAGTTAACATTGAGTTTTTCTTTTACATTGTCGCGTTCATCTTAATAATACCGAATGCCCTATTATCATAAGTTGTTGAGGATTTATTATGAAAGTGCTTTTTAGACTAACTATTTAAACATAACCCTTTTAAAATTGTTTAAAAATAGGGGCAACCTTCACCATTCAATTACTATGAGTGGAAATCGAAGATGCTAATTTTTATTTGGAGCAAAGGGTTATAAAAAATAATAGTGAGAACTTAATTTTAACCTACACTAGATGTTGAAAGCAAAAGTGGTTTAACAAATGTGTTGATGAAGATTATAGCTTAATTGTGTATATATGTATCTCCTGATCTTCGTTTTCACATTTAAAGCAATCCAAATCACATGCAATATAGTAATAAATAACATAAATATATATTTTATATATAGTTATATTATGATAAATATATATTAATACATATAAAATAAATTAAAAATATACATCAAATAGAAACTTTTGCTCTTGATTTTATTTACTCTCGGGAGTTCGATGGTTGGAGATTTTCCACATTGCACACTTTTCCATTCTAATCGAATAATAACCATTGAAAATGGGCACCAACATCTTGATCGAGAGCATTGAATTTTATCTTGAAATTTGAAGGGGAAAGGTTTTGAGAGCAAAATTCATGTGGGTTTTCATGGGAAACAATGTTTAGATGTTTCATGAGTACAAAAGGAGATGACTAAGAGAGGGATGAGATCTCGCACACCTCTATGAGTTTATTATGGATGCCTAAATCAGACGTCTCAGCTAATGGATCCACACAGATATGATGCCCTAGCTCATCCATATCATATTCTCAATATGTTTTTCATCGTAGAGAGCCAAGGATATATGATGCCCTAGTAAGCCGAGTAAATGGATCCACACAGATATTACAAGCGCTATAAGTACCTATTACGCGGAGGCCCTCTTTGAAATTGACATCCACTTGCCTGGTAATTTTTAGGCCTGCCATGACTCTATTCAGATTTGCTTGTATGGTACTTACATTATGTTTTCCTTTGTTTCAAGAGATTGTGGTCAATTGTGTTGTATGGCCTCAGTGGGAACGCCTCATTGAAATTGAAGGCTGCAGTGACTAGTGTCAACCTCTAGAAGATCTCACCAATTCACCCTATACAAATTCATGTTTTATTTGCTGAAGTGACTTATTCCTACTATGTTTATGGATGGGAGCCAACTGTTTGATGAAATTCGCCAACCACAAAACAAAATCGATTTGGTATCTTATAGGATCTCTTTATCTCTTTACCTTCTGCTATATATATGTATATTCTTATTGTGGCTCCACTGAAACCCTAATAAGATATGCTTGCAAAACCTTGCAGAGATTCAGATGCCCTTGTCAAACGTTCCTACAACCCCTTCTTTCAATGATCCAAAAATTCAGAGCTTCCACAATGAAACTTAGAGCTGAGATACAACCCTACAGATCTTCCTTTTTTTTTTTAGTGCAGGTTTTTCTGAAGGTTCATTGTTTTCATCGTTATCTCCTTTTTTTTAAACACCTTAGAATGAGGACTTGTGATGTATATATATATGTGCTACATCATGGAGAAGTGAGGCTTCCATATTTTAGGGCTGGCCAAATTCCAATGTGGAGTAACCTTTCCCCCTTTTTTTAAAGAGCAAGCCGACTTCCAACGTGGAATAGTTTATTTTAAAAAATTCTTTTATGGGAGAGCCGAAGTGTAGTCTAAGAGCACAGTTCACATGAAAGACATCAGAATCAACTTTATTAATTTCCTCCCCTAAAGCTGTCAATTCTCTATCCAAATTATGTTTTTAATGCCCGTGGCTCTTGGATGGTTTCCCTGCCCACTGAAATGTATCATTTAGTGTGAAGAGTGGTTCTGTGAAGGCAAGAGTTGCTCCTTTGATCTTAACTTGGCCTTTTTCTTCTGATATTGTCTTCCCTAGGCCTCTGCCAGACTGCCACTGTTAGAAATAAACAAAGGAAACTATGACAACCTTGTTGTAAACATCAGTTCTGTTCAGCAAGCTTGGCCAGGGAACTATTCAGCAGAACTGTGAAGGAATCTAAAGAAATACAATCTTCTACCTATGTAATGTAGTTTTCCCAAACCCAAACATTTCCATGACCTCCAGCAGAAAGGACTAATTGACTTTATCATAAGCATTGACCCTGTCTAGCTTGATTAAAGCTGTCAACCTTGATTGTTAGGGGAGCTTCAGAGTCTTTGATGGCTACAAGAGCTTCAACTAGGGGATCTCTGCATCCTGCTAGGATTGTGCAGCTGAGCCTTCTTAGCCCATGCCATTCTCTAGAGGACATTATTTGGAAATCTCTTGGTATTGGCATTAGAATTGTTTGCCCAGATGTTGAGAGTGAATAGACATCCTTCATCCTTGCTGACTGTTGTATTAACTCACCAGATATGTGCATCTATAGCTTTTATCGCTCAGGGTTTACCCACTTGCTATTTTTGTTTTAGTACTAATTTAACTATTTCTGCATTGTTTGTTTTGTTTGGGAGATGCATGCTATTATTGCTTGCTTTAATCTAGACTCTCAAGTCTCATTGACCTTCTTTGGTCATTTGTGGACATAATAATATGATTCCAATTTCTTGAGTATAAATGATCTCTTTGTCTATAGTAACCTTTTCCAAGGTCTGCTTTCCTTTGAAAAATCTTCCTTCTTCCAGAGTAGTATTTTTGGAAGAATAGGTTTAGCCTGCATGCCATTATTTTGAAGATCAATTTGTATATTGAGATATTGAGAAATATAGGTCTAAATGTATAAAGTGCAGATGCTTCTCAGTTCAAATTACTGGTGCACCGATACAAAACCGGTCAAACTACTCAGTTCTGATTGCCTCAGACCGAAAATGATAAATCTTGGTTTGGGAGGTCAGTTCTTATCAAAAACCTATCAAAACCAGTTGCACTAGTTAGTTTTACCTATTCTAGTTTGGTTCTGGTAGAATTTCTCTATACTAAGTGCAAATGTGATGCAAACAAATGTATCGAGAATAATAGGATCTGTCCAAGCAGTGCATCCATCTTTTCATCAATAACAAGTGAGTTGTAGTTGCGATTTGATCATGGAATTATATTACTATACTCCATTACTTATGGAAAGGAAATAATAAACAAATTTGACATCAAATAATATAATACTGTGTGCATCAAGTTTCAACCGCATGCTATTGCTTATGGGGTATTTTCTCTTAATTATTGCTTGTGGATTTGGTTGTTTTACTGATTTCCGTTCAACATTATCCATTATTGGTCTCTGGCTAAGCTGAATCTTGGGTAGTTTGTCATAATACTTTTAGGCGCTAATAACAAGTCCAGTGTATTTGTGGTCAAATACATAGCTTTCTATGCATATTCAAGCCTATAACCTTTGAAATAGTGCATGTAAATTGTTTGCATTCATATCATAAGAGGACTTAGAGTTGAATGGATTGAAGTTTATATTATTAACAAATCTTGAGAATAATTTTAAACATCCATACTGTTCATGGATTTTATGGTGGTTTTGGTTGGATAGGATTTTGCAAAGCATTATTTAAAGCTTTTGGTTTTAACTGCTGCATCGGGTGATGCTAGTGGTGAGGCATCTGGCAGGTAATATATCTGTTCAATGTCCATTTAAAATTGACCAGCCTTCATACATTTTGCATTTCACACAATAATTTATAATTTTCTGAACATATCTTATTTTTCATTCAGTGAAAGAGATATTTCAATGGTGTTGGATGCTTTACTCAAAACAGAATCATGTACTGTGTTGATGGATATTGCATATAAGAACGATATTTCTTCTGATACTATATCTTTTTCCCTGGACAAATTTTGTTTCAATTAATCCCGGATTACTGAAATATAATATCCTTTACATATGTTTATTCTTTCTGAAAACATTGCTAATTTTTTCCACTGATTATGATTTTGAGGGATATAAAAATGGAGGTTTGCAGTTGCTTCATAATTTGATTAAGCAGGACAATAAAGATTACAGGAAAACCCCTATTATTCACAAACTTCTGAAGGTGAGTGGATGAATTGTATTGGAGCTAATTTATTCCCTGATGTTGCTTGTTTGATTATACTTGTTCAATTATAAAAGCATGGAATAAATTTAGTCTCTTTGGTTGGTTTTCTATTGTTGATGTCTTGATTTGTGCTTATTTTTTCTAAATGATTCTCAAATGATTAAATGAGGTTTTATAACGAAAATAAAATACATGCAAATTATTAACTAAGAATTCTAATAGATTTGGAAAATTTGTCTGAAAATCTGGTGGTTGTTATAATTATTTTTTGCAAAAAAAATGTTTATTTATATTTGGTCACTTGTACAAGTGATAATAGATATAGCATGTACAACTACCAACATAAAAAAATATGGATTTTCAATGATGGCTGAAATCCTTCAGAAAGTTCATAAACCAAAATGACCATATTCTAGCAGTGTAATACATATGACTTTACACCTAATCTGCACTTTAAATCATGTAAAAAGTTTCACCTGATGTATTCCATACAACTTTCAGTCTGATAGCTGAATTTGAAATATAAATTACAACAGTGATATACTACACTTCTGTCCAACCAAATTCTCAGCCCTTCTGGCACAATCTCCTTTAGTTATTGTAGATTTATTACAGTAGTGAATCTATTTTCTAGTTTCTTCTTAGCATGCTAAATCACATAACATATCAGCTGTCCCAATAAATCAGCATATAGAAACAACCAAGAAACCGGTCATAAACAATGAGAACACAACTCTGATTTTTGAATCTGTAACATATAACTTTGGATAGCAATGGTACACTTCATATTATAGCATTAGTGAAGGGACAATACAATACAATACCTCAGTTCATACCAAGATGGTACCAAACCGTAGCTAGGGAATTCATAATCAACAACACTTCCTAACCAATGATACCACAGCCTAGCAAGGCATCTCACCAAGCTCTCCTAGCTGCACTAATGGTTCAAAAGCAAGCTACCATCACACTAAGTCCACCCTTGATCTCCCATTTGCATCACACAAGTCTTCCAGGGTATTAGAACTTGAACTAGTAGGTGTAGTTAAAGCCCCAAAGAATGTGGCTAGCCCAACTAAAACCTAGAGTTGTTACTCACTGTCACCTCGGTAACTACCTCCCTGCACTTTCCGTTGGCTCTTTTCCAACATATGATAATTTATTTATGCACTGATGTCCTTTCATCATAATTTGTGGACATTTAACCGAAGGATGCATGAGTTTTTTGTCAACACAACGTGTACCTTAGCCAATGCTTGAGTGCATATTCATAAGTGTGGGTAAGATCCCACTATTGGTGGGCATGATTCTCATCGACTTCGTTACATCCTTCGGGATATCAAATGCATGAGAGAGGGCCAACTTGCTTAAAAGAAAGGGCTGAGGTGAATGAAGCTTGATGTCTAAAAAATCTAGATTCCATCAATCTTAAGTAAAACCCCAAATTTGTGATTCTTAACAGACTGTGTATAATGGAAGTTTGACTGGATGTTTGACCAAGGGATCATGATTTACCAATACAACCTGGGAACAATCTGAATGATACACGTATCAATTTATTTTAATTTTTATTTTTTTGTGGAAAAAATGTAGGTTAAGCAATTGCATTGACATAAGTGATGTGCTGTATAGTGTTACCTCATATGTGCTTATTTTTACATGTTTCTTATAGAGCACTGTCTAACTTATAGAGAGCATATTCTTCCCATTTAAACACCATGTTTCAGGCCTAAACTGCACTGACGATAGTTAGAATGCCCCCCTGGTTATGTCGAATTTCAAATAATGACATTGATAATATCTGATATTTAATGATGTCCATAAGGATATTTATATTTTAGGGTTCAAGGTATATGCAGTAGTGTATTTTTTTATTGGACATTTTCTCTATGCCTGTTCCTAATATTATCCCTTTAAATGTTGATACTAACTAGTCCTAGGAGAAGTTGTAGATGCTACAGTAGTTGCAACCAAGATAGCCTGTGCCTCCTTATGCCTCGTCTCTTTTCTACCTTGCTTCATAGCTTCTCTTTCCTAATTTAGGTTATCGTTTACTAGAAATGCATCACATCTTTGCTTCCACAATGCTTGCTGCTCTTCAGACAAATTCATTATCACCGTGAGAATTAAATTCTCTGCAAAGATATTCAAGGTAATATCATTACCAAAACAGATAGGGAAATAGATAATAAATTTAAATATTCCCTGATATACAAAGAAAATCATATCAAGGGTCAAACCAGAACGGGAGCGATTTTTCCTTGCATTTTCAAGTAGGTTTTTTTGCAAGAATATAATTTCTCCTTCTAATTCATCTTCTGGTGCCATATTCAAAACCTCTGTATCCCTTGCCTCAGAGTGTTGCTTCCATTGAGAATCTTTTGAGATCATTTCAATATTGGGTGAGATAAAAGAAGCATCCATTTTTTCCATGGTATCTAGCATTCCATGAAAGCAATTTTCATTGGTTACTTCATCTCCTTCTGGATGATATGCTCCAAAAACACGAATCTAAGAAAGCAAAATCTCAGTAAGCAGCATTTCAAAGATGATATTGTTAAAAGAAAAATGAAATTGCAGAAGAAAGAAATGCAAACTCTACCATTATAGTAGGTTCTTTGGTCTCCTTTTGAAAGGACCAAACCCCCCTTTTGGATCTGCAGAATATTTCGATGCATGTAGGGATGGACATAGTACTTGGGTGCCTCCTTGCCACATCTACATGTTGGTGATAGAAGTTTCAATGTCTTTGAAGCAATCTCTTTTTCTCCAAACATCAGTGGGTCAAAATACCAAAGGATTACATTTCACATTAAAATATAGAACAACACTGATTGAGGATGATACAAAACTCTACAGTAAAACAATTTATAATTTAAGCATGAGCACTTGCTTACTTCCTACTAGACTCTTCTGGTATCCTATCGTTACAATTTTTTGCTTGATCTCCTACCAAAATTGAACCAACAATATCTCTCACCATTAACACATCCAGCTCTTCCTTATTTGAGCATCCCTTCAAAGAAGCATTGCTACAATCTGCTTCAGTATTCCCGAACTATGCAAGCTCCATACAATCAGACACCTTCATAGCCTGTATTTTGAAGGAAGCATGCTTTGAATTACTGTGCTTTTCAACAGCAGAGTCACCAATTTTGACTGGAACAGCTGACACACAGCAGAAGCTTCACTAAACATACCTATATTCATAAATATAGACTGTGCATATGATCAGTTAATGACTATAGTGCCTTTAAACTGTTCAAAATCCCAGTTGACCTGTTACTTAGAGTGGAAGCATTTTATTAATTTTACCAAGATCGATATTATTGTTTCCCAGTAAAATATACCATCAGTTTCAGTAGGAAATCGTGCTAAATTATGCTTTGATTCTGTTGCTAAAGAAACTGCCTGTTGTTGCATTTCCTGGTTATCATCCAGATACATGGTATTTGTCAATAGGCTAATACATGCAAAATGTAGACAGAATTGCAGGCATTGAAATTAGCAGAACCCCTAGTAAAGGACTCATCAAGGAAGTTTGTAACTTTATCAGTTCAATAATGACCCATAGATGCAACAAATAGGGATAATAGAACACATATGATGGAAAGTAACTGACATATATGAAATGAAATATTGCAGACAAGATTCAGTAAGATATAAGCAATGGTTGAATGAGATTGATCGCTATGCGAGTGAGAATGTCAACAAGTTGCTTGTTGGAAACAAATGTGATTTGACTGCTAATAAAGCTGTTGATTATGATACAGCCAAGGTAATGTTAAATGCTGAGTAGCTGTTGATTGTTGGTATCCTTGGTATACTCCATGATTTATTTAAATTTATGGATTTATAATGATATTTTTCTTCTGTTGGCAGGTTGTTTATGATGTTACTGATCAAGAGAGTTTCAATAATGTGAAACAATGGTTGAATGAGATTGATTTCTATGCGAGTGAGAATGTCAACAAGTTGCCTATTGGAAACAAATGTGATTTGACTGCTAATAAAGCTGTTGATTATGATACAGCCAAGGTAATGTTAAATGCTGAGTAGCTTTGGCATCATGTGCATTGCTATGTGTTTCACTGTATACATCATCGTCTTTGACTTGATTAGGATTTAAATATGAGTGTGCCTTGAAGTTGTTGGTGCTCTGTTTTTTGTTAATTGCAACACTATGGTAGTTTGTGGTCTTAAGTTTGTTGACTTGGCTTGTAGATTATTTTTTTAATTAATCTCAAGGGTTAGTTTTTTTGTCACTTTTCAGTCTACATTTTTCTTGACATGCTTTGTGTATTTTGTTCTTCAAAGCATTTGCTAATGAGATTGGCATTCCATTTTTGGAGACAAGTGCGAAGAATGCAACAAATGTGGAGCAGGATTTCATGACTATGGATGCTAAGATAAATAACATGTGCACTTTTTTGTTATGATGTTTTCCGACCTTTAACAAGCACCTAGATATTATAAAATTGTGATGTTAGATGTTTGTTTGAATCCCTAATTTTAATTGTGTGTAACGGTGTAAACCTGTGCCGACAAATCCTAATGAATCTGATTGAGATTCTACTTTTTCCATGATCCTGTTGTTTTATGATAAAGTTTAGTGGTGATACATAATTCAAATTACATGTCACAACTATTGGTAATCTTGTTGGTTTGAGACACATTCCTATTGTCTATTTTATTGGGCATAGTTGATATAACATTGGGAAAATACTGTTTTTTTAGGTCGTGATAGAGTGTTGCAACTATATACCTTGTCCATTCATTGCTTTGAAATCAACACTGTAGATGAACTCGCAAATTTTTATGGCCAAGTGAATTGTATATAGAAGTTTGTATTTTGAAAGCATATAAATACTCATGCCTATCATGTATTTATTTGAAAATTTTGTTGCATATGTATCGAACCTTCATCTATATTCTATTATTGTTTGCTTGTTTACTTGTGTGGGAATTAACGTATGACTTGTCTCTATTCTAGTGACTAAGATATTTTAACATCAAATTTGATAAACCTCATTGATTGTATTTGAAAAGGGGCATTAAATAACTACATCCCACACTCTACTTGTTATTCCTAAACAATTTCTTGTATGTCTTGTATCCATAGAGCAACAATGCCAATGATTATGCCATTTTCAGTTTCTGAACCTGGACATTTTAATTTCTGTGTTGCATGCATTCACATCACTAACCCTTCTTCATAACAATTTTGGTCAGGCTCTAGGCTTCCAGGCTATAAAATCTTGCAAGCATCTTGAGCATATCTATCAATATGCTCAAGATATCCATGCCCAAGTGAATTGCATCCAGAAGTTTGCATGTTGCAATCATATAAAATTATAAGTACTCATGCCCATCATTTATTTATTTGAAATTTTTGTTGCATATGGATTGAACCTTCAACCATATTCTATTATTGTTTTCCTCTTTACTTGTGGTAGCATTACCATATGAGTTGTCCCTGTTCGAGTCACTCAAATATTGTTCCCATGAAAAATTTGTTTGAATATCATCATTGTCAAGCAATAACAACTTCTTAAAGGGTGCTAGCTCAATGGTAGAGCACCTGCCTGATTATAGGCAGGAGATTGGTGGTTTGATTCCTTCATACCCTATCATAAGATAGTGACTAAGAAAACGACTAAATTCGCATATATACGACTATTAGTAGCTAATTTCCAATATCTTATTGCGTGACTAATGTTTAGATGTATTTAGCTTAGTCATTAATATGTTATGATCTAGTAGTTTATTTAGTCGTATGTTTGGTCATTAATTGTGACAATCAATGAATAAATGAATGACTAAATCAGTGAGTATCAATGACTAAATGAATGACTAAATCAGTGAGTATCAATGACTAAATCAATGACTTAATCAGTGACTACCAATGACTAATAAGTCAACCAATTAATGACTAGTGAAATACGACTAGAGATAAGATAGTGGAAATCATATACTATTAGTCACCGACTCAAAAATAGTCGTTTATAGTCAAATTTTAGTCATTAATTTCTCATTTTGTACTAGTTTCATATTCATCATCATCATCATATTCATCATCATCAACATGATTCATAATCATCATCCTCCTCCTCCTCATCATCATCCTCATCATCATCATCATCAACAACATCGTCATCCTCATCATCGTCGTCACCATCATCATCATCATCATCATCTTCATCGTCATCATTATATTTGTCATCATCATCATCATATTTGTCATCATCATCATCAACATCGTCATCATCATCATCCTCATCCTCACCATCTTCTTCATCATCGTCATCATCATCAAAATCTTCGTCATCATCTTCATCATCATCTTCATCTTCTTCATCATCATCATTGATAATGATGATGATGACGAAGATGATGATGATGATGATGATGACGATGAAGATGATGGATGACGATGAAGATGAGTATGAAGATGAAGATGATGATGCTGATGATGACAAATATGATCCTCATCATCATCATCGTCATCATCATCATCATCATCATCATCATCATCATAATCATCTTCGTCATAATAAGCATCATCATCCTCATCATCCTCGTCATCATCATCTCCATCATCATCGTCATCGTTATCATCCACTTCCTCATCATCCTCATCATCCTCATCATCATCATCATCATCATCTTGTTCATCCTCTTCATCATCATCTTCATCATCAACATCATCATCATCATCATCGTCAAGAAGGGGGAATCAAGGTTTGACCTAGAGTGACCCCTTTTAATCATTCCTAGAGTTATGTTGTGTATGAACCAAAATTAAGCACTCAAAACTAACTATGGGCCAAATCACAAGGTTGGATCCCAAGACAAAACCTAGTAAGTAGGAGGGTACCCCAAAGTGTCTAGTAGAGTCAAACTAATGATTAAAGTTATAATATTGAAGAGGAGGCAATATCAAACCCTACTTAAGCACTAGACATCACAAGGAATTCATGCATATAGGGTAAGGTAAAGTGACTCAATAGATATTTATCTAGCACATAACAATCTTTGTATGAAGAGAGAAAAATATCAGTGGTAATAATGGGTAGGTCATGTATATCAAGGAAATGGAAGTAGGAAGCACCCTAGTACCTTTAAGTAGGTAGGTGTATGTGAATACTAATAAATGCATACACTACAATCACTCTTATGCCTATTTTTTCATCCATTCAATAGGATTTTTGTATGGATGCATATGTGCTTGAGCTATGGTTTGGTCTGATTTTACTAAATAGCACGTATGCACTAAATAGCGCGTACGGTCTATTAGTGCATATGCGCTAGTTATGCGTACGCACATTTAAATAATATGCATGCGTCATTTAAATTTTTAAGTTTTGGCGGGTAATTCCTTTCCCCCCAATGTGGTGGATGACTTGGCCTCTATGGTTTTAGGTTCGGGTTGCCAAATCAAGTGGCTTGGACTATGTTATAACAAAATACATCTTATTCTATAACTTCTTTTGTTTTGAGCATGATTCTGCATATGCTACACTAGTCCACTGCTAATAAAATTGCACACACTTGTAGAACTATGTGTGTAGATTCCGAATATGTAACTTTTTATTAAATCTATTATTTCTTTCAATTTTTTAATTAATTTCAATTGCACTAACGTTAATCTTACACAAAAAGTAGGTTATTTCTTTCGTCTATAACTTTTGATTGGCTCGCCTATTTTGAAAACGGAAAAGAGCCCACATAAGTACACACAAAGCCCTACATCCTAAAAAAAAAGTTAATTGATTATGTTAAGACCATGATGTTGTGGACTAACGCTCAACCTAGTCATTCTAGCGCTTGGATGATTTCCTTAATTAAAAATAAAATAAAATTAAAATAAATAAATATGGAAAAATAGTGTTGCACTAGAAAGGCCTGTTATCTACGACTGTATATAATTTTTTTCACAAAATTCCACTATTTGCATACCAAACCAGGTTACTAACGCAAACATATTCATTATGTTTTCTTAAAAAAATAACATACCAACCTTGGGAGAACCCCATTTTTTGGGAGTTATACTGAATTTCCATAAATAATATTTATATATTCCGGAAGGTAATCCAATTGTCTACATTTCATCTTCTTGCGCCATATTCCAAAAAGTTGTGTAGGTAGCTCTAATATTGCTTTTTGAGGTTCAGATTTCTGTTTTTCTAGGAGACCATTGCGACTAACGCGTAATGAGTGGCCAACATTAGATTGCACCAGCCCATATGTGTATGGTGTGTTAGACAATGTGATCAATAAGACAGGTGACTAGTCATTAGAGTAATGTTCATAATTTGTAAATAATGTACATGAGTATTTGTGTGTCCATAATTAAGTAATGGCGGATGTATAATAGAGTTAAGATAAAGAGGCTTTGTAAGTTTCCAAATTGAAATTATATATATATATATAGATATAGATATAGATATCCTTACCAAATCCAAATCTAAGCTACTTTTCCGTTATAACCATATTAATAAAATATCATCACTTTCCATGTTTTGTAGTCCTTCATGCTATGATGCAAGTTTATTACCTTATTAATAAAATATTTTTTGTTTCATTTTAAGATGCAAGTTTAATGTCGTTGTGTTGTGGCTAATGTTGTTGTGATGTCACCATACCTTCAATCTTTATAACAATGGTCCTTTTCAGATCTCAAACTGTCTACTCTATTTGTTGAAAGCTGCCTTGTACACCTTGTTTTTTTCTATTACAAGTTTTCATTTACCAGCCATAACGTTAGTGTGTGTTGTATTCAAACCACATTCAAACCAACATAGATCCATCTTAAAAGGGGATCTATCAAGCTCCGAGAAGGATCAAATATCTCGAGGTGCAAACCCCTTTTTAGAGTGCAAATGTAGAAGAAGAATTTTAATTTATCTAATTTGTGTAGTTTTATATACTATTATATATGCCGTTGTAAATGTTTTAAATAGATGATATATTATTTTTTATAATATTTTGTTATTTTAAAAAAAAGACACATGTCACCTTCAGGATGAGCACGAAAGGAGTTACACATCCCCTACTGGGCTATAGAATGCGCCTCTTCGGTGCAATTATCTAGTGACTTGTACTTCATTGTTGTTCAGTTTTAGACTGTCCACGTTCCTGCTTAACTCCACCAATGCAAGTAGCTCTTGCATATCGATTCCACAATAGTCTAGGAAAATAGAAATAACATTTGAACATCTTAATTCAGTATACTGTTGGAAGATTTATAGTTATTCCATGTTCATAATTTTGTAAGTGATTTTGTAATGAATCTGCTCTAAAGTGGGAGAAAATTTGATTAAGCAAGGATTTAAGTAGCCGAACATGTCAATCTTCTACTTTGTTGGAAATGCCATAGATCAATTCTGATCTAGATTCTACTTTTTATTGAAAAAATTTGGTTAGTGGTTTTTTTACAAAGGTCAATTATGATCTATTTGATTAAGTTGGTTAGTCATTTTGCACAGACTTATGCATGTATAAATAGACTTATAAATAAAATGGAATAGGCTGAGCCTTGAGTCTTTTGGGAACCTGTTTTGGATCAAACCTCATTTGTTGTTAATTTTAGAGCACTTTTGCTCTATTTTTCATTTCAAAACTCCATTGTTCCATCCATTTGACAGACTCTCATATGTACATAAAAAAACAAATAATTACAGTTGAGTTAGCTTCTAACTATAAAAGTATGCACTGTAAATTCATCTAAAAGGTTTGTATTATAGCCTTTTTTCCCAGCTTTTCTTGATTCCCAAAGAATGTTATGTAAGTAATCTAGAAAAAAGTATTCATAATATTTTTAAATAATAGTCATTTGTATCAACTAATTATTATCTCCTTGTTTTCATCCTCATGGCCTAAAAGTATGCACTATAACTTCATCTAAAGTTTGTATTAAACCCTTTTTTCCTAGCTTTTTTATTCCCAAAGAATGTTATTTAAGTAATCTGGAAAAAAGTATTCAAAATATTTTTAAATAATAGTCATTGATATCAACTGATTATTATCTCTTTGTTTTCATCCTCATGGCCTGATATGTACTGCAAGATTAGGAAAACATAATGTTTCTTTGAAAATTGATTGGATTGCTTAAGTACATAATGTCTAAGACCAAAGGAAAAATTGGGTGATCATACCCATAAATAAATATATATATCAAAGCAACAAATTGAAGGCACTGAATTTGTTCATTTTAGACTAGCATATATCTATCCAAACTTTTGGATAAACCAATGTTTTGGTGTATCATCCGCAGTGACAAATGATTTTCAAAATATTTATGCATGTGCTATAAATATAAATCAACAAGCACTTCATGAACCAACTAGGAATTGAAGGAACTTGTATTCAATAATCAACCTGTCATAGAGAAGATAATAATGGAAGGCAACCTCTTCTTGCAAAATAATATTATTGATGATCATAATACCCATGACTTGCAGCCATCGGTTTGTTATAAGGTAGTGCAAGATCTTGTTCTTTCATGGCACATAGGATACTGTTAGATGGACTGAGATGAATTTTTGCAGCCTCATTCCTTTTCAATTTTGGAGCCATGAGAAAAAAACAACATCCAACAGGCTCCTTCTTCTTCTCCTTCTTATCAAAGATCTCATCACCATCTTTTTGCGTCTCTTGATATGTTCCTTTTTCCTTGGATGGAATATTGTTGAGGTCTTGACAATGGGATTGTTGTTCTTGGGCATCGATATTATTTTTAGTTTTGATGGTCAATAATTTGTCCATAAATGAAGGCATGGGTTGGATGGAATTTCCTATCAAATATCTATAACCCACACCCCTTCTTGAAGGGCTAAATATGTTCATTCTTTCAAGGTCGATTCCATCGAGAATCATGCTCCCAAGGTTGAGAATTCCCTGTGGACGACCAGAAGGCCAGTAGATCTGCAGTGTAGAGAAGCTCATCCCACTAAAGTCTTTACTTCCGTATCCCTTGAGAAGATTGAAAATTAAGACTCTCACAGTGTCCACTTGCATATCTCTGAGGTAATAGACACTGTATATCTCCAGCATCAGAGCAGACGTTTCACTGTGGATAAATCGTTCTTTGACTCTGAATAAGATTTTGTCATTCCAAGTAGGGTTTGCACCACCTATTTTGTCAATCTGTGTCGTCAGTTTATCCTCAAAATTGATCCATGCAACTCCATAGTTTTGCATCCTACCAAAGAGATTTATCTCCTTCAGCTCTTGAGCTGAGATGATGTTAACTTTCAACTGTGTGCAAGCTTCCCCCATGATGTATATCGACTTGATTTCACTGTAAAAAGAAGTGAAATATTCATAGATCACTCATTCATGATTAAACCTACAGGTGGAAAAGCATCATTCATGAAATCCTATGCAATCTCAACATTATATATAGAGATGAAGATTGCAAATATACATAGAACATTTAACAGGAATGCCATTGAGAGATATTGTTTCCAGCTGTGTGCAAGCTTCCCTTTGATAACCACTTATACTATGAAATGAGAACTTTATACTGAGAACTTTATACTATGAACGACAACTCTAGCCATAAAAATGATGATTTTTGCAAAAAAAATACCAAAAACACCCCCCAAATAGAAAAGAGTTGATACGAGTATACATGTTTGTTTGTTTGTTTTTTTTTTTTTTTTTTTTTTTTTTTTTTTTTTTTCCAGGGTAAAAATTAGAGCCATGGCCTAAACATCCCATATTGTTTTTTACAAAAACTTTTAAATCAACCCCTAAATTGGAAAAAGTTTTTTTTCTTCAAGAGATAAATTACAACTTTTTTTAAACTTGCATATAAAACAAAAAAAAAAACAAATTTAAACCTAACCCACCCATCCCTTCCCCCTTAAAATTATAACAAAATTCAAAAAAATTAAAAATTAAAAAAAAAAAAAAAAAAATCAAATATATATATATATATAACAAAATTAAAATAACAAAAAAAATTATAACAAATTTCAACTTCAAATTAAAAATTTCAATTAAAAAAAATAAAAATAAAATACAAAACTTAAAACTTAAAAATAAAACGAAATTAAAATTAAAAAATATATATATAATTGAATTAAACATTTTTTTTTTGTAAGTTAGACGATCCTTCTATTGACATAAAAAGAGAATTATAGAAAAAACCAAGCCCTCCCAACAGAGGGAAAACATGCTTGAAGGTCAGAGTAGCAGTCTCCCTCGAAAGGAAACGAGACTAAACCATAGAGTTTGAGAATTCTTAAGAAGTCTTAAAACTGAGTTTTCCATACTAACAAAGTTTTTTAAAGCAGTCTTAAACAGAAGTAAACTAGGAACATAACAGCAAAAAAACTGGTGCAATGACTAAAAGTTGATTACTTATGAGTCCCGTTGGTTGAGCATGTCTTGAGGCTCATACCCAAACGCTTGGTGATTTCCATCTGGTTGCTCAGGATGCGCTGCAAGAGTAGCATCATCTCGTCCTGCTGGAGCAGAATTTCCCCATGTTGCTCATCTTTTTCCACTAAAGTATGTCCCAGAATCATCTTCTGCGACCAATGCAGGTCCAAGGATTTCTGATAGAGAGTGAGGCGGCCATAAGATGAACTAGGGTCTAGGACAAGGTTCTTAAATTTCTTTTTAATATGCTCCTCCTCAGTGCAAATTCTATCAACATCTGTTTCAACCTCAGCTTGCTGAATTTGATCTTGCATAGAAACAGGAATCTCCTTCTTGTATCTCTTGCAGTTTTCCACTAACCGCTGCTTAAACCGAATGGTAGAACTCATAGGTTCCGACAGACAAAACTCGGGAAAGGTCGAGGCAGGATGGAGGTTCTTCCAGCGAGGCATTTTTACAGAGGGAAGGGCGAAGTAAATCACTGCAGCTAACAGGAGGGACAGTCGGAGACCACCACCATAGGCCACCACCGCAATCAACAGTAGCGAAACGGAGAAATGGAGAGGCTCACGAGCGAAGACGCTCAGGAAGATATCTCCAACTGCCAAGGTGAACTTGTCACGATGGATTCCCCAACAGCCATGGAGAGGGATAAAAAAGGAAGATCTCCCAAGAGGATAAAAAACAGTTAACACAGAGTAATTCGAAAGACAGTAAACCCAGTGGAGCGACGACTTACCAGGGAGAGCAAAAGCCACGGTGGGGTCGCTGTGGAGAAATGCAAGCTAGTGTAGATCAACCCAAATGACTACCACTATCTTCAGAGTTGCAGGCGCGAGCAGAATTGTGAAGAAATTCAAAATTGTTCTCGGGTCCCTTCTGCAGTGCTTTATAAAACTAGTAAGAGTCCAATTATGGTTGTGCTTGTTGGAGATTTGGTGTCGGGAGGAGGGAGGAGGGGGAAGGGGGCGACGGGGAGAGGGAAAGGAGGGGCGGGGAGGGGGAGGGTGCGGGAGGGAGGGGGCCGTGGGGGAGGTGGAGGAGGGAGGGGTGTCCAGGTTAGGTTTTTTGTTTTTTGTTTTTTGTTTTTTTTTTTTTAATTTTTTTTGTTTAATTCAATTATATATATATTTTTTAATTTTAATTTTGTTTTATTTTTAAGTTTTAAAATTTGTATTTTATTTTTTATTTTTTTAATTTTAATTTTAATTTTAAGTTGAAGTTTGTTATCATTTTTTTTGTTATTTTAATTTTGTTATATATATATATATAAATTTAAATTTAATTTTTAATTTTTTTATAAATTCTTAAATTTTTATTTTTTATTTTTTGAATTTTGTTATAATTTTAAGGGGGAAGGGAGTAGGGGTTAGGTTTTAATTTTTTTTTTTAAATTATTATATAGTTTAGGGGTTAGGGGTAGGTTTTAATTTTTTTATTAATCATCACTTTTCGGAAAATAATATGAAATAGTATCATTTTTATACAAAAAATCTCTGAAAATTCAATGAAAATGGTTTTAAATGTATTTATTTTCTGGATTTTTTTACAATTTTGCCAAAAAATGTCTTATTTTGTCCATAAAAATGTCTTATTTTATAGAAAAAATTGCAAAATGTATATGTTTTTCATTATAAATTGCTTAAAAATGTATGTTATTTTGTTAAATTTCTAAAAACACACTTGAAAATAGAAATTAAAAATATTTTATGACAAAGATAATTCAAAGGCCCTCAAAAATGCCTCAAAATGAAAATGTGTGATACTGGTATCAACCCTTTTTGAAACATAGGTAAAAATAGCTACTAAAATTAGGAGAGAGAAAAACAAGAAGTGTGTCGAGTTCTCGTTTCATAGTATAAGTGGTTTGATGTATAACTACTTGATTTCATTGTAAACAGAGAAAAAGTATGAAAATTGATGGTATAGAGGACCATGCTTGCCTAGTGCTTGGAATTGGTATTGTTGTATAAATAGCTAAAGGTGTGGGCATTCATTTAAGCAAAGTTTGGAATTTTCAGTCAATTACATACCTAACCTAATAGACCCGGTTAGCAGAAACCGATGATGACTGCAGCGAATGATGTGGTGACTTGAATCTTGAACTCGTGCCCAGTTACCATTTGCCTTCAAAACTATCTACACAGGTCAAAGGTAGGTGGGATCGTGCATGCAGGAATTTGGGTTCTTGTTCATGGTGTGAAAATAGCAAGCGGAAAAGAGGAAAAAATGTGTATAGACATTGATCGCCCATGCAATAGGGCTCAAAGGGGCTAGCCGCATTGAATGTGGCTGCCATGCACCCAGTGAGGAAGGTGGCGAAAAAGCTGGAGTAGTTCGGGTCACTGCAAAAATGCTGGAGGAGTTCGGGTCCACGTGCCCGTAAACAAGCTCAATTCTGGTTAACAAGAACTGGGAAAAATCCATGATGCGGGATGTCAGCCGAAAGGACAATTTGGCTGCGGCAACGGCGACCAGATTTCGAGCCAAATCATCGATGGCTTAGACTACTCCATTCAAAAATAGATAAAATATCTTTAGAAATGATATTTTAGAGATGATATTTGAATCAACTATTTCTAAAAAAATGTACAAGTCCATTTATCAAATTTGTAGAGAAAAATCAACTTCTCTATTGAATTCTCTAAAAACACGCTGAAACTTTATCGCAACAAATTCTCCCTAAAGTTTCATAATCTTCTCCTTCCATCCTTTAAGCACCACTAGCTGCAAGTGACATACTTGGAAGACCCAATCAATCTCCAACAACTTTTCTTGTCATTCCAGGTGGGCAATATTAAACTAAGTAAGTTTGGCTATTTTTGTCTTCATCTAAGAACTTGTAGTCACTGAAAATTCTTGGAAGTATGAACATTTTGATATATTAATGAAGTTATTTGGTAACAGAATTGTCAGGTCTATAGCCAAATAATGAAGTTGACTTTTGGTTTGCAAGCAAATCCTGGTCGCCTCCATCGTAGAGATTCCAATGGAAATTGGGGGCATTCAACGACCATCATGCCAATCCACGAGTCGTCGTTGATGGATTTTTGTTTTTAAAAGTTATTTAATTGCTTGTAACAGAGACAATTACAAAGCATGAAAAGCGTGGTAGCCAATGCTTTAGAAGGAAAGTTTCACAAGCAATTTCAACCGACCAATCTTCGGGAGTCTAAACAACCCATGGTTCATTTCTTGAGATGGCCGATTGAACAACCCATTTTAAAACATATCCTATGAATAGTTTTTACTATGCCTAAGGCCCCCAAATTAAATATCTTAATGGGCAATATAAAGTCTAATTGACTATTATATGGAGTAGTTTCCCATGGTTGGATCTACTTCAAAGTAATTAGTTCCTAAGGGAATTTTCAAGATGTTGATAAGCCATATTGAATTAATAATATAGAACAACAAGTGTAACATAAATGGTTAGTTGCTAGGACTTCAGTGTAGATATAGAACTTGGATACTAGAGATAGGGGTTTAATGTACAATTATATTCTATAAAATATTTACAATAATATTATAAAAAAAGTTTATGTTTATCTAGTTATAGGTTTATGTGATATAAAATATTTATGTTTATATATTTAGATGTTTATGTTTATGTTTATATGTTTACATTGTATGTTTATATAACATTAAATTATTTGCTAATTTCTTTTTTGTTTACAATTATATTATATAAAAATAAGAAAATTGCTTCTACTCCAAGAAGAAAAGACTACGTATAAGGCCATTAATGTAAGCGGTGCAAATGATCTCCTTTGTGTCCATAATGATAATGGTGCTAGTCGTTGACATATCAACATGAATAATTTGGTGTCTCGCTAGGATGTCATCATGATCAGAAGTAACACTAATATTTTAGTGTCAATTAAATTGCTAAGCTATGACACATGACAGGATCTAGAATTTACTAAATTTTAACACTGTAGATGTCTCTGAATCCATCTGCACTGTTAAAATTTAGTACATTGTAGAAACTCATTGTCATAATTGTAATCAATTTCCATTGTCGGAGTGACATCTAAACATGACCAAATAAATGTCCAATTGTTATGTAGTCATTTTTAGTTTAGTTCTTATCCTATGACCAAATTGGTCATTTATCTTGGTCATTTTTAGTTTAGTTCTTATCTAGTGACCACATTAGTCATTTATCTTGGCCATTTTTAGTTAGCTTACTTAAAATTTTCAATTTTGTTCCTTTATCCCTTGAAGAAACTATGGTGACCAAATTTGTTGTCACTTATATCTCATTTTGTATTAGTGCAACTAATAAAAAGGGTGCAATGGAGGTATTTCACACTTCTCACCCTTTTCTGATTCACCAAGCTCAAAGAAGTGTGAGGTGAAGAGCATACTTAAGGAGACAAGAGTCTTTAGGTCCTTGCTTGTATAGAAAAGGTGGATTCTACACTATCTTTGATCTTAAAAACATGTCAAGCATAAACAAGAGAGGTCTTGAATATTAGTGACAACAATGAGGCCCATTGAAATCCTCAAGGTTGGTTACCTAATTAAGTTTAGATAGAAATGAACTCTTTACTCCCTAATCTTTATCTATGTGAGCTAATTACTAAAAAAGTAAGTAATTATTGCAAATTAACTTAATTTTAGTTCATTAGTAAGCAGCAATGGGGGTGCAAGATTTTCTCATGCAGATAAAAATAAATCAAATGATTGCAGAGTGGGAAAACTACACTCTGTCGTGAGGTAGCGTATAAAAGTAAAACATGAATGTGATGTAGCGCAGGCATAACACAAACAAGGTGCGCGGGTCAAATAAAGGATTTCCGCGCGGGTCGTGAACTATTTATCTGCGCGATTAGTGTGACTGTCGAAGGCGTTTTCGCATGTGTAGCGTGGATGAGAGGTCGGGATCCCCACTATTGTGTAAAAATTAAGTGTTGCTGACAGGGGGACATATTCTATAGAGGAGGTGGTAAACATAATCTCCTATAAATGACAAGGACCTAGAATTAATCACTCAGCATAAAGAAAGCTAGTTTAGAAGAAGTAAATAAAAATAAGTAGAGTCACCATTAGAACTGTTGTGGAAAAAATTGCATAAGGGTGCATCCCTCCACTTGGTAAGGGGATATGCCTTATAGGATGCAGCAAGGCCTCATTCCTTGGAGCCCCTATTGGGGTGTGGTTGTCCTCCAAATGATCTTGTAGGATATTGTTAGTGAAATTCACATAAAAAAAAAGAAAAAATAAACAAAATGTAAGAAAATGAAATGGGGGGAGAATGCAAACTCCAACAAAAACTAAATGTATGCAAAACCATTTTGTATTACCCAATTGACACCATATACAGGTTATTAAATATATGAAGCTTCCCTATTTTGGCTAAATATTTTGGTCGTAACCATTTCACAAATACTTGTTTGATCCAACTATATACTCAGTAGTTACAAATGCCTATATGGATCAAATTAACATATAGTGTAATAAGAAAGAATATACCTAATTTTTTTAAAGGTGTTGAGGTACATAGTATTATCAAATCGAAAATAATGGTGAAAGGGAAAGGAATTGCTAAATATAGTTACCACAAATTAATGTTTTAGTGCATGCCACCACTTCGTACTATTATTCTAATAAATATGATTCCCAATGGACAATAAAATTCTCCCATAATCATATGTTAAACATGGTAAATTACATTAGTGAACTCCTTACACTCATCTAGAGGAACTTGCACTTGTTTGAAATATAGATATTGGATGATGATAGTGAAAGATTTGTGAAATATTATGTTCCAGGCCTGATAATGACTTCATGAATGGATAATGATGACAATATGGTGCCAATATGCTAGTTGGTACAATCCTTGTTATTTCATGATCATGTTTATGAAGATGTTATTTTCATGATGGCATTTTGTATCATGCAGTTTCTAGATATTTATGATGATGTTATATCTCATGATGGAATTTTGTATCATGCGGTTTATTAATATTTATGATGATGATATATATCATGATGAAATTTTGTACCATGTGATTTCTTGATATTTATGATGATGATATATCTCATGATGACATTTTGTAGCATGCGATTTCTTGATATTTATTATGATGATATATCTCATGATGACATTTTTTAGGATGTGGTTTCTTCATATTTATTATGATGATGACATATTTCATGATGGCATTTTGTTGCATGTGGTTCCTTGATATTTATGACGATGATGTTACACTCTCATGATAGCATGTGGTAGCATGCATATTTTATTATGATGTGGATAGTATATGATCTCTAAAAGATTATATTTTTTTTACTAATGCTCTGATGGCATGATGAGAGGCAGTGTTATAAGAATGCCAATCTAGGGCCTTCAAGGCTGGGTCATGCTAGAATCCATGATATCGTGTGAACCCATAACCACAATGGATTTATGGGTTGGGAAACCAACTCACTCAGTAATACATTGCCATTAGTTCCTTTCCTTTATACAGTTGTTGAAATTCTATGGCTTGAGGTATTTCAGCAAGGGGAGGTATATGGAGATGGACTTTCGATTCATGGGGTTGATTTCCCGTTGGGGAGTTGTAGAGGAAGTTTGGGCCAACCTTTCGAAATAAATGGTGTACGTAGGTTAACGTACTTGACTAGATTCCTAGTGGCTCTAGATGAGGTCTTTGCGTATATATCCCAGCAAAGATGGGAAGGCCTTAATCCTTCTAATGATGTCAGAAGTCAAAATAGAGCAAGGATAATGCTTGCAAATTCTCATATATATATGATGAGACTTTTGATGCTTCCTACGGTCACACCATGCTGGGTGACCCTTATACTAGATGCACAGAGGGCCCGTGCCATGGTGAGTGGGACCATCTGGAGTATTAGGCGATGTTCAGAGGTTGATCGAATGGTATAATTATGGGAGAGGGTGTGTAAGGGAGTAATTTGAATCATTAGGAAGATGGTAACAATAAATTCAGGACGAAGTTCCTTAAAGGGGGGAAGTATTTAATGCCCTCTATTACTTATTGCATTAGTACTAGGGGGAATGTTAGGGTTATAGTGTAGGCATGGGACATACTAGTTATGACCACACTAGTGGGTCCTATACCTTCACAATAGTATTTAACTATGTAGATTTATAGTAATAATGATAGTTTAATGGCATGGGATTCATAAGAATAAAATATATATACAAATTAAGCTTAATTAATCATGATTAGGTTAATATGGGGGTTAAAAAGGGAAAATAATAAAAAATTATATTTATGACATATTTATCTATTTAGTGGAATTTGCATGAGGAATATTGCATGTGGACATGTGTCCACCATTGGGGAGGTGGAGGAGATGGAGGATGGTCTTTTTTAGTTTCTTTGGGTAGATTCTTTGGGGGGATTGGAGGAGGTGGAGGAGATGGAGGATGGTATTCTGATGTGGATGTTGTGGGATGGCTTGGTATTTCTGACTGAGGGCTTGGGAGCTCTCGGTCTACTACTGAGGGGTTGGTTGCAAGGAGAGTGGTTTCCCCACACGATGTTTCTGGAGGATCTATGAATTATGGGCATTAAATTGGCTTCAAAAGTACGACTGTAAGTTAAATATCTAGTTCATGTAGGTATTCTCTTGTAAATAATTTAGTTATTTGGTAATATAACTCTTTTTGTATTTGTTTTATAATTATGTTTTTCTAACATTTGGGTATTAAAGAATCCCTTGAAACAATGCTTCAATTAATTGAGATAGTCCCTTTCACTCCCATAATAGTTTTCTAATATTTTATTTCTCTCTATGAACCATTAGAGTGGCTATATGTTGAGGAAACATATGCGATGCCTGGTGATATTATGTATCAATTCTATGAAAATCCAGTATTGAATGTTTTTTTACTAATTTGAAGGGAACTATGCTTGAATTCGAAATGTGAAAATTCCTCAAGTAATGACCCTCTGGAAGTGGTTGTACCTTGCTTGATTTCCATATTTTGTTTCTTAGGTTGATGGATTTTACATCATCAAGTTTAGTCTCCTATATCTGGAGGATTGCTAGCTTTTCTTCTTTTATTAAATCTTTCATTGATTCTAATTTATTTTTTCTACCTAGATCCTTACAATTCCAGGAGACAATATCCATTATTTCATTTGATAAGGTGTATAGATTCCTTCATGCAACTACTCTAATAGCATATGATTTCTCAAGCTTCTTAATTTCTAAAATATAACCCCTCCTCCTAAGGAACTTTCAATGCAGGTTGTCCATATTCCTGGGGTTTTTCTTTATTTGCTTTGAACATCCTAGATTTTCCTTTGCAAGCTTCCTTTCTACTTTCTTAGGGAGGAATTCATCTTCTACTTCTTCCTATACATGTTTTTGATCACTTTTCTTTGTCACAACTCTATTGTAATGGGACAAATGTTTTAATAGGATGGATTCCCCTTCTACTTGCTTTCCTTTTAAAGGGTCATTCTCAAGAGTAAGTAGAGATTCACCCTATGATTCAATGTAAATTGGTTGCAAGAAGAGATTATGGTTAAATTTAGGGAATAAAGTCACACATTTGAAGGAGAGGTGATGAGAAGGGTGGGATTGGTCGAAGGATTTGAGAAAGGGATTGAAGAAACAACTAAGGAGGAGTTAATATGGTGATTGGAAGGGACTGAGAAGGGATTGGAAGAGGGTTTGGAGGGGGGATTAGATAAACAATTGAAGAGGTTTTTGAAATGAGATTTGAAGGAATGTTTGAGACAATAGCCAATGTATCATAATCTTATAAGGAGAGGAATTCATACATATTTATTAAGGGGACCAATTTCTCTTTTGTGAGGTAACACCAAATGAAGTTGCTTGAATTGTTCTTGATTTACTCTTCACTTGCTACTGTTGATCCTCTTTTTCTACAAGGGCCTAAACTGGAGGAGGGGTTTTGCAATCTCTAGAGAAGTGACTATATTCATGGGCATGGTTTTCATTTTAAAGGGATATTTTCATAATCTAGCTTTTGCACATGTTTCTAGTTATCTAGATTCACACTAACTACTTACAAGAGCCCATTTTCTCAATAAACCTCCACCCAGATCCCATAACATGCAAACATTCTAGCCTTCAATTTGACTAATCTATATATTTCCCCATTGTATTAGTGTACTTTTTAATAAATATTCAATGTAGCGGTAGATGAGGGATGCAAATTCAAACAAGAATGATTGATGGAGTGTCTCATTCCAAATCAACTCTTGGGGTCCAACTATTAAGATACATTTCCCTTCTTCCAAAAAAGTATGGTCCACTCCCCCCCAAAAAATATTGATCCTTGTCGGATTCAAACAAAAGGTTACAAAACCCTCTTCCTTAGAATAATAAGTGAGCTTTCCATTTATCATGGCTATCTAGTTTTTCTACATCCAAATATCCATAGATCATGGTGAGGGAAAAATGCTATTAAAACACCCTATTAGACCTCTTTATTGGGAATTAGAGGCAATAAACATAAATCATTCACGTACAAAAGAACACACGTAGGTTGTGAAAGCTTACATTGTATTGATGTAAAATTATATCATGCTATAATAGACTATAATGAGGTCCTTTATATAAGAATAGGTGTCCATAACAACTTGTGATAATATGAATTTTTATTCAACCATCTCCATATCTATCTCCCTAAATCTCTCAAGTTATCTTCATGAGATCCTCATTTCGAACTTCTATCTTTGTCTTCATCTTTAAATCATACACAGATTCTCTACATTAGACTTATTTTTACATATTATAATGTCACCATTAAATATCACATGTATGAGTTATTCCTTCAATCTTTTAACTAATACCAAATCCATATGCCAAGACAAAGTTAGAGATTTACTTTAGGAATTCGATCCATTATACAAAATGAAAAGGTCATGATTTCCAAGTATGCTTTTCCAAGGATCCAACTAGGGGTGAAAATTGTGCTTAGCAACATCAAATCGAATGTTTTTATAGGAATAAAGTGCACACATGAGTTTTTAAAACTTATTACAACCATACCAAAATTTAATCTTGGTTACCTCCTAGTTATATATATATTAGTAGTAGTAGAGTGTACCCATGTTATTTTTTAAATTACATAATATTTTTTTTAATTTTTGTTAGTTATCTCTTAGTTTAATATAAAAATATATTAGTTCCAATTAATTATATTGATAGATTTTTATATCTTAGAATTTGGGAACGATTAGCATGTATACTGTTCCTAGATTGTACAAAAAAGAGACAAGTATACTCTTCTAATAGATAAATATAATCATTTTTTTCATTAATATTGACTTATTCATATATTATAAATTTTCATTTATGAATAAATATAATACTTTTTGTTTTTCATTAATATTGACTTATTCATATATTATGAAATTTTCAATTATTATATTTTAAATAAATTAAAATAATTAAAAATTATATAAAAATGATTTTACTTAGAAATTAAAAATTAGAAATTATTTTATTAAAATGATATTAAGAATTCATAATTATTATACAATGAAAATTATATTTTAAAAATGTATGAGTTTGATAGTTAAAAAAACCTTTATATCTAATTTAAAAAAAAACAAGTCACAATCACAATTAAAGTGTATTGACTTTGGTAAGTCACAATAACAATTAAATTGTACAAGTGACTTTGGTAGAGAAGGTTACTTCCTCTTTCATAGACATACATTGAACTATGTGAAAGTATGAGTGACTTTGGTAGATAAGGTTACTTCCTTTTTCATAGAGATACATTGTGCTATCCTTTAAAAAAAACAAGTCACAATCACAATTAAAGTGTATTGACTTTGGTAATCCACAATAACAATAAAATTGTACGAGTGACTTTGGTAGAGAAGGTTACTTCCTCTTTCAGGTCTACATTGAGCTATTTGAAAGTATGAGTGACTTTGGTAGATAAGGTTAGTACTTCCTTTTTCATAGAGATACACTATACTATCCTTTAGAGTAGAATTGAAGGTTGATTGTATTGGAAATAGAGACAAAGTAAAACATTTACAAGGAAGATCAAAGTCAGCATGGAAAATATATCGATTATATAAATTTCAAATAAGTCAATGGTTAATTAACCATATATAAAATTTAAAAATTTAAAAAATAAAAATAAATTTTTTATATAACAAAATTTAATTAATAATATATAAAAATTTTAAAATATAAAAAATAAAAATAATTTTTTATATAACAAAATCTTTGATAAGTAAAAAATAAATAAATAAAACCGTTAACAAGGAACACATGAGTAATAATTTTAGTCATTGTGAAGGGGTATTCTCTATGTTGTAGTAAAACCATGAATATATGAGCATAAACATATACCATGAGTTTATGAGCATAAACATATAAATTTGTGGCAAAGAACATTCACCCAAACCACTCACTAGAAATGAAATTTAACTAAGTAAATTTTTGGATATGTTGAACATTTTGAGGATCGAATGATTACCCTCCCTTAACTCCCTAGAATTATGTTTAGTACATGGATCTAGAATGAGAGACATAAACTCGAAAGTGATACGGACGGGTAATAAAAAATGCTAGTATCATGTATTCGTGTCAAGGGACAAAAACAAAATATAAATTCAAGAAATATGTTATTATATTAAACAGGGAAAGATCGACAAAAATATTGACTAAAGAATTATGTTAGGGATACCAAACATCAAACATTAAATGGAAAGCCATAAAACAAAATTAAAAAATCAAATACGAATAACACAAATATATTTTTTTCAAACATAAAAAACTAAACTTTATTCATAATATAGACAAAATAAAAATTACAATCCACCAGTTCAATAGAGGAAGATTATCTTCCTCCAACTAGTCATCTGTCAAAAAAGATCAAAGCAAAATACACCAATATTCGAAGAAAAAATCCAGTAACTATCAAAACAAAACTTACAACCACTAGTCCAACAGACGAAGATCATCTACAGATAACCATTTGCAAGAAAAGGTCAAAGCAAGATGACAATAATATCGGAAGAGTCCACAGAGAAAAATTTCAGTGACTATATAGTCAGCCATCAAAACAAAAAGAGAGAGTGTGCAGCAGAAATCCTCCCATGAATAAAAAGCAAAAAGGATAATTAATGTTCATCATTCACAAATAAAGAAAGTGTTTTTAGAGATGATATTTGAATCAATTATTTATGAAAAATGATATTTGAATTAATTATTTTTGAAAAATGCACAAAATAAATGTTCATCATTCAAAAGTAAAGAAAGTGTTTTTAAAGATGATATTTGAATCAATTATTTATAAAAAATAATACTTGAATCAATTATTTATGAAAAATAATATTTAAATTAATTATTTTTGAAAATATACAAATTTAGAAAGAAAACCAACTTCTCCATTGAATTCTCTAAAATTCTAAAACCTTATCCCAACAAATTCTACCTAAAGTTTCTCCATTGAATTCTCTACAATGCTAAAACTTTATCCCAACAAATTCTACCTAAAGTTTCCTAATCTTCTCCTTGCATCCTTTTAAGGACCACCTGTAGCTGACATACTTGGAAAACCCAATCAATCTCCAACAACTTTTTTTGTCATTCCAAGTTGACAATATTAAACTAAGTTTGGCTATTTTTGTCTTCATCCTAGAACTTGTAGTCACTGGAAATTCTAGGCAGTATGAACATTTTGATATATTAATGAAGCTATTTGGTAACAGAATTGACAAGTCTATAGCCAAATAATGAAGTTGACTTTTGGTCTGTAAACAAATCCCGGTCGCCTCCATTGTAGAGATTCCAATGGAGTCGTTGTTGATGGATACTTGCGTTTCCTTTCCAACAGTGACAATCATAGAATTCAGGGCCAGCAGCTTGTAACAGGGACATTTACAAAGCATGAAAAGCGTGGTAGCCAATGCTTTAGAAGGAAAGTTTTCACAAGCAATTTCAACCACTTACTGACTCGGAAAACTGACCAATCTTCGGGAGTCTAAACCAATTCACTTGACTTGGTTGTCCAATCTGTTGAAAATGAAAACCGTGATTAGTGATACTCCCTCATTTTCAAGATCGTGCAAAGACTTGTTTTCCTGTTCACACATTTAATCATTCACTACGGTTGAATTTTAGGGTGTACCCAGGAACCATCATTGTTTTCTGGACCAAGCAAGTCAAGCGCTAGTGAAAGGTCCACAAAATATCCATCTACTCCCCACTTCTAAAAATCTCTGCCCAGAGAAAGAAAGATAGAAACTATCATGGAGTGCAGTATGTGCGGCGATGTTGGTTTTGCAGACCATCTGTTTCAGTGCAGCAAATGCCATTTCCGCTTCCAACACAGGTATGAATCCTACACAAAGCTTTCAGTATTGTGATGTTTCAGTTGATTTGGATTTATGACATGTACAGATTCCTTTTAGGTTAAATAGTATTTATGTTTTGATCATGGTTTGGCAGATATTGTAGCAGAGGATATTTCTATGGAGATCATATTGAATTGTGCGACTGGTGTATCGTGGAATCTGATCAATCCGGCGGGTCTACTGCTAATTTTCATTCAAGCAACAAACCTAAGCCGACCTTAAGAAAGAAACGGGATGATGCCAGTGCCTTCAGTCTCAAACGAAAGCGAGATGAAGCCGGGCTTACTGTTAAGTGTAATGATCGAAAGGCCAACATGGCAGCTGGATTGATGAGAAGTGTCAGTAAAAGAAAGGTACGAAATACAAGATTGGTTCCTCCAAGAAGTAGGCAACGGACGAAGCTCCTACGTGAGATCCTCTGTTAGACTTATAATGTCTATAGAAAGTTGAAAGTCGAAAGTGTGAACTCCTTCCATTTCTGATGGTATCGTATGCTTCCTATATTTATATTTCTGGGAAAAATATATCCTAAGCATGTCAACGAGTTGGAGCTTAATATTTCAAACCATATAAAAGTATATGTTTTCTTTGTGATGGCGGTTCTCTTTACTTACACTAGTGTTATGGAAAATACTGAAAGTGTTTATGAACATGAAGTGTCCGCTATTTCCTTTTCTTGTATTAGTTTGTCTCTTTCAGCTTTACTAATCAATTCTCGACATAATAATCCAAGCTGAGTCATAGAACATTCATAACCAGTAACGACGGTAGCCATGGAGTAGAATGAATGATAAGAGGAAAGGTCTACATGAGCTTGATGTGCCTATTCCAAAGAAGGCTACATAATCAACTTATTAATTTGGTCTGAGTGATTGGAATATTGTAATTGCTAAAATATGTGTGAGAATGTCCAAGCAGCCTCTTGGAATTCTATGGCAAACTCAAAAGAATTTATCAATAGACAACGTGGGGCATTATTATCTACAACCTTCAGCGGTGAATGATTAATAGCCACATCGCCATGTCTCAATAGTTAGTGTAATTAATTGATTGGTTATAGCAATCATTTGAACGCATTGTTGAACAATCCACGAGCATGAAACTAGTTGGCTTTGGCCGTGGAAATCGAATGAAATAGCCAAATTTTGAAGAAGCTATGTAAATAAAGTTATATTCTTTTCTGTTTGTTGATGATTAAAAGTCATCCTCATCATCATCCTCATCATCATGATCATCAACACCATTGTCATCCTCATCATCATCGTCACCATCATCATCATCATCATTATCTTCATCTTCATCGTCATCATCATATTTGTCATCATATTTGTCATCATCATTATCAACATCATCATCATCATCCTCATCATCATCATCTTCTTCATCATCGTCATCATCATCAACATCTTCGTCATCATATTCATCATCAACATCATCACAATCATCTTCGTCATCATCATCATCTTCTTCATCATCATCATTGATATTGATGATGATGACGAAGATGATGATGATGATGATGATGAAGATGAGTACGAAGATGGAGATGATGATGCTGATGATGACAAATATGATCATCATCTTCATCATCATCGCCATCATCATCATCATCATCATAATCGTCTTCGCCATCATCATCATCCTCATCATCGTCATCATCCTTATCATCATCATCATCATCCTTATCATCATCATCATCATCTCCATCATCATCATCATCGTTATCACCCACTTCCTCTTCATCATACTCATCCTCATCCTCATCATCTTGGTCATGATCTTCATCATCAACATCATCATCATCGTTATCAACATCATCATCATCATCATCTTCATCAACATCATCATCTTCTTCATCATCATCATTGATAATGATGATGATGACGAAGATGATGATGATGATGAAGATGATGGATGATGGTGAAGATGATGAGGCTGATGATGACGAATATGATCATCCTCCTCCTCCTCCTCTTCCTCATCACCATCATCATAATCATCTTCGTCATCATCAGCATCAGCATCATCATCCTCATCATCATCATCATCATCCTCATTATCGTCATCATCCTTCTCATCATCATCATCTCCATCATCATCATCATCGTTATCACCCACTTCCTCCTCATCATCCTCATCCTCATCCTCATCATCATCATCATCTTGGTCATCATCTTCATCATCATCTTCATCATCAACATCATTATCATCGTCATCATCATCATCAACATCATCATCATCATCTTTGTCATCATCATCATCTTCTTCATCATCATCATTAATAATGATGATGATGACGAAGATGATGATGATGATGATGATGATGCATGATGATGAAGATGAGTACGAAGATGAAGATGATGAAGATGATGATAAAGAAGATGATGGATGATGATGAAGATGAGTACGGAGATGAAGATGATGATGCTGATGATGACGAATATGATGATCATCATCATCCTCATCCTCCTCCTCCTCCTCCTCATCATCATCTTTGTCATCATCAGCATCATCATCATCATCATCCTCGTCCTCATCATCATCATCATCTCCATCATCATCATCATCATCGTTATCACCCACTTCTTCATCATCATCCTCATCCTCATCCTCATCATCATCATCTTGGTCATCATCTTCATCATCAATATCATCATCATCGTCGTCATCATCATCATCATCATCTCCATCATCCTCATCGTCGTCATCACCCTCTTCCTCATCATCATCATTATCATCATCATCATCATCATCTTGGTCATCATCTTCATCATCAACATCATCATCATCATCTTCATCATTATCACACTAGTACAAAATGAGAGATAAGTGACTAGGTGACTAAAAAATTTAGCCACCACTGTTTTTTCAAGGGATAAATGACTAAAATTGGGCAAGTTTAAGTAAGCCAACTAAAAACGACTAAGATAAATGAATAATTTAGTCATGAGATAAAATATATGACTGGATAACAAGTGACTAAAGTAAAAATGACTAACATAAATGACTAATTTAGTCACTGAAATATAAATATGACTAGCTAACAATGACTAATGTGAATTAGCCGTTTATGTTAGTCATTTTTAGTTGTGTCACACTAACAGTGGAAAATTGCAATTTTGATAATGAATTTGTACAATATTTTACTAAATTTTAGCAATGCAGATGGATTTAGAGATCTTACTATGGGAGTCATGGTCCATGTGTGTGGTCCCAAACCACCATATTAGCCCTCCACAAGGGATATTTGGCTTGGAAGTGGGATGTGGTGCTCATTTTGAAGTTTAAAACACTAGATATGGTTTCTAATACCACATAAACCTATGGCCCTAACAGAATCTTCTAGCCATCCAAGCCTAAGAAGATCACCTCAATCAACCATACATGGCCTCTTGAGGGTATCATTGGCCAATGATTGAGGATATTCATGCTATTATGTGGTTTTGAGAAGTATGTAGGTGTCTTAGGGCCTTAGGAATGATGCTCTAGAGAAGAAGACCATGCCTTTGGCTCTAAAAAACCCATTGAGCCATATAGAACCATGAACAATGCCTCAAAGAACCACACATGAGTTTGCAAAGGTATCCATGGAGCTTTGTATCTAGGTATCGCGGCCTTGAGGATTTGGACATGGAAAATAGAAGAGACATGAACCTTGGGCCCTGAAATATTTTAGCCATCCAAGGATATAAAGAGGGTTTCCTTCACCAACCACACATGGACTCCCGAGTGTATCATCATCCTATAATTAAATATGGTGATTCCATTAGGCATGTTTGAGAAATATGTATGTGTATCAATGCTTTGTGAATGACATTCTAAGGGAAATGCCATGCCATTGGCCCTAAAGAAACCACCGAGGCATCCAAAACCATGAACAATTCCTAATTAAGATACCACAAGTGACTATGCAAGGGTATCCATGGAACTATATATCTAAGTCTTGGGGACTTTGGGGCTTCAACATGGTCATGGGAGGAGGATCATGACGAAGATGTTGATGATTATGAAGATGATGAGGATGATGAGGATGCTGAGGATGATGATGATGATGATGATGATGTTGACGAGGAAGAGGGTGACGACGCTAATGATGAGGACCACACTACTACATATGGCTCAAAAGTCTCAAGAAAGTTTACCATGAAACAGTTAAAATTGATGTTTTCGTGGAAAAACAGTTTAAATTTTTGGAAAATTTTAAAAATTCCCCGATGAACGTCACTATAGCAACGGTATAGACCTTTCATCACTATAACGACAAAATTTCATTGCTATAGTGACGAAAGGTCCATACTGTCGCTATGGTCCTGATCGTCAGTATTTGAAAACCTTTGTGGATTAATCTAATACCAAATATTTAATTTGCCATTTGGAATATGTTTTTTCATTGCAATTTATAACCATAAACATGCCTAATTTTTTAAAAATCGCTAAGGAACTTTTATTTTTGAATTATTAACTAATATATGGATGTCTATAAGCCAAGTCTAATTAGTATATTATAAAAACTAGTAATTAGTCTATTATAAAAACTAGTTATCTAGTATATTATAAAAACTAGTTTTCTATAATTGATATAACTAGTTTTATAGAATTGATAAAATTGATATATTTGGATTGGATAGATGAAATTTGATTTTCACATTTAGAAATTTATTTTAGTTATGAGAGTTAGTGGCTTTGTCAATGCCTTTTTGAAAGAGGCGTTGACTTAAGATCAAACATATTTTCCCATTAAAAAGTAGTATCAATGATCACTAATTAGAGTATTAATTAAAAGAGACCTTAGACTTAAGGGAATGACCTTTGCTACAAAGCTTTAGCTTAATCATCTTCTTAAATTTTCCAAATTATACTTTTGGATACAATGTTAAGAACCACCCAATTATATCCAGGAAAAATATCACATGTAATGCCAACGCAAAGATAAAGTATAAGCAAGGTGTAGTAATGGTTAACCTTCCAATGTGACAAGGCTATAGGCCCTGACATGTAATCAGTCATTATGACATAGTGTCCCAAACAATTAGGCTCAAACTTGTCTTAAGCATCTTAATTTTTAACAACTTTTAAAATTATATTATAATAACGTATATATGGTTTGAAAATAAATTATCTATCGTAAGCTCTAGCAATTTGACTATTGTATTTATGCATGTGCTCAAGGTCGATTTTAAGGCACTTTTCATTGAAGGTTTGTAAGGAGGGAGAATGATATTATGATGGATACATCCACCTTCTCCCTAGCACTGCATCGAGGTGGTTCAATTTTTGACATTAATTTGGTCAAAATTTGACTATTAAAGATGCAAATTTGTATTACGTATAACAATATTTACATATTTATTTCTACTTAATCATTAAAGACATTTTTCTATGGTATAAAATGACTTTGCACATTTGGATTCTGGTATATTATGATGTGATATGTGGCTCATGGGAGTATCTAAGTCTGAAGATGTTATGTTCTTTATCACATAAATAGAGTGATATAGTTAAAAATATTAGTGCAATTATGTTATATTCTTTGTCACATAAATATAGTGACAGTTAAAAATATTAGTGCAAAACCATTACATAGGATGCAAGTTACATAGATCCATAAGTCAACACAAGATAATGCACACATGTTCGAATATATTATAATAATAATAATAATAATAATATTAACAATAATAATAAGAAGTTGGCCAAGGAAACAAATAGCTATGAGGTTTGGTGGGTTGTGGGAGGCAAATAGCTATGAATAGGGTCCAAGAGGCGTTTCTGACATTTTTGAAGCCACCATTGATGCCTGTTGAGGAAATTGTGATGTCGATTAACCACTGTTGAGGGTTTAGAATTGGGTACTTATTTTCCAGCTCTGCCATGGATATACGAGAATTGGAGAGAACTTGGAGGATCTTGAAGAGACGGGCTCCAGCTCTAGATTCAAAATCTCAAACTTCCCTTCCAAGAATCGCAGGTTGTCTATTTGGTTTTATGTGAAAATTTAGCAATGTATCTCAACTAAGCATAGTCATGTAATTACATAAGTGATTATAAATATTTTCTTGCTATTTTTTTTCTTGACTGATGGACTTCAATCGATCTTTATTTGCTCACCATTAACCTGAACAAGAGATAATTTTGTGTTCATTATTCCTGTAAGGATTCCATTTTTTCCAGCATTTTCTATCAATTTATGAAATAATGGCCATGTAGGGTGATCTCTTTACATGTTTCCTCCTCTTCAATCATGCCCTTATGGATCAAAAACAATTCTACAATATGTTGAAAAAAATGCACCTTGGTAACCAAAACTTGTGTTTTGCCTCTAAGTTCATTCCCTTTGAGGTGATCCATGATGCATGAATGTCGTGTGCTTTCTAATGGAATATTAGAACATGATAGTGAAGGGAAATGTAGGAGGTAGTGAACAATCTAATATTTGGAATGATGAAGTAACAATTCCCTTGGTGTCTTATGGTGAAAATTGAGGTAGAGGGGCATGCCTTATCTAGGAGGAAGATGTCCTAATTAACCAACACATGGACATAGTGAAGTTTGGGTGAATTTGTCGTGGTCACGGTTTTAGATGATAAGGGTGTGATGTTGTGCATACTTGTTGTAGTAGTGAAGGCCATCTTAGTGAAGTGCATTAGTGAAAATATATTTTGAAGAAAATTTTCTTAGTGGTAAGTGCCTTGGTGAAGCATGCTTGGCATATAGATTTTGGTAAGAGTGCCTTATGGAGAATGTCTTGGTGGTTGAATGACAACCTTCCACTAGTAGCACAACTCATTACTTGTATGGGCAAAATATGGAGTGAACTGCCAATGAGTGACATGGTGACAACAACAAATTCATTCGCAAAATGCTACATGTAATACTCGAATAACATAAAAATGAAGTGAAGTAGTTTTGTTCTAGTGGCATGCTAACGATTCATCGTAACAAGATGGAAAAAGTGAAAAGAAGCTAACATTTATACTATATAAGAAGGTTTTTTTTCACAACACGACTTTTAGATCAATTAGAATGAAGTCAACCTAATAGTAGTTTAAGGTATGTTTTGGGGAGTGGAGGGTCAAAAAAACACAAATAAAAGAAAACATATAAAAAAAATAAATATATAAAAAAAATATTAAAAAAAACATTAAAAAAAACACAAGGTGTCAAATGGGGGCATTTTTTAGGTTCCTTTGTGTTTTTGAGGGCCGCTCTAATCTTTGAGGACGAGCTTGTTTGGAGAAGGTGTCAGGACCAAATATGATGTCTTCATTGCCATAGAGTCATATTCTTGGTGTAGTGGGGGTGTCTTTGTTGTCTTTGAGTCTGATAAAATGGAATGAATTGCGGTCAAATTATGGGTTATGTTGTGTTTTCCTTCTAATGACGGTATTGGAGTAATATGTTGTGAGAGTTTCTATGCTTTTGCATTAGAATTGCGTGGTGGGATTTCATGTTGGGGATGTTTTTTAATAAGCTTTGGGAATGTTCTATTTTGTGGGCTAGGTTTGTGCGGCGGTCTGTCAGTGTTGATTTTTGGGTTTTCTGTGTTGTGATGGGGAAAATTCCAAATGTTGCAGGTGGTCTATCTGTCTATGCTTAGAATCCTTAAACGAATTTTAGTCTTAAATCATGCAGAATATCTGCAAGGAATTTGAATCCCGGGAACAAAATAATTGTTGGTATGTGTAGGCATTGAATTTCATTGGCATTTAGTACTTGGATTTTGGATCAATGTATGCGTAATTGTTGGTATGTGCAGACATTGAACTTCATTGGTGTTTAGTACTGGTATTTTGGATCAATGTATGTATTGAATATACTATTTCTAGAGAGTAAGCAAAGGGAATGGATGTTACAGATAAATATTAGATTTCTTGATGGCTCATAGTGGTCAGAATGTTCTCATCATGGGCTGTGTGCTTGTAGTGGGATGTGGCAATTCTGTCATGGAGATGTTTGAATAGGTGCAAGTTTTGCAGCTTTTTTTCGGTAGTTTAAACCCTAATTGTATTTAATTATATAACAAACATCAAATAGATAAGTACATCCCTGAGCGAGCAATATAGTAGTTGTGGAATGCAATATATAAGTTAACATTGAGTTTTTCTTTTACATTGCCGCGTTCGTCTTAACAATACCGAATGCCCTATTATCATAAGTTGTTGAGGATTTATTATGAAAGCGCTTTTTAGACTAACTATTTAAACATAACCCCTTTAAAATTGTTTAAAAATAGGGGCAACCTTCGCCATTCAATTACTATGAGTGGAAATCGAAGATGCTAATTTTTATTTGGAGCAAAGGGTTATAAAAAATAACAATGAGAACTTAATTTTAACCTACACTAGATGTTGAAAGCAAAAGTGGTTTAACAAATGTGTTGATGAAGATTATAGCTTAATTGTGTATATATGTATCTCCCAATCTTCGTTTTCACATTTAAAGCAATCCAAATCACATGCAATATAGTAATAAATAACATAAATATATATTTTATATATACTTATATTATGATAAATATATATTAATACATATAAAATAAATTAAAAATATACATCAAATAGAAACCTTTGCTCTTGATTTTATTTACTCTCGGGAGTTCGATGGTTGGAGATTTTCCACATCGCACACTTTTCCATTCTAATCGAATAATAACCATTGAAAATGGGCACCAACGTCTTGATCGAGAGCATTGAATTTTATCTTGAAATTTGAAGGGGAAAGGTTTTGAGAGCAAAATTCATGTGGGTTTTCATGGGAAACAATGTTTAGATGTTTCATGAGTACAAAAGGAGATGACTAAGAGAGGGATGAGATCTCTTACAACTCTATGAGTTTATTATGGATGCCTAAATCAGATGTCTCAGATAATGGATCCACGCAGATATGATGCCCTAGCTCATCCATATCATATTCTCAATATGTTTTTCATCGCAGAGAGCCAAGGATATATGATGCCCTAGTAAGCCGAGTAAATGGATCCACACAGATATTACAAGTGCTATAAGTACCTATTACGTGGAGGGCCTCTTTGAAATTGACATCCACTTGCCTGGTAATTTTTAGGCCTACCATGACTCTATTCAGATTTGCTTGTATGGTACTTACATTATGTTTTCTTTTGTTTCAAGATATTGTGGTCAATTGTGTTGTATGGCCTCAGTGGGAACGCCTCATTGAAATTGAAGGCTGCAGTGACTAGTGTCAACCTCTAGAAGATCTCGCCGATTCACCCTATACAAATTCATTTCTTATTTGCTGAAGTGACTTATTCCTACTATGTTTATGGATGGGAGCCAACTGTTTGATGAAATTTGCCAACCACAAAACAAAATCGATTTGGTATCTTATAAGATCTCTTTATCTCTTTACCTTCTGCTATATATATGTATATTATTATTGTGCTCCACTGAAACCCTAATAAGATATGCTTGCAAAACCTTGCAGAGATTCAGATGCCCTTGTCAAATGTTCCTACGACCCCTTCTTTCAATGATCCGAAAATTCAGAGCTTCCACAATGAAACTTAGAGCTGAGATACAACCCTATAGATCTTCCTTTTTTTTTTAGTGCGGGTTTTTTTCTGAAGGTTTGTTGTTTTCATCGTTATCTCCTTTTTTTAAACACCTTAGAATGAGGACTTGTGATGTGTATATATATGTGCTACATCGTGGAGAAGTGAGGCTTCCATATTTTAGGGCTAGCCGAATTCCAATGTGGAGTAACCTTTCCCCCTTTTTTTTTAAAGAGCAAGCCGACTTCCAACGTGGAATAGTTTATTTTAAAAAATTCTTTTAGGGGAGAGCCGAAGTGTACTCTAAGAGCACAGTTCACATGAAAGACATCAAAATCAACTTTATTAATTTCCTCCCCTGAAGCTATCAATTCTCTATCCAAATTATGTTTTTAATGCCCGTGGCTCTTGGATGGTTTCCCTGCCCACTGAAATGTATCATTCAGTGTGAAGAGTGATTCTGTGAAGGCAAGAGTTGGTCCTTTGATCTTACCTTGGCCTTTTTCTTCTGATATTGTCTTCTGTAGGCCTCTACCAGACTACCACTGTTAGAAATAAATAAAGGAAACTATGACAACCTTGTTGTAAACATCAGTTCTGTTCAGCAAGCTTGGCCAGGGAACTATTCAGTAGAACTGTGAAGGAAGCTGAAGAAATATAAGCTTCTACCTATGTAATGTAGTTTTCCCAAACCCAAACATTTCCATGACCTCCAGCAGAAAGGACTAATTGACTTTATCATAAGCGTTGACCCTGTCTAGCTTGATTAAAGATGTCAACCTTGATTGTTAGGGGAGCTTCAGAGTCTTTGATGGCTACAAGAGATTCAGCTAGGGGATCTCTGCATCCTACTAGGATTGTGCAGCTGAGCCTTCTTAGCCATGCCATTCTTCAGAGGACATTATTTGGAAATCTCTTGGTATTGGCATTAGAATTGTTTGCTCAGATGTTGAGAGTGACTAGACATCCTTCATCCTTGCTGACTATTGTATTAACTCACCATATATGTGCATCTATAGCTTTTATCGCTCAGGGTTTACCCACTTGCTATTTTTATTTTAGTACTAATTTAACTATTTCTGCATTGTTTGTTTTGTTTGGGAGATGCATGCTATTATTGATTGCTTTAATCTAGACTCCCAAGTCTCATTGACCTTCTTTGGTCATTTGTGGACATAATAATATGATTCCAATTTCTTGAGTATAAATGATCTCTTTGGCTATAGTAACCTTTTCCAAGGTCTGCTTTCCTTTGAAAAATCTTCCTTCTTCCAGAGTAGTATTTTTGGAAGAGTAGGTTAGCCTGCATGCCATTATTTTGAAGATCAATTTGTATATTGAGATATTGAGAAATATAGGTCTAAATGTATAAAGTGCAGATGCTTCTCAGTTCAAATTACTGGTGCACCGGTACAAAAACCGGTCAAACTACTCAGTTCTGATTGCCTCAGACCAAAAACAATAAATCTTGGTTTGGGAGGTCAGTTCTTATCAAAAACCTATCAAAACTAGTTGCACTAGTTAGTTTTACCTATTCTAGTTTGGTTCTGGTAGCATTTCTCTGTACTAAGTGCAAATGTGACGGAAACAAATATATCGAGATACTAGGATCTGTCCAAGCAGTGCATCCATCTTTTCATCAATAACAAGTGAGTTGTAGTTGCGATTTGACAATGGAATTATATTACTATACTCCATTACTATGGAAAGGAAATAATCAACAAATTTGACATCAAATAATATATACTGTGTGCATCAAGTTTCAACTGCATGTTATTGCTTATGGGGTATTTTCTCTTAATTATTGCTTGTGGATTTTTGTTGTTTTACTGATTTCTGTTCAACATTATCCATTATTGGTATCTGGCTAAGCTAAATCTTGGGTAGTCTGTCATAATACTTTTAGGTGCTAATAACAAGTCCAGTGTATTTGTGGTCAAATGCATAGCTTTCTATGCATATTCAAGCCTATAACCTTTGAAATAGTGCATGTAAATTGTTTGCATTCATATCATAAGAGGACCTAGAGTTGAATGGATTGAAGTTTATATTATTAACAAATCTTGAGAATAATTTTAAACATCCATACTGTTCATGTCTTTTATGGTGGTTTTGGTTGGACAGGATTTTGCAAAGCATTATTTAAAGCTTTTGGTTTTAACTGCTGCATCGGGTGATGCTAGTGGTGAGGCATCTGGTAGGTAATATATCTATTCAATGTGCATTTAAAATTGACTAGCCTTCATACATTTTGCATTTCACACAATAATTTATAATTTTCTGAACATATCTTATTTTTCATTCAATGCAAGAGATATTTCAATGGTGTTGGATGCTTTACTCAAAATAGAATCATGTATTGTGTTGATGGATATTGCATATAAGAACGATATTTCTTCTGAATACTATATCTTTTTCCTTGGACAAATTTTGTTTCAATTAATCCTGGATTACTGAAATATAATATCCTTTATATATGTTTATTGGTTTTCTATTGTTGATGTCTTGATTTGTGCTTATTTTTTCTAAATGATTCTCAAATGATTAAATGAGGTTTTATCACGAAAAAAAAATACATGCAAATTATTAACTAAGAATTCTAATAGATCTGGCAAATTTGTCTGAAAATCTGGTGGTTGTTATAATTATTTTTTGCAAAAAAAATGTTTATTTATATTTGGTCACTTGTACAGGTGATAATAGATATAGCATGTACAACTGCCAACATAAAAAAATAGGGATTTTCAATGATGCCTAAAATCCTTCAGAAAGTTCATAAACCAAAATGACCATATTCTAGCAGTGTAATACATATGACTTTACACCTAATCTGCACTTTAAATCACGTAAAAAATTTCACCTGATGTATTCCATACAACTTTCAGTCTGATAGCTGAATTTGAAATATAAATTACAACAGTTATACACTACACTTTTGTCCAACCAAATTCTCAGCCCTTCTGGCACAGTCTCCTTTAGTTATTGTAGATTTATTACAGTAGTGAATCTATTTTCTAGTTTCTTCTTAGCATGTTAAATCACATAACATATCAGCTGTCCCAATAAATCAGCATATAGAAACAACCAAGAAACCGGTCATAAACAACGAGAACACAACTCTGATTTTTAGATCTGCAACATATAACTTTGGATAGCAATGGTACACTTCATATTATAGCATTAATGAAGGGACAATACAATACAATACCTCAGTTCATACCAAGATGGTACCAAACCCTAGCTAGGGAATTCATAATCAACAACACATCTTAACCAGTGATACCACAGCCTACCAAGGCATCTCACCAAGCTCTCCTAGCTGCACTAATGGTTCCAAAGCAAGCTACCATCACACTAAGTCCACCCTTGATCTCCCATTTGCATCACACAAGTCTTCCAGGGTATTAGAACTTGAACTAGCAGGTGTAGTTAAAGCCCCAAAGAATGTGGCTAGCCCAACTAAAACCTAGAGTTGTTACTCACTGTCACCTCGGTAACTACCTCCCTACACTTTCCGTTGGCTCTTTTCCAACATATGATAATTTATTTATGCACTAATGTCCTTTCATCATAATTTGTGGACATTTAACCGAAGGATGCATGATTTTTTTGTCAACATGTGTACCTTAGCCAATGCTTGAGTGCATATTCATAAGTGTGGATAAGATCCCACTATTGGTGGGCATGATTCTCATCGACTTCGTTACATCCTTCGAGAGATCAAACGCATGAGAGAGGGCCAACTTGCTTAGAAGAAAGGGCTGAGGTGAATGAAGCTTGATGTCTAAAAAATCTAGATTCATCGATCTTAAGTAAAACCCCAAATTTGTGATTCTTAATAGACTGTGTATAATGGAATTTTGACTGGATGTTTGACCAAGGGATCATGATTTACCAATACAACTTGGGAACAATCTGAATGATACACGTAGCAATTTATTTTAATTTTTATTTTTTTGTGGAAAAAATGTAGGTTAAGCAATTGCATTGACAGAAGTGATGTGCTCTATAGTGTTACCTCATATGTGCTTATTTTTACATGTTTCTTCCAGAGCACTGTCTAACTTATAGAGAGCATATTCTTCCCATTTAAACACCATGTTTGAGGCCTAAACTGCACTAACGATAGTTAGAATGCCTCGCTGGTTATGTCGAATTTCAAATAGTGACATTGATAATCTCTAATATTTAATGATGTCCATAAGGGTATTTATATTTTAGGGTTCAAGGTATATGCAGTAGTATATGCAGTAGTGTATTTTTTTATTGGACATTTTCTCTATGCTTGTTACTAATATTATCCCTTTAAATGTTGATACTAACTAGTCCTAGGAGAAGTTGTAGATGCTACAGTAGTTGCAACCAAGATATCCTATGCCTCCTTATGCCTCGTCTCTTTTCTACCCTGCTTCATAGCTTCTCTTTCCTAATTTAGGTTATCGTTTACTAGAAATGCATCACATCTTTGCTTCCACAATGCTTGCTGCTCTTCAGACAAATTCATTATCACCCTGAGAATTAAATTCTCTGCAAATATATTAAAGGTAATATCATTACCAAAACATATAGGGAAATAGATAATAAATTTAAATATTCACTGATATACAAAGAAAATCATATCAAGGGTCAAACCAGAATGGGAGCGATTTTTCCTTGCATTTTCAAGCAGGTTTTTTTGCAAGAATATAATTTCTCCTTCTAATTCATCTTCTGGTGCCATATTCAAAACCTCTGTATCCCTTGCCTCAGAGAGTTGCTTCCATTGAGAATCTTTTGAGATCATTTCAATATTGGGTGAGATAAAAGAAGCATCCGTTTTTTCCATGGTATCTAGCATTCCATGAAAGCAATTTTCATTGGTTACTTCATCTCCTTCTGGATGAAATGCTCCAAAAACACGAATCTAAGAAAGAAAAATCTCATTAAGCAGCATTTCAAAGATGATATTGTTAAGAGAAAAATGAAATGGCAGAAGAAAGAAATGCAGACTCTACCACTATAGTAGGTTCTTTGGTCTCCTTTTGAAAGGACCAAACCCCCCTTTTGGATCTGCAGAATATTTCTATGCATGTAGGGATGCACATAGTACTTGGGTGCCTCCTTGCCACATCTACATGTTGGTGATAGAAGTTTCAATGTCTTTGAAGCAATCTCTTGTTCTCCAAACATCAGTGGGTCAAAATACCAAAGGATTACATTTCACATTAAAATATAGAACAACACTGATTGAGGATGATACAAAACTCTACAGTAAAACAATTTATAATTTAAGCATGAGAACTTGCTTACATCCTACTAGACTCTTCCGGTATCCTATCGTTACAATTTTTTGCTTGATCTCCTACCAAACTTGAACCAGCAATATCTCTTACCATTAACAGAGCCATCTCTTCCTTATTTGAGGATCCCTTCAAAGAAGCATTGCTACAATCTGCTTCAGTATTCCCGAACTATGCAAGCTCCATACAATCAGACACCTTCATAGCCTGTATTTTGAAGGAAGCATGCTTTGAATTACTATGCTTTTCAACTGCAGAGTCACCAATTCCGACTGGAACATCTGACACACAGCAGAAGCTTCACTAAACATACCTATATTCATAAATATAGACTGTGCATATGATCAGTTAATGACTACAGTGCCTTTAAACTGTTCAAAATCCTGGTTGACCTGTTACTTAGAGTGGAAGCATTTTATTAATTTTACCAAGATCGATATTATTGTTTCCCAGTAAAACATACCTTCAGTTTCAGTAGGAAATCGTGCTAAATTATGCTTTGATTCTGTTGCTAAAGGAACTGCCTGTTGTTGCATTTCCTGGTTATCATCCAGATACATGGTATTTGTCAATAATCTAATACATGCAAAATGTAGACAGAATTGCAGGCATTGAAATTAACAGAACCCCTAGTAAAGGACTCATCAAGGAAGTTTGTAACTTTATCAGTTCAACAATGACCCATAGATGCAACAAATAGGGATAATAGAACACAGATGATGGAAAGTAACTGACATATATGAAATGAAATATTGCAGACAAGATTCAGTAAGATATAAGCAATGGTTGAATGAGATTGATCACTGTGCGAGTGAGAATGTCAACAAGTTGCTTGTTGGAAACAAATGTGATTTGACTGCTAATAAAGTTGTTGATTATGATACAGCCAAGGTAATGTTAAATGCTGAGTAGCTGTTGATTGTTGGTATCCTTGCTATACTCCATGATTTATTTAAATTTATGGCTTTATAATGATATTTTTCTACTGTTGGAAGGTTGTTTATGATGTTACTGATCAAGAGAGTTTCAATAATGTGAAACAATGGTTGAATGAGATTGATCAATATGCGAGTGAGAATGTCAACAAGTTGCCTGTTGGAAACAAATGTGATTTGACTGCTAATAAAGCTGTTGATTATGATATAGCCAAGGTAATGTTAAATGCTGAGTAGCTTTGGCATCATGTGCACTGCTATGTGTTTCATTGTATACATCATCGTCTTTGACTTGATGAGGATTTAAATATGAGTGTGCCTTGAAGTTGTTGGTGCTCTGTTTTTTTTTAATTGCAACACTATGGTAGTTTGTGGTCTTAAGTTGGTTGACTTGGCTTGTAGATTATTTTTTTAATTAATCTCAAGGGTTAGTTTTTTTGTCACTTTTCAGTCTACATTTTTGTTGACATGCTTTGTGTATTTTGTTCTTCAAAGCATTTGCTGATGAGATTGGCATTCCATTTTTGGAGACAAGTGCGAAGAATGCAACAAATGTGGAGCAGGCTTTCATGACTATGGCTGCTGAGATAAATAACATGTGCACTTTTTTGTTATGATGTTTTCCAACCTTTAACAAGCACCTAGATATTATACAATTGTGATGTTAGATGTTTGTTTGAATCCCTAATTTTAATTGTGTGTAATGGTGTAAACCTGTGCTGGCAAATCCTAATGAATCTGATTGAGATTCTACTTTTTCTATGATCATGTTGTTTTATGATAAAGTTTAGTGGTGACACATAATTCAAATTACATGTCACGACTATTGGTAATCTTGTTGGTTTGAGACACGTTCCTATTGTCTATTTTATTGGGCATAGCTGATATAACATTGGGAAAATACTGGTTTTTTTAGGTTGTGATAGAGTGTTGTAACTATATACCTTGTCCATTCATTGCTTTGAAATCAACACTGTAGATGAACTCGCAAATTTTTATGGCCAAGTGAATTGTATATAGAAGTTTGTATTTTGCAAGCATATAAATACTCATGCCTATCATGTATTTATTTGAAAATTTTGTTGCATATGTATCGAACCTTCATCTATATTCTATTATTGTTTGCTTGTTTACTTGTGTGGGAATTAACGTATGACTTGTCTATGTTCTAGTGACTCAGATATTTTAACATCAAATTTGATAAACCTCATTGATTGTATTTGAAAAGGGGCATTAAATAACTACATCCCACACTCTACTTGTTATTCCTAAACAATTTCTTGTATGTCTTGTCTCCATAGAGCAACAATGCCAATGATTATGCCATTTTCAGTTCCTGAACCTGGAAATTTTAATTTCTGGGTTGCATGCATTCACATCACTAACCCTTCTTCATAACAATTTTGGTCAGGATCTAGGCTTCCAGGCTATAAAATCTTGCAACCATCTTGAGCATATCTATCAATATGCTCAAGATATCCATGCCCAAGTGAATTGCATCTAGAAGTTTGCATGTTGCAAGCATATAAAATTATAAATACTCATGCCCATCATTTATTTATTTGAAATTTTTGTTGCATATGGATTGAACCTTCAACCATATTCTATTATTGTTTTCCTCTTTACTTGTGGCAACATTACCATATGAGTTGTCCCTATTTGAGTCACTCCAATATTGTTCCCATGAAAAATTTGTTTGAATATCATCATTGTCAAGCAATAACAACTTCTTAAAGGGTGCTAGCTCAATGGTAGAGCACCTGCCTAATTATAGGCAGGAGATTGGTGGTTCGATTCCTTCGTACCCTATAATAAATTAGTGACTAAGAAAACAACTAAATTCGCATATATACGACTATTAGTAGCTAATTTCCAATATCTTATTGCGCGACTAACGTTTAGTTGTATTTAGCTTAGTCATTAATATGTTATCATCTAGTAGTTTATTTAGTCGTATGTTTGGTCATTAATTGTGACAATCAATGACTAAATCAGTGACTAAATCAGTGAGTATCAATGACTAAATCAGTGAGTATCAATGACTAAATCAATGACTTAATCAGTGACTACCAATGACTAAATCAATGACTAATAAGTCAACCAATTAATGACTAGTGAAATATGACTAGAAATAAGATAGTGGAAATCATATACTATTAGTCACCGACTCAAAAATAGTTGTTTATAGTCGAATTTTAGTCATTAATTTCTCATTTTGTACTAGTGTCATATTCATCATCATCATCAACATGATTCATCATCATCATCGTCATCATCATCCTCCTCCTCCTTCTCCTCCTCCTCCTCCTCCTCCTCCTCCTCATCCTCATCGTCGTCATCACCCTCTTCCTCCTCCTCATCATCATCATCCTCATCATCATCCTCATCATCCTCATCATCATCATCATCATCAACAACAACAACATCATCGTCATCCTCATCATTGTCGTCACCATCATCATCATCATCATCATCATCAGCATCATCATCTTCATCGTCATCATCATCATCATATTTGTCATCATCATCATCAACATCGTCATCATCATCATCCTCATCCTCACCATCTTCTTCATCATCGTCATCATCATCAAAATCTTCGTCATCATCTTCATCATCATCTTCATCTTCTTCATCATCATCATTGATAATGATGATGATGACGAAGATGATGATGATGATGATGATGAAGATGATGGATGATGATGAAGATGAGTATGAAGATGAAGATGATGATGCTGATGATGACGAGTATGATCCTCATCATCATCCTCATCGTCATCATCATCATCATCATCATCATAATCATCTTCGTCATCATCAACATCATCATCCTCATCATCATCATCATCTCCATCATCATCATCGTCGTTATCATCCACTTCCTCATCATCCTCATCATCCTCATCCTCCTCCTCTCCTCATCATCTTGGTCATCATGTTCATCATCAACATCATCATCATCATCATCATCAAGAAGGGGGAATCAAGGTTTGAACTAGAGTGACCCCTTTTAATCATTCCTAGAGTTATGTTGTGTATGAACCAAAATTAAGCACTCCAACTAACTATGTGCCAAATCACAAGGTTGGATCCCAAGACAAAACCTAGTAAGTAGGAGGGTTCCCCAAAGGGTCTAGTAGAGTCAAACTAATGATTAAAGTTATAATATTGAAGAGGAGGCAATATCAAACCCTACTTAAGCACTAGACATCACAAGGAATTCATGCATATAGGGTAAGGTAAAGTGACTCAATAGATATTTATCTAGCACATAACAATCTTTGTATGAAGAGAGAAAAATATCAATGTTAATAATGTGTAGGTCATGTATATTAAGGAAATGGAAGTAGGAAACACCCTAATACCTTTAAGTAGGTAGGTGTATGTGAATACTAATAAATGCATACACTACAATCACTCTTATGCCTATGTTTTCATCCATTCAATAGGATTTTTGTATGGATGCATATGTGCTTGAGCTATGGTTTGGTTTGATTTTACTAAATAGCACGTACACACTAAATAGCGCGTACGGTCTATTAGTGCGTATGCGCTAGTTATGCGTACGCACATTTAAATAATATGCACGTGCCATTTAAATTTTTAAGTTTTGGCGGGTAATTCTTTTCCCACAAACATGGTGGATGACTTGGCCTCTATGGTTTTAGGTTCGGGTTGCCAAACCAAGTGGCTTGGACTATGTTATAACAAAATACATCTTATTCTATAACTTCTTTTGTTTCGAGCATGATTCTGCATATGCTACACTAGTCCACTGCTAATGAAATTGCACACACTTGTAGAACTATGTGTGTAGATTCCGAATATGTAACTTTTTATTAAATCTATTATTTCTTTCTATTTTTTAATTAATTTCAATTGCACTAACGTCAATCTTACACAAAAAGTAGGTTATTTTTTTCGTCTATAACTTTTGATTGGCTCACCTATTTTGAAAACGGAAAAGAGCCCACATAAGTACACACAAAGGCCTACATCCTAAAAAAAAGAAGTTCATTGATTATGTTAAGACCATGATGTTGTGGACTAACGCTTGACCTAGTCATTCTAGCACTTGGATGATTTCCTTAATTAAAAAAAATTAAAATTAAAATAAATAAATATGGAAAAATAGTGTTGCACTAGAACGGCCTGTTATCTACGACTGTATATAATTTTTTTCACAAAATTCCACTATTTGCATGCCAAACGAGGGAACTAACGCAAACATATTCATTATGTTTTCTTCAAAAAATAACATACCAACCTTAGGAGAACCCCATTTTTTGGGAGTTATACTGAATGTCCATAAATAATATTTATATATTCCGGAAGGTAATCCAATTGTCTACGTTTCATCTTCTTGCGCCATATTCCAAAAAGTTGTGTAGGTATCTAATATTGCTTTTTGAGATTCAGATTTCTGTTTTTCTAGGAGACCATTGCGACTAACGCGTCATGAGTGGCCAACATTAGATTGCACCAGCCCATATGTGTATGGTGTGTTAGACAATGTGATCAATAAGACAGGTGATTAGTCATTATAGTAATGTTCATAATTTGTAAATAATGTACATGAGTATTTGTGTGTCCATAATTAAATAATGGCGGATTTATAATAGAGTGAAGATAAAGAGGCTTTGTAAGTTTCCTTTATAACCATATTAATAAAATCTCATCACTTTCCATGTTTTGTAGTCCTTCATGCTATGATGCAAGTTTATTACCTTATTAATAAAATATTTTCTGTTTCATTTTAAGATGCAAGTTTAATGTTGTTGTGTTGTGGCTAATGTTGTTGTGATGTCACCATACCTTCAATCTTTATAACAATGGTCCTTTTCAGATCTCAAACTGTCTACTCTATTTGTTGAAAGCTGCCTTGTACACCTTGTTTTTTTCTATTACAAGTTTTCATTTACCAGCCATAGCATTAGTGTGTGTTGTATTCAAACCACATTCAAACCAACATAGATCCATCTTAAAAGGGGATCTATCAAGCTCCGAGAAGGATCAAATATCTCGAGGTGCAAACCCCTTTTTAGAGTGCAAATGTTGAAGAAGAAATTTAATTTATCTAATTTGTGTAGTTTTATATACTATTATATATGCCGTTGTAAATGTTTTAAATAGACGATATATTATTTTTTATAATATTTTGTTATTTTTAAAAAAAGACACATGTCACCTTCAGGATGAGCACGAAAGGAGTTACACATCCCCTATTGGGCTATAGAATGCGCCTCTTCGGTGCAATTATCTAGTGACTTGTACTTCATTGTTGTTCAGTTTTAGACTGTCCACGTTCCTGCTTAACTCCACCAATGCAAGTAGCTCTTGCATATCAATTCCACAATAGTCTAGGAAAATAGAAATAATATTTGAACATCTTAATTGAGTATACTCTCGGAAGATTTGTAGTTATTCCATGTTCATAATTTGGTAAGTGATTTTGTAATGAATCTGCTCTAAAGTGGGAGAAAATTTGATTAAGCAAGGATTTAAGTAGCCGAACATGTCAATCTTCTACTTTGTTGGCAATGCCATAGATCAATTCTGATCTAGATTCTACTTTTTATTGAAAAAATTTGGTTAGTGGTTTTTTTATAGAGGTCAATTATGATCTATTCGATTAAGTTGGTTAGTCGTTTTGCACAGACTTATGCATGTATAAATAGACTTATAAATAAAATGGAATAGGCTGAGCCTTGAGTCTTTTGGGAACCTGTTTTGGATCAAACCTCATTTGTTGTTAATTTTAGAGCACTTTTGCTCTATTTTTCATTTCAAAACTCCATTGTTCCATCCATTTGACAGACTCTCATATGTACATAAAAAAACAAATAATTACAATTGAGTTAGCTTCTAACTATAAAAGTATGCACTGTAAATTCATTTAAAAGGTTTGTATTATAGCCTTTTTTCCCAGCTTTTCTTGATTCCCAAAGAATGTTATTTAAGTAATCTGGAAAAAAGTATTCATAATATTTTTAAATAATAGTCATTTGTATCAACTGATTATTATCTCCTTGTTTTCATCCTCATGGCCTAAAAGTATGCACTATAACTTCATCTAAAAGGTTTGTATTTACCCTTTTTTCCCAGCTTTTTTATTCCCAAAGAATGTTATTTAAGTAATCTGGAAAAAAGTATTCCAAATATTTTTAAATAATAGTCATTGATATCAACTGATTATTATCTCTTTGTTTTCATTCCCATGGCCTGATATGTACTGCAAGATTAGGAAAACATAATGTTTCTTTGCAAATTGATTGGATTCCTTAAGTACATAATGTCTAAGACCAGTGGAAAATTTGGGTGATCATACCCATAAATAAATATATATATCAAAGCAGCAAACTGAAGGCACTGAATTTGTTCATTTTAGACTAGTATATATCTATCCAAACTTTTGGATAAACCAATGTTTTGGTGTATCATCCGCAGTGACAAATGATTTTCAAAATATTTATGCATGTGCTATAAATATAAATCAACAAGCACTTCATGAACCAACTAGGAATTGAAGGAACTTGTATTCAATAATCAACCTGTCATAGAGAAGATAATAATAGAAGGCAACCTCTTCTTGCAAAATAATATTATTGATGATCATAATACCCACGACCTGTAGCCATCGGTTTGTTATAAGGTAGTGCAAGATCTTGTTCTTCCATGGCACATAGGATACTGTTAGATGGACTGAGATGAATTTTTGCAGCCTCATTCCTTTTCAATTTTGGAGCCATGAGAAAAAAACAACATCCAACAGGCTCCTTCTTCTTCTCCTTCTTATCAAAGATCTCATCACCATCTTTTTGCGTCTCTTGATATGTTCCTTCTTCCTTGGATGGAATATTGTTGAGGTCTTGACAATGGGATTGTTGTTCTCTGGCATCAATATTATTTTTAGTTTTGATGGTCAATAATTTGTCCATAAATGAAGGCATGGGTTGGATGGAATTTCCCATCAAATCTCTATAACCCACACCCCTTCTTGAAGGGCTAAATATGTTCATTCTTTCAAGGTGAATTCCATCGAGAATCATGCTCCCAAGGTTGAGAATTCCCTGTGGACGACCAGAAGGCCAGCAGATCTGCAGTGCAGAGAAGCTCATCCCACTAAAGTCTTTGCTCCCGTAGCCCTTGAGGAGATTGAAAATTAAGACTCTCACAGTGCCCACATGCATATCTCTGAGGTAATAGACACATTATATCTCCAGCATCAGAGCAGACGTTTCACTGTGGATAAATCGTTCTTTGACTCTGAATAAGAGTTTGTCATTCCAAGTAGGGTTTGCACCACCTATTTTGTCAATCTGTGTCATCAGTTTATCCTCAAAATTGATCCATGCAACTCCATAGTTTTGCATCCTACCAAAGAGATTTATCTCCTTCATAAGATGATGTTAACTTTCAACTGTGTGCAAGCTTCCCCATGATGTATATCGACTTGATTTCACTGTAAAAAGAAGTGAAATATTCAGAGATCACTCATTCTTGATTAAACCTACAGGTGGAAAAGCGTCATTCATGAAATCCTATGCAATCTCAACATTATATATAGAGATGAAGATTGCAAATATACATAGAACATTTAACAGGAATGCCATTGAGAGATATTGTTTCCAGCTGTGTGCAAGCTTCCAAGAGAATTGAATTAAAAATAAAACGAAATTAAAATTAAAAAATATCGTTTTTTCTGTAATTCTCTTTTTATGTCAATAGAAGAATCGTCTACTTACAAAAAAAAAAAAATGTTTAATTCAATTATATATATATTTTTTAATTTTAATTTTGTTTTATTTTTAAGTTTTAAAATTTGTGTTTTATTTTTTATTTTTTTAATTGAAAATTTTAATTTTAAGTTGAAGTATGTTATCATTTTTTTTTTTTTTTTAAATTTTGTTATATATATATATACATATTTAAATTTTATTTTTATTTTTTTATAAATTCTTAAATTTTTATTTTTTATTTTTTGAATTTTGTTATAATTTTAAGGGGGAAGGGAGTAGGGGTTAGGTTTTTTTTTTTTTTTTTTTTAAATTATTATATAGTTTGGGGGGTTAGAGGTAGGTTTTAATTTTTTATTAATCATCACTTTTTGGAAAATAATATGAAATAGTATCATTTTTATACAAAAATTCTCTGAAAATTAATTGAAAATGGTTTTAAATGTATTTATTTTCTGGATTTTTTTACAATTTTGCCAAAAAAGTCTTATTTTGTACATAAAAATGTCTCATTTTATAGAAAAAAATTGCAAAATGTATATGTTTTTCATTATAAATTGCTTAAAAATGTATGTTATTTTGTTTAATTTCTAAAAACACACTTGAAAATAGAAATTAAAAATATTTTATGACAGATAATTCAAAGGCCCCAAAAAATGCCTCAAAATGAAAATGTGTGATACTGGTATCAACCCTTTTTGAAACATAGGTAAAAATAACTACTAAAATTAGGAGAGAGAAAAACGAGAAGTGTGTCGAGTTCTCGTTTCTTAATATAAGTGGTTTGATGTATAACTACTCGATTTCATTGTAAAAAGAGAAAAAGTATGAAAATTGATGGTATAGAGGACCATGCTTGCCTACTGCTCGGAATTGGTATTGTTGTATAAATAGCTAAAGGTGTGGTCATTCATTTAAGCAAATTTTGGAATTTTCAGTCAATTACATACCTAACCTAATAGACCCGGTTAACAGAAACCGATGATGACTGCAACGAATGATGTGGTGACTTGAATCTTGAAGTCGTGCCCAGTTACCATTTGCCTTCAAAACTGTCTGCACAAGTCAAAGGTAGGTGGGATCGTGCATGCAAGAATTTGGGTTCTTGTTCATGGTGTGAAAATAGCAAGTGGAAAAGAGGAAAAAATGTGTATAGACATTCATCGCCCATGCAATAGGGTTCGAAGGGGCTAGCAGCGTTGAAAGTGGCTGCCATGCACCAAATGAGGAAGGTGGCGAAAAATCTGGAGTAGTTCGGGTCACTGCAAAAACGCTGGAGGCGTTCGGGTCCACGTGCCCGTAAACAAGCTCAATTCCGGTTAACAGGAACTGGGAAAAATCTATGATGCGGGACGTTAGCCAAAAGGACAATTTAGCCAGACATCGGCGACGACGACTGGATTTCGAGCCAAATCATCGATGGCTTAGACTACTCCATTCAAAAATAGAGAAAATATCTTTAGAAATAATATTTTAGAGATGATATTTGAATCAACTATTTCTAAAAAAATGTACAAGTCTATTTATCAAATTTGTAGAGAAAAATCAACTTCTCTATTGAATTATCTAGAGATATGCTGAAACTTTATCCCAACAAATTCTCCCTAAAGTTTCATAATCTTCTTCTTCCATCCTTTAAGGACCACCAGCTGCAACTGACATACTTGGAAGACCCAATCAATCTCCAACAACTTTTCTTGTCATTCCATGTGGGCAATATTAAACTAAGTAAGTTTGGCTATTTTTGTCTTCATCCGAGAACTTGTAGTCACTGAAAATTCTTGGAAGTATGAACATTTTGATATATTAATGAAGTTATTTGGTAACATAATTGACAGGTCTATAGCCAAATAATGAAGTTGACTTTTGGTTTGTAAGCAAATCCTGGCCGCCTCCATCGTAGAGATTCCAATTACAAAGCATGAAAAGCGTGGTAGCCAATGCTTTAGAAGGAAAGTTTTCACAAGCAAATTCAACCGACCAATCTTCGGGAGTCTAAACAACCCATGGTTCATTTCTTGAGATGGCCGATTGAACAACCCATTTTAAAACATATCCTATGAATAGTTTTTACTATGCCTAAGGCCCCCAAATTAAATATCTTAATGGGCAATATAAAGTCTAATTGACTATTATATGGAGTAGTTTCCCATGGTTGGATCTACTTCAAAGTAATTAGTTCATAAGAGAATTTTCAAGATGTTGATAAGTCATATTGAATTAATAATATAGAACAATAAGTGTAACATAAATGGTTAGTTGCTAGGACTTCAGTGTAGATATAGAACTGGGATGTTAGAGATAGGGATGTTAGAGATAGGGGTTTAATGTACAATTATATTATATAAAATATTTACAATAATATTATAAAAAATGTTTATGTTTATCTAGTTATAGGTTTATGTGATATAAAATATTTATGTTTATATATTTAGATGTTTATGTTTATGTTTATATGTTTACATTGTATGTTTATATAACATTAAATTATTTGCTAATTTTTTTTTTGTTTACAATTATATTATATAAAAATAAGAAAATTGCTTCTGCTCCAAGAAGAAAAGACTACGTATAATGGCATTAATGTAAGCAGTGCAAATGATCTCCTTCATGTCCATAATGACAATGGTGCTAGTCGTCGACATAGCAACATGAATAATTTGGTGTCTCGCTAGGATGTCATCATGATCATACGTAACACTAATATTTTGGTGTCAATTAAATTGCTAAGCTATGACACATGATAGGGTCTACAATTTACTAAATTTTAACACTGCAGATGTCTCTGAATCCATCTGCAGTGTTAAAATTTAGTAAATTGTAGAAACTCATTGTCATAATTGTAATCTATTTCCATTGTCGGAGTGACAACTGAACATGACCAAATAAATGACCAATTGTTATGTGGTCATTTTTAGTTTAGTTCTTATCCTATGACCAAATTGGTCATTTTTAGTTTAGTTCTTATCTAGTGACCACATTAGTCATTTATCTTGGCCATTTTTAGTTAGCTCACTTAAAAAATTTCAATTTTGTTCCTTTATCCCTTGAAGAAACTGTGGTGATCAAATTTGTTGTCACTTTGTCACTTATATCTCATTTTGTATTAGTGCAACTAATAAAAATGGTGCAATGGAGGTATTTCACACTTCTCACCCTTTTCTGATTCACCAAGCTCAAAGAAGTGTGAGGTGAAGAGCATACTTAAGGAGACAAGAGTCTTTAGGTCCTTGCTTGTATACAAAAGGTGGATTCTACACTATCTTTGATCCTAAAAACATGTCAAGCATAAACAAGAGAGGTCTTGAATACTAGTGACAACAATGAGGCCCATTGAAATCCTCAAGGTTGGTTACCTAATTAAGTTTAGATAGAAATGAACTCTTTACTCCCTAATCTTTATCTATGTGAGCTAATTACTAAAAAAGTAAGTAATTATTGCAGATTAACTTAATTTTAGTTCATTAGTAAGCAGCAATGGGGGTGCAAGATTTTTTCATGCAGATAAAAATAAATCAAATGATTGCAGAATGGGAAAACTACACTCTATCGTGAGGTAGCGTATAAAAGTAAAACACGGATGCGATGTAGCGCAGGCATAACACAAACAAGGTGTGCGGGTCAAATAAAGGATTTCCGCGCGGGTCGTGAACTATTTACCTGTGCGATTAGTGTGACTGTCGAAGGCATTTTCGCATGTGTAGCTTGGATGAGAGGTTGGGATCCCCACTATTGTGTAAAAATTAAGTGTGGCCGACAGGGGGACAAATTCTGGAGAGGAGGTGGTAAACATGATCGCCTGCAAATGACAAGGACCTAGAATTAATCACTCAACATAAAGAAAGCTAGTTTAAAAGAAGTAAATAAAAATAAGTGGAGTCACCATTAGAAATGTTGTGGAAAAAATTGCATAAGGGTGCATCCCTCCACTTGGTAAGGGGATATGCCTTGTAGGCTGCAGCAAGGCCTCATTCCTTGGAGCCCCTATTGGGGTGTGGTTGTCCTCCAAATGATCTTGTAGGATATTGTTAAAAAGGGAAAATAATAAAAAATTATATTTCTGAAATATTTATCTATTTAGTGGAATTTGTATGAGGAATATTGCATGTGGACATGTGTCCACCCTTGGGGAGGTGGAGGAGATGGAGGATGGTCCTTCCTAGTTTCTTTGGGTAGATTCTTTGGGGGGATTGGAGGAGGTGGAGGAGATGGAGGATGGTATTCTGATGTGGATGTTGTGGGATGGCTTGGTATTTCTGACTGAGGGCTTGGGAGCTCTCGGTCTACTACTGAGGGATTGGTTGCGAGGAGAGCAGTTTCCCCACATGATGTTTCTGGAGGATCTATGAATTATGGGCATTAAATTGGCTTCAAAAGTACGAATGTAAGTTAAATATCTAGTTCATGTAGGTATTCTCTTGTAAATAATTTAGTTATTTGGTAATATAACTCTTTTTGTATTTGTTTTATAATTATGTTTTTCTAACATTTGGGTATTAAAGAATCCCTTGAAACAATGCTTCAATTAATTGAGATAGCCCCTTTCACTCCCATAATAGTTTTCCAATATTTTATTTCTCTCTATGAACCATTAGAGTGGATATATGTTGAGGAAACATATGCGATGCCTGGTGATATTATGTATCAATTCTATGAAAATCCAGTATTGAATGTTTTTTTACTAATTTGAAGGGAACTATGCTTGAATTCGAAATGTGAAAATTCCTCAAGTAATGACCCTCTAGAAGTGGTTGTACCTTGCTTGATTTCCATATTTTGTTTCTTAGGTCGATGGATTTGACATCATCAAGTTTAGTCTCCTATATCTGGAGGATTGATAGCTTTTCTTCTTTTATTAAATCTTTCATTGATTCTAATTTATTTTTTCTACCTAGATCCTTACAATTCTAGGAGACAATATCCATTATTTCATTTGATAAGGTGTATAGATGCCATCATGCAACTACTCTAATAGCATATGATTTCTCAAGCTTCTTAATTTCTAAAATTTAACCCCTCCTCCTAAGGAACTTTCAATGGAGGTTGTCCATATTCCTGGGGTTTTTCTTTATTTGCTTTGAACATCCTAGATTTTCCTTTGCAAGCTTCCTTTCTACATTCTCAGGAAGGAATTCATCTTCTACTTCTTCGTATACATGTTTTTGATCACTTTTGTTTGTCACAACTCTATTGTAATGGGATAAATGTTTTAATAGGATGGATTCCTCTTCTACTTGCTTTCGTTTTAAAGGGTCATTCTCAAGAGTAAGTAGAGATTCACCCTATGATTCAATGTAAATTGGTTGCAAGAAGAGATTATGGTTAAATTTAGGGAATACATTCACACATTTGAAGGAGAGGTGATGAGAAGGGTGGGATTGGTCGAAGGATTTGAGAAAGGGATTGAAGAAACAACTAAGGAGGAGTTAATATGGTGATTGGAAGGGACTGAGAAGGGATTGGAAGAGGGTTTGGAGGGGGGATTAGATAAACAGTTGAAGAGGTTTTTGAAATGAGATTTGAAGGAATGTTTGAGACAATCACCAATGTATCATAATCTTATAAGGAGAGGAATTCATACATATTTATTAAGGGGACCAATTTCTCTTTTGTGAGGTAACACCAAATGAAGTTGCTTGAATTGTTCTTGATTTACTCTTCACTTGCTACTGTTGATCCTCTTTTTCTACAAGGGCCTAAACTGGAGGAGGGGTTTTGCAATCTCTAGAGAAGTGACTATATTCATGGGCATGGTTTTCATTTTAAAGGGAGATTTTCATAATCTAGCTTTTGCACATGTTTCTAGTTATCTAGATTCACACTAACTACTTACAAGAGCCCATTTTCTCAATAAACCTCCACCCAGATCCCATAACATGCAAACATTCTAGCCTTCAATTTGACTAATCTATATATTTCCCCATTTTATTAGTGTACCTTTTAATAAATATTCAATGTAAAGGTAGATGAGGGATGCAAATTCAAACAAGAATGATTGATGCAGTGTCTCATTCCAAATCAACTCTTGGAGTCCAACTAATAAGATACATTTCCCTTCTTCCAAAAAAGTATGGTCCACTCCCCCCCAAAAAATATTGATCCTTGTTGGATTCAAACAAAAGGTTACAAAACCCTCTTCCTTAGAATAATAAGTGAGCTTTCCATTTATCATGGCTATCTAGTTTTTCTACATCCAAATATCCATAGATCATGGTGAGGGACAAATGCCATTCAAACACCCTATTAGACCTCTTTATTGGGAATTAGAGACAATAAACATAAATTATTCATGTACAAAAGAACACACGTAGGTTGTGAAAGCTTACATTGTATTGATGTAAAATTATCTCGTGCTATAATAGACTATAATGAGGTCCTTTATATAAGAATAGGTGTCCATAACAACTTGTGATAATATGAATTTTTATTCAACCATCTCCATATCTATCTCCCTAAATCTCTCAAGTTATCTTCATGAGATCCTCATTTTGAACTTCTATCTTTGTCTTCATCTTTAAATCATACACACATTCTCTACATTCGATTTATTTTTACATATTATAATGTCACCATTAAATATCACATGTATGAGTTATTCCTTCAATCTTTTAACTAATACCAAATCCATATGTCAAGACAAAGTTAGAGATTTACTTTAGGAATTCGATCCATTATACAAAATGAAAAGGTCACGATTTCCAAATACGCTTTTCCAAGGATCCAACTAGGGGTGAAAATTGTGCTTAGCAACATCAAATCAAATGTTTTTATAGGAATAAAGTGCACACATGAGTTTTTAAAACTTATTACAACCATACCAAAATTTAATCTTGGTTACCTCCTAGTTATATATATATTAGTAGTAGTAGAGTGTACCCATGTTATTTTTTAAATTACATAACATTTTTTTTAATTTTTGTTAGTTATCTCTTAGTTTAATATAAAAATATATTAGTTCAAATTAATTATATTGATAGATTTTTATATCTTAGAATTTGGGAACGATTAGCATCTATACTTTTCCTAGATTGTACAAAAAAAGAGACAAGTATACTCTTCTAATGGATAAATATAATCATTTTTTTCATTAATATTGACTTATTCAAATATTATAAATTTTCATTTATGAATAAATATAATACTTTTTGTTTTTCATTAATATTGACTTATTCATATATTATGAAATTTTCAATTATTATATTTTAAATAAATTAAAATAATTAAAAATTATATAAAAATGATTTTACTTAGAAATTAAAAATTAGAAATTATTTTATTAAAATGATATTAAGAATTCATAATTATTATACAATGAAAATTATATTTTAAAAATCAATGAGTTTGATAGTTAAAAAAACCTTTATATCTAATTTAAAAAAAAACAAGCCACAATCACAATTAAAGTGTATTGACTTTGGTAAGTCACAATAACAATTAAATTGTACAAGTGACTTTGGTAGAGAAGGTTACTTCCTCTTTCATAGATATACATTGAACTATTTCAAAGTATGAGTGACTTTGGTAGCTAAGGTTACTTCCTTTTTCATAAAGATACATTGTGCTATCCTTTTAAAAAAACAAGTCACAATCACAATTAAAATGTATTGACTTCGGTAAGCCATAATAACAATTAAATTGTACGAGTGACTTTGGTAGAGAAGGTTACTTCCTCTTTCAAGTCTACATTGAACTATTTGAAAGTATGAGTGACTTTGGTAGATAAGGTTAGTACTTCCTTTTTCATAAAAATACACTGTACTATCCTTTAGAGTAGAATTGAAGGTTGATTGTATTGGAAATAAGGACAAAGTAAAACATGCACAAGGAAGATCAAAGTCAGCATGGAAAATATATTGATTATATAAATTTCAAATAAGTCAATGGTTAATTAACTATATATAAAATTTAAAAATATAAAAAATAAAAATAAATTTTTTATATAACAAAATTTAATTAATAATATATAAAAATTTTAAAATATAAAAAATAAAAATAATTTTCTATATAACAAAATCTTTGATAAGTAAAAAAATAAATAAATAAAACCGTTAACAATGAACACATGAGTAATAATTTTAGTCATTGTGAAGGGGTATTCTCTATGTTGTAGTAAAACCATGAATATATGAGCATAAACATATACCATGAGTTTATGAGCATAAACATATAAATTTGTGGCAAAGAACATTCACCCAAACCACTCACTAGAAATGAAATTTAACTAAGTAAATTTTTGGATATGTTGAACATTTTGACGATCGAATGATTACCCTCCCTTAACTCGCTAGAATTATGTTTAGTACATGGATCTAGAATGAGAGACATAAACTCGAAAGTGATACGGACGGGTACTAAAAAATTCTAGTATCATGTATTCGTGTCAAGGGACAAAACAAAATATAAATTCAAGAAATATGTTATTATATTAAACAGGGAAAGATCGACAAAAATATTGATTAAAGAATTATGTTAGGGATACCAAACATTAAATGGAAAGCCATAAAACAAAACTAAAAAATCAAATACGAATAACACAAATATATTTTTTTCAACATAAAAAACTATACTTTATTCATAATATAGACAAAATAAAAATTGCAATCCACCAGTTCAATAAAGAAAGATTATCTACCTACAACTAGTCATCTGTCAAAAAAAGATGAAAGCAAAATACACCAATATTCGAAGAACCCACAAAGAAAAGAACAAATCCAGTAACTAGTCCAACAGAGGAAGATCATCTCCAGATAACCATTTGCAAGAAAAGGTCAAAGCAAGATGACAATAATATCGAAGAACCCACGGAGAAAAATTTCAGTGACTATATAGTCAGCCATCAAAACAAAAAGACAGAGTGTGCAGCAGAAATCCTCCCATGAATAAAAAGCAAAAAGGATAATTAATGTTCATCATTCAAAAATAAAGAAAGTGTTTTTAGAGATGATATTTGAATCAATTATTTATGAAAAATGATATTTGAATTAATTATTTTTGAAAAATGCACAAAATTAATGTTCATCATTCAAAAGTAAAGAAAGTGTTTTTAAAGATGATATTTGAATCAATTATTTATAAAAAATAATACTTGAATCAATTATTTATGAAAAATAGTATTTAAATTAATTATTTTTGAAAATATGCAAATTTAGAAAGAAAACCAACTTCTCCATTGAATTCTCTAAAATTCTAAAACCTTATCCCAACAAATTCTACCTAAAGTTTCTCCATTGAATTCTCTACAATGCTAAAACTTTATCCCAACAAATGCTACCTAAAGTTTCCTAATCTTCTCCTTGCATCCTTTTAAGGACCACCTGTAGCTGACATACTTGGAAAACCCAATCAATCTCCAACAACAATTTTTGTCTTCATCCTAGAACTTGTAGTCACTGGAAATTCTAGGCAGTATGAACATTTTGATATATTAATGAAGCTATTTGGTAACATAATTGACAAGTCAATAGCCAAATAATGAAGTTGACTTTTGGTCTGTAAACAAATCCCCGCCGCCTCCATTGTAGAGATTCCAATGGAAATTGGGGACAGTCATACGTATCAACGACCATCATGCCAATCCAGGAGTCGTTGTTGATGGATACTTGCGTTTCCTTTCCAACAGTGACAATCATAGAATTCAGGGCCAGCAGCTTGTAACAGGGACAATTACAAAGCATGAAAAGCGTGGTAGCCAATGCTTTAGAAGGAAAGTTTTCACAAGCAATTTCAACCACTTACTGACTCAGACAACTGACCAATCTTCGGGAGTCTAAACCAATTCACTTGACTTGGTTGTCCAATCTGTCGAAAATGAAAACCGTGATTAGCGATACTCCCTCATTTTCAAGATCGTGCAAAGACTTGTTTTCCTGTTCACACATTCAATCATTCACTACGGTTGAATTTTAGGGTGTACCCAGGAACCATCATTGTTTTATGGACCAAGAAAGTCAAGCGCTAGTGAAAGGTCCACAAAATATCCATCTACTCCCCACTTCTAAAAATCTCTGCCCAGAGAAAGAAAGATAGAAACTATCATGGAGTGCAGTATGTGCGGCGATGTTGGTTTTGCAGACCATCTGTTTCAGTGCAGCAAATGCCATTTCCGCTTCCAACACAGGTATGAATCCTACACAAAGCTTTCAGTATTGTGATGTTTCAGTTGATTTGGATTTATGACATGTACAGATTCCTTTTAGGTTAAATAGTATTTATGTTTTGATCATGGTTTGGCAGATATTGTAGCAGAGGATATTTCTATGGAGATCATATTGAATTGTGCGACTGGTGTATCGTGGAATCTGATCAATCCGGCGGGTCTACTGCTAATTTTCATTCAAGCAACAAACCTAAGCCGACCTTAAGAAAGAAACGGGATGATGCCAGTGCCTTCAGTCTCAAACGAAAGCGAGATGAAGCCGGGCTTACTGTTAAGTGTAATGATCGAAAGGCCAACATGGCAGCTGGATTGATGAGAAGTGTCAGTAAAAGAAAGGTACGAAATACAAGATTGGTTCCTCCAAGAAGTAGGCAACGGACGAAGCTCCTACGTGAGATCCTCTGTTAGACTTATAATGTCTATTGAAAGTTGAAACTCGAAAGTGTGAACTCCTTCCATTTCTGATGGTATCGTATGCTTCCTATATTTATATTTCTGGGAAAAAAACATGTATATATCCTAAGCATGTCAACGAGTTGGAGCTTATTATTTCAAACCATATAAAAGTATATGTTTTCTTTGTGATGGCGGTTCTCTTTACTTACACTAGTGTTATGGAAAATACTGAAAGTGTTTATGAACATGAAGTGTCAGCTATTTCCTCTTCTTGTATTAGTTTGTCTCTTGCAGCTTTACTAATCAATTCTCGACATAATAATCCAAGCTAAGTCATAGAACATTCATAACCAGTAACGACGGTAGCCATGGAGTAGAATGAATGATAAGAGGAAAGGTCAACATGAGCTTGATGTGCCTATTCCAAAGAAGGCTACATAATCAACTTATTAATTTGGTCTGAGTGATTGGAATAATGTAATTGCTAAAATATGTGTGAGAATGTCCAAGCAGCCTCTTGGAATTCTATGGCAAATCCAAAGGAATTTATCAATAGACAACGGGGGGCATTATTATCTACAACCTTCAGCGGTGAATGATTAATAGCCACATCGCCATGTCTCAATAGTTAGTGTAATTAATTGATTGGTTATAGCAATCGTTTGAACGCATTGTTGAACAATCCACGAGCAGGAAACCAGTTGGCTTTGGCCGTGGAAATCGAATGAAATAGCCAAATTTTGAAGAAGCTCTGTAAATAAAGCCATATTCTTTTCTGTTTGTTGATGATTAAAAGTAAAAAATATTTGCATTCAGAATCTATACAATACAGAGAATTTATACAATACAGAGAATTGAGAAGAATATTTTTAGTGGAAGATTTGTCACTTATGCTATATTACTGAAGTGAATGAGTTATAAGTCTCCTTTTTTAACTGTATGAAAATGCTTTCTCTAAATCACCTTTAGCGTGGAATAAAGCTATTTCATAGGTCTTGGAACTACATTTACCACTATAAAATATCCTCTTCTTTTTCAATTAATGAGTGAAAAATTTAAAAATATATTGTTTCTTTCTTCTTAAACTTTCTTTTGATCATTTCATTTTATATGTTATTATAAATATATCTTAATAAAGTGTCAAAAATAATTACACTTATAGGTGTTTATATCTTAAAATTTGAGGTGGACTAGCATTTTATGCTTTTCCAGTATTGCACATTGCACACGATGATACAAGTGTAGTGTCTAGATTAATTTTATGGCATTCAAAATTTGAAATAAACAATTATAATAGAAAAAAGAATATAAAAAATAACTGGTAGGTGATGCATAGATAACTGGTAACTAATGCATGGATAAGGAGCTTGGTGGTAGGGAACAAGTAACATATAACTTATTACTTATTTGTGACACTTAACTTGTAGCCTATCAGTGTTCACCAACCACAAGTTAAGTGCCTGTGCTAATTATTCATATTTCCCCTTCACCACACGTCACCATGGTATCCAAAGTGTCTACTATGTTACCTGTAATTGAGACGTCAAAACGTTCTCATTATGGTGCAATTACTTTGATCTTTTCATGGAAAAATTTAGAGAGCAATTCAAAATATAGTTAATGATAAAGAATTCAAAATTTAGTTAATTATAAGGAAACAAATTTGAGGCAAGTTCAAATTACTATGTCCAAACTGTTAGAGATAATGTAGAAATGCTAGGCAGGTTCCTTGGGATTGTGTTGAGGTGTACTGTCTATGTTTGGTTTGCATAAGTTTGACAACCACATATCATGGATCTAAGGTTTAGTATTGTTACCTATATATTGTAATCATTTCTCATATGTTAATTGAATTGGTTTTACACCATTCATGTTTTGTGTATGTGCGAGCCTTCGGGCTCTGCACTTCCTCCTCTCCAATTTCCTAGTTTGGTATCAGAGCCATTGTGGCTTATTGTGGGAGCCCATTGTGGCTTATTGTGGGAGCCCATTGTGGCATGTTGTGAGAGCCCTGTTGGTGGCCTGCTGAGCTTGTTTGGCCTGTTGTGAGAGAGCCTGTTGGCCTGCCTATGTGTGGAGTAGAGTTGAGGGTATCTCCTCCTCCTGTCTCTCTTGTGGAGTTTCCTGCTGAGAAGTGCCCTCCGTGGCCTACTGTAAGAAGCTGTGTGAAGCCCTCCGTGGCTGTGATAGCCTAATTAGCCTGTTGTTGTGAATGCCCATTATGCCTGGCTGTGATTGCCTGATTGGCCTATTGTTGTGAATGCCCATTGTGGTTGACTGTGATTTCCTGGAGATATGTGGAAGCTGAGAAGCCCATTGAGGCTGTGAGAGCCCCTTGTGGCCAATCTTGAGCTGCGTTGTTATGCTGTAAGTGGTAATTTTTTATCGTGAGGTTTTCCTGAAGAGAGACGCTACCACTGCTGGTATTAATTGTTGAAGGAGAATGGCTTGTGCATAGAGCGGAACATAGAGGATCTTTTTGCCTGTTTGCCTGTCTACAAAATCAGTGAGATATCATTGACACTAATTGTTGATTTCCCATCGCTACCTAATCAGTGTGGAAGAGAGCCTCCAGTGTGCAGAGGAGGAGAGACTCTACTGTTATTTTTCGGTGTGTGAAGAAGACCATGTTTGTTGTACCAGCTCTGCCCAAATCGCTGAAAAGAGATCATTGCCTGAACTGAAACAGGAGCTTCCCTTTGGATCGTTGCTAATCCACTGTTGCCCGAATTGCTGGAGTTTATTGCTACAGAGTAGAGCTGAAGGAACTGGTTGCCAAATCGTCGAAGGGATAGATCGTAATGTACTGGGCGTGGATGAAATTGTCTATGTTGGAGATCACTGCTGAAAGTTCTGCCCTCACCGTCGAACGTTCTGCCCAGGCTGCTGCTAAGGAGATCGTTGCCCATTCAATTATTTGAATATGACTTCTGATTTTATGATGTATGGATGCAATGATTCAAGCAGTGATGTAGATGCTGCATTAAAACTTGATTCCAAGCCTAGATATGATGAAGAATATCTGACAATAGAAGAAAAAATTTCAATTAAGATGGAAATGATTTTAATTGATAAGTTGCTGGTTGGATTTAGAGCAGCTAAAGAAACAATAGTTGATTTTGATGCAGAGTTGAAGTTTATTACAGACTGGCTTGAAAATCCAAAGAATGGTGAGAATGTGGAATATGTTTGTGATGAAGAATGTATCAGGTTTGCAGAGGCTGAAGAGATATTGTTGTAGAATTCCACTGCGCAGAACATAGCTGATTGTAACCGAGCATGGATGACAATTATTAAGTTTGCAGAAGTTGTAAAAGCTAAAGGGAGATCTAGGACAGCAAAGACCCAACCAAATTCTAGAATATAAATTCAAATGAAATATACATCAATGTGTGAAGACTTCAAGTTCTCAAGCTGAAAGAGCATGAAACGAAAAAATAGAAACAAATATTATCTGACAACAACTAAGATCAAGATGAAGCAGAAGGAGGATTGTAGAGTTCAAGGTCCTACGAACATACACTTTGTTTTCTTGCTCATTTGTAAGCCTGGTTCTATAGGCATATTTAGTATTGTGATCCATTTCTACATTAAGGGAGGATGTTAGAGATAATGTAGAAATGCTAGGTAGGTTGCTTGGGATTGTGTTGAGGTGTACTGTCTATGTTTGGTTTGCATAAGTTTGAGATCCACATATAATGGATCTAAGGTTTAGTATTGTTACCTATATATTGTAATCATTTCTCATATGTTAATTGAATTGGTTTTACACCATTCCTGTTTTGTGTATGTGCGAGCTTTCGGGCCCTGCACTTCCTCCTCTCCAATTTCCTAGTTCAAACTTCTCTATATCCACTCAAGCTCTTGCTCATCACAATGTTCTGAGGTCAAAACCTTTCCAAAAAACATTTATTGTTTTTTTTTTCATTAACTTTACTTTATATTTTGATGTTTGGAAACAAAACCAATGACAAATATGCAATGTGTGGGAAGTTTAGCAAATTGTCATCTCCTGTAAGGTCAAATTCAATATGTACAATGTTACCTCTGTTTCCTCAAGGTATTAACCTTCTTTAGCAATTTGACAGCTCTAACGTGACGAATATACAAGCCATAGAGTTGGAAAATTAGAAAATGACCTCTACCTCTTCACTGTCTAATTATGGTTCATTCTTCATCTAAAAACTTGTACATTAGCTGAAGATTTTAAACTGTATGACAATTTTGATAAATTAAAGGAAGTCATTTGTTGCTAGAATTGAAAAAGCCATTGCCTAATCTAGAAGTTGATGCTATTTTCGTAAGCTAAGGCCGATCTATCCACTGTGTAGTTTCCCTCTGGATTGTATCAACACCTATAATGACTCATGCAATCCATGAGTGGTTAACGGATAGTTACATTCTAACAATTGCAATCATAGAATTCAGAGACCAGCAAAGCTTGAACAACATGGCAGATGATGCTTTAGTCGACAAAGTTGACTGTGATTGCTTCCAACCAATTAAATAATTGGATCAAAACTGTGTAAGATGTCTCTCAGTGAGTGAGTGGTCTATGAAAGAGCCCACATCTTCAACGATTGTGTTCTCTTCTTCACACTTTTCATTGGTTCACCCAGTGCCTTTGCGTGCACTGTATTTTGAATATAAAGCTGCAGTAATTAGTTATTTATAGACCAAAAAAAGTCATGCTCACAATTACTTAATCAAATAAGACTCTCTATCATGGTTCCCTCTCGAAGCAATTTTTATGGTGGATTTATACTTCAACAAATTTGATTTATTTTTGCATTTGGAGCAGACACAGAGTAGAAAATTCTTCTAAACCCACATTGTATTCGATAATAAGCCACAATGAATAATTATTAAAAAAATGATGATTTTTACAATAAGAGATTAACCTTTTTATAGGTTTACACACACCGTTTCAAAGGAACGATGTGTCCCTACGATTTAGCTAAGTAATATTACATTTAATATTTGAAATAATTGTTCTTTAAATATTTAGATACATAACATTACCGCTGTCTTTTTAAAATGCTTTGTCCTCAAAGCAGGGATAAAGATGGGTATTGTTGGCGAAACTGTTATGTCTCCCATGATGCGTCTTCATCTGAAAAAATTTACACCTAATGAGATATTCCTTGAGTGTTCGAGAACGAAGTCTTCTTTCTCTGGTTGCAATGATTGCCTCTAGTTCCAAAATGACCTTCCCTTCATCATCTAACATAGGAAGTATTGTTTGCACTGTTTGATGTTGCCCCAACATTTTTTTGAGACATGATACGTGGAAGACATTGTGGATACGACTTTTAGCAGGTAATTGTAATTCATACGCAACTTGACTAATATTTTTGGTGATCTGGTATGGTCCATAGAATTTTGGGGCCAACTTGTTTTTTCCTCTTTGTTTAAGAGATATTTGTATATAGGGTTGGATCCTTACGAACACCCAGTCTCCTACTTCAAATTCTCTCTCCGTCCTGCGTTGAGCTACTTGTTGCCTCATACGATTTTGTGCCGTGACTAAGTTATCCCTGTGTAATTCAATTGCTTTTTGAGTTTTCTCTAGTTGGTACCTTACTTCAAAAACATTAGTGTTGCTTAGAACCAATTCCTTCCAATTTGGAGGTTCATACCCATATAAGGCTTGGAACGGAGTCATTTTTGCAGAGGTGTGGTATGTTGAATTGTACCACCATTTGGCTAGATGTAACCATTGAGACCAGTGGTTTTGCTTATCTGTTACAAAAAAACATAGATAGGCTTCTAAACATTTATTTACGACTTCAGTCTGACCATCAGTTTGGGGGTGATAAGCTAAGCTCATATTGAGTGATGTAGTCACTTGTTTGAAAAATGCTCTCCAAAATTTCCCATTAAATTTTGCATCTCTGTCACTGACAATGACCTTTGGAAAGCCATGTAATTTGTAGATATTCTTGCAAAATACATCTACAATTTGTTTTTCCGTCTCTGTCTTTTTTAATGCCATGAAGTGTCCAAATTTGGTTAATCGATCAACCACTACAAAGATTTTGTCCTTCCCTTCTGATGGAGGTAACCCATTGATGAAATCCATTGATATCTCTTCCCATTTTTGGTTTGGAATGTGTAGGGGGTGGAGTAACCCTGGGGTTAAAATATTTTCGCTTTTGTTCCTCTGGCATTTGTCACATTCTGCCACATATTGTTGGATATCGTTTTGCATCCCCTTCCAGAAAAATGACCTTCTTGCATTATAGTAAGATTTGAAGAATCCTATGTGTCCTTCCACTGGTGAATCATGGGATTCCTTCATTACTTTAGCCTTGAATTTAGAGTTTGATTTTAAATAGATCCTCTCTTTATACCAAAGGATATTGTTTTTCCATTCAAATTGGGTGTTGTGATTGGGATCGTTAATTATAATGCATGTCTCTGGTTCCTTGGCATATTCGCTTTGTATTTCATCTAGCCATTATGAGATTACAAAACCACTTATACTATGAAACGAGAACTCGACACAGTTCTCATTTTTCTCTCTCCTAATTTTAGTAGCTATTTTTACCTCCGTTTCAAAAATGGTTGATGCCAGTATCACACATTTTCATTTTGAGGCATTTTTTTGGGCCTTTGACATATCTTTATTGTAAAGTATTTTTAATTTCTATTTTCAAGTGTGTTTTTTAGAAATTTAACAAAAAACATACATTTAGAAGCTAGCTATAATGAAAAACACATACATTTTCGACATTTATCTTTAAAATTCAATCATAAATAATATATTTTTATGGAAAAAATAGTAAACAAATCGAGAAAAAGAAGACATTTAAACCCATTTTTAACAGATTTTTAGTCATTTTGTATAAAAATGATACTATTTCACATTATTTTTCATAATATTTAACCCCCTAACCAATTATTATTAAAATTTAAAAAGAAAATATTTAAAAAAATTACATTGCCCCCTTCTACCCTAACCCTATCCCTACTCCCCCACAAATTATTACAAAAGTTAAAAAAATAATTATAATGCGTCCCTTCTACCCTAACCCCCTAACAAACTATTAATAATTTTTTTTAAAAATTACATTTAAAAAAATAATTACATATCCTACCCTAACCCCTCAACCAACCATTAATAAACATTTAAAAAAACAAAGTACATTTTCTAATGTCCTAGCGCCCTACATTACCCCCTACCTTAGCCCCCCGAAAATTACATTTCCTAATGCCCTACCCACTACGTTAACCCCCTAATGTTACCCCCATTACCCCTCACACATCGTTTTAACTAAAAAAATTTAAAACCTAGCTTAAAAAAATTAAAAAATTAAAATAAAAACCTAAACTTAAAAAATAAAAAATAAAACCTAAACTTTACAAAAGAAAATAAACTAGACTTTACAAATTAAAAAAAAAAAAGACTTTACAAAAAAAAAATTTAAAACAAATTAAAAATTTTAAAAAAAACTTAAAAATAAAAAAATAAAAATTTAAAAAATAAAAAAATTTAAAAACAAATTTAAAATTTAAAAAAAAACTTTTAAAAAAAAAATTAAAAATTAAAAAAAAAAAAAATTTAAAACAAATTAAAAATTTTAAAAAAAACTTTAAAAAAATAAATAAATTTTAAAACAAATTAAAAATTAAAAAAAAAACTTAAAAATAAAAAAAATAAAAATTTAAAAAATAAATAAATTTATAAACAAATTTAAAATTAAAAAAAAAACTTTAAAAAAAAAAATTAAAAATTAAAAAAAAATAAAATTTTAAAACAAATTAAAAATTTTAAAAAAAACTTTAAATAAATAAATAAATTTTAAAACAAATTAAAAATAAAAAAAAAAAACCTAAAAAAAAAAATTAAAAATTAAAAACAAAACCGTTGGGCGCCCAAAGGGCCGCTCCACGGGGGCAGCCCTTTGGGCGCCCAACGGGGCAGAGCCAGCACCCGCCCGCCCAAACGTGGGTGGCGGATGCTGGCTCCGCCCCGTTGGTCGCCCAAAGGGCCGCCCCACGGTGGCAGCTCGATGCCGGGCATCGAGCTGCCCCCGTGGGGCGGCCCTTTGGGCGCCCAACGGTTTTTTTTTTTTAATTTTTAATTTTTTTTTTAAAGTTTTTTTTTAATTTTAAATTTGTTTTAAAATTTATTTATTTTTTAAATTTTAAATTTTCTTTTTTTAAGTTTTTTTTAAAATTTAAAATTTGTTTTAAAATTTTTTTTTTTTTAATTTTTAATTTTTTTTTTAAGTTTTTTTTAAAATTTTTAATTTGTTTTAAAATTTGTTTATTTTTTTAAATTTTTAATTTTTTTTTTTACGTTTTTTTTAAATTTTTTAATTAGTTTTAAAACTTATTTTTTTTTTTAATTTTTAATTTTTTTTTTAAGTTTTTTTTAAAATTTTTAATTTGTTTTAAATTTTTTTTTTTTTTTAATTTTTAATTTTTATTTTTAAAGTTTTTTTTAAAATTTTTAATTTGTTTTAAAATTTATTTTTTGTAAAGTCTTTTTTTTTTTTTTAATTTGTAAAGTCTAGTTTGTATTTTGTTATTTTCTTTTTTAAAGCTTAGGTTTTACTTTTTATTTTTTAAGTTTAGGTTTTTATTTTAATTTTTTAATTTTTTTAAGCTGGGTTATAAATTTTTTTAGTTAAAACAATGTGTGAGGGGTAATGGGGTAACATTAAGGGGTTAACGTAGTGGGTAGGGCATTAGGAAATGTAATTTTTGGGCGGTTAAGGTAGGGGGTAATGTAGGAGGGGCGCATTATAATTTTTTTTTTAACTTTTGTAATAGTTTGTTGGGGGTTAGGGTTAGGAATTTATTTGTTGAAAACATAAAATTTCAATTTAGGGGTTGATTTTAAGGCTTTCGTAAACAACAGTATGAGATTTTTAAGCCATGGCTATATTTTTAACCCAGAGAAAAAAAACGTTGATACTAGTATCAACACTTTTCGATTTGGAGGTTGTTTTTGGTGTTTTTTATGAAAACATGATACTGGCATCAACACTTTTTGATTTGGGGGTTGTTTTCGGTGTTTTTTATGCAAAAATATGAGTTTTTATGGCTAGAGTTCTCGTTTCATAGTATAAGTGGTTACAACTGAAATGGAGTAAGAAGTCATATCTTCATCTCTTCTGGAGAGTGCGTCTGCGACTACATTTTCCTTCCCTTTTTTGTGTATTATTTCCATGTCAAAAGCAACAATTTTTTCTATCCATTTCTGTTTTTCTATGGATAGTGTCTTCTGTCGAAGTATATATTGAAGACTATTGTGGTCTGTGCGGATCATGAATTTGCTACCAAGGAGGTATTGTCGCCACTTTTCTAAGGCATGCATAATGGCTAACATTTCCTTATCGTATGTAGACTTCAATTGTTCCCTTTTATTTAGTTTTATGCTCTCAAAAGCTATCAGGTGCTCATCTTGGATTAGTACTACTCCCAAACCATAACCTGAAGCATCACATTCTATTACGAACGGTTTGGAGAAGTTTGGGGTAGCTAGTACAGGTGTGGAGGACATAATTCTTTTCAATGCCTCAAAACACTATTCTGCTTCTTCACTCCATTGGAATGCATTCTTTTTTAGAAGGTTGGATAAGGGAGCGGTTATGTGTGCATAATTTCGGATGAACCTTCTGTAATATCCGGTTAGCCTGATGAATCCCCTTAACTTAGAGATGTTAGTGGGTTTGGGCCACTCTATGATTGATTTTATTTTTTTGGGTCCACCTTGACTCCTTCCTTGGATATTACATGACCAAGGTAGTGCACTTCCTCCTTACAAAACATGCATTTGGACATCTTAGCATAGAATTGATTTGATTTTAAGATGGCTAGTACTTGTTCGAGATGTGTCAGATGTTCCTTCCATGTTGTTATATTTTGAGCATTAATTCAACATACTCTAAGATCTTTACTGAGAGAATAACATGTACAATATATCAATCATATCAAGCATAACAAGAAATCACATAAGCCAATGGACACACAGAGTTTCACTGGGGAAAACCATAACGGTGAAAAATCCCAAAACTTCCTCAGAGATAGAAAGAGCAATGATACAACCCAAGTACAAGAGATAGTCTTCTCCTAGCAGTTACTCCTCCTTCCTCAGTAGTGCGCCACATTCCGAGTAGTGTAGAAGTGAATAATGAGATGATCAAATAGAGTGCTCCCGCACTCTATTTATACTTAACCTAACTTGCCTAATAAACTAACAGGGACGACTTCTCTAGGAGAGTCTAATAACCCATGGTTACATTAATCAGGGCTGACCCCACACTTGGTGGTCTAATAACCCATCACAGCAAGTTACGACACTTGCGACACTTGTCAATACAAATGACGACACTTCCGTATAGAGGAATAATACCATCTCTATAGGAGTACAATATACATGGGTGAAATACATTTCGAAGTTACATATACATCAACACTCCCTCTTAACTAGGAAGGCATTTCTCGACACAGATCTGGTAGCACAAGTCTTCTTCTCTGGATTATCGTCATCGAATCATAATCATCATCATTGCTGCAGCTATCTCAATCAATCTCCAATCTACTCGTCATAGGAAGTTCTACAGAGCTAGTCCTTTTTCATACTGGATGTAGGCCCACCACCTGTAGGTCTTCATCATCTACAGAGCCAACCCTTTTTCATGCTGGATGTAGGCTTAGCCTCTATGTAGGTCTTCAACATCTCTGCGAGCAAGCCATCAAGTAGGTACACCTTAGGACTGATTAAACTACCTCTGCATAACCTGCAAGATCTACCAGGACTGATTACACTGCCTCTGCAAAACCTGCAAGAGCATCTCAAGATTGATCATATGCCTATGCAAAAACCTATGTACCATACTGTCACATCATCGTCTTCAAATCACCTCATCGTCCACGGAGCATGACCCAGATGCACATCACACCAACACTTACACTCACCAGCATGGGAAGACACACCTTAGCCATCCATGAAAGGCTCGTCCCTTATATCTATGCCATGGGAAGACACACCTCAACCATGCAAGAATGGCACCACACTTATATCCATAGCCATGGGAAGACACACCTCAACCATGCTAGGAATGTCACAACACTTATATCACAGCCATGGGAAGACACACCTCAACTATGCTCGAATGGCCCGGCACTTATATCGCATCCATGGGAGGATAAACCTCAACCATGATCAAATGGCCCAGCCCTTACATCAACGACCATGGTAAGACAAACTTTAGCCATGTCGGAATGGCTCATGTGCATCTATGTCTCTGGACTCATCACTTCCCCTTGGAAGGAATCTCGATCTGAAGTACACCAAGTCTCCCTCTGAAGTATTCAAACTTCACTCTGGCCAGTGGCTTGGTCAACACATCGGCTATCTGCTCATCCATCGCAACATATAGGAGCTTCACTTCTCCTCTCTGCACCATATCCCTGATATAGTGATACTTGATCTTAATGTGCTTCGACTTGTCATGAAACATTGGGTTCTCCGACAACTTCACACAGCTCTGGTTGTGGAAATATATACAAGTAGCACATAACTGGAGATCAAACAGATCAGACAGTAGCTTCCTGAGCCATACTACCTCAAAACTAGCCGAACAAGCTGCGACATACTCTGCTTTGACTGTACTCAGTGCCACACAGGACTGCTTCCTGCTAAACCAAGAGATCATACCGGATCCCATACTGAAGCAGCACCCCGAAGTACTCTTCCGATCAATGGCACTGCCTGCCCAATCTAAATCAACATAACCCTCCAAGTTAAACTTTTGATTTGCCTCATACTTGAGCCCATAGTCAACTGTACCCTTCAGGTACCTCAGAATATGCTTTGCAGCTATCAGGTGAACATGTCTCAGATCTGTCAAGTGTTGGCTCAAGGTGTTCACCGCAAAGCAGATATCTGGTCTCGTATTCATCAGGTACATTAAGGACCCAATCATATGACGATACATCGTAGCATCAACTGACTCAGATGAATCATCACATAGAAGCTTCAGGTTCGATTCCATAGGTGTGGCCATGGCCTTGCAGTCCATCATCTCAAACCTCTTCAAGATCTCTATTGCATACTTCCCTTATCCAAGGAAGATTCCATTTGCACTCTGCCACACCTCCATACCAATAAAATAGTGCATCATACCCAAGTCCTTCATCTTGAACTTGGCAGCAAGCTTCCTCTTCGTGTCGGCAATCAACCTATCCTCTCCTGTTACAAATAGGTCATCCACATACAATAGTAGTATCACTGAATTGCCTTCCTCAACCTTGTAGTGAAGGTTGGAATCCGCTTTACTCTTAGTAAAGCCCAAACTAGATAAGAAGCCATCTATCCTGCCGTACCAGGTCCTCTTGGGCCCAGTTTGAGTTAAAGTTTTGGAAGCACCTTTTTGAGGCAAGTAGGGAAAGCTGAGCTGAGCGCAGCTCAGAAAAACAATTTTGGCTAAGTATTGAGGATGCTGTGAAGTTGCGCGCAGCATCCAACTTTTGACCAGACTGCGAAGTAGCCACGCAGTTGGAAATTTTTGGCACTGTGAAGTAGCCGCGCAGGGTTGCAGATGGCTTTCCGCGCAGTTCAGTGCAGCACTCAAAGAAAAATAGTTGTTGCATGGCTTTTCAGAAAATAGCCGTTAGATGACCGTTGAAGCAACCGCTTCAGCATTTAAAGTAAGGATAGCCATTTTGAGCACATTGACAACAGAAAAGACCAAAGGATCCTCTCAAATTCGCCAATGGACACCACAATAAATGCTTATCTAGTCGTTGAAGGGCGCGGGACAGGGTCTGCTGCGCCTATAAGTAACACCGTTGGGAGACTCGCGGGTGTTACCAAGCACTTAGAATTTTCTTGCAATTAACCTCTCTGAGCTAGTAGCCATCTATATTTCGTCTGCCTTAGCCGCTACCTCATTTGTGAATGTTTGAACCTTCCTTTAGAGAAGAAGAACTCACCCTTGAAGAAGCACTGAGGATCTTTCAGCAAGGAGGGATTCAACAGTTAATGAAAAGTTAAGAAGGTCGCCGTAGAACAAGGTGAAGGATCCCGTAGATCACCAAGAATTAATCCCACGATGCAGGAAAAACCAAAAGATAAGGGAAAAGTTGTAACTGCACCTCGATCCAACATCATAAAGTTGGGATCCTCAGCACAGAAAGCAGCAGTATTTCAGACAGAACCTTTGAAGAAGACACCTGAATATATCTCCCCACGGGCACTGAATGCACTTGTGTTTAAATTGTCCAAGAATGCGAGATACGACATCCCGCCGTCGCCTATGTCAAAGCATGTAAACGTTGCTAAGAATCTGCTGGGAAAGATAGCAGATTGTAAATGGGAGGATTATGACCTCTTGGGAATGAAGAAAGATGAGCCAGATGTTCCCAAATACCCATATTTTCAACCAAATCAGTATATGTGCTGGAAAAAGGACGCCAAGGGAACTCTGAACTTGGTAGCTAACAATTGGTTAGCACCTGTCGTTCAGTCGGGGCTACTGAACTTGTTGAGATTGCCACATTTTGATCATTCCCCGAAATTGAATATCATGGTTTGCACACTCATGGCATGAATCCATCAAGGTTATCTATGGCTGGACAGAAACATTGACATTAACATTGATTTGATCCACTGCATCACCGGGCTAAGCAAGTGCGGTAAGGATCCGAAGCAATTCTTCTAGGGGAAGAGCAAAGAAAAAGAGGCTGTTGAAAAGATGAAGAAAACCCACTCAGTGGTGAAGGCCAAAAGAGGATTCCCAATAGAATATATAGAGGACCGAGCAACAAGATTTGTAATGCAGTTGCTCGCAGGAAAGAAGCTCAAAACAACTAGACCTTTGGAGGTGTCTACGGGTGCAATACTCCTTGGTGCCGCAGCGGCCGAAGGCAACAACTTCAATTGGTTTTAGTTTCTGTTGAATGAGTTCCTTGAAGAACTCAACGACACCCAGGTGAATGGTGGCCAGTTCCATTTCACCTGGCTCATTGTCCTGATTGCTTTGTGCGGATGGAAGGAGCCACGAGATTATGCGGGCGTCGTTATGGATACCAAGGATCCTAGAGGGTTTAAGTTCATCAACCTTTGCGCAAACACAAATGCAGAGCGCCAGCATGCGACAGTAGAAGTCTTTTACCAGTACTATATTTAGCTGCGCGACACAATCATGAAGACACCCCACATTACAAAGTAGGTCACGACGAAGTATATCCACATCATCGACTTTGAGGCGGATATGAAATGTATATTCATATCACCGAAAGCACAAACTAGGAAACCAGAGTGGTTCCCAGGAAAGTACATCATGTATGAGTAGGATATTGAGGACCTCATGAAAGATTGGGCAGCAGAGTTCCGCGTAGAGGTCATGGACGTGGAGATAGATTCAGCAGAAGATGAGCTGATCCCACTCTCATGCCCAATTATTGAAGAAACAGGGAAGAGAAAAGAAGCTAAGACTTAGGAGAAGCCAAAGTCGAGGAAAAAGGTGAAGGATACAAAGATTCAATCGGAGGAATTCCTCAATGATGATGACTACGAGATGATAGCCGAAAGAGTCTTAGAGAAGATGAAGGAGCTTATGGCGGCTAAAGAAAAGAAGGACAAGGTCATCCACGATGACCTGGACCAAACGAGGCTCGCAATGCAAGGCCTAATGAAGAAAATGGATGATGTCCAGAAAAGCCTTATTGTGCCGAAGGAAGTAGGAGCTGAAAGGAGGTTGGTAGGAACCTCGCAGTAAGGAAGCCAACAGCTAGCAATAATGTTACCGTCGAAGACTCGGATTGTCCATGTGGATCCATTGGCTATTGTGTTGCCAATAGCAAAGCAAGTGGTCTTGGACACAAAGGGAGTCGAGAGGGTAGAGCTCGACTTAGCCAAAATCCCTTTTCCAAGATAGCACTTCATCCACACGCAGATCGTGGAGGAGATGCATGAACGGACGGTTGAAGCGATGAAGTTACAAGCAGAACTCACCGTAGCAAACAGACAAATTTAGTAGAAGGCAAAAGTACAGCTATGCAACGAACAGGACTATCGACAAAATTTGGAGACCACCATATCCAATGTGGTGAAGGATATCAAAGGCATAGAAATCTAGGATGATCCTGCAGACACAATTCTGAGGATCAGAGATAAAGTGATATCCTTGCAGACGGAGATGCAGGATAAAGAGATTTACTATGAGGATGACATTGCCACATTGAAGGATAAGCTGAATAAGCAGGCGGCGTTAACTGAACAGCAAGCCAGAGAGCAAGCAGTGAGCGCCACCTTGGAAAGCATCACAAGTGAGATGGCTAAGTTCCAATCTCTCCTGGATCAGGTTTCACAAGCAATCGCGACCCTTGAAGAGGATCAAGGGTTGCTACAGGTCAAGACTGCGGTACAAGAAAAATAGACCACACTGGACAAGTTGAATGCAGAGGTGAAATCTCTGCCACCTAGAGAAAGGCTGCCGAGATACAAGGATATATCTAGCTTAAAGAAAGAAGTACAGGAATTACGACAAAAAGAGACTGAGATGGATAATCAATCGTAGCAGCTCCTGGAGAATGCCATGGCGGTATTGCAGCAAATTGAAGATAAGTTAGTAGAACTGTGCAATAACCAGGAGCAAGTACAAGATCAAATTAGACAAGAAATAACTCCAACACTGCTTGAGACAGTTAAACAGGTTGAGGAGGATACAAGAGAAGTAGTGGTGCAGTACATATGATGAGTTCGCGGCCAAGTTCGTCCCACCGGTCGTGGAGCAGAGTGAGACAGCTGAAACAATTAGTGGCTCAGGGATGAGCCACATGTAAGTGTTAGGGTCATGTTGGGCCCAGGTTGAGTTAAAGTTTTGGAAGCACCTTTTTGAGGCAAGCAGGGAAAGCTGAGCTGAGCACAGCTCAGAAACACAATTTTGGCTAAGTATTGAGGAAGCTGCGAAGTTGTGCACAACATCCAACTTTTGACCAGACTACGGAGTTGCACGCAGCATTGAAGTTTTGGCTGTGATGCGAAGACCAGTACTGCGCAGAAGTAGTGCTGTGGAGTTAGGAGGCCACGTGGAGCTAGCAAAGCGGTGTGCTGGACAAGTATCAAGTGTAGCTACCAGCTCAACTGGTAGCAGCCATTTTTGGAAAGATATTTCAGGATTGCCGAGCGGCGGACGTAGGCAAAACAGGAAGGCGGCCACGCGTGGGTTGTTAAGGAAAGCAACGTTTGGCATGCTTAGAAGGGAAAACCGTTATGGAGAAACGGTTCGGCAGAAGCATCCTGTAGGCACGCATGTGACAGGAAGGCCGATAGCGACACAATGAGGACGTGGAGATCCGCCATAATCAAGCAGACGCTACCAGGAGCCAGCAAGCCAGTTTGGAAAATCGGCGCAGTTTTGTAAACCCTTAGGGTTTTGGGTTTTAGGTCTTCGACATTGTATAGACATGACCTTCGGGCATGATCTTATTAAGAAGACATTTTGTATGGGATGGGGTTTGGCTTTGTGGGTTGTTCTCTTTCTGTATTATTGTTATTCTCTTGTTGTTGCTGAGAACTTAAGGAGATAACCATTTTGTATTGTAAAATCTCTCCGAGCTGAGAATATTGTAAAGGCTCTGCAGCTATGTGCGCAGAGACCTAGCCGAGAGAAAGGAGAGTCTGCAGCTGAGTGCACAGACTAAGAACGGCTGCCCCATCCCTTTTGAAAGAAATATATTACCAACCATTCTTGTGGACGTAGCTTTCCATTCGGGGAAGTGAACCACGTTAAATCCTGTGTTATGAGATGATGTTTATGAATGAATGACTATTTGTATTTTCAATAGAATGAATGCATGAATGTTTCCTTGCATGCTGTAATATGAGAACTTTGATATGCATTTACCAATAGGAGAAGTTTGGGAATGATATGCTAGGTTCCATGGAAGCAGATGAATGGTAAACATTTCAATTCTATGTTAAGGTCGTGAATCAGTCATTTAAGTTTAATTACTTTCTTAAACACAGTGAAGGAATGTAGCACAGTAATCATGTTTATCATTTTGGTTCACATTGTAATAATCCAAGTCCTAGAAGGAATGCTGGAAAGATAACCAGTAAGTGCCTAAATGAATGGATGAGTGATATTCATTTCAGTGCCTTAACGTTGCCGAGATCTTCCAAGTAGAGGATAAGTGTGGGTGATTCGCAGTTCCAGAAGAAGAGTCATAGTAGTAAGAAACCCTTGGTGCAGCCTGCAGTGTTTCCTGCACCACGTAGTACTACTCACAGCATAGATCTTGCTGCGTACCGCATCACTCTACCCGCAACGCCATCCTTCTGTCTTGCACTGCACAGCTTTTTCTTATAAACAACTCATCATTTACTATGGAAACCTGATTCCATAGTACCCCATAAAGACACACCTTAGGTGAGACCTCAACCTGCTCGCAAGTTGTTGCTGAAAGGGTCGGTGTGAAGGGTTTTTGTTGGTCAAAGGGAGAACCACAAAGAACCTGGGTCTAATTGGAAACCTCTGGGTCAGTTTAAGCCAACAGGTCCTGGGTTCCTGTTTCGAACCATACAGGGCTTTCTTCAGTTTGCACACATGTGATCCTCAGTCATGTGTCTCAAACCCAAGTGGCTGCTCCACATACACTTCTTCTTCAACTACACCATTCTAGAAGGTTGTCTTGACATCCATCTGGTGTACCTTCCATTTCATCACTGCAGCCAGAGCAAGTACTGATCTAATGGAAGTGTATCTCGCCATAAGAGAAAAAGTCTCTTCATAATCAATCCCTTCCTTCTGGGAGAAGCCACGAGCTACAAACCTAGCATTATATTTCTCTATGCTACCATCTGCAGCATGCTTGATCTTATAGATCCACTTGGAAGTCACCACAGACTTCCCTTCTGGTCTTGGGACCACATCCCAAACATCATTCTTCATGATTGATTGATATTCCTCGATCATGGCATCCTTCTATTCTTTCTTTTCCGTAGCCTCTTCATAGTTGGGAGGTTCTTTGTTCATGATATCACAGAGTAAGGAAACATAGCTGGTGTGTGATCTTGTCCTTTTCCTTGCTCTGTGTTCCTCTTCTGGAATGCCATATCTTTCTGCATCTTGGATGAGCTCTCTAGCCCATGCTGGTTTCTTCTTGTGAGAATTCTTGTCACTGTTGATGTATATGTAACTTCGGAATGTATTTCACATATATGTATATTGTATTCCTATAGAGATGCTATTATTCCTCTATACGAAAGTGTCGTCATTTATATTGTAAGTGTCGTAACTTATACTTGATGCGTTATTAGGCCACCTTGTTGGGGTCGTCCCTGTATAAGTCATGTGGGTCAAAGGGTTATTAGACCACCCTAGTGGGGGTCATCCCAGTGAGCATTATGTTAAGTGGTTAAGTTGAGGCCGGCCTAGTTGAGTAAAGGTCAATTCAAGTTAGTGTGTAAATAGACAGTGTGTCTCTCTAATTTTACACATTCTATTCTCTCACTCACACTTTGGAGAGTGGCGCACTTGTGGAGGAGGAGGCTCTCCTACTAGGAGAAGACTATCTCTTGTCTTTTGGTTTTATCATTTCTTTGTATATCTCTGAGAAAGTTATTGGGGTTTTTCACCATTATGGTTTTCCCTAAGTAAACTCTGTGTCTCTTGTGTGCCTGCATTATTGTGTCCATGATTGATATGTTGTAGATATGCTGCTCATGTTGTTCTCTTAGTTAAGATCCTAGATCAGATTGAAGTAAATTCTAAAAATTTAACATGGTATCAGAGCTAGCCTAAAAGAAGGCATGATATGGCATGTATGACACTTGTTGCACTTACGATGCTAGGGCTTGATATAGAAAAACCCAATCATCATAGCACTTTCGCTATAAATCTATTTTGGCGAATTTTTCGGATATGAAACTTTTACAGGTCGAATAGAAGATCCCCGTGTACCTTGTGTCCAAAGGAAAACCTCTAATTCGTTGTACTTTGTGATTTATGATCTGTACAATATAGGGTTTTTGCCTCTTCCAGATCTGAGTCAAAATCAGGCGACCTTGGGAAAAAGGTCATAAATTGGGATAGGAAGCTCCAAATGAAATTTCGTAAAAATTGACAGGTAGTACACACATGGTACTATCTCAGAAAAATATTGTAGAGGCTGAAGTTGATCTAGTGACACGTGGCATGTCGTAAAAATTTTCTCTCTTGTATTATCCCATAAACAGGTCACATTGCGACACTTGGAATATCTCTCTCTCAGAGAATCCAATTGAGGTCAGACCTATCGATATGGAAATATAACAGGTCTGACTATCTCAAAAAAAAATTTCAGAGGTTGAAGTTGAACCAATGACACGTGGCACGCCGTACAAGTTCGCTCTCCTGTATTATCCCATAAACAGGTCACGTTGCAACACTTGGCATAACTCTCTCTCAGAGAATCCAATTGAGGTCAGACCTATTGGGATGTAAAGATAACAGGTCGGGCTATCTCAGAAAAAATTTTCAGACCCTATGGATCGAAAAGTTCAGAGTTACACCAGAAACAATCAGGTACATATTTTTGTCAAAACAAAATTATATTTGAGCACCTTCATTCATGGCTTCCGGAATTTAGGGCTTCAGAGAAAGTTGGAATTTTTGTAATCGGAGACCATGACTGGATGCTACTCATCAAAATAGAAATTTAGAGACCAAGATCAGATTTTTTGGTTGGGCAGAAGGCCGGGCTTGATCAAACCCTAGTTCGGGACTTTGATCAAAAAGATGGAAAATTAGGGCTTCTGGAAAAACTTGGAATTTTGGAAATCCGTGACCACGGTTGGAAGCTCCTCAGAAAAATAGAAGCTTAGAGCTTTGGATCAAACCTTTGATTGGGTAGAAGAGTGGGCTTCATTAAACCCTAGTTCGGAGTCACGTCAAGTGAATCCAAAAGTTTCAAAGGAAAAATTGAGGAGTGAAACTTTGCAGTTTTCAAATTCAGAATATACTAGCTTGATCAGTTCATCAAGGCGCATATTTCTATCCTTTCGGAAGTTTGAATTTTTGGGGTTTCTTTGACAAACCCTAATCCAGCTCTAGGTCCATTTCTTGCAAATCAAGTGGATTGGGTTAATCCTAGAAGAAGATGGATTGGTCACCTACATAAGTGAAGAAGTTCCTGTCTTAGAGGGAGATGAGGCTAAGGCCTTCCATAAGAAGATTACAAGCAATCTTGATAGGTATGGCTTACAGGTATGTTTCATGGTTAATTTTATCATATGTTTGTCTTCATATCATTATAGTACAATCTTGATTAATTACTAGACTTGTCATATCACCTTAATAGAAGATATTCATTGATTAAGGTTTTGACACTTATGAATGTACTAATGTATTGTGATGTTGTATGAGGTTTATGTTGTTCGCTAACATAAAAGGTACATCAAGAAAGACAAATCATGTTCTACTTCAAGAACATATGATCATGGTGACATGAAGACAAAGATTCATCCATTGTCATGGATCACATAGAAGATCTACTTTCGAGGTATGTATAACGTGGTCCTACAATGGTTAACCTATGAGACATGCAGGTTACTAGCACAAGTCACTGAAGAGAACCAGAAGACATTATGCAGGTATGTTAGACATAACTAGCTAGCATGCTAATCCAGGTATGTTTTTCCTATATCAAGCTAGAATCCTACCTTGTGTTAGGATCTTATACTGTTGTGTTGTTGATAATGATTATTCATGAAGTCATAGGTTTGAATAGTCATGGCTGTATGCATATTATGTTTCTTACCATAATTGATGATATGACTAACCAGAAGAATCATGAAGGTATAGGTTTGGGTAATCACGGGTTTATGCATTGATGATTTAACTAATCAGAAGAGTCCTTTGATCAAATAAGAATATGCATGAGTAAAAGAAGACTTCCCCGAAACCTTGAATATTAATGTTTATTATCTGTGAATGATCATTACTATACATGTTTAAGATTATTGTGTTTTGATAGTATTAAGATTATACTAATAAATGTGTGATTATGTATGAGACCTCAAGGATAACACAATGATGATACTAATAAGCATGCATAGTGATTAAGGATGGATGTAAGTTCAAGGACAGGTAATCCAGGAAGCAAAGATCAAGAGGGAGCACACTCTAGTTGTTCCTGCAAGAAAGCAAAGGAGCACACTTCAATAGTTTCTGCAAGGATGCAGATATTCAGAGGGAATTGAGCATCTTTCTAGATTCCACAACAGAAAGGTGTAGAAGAAGCTACTTCAGCAGCTCCTGCAAGGAAGCAAAGACTCGGAGGGAGTCCACCCAGCAACCAAACAAAGATAAGTATTTTTAATTATCATTTCTTGCGTATTTGTTTGTTTAAATAAAATTGTTCAATGATGTATATGCTCATGTTCCTAGACTTAGGATATGTATTGTGCATATTAGAATGATTGCATTAATGAACAGTATACTATTAATATGCATGTGATGGGTAAGTGGCTTATGGCACTGTATAACATTCCAGTGCTACTTATCTAGAATGAAACCTCTTTGCTAACATGTTGGGAGTAGTGCAAACTCTTAACAATGTTTTGGTAGAGACTGGAAGGAATCTAGAAAGTTGTGGAACATGAATAAATGTTGTATTGAAGCATTGGCAAAGATAATTGCATGACTATATGACATATTTCTTTATGTGTTAGAATTTGTCTGAAAATTATGAGATGTTTCTAATCATGCAATTTAACTTGTTTTGTAGAAAAGACCATATACCTTCACCTACAAAAGAAGGACTACAACATTTGTTCAATCAACAACATTATCTATTGAAGATATTGAAGTTTCCAGGATACGGGAAGAATGCCATGATCTGTCGATCATGAAGAACGATGTTTGGGATGCGGTCCCAAGAGCTGAAGGGAAGTCTGTTGTGACTTCCAAATGGAACTATCAGATCAAGCATGCTGCAGATGGCAGCATAGAGAAATATAAAAGTGATGAAATAGAAGATACACCAGATGGATTTCAAGACAGCCTTCTTGAATGGTGTAGTCATATATGTGTGCATAACTTGATAGGATAGTCAGCTTTCTATCCAATTTGGCCTTTACCAAGAGTGAAGTGGATTCCAACCTTTACTAAAAGGTTGAGGAAGGGAATCCTGTGATTCTACTCCTGTATGTGGATGACGTGTTTGTAACAGGAGATGACAGATTGATTGCTGACACACAACGGAAGCTTTCTACCGAGTTCGAGATGAAGAACTTGGGGATGATGCACTATTTGTTTTTGGCATGGAGGTGTGGCAAAGTGCAGATGGAATCTTCCTTGGACAAGGGAAGTATGCAGTAGAGATCCTGAAGAGGTTCGAGATGATGGATTGAAAGGCCATGGCCACACCTATGGCATCGAATCTGAAGCTTCTTTGTGATGCTTCATTTGAGCTAGTTGATGTCTCTATGTATCGTCCGATGATTGGGTCCTTGATGTACCTGACAAACATGATGCCATATTTTTGCTTTGTGGTGAACACATTGAGCCAGTTCCTGACGGATCCAAGGACTGTTCACTTGGTTGCTGTAAAGCATGTTCTGAGGTACCTGAAGCGTACAATGGATTATGGTCTCAAGTATGAAGCAAATCAAAAGTTTAACCTATAGGGTTATGTTGATTCATATTGGGCTGGCAGTGCTGTAGATAGGAAGAGCACATTTGGATGCTGTTTCAGTATGGGATCAGGTGTGATCTCTTGGTTTAGCAGGAAGCAGTCCTGCGTAGCACTGAGTATAGCTAAGGCAGAGTATGTTGCAGCTTGTTCAGCTAGTTGTGAGGCAGTATGGCTACGGAAGCTACTGTCTGAGTTATTTGATCTCCTGTTGGATGCTACTGGTATCTTTTGTGATAAACAGAGTTGTGTGAAGCTGTCCGAGAACCCAGTGTTTCATGACAGGTCGAAACACATAGAGATCAAATATCACTATATCAGGGATATGGTGCAGACAGGAGCTGTGAAGCTCCTGTATATTGTGACGGATGAGCAGATTGCAGATGTACTGATGAAGCAACTAGCCAGGGTGAAGTTCGAGTACTTCAAGGAGAGGCTTGGTGTTCTTCAAATTGATGACACTTCGAGGAAAAAGTGATGGACACATTTGCAGAATCCATTCCAAGCATGTTGGGAGGAGGATCCTTCATATGGTTGTGGATGTAAGCGCTGGATGATGAGCATTAGACGATGCTCCAATTACTGCTCTGTATATGCATCATGTTGGATGCTGGATATGATCAGTTGGATCATTTATATTTATATGTATGTATGCATCATGTTGGATGCTGGATATGATCAGTTAGATAATTTATATGTATGTACACATCATGTTGGATGTTGGATATGATCAGTTGGATCATTTGTATGTATTTTGTATATGCATCATGTTGGATGCTTGGACCATGTATCTGTATATGTATCAGGTGGATACATTGTACGATCAGGTAGATCATGTATGTTGATATGTATTAGGGATGATCGGGTGGGTCATGTATTTGTATTTGTATCAGGTGGATGCATTGTATGATCAGGTGGATCATGTATGATGATATGTATCAGGTAGATACTTGGTATGCATCAGGTAGATGCATTGTATGATCAGGATGATCATGGATGATGAGCTTCAGGATGTTGCTCCAGATGACATGCAGCAGGATGTTGCAGTGATGATGATCAGGATGATCATGTGTACATTAGGATGATGTATGGTGAGTATCAGGTTGATACTTTGTGGCCATGGAATAGGTTGAGCCTTGTGCTCGTAATCAATCCTGGGATGCTCTTTCCAGGTTTTGTGGTGACCACATCTAATTTGTGCCCTGGGAGATCTGATAGGTTGAGCCTTGTGCTCGTAATCAGTCCTGGGATTCTCTTTCGATGTTTTGTGGTGGGGTCACATGTAATAAGTACTGGAGATCTAGACAGGATGAAAAAGGCCTCAGATGCTCTTTAGAGTTCTTGCTAGTCAAGAGACTCTTTTGAGGCTTTGTGATGCACATAATAAGTCCTGAGATTTCCACAGTATGGCCAGTGATGGCGAAGACCTACGAGTGGTGGGCCTACATCCAGTATGAAAAAGGAATAGCTCTGTAGAACTTCCTATGATGAGTAGATTCATAGATTGATTGAGATAGCAGTAGTAGTGACGATGATGATGACTCGATGACGATTATCCAATGACGATGATCCAGAGAAGAAAACTTGTGTCGAGAAATACCTTCCTAGTGAAGAGTAAGTGTTGATGTATATGTAACTTCGGAATGTATTTCACATATATGTATATTGTATTCCTATAGAGATGTTATTATTCCTCTATACAGAAGTGTCATCATTTATATTGTAAGTGTCGTAACTTATACTTGATGGGTTATTAGACCACCTTGTTGGCGTCAGCCCTGTATAAGTCATGTGGGTCAAAGGGTTATTAGACCACCCTAGTGGGGGTCGTCCCAGTGAGCATTATGTTAAGTGGTTAAGTTGAGGCCTACCTAGTTGAGTAAAGGTCAAGTCAAGTTAGTGTATAAATAGAGAGTGTGTCTCACTAATTTTACACATTCTATTCTCTCACTCACACTTTGGAGAGTGGCGCACTTGTGGAGGAGGAGGATCTACTGCTAGGAGAAGACTATCTCTTGTATTCTAGTTGTATCATTGCTCTATCTATCTCTGAGGATGTTATTGGGGTTTTTCACCATTATGGTTTTCCCCAAGTAAACTCTGTGTCTCTTGTGTGCTTGCATTATTGTGTCCATGATTGATATGTTGTTCATGTTGTTCTCTCAGTTAAGATCCTAGATCAGATTGAAGTAAATTCTGAAAATTTAAGTCATGGGGTGGATCTATAGGTTCTTGTGGATCTTCTATTTCTCGATCTTCTTCAGGAATTACTTCATTCATGGTGGTGTCCTGAGTTCTGGATATTCTAGGTTTTTCATTGTCTTCAATAGGTGTCTTTCTTGATTTGATGTATGCTGAGCTTTCATCAAATGTTACATCCATGTTGATGTCAATCTTCTTGAATCCTGGAAAGTAGATTCTATAAGCCTTCGAGCTTTCACTGTAACCCACGAATATTCCCTTCTTTCATGAAGGATCTAACTTTGTCCTCTTTTCTTTTGGAATGTGAGTGTATACTGGACAGCCAAATATTATGAGATGGATAACTTCAGGTTTCTTACCAGTGAACACTTCTTCTCGTGTTTTGTTGTCAAGTATCTTATGTGGAGTTCTGTTCTGCACATATATAGTTGTCCTTGCTACTTCAGCCCATAAGTGCATAGGTAGATCTTGGTCATGGAACATTTCCCTAGCTACTTCCATGATTGTTCTATTATTCCTTTTGGCAACCCCATTCTGTTGTGGATTGTAAGGAGTATTCAACTCCCTCTTAATCCCTGAATCACTGCATAGCTTCTTGAAGTCTCCTGAAGTGAATTCTCCGCCATTGTCAGATCAGAAGATCTTGATCTTCATGTCAGTTTGGTTTTCTATCAAGGCTTTGAATTCCTTGAACTTGTTAAACAATTCATCTTTGTTCTTCAAGAAGTAAACCCAAGTCTTCCTAGAGAAATAATCAATGAAGGAAACATAGTATACATACCCACTCAGAGAACTGGATGACATCAGACCACACACATCAGAGTGGATAATTTCTAAGATTCCTTTTGCTTTTCTTTCACTGCTTGGAAATGTCTTCTTGGTGTTCTTTCCCTTTGCACAACCTTTGCAAATTCGTTCATGCTTTTTCTGGATTTCAGGAAGACCTTCCACTACCTTGCTTGCAATTGGAAGTGCCCTATAGTGCATGTGTGCAAGCCTTCTATGCCAAAGTTCACTTGGCTCTACTGAGTTATGTACCAAGGCTTGTTCTGGATGGCCCTTCAGTTTGTATAAACCTCCCTCTTGCTCTCCAATTACCACTGCATGATCTATAGTTTTACCTTTTTGCCACATTAGGACTTGGCCATCTACAAATGCAACCCTCATGCCTTTTGCATTCAATGCAGATATGGAGAGTAGATTCTTCTTGAGACTTGGAACATATAGTACATCTTTCATCTTCATAGACTTTCCAGAGTCTAGCTTGTAGGAGGCTTCACCACTCCCTTTTATTGGATACTGGTAGTCATCCCCAAGTTTCACCTTGTGGGGTGATTCATGTTCAGATAGGTTCATAAAGGATGTCTTGAATCCTGTCATGTGTTTAGAAGCTCCACTGTCTATAAGCCAATCATTACTTCCATGGGTAATGGTACCAGTGAGGGCAAAAATTAGAACATACTCTTCATCACTTGAAGAGTCTTCACTTTCTTCTTTAGCCTTCTTCCTAGGAGGTTCATCATCCTCAACAGCATGAGCATGATGTCTTTTCTTGTTGTTCTTCCATTTGTTCTTGGGACAATTTTTGGAAATGTGTCCCCTTTCATCACAAGTATATCACCGAATATGAGAGAGATCTTTCATAGATCTTCCAAAGCTTTCCTTCTATCTTTGGTGATAGTGTTTACCTTTCCTATGGTGAGAGTGCTCCCTTTTGATATTATATTTCCTGGTGTTTGTTGTGAGAGCTTGATATTCATTCCCCATTTTCTCTTCTCGATCTATAATCCGAGCTTCTTCCTGTGAGCATTCTTCCCACAGTCTACTGAATGTGCTAAGTTTCTTCCTAGCACAATTTCCTTGGATGAAGGAATCCCATGACCTAGGAAGGCCATTAAGAGTGGTCATTACCACTTCTCCATTTCTATATCTTCTCCCACAACTTCAAGTTGTTCTTTTATTTGGGAGACCCTTGAGAAATAATATTGCATAGTCTCCGCATTCTGGATCTTGACATTCTTCAATTGATTCCTCAAGGTCATCTTCCGATTTATGTTCTTCCCTTCAAATAGCTTGGTCAGGGAATCAAACATCTCCTTAGGTGTCTTTAGAGATGACACATGGGGTATGAGATGGTCTTTGATAGAATCAACAATGATCCTCTTTGCCTTGACCAAGTTCTTCTTGTGTAGGGCCTTAGCCTCTTCTCCCTCTGGGATAGAGACCTCTTCACTTATGTAAGTGTCCAACTCATTTTCTTCCAGGAATAACCCAATCCTATACTTCCATGTTCAGAAGTTATCAGCCCCTTCAAGCTTATCCTCAAGCTTGGTGTGGTGAGACATCTTAAAGAGTACTTCAAATGGAAATAGAAAAGATTTAGGTCTTACCATTTGATTTGTTGAAAACTGGATCTGGTCTCGGATTAGGGTTTGTCAGAGAAACCTTAAAAATTCAAACTTTGAATTTTGAACTTTTGGAAGGATATAAAGATGTGCCTTGATGAGTTGATCAGCTTGGTATACTCATATTTTGAAAACTACAAAGTTTCACCCTTTAGAAATGCTTTTCAATCTCCCAGATTGACTAGGGACGACCCTGAATTAGGGTTTGAGTTTCCCAGAGCTTCACCCAACCAAAAAGTTCGATCCAAAGCTATAAAATTCGATTTTTCCAAGGAGCTTCCAGCTATGGTCTCAGATTTCAGAAATTCCTATTTTTGTGGAAACCCTAAGTTTTAGGGCCAAAAATAAAAGTGCCCAGAATTGAGATCTGATTGGACAGAAAGATTCACCTTGCTGAGGAGAGTCAATCTATCATACTGATTTTCCAAAATCTATGGAGAGAAACCCAATAAACAAGAAACCTTAGTTTCCGCAACTGCACAGTGTCTTCTTCTCAGGTTAGCTCTGATACCATGTTAGATTTTGAGCATTAATTCAACATACTCTAGGATCTTTACTGAGAGAATAACATGTATAGCATATCAATCATATCAAGCATAATAAGCAATCACATAAGACAATGGACACATAGAGTTTCATTGGGGAAAACCATAAAGGTGAAAAACCCCACAACTTCCTCAGAGATAGAAAGAGCAATGATACAACCCAAGTACAAGAGATAGTCTTCTCCTATCAGCTACTCCTACTTCCTCACTAGTGCACCACTTTTTGAGTAGTGTAGGATTGAATAATGAGATGATCAAATAGAGTGCTCTCGCACTCTATTTATACTTAACATGACTTGCCTAATAAACTAGCAGGTCGACTTCTCTAGGAGAGTCTAATAACCCATGGTTACATTAATCAGGGCCGACCCCACACTTGGTGGTCTAATAGCCCATCACAGCAAGTTATGACACTTGCGACACTTGTCAATACATATGACGACACTTCCGTATAGAGGAATAATACCATCTCTATAGGAGTACAATATACATGGGTGAAATACATTCTGAAGTTGCATATACATCAACACATGTTTTACTGTATATGAGGATGTCATCGAAAAAAACTAGTACAAACTTTCTTAAGAATGGCTGAAATAAGTTATTCATGGTTGCTTGAAAGGTTGCTGGGGCATTAGTTATCCCAAAAGGAATTACTTTAAACTCGTAATGTCCTTCATGGGTTCGGAAAGCTGTTTTTGCCACATCTTCTATCCTTACACTGATTTGGTAATATCCTGACCTTAAGTCTAATTTTGAAAAGTACCTTGCTCCATGAAGCTCGACCAACATTTCATCGATGAATGGAATGGGGAGTTTGTCTTTAATAGTTATCTTGTTTAGTCCTCTGTAGTTGATGCATTGTCTAAAAGACTCGTCCTTCTTTCGTACCAGTACTATTGGTGCCACATAAGGACTACAACTTTCTGTAATCACTCCATATTTTAGCAAATTGTGGATTAATCTTTCAATCTCTATCTTGTGGTGGTGTGGATACCTATAGGGTTAACATTGATGGGGCTTGATCCAGACTTGATTTCTATGACATGTTCGATCTTCCTTTCTTGTGGTAACTCCATGGGGAGATCTTCAAATACTTTTTTGTACTTTTGGATTAGTCCTTGGATCTCTGGTAGACTTGGTTTAACCACTTCTGAAGTTAATGATTCCATCTCTTGGCATTATGCCACATATGCAGGTGCTCCCTTTTGAATTAGCTTCTCCATTTTGTGGGATGACACAATTTGTGTGCAAGGGGGTTGGAAACCATACAACTTGTATTTTTCTCCTTTCCACCTGAACTTAATAAAGTGTTCTTGGTGGTTGGCTTTGTAGGTACCTAGTGTTTGCAGCCATTGAATTCCTAATACTGCATCAACTCCCCCTAAGGGTACTGCATAGAATTATGACTGAAGGTTATAATTTTGTATTTGAAGCTTAACTTTGTGGCATTTTCCCACCTTTTCGATCTTCTTCCCATCTACGACCATTACCTTCATTTTAGGTACTGAATGCCAATTTCATTAAATTTGGAGAAATTAGGCAAATTTTGGATTAAGAAAGTGTGAATTTAGACTTTGAAAATGTCAATATCAACCTTTCAAAAGTGCAAAGACGGGTTCTGAAAGTGGCAATATTGGATTTGAAAAGTGTGTTTTTATATTCGAATAGTGTGTTTTTTGACTACTTATGAACCTTAAAATTGCACTTTTTTTGTTATGAAACTATGAATTTCAATTCAAAATGTGTGAATTTCAAATCAAAAAATGCAAATTTTGATTCTAAAAGTGTGAATTTCAAATAAAAAAATGTAATTTTTTATTTGAAAAGTGTGAATTTCAAATAAAAAAATGCCAATTTTGATTTGAAAAGTGTGAATTTAAAATTAAAAAATGCAATTTCGGATTTGAATAGTGTGAATTTCAAATAAAAAAATTCCAATTTTTTATTTGAAAATTGCAATTTTCATTTGTAAATGTTCAAAATTTTAAGGTGAAAAATTCAATGTCTAAAATATTCAATCATTGCTTCAATAACAAGTCAATCCGTTAAGTTATAATATATAAAAATGGTTTGTCCCAACTTCTATTTTCTGACAAGAAGGATAGTCTGCCCCTTCTTTTCTTAGTTAATTGTGAAAACATTTATCCAACAATTCAGCTATATCCATAATGGAGAACACAAGAAGGATTGACCGACCCTTCTTGCAGTGTCGAGCTATTATGAAAATAATATTGGGAATAAGAAGGATCGGTCGACCCTTCAATTTTGAGGGAATTTTTAAACTATAACACCTTGGAACTTATAACATATAAAAATAGTTTGTCCCGACTTTCGTTTTCGGACAAGAAGGATCGGCCACCCATTCTTTTCATAGTTAATTGTGAAAAACCTTTATCCAACAATTCAGCTATATCCATAATGGAGAACACAAGAACGATCAACCGACCCTTCTTGCAGTGTTGAAATATTATGAAAAGTATATTGATAATAAGAAGGGTCGATTGACCCTTCTTGTAGTGTCGAACTATTATGAAAATAATATGGGGAATAAGAAGGGTCGACCGACCCTTCAATTACGAGGGAATTGTAAAAATAGAAGACCTCGGAAGTTATATCATATAAAAATGGTTTGTCCCGACTTCCATTTTACAACAAGAAGGATCGTCTGCCCCTTCTTTTCATAGTTAATTGTCAAAACCTTTATCCATCAATTCAACTATAGCCATAATGGATAATACAAGAAGGAACGACCGAGCCTTCTTGCAGTGTCGAACTATTATGAAAAGAATATTAGGAATAAGAAGGGTCGGTCGAACCTTCATTTAGGAGGAAATTGTAACAATAGAACACCTTGGAGAAAGAGCGACCGCTTTTTCTCTGAGAATATTTATACTTTCCAGCAAAGTCTTTAAAGAAAAACTTCTATAAATTTCGCGACACGTGAAATGCTTATATTGTGACATGTGGCATATTTGATTTTAAAAATTAGTTTAAAGATTGTTTAAACGAATATTAAAGATATTAATGGTACCATTTAACGTTTGGGGACTGTTTTAACCTCCTGCGTTTTCTGAACCAGCAATGAGGATGTTATATGACCGGGGTCCAAAAGAGAAGTATAGCTTGCAGTTTGTGGAGAAATAAGAAGTAGTTGGAGATGAAGATGGTGTAAGGAATTCATGGTTGAGTTGCTGAGTAGAAGTTCCTTAACGGAGTTTAAAACTGATACACTCCAAATCAGTTTTAAACTGATAATAGTTGAGCTGCCCCATTATTCCTCGAGAATGGGGCAACTCCCCAGTAGACAGAGTAGAGAGAATGGGGTAGATCCCTAGTAGACAGAGCAGAGAGAATGGGGCCTCTCCCTAGTAGACATGGAGCTGCCCCAAGGTGAGGGATGCTTTGAACGTGTAGAGGGCTGAGGTACCAGAGTTGCAGCCAGCTAGCCGGTGAAAAGACTTGCGAGCGAAGAATCGGGAAGGAGCCATAAAGCCGCACATGTGAGGGTAGGCAAGTGGAAGCAAGGGAGGTGGTATATTGCATGGGGCATGTGTGCCATGTTACGTGCGTCTGAGTCAAGGCTCCTCCTCCACATTCCCTCCTTGTGTCCAACACGAGGCCCCTTGTATAATGGTGATGCTCGCATCCAGGGTTAATATATGGTATACTTGATTCACATAAACAATTTTGTTTCTTAAAAGCAATCATGGGAAGTAATTGCATAATTTAATATATGGTATACGTGATTCACATAGGATGAAACTTACGGCGAATATTATTCAGCCTACTATAGGAGCTTGCTGTAAACCATTTAATGCGCTGGCAGCAGGCATGTTGGCCGTTGGATTTTCAAGGAATCGATTGGAGTGATACGTGTACGATTAATCCAATAAAATATTTTTAATCCATCAACACAGTGGCCGCCTACTATATATAGGCTAACCATGCCCCATATCACAACAAACTGAAATCGTCCAGGAAACCATGGAATTTTCTTTTACTTCCTCTATTGTTTTATGAGAAATGCTTGAGTCTTATGATCGCTCCCCAGTTCTCCTCATGATATATGATTTTTTACCGTGAACCTTTTCGTTTAATTATTGCTTGTAGTTGATTATAAGTTTTTTCCACGAACCTTTTCATTTAATTATTGCCCATAGTTGATTATAACTTTTTCCCACGAATGATAGAGGATTTCGTTTAATTATTTCCCGTATTTGTCATTATTGTTCCATAGTTGCATATTCTTGCTGGATGTCAATGATTATAAGTTTTGAGGGCGATTTCATGTCCTCTTTGTTAGAAAAACAGGATCGCAGAGCAATAACAATAAACAAAAATGCAAATATAATCATACATACACATTACAAGAGATACACAGATATATCACGGTTCACCCCAACTTGGGCTACGTCCACACTAAAGTTGCCAGTCCTTATTATTATTCCATCCAGCAAGTGAAGGGATACAACCTGCAGCACAATCGCTGCACTTCCTCTTCACTGTCTCACAGTCTCTCTTCCGATCTCAGAGATCTTTACAATACATAAAACCTAATACATCATTAACCTTAGCCGTGTTACAATGCCTTTCTTTTATAAGGGAAATACAATGGGAAAATACCATGGGTTACCCAAAACCATGGGATGGACCCCCTGTGGATCGTGCCGAGATCATAACCAAACCTGGGGAACGGACACAGCTGAATAATAATATCTCTAAATCTGGAGATCAAGCTCCATAACCAACAATCTCCCACTTGGAGACTGATCACAACAACTCCACCGTTGCTACACTTGCTGGACTTGGACTTTGGAAACTTTCTCCTCTTCAGATTCATGCTAAAAGGCCAACTGAAACTGAACAGGAATTCAGTTTCTCTCTGGTCACTACCTTGGTGAACATGTCTGCAGGATTCTGGCTAGTGTGTATCTTTTCCAGCTTCAACAGTTCATCTTCCAGAACAGAGCGTATGAAATGGTACTTGAGCTGTATATGTTTAGTCTTGGAATGGAATGCTGAGTTCTTTACAAGATGAATGGCACTCTGGATGTCACTATACAACCTGCTATCCTTCTGCTTCTTACCCAATTCCTCCATACACCTCTGCATCCGAATCATCTCTTTACTAGCCTCTGTAACAGTAACATACTCTGCTTCCATTGTTGAAAGTGCAACAACCTTATGCAGTTTTTAAATCCAACTTACTGCTGTTCCACCTACAGTAAACACATACCCTGTGGTGCTCCTCCTACTATCCTTATCACCTACCATATCTGCATCAACATATCCCTGTAGAACAGTGTCTGAACCTCCAAAATATAATGCCTGAGTGGTAGTACCTCTCAAATACCTGAGAATCCACTCTACTTCCTTCCAATGTTCTTTACATGGATTGTTCATATATCTGCTCACAACTCCCACTGCTTGTGCAATATCTGGTCTTGTGCACACCATGGTATACATCAAGCTTCCAACTACTGATTGATAGGGAATTTTAGACATGTAATCTATCTTTTCCTGTGTCTTGGGACACATTTCCTTACTTAGATTGAAATGGCTGGCCAAAGGTGTACTTACTGGTTTTGCATTCTACATTCTGAACCTCTCCAACACCTTTTGTATGTACTCACTCTGAGACAATGTCAATTTGCGATTTTGCATGTCTCTCGTTATTCTCATACCAAGGATTTGCTTTGCAGCACCCAAATCCTTCATCAAAAATGAATTAGCTAGCTTCCTTTTGAGTACATTTATATCCTGCATGTTAGACCCTGCAACAAGCATGTCATCCACATACAATGACAAGATAATATATCTTTCATTATCTATCTTCTTGAAATAAACACAGTGGTCATAATGACATCTACTATAACCTTGTTCTGTCATAAACCTATCAAATTTTAGATACCACTTCCTTGGAGCTTGCTTCAAGCCATACAAACTCTTTTTCAACCTGCATACCAAGTTCTCCCTAACTTTGACCTCATACCCTTGTGGCTATTGCATATATATCTCTTCCTCCAAATCCCCATGGAGAAAGGTTGTTTTTACATCTAACTGTTCAAGATGCAAATCTTCTACCACCACTAGACTTAAGATAGTCCTAATTGAAGTCATCTTAAGAATAGGAAAAAAATTTCATCAAAATCTATATCTTTCTTTTGTGTAAACCCCTTTACAACAAGTCTCACCTTGTACCGCTTCTTACCTCCTTCTTCTTCCTTCAACTTGTAAATCCATTTGTTCTGCAATGTTGTTTTACCAGCAGGCAACTGAACTAAATCCCAAGTCTGGTTTCCTACCAATGATTCCATATCCTCATTCATGCCTTGCTCCGACTTCTTTCTAGTTTCCACTTGCATTGCTTCTTCATAACATTATGGTTCACCAACATCAGTCATCAATAGATAATACATTGAAGGAGAGTATCATTCAGGGAGTCTACTTAACATGGTAGATCTTCTTGTAGTTGCAGGAGTTTCAGGTACTTGTTTTTGTTCTTGATTTTCTGACACCTTTGGAAATTTATTTTCTTCAATTTCATCAAGTACTGTGTACTTTGTGGTTTCCTTTTCCTATTTCTTTCCCTGCAACTGATCTTTATACATGACCTTTTCATTGAATATGACATCTCTACTTCTAATGATTTTGTGATTTTCATAATCCCATAAACGATAACCAAAATCATCAACCCCATATCCAATAAAAGTACATTTCTTGGATTTAGCTTCAAGCTTTGTTCTATTTTCTTTATCAATATGGACAAATGCTTTACAACCAAACGTTCTCAGAAATGATTAGTTTACCTTTTTATCTGTCCATGCCTCCTCTGGAATACCACCATCCAAAGCACTTGAAGGTCCTCTGTTTATTAAATAAACAACAGTATTTACAGCATCCGCCCAAAACTGTAAGGGCAACCCTACATGCAATCTCATACACCTTGCACGCTCCATGATCGTTTTGTTCATCCTTTTAGACACACCATTTTCTTGTGGTGGTCCTGGGACTGTCTTCTCTCTATGAATCACATGGTATGAATAGTAACTATCAAACTCCTTGCCGCAGTACTCACCTCCATGATCATATTTGAGACGCTTCAACCTTTTTCCTGTCTCATTCTCAACCAAAGCTTTCCACTTCTTAAAAGTAGCAAACACATCATATTTCTGTCTAATGCAATAAACCCAAGTTTTCCTAGTTGCATCATCAATAAATGTAACATAAGAATGAGATCCATAAAGAGATTGTACCTGAGCCGATCCCCATACATCTGTATGCACTAGTTCTAACTTTTCATTCTTCTTATGTTTCCCAACCCTGATAAATATGAATCTCTTCTATTTTCCATAAACACAGTTCTCACAGAATTCCAAACTTACCTGCTTCAAATCTGGCAGCAACTTCCTTGAGTGGAGAATCTGCATCCCCTTCTCACTCATGTGGCCAAGACTATGATTCGACAATGCTATATCTGTTCCTGCGGAAGCTAAAGAGATAGAATGGTCAATATTATGAGGACATAAGTACAATGTACCTACCCTGTCTCCTTTTGCTATCACCATTGATCCTTTAGTGATCTTCCACCACTTTTCTCGAAATGTTGATAGACAACCACCATCTCCCAACTTTCCTGTTGAAATCAGATTTCTTTTCATAGCAGGAATATGCCTTACTTCTTTCAACATCCAATCAATTCCATTCTTAACTTTTATCCATACCTTACCCATTCCAACAATTTGACATGGCTCATCATCACCCAATAAAATATGTCCAAAATCACCTGGAACATAATCATGAAACTATTTCCTATGGGGTGTAGCATGACATGAAGCCCCTGAATCTACTACCCAATAATCACTAGTATTATCTAATGCAAGAATCAAAGCATCTTGTAACACATCACTTGCTACATTTGCTTCCTAAGTAGTTTTCTTCTGTGCATCTCCTTTCTTCTTTAGATATCTGCAGTCTTTCTTCAGATGTCCTTTCTTTCCACAGTTCCAGCACTCTATTTTTCCCAGTCTATACTTAGATCTACCCAATTTAGACTTGCCATGATTACCTTGGCTCTTTCCTCTCTCCATTTGTCTTCCCCTACTCTATATAGTCAACCCATTTTCTCGCTAAGAATAACACCAATAACATCATCAAATTTCAAGGTGTTTGAACCAGAGACATAGTTACTTACAGCCACGACCAAGCTATTCTAGCTTTCTGGTAATGAACACAAGATTAGAAGATCCCTAACCTCATCATCAAAGTTCACACTTACAGAACTTAGTTGATTTGTAACCGTATTAAACTCATTTAAATGATCAGTAACAGATCCACCTTCAGACATCTTCATATTAAATAAGCGCTTCATTAGAAATACCTTGTTGGAGGCCGAGGGTTTTTCATACATCTTACCCAGTGCGCTCATCAAACCCTCCATTGTTGTTTCTTTTGAGATATTGAAAACCACCGATGAAGCCAAGCTCAGCCGTATTGTTCCCAAATCCTTTCTGCCAACAACCTCCCATTCTTCGTCCTTCATGGCCGCTAGTTGGTTTGCTCTTCCTCCCAACAGTAAACTTCTCAACCTTAAACTTTCCTTCTTCTGCCATTTCTCCCACTCGAACCAAAAACCCTAGCTTCCTGGGGGTTTACCTGCCAAATAGACCTTTGGCTCTGATACCAATTGTTAGAAAAACAGGATCACAGAGCAATAACAATAAACAAAAATGCAAATATAATCACACAAACACATTACAAGAGAGACACAGATATATCGTGGTTCACCCCAACTTGGGCTACGTCCACACTGAAGTTGCCAGTCCTTATTATTATTCCGTCTAGCAAGTGAAGGGATACAACCTACAGCACAACCACTGCACTTCCTCTTCACTGTCTCACAGTCCCTCTTCCGATCTTAGAGATCTTTACAATTCATAAAACCTAATACATCATTAACCCTAGCCGTGTTACAATGTCTTTCTTTTATAAGGTAAATACAATGGGAAAATACCACAGGTTACCCAAAACCATGGGCCCAAAAAATGGTGACGAAAACAACCCCAAAAAGTTTCCTCAGGGGCGTTGCCCCCAAACCCCCGACAGGACACCGCTGGCCCCCTAGTCGGGGGAGTGCAACCACTCCCTCTTACCCCCTAGGGATCGTGCCGGGATCATAACCAAACCTGGGGCATGGACACGGCTGAATAATAATATCTCTGAATCTGAGATTAGGCTCCATAACCAACACTCTGTTAGAAAATGATGGCTCCATTCTGTCCATATATCCATCAATGGAAGGCCTACCAATCTCTTCTGGTCATGTTGTCAGATGCGTAACATTCCAAGATGAGCAGTTTTGTGTACAAATGATGGTTCCTAACAAAGATGTAATGGGTTGCTTCACAACTACGTTAAGCTTTTCATTTATTTTATTGCCTGTAGTTGATATATGGGCATTTCGAGCCAAGTCCCAATACATGGATTTGTCATTATGTTCCTTGGAACCAATCACATTTTCATCCGTCACTCTTCTTTCAATAACTGGATTTGTCATTATGTTCCTGGGTATGCATGGATTTGTCATTATGTTCCTGGGCACGCAACAAGGAGGGGATGGAGCCATAAGGTTCGCGAGAAAAACTAATAGTCAAATACGGGAAATAATTAAATGAAAAGCTTAACGTAGTTGTGAAGCAACCCATTACATCTCTATAAAGAACCATCATTTGTACACAGAACTGCTGATCTTGGTATGTTAGGCATCTGACAACATGACCAGAAGAGATAGGTAGGTCTGCCATTGATGGATATATGGACAGAATGGAGCCATCATTTTCTAACAGAGGACATGAATTCACCCGCAAAACTTATAATCACTGAAATCCAGCAAGAATATGCAACTATGGAACAATACATGTGACGACGCACAATAATTTGACCTGACAATGTGACCGGTGAGATAGATCTGCGATAAATGGATGTAAGGATGGGATGGAGCCGTCATCACATGCGGTCATCAACAGTTGCAGCAGTCATCAAATGTTGTTTTAGTACCATACCATGCTGTCAACTTCTTCTTACTGCGCCAAGTAGAAGGTAGAAGGATTGTGCTTTCATAGTCAGCAATGTTTTGTTCATTCAACTCCAGTTATTTTTTGATTTCTTCGGTATGAAGAAATGAATTGTTCATGGGGGAGATGTTGGAGGATATTAGGTCGGTCACTCGACTAGGTCCTCCGTTAGACCACTTCAGAGAACATGTCAAACCGTTGTGTCGATCAATGTTAAATTTTAATTAGCATTATAGTGTGTCTGGGAAGGCGTGCATGAGTCGCTTGTTTTTGAAATTATACATGGAATGTGTTGAATATAATTGTATCACTGATGAAAAAACTATTCATTAATGACAATCTGTAAATTTCCTTCCTTTCTCTGTTAATTGTTATTTCCCGCAATGACAGTCTGTAAATTTCCTTCATTTCTCTGTTAATTGTTATTTGCAGTAAATTATGTGTGTCTGTAAATTTCCTTCCTTTCTCTGTTAATTGTTATTTGCAATAAATTATGTGTGTATGTAAATTTCCTTCCTTTCTCTGTTAATTGTTATTTCCAGTAGATATTTTCCATTGTGTTATTCTTCATGCTTGGATGAAAATAATATTAAATCAGAATTCATATGTTTATGCTCTGGTTTATCGCATCTAAGTATTCACCAATTTTATGCTAAAATTGATATTGGATTCATTTATGACCAATGCCCAATATTAATGGAGAACACAAGAAGGATCGACCGACCCTTCTTGCAGTGTTCAACTATTATGAAAACAATAGTGGGAATAACCAGGGTCAGTCAAACATATAAAAATAGTTTGTCTTGACTTTCATTTTTCGACAAGAAGGATCGACTGCCCCTTATTTTTGTAGTTAACTATGAAAACCTTTATCCAACAATTCAGCTATATCCATAATGGGGAACACAAGAAGGATCGACCGACCCTTCTTACAGTGTCGAAATATTATGAAAATAATATCGGTAATAAGAAGGGTCGACCGACCCTTCTTGCAGTGTCAAAATATTATGAAAATAATACGGGGAATTTTTTATTTGAAAATTGCAATTTTCATTTCCAAATGTTCAAAGTTTTAAGGTGAAAAGTTATAACATATAAAAACTGTTTGTCCCGAATTCCATTTTCCAACAAGAAGGATCGGTCGCCCCTTCTTTTAGTAATTAATTGTGAAAACATTTATTCAGCAATTAAGCTATATCCACAATGGAGAACACAAGAAGGATCAACCGACCCTTCTTGCAGTGTCGAAATATTATGAAAATAATATTGGGAATACGAAGGGTCGACCGACCCTTCTTGCAGTGTCGAACTATTATGAGAATAATATTGGGAATAATAAGGGTCGGACGACCCTTCAGTTACGAGGTAATTGTAAAAATAGAACACCTTGGAAGTTATATTATATAAAAATGGTTTGTTACGACTTCCGTTGTACGAAAAGAAGGATCGGCCGCCAATTCTTTCATAGTTAATTGTGAAAATATTTATCCAACAATTCAGCTATAGCCATAAGGGAGAATATAAGAAGGATCGGCCAACCCTTCTTGCAGTGTCGAAACTATTATGAAACAAATATTGGGAATAAGAAGGGTCGGTCGATCCTTCATTTAGGAGGGAATTGTAACAATAGAAAACCTCGGAGAAAGAGTGGCCGCTCTTTCTCTGAGAATATTTCCACTTGCCAACAAAGTCTTTAAAGCAAAAATTCTATAAATTTTGTTGTTAAAATTTTGATATCTGGTATCCTAGGGTGACACATGGAATGATCATATTGTGACACGTGGCATATTTGATTTGGAACTTTGAGCAGACCCAAAAGTATATTGTTTCTATTAAAAAAAAACAAAAATAAAGAATGTTTCTATCTGGTTAATCGCAGTCATAATCATTCCAACTAATGGCATCGCTATCTACATTGTCGTCTGGGAATGTCCTTTCCAACACAGTATCCTGCTTAAATTTTAATTAGCATTATGGTGTGTATGGGAATGCATGCATGTGTTGTTTGTTTTTGAAATTATACATGGAATCAGTGTTGAATATAATTGTCATTGATTTTGTATCTACCCCATTGCAATAAAAAGTAAAATGTTTCTATTTAAAAAAAGAAAAAAGAAAAAGTAAAATGTTTCTATTTAAAAAAACAAAAATAATGAATGTTTCTCTTTAAAAAGTAAAATGTTTCTATTAAAAAAAAAATGTTGGTGCATGCAACAAGTTGGAAAGAATCAAAATGGAAGACACAATTACTGAATACAATTACAAACGAGTGCCCAGCAGCTCATGCCATACTGAGTATGCTCAAAAATCCAGAAAAGATCAAACCGAGGAGCATACAACCAGGATAGCTGCAGATAAACCCATGTTGACTCAACTCTTCTCGACAGGGGCTCTCACTATCGTCAACAAGCACCAACAATCCCTTATACACCTGTCCGGAAAGGAGTTACCCTTCCCAGCAACACCTACGAAGCAAGTGAGGTCTCACCCAAGGCGGATAAGGGTGCTGCAGGAACCAAGTTTCTGCAGTGGTGTTGAGAATATGCTTTACCCACAAATCTCTTATCGCAAAAAGTTAACCAGAAATCATCAACTTGACATCATACTTTTTACTCATCATTCGCATATTATGTAAGCAATTCGTAGATTCAACATAAAGTAAACATTCACAATAACATATCCATTCTACTTAATCGCATGAACCATTATCATTCAATCCACAACATAATAGACATAATGCAACATTCACCACCGCATAGAGACAGAGACAGAGACAGAATTAGAACAATAATCAGACATCTTCATGCATTCATTAAACTCTGCGGTAAACTTGTTGTAGGAATAGTCAAAACATAATGTTGTGGATCCAAATTGGACCAAAAAGAGAATTTCTCCACTATCTCTCTCTCTTCTAATCTGCCCTTAGGCTTATGATTCACTTCTATTTATATGCTATTCAATGGTCCATATTGACCGATTCTAACAATTGAATATTGACTGAGCAGCCGCCATAACAAAACCACGCTAACATCTGGAGTCTGCACTAAGACTGAACTTCCAAAGACATGGAAAAATACACAGAAAAAACTATGAGCCACCAGTGAAAAATCCATAGAAAAAACAACGAGCCACCAGCGAGCTGGATGCTGACCACCAAGACTGGCACAAACACAGACCGGGAAGACCAATTAGGGAGCAGGGTGCTCCCCTTCTGTTGGAGAGAACTTCCGCAGCATTTAGGAAGCTGCTAATTTTGGGAAGGATAACTAATTTTGGAGAGAAAGTACCAATTTTGGCGGTAAGACAAAGATATCGCCGTAGCACAAATTCCGGCGGGAATCACGGCGATAGGTACAGAAAAGTCAAGCATGTGGTACAAAGAAGAGGCCGAAGGGAGAGCTCAACCACCGCAATAAAGGCGCCGGAGATGAAGAGAGGGTTCAGCTACCCTCATTAAAGAAGAAGGACCACAGTCAGCGTTGCTTGAACCAAGAAGAAGCGACGGGCCGATGCATTAAAGACTAAGGACTGCAGGAAGCGGCGACGAGACAGAAGGCGGCCATGGAAGTACAGCGAGTTGACTGTAAGTGGTTAGGGTTGAGTCACTGTTGGGATAAGGCCCATAGTTTTGTAACTGCGATGAGACCTTCGGGCCATCTATATATAGTAGTCTTTTTATAGGATAAGGGGTTGGCCACATATCGATAGAGACATCAGGTAGATGCTAGTCAAGTCTTTTGTTGTTGCAAGCCTGAACATCCCTGAGAAGACAAGGGCCGACCTGTTGAGAGAGTGCAATCCGCAGGGATTGCGAGAGGAAGAGAGTGCACTGTAAAGGCAAGAAGAGAAAAGAGGTCTATAGAGAAGGGCTCCCACTGAGGTGGAGTTTCCCAGAAGACCCCTGTTGTAAAGAGTGGAACGGAGCTGTGTTTATTCCCCAGAGTTGTAAACAAGAACCGCAGTTCCCCTGGGCGTAGTCTTTGCCCTGGGAGTATCAATGTGCTTATCTAAGTAGCACTATTGTAATTGTGTAGCCATCGTTCTCATTCACGTGTTTGTGCTATATATGAATGCTTCAATCTGTTATAAGTAATGTACATGGTCGTCAGTTAACTTCTGAATGATGTATAACAATTGCGATAATCATAGCTAACCTCTTTGCGAACTAGATAATTGTTAAACAGAGGTTAATGTGCGAGTAAGAACTGAATATGAGGCATGAATGGTTTATTTAGACATTGCGCAAAGTAATGTTCTACCTAGTTACGTGTTGCGAGATATCAAGGGTCGAGTTCATTAGTGAGGGTTAGGCTTGTAGGCTGAATGTTGTTGCTAACTGCAGTACCAGGATAAGGATAGCTAAGACCACCTATTAACCCAGGAAGCAGTCAAAGTTCGCTTGCCGCAGGAACTAGAAGGGGAAGATATCGCACCTACGATATCTTGGGTATCGCTAGACGGTTTCACATAGGGAAAGACTTATCGCATTCCCTGCGTACTGCGATAAGACAGAGGCGTAGCCGGAGTAATGGAATGAGATAGACAGCTTCTGTGAAAGGGGTTAAGGAGGGTTTAACCACCCTGGATGCCTCGGAACTTGGCTGAGGACACTTGAGTCCTCTGCCTCCCATTAGAATCACTTCGGGTGAGACTTCAGATTGCTTCTGCGACCTGTTGCCGAAAGGGCCAGTGAGCTAAGGGTTCTGTTGGTCTAAAAGATTACCGCCAGCCCGGGTCTGTCCAGAGAGAAAGGATAAAAGATCAACAAATGGTTCCGTTGCCAGTTTGAACACATTGAGTTGATGTTCTGTTGGCATCCTACCAAGCAAGAACTTAACTAGTGGGTTGAGTCAAAAGAAAGAGAGTTTGCTGCAAAAGAAAACAAGAATCCTAGACTGAGCACTGAGGCTTGGCTACAGAAGCACCTTTTTACAGATCTCCATGAGATATTCTTCATAACTTATGCTATTGAGTTATATGGTTGGTTATCAAAGCTTGTTGACAACAGTGGTGTCAAGAAGAATCGAGAAGTTGTCTGGACAGCAGAGCTGATTCAGACCTTGAAAGGTGTCGATAACCCCATCTCACGCGCAGTAGACTTCTGGCTTACGAGTCTGCTGGAAGGCTTCATCACAGAGTTCGCGGTTGATCAGAGAAAGAGTTTCAGCGCAGCAGAACGGTACTTCTTCAAGGGTTATCACGGTAAGTACCTAAATTCTCTAAGTCTGTCCATTAAGCAATTACTATATGAAAAAGGAGTACTGGATATACTCTCAGATGAATAGTAGCATGATATTGTAATGTCAGTAGACTCTGAAAGTGATTACGAGTATCTTGGACATACACGTAGTGGTAAAAGATATAGAGTCAACGATTCATCTTCTTCTGAAGAAGACAGCTCAGATCACCCAAGACAGCAGAGTCAGAACCCTAGGACTCCTCAAAAGCCAGTCGGAACTCAGAATAATCCCGCAGGAACCCCGTCCAGTAGCTCTTATACAGCGAATACTACCGCTACACCCTCCTGTTAGAACAGTAACCACACTTAGTACCATAATCCATAAATTTTAATTATCCATGTTCTTAATTAAACCATGTTTTGGATTAAGTGACTATAGTTGGTCAAAAACCCACTTTGAGAGTGTTCACACCCACTTATGAGCAAACCAGTTCACCCAGCCTCCAGTTTTGTCCACAAGTGCACCCTCATTTATTGCTGGTGCCCCCTCTCTCCTTGTTTTGGGGAATTTAGTTGACCAAGGGCGCTAGGGTGGATTTTTGCCCACTTTTGGCTAGATTTGGAGCATTTAATGCTCCCTTGGGCCCCCAAACCTCCTCTATTTGCTCACCCACGCCTGCCTTGAGCTAATTAATGACTCAGCATGCTTCAGCCACCTCCACACCAGAATTCGTAGCTGTTTGGGGTGATTGGGATTGAGTTGGACCCACCTAGGGGGGATTGAGGCCAATTTGGCATTGATGACTTGTACACTCAGCTTGAGCCACCTAATGCTCTCGATTTTCTCATGAATGTAATAAAAAACCTGTTACTAACATTTTCACATGTTATACAGTCAGTTAATCAAAGATTTGAGCATACATTGTGTGTAAATTTATCTCTTTTTTCAAGTTTTTCCACAGTTTTTGCAAACTAATTCGATTTTGTGAGGTTCTCCATAGCTCCTCGATCTTCTGTGATCAAAATACTCACATGGTATCAGAGCCATCGTGGAGTTAGTGAGTTGCAGGCCAACATTGAGCGTTGAACTGCATTCTAGAGAGGATTTCCAGACAAAAATTGAGTGTTTTTTGCAGGTGTTTCAGTAGTTTTCTCACCATCAACGCAGCAGTCATGGAAGCAAACCAAATGTTGCTCACACCCTTCAATTTTTTCGATTGGAAGGCTGAGATGGTCATCAAGCTGAGATCTAAGGGTCTCTATAGAGTGACCATGGGCACAGAAGTGGAGCCAAATTCTGCTGTGGAGAAAGCAAAGTACTACAATCGACTTGATGAAGCTTATGGATTGCTATGCCTGAGCATTTCAAGGGAACTCTTGTTTCATACAGACAGTTTGACAACTCCCAATGAAGTATGGGTGAAGCTAGAATCACTCTTTGGGAAAACTGATGAACTGAGAGGCCACCAGCTTGAAAACGAGCTCATTAGCTTGAGCCCAGCGCATTTTGAAACCATCCAGGAGTTCTTCATGAAATTCAAGTCACTGGTGCTTCAACTGCAACAATGTGGAATTGTTAAGAAGGAGGAACAACTGATTCTGTCCATCCTTTCGAAGCTAGGCCCAGAGTTTTCAGTATTTGTTAGCACATTTCACTCAGCCAAAATGACCCTTCGAAATTGGCAAATGCCATCACTAGCTACCTTCATGGAGTGTCTCACTCAGGAGCAGGACAAACTAGTTCAGATGGGCACCATAAAATCAAAGGACCAAGCATTGGCAATGGGTGTTTCAAATGCAAGCAAAGGAAAGCAGAAAGCCAAGAATTCGAAGCAGCAAGAGAAGAGGAAGTTTGACAAGACCAAGTCTGCAGATGGGGGTTCGAATCTGTCAAAGGAGAAGGACAAGAAGGGAAAGGAAAAGACCAAATGCACCTATTGTCATAGGGGATGGCATCCAGAGAGCTCATGTATGAAGAAAACCATTGACTCAATGGCGCAGCTGCTGGAGAAGAACAACATCCCAGTCCCTGAGGGCGCAAGGAAGAAAGAGAGCACCTCAAACCCTGACAATAAGGATAAGTGTCATGCTTTGGTAGCAGGTACTTCGAATCCCTCATCCTTCATCATTGATTCAGGAGCTTCCAGACATATGGTTTCATCCAGAGAGCTCTTCTCCTCTTTGCATTCGAATGGTGGCCCAACAGTTCGAATGGGAGATGATTCAGAACTCCAAACCAAGGGGATTGGAAGGATTGACATGGAGCATGGCTATTTCAGTGATGTGCTCTATGTACCTTCATTGGCTGCAAATTTGCTATCAGTCTATCAAATGACCCATACAGGAGAAGCCAAGAGAGTGACATTCACTCCAGATTTGGTAGAAATCTCAGAAATCTCCTCAAATCAAGTTGTGGCAGTAGGGTATGCAGATCATGATGAGAGAATGTACAAATTCTCAAATTTCATTCCAAATTCTAGTGACCATGCTCTTGTTTCTCATGCCAACGAGACCTCCAAGTTATGGCATGAAAGATTTGGCCACATGAACTACAAATATCTCCAGCAATTGCACAGGGACGAGATGGTGGAAGGGCTTCCAGAAATCAGATCATCGAATGGTGCATGCATTGGGTGTGTAGTTGGAAAGCATCCTGAGCGCAGCTATGAGAAGGGAATGGCAAGATGAGCCACTCAACCACTTGGATTGGTACATTCAGACCTCATTGGTCCTCTTCCCACTCCATCATATGGTGGATCAAGGTATGTACTTACATTCATAGATGACTACTCTCGATTCTGCTGGGTTTACTTCCTTAAATTGAAGTCAGAAGTGTTTGAGAAACTGAAGATTTGGAAAGCCCTAGTGGAGAACCATAGTGGTCATAAGATAAAGATCCTTAGGACTGATAATGGAAAGGAATATGTGAATAATAACATTCAGCACCTTTGTGAGGAATGTGGCATCCAAATGCAACATTCAATCCCCTACACACCTCAGCAAAATGGTGTGGCAGAGAGGAAGAATAGATCTCTCAAGGAGATGGCTACTTGCATGATTGAAGCTAGGGATCTAAGCCCTAAGCTATGGGCTGAAGCCATCAATTGTGCTGCTCATATTCAGAACAGAGCCTTTCACAAATCAGTCAAAGGAAAAACCCCCTATGAGGCATGGTTTGGCCAAAAACCAAATGTGTCAAATTTCAGGATTTTTGGGTCTAGAGCATGGGCTCGAATTCCATCAGAAAAGAGGAAGGCTTTGGAGCCACAGAGCAGGGAATGTATCATGGTTGGTTATGGTGAGGACACAAAGGGCTATAAGCTCTTTGACACATCCACACTTAAAACTTTCATTGAGAGAAGTGTGCAATTCGAAGAAGAACCAATTCCAGATTTTGAGCTTGCACCGGGGGAAAGCTCCTCTCCTCCACACCTCAATGAGATTAGTGATGATTCTTCCTCTGATTTTTCTGATATTGCTGAAGATGACATAGCTGAATATGACATTGCTGTACATGAGTCACCATCAAGGCCCAAGTGGGCTGAAAAAATCATAGAAGCTGCAGGTGAATTGGCAGGCAATCCCCAAGAGCCTAGGAAGACTAGATCCCAAACAATCAATGCTTCCTTTGCAAATGAGAGTGAGCTTGCTGATCACTGTTATATGATGATTGGATCTGATCCAACATCATATCAGGAAGCTCATCATGATCCAAGGTGGAGGGCAGCAATGCAAGAAGAATTCCAATCTCTGCAAGAGAACAAAACATGGGATTTGGTGCCTCTTCCTCCCAAGAGGAAACTAGTGCAATGTAAGTGGATTTTTTGAACCAAACCTGTTGCTGATGGTTCTGATCTGAAATATAAGGCTAGGTTAGTGGCTAAGGGCTACTCACAAATCCATGGTGTGGATTATACAGAGACCTTTGCACCGGTTGCAAAGATGGACTCAATTAGACTAGCTCTAGCCATGGCAGCTAGTAAAGGTTGGGAAGTTCACCACATGGATGTCAAAAGTGCATTCTTGCATGGTGAGCTACAGGAAGAGATATATATGCAGCAGCCTGAAGGATTCCAAGAGGATCCCACACTTGTATGCAGGTTGAAGAAGTCACTCTATGGACTCAAGCAAGCCCCCAGGGCTTGGTATGCCAAAATGGATGCTTTTTTGCTCTCAATTGGTTTCTGTCGATGCAAGTCTGATCCAAATGTTTATTTGCAGCATTGTGATGGTAATTTGCAGGTCATTGTACTGTATGTTGATGATCTCTTAATTACAGGGAGCTGCACCAAACAAATTGGCTCAATTAAAGCTTCTTTGCACAGTGAATTTGCCATGAGCGACCTAGGATTGCTAAGGCAATTTTTGGGTTTGGAAATTGAGCAATCTGAGAGAGGTATTTTGCTGAGTCAATCTAAGTATGCTTCAGACCTGTTATTCAAGTTCAAAATGGCTGAATGTAAGGCAGCCAAGTGCCCATTCCTTTCAGGCATAAAACTAGGTGAATTTGAAGACTCTCCGGTGGTGGATTGCACACTCTATAGGCAGCTAGTTGGAAGTTTGCTGTACCTTACACATACAAGACCTGATTTGTCTTATGCTGTAAGTGCTGTAGCAAGGTATATGCAGCAGCCACATGAGATCCATTGGAAGGCAGCCAAAAGAATCCTTCATTATGTCCAAGGAACTAAGAGCTTCGGGGTACACTATGCAGCTGGTTCTTCACTTCAACTAGCTGGATTTTCTGATTCCGATTGGGCGGGAGATCCCATCGATAGAAAGTCCACTTCAGGTTTTGTGTTTATGTTTGCTGAAGGTCCTATTTGCTGGTCAAGTAAGAAACAACATACAATTTCTCTTTCATCAGCAGAGGCCGAGTACAGGGCAGCAGTGAACGCAGCCACACAGTGTGTTTGGTTGCAAGGCATTCTTCGGGAGTTTGGTGTTGCAATTGATTCTCCAACCAATATTTGGGTGGATAATCAAAGTGCCATAAAGATATCTACTGATCCAGTACAGAGGCAAAGAACAAAGCACATTGAGATCCACATGCATTACATTCGGGGCTTGGTGCATGACAGGGTGATTTCACTGCAGTATTGCCCATCCACCGAGCAAACTGCTGATATTTTCACCAAGTGCTTTACAGAGAAGACCTTCACTTACTTGAGATCTTTGCTTGGAGTGAGTGATGGATGGTGATTGCTGCAATTTAATTGCAGGTTCAGCCCCATGTCCATTTTTGAGGGAAGTTTTTATCCCATGAGGTTTTACTTCTTTTCCTCGGTTCATATGGACAAATAAAATTTCTGTTTGTATTGAGGTGACTTGAGCCTTTGTTGCCAAGGCCTCCCACTTATCTTTCATGAGATGTACAAAGTTATGGTTAAGGGGGGGTGTTAGAACAGTAACCACACTTAGTACCATAATCCATAAATTTTAATTATCCATGTGCTTAATTAAACCATGTTTTGGATTAAGTGACTATAGTTGGTCAAAAACCCACTTTGAGAGTGTTCACACCCACTTCTGAGCAAACCAGTTCACCCAGCCTCCAGTTTTGTCCACAAGTGTGCCCTCATTTATTGCTGGTGCGCCCTCTCTCCTTGTTTTGGGGAATTTAGTTGACCAAGGGCGCTAGGGTGGATTTTTGCCCACTTTTGGCTAGATTTGGAGCATTTAATGCTCCCTTGGGCCCCCAAACCTCCTCTATTTGCTCACCCATGCCTGCCTTGAGCTAATTAATGACTCAGCATGCTTCAGCCACCTCCACACCAGAATTCGTAGCTGTTTGGGGTGATTGGGATTGAGTTGGACCCACCTAGGGGGGATTGAGGCCAATTTGGCATTGATGACTTGTACACTCAGCTTGAGCCACCTAATGCTCTCGATTTTCTCATGAATGTAATAAAAAACCTGTTACTAACATTTTCACATGTTAGACAGTCAGTTAATCAAAGATTTGAGCATACATTGTGTGTAAATTTATCTCTTTTTTCAAGTTTTTCCACAGTATTTGCAAACTAATTCGATTTTGTGAGGTTCTCCATAGCTCCTCGATCTTCTGTGATCAAAATACTCACACCTCCACATCTACACAGCCGAGTGGTAGTCATACAGCAAACCAGAACCCACCATCTAGAAACAGAATGGGAGATGATATGAAGCTACCAACATTCAAAGGTACAGGGTCGGAGGACCCTGAGCAACACTGGTTCTTATGCGAAGCCATATGGACCATTAAGCAAATACAAGATGATAATGTCAAGCTTGTCCAGCTGGCCACCACATTTAGAGAAAGAGCATTAACTTGGTATATGAAGTATACCACTGGCCATAACAGAACGCTTGCACAGGTTAGAACTGCTATGATTAAAGAGTTTAAAAAACCTAAATCCGAGTCACAATGCATAGCAGAACTTAAAGATATTAAACAATCGCCTACGGAGACGGTTTGGGATTTTGACCAGAGATTCAAGACCCTCATTGATCAGGTAAGCTTTGAGCTTGCGCCTCAACAGCATAAAGAATGGTTTATCGCAGCAATATTACCACACATCAGACTTCCGCTAATGCAACAGAAATTAAATACACAAGATGAAGCATTAGAAATGGCAATGAAACTAGAGGCTTCACCTCTAGCAGAAACTAGCACCGGTATCACTAATCTGCAAAATCAGCTAGCTAACCTCACCTTACAGCTGCATGAAATTAAGAAAGGAAAGGAGGTTGCGCATGAAATTTGGTGTACTAAGTGTAAAGCGCAGGGACACAGTAAGGATAACTGCCCTGTCTTTGCTGACTATATCACCAGTGGAGCTCCTAACCCGTTGATGCAGAACCAGGGGCCATGGTGCGAGATTTGTAGAACCAGAGGACACAGTCCTCAGGAATGCCCTCTCCTTCAGAAATATGTGCAGACACCAAAGAACCTATATTGCAACTTCTGTAAATCTGTGGGACATGACGAAAACAATTGTAGAGCTTATGAGTTAATGATAGAAAGGAAGCACGACCTCTACAGAGTTCAGTCAGAAGCATCCGGACCAGCAGTACGTGCACAAACTGATCCGAATCAGGGAGGCCGTGGAGGAAATTTCAGAGGCCGAGGACGCGGAGGAGGCTATGAATCTGGCCGTGGCCGTGGAACTATCACCTGTTATAACTGTGGAGGCACAGGACATTACGCTAGAGACTGTCAGAACCCTACTACAACGTGCAAGTATTGTAAATCTTATGATCACACAATAGAGGAATGTCCCATACTGATAGCTAAGATCAAGGACGCCAAGCCAGCAACCAATCAGACTATCCAGTTTATCGCTGTTGAGCAGAACGAAACCGAACCACGGGTCAATATTGTAACTCGCAGTGGTCTCTCCACAAGCAACATATCGCAGGACGTGGAAAAAACGACAGGAACGCAGTGGGTGCGCAAATCTCCAGGAAAACCTATCCCACTTGATCTACAGAAGAATAAGGAGGCATTTCAACAAACTAAGACTTCCTTTGCTGAACAGACACCGCCCAGATCACTATTATTACCATCTCAGGGTATACCACGGAAACCACCGCAGGATGTTAGTACTACGCAGATACCACAGGCTAGCACATCTGGAAGATGTGATGAAGAGGAATTGACCGGGAGTGTACAGTCCTTCTTGCAGAGTTGTTTGAAACTTCTAATAAATGGGAAAGCTGTAGAGGAACTTCAGAAAGTTATTGACCAATGTCAACAGAGCCCTTCTGTGAGCAATACACAGCGCACCATTCACCATATAATGGGCCATACAAGGACAGGAAGAGAGATGAGGCTCACAGCGCAGATCGGACTATTTGAAATGGATGAGGTTATCCTAGACTTAGGTTCAGAAGTAAATGTCTTGACTAAACAGACATGGGAACAGATGGGAAGTCCAAAACTAAGCAGATCCCCTATCCATCTCAGACTAGCTAATCAGCAGAGAATATCACCGATGGGTCGCCTATCGCATGTCCCAGTGGACATCGACGGAGTTCACACATATGCCGATTTTGAGATCATAGAAATTATTGGTGACACCAAACCCTATCCAGCTCTATTAGGTATTGATTGGGCTTTTGATAACAAGGCTGTTATCAACTTAAAGAAAAGGCAGATGACATTTGAAGATGCTCAAGTCCGGGTTATCGCACCACTAGACCCTTTACAGGGTCCTCGCTACATTGAGCCAATCAAAGCAGAAGAGGAGGTGCATAACATGGAAAATTTGTACCAAATGACTTCTAATCAGACAGATTACATTGATCCTACAGCTGATGGACATATCAGCTGGAGATGTGATAGTTCATGCACATCAGATTCAGATGTTGGCTTAGAGAATTGGCAAAATAGACTCCACGAAGTTTCTATCCGCAGATGCGCATTCATGACTAAATCACTGCGATGGATTGGGACAGAAAGCAGGTATATTCCAACTTTTGATGGATTAGCAGATGTCAATGATTTTTTGCAGCAGTTTGAACAAGAGATTCCTCAAGAGCAGAGGATGGAGGTTTTTGACCTTGCAGTTCGAGCCACACCTGCAAGATGGTGGTACACACACAAGGAACATATCGCATCATGGTATGATTGTAAGAGATTGATGCGCATTAGATTCTCTAAAGAAAGAGACTGTACACAGCGGAAATATACAGGGGAGAGTGATCCCAGAGCACACATTATGAACTGTGAACAGAGTTGGCTAGAAATTCCAGCAGAAGAATGGGTTCATTTGTTTATCCATACACTGGATACAGTTCCACGGAACTGGTATACAGAAACAGAGCTAAGAAAAGGAACTATCTCATGGCCTATTATGATTGAAAACTTTTTGGTCACGTTCAGTTTTGAATCTGAGCATCCAAGCATTGATCGGGCCTTGAAGATCATAAAGACTAAAATATTTGAGGATTGCCCATTACCAGCGGATTCGCAACCCGAGTGGGCTATCCAGATGGAACATGCACTAGAATGTTACAACTGCGCACAAGACTTAAGCGATGAGGATGAAGATCCTCGCAGTATCAATATCGCAGAAACAGAAGGTACACGTGAAGTTGAAGGCCCGCACTTAGAAATCCCAGCTGTAACAGAACCAATCAAGATTAGAAAGAGCAATATTGGCACAGAAACAGACCCTAAGTTTGCCTCTATTGGAGATTATTGGGATGATGAGACAATTGGCCAAATCACAGACCTATTACATGAGTATCAGGACCTATTTCCTACCAACTTTACAGAAATGAAGGGAATAGTGGGTGACCTCGGAGTCATGAGAATACCGCTTAAGGAGGACGCTAAGCCGGTTAAGCAACGCCCATACAGGTTGAATCCGCGGTATAAAGCAAAAGTAAAAGATGAAATAGATAAGATGCTAGCAGCAGGCATCATTGAACCTGTTGAAGAAAGTGAGTGGGTTAGTCCCATGGTAGTACAAGAAAAGAAAACAAAAGGAGACATCAGGATCTGTGTCGACTTGCGCAAACTGAATGATGCATCGCTGCATGACCCATTTCCGACACCATTCACTGATGAAGTCTTAGACAATGTTGGAGGACAAGAAATCTATTCATTTACTGATGGCTTTTCAGGCTATCACCAGATAAGAATCCATCCAGACGACAGGCACAAAACCACATTTGCGACAGAATGGGGCTCCTTTCAGTATACGGTAATGCCCTTTGGTCTTAAGAATGCCCCAGCAATTTTTTCTAGAGTAGTTGTTGCTGTCTTTAAGGAATACATCCATCAATTTCTAGAAGTTTATTTTGATGATTGGACTGTATTTGGACTAGTCAAGAAGCACATAGGAAACCTGCGATTAATGTTTGAAAAATGCAGACAGCACCAGATTTCCCTTAACTTAAAAAAATGTATATTTTGTGCGCCTTTTGGTACGTTGTTGGGTCACATTGTGTGCAGACAAGGCTTGATGGTAGATCCTGCGAAGATCGCCATCATTGTCAATTTACCAGCACCTAACTCAGTAAAGCAGCTGAGAACTACACTTGGTCATACTGGGTATTACAGAAAGTTTATCAAAGGTTATGCCAAGATTACCGCACCAATGGAGAAATTATTAAAGAAGGATATCAAATTTCAGTGGAATGAGGAATGTCAGAAGAGTCTTGACGCTCTAAAAGAAAAAATGGTTACAGCACCTATTCTGGTATTTCCAGATTGGAACAAGCCTTTTCATGTTCATGTGGATGCATCTGGCATCGCACTGGGCATTATTCTCACGCAACCAGGCGAAGGGGGTATTGACCACCCTATCGCATATTCGAGCAGGAGACTATCGACAGCTGAGAAGAATTACACCACCACAGAGAGAGAAGGGTTAGCAATGGTGTATGCCTTACAGAAATTTCGGCACTATCTATTGGGTGCCCCGTTCAAGATGTTCACCGACCATTCTGCATTAAAGTACTTGGTCAATAAGCCAGTGTTAGGGGGAAGAATATGCAGATGGCTATTGTTGTTCCAGGAATATGATTTCGAAATCATTGTTAAGCCAGGAAGACTAAATGCAGGACCAGATCACCTGTCAAGGCTAGACTCAGGTGAAGAACCAAGTAATTTAGAGGACAACTTGCCTGATGCGCAATTGTTCTCCATTCAGGTCGCAGATGAATATTATGGAGACATAATTCAATTCCTTACTACAGGGTGGGCACCACCTGAGTTTACCAAGCAACAAAAGAAACAATTAGTGGTGAAAGCAGCAGACTTCACCCTGATTGCAGGACACCTCTATAAGTTAGGACCAGATGAAATCTTGCGCAGATGCGTTATGCCCCACGAAAAACAGACCATTCTTAAGGAAGCACATTCGGGCATCGCAGGAGGCCATTTCGCAGGGAAGCCTACCGCTCAGAAGATCCTAGCAGCAGGACTATGGTGGCCTACATTACATAAAGACAGTAAAGAGTTTTGCAGATCATGCGATATCTGCCAAAGGACAGGAAATCCCTCCAGAAGAGATGAAATGCCGTTGCGACCACAAATAACGCTACGCGCATTCGATAAGTGGGCCATAGACTTCGTGGGTCCTATTAACCCCCCAGGAAAACGAACTGGTGCGAGATATATAATTACAGCAACAGAATACCTCACCAGGTGGGCTGAGGCAAAAGCAGTCAGGAATTGTGATGCTGCTACAGCAGCACAATTTATTTTTGAAAACATCATCACTAGATTTGGATGCCCAGTGACTTTGATGAGTGATCAAGGCACACATTTTTTGAATAGCACCATAGAAGCCTTGACAGAGGAATTTGAAATACAGCACCATAAGAGTACACCTTACCACCCTCAAGCTAATGGTACGGTGGAGGCTTTCAATAAGATATTAGAACATGCTCTTACAAAGATTTGTAACAGTCAAAGGGATGATTGGGACCTCAGAGTTAATGCTGTATTATGGGCTTACAGGACCACGTGTAAGAAACTAACAGGGCACACACCTTTCAGCCTGGTATATGGACAAGAGGCTGTTATGCCTATGGAATACATCTTACCCAGTCTAAGGATTGCTCAGCTTACAGAGATGGCTGATTCTGATACTTTAGAGGAGAGATTGGCACAGCTGCTCAATCTGGAGGAAGACAGATTTATCGCAGGATTCCATCAAAAAGTGCAGAAAGCACGAGAAAAAGCTTGGCATGATAGGCATATCAAGAACAAAACCTTTCAGCTTGGAGACTTTGTACTCCTTTATGACAGTAAGTTTATAAAGTTCCCTGGGAAATTCAAAACTCATTGGTTAGGACCATATCAAATCCAGCAAATAACAGATGGAGGTGCTATACAGCTTTGTACTATGAGTGGGGAGTTTCTTCCTACCCTGATCAATGGCAGTCGGCTTAAGCTGTATCGCGAAGGCCATGCCACCTCCTAGCCCTAGCCCAGGAAGGAAGCAAATGGTGCAGATGCTCAGTGTAGTTGAAATGAAGCATCGCACCCTAAGGAGTCTACACCGGGAAATGCTTCAGATAAGAATTCGCAGCCAGTTTTCCTGGTGGTTGCGATAATTTTGATAAGAGGCGAGTTTTTGGCACTTTCCACTTCCAGACGATGCGATATCTTATCGCAGAGGACAGAAAACAGATTGATACGATATCAAATTTTGAATTGATCAGAGGGCTAGTCACTTCGCCATCTGACAAGCATTAACTGCACGGCTGACAAGTATCTGTTGTACTAAGATTTGGCAGCAGTACGACGATTCTTCTAGATTTGGAAAATCCGATGCGACACCACTCCGGCGCACAGTTTCCCAGCGAAATTTCAAACGGTGTTTGCAATAAATAGGCGCGGGGTGTTGTCTTGTCTATGCATTAAATACCGCCAACGGGTCCAGTCACTGGTCCGCTGCCATTTGAAATTCCGCCTGATGATAAATACACGTTCTATTCAAAGCACGGGGCTACTTAGTCATTTTCACCAAAAGAGCTGAGCGCAGTTGAGCCGAGCCAAGCGTATTCTTAGCAGAGTTCCGAACAGGGAAACTAGAAACAGTTGCAGACTCTGATTTGCATTAAGATTAGCAATCATAGGAAGTCCAGAGTACCACAGGGGAAGGCGCCTCGCGCCAGACGAGCCTCTCGAAGACGTGTTGCAGAGATTCCAAAGGGGTGGAATTGAGTGCGCTATGACTTCAGTTGTGGCGGAGAAAGGAAAGAAAATTGCTGCTGGCTCTTCGACCATACGCCAGTCGCCGAGAACCTTAGCTAATATGGAACGTAGCGAGACCCTGAATAGCACAGAGTCAGAAGAACCGGAGCAGGAACTTCCGGAAGAAGTTACAGTCACTACCATATACTTCCCACCGAGAGTAGAGAATGCGCCAGCGATCGTCCTTCCAAGAGACTTTAAATATGAACTCATACTCCCGCCGCTGGATAACCGAGTGAAGGAAGAAGGTAACTTGTGGGGGAATATGCATGCTGTTAAGTTTACTGATTATAATCTGAGAGATTATACGCTGTACCCACAATTCCGCCGCGATCGTTATATGACGATTCAGAGGAACCCAAGGACACAGCACGATGAGTTCGTCCCCATGGACCATGTAAGCCATTTAGTACCGTCGGGACTGCTCAATCTCCTGGAGATCCCACACTTTGGACGGGGCCCGGAGATCAATGCTGTGGTGCGGACGCTACTTTCATGCGTGCATGGCGGTTACTTATGGTTGGGTAACCGAATAGATGTCAATGTTGACCTCATTCACCGCATTACCGGTCTGTCGAAGACTGGTTTCGACCCACAGATAAATATTGATGGCGCCACAAAGGATACCAGGCTCTCAACCAAGCAGGTTGCGGAGTATAAGCTGCAAAGAGGAGGTCGCGCCTACGATGTCAATTCAATACAGGATGACGCCTTGCGGTTTACTGTTAGTCTGTTGGCCGGAAAACTCCTTCTCAAGGTGAGGCCGAAGGAGGTCACAGGCTCAGTTATCCGCCTAGCGATCGAAGTCATAAACGGTAAACCTTACAACTGGAGTTTATTTTTGTTAAATAGTTTCTTTCAAGACTGTGCGCAGGCGCAGCAGGATCCACTTCACAGCTTCCACTTCTCGTGGCTGCTGATCCTTATGGCTTTCATTGGATGGAAAGAGCCGCCCAATTCGCAGTTTCCACAACTGCCGCCAGGGGCATGCAGAGGGTCGAGGTACTCCAATCTTTGGGCGAGTAGTCACCCAGAGAAGCACAAGAATAACGCAATGGTATTCCATGAATATTATATGCTATTGCTTGAATCCGTCGCAACGATTCCGCGTGTCGACTCGCCGGTCGTTGATCTTTATCAGTCCAAGCTGGAATTTAAAGTCGACAGGGATAAAACCTACATCAGACCCAAAGGGTTTAGGAAACATAACGAATGGGCCCCCGGCCCATATCGCATGGAAATCCAGCAGGTCGAAGATACCATTAAGAACTGTTTCGACGAGGACATGAAACAAATGTATGATGATCTATCCTCTGGCCTAGTTCCAGTTGATCCCCCAGCCGAGGACCCAGAAGATGTTCAGGAGGTAGATCCTAAAGACAAAGAGAAAGAACCAATGGGTTCTAAGAGAAAGGCTATTGAAGGCCCTTCTCCGGTGCGAGCAAAGAAGAAGAGAACAAAGGCGGTTACTTCCGACGAACCGCAGGCACCAGTCATGACAGAGGATGAGTATGATCTCATCGCCAGCCGAATACAGGAGAAGATGCGGGATAAATTCGCTGCGATTCAGTCATCGCAGGATCGTATGCGCATCAGCCTTGACAACAAATTGCGAGAGTTGAAGGCAATCACTGAGAAGACTGCTTCCATGCAGATTCAGCCAGCTCCAACTACAGTCGCAGAAAGTTCGCAGCCCCCTCCACAAAGCAGAGAAGAAAGCATTGCAAGGGACCGCACGAACATTGTTTGTATACCGCCAGGAAGTATTAAGTTCCCTGTACCTATGGAGGTGCAGATGGTTCATCCTCTTGAGGTGAACCTACCAGAAGTACCTATGGATCAGTTGTACGAAATTTTCCAGCAGATAGGCACGGAGCTGAGGCACAGAGAACAAGTCACATATGAGCAAAATGTTTTGCTATCTAATGACAATGTGCAGCTCATTGTGCAGCATGAGGCAGAGAGTGCCCAGTTGACGCAATATGTTCAGCGAGAGCAGGATGTCTCTCTTGTTTTAAAGAATATCGCAGCAGAGCTTCCGCAGTGCGATATCAGGCCTGAGTTAGAAATAACTCAAAAGATCAGAAAAATAGCGGAAAGAGCAAAGGCTCTAGATGAAGAGAAGAGAAAGATGGAGGAAGAATACGAAGCAAGGATTGCTGCACTAGAAGCAAATAAGCCACCTACTCCAGAGGAAATCCAAGAAGCACGAGTGCAAGCTTTCAGAGTTGTACAGACACAGATGCACTGTCGGGTGGAAGCAGCAGAGGCCATCCTGGAGGATGCATCAAAGACATGGCTGGAGCTAGAGGAGCTCCCACAGAAAGCCGAGCTCGATCAGCACATTAAGCACTGTGAAGATGCGATATCGAGAGCTGAAGAAGAGTACAAGGGCTTGAGTGCTCTTGCGAAGATAAGAAAGAAAGGAGAAATCACACAAATTCAGCAGCAGGTGCAGAAATACAGAGAACAGCAGATCAACCTGGCTAACGAAGTTAGCCCGCATGAAAGCAAAATCGCACATCTGGTTGATGAACTAGAGCAAAAGGTGAAAAGCTTCACCTCAAGTAAAGGAGTCATTGAGGGCACAGAGGACTCCTTGGTAACCGCTGAGCTGCTCAGCGCAGCGCAGGAAGAAATAACACACATGGATAAAAGTATTAAAGCGCTTAAGGCACAATTCGCAGCAATCTCACGAGCAGCAAAGGATAAGCTTAGGCAGATGAATCAGGCTGTTGTTGCAAGTGGCTCGGGGACGAGCCACAAGTAAGTGTTAGGGGAGTTGTTGGAGAGAACTTCCGCAGCATTTAGGAAGCTGCTAATTTTGGGAAGGATAACTAATTTTGGAGAGAAAGTACCAATTTTGGCGGTAAGACAAAGATATCGCCGTAGCACAAATTCCGGCGGGAATCACGGCGATAGGTACAGAAAAGTCAAGCATGTGGTACAAAGAAGAGGCCGAAGGGAGAGCTCAACCACCGCAATAAAGGCGCCGGAGATGAAGAGAGGGTTCAGCTACCCTCATTAAAGAAGAAGGACCACAGTCAGCGTTGCTTGAACCAAGAAGAAGCGACGGGCCGATGCATTAAAGACTAAGGACTGCAGGAAGCGGCGACGAGACAGAAGGCGGCCATGGAAGTACAGCCAGTTGACTGTAAGTGGTTAGGGTTGAGTCACTGTTGGGATAAGGCCCACAGTTTTGTAACTGCGATGAGACCTTCGGGCCATCTATATATAGTAGTCTTTTTATAGGATAAGGGGTTGGCCACATATCGATAGAGACATCAGGTAGATGCTAGTCAAGTCTTTTGTTGTTGCAAGCATGAACATCCCTGAGAAGACAAGGGCCGACCTGTTGAGAGAGTGCAATCCGCAGGGATTGCGAGAGGAAGAGAGTGCACTGTAAAGGCAAGAAGAGAAAAGAGGTCTATAGAGAAGGGCTCCCACTGAGGTGGAGTTTCCCAGAAGACCCCTGTTGTAAAGAGTGGAACGGAGCTGTGTTTATTCCCCAGAGTTGTAAACAAGAACCGCAGTTCCCCTGGGCGTAGTCTTTGCCCTGGGAGTATCAATGTGCTTATCTAAGTAGCACTATTGTAATTGTGTAGCCATCGTTCTCATTCACGTGTTTGTGCTATATATGAATGCTTCAATCTGTTATAAGTAATGTACATGGTCGTCAGTTAACTTCTGAATGATGTATAACAATTGCGATAATCATAGCTAACCTCTTTGCGAACTAGATAATTGTTAAACAGAGGTTAATGTGCGAGTAAGAACTGAATATGAGGCATGAATGGTTTATTTAGACATTGCGCAAAGTAATGTTCTACCTAGTTACGTGTTGCGAGATATCAAGGGTCGAGTTCATTAGTGAGGGTTAGGCTTGTAGGCTGAATGTTGTTGCTAACTGCAGTACCAGGATAAGGATAGCTAAGACCACCTATTAACCCAGGAAGCGGTCAAAGTTCGCTTGCCGCAGGAACTAGAAGGGGAAGATATCGCACCTACGATATCTTGGGTATCGCTAGACGGTTTCACATAGGGAAAGACTTATCGCATTCCCTGCGTACTGCGATAAGACAGAGGCGTAGCCGGAGTAATGGAATGAGATAGACAGCTTCTGTGAAAGGGGTTAAGGAGGGTTTAACCACCCTGGATGCCTCGGAACTTGGCTGAGGACACTTGAGTCTTCTTCCTCCCATTAGAATCACTTCGGGTGAGACTTCAGGTTGCTTCTGCGATCTGTTGCCGAAAGGGCCAGTGAGCTAAGGGTTCTGTTGGTCTAAAAGATTACCGCCAGCCCGGGTCTGTCCAGAGAGAAAGGATAAAAGATCAACACCTTCTAGGGAAACTGGTTCTTCATGAGGGAAGTCCCTCGAGGTATCCATGTAACCTTTCAGAGCAGACTTGAGCAAGCGAACACCGACCGAATGAGTTTGTTGGCCGCCTTTTATAATTTGGAGGGCTTCATGGAGGCCGTGGTCCAGCTGGTTCCTCACTTGAATTTCATGGGTGAACAAGATCCTCACCGCCCAGTAGGGATTGGAGATTAATTTCTGGCCCAAGTGGGATTTGTATTCCCGGAGAAGGGATAATTTGTGGTGTGCTATATGCACCTCTATCGGAGCAGGCGTCTCTACTAGATACTGAGCCCCCCAATTGAAGGTCTGTGGGGCAAACTCTTCCATCCCCATGGTGTGCTATTGAGACAAGTCTTCTCCTGGAGAGCAACTTCCCCACCGGGTCGTGAAGACCCTACACCCCTACTGGATCCCCTGCATCTACACGCCCTCATACGGGCATCCATGATATACCAATTAAAAAAACCGAACCACCAGAAATCCACCCATAAGTTTAGCCAAGCTTTAAATTGCAGCTCTCTCGAATGGAGGTCACCTACTCCATTGAAAATATTTATAGGAATTTCTTTGGAAAGCAAGGCGGAGAGCCGACTTGACTCCCATGGATTTTCATAGAATCCCACACATATGAGAGGATTTCCATTAATGGCTTTGTAGAGATTGAATGACTCAAAATCCATGTAAAAGGCCATCTTGTACAATTGAAAATCATTTTGCAGTACTTACTCGGCAGCGTGGTACAACCAGAATTACCGCCTTCAGCACGGAGGCAGTTATGCCTAAGGAAGCAATGAAAGAAACGATTTGTGTAAACTGGGATCAGCATAATGACTGAGGGCATAATTTATTGGAGGCATGATGTTCCAAGGTGTCTGGCTGACCCCTTCCCTGTTTCATCCTCCACTACCATCCCTTCAAACGAGCCTACATCTGTCCGAATAGTATTGTCATGATGGTTGATAGTACTGTCATGATGGTTGATAGAGGTGTAGACAGCGAAAGCTAAGCATTGAGCTGCAGAGTATTAAATGTGGCAGCTCCACTACCGTCCCTTCAAACGAGCATGCATCTGTTTGAATAAAAGATGCCGCCAACCTTCAACAACTGACAAGGACAATCTAAAACATTGAGCAACTTTAGCCTTTGAAAGTGTCAATATCAACCTTTCTAAAGTGCAAAAACAGGTTATAATAGTTGCAATATTGTCTTTGAAAAGAGTTTTTTTCAATTCAAATAGTGTGTTTTTTGACTATCTATGAACCTTAAAATTGCAGTTTTTTGTTATAAAACTATGAATTTCGATTTAGAAAGTGTGAATTTCAAATAAAAAAATTCAAATTTTTATTTAAAAATTCCAATTTGCATTTGTAAATGTTCAAAATGTAAGGTGAAAAGTTATAAAAATGGTTGTCCCAACTTCCGTTTTTCGACAAGAAGGATCGGCCCCCCTTCTTTTCGTAGTTAGTTGTGAAAACATTTATCCAACAATTCAGCTATATCCATAATGGATAAAACAAGAAAGATCGAGCGTGTTAATTTTTCAGAATTTACTTCAATCTGATCTAGGATCTTAACTGAGAGAACAACATGTACAGCATATCTACAACATATCAATCATGAACACAATAATGCAAGCACACAAGAGACACAAAGTTTACTTGGGGAAAACCATAAAGGTGAAAAACCCCAATAACTTCCTCAGAGATAGATAGAGCAATGATACAACACGAGAAAAAGAGATAGTCTTCTCCTAGCAGGAGAACCTCCTCCTCACAAGTGTGCCACTCTCCTGAGAGTGTGAGAGAGAATAGAATGATGAAATAAAGTGCCTCCGGCACTCTATTTATACTTGACTTGACTTGCCTAATAACCTTTACTAGGTCGGCCTTAACTTAACCACATAACATAATGCTGACTAGGCTGACACCCAATAGGGTGGTCTAATAACCCTTTGACCCACATGGCCAACTCCCAATAGGGTGGTCTAATAACCCTTCGACCCACATGACTTATACAGGGCTGACCCTAACAAAGTGGTCTAATAACCCATCAAGTATAAGTTATGACACTTACAATATAAATGACGACACGTCCGTATAGAGGAATAATACCATCTCTATAGGAGTACAATATACATATATGAAATACATTCCAAAGTTACATATACATCAACATTCCCTCTTAACTAGGAAGGTATTTCTCGACACAGATCATCTAGCACAAGTCTTCTTCTCTGGATCATCGTCATCGATGCATCATCATCAAATCATCATCATTGTCACTGCTGCTGCTATCTCAATCAATCTCTGAATCTACTCGTCATAGGAAGTTCTATAGAGCAAGTCCCTTTTCATACTGGATGTAGGCCCACCATCTGCAGGTCTTCATCATCACTGGCCATACTGTGGAATTCTCAGGACTTATTATGTGCCTCACAAAACTTGGCAATAGCATCCCAGGTTGTTACGAGCACACAGCTCTACCTGTCGGATATCCCAAGAGCACATTACATGTTACCCATCACAAAACCTGGCTGAAGCATCCCAGGCTGTTATGAGCACACAAATCTACCTGTCGGATCTCCCAGGAGCACATTAAATGTGATCTCACCACAAAACCTGGCTGAAGCATCTGAGGCCTTTTTCATCCTGTCCAGATCTCCCAGGAGCAAATTACATGTGGTCCACCACAAAACCTGGCTGAAGCATCTGAGGCCTTTTTCATCCTGTCCAGATATCGGAGGAGCAAATTACATGTGGTCATGGAAAAACCTAGCTGAAGCATCGGAGGCCTTTTTCATCCTGTCCAGATCTCCCAGGAGAAAATTACATGCCATAGGACAAAACCTCGAAAGAGCATCCCAGGATGTTACGGGTACACAACTCCAACTTGAAGGATCTCCTAGGGTGCTATTATATGTCCTCCCAGAGCAATGTCTCGAAAGAGCATCCCAGGCTGTTACGGGTACACAACTCCGACCTATAGGATCTCCCAGACATGCTCATCTGCACAACCTGGTCCACAACCACAGAGTATCATCCTGATACTCACCATACATCATCCCGATGTACACATGATTGTCCTGATCATCATCACTGCATCGTCCTGATGCATGTCAACTTGAGAAGCTCGTCATCCATGATCATCCTGATCATACAATGCATCTACCTGATACATACCAAGTATCTACCTGATACATAAATAGATACATGATCCACACACTGTATCCATCAGCATACATTATCTACCTGAACATACAAAGATACATGATCCACAAAATGTATCCATCAACATACATGATCCGCCTGATCATATCCAGCAATCAATGTGATGCATACATACATAAATGATCCAACTGATCATATCCAACATGATGCATACATACTTAAATTATCCAACTGATCATATCGAGCATACAACATGATGCATACATACATAAATGATCCAACTGATCATATCCAACATCCAACATGATGCATACATACATAAATGATCCAACTAATCATATCCAGCATCCAACATGATGCATACATACATAAATGATCCAACTGATCATATCCAGCATCCAACATGATGCATACATACATAAATGATCCAACTGATCATACAGAGCAGAAACTAGAACATCATCCTGATGCTCATCATCCATCACTTACATCCACAGCCATGTGAAGGATCCTCCTTCCAACATGCTTGGAATGGCTTCAACAAATGTCTCCATCACTTCTTCCTCAAAGTGTCATCGATCTGAAGAACACCAAGCCTCTCTCCGAAGTACTCGAACTTCACTCTAGCTAGTGGCTTCGTCAACACATCTGTAATCTGCTCATCCGTCGCAACATACAGGAGCTTCACTGCTCCTCTCTGCACCATATCCCTAATATAGTGATATTTTATCTCTATGTGTTTCGACCTGTTGTGGAACACCGGGTTCTCAGACAGCTGCACACAACTCTGGTTGTCACAAAATATACCAGTAGCCTCCAGTGATAGATCAAATAACTCAGACAGTAGCTTCCGAAGCCATACTGCCTCACAACTAGCCGAACAAGCTGCAACATACTCTGCTTTGACTATACTCAATGCTATGCAGGACTACTTCCTGCTAAACCAAGAGATCATGCCTGATCCCATACTGAAGCAGTACGCAAAGGTGCTCTTCCTATCTGCAGCACTTCCTACCCAATCTGAATCAACATAACCCTGTAGGTTAAACTTTTGATTTGCATCATACTTGAGCCCATAATCAACTGTACCCTTCAGGTACCTCAGAATATGCTTTACAGCAACCAGGTGAGCACCTCTGGGATCCGTTAGGAACTGGCTCAATGTGTTCACCGCAAAGCAAATATTTGGAATCCTGTTCATCAGGTACATCAAGGACCCAATCATCTGACGATACACAATAACATCAATCGGCTTAGATGAAGCATCACATAGAAGCTTCAGGTTTAATGCCATAGGTGTGGTCATGGCCTTGCAGTCCATCATCCCAAATCTCTTCAAGATCTCTACTGCATACTTCCCTTGTCCAAGGAAGATGCTATCTGAACTCTGCCACACCTCCATGCCTAGAAAATAGTGCATCATCCCCAAGTCCTTCATCTCGAACTCGGCAGCAGGCTTCCACTACGTGCCGGCAATCAATCTATCCTTACCTGTAACAAACAGGTCATCCATATACAAAAGTAGTATCACTGGATTGCCTTCCTCAACCTTGTAGTAAAGGTTGGAATCCGCTTTAGTCTTGGTAAAGCCCAAACTGGATAGAAAGTTGTCTATCCTACCATACCAAGTTCTGCACATATATGAATCCTTGTCATGTGTCTTAGAACCAAGTGGCTAATCCACATATACTTCTTCCTTGACTACACCATTCAAGAAAGTTGTCTTGAAATCCATCTGGTGTATCTTCTACTTCATCACTCACTTTGTATTTTTCTATGATGCCATCTGCAGCATGCTTGATCTTGTAGATCCACTTGGTATTCATTTCAGACTTCCCTTCAAGTCTTGGGACTGCATCCCAAACATCTTCATGATCGATTGGTACTCCTTGATCATGGCATTCTTCCCAGATCCTGGGAACTTCAATATCTTCAATAGATAACTTTGTTGCTGAACAAATGTTGTAGTCCTTCTTTTGTAGGTGGTGGTATACGATCTTTCCTACAAAACAAATTAAATTGCATGATTAGAAAGATCTCATAGTTTTCAAAACAAATTCTTACACATAAAGAAATATGCCATACAGTCATGCAATTATCTTAGCCAATGCTTCAATACAACATTTGTCCATATCTTGTAACTTTCTAGATGCCTTCCAATCTCTACCAGAACATTGTTAAGAGTGTGCACAACTCCCAACATGTCAGCAAAGAGGTTTCATTCTAGATAAGTAGCAATGAAATGTTGTACAGTGCCATAGGCCACTTACCCATCACATGCATATTAGTAGTATACTGTTCATTAATGCAATTATTCTAATATGCATAATACACACCTTAAGTCTAGGGACATAAGCATATACATCATTGAACAATATTATTTAAACAAACAAATATGCAAGAAATGACAATTGAAATACTTGTCTTTGTTTGGTTGTAGGGTTGACTCCCTCTCAGTCTTTGCTTCCTTTCTGCAACTCCATTCTGATGTGGATAGTGATAAGTGGTCAACTCCCTCTGAATATCTACATCCTTGCAGAAACTACTAGAGTGAGCTCCCTATCGATCTTTGCTTCCTAGAGTGTGCTCCCTCTTGATCTTTGCTTCCTGGATTATCTGTTCTTGACCTTACATCCATCCTGGATCACTATGCATACTTACCAGTATCATCATTGTGTTATCCTCGAGATCTCACACACAATCATACATTCATTAGTATAATCTCAATCATATCAAAAACACAATAATCTTAAACATGTATAGTCATGATCATTTCATACACAGATAATATATCACAATTCTTTTTTTACTCATGCATATTCCTATTTGACCATAGGACTTTTCTGGTTAGTCATATCATCAATTCAAGTAAGAAGCATAATATGCCTAAGCCCATGATTACTTCAACCTATAACTTCATGAATAATCATAATCAATCATGCCAAGTATACTTATATAAGAGATCCTAACATAAGGTAGAATTCTAACTTGATATAGGAAAAACATACCTAGATTAGCATGTTAGCTAGTTATGTCTAACATACCTACATAATGTCTTCTTGTTCATTTTAAATGACTTGTGCTAGTAACCTGCATATCTCATAGGTTAACCATTATAGAACCAAGTTATACATACCTCGCAAATAGATCTTCTAAGTGATTCATGACAATGGATGAATCTTTGTCCTCGTGTCATCATGATCATATGTTCTTGAACTAGAACATGATTTGTCTTTCTTGGTGTACCTTTCATGTTAGAGGACAACATAAACCTCATACAACACCATCATGCATTAGTACAATCATAAATGTCAACACCCTAATCAATGAATATCTTCTATCATGCATTCATAATTTTATTAAGGTGATATGACAAGTCTAAATTTAATCAAGATTGTACTAACTATAATAACATGAAGACAAACATACCATAAACTTAATCATGAAAAAAATCTCGAAACATACCTGGATGAGTTCATACCTATCGATATTGCTTGTAATATTCTTATGTAAGGCCTTAGCCTCATCTCCCTCTGAAACAGGAACTTCTTCACTTATGCAAGTGACCAATCCATTCTCTTCTAGGATTAACCCAATCCACTTGATTTGCAGGAATTGGATCTGGAGCTGGATTAGGGTTTGTCAGAGAAACCCTAAAAATTCAAACTTTGAATTTCAAACTTTTGAAAGGATAGAAATATGTGACTTGATGAGCTGATCAAGCTGGTATACTCATAATTTGAAAACTACAAAGTTTCACCCCTCAAATTTGCCTTTGAAACTTCTGGATTCACTGGACATGACCCCGAACTAGGGTTTGATAAAGCCCACCCTTCTGCCCAATCAAAAGGTTTGATCGAAAGCTCTAAGCTTCTATTTTTCTGAGGAACTTCCAGCCGTGGTCACAGAGTTCAAAAATTCTCATTTTTGCATAAGCCCTAATTTTCCACTTTTCTGATCAAAGTCCCAAACTAGGGTCTGATCAAGCCTGGCCTTTTGCCCAACCAAAAATTCTTATCTTGGTCTCTAAATTTTGATTTTGATGAGTAGCATTCAACCATGGTCTCCGATTACAAAAATTCCAACTTTCTTTGAAACCCTAAATTCTAGAAGCCATGAATGAAGGTGCTCAAAAATAATTATGTTTTGACAGAAATATGTACCTGATTGTTTCTGGTGTAACTCCGAACTTTTCGATCCATAGGGTCTGAAAATGTTTCCTGTGATATCCCGAACTGTTATCTTTCCAACCCCACAGGTCTAACCTCAAATGGATTCTTTGAGAGAGAATTATGCCAAGTGTCACAACGTGACCTATTTATGGGATAAAGCAGGAGAGCGAACTTGTACGGCATTCCACATGTCACTGGTTTAGTTTAGGCCTTTGAAAATGCTACCTAAGAAAGTACAGTCCGTGCACTACATGTCAATTTTTATGAAATTTCATTTGGAGCTTCGTATCCCAAGTTATGTCCTTTTTTCCAAGGTCACCTGTTTATGACTTAGATCTGGAAGAGGCAGAAACCCTATATTGTACAGATCATAAAACACAAAGTACAACTAATTAGAAGTTTTCCTTTGGAGACAAGGTACACGACGATCTGATCTTCGACTTGTAGAAGTTTCAAATCCAAAAATATCTCCAAAATGGATTTATAGCGAAAGTTCTACGATGACTGGTTTTTGCTATATCAATCCCAAGCATCGCAAGTGCAACAAGTGTCATACATGCCATACCATGCCTTCTTTCAGGCTAGCTCTGATACCATGTTAGTTTTTTAGAATTTACTTCAATCGGATCTAGGATCTTAGCTGAGAGAAGAACATGTACAGCATATCAATCATGAACACAATAATGCAAGCACACAAGAGACACAGAGTTTACTTGGGGAAAACCATAAAGGTGAAAAACCCCAATAACTTCCTCAGAGATAGATAGAGCAATGAAACAAACCGAGTAAAAGAGATAGTCTTCTCCTAGCAGCAGAACCTCCTTTTCACAAGTGCGCCACTCTCGCAAGAGTGTGAGAGCGAATAGAATGATGAAATAGAGTGCCTCCTGCACTCTATTTATACTTGACTTGAGTTGCCTAATAACCTTTACTAGGTCGGCCTTAACTTAACCACATAACATAATGCTGACTGGGCCGACACCCAATAGGGTGGTCTAATAACCCTTTGACCCACATGGCCGACCCCCAATAGGGTGGTCTAATAACCCTTCGACCCACATGACTTATACAGGGCCAACCCCAACAAGGTGGTCTAATAACCCATCAAGTATAAGTTACGACACTTACAATATAAATGACAACACTTCCGTATAGAGGAATAATACCATCTCTATAGGAGTACAATATACATATATGAAATACATTCTGAATTTACATATACATCAACAGAGCGACCCTTCTTGCAGTGTCAAACTAATATGAAAATAATATTGGGAATAAGAAGGGTCGGTTAACCCTTTTGGGAGTGTCGAACTATTATAAAAATAATATTGGGAATAAGATGGGGCGGTCGACCCTTCAATTCCGAGCGAATTGTAAAAATAGAACACCTTGTAAGTTATAACATATAAAAATGGTTTCTAATGACTTTTGTCTTTGATCCTTGTTTTTCGACAAGAAGAATCGGCCGCCCCTTCTTTTCGTAGTGAACTGTGAAAAAAGTTATCAGGCAATTCAGCTATATCCATAATGTATAACACAAGAAGGATCGAGCGACCCTTCTTGCAGTGTCAAACTAATATGAAAATAATATTGGGAATAAGAAGGGTCGGTCAACCCTTTTGGGAGTGTCAAAATATTATAAAAATAATATTGGGAATAAGATGGGGTGGTCGACCCTTCAATTATGAGGAAATTGTAAAAATAGAACACCTTGGAAGTTATATCATATAAAAATGGTTTGTCCCAACTTCCATTTTACGAAAAGAAGGATCGTCCGCCCCTTCTTTTCGTAATTAATTGTGAAAACATTTATCCAACAATTCAACTATAGCCATAATGGAGAATGCAAGAAGGATCGACCGACCCTTCTTGCAGTGTCAAACTATTATGAAATGAATATTGCGAATAAGAAGGGTCGGCCGACGCTTCATTTAGGAGGGAATTGTAACCATAGAAAACCTTGGAAAAAGAGTGGCCGCTCTTTCTCTGAGAATATTTATACTTGCTAGCAAAGTCTTTAAAGCAAAAATTGTATAAATTTTGTTGTTAAAATGTTGATATTTGCTATCCTAGTGTGACACGTGGAATGATCTTATTGAGACACGTGGCATATTTGATTCGGCACATTGAGTATAGCGAGGTTACTATTTTTTCTTTGATTTGGCACATTGAGTATAGCGAGGTTACTAATGTTGGTTTAACCACAACACAATCAGGAAATGAAAATTCACTGATAGTAGTTTTAAGGATTAGGCACATGCAAGATTACCCTGTAGTTGGAAATGCTAATTGAAAAATTAACATGAATTTATTAATTTATGTTAATCATTTGCAGAAATAGATAAATTTTTTAATTAAATAAATTCACTTCAAACATAAAAGACACAGATCATTACTAAAGACAAATCCAAACTGTAGATCCATGTATGGATTATTGATTGCAAAAATTAAACAGTGTTCATAAATAATATGAAGTGAAAATCAACATTCATGAACATTGTAAAGGAGATTAACTACTTATCTGCTCAAATTACGATCAACCAATTAAAATTAACCGATGGAAAATTAAGGGTTCAAGCACATTCAAGATTGACCTGTAATTGATGTCAATTGAAAAATTAACATCAATTATAATTTTCTGTAAAAACCATTTGCAGAAATAGGTAAAAGTTTTAATTGAATAAATTCTTTTAAAACATTAAGGATACACAGATCATAAGCAGAGAAAAATCAAAACTGTAGATCAATGTAATTATATATTGCAAAAGATTAAATAGTATGGTTAAAGAATCTGAAAGTGAAAATCTATATTGATCAAAGAAATTTGATTAATAGACATAAGAGTATGAAAGAGAATAACATAACTATATTACTGGAACTTTGCAAGAAATTACAAGCCTTGCATTAACCAGAGTATGACCAGTCTCTTATGCTGATTTTCTCCTCTAAATTCCATCATGATCCCTAGCATACGAGAGAACTACCGTTTAAATAATAATTACAATTTTGTTACAAAGGATAAATTCCCAAAAAAACAAGGATTTCAAAAATCAAACTAGGCTAATGGCTAAGAAAATCTTGCCACACGGCTGTAATTTCTAACAATTCATCTATATTTGGATAATTGACCGACTCAAGCCCTAGCTGGGCATCACACGTAAAAGTTTCCAGCTCGTTTTTAGCAAAATTATGCCAAATACCAATAAAAATATGGATCATTCCCTCAATGGCAACAGGTTTCCTGATTAACTGATCCACGTCATCAATCTTGATATGCTTGAGGTGCTGGATCTTCTCTTTAGCTTCCTCGCATTGACGTTCAACCTGTTCTAGCATCAACTTCAGTGGTTAAGTGATTTCAATGAGGTCCATGGTATGGAACTGCAACTTCTCCATGATGCTATCCACAATGTACCATCTCCTTCCACAAACACCTTGTGCTTTCTGGATAGTATCTCCAACCATATCATTTAGATCATGCCAAGTGCACAACCTAGTTCTGATTTTCTGTAGTTGGAAACTAGTGAGAGTAGGAATATTCTTAGGTCTCTCCTTAATGTACCTCTACCATTGCACAATATCTTCATTGGCCTTAAAGGCCTGCTGTCTTTTAGTTACCTGCTGATCAAGAGTAACATACATCTTCCAAAAAAAAATGTGAGTCTCATGGATATCATTCAAGGTGTGAAACAATTCAGCTAGCAGCTTACAATGTTCATCATTGACCTGAATGGCCAAATCCTTAAACTCTAGTTGGGAAAACCCAGAGAATGCAGAGGAGGCTGCATTGCATTTGCATCCTCACATTTTTTTTCTAGCACAGCTATCCTTTGCGTATTGGAATCATTTATAACTTCTGCATCATGTAATTTAACTTGGAGAGAGGTATTTTTCAACTGCAGATCTTCAAACATATCTTCAAATACCTTCCTAATATCAGTAACATACCATCCATGTTCCTCATTGATTTTGGCCAATTTCTCTTCAAGATTCTTTAGCTCTCCTTTCTTTAAATCAATCTCCCTATTCAGTGTTGTCACTGAATCATAGTTTTCACCTGCAAATGCACCCATGGTTGCAGCAACATCCAATGCTTCTCGTTGTATGTCATCAGACTGCTTGGTCCAAATTATTTGATTAGGAGTAGGTGCCTCCAATCCACCTTCATCCCTGCTTCTCTTCTTACCTTTTCTTACCAGTGACTTGGAACCTCTATTGTAGAAGGAATCCCCAAGAGGGACTACAATGTCTTCTTCAAACTCAGCTACCAATTCAGCAAATGATGAAGTCACATTTACTCTTGAAACTAATGAAGATGTCTGAGTAGTAGAAGGAGCAGGTATAGACATAGTTATTTGGGAAGTAGTTGGGGTGGAAGGGATATTTTGAATAACTTCTGGTACAGAAGTTGGGGATGGAATTGAGGTGAAGGCTTCAAAAAGTGGAACTTGGATATCATCAGCTGGTAATGAAGAAGGATGAATTGGATTCTGCTCATCAATAGCTGGTGGTGATAAAATGAATGGAGGTGATTGTAGAGGGATAGTCAAAGACTGGATCTCTGTAATAGTAGATGGAAAAATAGGAAGTGGAACCGAGATGGTTGGGATTGGAGCAATGATGGTAGTTAGAGTATGGAAAAGCTGGGATATGGGGAATGGAGGTGTTACCCCAGATGACAAAGTTGAAAGAATTTGAATAGATGGAAGTAGAAGTGCTGAGGTTATGGTGTCAGCAGCAAGGGTAGTTTCAAGAAACTGATGGTATGGGACAAAATCATCCACTTCAATAGAATTCAATAAATCTGTAATTATTTATGAAGTTTCAGTTACTTCCTCAATCATAGGAACAGAAGAATGTACCTCATCTTCAACGTCACTGTCACTAATATTGAAGGTAGGGATTTGAGATGCATAAGTATGAGTTTTCTGCCTTTTGGCTGGCTTGGTGATAGCCTAAGTAACTGCAACAGTCACTTGAATATCAACAATAAGCTTAGCATCTGCAACTACTTGAGTGTCTAGCATCGAAGTCATCTGAGCTAACTTATGCTTTGATTGCTATGATGCTTGCATCAATACTTTCGATTGTTCAATTGCCTTTACCTCTCGAGCATCTTCCATGAGATCTGTTCCTTTATCCCCTTTAATGTAGGTCAGCATTAGTGGAGCAGGTGCTTTCTGACCTTCTTTCTCCTCTCTATCCTTTCTTGCTTGCTCAATGAGGTTTAGTTCCATTGCTCTACAGCTCAAAACCGTAGTCTTAAGGTCATGTTGATACTACATGATATGGTTCTGTTCATCTTTATTCTTAGCTCTTTCCAAGACTTCTTCAAAGGTATTTACTCCCTGATAGATGGAGTCATCAGGAAGTTCTTCATGAACAAATCCACCCCTCACATGGTTGTGCTTGAAATGGGCATCTAGAACACCTTTAGGATCATGTCTTCTTTTGGTCATAGAACCCAATTTTAAAGCAACAATTTTGTCACCCAACACTATATCCCAAATTGAATTTGGGATGGCCAATGGCCAAAGGTTCAAGGGGAACTTAGGCCATGCCTTCCTCTTAGGACCACTTAGCTTTAAATACACACCATCGGTAACAGTTTGATATGAAACCTATTCAATGACCAATCTTTAAGGAACTATCCTAGGTAGCAGATGAATAGTACTGCCTCCCCAAACTCTGACATATGAGAAGGATTCACACACATACCAGTCACCAATTGTGGCAATGAAGGTTCTGGCATCAATTCAGAAAGCAGGAGCCTGTTCTCTGAATATTTTGAAGTAAATACATCCAAAGAAGTGATCACAAATGTCATATATGAAGGCATATAATTGTTCTCCCATAATGTTGAATGATAAATATGGATAGGAGGATCTAATGGAGTCCAATTCCATCCCATGTTGGGATATTGGAATTCTACACAAAATATATCAACGACAAAAACTGAAAAGAAGAAATATGGCTTCTTCACAGCCGGTGCCTTCTAATATGCTTGAATGGTTGTTTTGACTTCAAAAGACAAGATTGATGCCCAAGGGAACGACTCACCAGTTGTTAGAACATGATGGGCTACAGGAGCCCACTCAACTTTAAATACAGAACAATTTGGGAGACCATAGATTCTGCATAGCATGGAAGCCAATAGGGAATAAGGTTCTCTAAACCAAGAAACCGGGTACAAGTTATTAGCCCTATGGATGAAACTGTTAGGTTTATTCATCCATGACTTCAACATTTCGTTGAAATTGTACTTGGTCTTAGAAGATTCCATGAACTCAGCGTTAAGGGGTTGCATAGACCATTTAAGAGCATAAGCTCTAATGAAATCCTTAGGGAGGAAGGTATCCAATTGTGACCCTGCACTCTCATTAAATGACCGGTCTTTAGGGTTAGCGTGGTCCACAATCCATTTAACTGCATCAGTATAAGGCAAGATAGCGGATCTGGCAGCAATGGCATGAAGCTCAAAATTCCTAATTTTCTCATATGTCAGCTGGTCATTTTGAATGTTTGATAGGTCATCATTATCAAAAATTGAATAGATTCTGAACCAGTCAAGCTGATAGGTTTTAGTGATTTTATCACTAGTGTCCGAGAAAATACCATAATTTGGGTCTTTGTTTAGTAAATCCTTCTTAGTAGTTTTACAACGTGTATTGCTCGACATTTTGAAACTGGAGGGTTTCTGATAAATGAATGAACAAAAATAAAAAAACAATTCAAAATATCAAAACAATAGATAACTGAATAAGAGGAATGAGCAAAATGAACCTATTTCAGTTGAAAGTAACGAGTAACAGACATGGTAAAAACTTCGCAGTAAAATTCAAGCAGCAAGGTAATTTCCGAAAGTAACAATGACAAGGAAAAATAAGGAAAATCACATATTTATTGTTTTTCGATGAGCCAAATCTAGACTGTAGGATGAAAACGAATCAACGACTGAGATTAAACCTTACGGGATGCAGGGTCAAGTTGCATGAGTTTTATTTTGAAACTATGTACATTGTTCCCCCAATCTGCAATCCGCAATTGCTAGTTGAGGGTTGTAGGATCGCAACCTAGAAAAACAACAATAAAAAAGGTTCCTGCAATCCGCAATCAGCAAATGCCGGTTGCGGGATGTGGGAGCACAAAAAAACCTTTATAATTCAAATAATCTTTCTCAATCCGCAATTGCGGGTTAAGGGGCCACACAACACACCTTATTACTTGAATCACTTTTCCGCAATCCACAATTAAGGGTTGTGAAACGAAAAGTTCAAAAGCTATTTACAAAGTCTTCCCACATTATGCAATAAGTGGGATTGCGGGATGAAAACGACTTGGTGGAAAAACTCAAAGCTTCCCACAATTTCAGAAAAACAGTCAAAAAATTGGACAAACTAAACTTCATTTAAATCACCCAGTGTAATCTCATCTGCGGGATCAAGACAAATTGATGGTTAAAACTTAAACATGCAGGAAGGAAAAGAAAGGTTGCGGGGTTTTATTATAAATGTTCTAAATTTTAATGTGAAAAAATGAATGTCTAAAATATTCAAGTCATTGTTAGAATAACAAGTCAATCGGCTAAGTTATAAGATCTAAAAATGGTTTGTCCCGACACCCATTTTCTGACATGAAGGATTGGCCACCCCTTCTTTTCATACTTAATGGTGAAAACATTTATCCAGCAATTTAGCTATATCCATAATGGAGAACACAAGAAGGATCGACCGACCCTTCTTGCAGTGTCAAAATATTATGAAGAGAATATTGGTAATAAGAAGGGTCGATCGACCCTTCTTGCAGTGTTGAACTATTATGAAAATAATGTGGGGAATAAGAAGGCTCGGCCAACCTTTCAATTAGGAGGAAATTGTAACAATATAACACATTGGAGAAAGAGCGACTGCACTCTTTGTCTGAGAATATTTCCATTTTCCAGCAAAGTCTTTAAAGCAAAACGTCTATAAATTTTGTTGGTAAAATGTTGATATCTAGTATCCTAGGGTGACACGTGGAACAATCATATTGTGCCAAATGGCATATTTGATTTGGAACATTGAGTATAGCAGGTCCACAAAGACACAGGAAGGGACGCCATCACCTTTTCCAGTAGAGTCGGCCTGGACCGAGCTTCGACTTACAATCACGTGCTAGCTCCAGGAGAAGCCAGTGTCGATATTAGCTATACTTTCATCCAGGGCAACGAGCTTGGCCCTGGTGGCCAGCATTTGGTTTTGAGTAGAACCCCAGTTTCCCAGCATGTCGTCCAGAATCTTCCCCAACATATTCTTCATGAGCTAGACTTCAATCAGGTTGCGACTAGAAAAGGAAATGCAGTGTCAAAACCATCGCCAGAGCTTGGGGAGATCTGGCTCCTAGAGCAACGATTCCCCCCACCTCGACGTGAAAGACCACGGGACTTGGTCATGGCGGAAGAAGCCATCAGGGACCAGAACCAGAAGTGGAGCTGAATATAATGATGAACAGAGCCGAACCAAAGTTTCAAGGAGGCAGACTAAGTGTCATCTATGGTGTGCATGGACTTGTTTAAATAGCGAGGATTCTGTATGCCATGGCTGGTGTTCGCACGAGCCATAGTTAAGAGTAGAGAGCAGAATTGAAAGAGCGGAGGGTTGAAATGAATGCGAAGAGGGCCAAGTTGTGGTCGAGCTCTACTAGGGTGGCAGCCAAAGTAAATGCGAGGGGACTTGAGAGCGATAGTGTAGAGGGATGCCATTAAGCCACATGTGTGGGGGTGGCTAGCTGTGGAGGAAGACAGATGGTAGGGAAGGTGGATGGGTAGGCAGACAAGTGTGGAGGCGTGCATCATCGTGGGCAGGTCTGAGACTGGGCAGGGTAACGCGTGCATCATTAAGGGTGTGAGGTGTGAGGATCCCTCCCCTTATGCTCTCCACATGCTAGGGTGATGGCCCCATAGATCATGCTGACATCCGAAGTTGGAGGATAATGCTCCTTGAACTGAAGTTTACTTGTGGAAGTAATTTCAAATAAGTAACTTTACACATTTACATTAGTATCATTATAGTAGCATTATATGAAAACTATTCTATTCTTTCTTTTTCTTTTTTTTAATAGAAACATTCTTTTTTTTTAAATAGAAACATTATTTCCTTTTGTTTTTTTAAATCGAAGCATTATTTATTTTTTCTCTTTTTCTAAATAGAATGAAATCTCATAAAAAGAATGAAAAGTGTTGTTAGCTATTATTATTTTTTAATTAAAGCCCTTCATGTTAGAAGGGAGGTATGAATATATAACCTTCAAATGTGAATTTAAAATAAAAAAAATGCAATTTATGATTTGAAAAGTGTTCAAAATTGCAATTTTCATTTGTAATTGTTCAAAATTTTAAGGTGAAAAGTTATAACATATAAAAATAGTTTGTCCTGACTTTCGTTTTCCGACAACAAGGATCGGCCGCACCTTATTTTTGTAGTTAATTATGAAAACCTGTATCCAACAATTTAGCTATATCCATAATGGAGAACACAAGAAGGATCGACCGACCCTTCTTGCAGTGTCAAAATATTATGAAAATAATATTGGTAATAAGCATCGACAGACACTTCTTGCAGTGTCCAACTATTATGAAAATAATATGGGGAATAGGAAGGGTTGGGTGACCCTTCAATTACAAGGCAATTGTAAAAATATAACACCTTCGAATTTATATCATATAAAAATTGTTTGTCCTGACTTCTATTTTATGACAAGAAGGATCGACCGCCCCTTCTTTTTGTTGTTAATTGTCAAAACCTTTATCTAGGAATTCAACTATAGCCATAACGGATAATACAATAAGGATCGACCGACCCTTCTTGGAGTGTCGAACTATTATGAAAAGAATATTTGGAATAAGAAGGGTCGGCCGACCCTTCATTTAGGAGGGAATTGTAACAGTAGAACACCTTGGAGAAACAACAGCCGCTCTTTCTCTGAGAATATTTCCACTTGCCAGCAAAGTCTTTAAAACAAAACGTCTATAAATTTTGTTGTTAAAATGTTCATATCTAGTATCCTAGGGTGACACATGGAATGATTTGGCACAATGAGTATAGGGAGGTTACTATTTTTTATTTGATTTGGCACATTGAGTATAGCGAAGTTACTAATGCGGGTTTAACCACAAAACAATCAAGAAATGAAAATTCACTCATAGTAGTTTTAAGGATTAGGCACATGCAAGCTTACCTTGTAGTTGGAATGCTAATTGAAAAATTAACATGAATTTATTAATTTTATGTTAATCATTTGCAGAAATAGATAAATGTTTTAATTAAATAAATTCACTTAAAACATAAAACACACATAGATCATGAGTAAAGACAAATCCAAACTATAGATCAAACTAACCAGAGGCAGGAGGCAGGATATGATTAAACATGATAGTGCTTTTCAAAGAAAACTAATTAGAGGCAGGATAGCCACCTGCTCACAGTCAAAGAGCTTTTGTTTGGTGATTAAAGAAGAAGATATGAACAACCCGTCAATATATAGCTTATGATAATGAATTCTATACCGACTTTAGTAGAAAATGGTAGTGGATGCTTGAAATGAAAGCAACATAGAATAATATTTATGACATCTATCCCGATACAACACTTATCCAAGCATGAAAAACAATAACAGTATGAATTAAACAGTTAGAGAAACATTCACATAAGAGAAGAAGTAAACAGACTGTAAGACGAATAACACAGGAATCTCTGATAGAAAACCTTGCTCGGCCTGGCCGGATTTTATTAAAATATATCTCAGAGTGCTTAATAACACAGGGAATTCATGAGTCCAACAAAAGTTTCCAACCCTTTCTCCTTCTATTACATTTCTTACATAGATGCTCAGAGCCTTCCGGCTCGAGCTGCCTCAACACGAAGTTGTTACAATGTAGGTGACATGTATTCAAACAGGTTTTCCACCCTCAGGAATTAGTTACAACAAAATGACAATGCTGGTAAAACTAGCTCAATTTCCTTTTACAAAGTTACTGAGCATTCTTACCGAAATACAACAGACTCTAACAAAATAAACAAAATGCTTCAGTGAATATTTTCTCCATGCTACTATCCCACTATCATCGAATCTTCAACGGTTCAATATCAGCTTTCTCTTCCCATATTTCTCAATGAGCTTCCATAGCTCGGTAGCTGGCAGCTCTAAGGTGACCAACTCCTTCATTAAGACTCAGATCTCAGTGTGGTCCCTATAAGAGTAGCTTCATAGATGTGCACTAGCCTCCTTGAACATCATGCTTAACTCAAAATCGTTTGCCATTTTCTCCACCACTGTCTTCCCTGATAGCAACTGATCTATACCTGCAAATCGTTGAAATGCACTTTACATCCTACCAATTTCTTCTGATATTCTTCTTCTATGAGCATTGTTCCATCCTCCTCCCAAAAGAGAGGTAACTATTAACACCCAAAAAGTGCTCACTACCTCATCTACCCCATTACATGACTCATTTGTCCATATTTCCTACCATATTTGCCTTCAAAACCCTCAAATCCCATTAAAAAGCCTCCAAAAGGCCACAAAACCATCAAAAAAGCCTAAAAAAGGCTTAAAAAACCCCTTTTCCCTCCAAAACTATCCAAAATAGCAAAAACCCTCTAAAAGGAGAATAAAAAATATAAAATAATGAGAAAAAAGAGGAAAAAGGAGGAAAAAACCCTATACAGCTGACCTAAACCATATGGTTCCCAAAACCATGGGCCAACACTCCACCACTAAAAACCTATAAATAGGTGATGGAGACCCCTCATTTCACATCCACAATTAAGTATACCCTTACTCTGCCAAAATCACTCTTGAAACCCTAGCTCACCCTTGAGCTACTTTCACCATTGAGTGCCTCTTTGGCCCATTCCCAACCATTTGGAGAAAGAGAAGGAGCAAAGCTGGAGTTTGGAGCAACCCTCTTAGACAATTGCAAGAACTTCACCAACCTTCACATTGGAGGTAAAGATTTAATACAAAAAACCATTTATATTATATCTTGTCTTTTATGTTTCATGTACTTGCTTAGAATAATTTTCATTTTAATACCTTGTCTTTTAATTATTGTTTATTGAACTGCTACTAAGGAGTCCCTTCTCCTTAGTAGGTGCTCATTTGCACAAGCTAGGGTGAAAACCCTAGCTACAGTTTTGGTGACTCCACTTGGCTTGAATTTCTAGTTATAGTTTATAAATTTTTCCCTGTCTTTTTCTGTTCGGCTGTCCCTTTCGGCCGCCGTAAACCACACCTTTTACCCCCTACAGTTGCGTTCCGAATGCATCTTTCAGGCACTTACCTGCGATCCGACCGCGGCTCTCAGACTGTTTCCGGCGACCTACTAGCCATTTTCAGTCTGTTACTTGCGATCCGACCGTGGCTATTAGCTTGTTTGGGACGGTCCGACTGCGACTGTTCACCCTTTTTCTGCCTCCCGCCTGCGGCTTTCGGCCATTTTCCCACGACCCGCCGATGCCTTTCGGTATTTTTCCTATGTCCGGCCTGCATCTTTCAGGCATTTTCCTGCGACCTGCCGGTGCCTTTCAGCATTTTTCCTGCGTCCCGACTGCGTTTTTCAGCCTAAAACCCGCAACCTGACTGCGATTGTTGAGCTGTTTTCCGTGGTCTGACAGCTCAAATTTGCCAAAAACCCACGGTCTGTTTTCTGCATTTTTCTCTGTTTTGAACCCAGCACTTTGTTGCACTATTTTCTGCACTAGCACAGCCATCTGTTCTCCCTACAGCCACCCTTCCTTACAGCCTTTTCTGCAGTTTTTATTTCTGTTTCATTTACAGAATCGTTTTAAAATTTTCAGCAATTTAAATTGAAAAAAGAAAATTGTGCATTTCAAAGGTTAATTCTTGTCTTGTTATTGCTAGTTAGAAAGTTGCCCCCCTTGTGGTACTTTTATTTGGGTTCATCACCTCACACGCACACACTCTGTCACCTAATTCAAGTGAGCCTTAAAAAACTACTTAACTCAACCAACATTGTAACCCCACTTGGGGAACACATAAGAATTTTTGTAGTTAGGTAGGATCGGGGGGATAGGCATCCAAATAACACACCTCGGTTGCTTACACTTGAGACATAGCTGTTGTCCATTAGGAAACCAAAATCCCCTAGTATTTTTTGGCACGGTCACAACCAGTTTATCAAAAGGCCTCTCCCCTAGGAGGGTTGAAGTCGCCAGACTGGTTTTGGAGGCTTGAGTGGAATACCGCACTCCATTCAGTAACCAAAGGGTTACCTTTCGCAGTTCTCGGAGTATCCCTGTATAGGGGTACTGCGGTAAAAGGACCAAATGGCAGATTCACCTTTCTGGACGTGTCATGAATGGGGTATCTTAGTTTCCTTTCTTCTAAGATTGACTACTCGGTGTCCCTCCCGGTAGGGGGATATTTTTAGCCACTTGGCTCTCCTATGCATATTGTCTGACTTGGATTTCATCATCTTGCAGAGGATATGTCTAGTTGAGTCAGAATACTATTTAGCTAGGTGTTTGCATGCTCCCTTACCTCCTTTTGGTCTAGTGAGTCGACCATTTTTATTTTCTAGGAAACCTGCTGCTTGTTGGTATTCTGACCATTTCTGTTGATACTCCACTTATTGTAGCACAGCTGTTATAGTAAGTGTTTTGAGTTGGTTGTTGGCCTGACTGCCATAGTTTTTGAGCTCTCCTTCTGCACACTCGGTTGCATTAGGGTTTTTTGAGCTGTTTTTCACTCAACACAACCCCCAGATATTTGACACCATCTGTCACCATTGAGTCCCCGAGACATTCTCGGTGCCTCAGGGGCGAGCCCCCACAGCACAGTTCACTTGACACCACCCGTCATAGACATAGATCTTCATCAATTGATACCACTTATCATAGATCTCGAGCCTTGTCACTTGACTCCACTCGTTAGTGGCATAGGACTCCGTCACCAGATATTGATGCCCCTTCACCTCCGATTCTGAGGCAGAGTCTGAGAACCCCATTTACACTGCCCCTACTAGCCCCATGGTTGGCGTGACTTCCACTCCTTTCTTTGTAGAGACCATTGGTGGCACATCCACCACTACACCAGTTTCCACACCTGCTTTGGGTATGCCCTCGATGGGGGCCCCATCTACCATTCAGATCACTGCACCCATTCCAGTAGCTGGGATACCTATTCCCACTCCATCAGTGACTCACACTACCATCGGCGGCGCAGGCCCATCCCATACCACTTTCGTCCCTCCACTTGGGGGTAACATACCGAACCCAGCTCCTCCACTTGGGGGCATTGGCCCCAATTTAGTCACACCCACTAGTATGTCACATCCTTCTACTAGTTTTCCATTTATGGCTAGCCTCAACCTTCCTGACCTAGCCAAACTGACTAACGATACTCTCAGACACGACCCTACATGGCCTCACATGCCCACCAAGCTCCCCTCTGACATCCCTAAGTTTGAGGGAAATGCTGGTGAGGACCCCCAGAACCATATTATGTCCTTCCATCTATGGTGTTCCTCAAACTCCATAGTGGACAACTCCGTCCACCTCCATCTGTTACAACGCACCTTCACTGGCTCTGTATCTAAGTGGTATATCGAGCAGCCCCATGGGACCCATGCCACCTTTACTTCCCTTGCCTCGACCTTCCTGCAGTTCTTTCAGTTACCTGTCCGCTATGACGCGGGAGTTGAGATCCTACTGTCTTGTAGACAGAACACGGCCACCCACATCACTGACCACATTCATGAGTGGCATCGACGCCATAGCCTCTGCAAGATCAAGTTAGACGATCGTATCTTCTTAGATTGGTTCCTAAAATCCCTCATTCCTGTCACTGCCAAGGATGTGGCATCCGAACGACCCCAGTCTGAAGAAGAGGCCATCCTCAAAGCCCGGCAATTTGACCTCATTTACGCCCAGTCGGGTTATCTCTATACCATCATACCTGATACCCCTCGTGGTGATTCCTCCCAACACGATGAGCCGGGGGCATCCCATGCCATAGAAAACATCATTGGTCATATTTCCTCGCATCCCCAACCCTTTTCCATAGCACATCCTATCCAGGGCCCCGACCTTTCGTGGGCTACATCTCAGTCCGGTGCAACCAATTCGTATGTTCCCATGGCACATCACCACCATTCTCATGGACCCTCATGTCCACCTCAGTGCTTTGGACACGCATCCCCCGTTTATGCTCCCCCGGCCGTACCTCAGCCGTATTACCATCCACAGGCTGCACCAGCTCCTGTGTCCTCTCAAGCCCAACCTGCTTATTACCCGCCACAGGCAGCCCCTGTGGCCAACCCACAACCTGCTCCGCAAACATATCAGCAACCCCCACAAGGGTCAGCACCTGCACAGCCTCCACCTACATATTATCCACCGCAGCCTGCTCCCGCACCTACACAACCCCAGAACCCACCTGCTTCCCAAGGGCAAGTATACGCCCAACAAAATCAGCAGCAAAACCAGAACAACTAGTGCCAACAGGGCCAGCAAAACCGTGGCAAGGGCCGTAACCATGGGAACAACCCTCCTCCAGACCAAGGAGGTCAACCTCCAAATCCCCCAGACAACAATAATGTGGCACTTGCCAACCAAAACCCTGATCGGCCACCCAAGCAGGCCAAAAACCTTAACTTGCGAACAAACCATCCTTGTTCTATTTGTGGGGTCTATGGCCACTACACACACGCTTTCCCACATTTGGAGCGAGCTCGACAACTCTGGTTTGATGATGCCCATCGCCAAGGGCATGCAGCTCCTCAAGCACAACCCAACCCCCAGCCCCCCTAGTAGCAACCTTTGGTGTTTCAAAACCCCTTACCAACCCAAGGCATAGTGAATGCTCAGCCATTGGCTTCCCCTCAAGTCAATGCATCGCCCCAAAAACAGATCACGTATGCCGCTCCTGATCAACCCATGTTCGATTCAGGTACCCACGACTTGTTGATGATGTCATCTGCTGATGTCAACCTCCAAACCCGATGGAACCAATATGGCTCCACCCATGAAGCCCCCCCCGCCGACAAAAACATTAACGCTCATCCCACTGATCAGGCGTTACGTATACCTCCGGCTCCACTAGATGGTGCCACCAAAGCACCTCGTTTCCCACTGCGTCATATCAACAATAACCCCAATGTTCGCGCTGCATCAAATTACAACATTGTAGACGACCTAGCCCAGTCTCCCGTAGCCATGTCTGCGTTGGAAGTCTTGAAAAACTGTCCTTCACAGCGCAAGACTTTGCTCTCCGCCATTGGTGTTATTGACCCCAATGATTCACAACTGATGGCATTTGATTTGGACCAAACCAAACCACGCCTGCCTTCCACTTTAGCATTCCAAGTTTCTGTTTCCGTTCAGAATCTTGTCATCCATCGGTGCATCATCGATGAGGGTGCCTCTACATGCATGATGTCCACATTCGTTTGGAAAAAGTTGGGATCCCCTACTCTCTAGCAGTCCACCACTGCATTGTGAGCCTATGACGGTCGTTCGGCTCAACCCCAAGGCCTATTAGCTAACGTCCCCATCCAGTTGGCTGGTAAAACCGTTCTCATTGACATAGAGGTCATCAATGCCCAACTTGATTATAACCTCTTACTTGGCCGCAGCTACATGTATGCTATGAAGGTGGTTTCCTCCTCCGTTTTTCGTACCATGATGTTCTCCCATGATGGACCCGTGGTCAAGGTCGACCAACTTACCTACTATGATCCAAATGCCCCGGTTGCACCCGAAAATGTTCTCCCCATGGTTGAACAACCTGTTAGCAGTGTTGCTACCTCATTGGTTTCCTCCGTGGGACCTGGAGTTTACTTAGATCTGCCAATGACAGCAACATTCCAATCCATTCCTCCCCCGTCATCTGCACCCGAAGTATCTGACCTATGTACCCTTTCCCATAATACACAAACACCTGACAATCAACCGCCCTTGTTTCCTAAACCACCATTGGTACCTAGACACATTGGTGTTACTCCCATCCACACAATCCCCTTCCTAGTCCCTCCCTCGGGAGTAGTAAGCGCCCCGGTTATGGCTACCCTTAGCCTCCCTGGGTTAACCTTTGGCTTACGCGTGTGGTATCTTTCGCCTCCCGTTCCCCCGCCAACACCAAACGTCATCCTAGAACCGGTGCAACCTATGGCTACTACTAGTCAACCACCTCCTGGTGTCACTACCCCTTCTTCCTCTATGAATCCCCCCCCTCTTATCAAGCACACTGGGGGCAGAGGCCCACAACCATACACTGCTGTACCTCCTCCCAAGACAGTTAAACCCCCTCCCGTTTTTCGTGCTCCCCCCAAATGCTTGTTGTGCGATGAGTTAGGCCATCCAACTCACCAATGTCCACAGTTACCTGCATTACAGGAACACATGCAGATGCTTGACGACGACCCCAACATCCCAGTTGTCAAACTCAACCCAACCCCCAAGCCTCGTGATAAATCGTTGCGCACCAACCACCCTTGTGCCATATGCGGTATTTACGGCCACTACTCACATCACTGTCTCGATCTCCCAAATTACAGAGCAACTCTCTACGAGATGAATAATTTGGACCTTAAGACAGTGCCCCCCACAATTGAGGAGATCCAACCCCCAGTATCATCCCCGTCTGGCGAGATTAATACCATTTATATGATCTCTTCCACCACCATTCCCTCGTCAAACGATTTGACAACCCACACTTTCTGTACTGATGAGGAGATTCTTGAGGCTCTCACTGCCCTGGATTATCCCTGGGATGACATGCACCATCGTTCCTATTTTCTCCCAGAATAATCTTCCTCTAGTACAGCTACCCAATTCGTGGTTGAGTCCAAAGATTTCCTTCCCACCAAAGTCGACTGGTTTAAGGATCCTATTCCTACTCCTGATGCCTTTGAAGAAGGTAACATCGCCAACATCTCTCCTGTTATCCACATAGATATCTCTACCCCAGGAGGTGCCCCTGAACTCATCACTTTAGGAGCCTCCTGCAGTGAGCATGAGATTGAAGAGTACCAAAAACTTTTCCAAGAATTCCATGATGTCTTTGGCTGGTCCTCTCCCCAGGAGGTGCCCTTGAACTCATCACTTTAGGAGCCTCCTACAGTGAGCATGAGATTGAAGAGTACCAAAAACTTTTCCAAGAATTCCATGATGTCTTTGCCTGGTCCTCTACCGAAATGCTTGGTCTTGACCCTACTATCATAGAGCACCACCTTGACACCTCTGAGTCAAGGGGCAGAATAGATTACCTCGACCCTGGGATAGGGGGCATGATCAATCATTTTGACCCTACCCCATCACATTTATCTCAGCATGTCAATGAACGCATCGTTCAAACCAACACATCTGTGATCCACAATCACAAACCCTATGCACATAGCACGGGGGCAGGTCATTAACCCTGCTCACTTTTTCACATTTGTGATCTCAACCATTTTTGAGGTCACGTGTCACTTGTATATTTGATTTGATTTGATACGCATAGTTCTTTCCTTTGAACATTCCGGAGTCCTTGTGACCTCCGTTTTTTGCACCATTTGCACTACCGGATTCATTTTTCCGCGCTCGTGATGATGCTTGAGATCATTTATCATTCTCACCAGGACCAATATCAACATTGTGTCCCGACACCTTGTCGCCCTGGTGATGATGCTTGAGATCATTTCTCACTCTCACCCCCATATTTTTCGGGTATTTTTTCCAAAACACCCCCCGTCGCCTCGGTTTACATGCCACATCGGCCATTATCCTTTTTTGACACTCTTTATATCGCCGGATTCATCTTTTCGAGCTCGTGATGATGCTTGAGATCATTTCTCGCTCTCACTCACTACAGTTTCAACATCATGTCTCGACACCTCGCTGCCTCAGTTTGCGTGCCACATCGGTCTCCATCGGATTGTTCCACATTTTTACATGAGCCATCCACTCCTGTCATACTGCAATTATTTCATTATTTTTCCACCATTCATTACCCCGCAAGGAGGCCCACCAGTGTTCCCCCCTACCCTCGTTCTTGGTCATCATAAATGTTCCTTGATTGAGCACTTCCTCCTTGCCTGGCCATTCCTTTTGTTCGGTATAATTTTATCCCTTTTTCGGGCCAGACAAGTCCTTTACGAAAAAGGCACTTAGGGAGTTTCTGTTAAGCTCTTTTCTGACTCCTAAAAAAATGAAAAGATCGCCGATCATTCTTGCTTCCTTTCATGCTCGTTAAAGTACCTGAAAGGGCGTCTATCTGGTATAAGTTTAACCATTTTCCGGACCTGGTAGACTAATTACAAAAAAGGAATACTCTAGTCACACCGGCTAGAAGAGTTCTTCATTGCATCCTTTTATGCTTCTTTGGACCTTGGAGACTAACACACGAAAAAGCAACCCCTTGGAGTCTTCTTATCGCTTTCAGACTCTCTAAAATTGAAAGCAACCACGAGCATGAATTGTCCTAGGCTCGTACAAATCCACACGACAGTACCATTCCATTATTTTAGAGTCTTCTTATCGCTTTCAGACTCCTTAAAATTGAAAGCAATCACGAGCATGAACTGTCCTGGGCTCGTATAAATCCACATGACAGTACCATTTTACACACACTTCTTCTAGGTTCCTTAACCCATGAAGAAGTCATCCCGTGCCTCCTGGCACTATGATCGATCATCTCGGCAGCACCCCCAATCAGGTCACCTTTGTTCAAAGTAGTTTGCAGTTTCCTGCCATTTTACACCAGCTTGAGTCTCCCTCATCCCAGTCAATATCCTTGATCCATTACAGCCATGATCCCTTTCCCATCAGTTAGTTTCATATGCTGCCCGATCATCCCCGCCATCATACTCTGAACAAAGGAAGTTTGAGTCCACCCACTCTACTTGCCTAGTTATCCCCGACAGTTTGTCAGTCCTACCATTAGTACTATCACACTTCAGTTCTCCACCTTGTGCTCCTGTCAAGGAAACATCATTGCCTTGATAGTTGTAGGTCTCCCTCTGTCGACGACAACCCCTCTATTCCAGAGGATAGACCTAGAGGTCTCTGCACCTTGGACCCATCACCATCAGTGGTGAGTGCCTATGGACCATTTTGAGAGGAGTCATCATTGCCTCTCCGAGTGGTTGTTTCTCACATGCTCGACTTCAACACCTTGATCTCATCGTTGAGAATCGCGCAGGGTTTATATTCCTTCAGTTATTGGTCGAAGACCCCGGATTTCCCCCGACTCTAGCACATCGGTGAGTCACTTCGGAACACCCAGTTATATGTTCCCGTGGATGTCCGGGTTGCGTTTGCGATTGTATTCGGAAGCCATCCAGTTATATGCTTCCTTGAGTACCCAGTTCAGTTCCAGTTCAGTGTACCATTGACAGTATGACCCTTTGTCACTATGATCCAGCAACTCATCGGTTCCTTTGGTACCACACTCCATAGAACTGTTGTCATTCCAGTGTATCAGTCTTTCAGATCATACATGGTCATTCCAGCAGTATGTACCAGTTTTGTGTCCCCTATGGACCCATATGATGTACACAGTGGTTCTCTATGTATCCTATAGGTCCCCCTTTTTGGGCCTCACAGATATTTCTTATGTATCTTGATACGAGCATGGGTATGCCCGCCTCGTCCATATATTGAGATTCTTCCTCATTCATTATTTGAGGTCATGTATATGTCAAGTCCCCATATTTTGGACCCCATTGTTATTATTGTTATATATCTTGATACGAGCATGGGAATGCCTGCCTCGTCCATATGATCAGATTATTCCTCATCCATTATTGAGGTTATGTACTTTTAGTTTTTGCAGTTGGTTCGGGACTGTTGTTACGGGCTCCAGTTTGTTTCTTCTCTTCTCCACACCCCAGGAAAACCATTCAAAGACTTATGATGTCTATCGTCCATACGATGAGCTCCTTCCCTCACACATCAGGGGGCAATCTATTAACACCCAAAAAGTGCTCACTACCTCATCTACCCCATTACATGACTCATTTGTCCATATTTCCTACCATATTTGCCTTCAAAACCCTCAAATCCCATTAAAAAGCCTCCAAAAGGCCACAAAACCGTCAAAAAAGCCTCAAAAAGGCTAAAAAACCCCTTTTCCCTCCAAAACTATCCAAAATTCTTCCAAAATAGCAAAAACCCTCTAAAAGGGGAATAAAAAATATAAAATAATGAGGAAAAAGAGGAAAAAGGAGGAAAAAACCCTATACAGCTGACCTAAACCATATGGTTCCCAAAACCATGGGCCAACACTCCACCACTAAAAACCTATAAATAGGTGATGGAAACCCCTCATTTCACATCCACAATCAAGTATACCCTTACTCTGCCAAAATCACTCTTGAAACCCTAGCTCACCCTTGAGCTACTTTCACCTTCGAGTGCCTCTTTGGCCCATTCCCAACCATTTGGAGAAAGAGAAGGAGCAAAGCTGGAGTTTGGAGCAACCCTCTTAGACAATTGCAAGAACTTCACCAACCTTCACATTGGAGGTAAAGATTTAATACAAAAAACTATTTATATTATATCTTGTCTTTTATGTTTCATGTACTTGCTTAGAATAATTTTCATTTTAATACCTTGTCTTTTAATTATTGTTTATTGAACTGCTACTAAGGAGTCCCTTCTCCTTAGTAGGTGCTCATTTGCACAAGCTAGGGTGAAAACCCTAGCTACAGTAACACTTTCTTGAACAAAGGATCAAACATGTCTTTGAAATACTTGATCTGTTGTGCCATGACATCTATTTTAGCTTGAATAGCCTTTACCTACTGGTGCTTGTGCATCAATGTTTTGGATCCAATGTTGATGGAAACCCTATCTATTACACTAATTGTATTGACCTGCTCCTCAGATAAGCCATTCAGTAATTCGATGGCATTCTCAGTATACTCTACAGGTTTTTAGTTCAATTTCTCATTTTCTACTATCACACTAGTTTTGGCTAATTTTATCACTGCTTCCTTGTCCAAGACAAAATCAAGGAAGGGCCTCAATTTTCCCGCTTCTTCAATAATGCCATCCCATATGACCTACCTGGCCTCTAGCAAGGAAGTCTTCCCTGTAGCTTGTCTTTCCAACTCATCATATTTACCCTGCAACTCCTGGTGCATTGGCTTCCCAATCCTCCTTTTCTCTTTATGCATTATCCTTCAAGGTTTTTAGATTCACATTCTGCTTTCTTAATCTTGTTATTTCCACGTCTTCTAGACTAGCTTCGACTATAGCCCCTACCAGGGAGAAATCACCAGCCTCTATGGATGGTGTGGCCATGCTTTCTACTTCTTGCTCCTTCTGCTGCAGTCTCTTCTCAAGCTCTTCCACTCTGGCCTTTGATATTTTCTCACTTGCCACCATAGTGGCTATATCTATCTGCCATTGTTTTTCCTTCGCTTCAAGCTTCAATAGCTTGGCCCTACAATCTATCAAGTTAGTATACAACTTCTCCTTCTTTTCCTCCAGTTATGTTAGCTCAGAGACTGCTACTAACTGGGTAGAGGGGATTTTCAGCCCCTTTTTTAGAGATTGGATGATGTTGTCTTTTTCGTTGAGTAGGTTTTGAATGCTGGCTCTTTTATCATGCTGGCCCTTAGTGGCCACTATGTCACCCTGCAATTTCTTGATATTTGCCTTATGAGCTTTGTTTTCCATCTTTTCCTGCTTGAGCTGGCTGGCAACCTTACTCTTACTGACCTGTACCTTTGATAGCTCCAAAGCTGTCCTCAATAGTTTAGTATTAATCACATCCCCAGTTTCTTTGTGCAAGTTTATTACATTTGGGACAGGGATGTCCTCTAAATTCATCCTTAGCTCAGTGGCCTTGCTCTTGGTAGCCAAGGCCAAACTTAGGGTGTTCTGAGTGAGGCTCCTACTAGTCACTAGAGGCACTTCTTTGCTTGAAATTTTCCTTGCTTCAGTATATAACATGGACTCCTCTGAGGCTGCCCGTGAGTCCACCTTGTATTCATCTATCAACTCATCTCTAGTATTGCTTAAGGAAGTAGGCTCAGTGGCTGCTGGGTTAAACACATACTCTTTGATCTCAAATGCAGGTATCTTATCCACTTGTTTCTTTTTTCCTTTATGAGTCCCCACTAGTACTAGCTACTGCTTAGATTCATCAGTTTTCTACCTCTTTAGGGCTCTCATAGCTTCCCCTTCTGTGTCCATAGCGACACTGTTAGCATCCTTGCTAGACTTTATTAAGTTGATGGCCATAGGCATGGCTGCTAGAACTGATAGGACTAGGCTAGAAGAGCCAGGAACTGTGTGTGTGTTCCCTTGTGTCAACATGGAGGAGCTCTCAGGTGTGTCTATTTCCATCTAGCTCTGTTGGTGAGAAAAACTACCCTATAGTAAGGAAACAGATACTATCTGTTAACACCCAAAAAGTGCTCACTAGCTCATTTACCACATTATATGGCTCATTTGTCCATTTTCCTACGATTTTTCCCTTAAAATCCCAAAAAATCCCATTAAAAAGCCTCCAAAAGGCCTAAAATGCCTCCAAAAGGCCACAAAACCATCAAAATAGCCTAAAAAAGGCTAAAAAAACCCCCTTTTCCTCCAAAAATAGCAAAAATCCCCTAAAAAGGAATAAAAAATATAAAATAATGAGGAAAAGGAGGAAAAAACCCTATACAGCTGCCCAAAACTATGTGTTTCCTAAAACCATGGGTCAGCACTCCACCACCAAAAAACTATAAATAGGTGATGGAGATCCCTTATTCCATATCCACAATCACAAGCACCCTTACTCTGCCAAAATCTCTCTCGAAACCCTAGTTCACCTTTGAACTATTTTCACCTTGAGAGCCACCTTTGGCCCATTCCCATCATTGGAGAAGGAGAAGGAGCATTCAGAAGCTTGGAGCATCCTCTTGGACACTGCAAAGGGCTTCACCAACCTTGACACTCAAGGTAACATCAATACAAAGTCATTCTTTCATTTTGGTGTTTATGCTTCATGCTTGTCTTAGAAATAATTTAATTTTTTGTTTTTGCATAATTAGTTTAATATACTGAACTGCTACTAAGGAGTCCATTCTCCTTAGTAGGTGCTCATTGGCACAAGCTAGGGGTAAAACCCTAGCTACAGTTTTGGCGACTCCCCTAGTTTTCGAATTTCTGGTTTCCGTTTTTAAATTTTTTCTTTCGGCTGTCCCTTTCGGCCGCTGCATACCGCGTCTTTTTCCTCTGCAGTCGCGTCCCGACCGCGCCTTTCAGGCCTTTACCCGCGATCCGACCGTGGCTCTCAGACTGCTTCCGACGCTCCGCCGGCGGATTCAAGTCTGTTACCTGCGATCCGACCGTGGCTAATCAGCCTGTTTGCCACGATCTGACTGCGCCTGTCGGCCTTTTTCCTGCGTTGCGACTGCGGCTTTCTGCCTCTTTCGCGCGTCCCGACTGCGCCTGTTAGCCCTTTTGCCGCGACCCGACTGTGTCTTTTTCCATTTTTCCTGCGTCCCGACTGCCACTGTTGGCCCGATAACCGCGACCCGACTGTGCCTTTTCCCCTGTTTCCTGCGTCCCGACTGCCTCTTTTGGCCCGATAGCCGCGACCTGACCGCCGCTGTTTCCCTTAAACCCGCGGTCGGCCTGTTCTGATCCGCCACAGACCCGCGGTCTGATTTCTGCTCTTTTCCTGTTTTGAGCCCAGCCCCTCTTGCTGCAATATTTTCTGCATTTGAACAGCCCTCTGTCCCACCTGCAGCCCATTTCCTTACAGCCTTTCTGCAACATAATTCCTGTTCCTTTTACAGAATCTTTTTAAAATTTCAATATTTTTATTTCAGAAAATTTTGCAAATTAAAAGAATCAATTTCAGCATTATTGATAGATTGGAAGTTGCCCTCCCTTGTGGCACTTCTATTTTTGGGTTCAACACCTCACGAGCACACACTCTGTCACATAAAATCAAGTGAGCCTTAAAAAGTACCTAACTAAACCAACATTCTAACCCCACTTGGGGAACACAAAAGAATCATTGTAGTTAGGTAGGATCAGGGGGATAGGCTTCCAATAACACCCCTTGGTTATTTCACTTGAGACATAGTTGTTGTCCAAATAGGGAACCAAAATCCCCTAGTACTTTTTGGCACGGTCACGACCAGTTTATCAGAGGGCCTCTCCCTTAGGAGGGTTGAAGTCGGGAGACTGGTTCCGGAGGCCTGAGTGGAATACCGCACTCCATTCAGTAACCGAAGGGCTACCTTTCGCGGTTCGCGGGATATCCCTGTATAGGGGTATTGCGGTCAACGAACTAAACGGCAGATTCACCTTTCTGGACGTGTCATGAACGGGGTATCTTAGTTGCCATTCTTCTAGGATTGTCTACCCGGTATCCCTCCCGGTAGGGGGATATCATAGCCACTTGGCTTTCCTACTCATATTGTCTGACTTGGATTTCATCACCTTGCAGAGGATATGTTTAGTTAAGTCAGAATACTTTTAGTTAGGTGTTTGCATGCTCCTTTACCTCCCTTTGGTCTAGTGAGTCCACCATTTTTCTTTTTTAGGAAACCTGCTGCTTGTTGGTATTCTGACCATCTTTGTTGTTACTCCACCTATTGTAGCACAGCTGTTACACTGGGTGTTTTGAGTTGGTTGTTGGCCTGAGTGCCTTGCTTTTTAGCTCTCCTTCTGCACACTCGGTTGCATTAGGATTTTTGAGCTGTTTTCATACTCACCTCAACCCACAGAGATTTAGACACCATCTGTCACCATTGAGTCCCCGAGACATTCTCGGCGCCTCAGGGGCGAGCCCCCACAGCACGGTTCTCTCGACACCACTCGTCATAGATTCCGATCATTGTCCGTTGATACCACTCATCACAGATCTAGAGCCTTGTCACTTGACTCCACCCGTCAGCGACGTAGGTCTCCGTCACCAGATAGTGACGCACCTTACTTTACCTCTGATTCTGACGAAGAGTCTGAGAACCCTATTTATACTGCCCCTACTAGCCCCATGGCTGGTACGACTTCCACTCCATTTGTCATAGGGACCATTGGTGGCACATCCACCACTACACCAGTTACTACACCTGTTTTTGGTATGCCCTCCATGGGGCAACCATCTACCGTTCCCCTCACGGTACCTATTCCCACAGCGGGAATACCTATCCCCACTACATCAGTGGCTCACACTACCCATGGTGGTGCTGGACCATCATCCACTACCTCAGTTCCCCCACTTGGGGGCACCACCCTAAATCTTGTCCCTCCACTTGGGGGCACTGGCCCCAACTTGGTCCACAGCACTACTGTGTCACAGCCTTCTTCCAGTTTGCCGTTCATGGCTAGCCTCAACCTACCTGACCTGGCCAGATTGACCAACGATCCTATTCGACACGACCCTATGTGGCCTCATATGCCTACCAAACTACCCTCTGACATCCCTAAATTCGAGGGTAAGGCCGGTGAGGACCCACAAAACCATATCATGTCTTTCCACCTATGGTGTTCCTCTAACTCCATCGTGGATGACTCTGTTCGCCTCCGTCTCTTACAGCGCACCTTTACTGGCTCTGCAGCCAAGTGGTATATTGAGCAGCCTCATGGGACCCACGCCACCTTTTCTTCCCTGGCCTCGACCTTCCTGCAGTTCTTCCAGTTGCCAGTCCGCTATGACGCGGGCGTTGAGATCCTTCTATCTTGTAGACAAAACACGGCTACCCATATCACGGACCACATCCATGAGTGGCGTAGACGCCGTAGCTTATGCAAGATTAAACTAGATGACCGTATCTTCCTCGATTGGTTCCTCAAGTCCCTGCTTCCTGTCATCGCTAAGGATGTAGCTTCAGAAAGACCCCAGTCTGAAGAAGAGGCCATCCTTAAGGCACAGCAGTTCAACCTCATTTACGCCCAGTCGGGTTACCTTTATACCATTATACCTGACGCCCCTCGCGGCGAGTCCTCCCATCATGATGCGCCGGGGGCATCCCACGCTGCAGATGGTATCATTGGCCGTGTTTCTTCGCATCCCCAACCATTTTCTATAGCACGACCTACCCCTGGCCCCGACCTGTCGAGGGCTACCTCCCAGTCTGGAGCAACCAATTCATATGCTCCCATGACACATCACCATTCCCATGGACCTTCATGTCCACCTCAGTGCTTTGGGTATGCGACTCCTGCTTATGCTCCTCCAGTCGCCCCTCAGCCTTACTACCATCAGCAGACTGCCCCAGCTCCTGCGCCTTCACAAGCCCCACCAGCTTATTATCCGCCCCAGGCAGCCCCTGCGGCACATCCACAACCTGCTCCGCAGTCCTATCAGCAACCCCCTCAAGTTGCTGCACCTGCTCAGCCTCAACCTGCATATCATCCTCCGCAGCCTGCTCCTGCGCCTGCGCAACCTCAAAATCCACCTGCTGCCCAAGGGCAAGTTTACGCCCAACATAACCCGCAGCAAAACCAGAATAACCAACGCAACCAGGGCCAACAGAACCGCGGCAAGGGCCGTAATCGGGGAAACAACCAACCTGCAGACCAAGCTGGTCAACCGGCTAATCCCCCTGACAATAACAATGCGGCCCCCGCTAATCAAAACCCTGATCGCCCGCCCAAGCAGGCCAAAAACCCCAATCTGTGAACAAACCACCCTTGTTCTATTTGCGGACTCTATGGACATTACACCCACGCTTGCCCACATTTAGAGCGAGCTCGGCAGCTTTGGGTTGACGAGGCCCATCGCCAAGGGCATGCGGCTCCCCAAGCACCGCCCAACCCCCCCCAACCTCAGCAACCCCCTTTGGTGCTGCAAAACCCCTTACCGACCCAAGGCGTAGTGAACACTCAGCCGTTGGCTCCCCATCAAGCCAATGCGACCCAACAACAACAGATCACCTACGCTGCCCCTGATCAACCCATGTTTGACTCAGGTACCCACCACTTACTGATGATGTCATCTGCTGACGTCAACCTCCAGACCCGTCGGAACCAATATGGCTCCACCTCTGAAGCTACTCCCACAGATAAACCTACTAACGCTCATCCCACCGATCAGGCGTTACGTATACCTCCGCCTCCCATAGACGGCGCTGCGAAAGCACCTCATTTCCCACTTCGCCGAATCAACAATAACCCTAACGCGCGTGCTGCGTCAAACTACAACATCGTAGACGACCTAGCCCAATCTCCCGCAGCCATGTCTGCGTTAGAAGTTTTGAAGAACTGCCCTTCCCAGCGCAAGACTTTGCTCTCCGCCATTGGGGGGATTGACCCAACTGATTCGCATTTGATGGCGTTTGATTTAGACCAGTCTGAACCACGCCTACCTTCCAGCTTAGCCTTCCAAGTTACTGTCTCCGTTAGGAATCTTGTTATCCATCGGTGCATCATCGATGAGGGTGCTTCCACATGCGTTATGTCTACATTTGTATGGCAGAAGCTAGGATCCCCTCCTCTCCAGCAGTCCACCACTGCGTTACGTGCCTACGACGGTCGTTCGGCCCAGCCCCAAGGCCTTCTACCCAACGTTCCAGTCCAGTTAGGTGGTAAAACAGTTCTTATTGACATAGAGGTAATCAATGCCCAATTGGATTACAACCTTCTACTTGGCCGTAGCTACATGTATGCCATGCGGGCAGTTGCCTCTTCTGTCTTTCGCACCATGATGTTCCCCCACGAGGGACGCGTGGTTAAGATTGACCAGCTCACCTACTATGATCCCAGTGCTCCGGCGGCACCGGAAAATGTTCTCCCCATGGTTGAACAACCTGTTTCTCCTGCCAATACCTCGTTTGTTTCCTCTACGGGGCCTGGAGTATACTCAGACACGCCGATGACCTCCACCTTTCAATCCATTCCTCCGCCATCATCTACGCCCGAAATGTCTGACTTATGTACTTTGTCCCACGACATCCTACCACCTAACAATCAACCATCCTTGTTGCCTAAACCACCATTGGTACCTAGCCACATTGGAGTTACACCGATCCATACGATCCCCTTCCTAGTTCCTCCAGCAGGAGTAGTAAGCGCCCCGGTCATGGCTACCCTTAGCCTCCCTGGGTTAACCTTGGGATTACCTGTATGGTACCTTTCGCCTCCCGTTCGCCCGCCGACACCAGATGTCGTCCTCCAGCCGGTGCAACCCATGGCTACTACCACCCACCCACCTCCCGGGGTCTCTACCCCTTCGTCCTCCACGACACCTCCTCCTCCTCCTCAACCCACTGGGGGCAGAGGTCCTCAACCTTACACTGCTGTCCCACCTCCCAAGACAGTCAAGAACCCTCCAGTGTTTCGTGCTCCTCCCAAATGCTCGCTGTGTGACGAGTTGGGCCATGCGACCCACCAATGCCCACAGTTACCCGCATTGCAGAAACACATGCAAATGCTCGATGATGACCCCAACATCCCAACTGTCGAACTAAACCCCACTCCTAAGCCTAAAGATAAGTCCCTACGTACCAACCACTCCTGCGCCATCTGCGGTATTTACGGGCACTATTCACATCATTGTCCCGATCTCCCGGATTACAGAGCGGCTCTCTATGAGATGAACAATCTGGATCTTGAGACGGCACCACCTACCATTGAGGAGATCTACCCCCCAGACTCTTCACCTTCCGGAGAGGTTAATACCATCTATATGATCTCTTCCACCACTACCCCCTCGTCAACCGATTTGACGACACAAACTTTCCGTACCGATGAGGAGATTCTTGAGGCCCTTACCGCCCCGGATTATCCCTGGGATGATATGCATCATCGTTCCTACTTCATCCCGGAAGCGTCTTCCTCTAGCTCCGCTACCCAATACGCGGTTGAATCCAAAGACATCCTCCCCACCAAGGTCGACTGGTTCAAGGACCCTATTCCTGCTCCGGATGCCTTCGAGGAAGGTAACATGGCCAACATCTCACCTGTCATCCAAGTTGATATCGCTGCCCCAGGACGTGCCCCTGAACTCATCACTTTAGGAGCCTTTTGCAGTAAACAAGAGATTGAGGACTACATACACCTTTTCAAAGAATTCCGTGATGTCTTTGCCTGGTCCTATACTGAGATGCCCGGTCTCGACCCCGCCATTATAGAGCACCACCTTGACACCTCTAAGTCAAGGGGCATAATAGATTCCCTCGACCCTGGGATAGGGGGCATGATCAATCATTTTGAACCTTCCCTATCACATCTATCTCAGCACGTCAATGAACCCATTGTTCAAACCCACACATATGTGATCCCTAATCACAAACCCCATGCACATAGCATGGGGGCAGGTCATTAACCCTGCTCAATTTTTCACACTTGTGATCTCAACCATTTTTGAGGTCACATATCACTTGTAGATTTGACTTGATTTTATACACCTAGTATTATACCCTCCATTTTTCGCACCATTTGCACTGCTGGATTCATATTTCCGTGCCCGTGATGATGCTTGAGATCATTTCTCGCTCTCACCAGGACCAATATCAACATTGTGTCCAGACACCACTCGTCGCCTCGGTTTGCATGCCACTTCGGCTGCTCTCCGTTTTTCACATACTTTATATCATCGGATTCATTTTTCCGAGCCGGTGATGATGCTAGAGATCATTTCTCGCTCTCACCTCCAGATTTTCCGGGCATTTTTCAAAATGCCCCCGTCACCTCGGTTTGCGTGCCACATCGGCCGTCACCCGTTTTTGACATCCTTTATATCACCGGATTCATTTTTCCGAGCTCGTGATGATGCTTGAGATAATTTCTCGCTCTCACTTGGTTCACTTTCAACATTGTGTCCCAACACCTTGCTGCCTCGGTTCGCGTACCACATCGGTCGCTATCGGATTGTTTCACATGTTTTACATGAGCCATTCACTCCTGTCATACTGCAAATGTCTCGTTATTTTGCCACCATCTCATCTACCCCGCAAGGAGGTCCATCAGTGTTCCCACCTACCCTCGTTCTTGGTCATCATTACTGATCCTTGATTGAACACTTCCTCCTTGCCTGGCCATTCCTTTTGTTCGGTATAATTTTATCCCTTTTTCGGGCCGGACAACTCCTTTACGAAAAAGGCACTTAGGGAGTTTCCGTTAAGCTCTTTTCTGACTCCTAAAAGAATGAAAAGATCGCCGAGCAATCTTGCTTCCTTTCATGCTCGTTAAAGTACCTGAAAGGGCGTCTATCTGGTATAAGTTTACCCCTTTTCCGGACCTGGTAGACTAATTACGAAAAAGGAATACTCTAGTCACACCGGCTAGAAGAGTTCTTCATTGCATCCTTTTATGCTTCTTTGGGCCTTGGAGACTAAATCTACGAAAAAGCAACCCCCTGGAGTCTTCTTACTTGCTTTCAGACTCTCTAAAATTGAAAGCAACCACGAGCATGCACTGTCCTGGGCTCGTAAAATCCACACGACAGTACCATTCCACTACCTCAGAGTCTTCTTATCGCTTTCAGACTCCTTAAAATTGAAAGCCACCACGAGCATGAACTGTCCTGGGCTCGTAAAATCCACACGACAGTATCATTTTTACACAAACTTCTTCTAGTTCCTTAACCCATGAAGAAGTACCCTCCTGTGCCTCCTGGCACTATGATCGATCATCTCGGCAGCACCCCCAATCAGGTCGCCTTTGTTCAGAGTATTCAGCAGTCTTCTGCCATTTTATACCAGTTTGAGTCTCCCTCAGACCAGTCACTCTCCCTGAGCCATTACAGCTATGATCCCTTTCCCCTCAGTCAGTTTCATATGCTGCCAGATCATTTCCATTATCATACTCTGAACAAAGGAAGTTTGAGTCCACCCACTCTACTTGCCCAGTTATCCCCTTGTAGTTCGGTCAGTCCTGCCATCAGTACTATCACATTTCGGTCTTGTACCTCGCGCTCCTGTCAAGGAAACATCATTGCCTTGATAGGGGCAGGTCTCCCTCTGTCGACGACAGCTCCTCTATTCCAGAGGATAGGCCCAGAGGTCCCTACGCCTTGGACTTATCACCATCTGTGGTAGGTGCCTACGGATCATTCCGAGAGGAGACATCATTGCCTCTCCGAGTGGTTGTTCCTCACATGCTCGACTTCAGCACCTTGATCGCATCGTTGAGGATCGCGTAGGATTATATCCCATCAGTTTTTAGTCGAAGACCCCGGATTTCCCCCGACTCTAGCACATTGGTGAGTCACTTCGGAACGCCCAGTTGTATGTTCCTGTGGATGTCCGGGCTGCGTTGGCGTTTGTATTCGGAAGCCATCCAGTTTCATGCTTCCTTGAGTACCCAGTTTCAGTTCCAGATCAGTTCCAGTTCAGTGTACCATGGAGAGTTTGACCCCAGTCACTATGATCCAGCAGCTCATCAGTTCCTTTGGTACCACACTCAGTAGCACCGTTGATTGTTCCAGTGCACCAGTTCTGCAGTTCACACATGATCCGTTCACCAGTATGTCCCAGATTTGTGTCTCCTCTGGACTCTTATGATGTACACAGTGGTCATGTATCTTACAGGTCCCCATTTTTGGGCCTCACAGTTATATTTATATATCTTGATACGAGCATGGGTATGCCCGCCTCGTCCATATATTGAGATTATTCCTCAGTCAGTATTTGAGGTCATGTATATTTCAGGTCCCCATTTTTTGGACCCCATTGTTGTTATTATGTTATATCCTGATACGAGCATGGGTATGCCCGCCTCGTCCATATGATCAGATGATTCCTCATCCTTTATTGAGGTTATGTACTTTTAGTTCTTGCAGTTGTTCGGGATCGTTGTTCCGGGCTTCAGTTTGTTTCTTCTCTTCTCTCCACATCCCAGGAAAACCATTCATGACTTATGATGTCCATCGGCCATACGATGAGCTCCTGACCTCGCACATCAGGGGGCAATCTGTTAACACCCAAAAAGTGCTCACTAGCTCATTTACCACATTATATGGCTCATTTGTCCATTTTCCTACGATTTTTCCCTTAAAATCCCAAAAAATCCCATTAAAAAGCCTCCAAAAGGCCTAAAATGCCTCCAAAAGGCCACAAAACCATCAAAATAGCCTAAAAAAGGCTAAAAAAAAACCCCTTTTCCTCCAAAAATAGCAAAAATCCCCTAAAAAGGAATAAAAAATATAAAATAATGAGGAAAAGGAGGAAAAAACCCTATACAGCTGCCCAAAACTATGTGTTTCCTAAAACCATGGGTCAGCACTCCACCACCAAAAAACTATAAATAGGTGATGGAGATCCCTTATTCCATATCCACAATCACAAGCACCCTTACTCTGCCAAAATCTCTCTCGAAACCCTAGTTCACCTTTGAACTATTTTCACCTTGAGAGCCACCTTTGGCCCATTCCCATCATTGGAGAAGGAGAAGGAGCATTCAGAAGCTTGGAGCATCCTCTTGGACACTGCAAAGGGCTTCACCAACCTTGACACTCAAGGTAACATCAATACAAAGTCATTCTTTCATTTTGGTGTTTATGCTTCATGCTTGTCTTAGAAATAATTTAATTTTTTGTTTTTGCATAATTAGTTTAATATACTGAACTGCTACTAAGGAGTCCATTCTCCTTAGTAGGTGCTCATTGGCACAAGCTAGGGGTAAAACCCTAGCTACACTATCAACTGAAAGGGGATGACAGGTAAGCATACTAACTATGTTACAGAGATGTTTATGAAAGGAAATAGGTTATAGATCTTGAGAACATACCTTTCAAATGAAGTTCGATCCTAGCTCTTATTTGATCTTGCGCTCAATCCTCAAGTCAACCTCCCGTTCGATAAACCTGCAATACAAGTACCTTTCTTAGCGTATCTTGGATAATATATAATGATGAAATGGACAAAGCAATTTAAACATCAAATATTAACCAACACAGATCCAAACAAGTACATAATTTCAATGAACACTTAGTTTGGGACAAGAAAAATGCTTCAACCTTTTATTGTCAAATGCAAATTGATGATACAAAGTATACCTGACTTTGTCACATGCTCCTGCAACCTGATCCTAGGCTCTTGCTCTTCTCTTGCTTGGATATCTTCCAGCATAACCTCCTCCAATGAAAGCTTCTCTTTAAAAGTCTCTCAATAGCATTCATGTCTCTAACCCCTCTCTTTATTCTTCCTTGTATTTATAGGACAAGGGAAGCAGTTCAGGTCGAGAGATGGTTATGGAGGAAGTTGGGGAAGTTGGGAAACCAACAACAACTAATCCTCTTCGTGAAATTAATTATTTTTTAATCATCTTTTGAGGTGTACGCTACTATTTCCTAGTGGAGTAGCGCCCAGGGCGCTACTATAGTGTTTTTAAACTAGCGCTCAACACTTTTTAAATGTCGAATGCTACTCTGTTGAAGAGGAGTAGTGCTCATGAGGCTTGAGCGCTACTATTGCACACTGGAGTAGGGTAGAGGTGCTAGTCTATTGAAATAGAGTAGTGCTCATGTCTCAAAATGACATTTTTTAGGGTTTCTCCAGTTTACAAGGAGGTGGAGTAAGTCAAAGTATCATCTAAGGTCAACATGCTCCTCCATCCAAGTTGTCCTTTTGTATGATCAACAGCTCAAGGTGATCACGGACGGAGAGGTGCGGGTTTGACCTATAACAGGCTCCTGCTAGGACATTCCAATAAATCTGTAGCTTCTTCCATGCCTAGAATTTTGAAATGCACAAAAGCATTCCTGTTGCTTTCCTTCCTCCTATTGGAAATGATGTGGTGGGGATCATAGTTTAAGGGTGCTTCTATTTTGAAACCCATCTCCTTTATCTTGCATTCAATGGTTGTAAGTGCTCAGCTTCTACCTTCTATTTTTGTCTGATGAATTCTAATGCAAACATTCTTGGGGTCAGGAAAATTGGTAGCACGCAGGGTGCATAAGAAAACCCATAAACCTTGATGATTGTGCCATGCTCTGAAAGGAACCAATCTCCGACCCTCTTCTTAGGAGAAAGTTGTAGTAACTCTTGCATTTCTAGTACTACTCTAGGCAGCTTCTTTTGGAAAATGACCTGATAAACCTCAAACATGAGCTCATCATGGAACTTGGTGTAATCAGTGTACATATACTGAGTAAGTAGTACCTCAGGCATTTGCAAGTTTTCCTCATTGAAAGATAGGAACATTTTTAGTAAGTAGGACTGAAATCTGAAAATCCTTGTTTCCTGGAAATTCTTTAGCTGGGAGTGTATACTTTCAACCAAACCTTCATCAAACCTCAGGCATGCACATTGAGTAGACTGGCTTGGGTTGTCCGATTCAAGGGGGCAGGTGCCTAGGATAAAAAACAAACTTATTAGAGGTTCTGTGACATACATATCAGAGTCTAGACATAGGAATTGGCTCATCATGGCAATAACACCTTTGTATTCTTCCGTGAATAGTCTGGCTTCAACTAGGAAATCTTGCTCTTGTATTTGGATAGTAGGATTCATACATGACTGATAGAAATTTTGTTTTACTTCAACAGGGTATTGTCTAAAATACCGGATTAGGGATTCCGCGGTATACCCTATAGCCTTATGGAAAAACTCTTTTGGGACTGACAGGGTTTTTCTAAGTGTTTGGGTATCGATTTCGCAAAGGATATTGGACTTGGAAGCGTCCATGATTTCCCTCTCGGTAGAAGAGTATTTAGAGGCGCACCATTCAACAAATTCGGGAAAACCAGGTGTTTGGCCGACTGTAAATAGATGGAAATAGGACTGGTGGACTTGGTGCACATCTATACCTCGCTCCCTAACCAGTTTCAACTTTTTTTTTACAGTTTCAATGGGGTCATCGGTCATCATAGTGTCATAGAACTCTGCGTCTCTGTCTGTAAACAGTGTTTCTATGGGTTCACTATCACTCAATTTATCCATTAAATAGTTTACTGTAGAGCAGATAACCTACCTATTTTTTTAAGGTTGGCTTGGGCCCCTGGTTTACCTGTCTATTTCTTCATAGCTTGCTCCTATCGCTTTTGGATTCAAAATAGGAATCCATCTCTCCATGCAGGCGATTTTTTTATATTATTTATCCTTGCTATCACCCCTGCATCTCCTGCAGAGTGGAAGCTTCCCTGGCCGTCCATTTTCCTGATCCCTGGTGGCCTTGAATCCCACCACATGTCACCTCAAATCTTGGCCGTCAAACACTACGACTTTTACCAACTTTGTGGATTTGTCTTGCGTTGATGTTTCGTGCAAGCTAGATCCGCGAACAAAACCTCGACCATAGAGCTAGGCCTCCTCAGATCTGCGTCGTCCAAACCCATGGGCGTCTACCAAAAGTTTATGGATCCGAAAGTTTGTTTTCTCCACGCATGTCATATCAGAGAAGTAGTTCCTGACCGTCGATCTAATCCATTGGCCATTGATCTACTACTTAAGATGCTTGTGGGCTAAACCTCTCACCTCCATCTAGAACACCTCACCCTTTTTGCACGAAGCGTGCTCATGACTGTAGATCTTCACCACCGCTAATTTAGACCGTTTATTTGCGTAGATATGTAACTATGGGTGGACCTCAACAATTTAATTCTCCTTGCAAAGTTTCAGGCTTGGGATTTGATCAGTTCACCCTTGAGGCCGTCAATACCTACCCAGATGATTCTATTTTGCTCAGACCATCGATGCTTTCTCCGTTCTTTTTAGAAATTGAACCTCCCAGTTTCATCTAGGACAACGCTAGTGCTAACAGTGACAAGCTAAACAGGAAAGCTAAACTTCATTTTAATCACTCGGTGTAATCTCATCCACAGGATCAAGACAAATTGACGGTTAAAACGTAAACATGCCGGAAGGAAAAGAAGGGTTGCGGGTTTTTATTTCATAAATATATACATTCTTTCCGCAATCCTCAATCTGCAATTGTGGAAAGAAAATATATCAAAACCAAAAACCAAGATTCCGTAATCGGCTAAGTTATAACATATAAAAATAGTTTGTCTCAACTTTTGTTTTCAAAATAGCCAGTCAATCGGCTAAGTTATAACATATAAAAATCGTTTGTCTCGACTTTTGTTTTCCTACAAGAACGATCGGTCGCCCCTTATTTTCATAGTGAATTGTGAAAACATTTATCCAGCAATTGAGCTATATCCATAATGGAATACACAAGAAGGATCGACCTACCCTTTTTACAGTGGCAAATTATTATGAAAAGAATAGTTGGAATAAAAAGGATCGAGCGACCCTTCTTGTAGTGTCGAATTATTATGAAAATAATATTGGGAATATGAAGGGTCGGTCGAACTTTCAATTACGAGGGAATTTTAAAAATAGAACAGCTTGGAAGTTTTAACCTATAATAAATGGTTTCTGCCCACTTCCGTTTTCCGACAAGAAGGATTGACTGCCCGTTCTTTTCGTAGTTAATTGTGAAAACCTTTATCCAACAATTCGGCTATATCCATAATAAAGAACACAAGAAGGATCGACCAACCCTTCTTGCAGTATCAAACTATCATGAAAAGAATATTTGGAATAAGAAGGGTCGGCCGACCCTTCATTTACGAGGGAATCATAACAATAGAACACCTTTGGAAAAGAGTGGCCACTCTTTCTCTGAGAATACTTCCACTTGCCAGCATAGTCTTTGAAGCAAAACGTCTATAAATTTTGTTGTTTAAATGTTGATATCTAATACTTAGGAGTGACACGTGGAATGATCATATTGTGACACGTGGCATATTTGATTTGGCACATTCAGTATTAGAAATACAGTTGGATCACATAGAATATTGGCTCATATAGAATGTTTTTTCCTATGAGCACCGCTGAATTTGGAATTTTCAGTATAGCGGATCATATTTTAGTATTTAGGTAGTTACTTTGAGGATAATTACTTGATTTTAAGTCCAGTGGATAAACCACTTCTAAAGGCCAATTATTCTTAAGCACAATTACAACACTTAACGACAGTTAGTGCACAAATTATGACACTTATCACAAATACAATTTTGTAACAAATAACCATCCATTATCAATCCCAATGGCTATAAGTTGTATATTTCCTTTTATAAAACTTTAATGAAAATGATAAAATGCAACTTTTTGTTGACCAAGTGGAAATTTAGAAACACAACAATTTTGTTGCTTAAAACTGCCACATAGAGAAATTTGGAAACCAATTTTGTATACTATCAACCCTTCAGAACATCCTCCACTCTGAACACTCTTCCCCATATTTTCTCGTTGTGCCTTGACTGCTGCAAGGCCCTTATTGGTGACCATGCCCATATGATGCTAGTTACATCGATCTTCATATTTTCTTTTGCACCAACAACCCATTGCTATTATCTATCTAAGCATTTTTTGTACAAGACCTTCAGATCCTTCGATGCTCTTGTTGACTTCCACCCAGGGCTGAAATTTGGTTCTAATTTTAACCATCGAACAATTTATTTTTGACATTTTAAGTATATATATTCCCCATCCAAAAACGACCTGGTTTAAATTTTTCCCTTCAGCAGATAAAATAATTACCTGTCTATAGTAAATTTGTTATTAATATATATTTTAAAATTGATTAAAATTTCACATTTACATAGAAAATAAAAGTTTTAACTATATAGCAAATGGTCATGGCTAAAAATATTTAAAATGTGTACATTTATTTCCAGGTATGATATGCATAGAAGGGTCCAATGGTTACGTGTCAAGTTAAAAATTTGGAATTTTGTATTTTAATGCCAAGTTGTTTATGTTAACTTATCAAACAAATTAATGATCATGGAAAAAAAAATTAAAAGAAATTAGAAAGGTTAGCTATAAAATGTAAATCCAAATTCTGTTAAGAGTAACCCACAAAAATTAATGACGCTTTAGAGAATAAAGTGCCCATCAAAAATAAGTTTTGGAAAAAAACGTGATAGTTTAACATGATGGTTCCAATATGATAGTACTAGCATCTGACTCCTAATAAATATCACCATTCGCCTTACCCAAAGTGCTCTTTTTTATCTGAAGGCATTTATACCATGCATTTTGATAGACATCTATTGCATCTAATCTCATTGTAAACAAGCTTCTTTTTCTGTCATCTCCTTCTTTGGCCACAGGAGCATTTGATCCCATAGAATTTATAACATTCAACTATCAAATTTCTTAGCACATTCAACTATTGATCGAAGTGGAATTTTTGATATACAAAAATTTGAGCAACAATGTTCGGTGCCAATGTTTGAAAGGTGTGCACCCTGATTTATTGCAGGCCTGTAAGGGACCGATCTTGAATTTCATTCAAAATTTTTAGAAGAAGCTAGTATATCCACTGCTCACCTCTGGACAATATGCCATACAAGAAAACACCACTTCATCGAACAGAATACCAAAGGAGAAGTCACCAAAAAATGTTCCCCCAACAAAATTAGTCTCACTCACATTTGTTACAAAACCTATGGAAATGCAGTCCTTTCTTTCTGAACACTTATGTAACAACTTAACTTTTCTCATAATAAAATAATATTTATTCTCACTTGTTGTGATATGTTCTACACTCGTCGAAGTAGAAGCTGGTACATGATTCACCTCATTCTTAGTTGTTATGATATGTGCTACCTCATTTACATAATTGTATGGCCTTGTTCCATTAACTTTAACATCTGTATATTCACAATGGGGAGTACCTGGAAGGACCATCTATAAAGGACATTCTTCAAAAACATTCCAAAAGTATAACATCCAAAGGAACATTATCGAGGTCAAGCAAAGTGTTTGCAGGCCATCTTATAAGGGAGCCTTCAAATACACCACAATCCTCGCAATTGCAGAAGACTTTATGAACTAAAATACCAAACTCACTAGCATCTAGTACTTTGAATTGTACAATGTCTCCCTCAAAAAAATTTGACACAATTCCCCGAGCAACATACTGTGGCTTTAAATAACATTGACGTATCAAATTAACTAGTAGATTCAGACTGATTATTGTTGAAAGCACTTGGAATAGAAAGCAATGTTTTTGTATTAAAATCGATGATTCTTTTAATCAGCCATACAACAAAAGATCCACTGCTCACCCCTGAACAACATGCCATACAAGAAAACACCACTTCATCGACCAGAATACCAAAGGAGAAGTCACCCAAAAATGTTCCCCCAACAAAATCAGTCTCACTCACATTTGTTACAAAACCTATGGAAATGCAATCCTTTCTTTCTGAACACTTATGTAACAACTTAACTTTTCTCATAATAAAAGAATATTTATTCTCAGTTGTTGTGATATGTGCTACACTTGTCGAAGTAGAAGTTGGTATATCATTCACCTCATTCTCAGTTGTTATGATATGTGCGACACTCGTCGAAGAAGAAGCTGGTATATCATTCACCTCGTTCTCGCGAAGAGAAGACCCAATCTTATGAACGATCTCAGATACAGGCCATTGAATATAACCACCAATAGCCTCTCACAATGTATCTGTACCTTCTGATTGATAGGGCAATGGAAGACTTGCATTCAAAGACTTGGTAACATTTACAATGGTACATCCTTCATTAATGTTGATATTATGCAAAAATTTTCTTTCTGGAAACGAGATTCCTTCAGAAAATTTCAATCCATTCAAAAGTAGGTCCACACATTGTTGAGTACCAAAATCCATTTCATAAATGATATCTGAAATATAAAATAATAACACACATTGTTCAAAACCAAAATCCAGTTCAGAAGCATTTTATGAAATATAAAATAACAGGAGCACATTAACAATCATATTTATGTTAAACAAAGATATAACATAGATTATAATATATAAAAAAAGGTTGTCTAGACTTCCAATTTTCCGAATGGTAGGATCGACCACCCGTTCTTGTAGAAGAAGCAAACACAAGAAGGATTGAACGACCCTTCTTGTAGTCTATAAATATTACGAAAATAATTCTGGGTAGATGAAGCATCTCCCGCCCGTTCATTTATGACGGAATATTAAAAATGTTCAACCTACGAATGCTAGGTCGTCAATACATGTATTTTCAAAATTGTGAACAAGGGAAGAATATTGAGCACAACAAGGGTCATCCTACCCTTCATTTACAAAATAAATTTAAATATATTTAATCTATGAAGGCTATGTCGACAATTCTCCGCTTCCAACTTCTGCTGTAAATAGTAGGGACTGAGACATCATTTAAGTTCTAACATATAAAAATGTTTGTCCTGGCTTCCATTTTCCGAAGAGAAGGATCGACCGCCCTTTTGTTTAGGATATAATTGTGAACAACTATATCCAGCAATTCACCTATATCCAGAATGGCGAAAGAAAGAAGGATCAACCGACCCTTCTTGCATTCTAGAACTATTATGAATACAATACTAGGCAGAAGAAGGGTCGGCCGTGTGTTCATTTATGAGGGAATTGTAAAATTATTCAACCTACGAAGGCTAGTACATCAATTCATCTATATCTAAAATGGTGAACATCGAAATAATACTGACCACGGATAAGTTATAACATATAAAATTGTTTGCCTCGATTTCTGTTTTGCGAGAAGAATGATCAGACGCCCCTTCGTTTAGTAGATAATTGTCAAAACCTTTATCTAGAAATTGAACGATATCCAGAATGGTGAATACGAAGAAGGATCAACTGACCCTTCTTGCAGTCTCAAGCTATAACGAAAAGAATATTGGGAAAAAGAAGGATCGTCCGCCCCTTCTTTTACGAGGGAACTCTAAAAATAGAACTTGGAGAAAGAGCGGCTGATCTTTCTCTTTGGATATTTCCACTCTCCAGCAAAATGTGTGAAGCAATGTTCCTATGAAATATGTGTTTAGAGTGTCGATATCTACTTTAGAAACTCCGAAAAAATCATCCCTGTAGGAAGGAGTGGATGCTCTTTCTCCTCAGCATCTACTTCCAACACCCTGAAATGGAACAACGTTACGATAGAGTGACCTCTCTTTCACTAACAAAATTTTGACTTGATGGCAAACTCTTTGTAGCAAAACATCTGTAAATTTTTTCGTTCAAATGTCAAAATCTAGTCTCCAGGGTGACATGTGGAATGTTCAGATTGTGCCATGTGGCTTTGATTATTCTAGAATTCTTTTGTGCTACATTCCTCCTACCAAGACTAAAAAACCCTAAACCTAAAAAACTAAAAAAAACTAAACATACATTATTTATTCTTCATTCACCCGTTCTTAAAAGAGTGAGATTTTCTCCTGAGGATGAACCTGCTTAATAGGTTCGAAACTGTCGATTTCAAAAACTCTTCCACAGATTTCCTTTCATTATTAATGTCTATCCTTTCCTAAATCGTGTTCATCTAGTGATACTTATTCACCACCTCATTTTCCCAAATAATACTAGACACTCTATCCTAAGTTTATGCTAGTTGTTTTCACCTCATCCTCTGTCAACCCATTCAGAAATTCTATAGCCTTTTCTGCACAGTCCATGGGCTTCTTGTTGAACTTTTCCTTGATTAATGTTATGCTTTGCCTAGCTAAATTTATTACATCCTCTTTGTCTAGAATGAAATCAAGATATGGACTCAATTTCTCTGCCTTTGCAATAATGTCATCCAAAATGACTTGCTTTGCTTCCTGCAGGGAGGTCTCACCTGTAACCTTCTTTATTAATTCATCATATTTCACCTGTAGCCCTCCTAGAGAGGTTGGCCCAAGTAGGGTAAAAGGAAAGTGGAAGACAAGTATAAATAAATGGAGGACGTAGGGTTATTAGTCTCTCTATTTATTCATTCATTCACTCACTCATTCTCTCAAGTGAGTAGTGCACACAAGTGGAGGAGGAGAAATACAAGGCAAGGTTTGTGGCTCGTGGCTTCTCCCAAAAAGAAGGGATAGACTATGAAGAAAATTTTGCACCCATAGCTAGATACACTTCCATCATAACAGTACTTCCTCTGTTTGCAGTGATGAAGTGGAAGATACACCAGATGGATTTCAAGGCAGCTTTCTTGAATGGTGTAGTCGACGATGGAGACTTGTGCTAAAGAACTGTGTTGAGAAATACCTTCCTAGTTAAGAGGGAGTGTTGATGTATTTGTAACTTCGGAATGTATTTCACTTGTATATTTTATATTGTATTCATATGACATTGTACTTATGACGGAGAGGTTTCATTCCTCCGATCGGAAAGTGTTGGGCCTAGCCCAAGATGGGGCAATTTTGGATAAGATAAGGAGGCTGAGCTGCGGAGTTGAGCACAGCTCAACAAATGATATAATTTTGTACAAGTATGGGGGATGCTGCAAAGTTGTGCGCAACAACCAAATTTTGGTAGTATTGAAAAGATTAGCACTGCAAGGAAGTAGTGCTGCTAAGTGATCAGGCCACCGGGAGCCAGCAAAGCGGAGTGTTGGACAAAGAATAGGTACAGGTACCGGATGGACCAGCAGTGGTCTAATTTTGGAAAATATGCTCCAAGAGTGTCGAGCGGCGGGCACGAGCAAATCAGGAAGACATCGAGTTGTACGAGTCCGTTAGGTAAAGAATGGCTCAGGGAAAGCGACGGCTTGGCGTGCAAAGTGGTACGAGACCGTTAGAGTAAGGGTGGCTCATGAAAGTGACTTGTTGGAGTGTGCATGATAGAGAGGCCGATAACGATAGGACGAAGGCATGGAGGATCGCCACTATGGAGAACTCGCTACCAAAGCCAGCAGTTCGGTTTAGAGAAACTGTGCCAGTTTTGTAAACCCTAAGGGTTTCTGCCTCGACATTGTAAATACATGACCTACGGGCATGATCTATTTAAGGAGGCACTTTTTGTATAGGGAAGGGGTTCTTTGGTTATTAGGAAATTGAGGGTAACTCTTAGAGAATATTAAGCTCAAGCTTGTATTATTAAATCTTTCTGAGTCAAACATATTGTAAAGGCTCTGTAGCTGAGTGCATATAGACCTAGCTGAGAGAGAAGAGAGTCTGCAGCTGAGTGCGCAGACTAAGAGTGGTTGTCCCCTTCCCATTAAGAATATATATAACAACCGTTCTTGTGGACGTAGCTTCCCACCCAGGGAAGTGAACCATGTTAAATACTATGTAATGTGATGTGGTTGTGTAGTGTGCATTTATCTGTTTTCTGTAAATGAATGCCTGAACTTTCCCTTGCATACTGTTATGGTTGGACTGTTGTATGTATTTGCCATCAGTAGAGTATGGAAATAATATGTTAAGTTTGCATGAATGGTTGAATGGTGAATGTTTAGTCTTTATGTATGAAGCAGTAACGAATCAGTTATTTGGCTAAGTGTTGGGATATAGCTTAAGTATTTTCATATTACACAGTAAGAAGGATCCAGGGTAGTTGATCCGCATCCGCAGCACATGTTGAGCGGTGGATACCCTAAATGCATGAATGAATGACTGAATGAAGAATTAGTGGTAATAACTTGAGAACCTTAGTTATCTCAAGTGTTTCAAGTCGTAGTGTGAGCTTCATAGGTCGTGGTCACACGAGAAGTCCCACGGTAGAAGGACTTAGAGGCGCAGACCGCAGTGTTGTCCCTCAGCGCGCAATCTTGCCTCGTAGCGCTTGCCCCCTGCCACGCTGTGCAGTACGTCCGACTGAACAACTCATCACATACTGTGGAAACTTGATTCCGTAGTACCCCATAGATACACCTTGGGTGAGACCTCAACTTGCTTGCAGGTTGTTGCCGAAAGGGCTAGTGCGAAGGGGTTTTGTTGGTCAAAGGGGAAACCGTGAAGAACCTAGGTCTTATTGAAAACCTCTGGGTTAGCATATGATAAGCCAACAAATGGTTCCATTGCCGCGCTAGAATCCATGATGAGTTACAGCCATAATGAGTAACAAAGAACATCAGTTCCCGAAAGGCTCCGACAATTGGTATCCTGAAAAGACATAGATCCAGGCTTGGTGTGACAAGACCATAAGAGACTTTGCAAGGCAAGAGAATAGACATTTGCGTCTATTTGATGAATAGTGGTTGAGTAGATATCTATGGAAAGATATTCACGATATTTTTTGGGCATCATTTCCAGACGAGCTACATGAATGGATCTCGCGGCTCTCAGAGAAGAAAACCTATTTTCAAGGAGGAGTTCCTATAGAGTGGACCCTCGAGCTCATAACACAGCTCAAAGTGATAGACAACCCATTGAAGCGTGCAGTTGATTTTTGGGTCGATCATATGCTAGAAGGATTCGTAACAGAATTTGCTGTAGACACACTCAAATCCTACAGCCAAGCAGAAGCATACTTTTTCGAGGGATTCCAAGGTAAGTACCTGAATAATCTCAGTATATACATTAAGATGTTGTTAGTTGAGAAAGGTGTTTTAAGAATGCAGTAATAGTGTCAAAGTTTGTCATAATAAACAGTATATATAGTGATTCTGATGAAGATACCCATAATCTTAGAAGTGGGAAGAGATATAAGTTTAATAAGATTCCTAGAGGCCCTAGACTCCATATAGATACTGTGATTCCTTGTGACCTTGAAAACAAATCCGTGCCACCATTTACCCCTCAAAACCCACCGATTGCAGAGACTGCACCACCCTTATCTTAGAACCCACCCGCTACGCAGCCCACCCCGCAGAATACTCAGCCCAGTATGTCCACCCCGATAAGCCCATTTGTTTTCACTGCACAGAGCCCTTTACAGCATCTGAGTGCTACACCACCTAATAGGACAATGGAAAACACTGATATGAAGCTACCGATATTCAAAGGAACTTGTCTAGATGACCCTAACCAACATTGGTTCCTTTGCGAAGCCATATGGAGTGTAAGACAAATCCAGGACGATGCTGTGAAGAGAGAACAACTCATCACCACCTTCAGAGATAGAGCTTTACATTGGTTTATGAAGTACTCTCAGACACAACCGAGAACCCTCACAGAAATTAAAGATGCGCTTGTGGCAGACTTTAAGAAACCCAAATCTGAATCTCAGTGTATAACTGAGTTGAAAGAACTAAAGCAGAGACTGACTGAAATGGTCTAGGAGTTTGATCATAAGTTTAAGACGCTTTTGGACCAAGTAAGCTTTGTTATAGCTCTGTAACAACACAAGGAATGGCTCATTGTTGCGCTGTTGCCCCACATCAGATTACCATTGATGCAGTAGAAGGTTGTGTCGCAGTAAGAGGTCTTGGAGATCGCAATGAAGCTAGAGGCTTCGCCGATTGGTGAGACTAGTTCTAGGATGTCTCAGATCCAGAACCAGCTGACCACCCTAACACTAGAGCTGCAAAGCATGAAAAATGGCAAAGAACAAAGGTATGAACCTAGGCATGAGGTCTGGTGTACAGGTTGTAAAAGAGAAGGACATGACCGGGAGCATTTCCCGTTATTCCGCGACTATCTTAACAGCGGTGCGCCCAATCCAATAAATCAGAATCAGGCCTCATGGTGTGAAATTTGTAGAACTAAAGGGCACAGACCTGAAGTTTTCTATCTCATACATAAATATGTAAAAACACCTAAAAATTTATACTGCACTTTCTGTAAATCAGTTGGAAATGATGAATCCAAGTACTGTGCATATGAGCTAATGAATGAAAGAAAACGAGATATGGACTCAATGAGAGGTGCTAACTTGTACCACATACAAGAAGAAAACAAGCCAAAACAAGAAAACGCGTAATATGATCAAGGAGGATACAGAGGCCGTGGCTGTGGATACCGCAGTAGAGGAAGAAATGCTAGCCCGACATAGGGAAGAGGCCATGACCAGGTCATTTGTTATAATTGTGGCCAGCTAGGTCACGTATCTAGAGATTGTGTTAAGCCATGCACTACATGCAACTATTGTAAATCATTCGAGCATGTTATTGAATATTGCCCAGCGCTAGAGGTGGAAATGCAGAAAAGAAGACGGATGGAGGCACCAAATCCTAACATCCAGTGGATAGTAGAAGAGAACAGACCAGTGGACCAGAGCATCAATGTGGTCACGCGTAGTGGTGCTGAGACAGGCCGCGATAGGGGAGCAAAAGCTTCCACATCAGGGGAGGCTCACACAAAGTAGATCCCTATTGAGACAATATGGATAAGGAAAGCTCTGGGAAAAATACCTGCTCTCGACCTATGAAAGAACAAGGAGGTCTTTATTGATGTGTGGGATACCTTTAGAGAACCGGCACCAAAGTCACAGAGGATCCCATTGCGCAGTGAAACACCGCATGTTGAAGACATGCCAGTGGCCTATGACAAAACAAGTACCACAATGGATGTCAGCACTTCCGTTGCGTAGTTCCTACGAAGCTGCATGAAGCTACTAAAAATTGAAAATGCTATAGTAGAGCTACAAAATCTCATAAACCAATATGAACCATAGATGGGAACAGAAACTTCTGATAGTGCAGTACATCACATAAGGAAGCATAAAAGAACAGGCCGGGAAATAAGGCTTACCATGCAGATAGGAGATTTTGAAATGGATGAAGTCATCCTTGATCTGGGATCTGAAGTGAATGTCTTGACTAAGCAGACATGGCAGCAGATGGGTTGACCAAAGTTGTTATGGTCACCTATCCAGTTGAGAATGGATAAACAAGAGAAAGTCATACCTTTTGGCTGGTTAGCTGATGTGGTGGTCAACATCGATGGAGTCCAAATTCATGTAGACTTTGAAGTTATCGAGATTGTGGATGATAGTTAGCCTTTTCCTGTACTATTAGGAATTGACTGGGTTATGGATAACCTAGCTATCATAAAATTGAAGACAAAGAAGATGATATTTGAAGGAAAGCATCTTAGGGTCATCACACCATTGGATCCTACAGATGGGGACAGATACAGTGAGCTGATTCAGGAGGAATCTAAGGCTCAAGACTTGGACAGACTGTACCAGATGATAGCGAACTAGGAAGATTACATTAATCCCACTATGGATGGTACACTCAGTTGGAGATGTGACAGCTCCTGCGTCTTTGACTCAGAGGTGGGACTGGAAAATTGGAAAAGCCCCATGCATGAAGTATCAGCGAGAAGGTGTGCGCAAGTTACGAAATCACTTCACTGGATCGGGAAGGAGGTAAGTCCCATTCCCACATATGATGGTTCTGCTAATGTTTATACCTTTATCCAAGAATATACTATAGCAGTTCTAGATGAGCATAGGTTAGTTGCATTGGATATGGCACTGCATGACACACCAGCCAGATGGTGGGCTGCACACAAGCAGATATTGACCACTTGGGATCAATGCAGGATTAAGATGTAGATTCGGTTTGTCGACAGGGTTACTTTACCCTTTGAGAAGTTTAATGGACAAACAGATCCTAGACAGCATCTTGAAGTCTATTCACAGACATGGCTGGGAAGGCCACATGAAGAATGGGTGCATCTCTTTGTGCATACCCTGGAATATGACATTCCCAAGAAATGGTACCTAGACTTGGAGTTGCGTAGGGAAACCAATGATTGGGAGATGCTGACTGCGAACTTCCAGAAGGACTTCATCTTTGAGGACGAGAATCCGTTGATCCATGAGGCATTGCAGATAATTAAGGAATGCATATTCAGGGGAGATTGTCTTTGCAAATATACGACATGGGAAGCATTCTTCGAGGCAGATGGCGTTCCTACGAACGTACACTCGGAATGGAAGGAACATGAAGAACATCCCATAGAGTGTTATTACCTAGCTAAAGAAGATGTTGATAGTAAGGAAGACGATGAGGATGATCTGCACAACATAAACATACCAGAATCAGAGGGTGCCCGTGATGTAGAATGACCTCCATTGGAAATCCCAGATATGAGCAGACCGGTAAAGACACATAAGGTGAATATTGGCACAAGTAAAGAGCCGAAGTTCGCATCAATTGGAGACTATTGGGACAATCAGACTGTCGCGGAGATCGCAGACACTTTACATGAGTATCAGGAGCTGATTCTGACAAAATTTACAGAAATGAAAGGAATTCTGGGAGACCTAGGAGTCATGAAGATCCCCTTGAAGCCACGCACCAAGCCTGTGAAGCAGAGGCCATACAGATTGAACCCACGGTATAAAGAAAGAGTCCATGCAGAGCTGGATAAGATGCTAGAAGTAGGAATCATGGAACTTGTCGAGGAATCCAATTGGATTATCCCCATGGTCATTCAGGATAAGAAAACAAAGGGTGAGATCAAGATTTGTGTGGATCTTAGAAAACTGAATGATGCTTCTATGCACGACCCATTCCCCACTCCTTTCACAGATGAAGTGCTTGACAATGTTGGAGGGAATGAGGCCTATTCATTTACTGATGGTTTTTCTGGGTATAATCATATCAGAATTGATCCCGCGGATAGGCATAAGACAACGTTTTCTATAGAATGGGGGTCATTCCAATATACAGTAATTCCCTTTGGCCTGAAGAACTCACTTGCCATCTTCTCCAGAGTTGTCGTCGCAGCTTTTAAAGACTTCATGCACAAGTTTCTGGAAGCCTACTTTGACGATTGGACTATCTTTGGTCTATTGAAGAACCATTGCACAAATCTAAGAATGATGCTTGACAAATGTAGACAGCATCAGATCTCATTGAATATGAAGAAGTGCATCTTCTGTGTTCCATAAAAAATTCTACTCGGACACATTGTCTGTAAGCAGGGATTGATGGTGGACCCTTTGAAGATTGCCATTATTATGAATTTTCCCACACCAACTTTCATTAAGATGTTGTGCTCTACCTTAGGCTATACTGGATATTACAGGAAATTCATCAAGGGTTACACGCAGATAACCATAGCAATGGAGAAGCTGCTGAAGAAAGACGCGCCGTTCATTTGGAATGAAGAATGTGAATAGGGTTTTGACACACTTAAAGAAAAGATGGTTACTGCACCGATCCTAGTCTTCCTAGACTGGGCGAAGCCGTTCCATGTTCATGTTGATGCATCATGCATCACCTTGGGAATTGTATTAGCGCAGCCAGGAGAAGGGGGTATTGACCACCCCATCACGTTTTCAAGTAGGAAGCTCTCAACAGCAGAAAAGAACTACACTACTATTGAGAGGGAAGGCCTTGCGATGGTATATGCGCTGTAGAAGTTCAGACACTACTTGCTTGGTGCACACTTCCTTATGTTCACTGACCATTCTGCATTGAAATACTTGGTCAATAAGCCAGTGTTAGGGGGGCACATATGCAGATGGTTGTTGCTATTCCAGGAGTATGATTTTGAGATTGTTGTTAAGCCCGACAGGCTGAACATGGGACCTAACCATCTCTCTAGGATTGAGTCAGGAGAAGAGCCGATGAACATTGAAGACAATCTACCTAATGCGCAACTATTTTCTATACAAATTGCCGATGATTATTATAAGGACATCATCGAGTTCTTAACAACAGGATTGGCACCGCAGGATTTCTCCGTCCAGCAAAAGAAGCAGCTGGTAGTGCGCATCGCAAACTTCACTATTATTGTAGGTCAGTTATACAAACTCGAACCAGATGAAGTCTTGCGTAGATGTGTACTAGACCATGAGAGACCATTCATCTTAGAAGATGCACACTCAGGGATCACAGGAGGTCACTATGCAGGAAGAGCTACCACGCAGAAGATATTGCGCACAGGGCTATGGTGGCCTACGATCCATAAAGACTCTAAAGAACACTGTCGAGACTGCGATGTCTATCAGAGGACAAGAAAACCTTCGTGTAGGGATGAGATGCCATTGAATCCGCAGTTGACCTTGCAGGGATTTGAAAAATGGGCCATTGATTTTGTGGGACCTATAAACCCACCAGGGAAGAGAATTGGTGCGAGGTACATCATTACTGCTACTGACTACCTTACCAGATGGGTAGAAGCAAAGCCGGTGAAGGACTGCAGCACAAGTACTGCCGCATAGTTCATTTTAGAAGAAATATTGTCAAAATTCAGATGCCCAAATATTTTTATGAGTGATCAAGGCACTCACTTTTTAAACAAGACTATTGAAGCTCTCACAGAGGAATTCCATATCCATCATCAGCGAAGTACACCATATCACTCGCAGGCGAATGGCACTGTTGAGGCTTTCAATAAAATACTGGAGAATGCGCTAACTAAAGTTTGCAATGTGAATAGAGATGATTGGTATCTACGCATCTCATTTGTGTTATGGGCATACAGGACAACTTGCAAGAAATTGATGGGACACACACCTTTTCGGTTGGCTTATGGACAGGAAACTATAATGCAAATGGAGTATATTGTCCCCAGCTTGAGAATCGCTGCATTCACAGGGATGTCAGACCCCGCATCGCTAGAAGAAAGGTTTCTACACCTAGTTGGGTTGGAGGAAGATCGCATGTTGGAGCCTAGGCCGCAGCTATGGTAAAGCTGTGAATTTTGGGGAAAAAGCACAAGTGTTGAAGGGAAAGTGCTAACTTTGAGAAAGCACCAATTTTGGGCAGAAGTGAACAAGTGCGCAGCACGGCGCCAGATGGATGAGCTCAGCGTAGATTACGAACCGGAAATCGTGGAGCTTGCGCGCACACGTCAAAGGAGAATGAATGTGGCCAAGTAGAGAGATCAGCTACCACAATAAATGAAGCGACGGAATAGAGGGCTCAGCTACCCTCATTAAGGATAAGTACAGAAGTTATGGTTGCTCTGATCAAGGAAGAGCAACGGACCAAAGCATTGAAGGCGAAGGACAAGGTGCAGTGAATGATGAAGCAACGCCCATACTCGCAATCTGTGCCGAAAATCATGGACCCTGCAGGAAGCGGAGACGTGACTGCAAGGGGCACCTACAGTACACCTAGCCATGTCCGTGGTTAGGGTTTTTGGGGAATAATGCTGGAAAAGGCCCACAGTTTTGTAAAGGTGCGACCCTCAGGGCCACCTATATATATGTGTAATTGTAAAGAAGGTTAGCTAGCTGCTTGAGATATGTCAGTTGGTTAGCTAGCCATTAGATGTTTTAGACACAAGAAGAAGTGATAGCCGTGGAGCCAGTCACTGAGTTGCAGACAGTCTGAGTCAACGTCTGAACCATTGTAATCTCTATAGAAGAAGAGACTAGATCTAAAGAAGGGCTCCCAGCTGTGTGCGTGGAGTTTCCTGGAAAGATCTAAGGCTGCAGCTGTGTGCGCAGCATACCGTGTACTTCCATTTGAGATTAATATAAGATACAATTCCCGTGGATGTGGTTTCCTCATGGAGGTGAACTACCTAATTCTCATTGTTATGATGCTGTGTTGTGTGATTGCATGTTTTAGCTTACTATCTGTGTATACATGAACATTGCGTTATCTTTATGAATATGTTAAGTAAGTCCTTGAAGTTCCCTTAGAAGTTATTCTCGCGCACTATCGAAGGAGTCGATAAGAGCACTACCACCGCAGTGCTTAAGGAATGCATTACTACGCTGGGTGCGCAAGCAGAAACGAGACCTAGAGTATCAGCACAGAGGGTAATTGCCTCGTGCGCAGGAGCGGAGATACCGTGCAGCTAGGCTAGCGAGCGTGAATTTCAGCGCTGTTGCATTGAGAAATCTGCGGAAGAGTAAGACGTTCCTCTTTGAGGACTCCTCCTGTAAAAGAGAGAAGGAATATTGCAGTCTCCGCATCGCCTAGGTTAAGGAAGCCTGATTCCTTAGCCCCCCATAGCCACTTCGGGTGAGACTTCGAGCTGCTGCGCAGCTCATTGCCGAGAGGGCCAGTGCGCCAAGGGGTGTTTGTTGCTACGCTTCATTAAAACCCGGGTCTGTCCAAAAAGCAGCCAACAAATGGTTCCGTTGCCTTGAGACTTATTATTTCAGTGATGTGCGAGATACTGCTTAAGCCAACAAATGGTTTCGTTGCCTTGAGACTTATTATTCCGGCGACGTGCAAGATACTGCTTAAGCCAAAAAATGGTTCTGTTGCCTTGCGACTTGTTTCCTTGAGACTTGCTCAGCCAACAAATGGTTTCGTTGTCGGCTTCAACCATATTATTTTGAAGGCAATGTGCTACTGGAATCCTACAGCTAAGGAAATTCAAGACTGGTTTGATTCAAAGGCTAGAGAGTTCGCTGAACGAGAAAATAGAAGCTCTAGGCTTCAGACAGAAGACTGGTTGCAGAAGTATATTTATACTGACCTTCATGAAATTTTCTTTGTCACATTTGTGCTTGAGTTGCATGTGTGGATAGCTAAGCTAGCAGATACTAGACCCACTATGCATGTTGATCAACCTGTCACTTGAACGCCTGAGCTAGTTAGCATTTTGAAGCGGGTAGATAATCTTGTGTCCCGCGCAGTAGACTTTTGGATGAACAGTCTGCTGGAAGGCTTCATCACCGAGTTTGCAGTAGACACGAGAAAGAGCTTCAGCGAAGCTGAGAGGAGCTTCTTCAAAGCACATAGGGGTAAGTTCTTAAATTCTCTGAACTTATGGATTAAAATGCTTCTGTATGAAAAAGGAAAACTATGCATAGCTTCCGATGAATAGCATATACAAGTAATGTCCGCAGATTCTGATAGTGATCTTGAACTTATTGGTTGCACTCGTAGTGGAAAACGGTATAAAGTAGGCCTTGACCAACATTATTTTGAGTCTAGCCCAGAAGATAGTCAAGTTCCTAGAGTGAGCCATATAGAGAGACAAGGGAGTGCTCATATCTTTTATCACCCTTTTACACCGCAAAAGCCAGACGGGGCTCAGTATAACCCCGCAGTAACACCTTCTAGTAGCCCGCATGGTACTTCTAGTACCTCAGCACCACCGTTGTCTAACCATCCCAGAGGTAGTGCTGCAGCACCTCCACCTCAACCTAGCGCAAGAAGGATGGGTGGTGACATGAAGCTACCAACTTTTAGAGGAACAGGGCTAGAAGACCCTAAGCAGCACTGGTTGCTATGTGAAGCCATTTTGACAATTAAGCAAATTAATGATGATGCTGTTAAACTGGTTCAGTTAGCAACCACACTAAGAGAAAGAACCTTAACTTGGTTCATGAAATACTCAGCAGCACAGAATAGGACGCTTCCTGATGTCAGAAATGCTATGATTAGAGAATTCAAGAAACCTAAATCAGAATCACAGTGTATAACAGAGCTCAAAGACATAAAACAGTTACCCACAGAGTCAGTATGGGACTTTGACTAGAAGTTCAAAGCCTTGATAGATCAAGTAAGCTTTGATTTTGCACCGCAGTAGCATAAGGAATGGTTCATTGCTGCGCTGCTTCCACACATTAGACTTCCTCTGATGCAACAAAATCTCACTACTCAGGAACAAGCTCTAGAGATGGCTATGAAACTAGAAGCTTCACCAATTGCTGGAACAAGCAACGATGTTACGCAGTTGCAGAACCAATTAGCAAACCTAACCTTGCAAATCCATGATATTAAGAAAGGAAAGGATGTTAAAGAAGAAATTTGGTGTACAAAATGTAAAGTGCAAGGTCATTCAAAGGATCATTGTCCTGTTTTCATAGAATATATTGCAAATGGAGCACCTAACCCTTTACCACAGGCCCAGGGACCTTGGTGTGAAATATGTAGAACTAGAGGTCACAGACCACAAGAATGTCACTTGTTACAGAAATATGTACAAACTCCAAAGAATCTATATTGCAATTTCTGTAAATCAGTAGGCCATGATGAGAACAATTGCAGAGCATATGATCTTATGATGGAAAGGAAACATGACGTTTATAGAGTACAGTCAGAGGCACAAGGACCCACAGTAGGTCCTTAGTATGACCAAACTTGCGAAGGCCGAGGAGGAAATTATAGGGGTCGTGGACGCGCAGCGGGTTTTGGTCATGGAAGAGGACAGATCACTTGTTACAACTGCGGAGCTCAAGGCCATTATGCAAGGGATTGCCAAAATCCTACAACCATCTGCAGATATTTTAAATCTTATGATCATGTCATTGAAGAATGCCCTCATTTGATGGCTAAGATGCAAGCAAAGACGCCACAGGTCAATCACAATATTTAGCTGATTGGAGCAGAAAGAAGAAAACCAGACCCTACAGTTAATATAGTGACGCGTAGTGGAGCAACCACTGGTGCACCAAAGTTGGGAATTGGAAAGCAAGCGACACAATGGGTGCGTCGCTCTAATATTAAACCATCCCCGCTTGACCTGCAGAAGCAAAAAGAAGCATTTAAGCAAGCTCAAGAGTACTTCTCAGATCCGCAAGATTCAACTTCTGTCGTAATTCCGCATAATGATATTAGATCGCAAGTGCTAAGACAAGAGAACCTGGTGCAAGAACAAGCCACTACATCTGGAAGGCCTGATGATAAGGATGCACTAGGCAGTGTCCATGCCTTCTTGAGAAACTGCTTAAAGTTGTTGCGCAATGAAAAAGCAACTATGGAACTCCAACACCTATTGGATAAGTGTCAACAATCTGCTTCGATGAATACACCGCAGCGTGCTGTTCACCAGATTGGGAGTCATACTAGAACTAGAAAAAAAATGAGGCTCACAGCGCAGATTGGAGCATTTAAAATGGACAAAGTCATTTTGGATTTAGGCTCAGAAGTCAATGTTCTCACCATGCAAACATGGGAATAGATGGGTAGCCCTCAGCTTACAAGATCTCCTATCCAGCTAAGACTTGTGAATCAGCAACGAGTTTCTCCATTGGGCAGATTACCCAATGTACCTATTGATATTGAAGGAGTAAGAAGTTCTGCAGACTTTGAAGTAATCAAAATTCTGGATGACAGTAGACCTTATCCAACACTTTTAGGCATAGACTGGGCATTTGATAATTTGGCTGTCATTAATTTGAAGAAAAGATAGATGACCTTTGAGGATGAGTAGATCAGGGTCATCGCACCGCTTGATCCACTTCAAGGACCATGCTATATTGAACCCATTCGAGCAGAAGAGGAAGCGCACCATATGGAAAGTTTGTACCAGATGACTGCTAGTCACAGTGACTATGTCAATCCCACAGCAGACGGCCATATCAGCTGGCGATGTGATAGCTCGTACACATCAGATTCAGAAGCAGGACTGGAAAACTGGCAGAATCGCTTACATGAGGTTTCTGCAAGGCGTTGCCCCATGATGACTAAATCAATTCGATGGATTGGCACAGAATTGAATGACACTCCAATTTTTGATGGTTTAACTGAAGTAAGTGAATTCATACACGCATATGAACAACAGATCCCATATGAGCAGCGCATACAAGCATTAGATGTAGCTCTGCGTGCTACACCCGTAAGATGGTGGGGTGCACATAAAGAGAATATTCACACATGGCAAGACTGTCGCAGATTGATACTGCACATATTTCAGGGAACTATAGCAAAAATGTTGCACAAACATGATGGACAGAGTGACCCCAGGTCACACGTTGAAGCATGTATTCAGCAATGGTAAGATATTCCAGAAGATGAGTGGGTTCACCTATTCATCCACACGTTGGATACAGTTCCAAGGAACTGGTACACTGAAACAGAATTGCGCAGAGGCACTGTCACTTGGCCTCTTATGATAGAAAGTTTTCAACTTACCTTCAGCTTTGAGTCAGAACATCCAAGTATCGACCACGCTTTAAAGTGTATTAGAAATAAGGTATTTGAACCATGTCCATTACCAGAATATTCCCAACCAGATTGGGTTGTCCAGATGGAACATGTCCTCGAATGCTATAATTTCGTCGTTAGTGAAGAGGATGATGATCCTCGCAACATCAATATTCCAGATTCAGAAGGGACGCGCAATGTTGAAGGTCCTCAGCTTGATATCCCTGCCATTACAGAACACATCAAGCTCAAAAAGATTAACATTGGTACAGAAGCCGAACCCAAGTTTGCTTCTATAGGAGATTATTGGGATGATGAAACTGTTGGCCATATTTCAAATTTACTACGTGACTACCAGGATATCTTTCCTACCAAGTTCACAGAAATGAAAGGCATCCTAGGAGACTTAGGAGTCATGTGCATACCTCTGAAAGCAGATGCCAAGCCAGTAAAACAGCGACCGTACAGGTTGAACCCGCGATATAAAGAAAAGGTCAGAGAAGAAATTGATAAGATGCTCGCAGCAGGTATTATTGAACCAGTAGAAGAAAGTGATTGGATTAGTCCTATGGTGGTACAAGAGATGTAGACAAAAGGAGAAATAAGAATCTGCGTGGACTTGCGCAAGCTGAACGACGCATCAGCGCATGATCCATTTCCAACTCCCTTTACAGACGAAGTGCTTGATAATGTTGGAGGACAAGAGGCTTACTCCTTCACTGATGGCTTTTCGGGATACCATCAGATCAGTATCCATCCGGAAGACCGCCATAAGACCACTTTTGTGACTGAATGGGGCTCATTCCAGTATACGGTAATGCCCTTTGGTCTTAAAAACGCACCTGCTATCTTATCTAGAGTCGTTGTTGCTGTTTTTAAAGAATTCATTCATAAGTTTCTAGAAGTCTATTTTGATGACTGGACTGTATTCGGTTTATTAAAGAACCATATAGGGAACCTATGCATGATGTTAGAAAAATGTAGACAGTATTAGATTTCCCTAAACTTGAAAAAATGTATCTTCTGTGCTCCTTTTGGTATTCTCTTGGGACATATTGTATGCAGACAAGGACTCCTGATGGATCCTGCAAAGGTTGCCATCATTGCTAATTTACCTGCGCCCAACTCAGTCAAACAATTGCACACTACATTGGGACATACAGGGTATTACAAGAAATTTATCAAGGGTTATGTAAAGATTACTGCGCCTATGGAAAAACTGCTGAAAAAGGATTCAAAGTTCCAATGGACAGAAGAATGCCAACAGAGCTTGGATACACTTAAAGAAAAGATGATCACTGCGCCTATTCTAGTTTTCCCAGACTGGAGAAAACCCTTTCATGTTCATGTAGATGCTTCTTCCATAGCATTGGGGGTTGTGCTGACACAACCGGGAGAAGGAGGTATTGACCACCCCATTGCTTACTCTAGCAGAAAACTCTCTACAGCTGAGAAGAACTACACCACTACAGAAAGAGAAGGACTAGCTATGGTGTATGCCCTACAGAAGTTCAGACACTACCTATTGGGCGCACATTTTAAAATGTATATTGACCATTCTGCTTTTAAATACTTGGTCAATAAGCCAGTGTTAGGGGGAAGAATTTGTAGATGGCTACTGCTCTTCCAGTAGTATGATTTTGAGGTTATTGTGAAGCCAGGTAGATTGAATGCAGGACCTGACCATTTATCTAGGATAGAGTTAGGGGAGGAACCTACAAATCTAGAGGACAATCTGCCTGATGCGCAACTCTTTTCTATTCAAGGAGCAGACGAATATTATTTCGATATTCTTGAGTTTCTCACTACCAGGCAAGCACCAGTTGATTTTTCAATTCAGCAGAAGAAGCAACTTGTTGTCAAAGCCGCAGACTTCACTTTGATAGCAGGCCAGCTCTCTAAGCTGGGCCCCGATGAAGTCTTGCGTAGATGCATTTTACCGCACGAGAAGAACTCCATCATCGCAGAAGCGCACTCAGGGACCGCAGGAGGCCATTTCGCAGGAAAGCCGACTGCGCAGAAGATCTTAGCCACAGGACTTTGGTGGCCAACATTGCACAAGGATACTAAGGAATTCTGCAAATGTTGCGATGTGTGCCAGCGAACAGAAAAACCTTCAAGAAGAGATGAAATGCAGCTAAGACCCCAGATAACACTGCGTGCTTTTAATAAGTGGGCCATTGATTTTGTAGGACCTATCAACCCACCAGGAAAGAGAACCCGCGCAAGATACATCATCACAGCTACTGAATACCTCACCAAATGGGCTAAGGCGAAGCCAGTTAAGAACTGCGACGCTGTCACTTCCACACAGTTCATTTTTGAGAACATTATCACTAGATTTGGATGTCCACTAATTCTAATGAGTGATCAGGGTACACATTTCCTGAATGAGACTATAGAGGCCCTTACTGAGGAATTCCACATTAGTCACCATAAGAGTACACCCTACCACCCTCAAGCTAATGGTACGGTGGAGGCATTCAACAAGACTCTGGAGAATGCCCTAACGAAGATCTGTAATCAACAAAGAGATGACTGGGACCTTAGAGTCACAGTTGTGTTATGGGCTTACAGAACCACATGCAAGAAACTAACAGGTCACACACCTTTCAGTTTGGTATATGGACAAGAAGCAGTTATGCCCATGGAATACATTGTTCCGAGTCTTAGAATTGCGCAAATTACAGAAATGACAGATACTAATACTATGAGTGAAAGACTCTCACAATTGCTTGCCTTAGAAGAAGACAGACTTGTAGCCGGATTCCATCAACAAGTACAGAAGGCAAGACAGAAAGCTTGGCATGACAGGCATATTAAGAATAAAGTTTTTCAAGAAGGAGACTTGGTACTCCTCTATGATAGTAAATTCATCAAGTTTCTAGGCAAGTTTCGTGTACATTGGTTAGGCCCTTTTCGGGTGATAAAGATAACAGAAGGAGGAGCAGTTCAGCTTACGAAGCTTAATGGAGAATTGCTGCCCACAATGATCAACGGAAGTCGGCTCAAGCTTTATCGTGATGGCCACTCTGCCCTGTCGACGTAATTAGATGCTAAAGAAGTGCAGATGTCCAGTGTAGTTGAAAGAGGCATCGCATTATCACAGTCTACACGAAAGTCGCGAGACACTTTCAGTCTTTGGCTTCCCGCGTAGTTCCTTGAAACATCCGCGCCTGTCAATAAAGTTTGTTTGGAGCGACCCTATTTTGTGCTCTTGCGAAGTTTTCCCCGGCTTGTCAAACCGTCGCTCTTGCGGAGTTCCCTGTGTTAAGTTGCCACTTGAGGAGTTCTCATTGTGGACCCCTCTATATGCACAGTTACCTATGCTAAAATGACCCACCAAAAATTTGAATTACGGTAGTCCTATAACCGCGCCTGAATATTAATGAAGGATAAGCTCGCCATTTAATTGTATCTGCTCTGATAGAGTCGGCTTGATCTCCCTAAGATTCACATTTATGTCATGCGCCGAAAGCTTTAGCTTCTCCCGGAAGGCTGTCAGAGCCCGTCCATCACAATTAATGCACCGCAGAGGCACATCGGTAGGGGGGTTGTCAACTCATGCATAGGCACCTACGGCTATTAGCCCCACTTGTCCACATTTACTATCGCCTTTAGCTATAAATACCCCACACTCGTATATCTTCGGGTTACTTTTCTCAAGTTGCATAGTGTCTTGTTTGAGAATCTAAGTTATTGTTTTTAGAGCCGAGTTGTGCAGACTGCTTCCTTTGTTTTCAGCGTTCGTATCCTACGCTGATCTGCCATTTTTCTATTCAATTCCTTGTTGTCTATACCGGTTCACGATGGAGAACCTGTCCACTGAAGAAATTGTTCGTCAATTTAAGCGTAGAGGCTTAGATTTCGGCATGACTACCCCGGTGACGGCCTCGGCTTACACGCACCCTAGTTGGACTGATCCCAGGCAATCTCCGGGCACAAGGGCATCTCATCCGTAGCAGCTAGACGAGCCCGTTCCAGAGCCATTGGCCACTATGGTGAATTACATTCCGCCGCATCCATATGATGCACCTAAGGTGCATATTCTGAAGAATTCAAAATATCCAATTCCACTGCCTCCAATGGCGGAAGTCGTGCAACAAGAAGGGTCCCTGCTTAGACACCTTCCATTAGTCAAGTTCTCTGATTTCAACTTGGGAGACTACAGAACATATCCTCAGTTTGCGCCAGATCGCTATCTGACGGTAGTCTATAATCCGACCAGAAAGGTTGATGAATTCGTCCCGAAGGAATTTGCAGCAAACTTAGAGAAACCTGGACTTTTGAACTTGTTGAAGCTACCGCACTTCGGGCGTAGCAATGAAGTCAATGTAGTTGTTAAGGCACTGCTATCCTGCATTCATGGTGGTTACCTTTGGCTGGGGAGGCCGATCAATTTAAATGTCGATTTGATTCATCGTATTACCGGCCTATCTAAGGTTGGTAAGGACCCCAATATTCATTTTGTTGGTAAAGATAAGGACAAAAAGTTGGCTGCACAGCTGGTGCAGAAATACAAATTGACAAGAGGAGGTCGGGCTTATGACCTCACTATAGTTGAGGATGAAGCACTTAGATTTACAGGCAGTCTGCTCACAGGTAGACTTCTTACGAAGTGCAGACCTAAAGAAGTCACTGGAGCTGTCGTGGAGCTCGCAATCGCAGCTGCGGAGGGAGAGCAGTACAATTGGTCTCTCTTCCTCCTCAATTATTTCTTGGAAGACTGCCGGAATGTCCAAGACACCACCGGTCAGTTGTTCTCTTTTTCTTGGATTTTAATTTTATGCGCCTTTGTTGGGTGGAAGGAGCTCCCCAACACTCAGTTCCTTCCGCAATGCACAGGAGAGGTTGCAGGAATGCGCTATGTAAACCTCTGGGATTCTAGTAATCTCGTGAAGCGCAAGATGAACCGCGCTGTAATTTTGTGAATATTACCATCCTCTCAAAGATACCATTCAGGAAATGTCGAGGCTGAGTGAGGAGACAGCACAAAGATATGGAACTAAGTTGGTCTTTTCTGCCAACTTGCATGAAATTTACCTCCGCCCTTGCAGCATTCAAGAAGAATGGGCCGTAGGCCTTTATAGGATGACTACTGAAGATGTTGAAGAAACTGTCAAGTCTTGGTCCGATGAATGGAGGGAGGCCGCCGAAATTGCATCTGCGATGCCACCCCCTACTGCACAAGAGAAGGATAAGGGCAAGGAAGCGCCTGAGCAAAGAAGTGATGAAGGTTCAATGGAACAAGCGACCAAGAAGCAGAAGGTGTCGCATCCCTCTGAGACCATTGCCTCGGGGATCGACCAGTACTTGAAAGAGCAATTTCACGAGCTGTGGACCGCGCACGCTCACATCAGAAGTGCTCTGGACCTACAGTTCGTGGAGTTAAAAGGTCTTGCAGGAAGAGTTGCGCAGACCCATGCTCCAACATCTACTTCGCAGGCGCCACAAGCAACCACAAGTACCGAGCGAGTTGAAGTACTTGCAAGAAGGCATACTGTCGTGCACATCCCGTCTACAAGCATGACACTTCCGGATCCTTTGGTCACACTGCAGGTAAGCGCAGTTGGCCCCATTGAAATAAATTTGTCTTTGATTTTGATAGAAACCTTGCAGTTAGTGCAAGAGAAGGTCTCTATTGAGCTGAGAGCTAGAGAGCTCTCCACATTCCATGCAAACCAAAGACTGCAATCGCAAGAGATAGAGCTGAAGACAGGCTATAAGAACATCTCTGAGAAGCTTGCACTCTATGAGGCACAAGACACTGGGATAAGAAACGTAGTTGATGAAATCGCCCAGGAGCTGCCGGCCTGCGACATTCAACCAGACCTTCCTCTGGTTGACAAAGTTCAAATTATTGGTGGAAGGGTGAAATCCCTAGAGCAGGAAATAGTTGCTATGGTTGAAGACCATAGAACGCAGATTTCCGAGTTGGAAGCTCGCGTTGCAGTGCATCCTACAGATGATAGGAAGGAACAATTTGAAGCGCTGCGTAGAGCTTCCACACAAATGAAGAACAGAGCAGATGAAGCCGAGAACCTGATGACGCAAGCTATGGAGGCTTGGACTGATCTTGAGAAGCTCCCTTTCAAAGTCTGCCTTTTGGAACAGGTACAAGCAGTAGAACAGTCCCTAACTGTTCTGACGGAAGAAGCTAAGGCCTTAGAAGGCTTAGCAAAAATGAGGAAAATGAGCGAAGTGTGCAGAATACAACAACAACTGCACAAGCTCAGAAATGAAGATGCTAAACTCACCAACAGCATTTAGCCATTTATTGATGAGTATGCTGAACTTGCTGCCCAAGCCGAGGCAAAGATCAAAGAATTTGATGAATCTCAACAGTTGGTTGACGGCATAACTAAAGAAGAAGCCACTGCAGAAATGGTGCAGACAGCAGCGGAGTGCGTCGATGAAATGGACTCCGCTATTGCACAGTGGAAGAATGCACTTGCTGCGACCCAAGCAAAGGCAGATGCGCAACTAAAGCGACCACACACTAGTGCGAGTGGCTCAGGGACGAGCCATAAGTAAGTGTTAGGGGCCTGTTGGAGCCTAGGCCGCAGCTATGGTAAAGCTGCGAATTTTGGGGGAAAAGCACAAGTGTTGAAGGGAAAGTGCTAACTTTGAGAAAGCACCAATTTTGGGCAGAAGTGAACAAGTGCGTAGTACGACGCCAGATGGATGAGCTCAGCACAGATTACGGACCGGAAATCACAGAGCTCGAGCACACACATCAAAGGAGAATGAATGTGGCCGAGTAGAGAGCTCAGCTACCACAATAAATGAAGCAACGGAATAGAGGGCTCAGCTACCCTCATTAAGGCTAAGTACAAAAGTTATGGTTTCTCTGATCAAGGAAGAGAAATGGACCAAAGCATTGAAGGCGAAGGACAAGGAGCAGTGAATGATGAAGCGGCGCCCATACCCGCAATCTGCGCCAAAAGTCACGGAACCTGTAGGAAGCGGCGATGTGACTGCAAGCGGCGCCTACAGTACACCTAGCCATGTCCGTGGTTAAGGTTTTTGGGGAATATTGTTGGGAAAGGCCCACAGTTTTTTAAAGGTACGACCCTCAGGGCCACCTATATATATGTGTAATTGTAAAGGAAGAAGGTTAGCTAGCTGCTTGAGATATGTTAGTTGGTTAGCTAGCCATTAGATGTTTTAGACACAAGAAGAAGTGATAGCCGTGGAGCTAGTCACTGAGTTGCAGACAGTCTGAGTTGACGTCTGAACCATTGTAATCTCTGTAGAAGAAGAGACTAGATCTAAAGAAGGGCTCCCAGTTGTGTGCGTGGAGTTTCCTGGAAAGATCTAAGGCTGCAGCTGTGTGCGCAGCATACTGTGTACTTCCATTTGAGATTAATATAAGATACACTTCCCGTGGACGTGGTTTCCCCGTGGAGGTGAACTACCTAATTCTCATTGTTATGATGTTGTATTGTGTGATTGCATGTTTTAGATTACTATCTGTGTATACATGAACATTGCGTTATCTTTATGAATATGTTAAGTAAGTCCTTGAAGTTCCCTTAGAAGTTATTCTCGCGCACTATCGAAGGAGTCGATAAGAGCACTACCGCCATAGCGCTTAAGGAATGCATTACTGCGCTGGATGCGCAAGCAGAAACGAGACCTAGAGTATCAGCGCAGAGGGTAATTTCCTCGTGTGCAGGAGCGGAGATACCGCGCGGCTAGGCTGGCGAGCGTGAATTTCAGTGCTGTTGCACTGAGAAATTTGCGGAAGAGTAAGACGTTCCACTTTGAGGACCCCTCTTGTAAAAGAGAGAAGGAAGATTGCAGTCTCCGTGTCACCTAGGTTAAGGAAGCCTGATTCCTTAGCCCCCCATAGCCACTTCAGGTGAGACTTCGAGCTTCTGCGTAGCTCATTTCCGAGAGGGCCAGTGCGCCAAGGGGTGTTTGTTGCTGTGCTTCATTAAAACCTGGGTCTGTCCAAAAATCAGCCAACATCGCGTCATCGTTGACTTCCACTAACAAGTCCAGAAAGACCGCGAGAAAGCATGGCATGATCACCATATAAAGAACAAGTGCTTTCAGGTAGGTAACCTCGTCCTCCTGTATGATAGCAAATTCATGAAGTTTCCTGGTAAATTTAAGATGCATTGGCTTGGTCCATATACTATGATACATGTTACTAACACTGGTGTAGTCCAGTTAGCCACCTTAGCTAGCGATACTTTGCCAAATTTGATAAATGGAAGTAGGCTAAAGCTGTACCGTGATAGTCCTGCTTCGCAAAATCCTGAATGATAAAGAAAGGGAGAAATTTCTATGTGTCAAGTACAGTTGAAATTGGACACTGGAAATGTAAAGGAGTCTGTACATGTACTGTAAGAGAGATAATGTATATACCGTGCAGCACCCCTAAAGCTGTGAGAAAAAGAAAAAAAAAAGAGAAGAAGAAAGGAAAGAAAAAGGGATCTGTGCAGTTCAAACACCGACACCGTGAAGTAACTGTGCAGGATCCAGGATGGCCTACTGCGCAGCTTGGCATAACACTCAAAAAAATAGTCATTACACTGCCTTTGAGAAACATATAGCCATTACGTGACCGTTGCAAGCACTCGCTTGGGAAATTAATGCAAAGATAGTCGTTATGAAAACGTTCACGAAGAAAGGGACTGAAGGGTCTGTTCAATTCGGCCAACGGATACCACATTGAATGCTCATCTAGCCGTTGGAAGGCACAGAAGGACTCACCTGTGCCTATAAACTATGTTGCATAAGGACTCGCGGGCATTACCAAACACTTAGAATTTTTATGCGTTCGCCCTTGTGTTACTAATCCTTAGTAATATCTCTGAAACATTTGCCTACTCTCGCCAGTAAATGTACAAGTCGCCATACAGAGAAGAAGAGATTACAATTCAAGAAGCAATCAGAGTCTTTCAGCATGGGGGGATTGCAGAGTTAATGAAAATGCCTGCCAAGAAGGTTGTACTAGAACTCGGTCAGGCATCTCAAAGGTCACCTCGACATAATCCAGTCATGTAGGATAGGGGGAAAGATACAATCGGGCCACGAAACAAGATCCATAGGCCGAGCTCGACGGTACCACAATCACTAGTATTTCAGAAGAACATGCCTTTAAATCTTACACCAGAGTACATTACACCTCGAGCGTTGGATGCCCTTATGTTTAAGCTGGTCAAGAATCCACGTTATGAAATCCCCTTGTTGCCGATTACGAAGCATGTTGATGTTGCAAAGAACTTGCTCGGAAAGATTCTAGACTGTAAGTGGGAAGACAATGACCTCCTAGGAGTACAGAAGGAAAAACCCCATGATCCCAAGTTCCCACACTTCCAGCTAGACCAGTACATGTGCTGGAAGAAAGATGCGAAAGGAAACCTTAACTTGGTCGCCGAAAGCTGGCTGACACCAGTAGTCTAGTCAGGGTTGCTGAACCTACTGATATTACCACATTTTGATCACTCAGCAGAAGTCAATGTGGTGGTTCACACTTTGATGGTGCAAATCCATGAGGGATACCTGTGGCTAGAAAGAAATGTTGATTTGAATATCAACTTAATACACCGTATAACAAGATTAAGCAAACGCAGCCAGGACCCCAAGCAGTTCTTCCAAGGGAAGACTAAGGAAAAAGAAGCTCTCGTAAAGATGAAGAAAAGCCATGAACTGGTGAAAGGAAAAAGAGGTTTTTCGATAGAAGAAATCGAAGATAGAGCAACAAAGTTTGTTACGTAGTTGTTGGCCGGAAAATCCTGACAACAACCAGGCCTTCAAGGGTCCCTGCGGGCGCAGTACTACTCGGTGTCACAACAGTTGAAGGAACCGAGTTCAATTGGTGTCAGTACCTTCTCAATGAGTTCCTGCGGGAACTCAATGACACCCAGGAGAATGGAGGTCACTTCCAGTTCACATGGTCGATTATCCTAATCAACTTTGTTGGATGGAAGGAGCCTAAGGACTATGTCGGTGTAATTGCAGACACCAATGATCCCAGAGGAGTTCAATATGCCAACCTTTGGGAAAATTTGAACATGGAGTGGCAGCACGCGATAGCTGAAGTCTTCTACCAGTATTACACCCAGCTGCGCGAGGCGATCATGCGTACATCACGTATTACGAAGTAGGTAATGTCAAAATACATTCTCATAGTCGATTTTCATGCAGACATGCATTGTATTTTTATTTCACCCAAAGAAAAGATGAAGAAGCCAAAATGGTATCCGTGTAATTACCATATGTACAAGGAAGACATCGAGATCCTCATGAGGGACTGGCCGGTAGAGTTCCGTGTCGAGATCATGGATGTTCCGACTGATTCAGAAGAAGATGAACCAATTTCGTAGACATGCCCAATCACTGAAGAAAAGGAAAAAGGAAAAAGGAAAGAACCTAAAAGCCCACCGAAGCCAAAGGCGCGGAAGAAGATGAAAGCAACCAAGAGTCTCTCAGAAACAGTCCTTAATGAAGAAGAATTTGACATGATTTCCGAAACAGTCTTGGAGAAGATGGAAGAGCCGATGACAGACAAAGAGAAAAAGGACAAGGCCATACATGATGACCTACAAAAGAACTAGCTCGCACTCCAAGGACTGATGCAAAAGATGGAGGATGTGCAGAAGAGACTACCTGTGTCATGCGTCTCAGAGTCAGAAGGGAGGTCTGGAGGAACCTCGCAACAGAAACCTCCACAGCTAGCCATCATGCTACCAACGAAGACAAGAGTCATCCATCTAGACCTGGTGACCATCTCACTGTTAATGTCAAAAGAAGTGCTTCTGGATACGAAGAATGTCGAGCGCGTAGAGCTCGACTTGGACAAGATCCCCCTACTAGGTTTGCACTATCTGCACCTACAGATTGGGGATGAGATGCGTGATAGAACTGCTGATGCAATGAAGGCAGAAGCTGAACTGCAAGCAGCCAATAGACAACTCCAGCAGTCGAGCTCGCACACCGCAATGCAACTGCACGATGAACAAGACCAATGGTTGCGATTGGAGGCCACTATTACTTCTATCACAAAGGATATTGAAGAGTTGCAGGTCCAAGATGATCCTGTGGATACCGTTCTGAGGATAGGAGACATGGTGCGCTCACTCAAAATACAAATGCAGGACAAGGAAGTCCTCTATGAGGCTGACATTGCCCTCCTCAAGGAAAAACTCAACCCACAGGTTGTATTAACTGAGCAGCAGTTAAGAGAACAAGCAGTTAACACCGTGACACATAACATAACCATTGAGATGGCTAAGTGCCAAGATTTATTGGTGAAGACTTCAAAGGCATTTACTGCCCTTGAAGAGGATCCAGTGCTACTGCAAGTAAAGACCGCAGTAAAGGAAAAGTAGTCCGCGCTTGAAAAATTGGACATAGAAGTCAAGGCCCTGCTACCCAGGGATAGACTGCTGAGGTATAGGGAGATCTCAAGTTTGAAAAAAGGGGTCCAAGCATTAAGAGAAAAAGAGATGGATAATCAGTAGCAGCAACTCCTGGAGGATGCCACAGCAGTATTGCAGTAGATTGAAGACAAGCTGAAAGATCTATGTGACAACCAGGAGCAAGTACAAGGACAGATTGGAGAAGAGATTACCCTGGCACTGCTTGACATAGTAAAGAAAGTCGATAAAGACACCAAGGAATCAATGGAACAATTGATCAACACTTACAAATAGTTTGTGGCCAAGCTAGCTCCATAGGTCACGAAGCAGATCGAGAAGGCTAAAGCAGAAGGTGGCTTAGGGACGAGCCACATGTAAGTGTTAGGGGCATGTTGGGCCTGGTCCAAGATGGGGAAATTTTGGATAACACAAGGAGGTTGAGCTACGAAGCTGAGCGCAGCTCAATAAAGGATATAATTTTGTACAAGTATGGGGGATGCTGCGAAGTTGTGCATAGCAACCAAATTTTGGCAGTACCACGAAGATCAACGCTGCAAGGAAGCAGTGCTACCGAGTGATCAGGCCACATGGAGCCAGCAAAGCGGAGTGCTGGATAAAGGACAGGTACAGGTACCAGATAGACCAGTGGTGGTCTAATTTTGGAAAAAATTCTCCAGGAGTGTCGAGGGGCAGGCATGAGCAAATAAGGAAGGCGGCTAGTTGTACGAGTCTGTTAGGTGAAGAACAGCTCAGGGAAAGCGACAGATTGGTGTGCAAAGTGGTACAAGACCGTTAGAGTAAGGGCGGCTCATGAAAGTGACCTGTTGGTGTGAGCATTACAAAGAGGATGATAGCGATAGGATGAAGGCGTGGAGGATCGCCATGATGGAGCACTTGCTACAAGAGCCAGAAGTTCGGTTTAGAGAAATCGTGCCAGTTTTGTAAACCCTAAAGATTTATGCCTCGACATTGTAAAGACATGACCTACGAGCACGATCTATTTAAGGAGGCACTTTTGTGTAGGGAAGGGGTTATTTGGTTATTGGGATATTGAGTGTAAATCTTAGAGAATATTAAGCTCAAGCTTGTATTATTAAATCTCTCTGAGTTGAACATATTGTAAAGGTTCTGCAGCTAAGTGCGCAGAGACCTAGCCGAGAGAGAAGAGAGTTTGCAGTTGAGTGCATAGACTAAGAGCGGTTGTCCCCTTCCCATTAAGAATATATATAACAATCATTTTTGTGGATGTAGCTTCCCACCCGGGGAGGTGAACCACGTTAAATACTATGTAATGTGATGTGGTTGTGTAGCGTGCATTTATCTGTTTCTTGTAAATGAATGCCTGAAATTTCCCTTGCATACTGTTATGGTTGGACTATTGTATGTATTTTCCATCAGGAGAGTATGGAAATAATATGTTAAGTTTGCATGAATGGTTGAATGGTGAATGTTTAGTCTTTATGTATGAAGCAGTAACAAATCAGTTATTCGGCTAAGCGTTGGGATATAGCTTAAGTATTTTCATATTACGCAGTAAGAAGGATCTAGGGTAGTTGATCTGCATCCACAGCACATGTTGAGTGGTGGATACCCTAAATGCATGAATGAATGATTGAATAAAGGATTAGTGGTAATAACATCAGAACCTTATTTATCTCAAGTGTTTCAAGTCATAGTGTGAGCTGCATAGGTTGTGGTCACACTAGAAGTCCCGCGGTAGAAGGACTTAGAGGCATGGACCGCGGTGTTGTCCCTCACCGCGCAGTCTTGCCTCACAGCACTTGCCCCCTGCCGCACTGCGCAGTACATCTGACTGAACAACTCATCACATACTGTGGAAACCCTATTCCGCAGTACCACATAGATACACCTCGAGTGAGACCTCAACCTGCTTGCAGGTTGTTGCTGAAAGGGCCGGTGCGAAGGGGTTTTGTTGGTCAAAGGGGAAACTGCGAAGAACCTGGGTCTTACTGAAAACCTCTAGGTCAGCATATGATAAGCCAATAGAAAGGTCATCATTATATGTGATATGGTTATCAGATTCCCTAGTGGGGTCAGCTCTGAGTTAAGTTATAGTGGGTTATTAGACTCTCCTAGAGAGGTTGGCCCAAGTAGGGTAAAAGGCAAGTGGAAGAAATTGAGTATAAATAGAGAGGAGCACCTCTCTATTTATTCATTCATTCACTCACTCATTCTCTCAAGTGAGTAGTGCACACAAGTGGAGGAGGAAAAGCTACTAGGAGACTATCTCTTGTTATTGAGGTTTTGTATCATTGCTCATTTTATCTCTGAGGAAGTTGCGGGGTTTTCTTCTTTATGGTTTCCCTGGTGAAATGCTTTGTGTCTATTGTCTCTTGTGATTGATTGATATGATGTACACGTTGTTCTCTCAGATAAGATCCTAGATCATATTGAATTAATGATTATAAACTAACACAGGGACCATGCAGTCACACTTTACAAGGGTCTCTCAGATAAAAGAACAACTTGAAGCCATTGAAGAAGATATAGAGAATGGAGAAATAGTGTTGAGTCACCACCTTGAATGGTCCTTCTAGGTCATGGGATTCCTTCATCAAAGAAATTTGTGCTAGGAAGAATCTCATCACATTTAGTAGGCCATGGGAGGAATGCTCATAGGAAGAAGCTCGAATTGTAGCTCGAAAAGAAAACATGGGTAGTGAAGACCAGGCTCTCACAGCACACAGCAAGAAGAATTACACCAAGAGGGAGCATCCTCATCACAAGAAGGAGATTGTCCCAGGAACAGAAGCAACTCCCACAAGAAGAAGAGCACTCTTTTGGAGACTCCAGTAGTTCATGCAAGGAAGCAAAGATTGACAGGGATTCCACCCAACAACCAAACAAAGATAAGTATTTGAATTATTATTTCTTGTATATATGATTACTTAAATAATGTTGTTCAATCATATACATATTTATGTTCCTAGATTAATTAGGATGTATATTATGCATGTTAGAAAAAAATTGCATTAATGAACAAGATACTACTTATATGCAAGTAATGGGTAAGTGGTTGATGGTATTGTACAACATTCCATTGCTACTTATTTAGAATGAAACATCTTTGCTGACATGTTGGAGTATTGCACACTCTTAAAAATCTTCTAGTAGAGATGGAAGGCATCTAGAAAGTTACGGATATGGATAAATGTTGTATCAAAGCATGATTGGATAAGATAATTGCATGACTGTATGACATAGGTCTTTATGTGTAAAAATATGTTCTGAAAACTATGAGATTTTTCTAATCATGCAATTGAACTTGTCCCATAGGAAAGACCTTGTACCATCACCTACAAGAGAGACTTGTTTCGAAGAACAAGTGACGATGATTCAACAAGAAGATTGATGAAGTCAAGAAGAAGACCTTGAAGAACTATAAGTACTCAGGAATCGATATGCAACAATGAATGAAGTAAAACCAAAAGATAATGAAGATCGTGAAAAGGAAGATCATACACCATATGGATGTCAAGACAAGATTCTTGAATGCTGTAGTGGAAGAGGAAGTATATGTGGAGCAATCACTCGGGTTTGAGACACACGATAGGGAGACTCATGTGTGCAAACTGAAGAAATCCTTGTACGATCTGAATATTATGGGGTGACAGTAGGGTACACAAATTTTTGCAGAGATAGTGTAATCAGTCCTTAGATGTACCTACTTGATGGATTTCTTGCAAAGATGATGAAGACCTACATGGATGAAGACCTACGATGATGCTCCATTGATCCAGTGTTGATGATCTAGCTCCAGTATTGAAGACTTGTGCCTATATGTATTGATGCCTGTGTCAAGAGAATACCTTCCTAGTTAAGAGTGAGTCTTAATGTACTATCTGTAACTTCAGAAGATATTCACTTTTATATTGTATGTATTACATTTGTACTTTATTGTATCCCCGACGAAGATGTTCTTATTCTTCCATTCAGAGGTGTTGTCATTTGTATTTGCAAGTGTCACAAGTTTTATTGTAAGTTTCATAACTTATATTTGATGGGTTATTAGACCTCCTGAGAGGGGTCAGCCAAGTATGTGTTAAGTGGAAGTGTTATTAGACTCCCCTAGGGGGTCAACTTAGTTAGGATAAAAGGAAGGTCAAGTTAATTTAAAGTATAAATAGAGTGGTTTCACCACTATATTTTCTCATTCACTCACACATCCAACTCGCATAGTTGAGAGAGAGGAGTGCGTACAAGTGGAGGATCCTGGAGGAAGAACTGCTGGAGACATCTATCATTTGGGGTTTCATCTTTGTGATCTTTGTATTAGTGCTTATTCTATCTCTAAGGAAGCTGCGGGTTTTTTCACCTTTATGGTTTTCCCCAGTGAAATGCTTTGTGTCTCTTGTCTCTTGTGTTTGACATGTTGTACATGTTGTTGTCTCAGTTAAGATCCTATATCATATTGAATTAAATTATGAAAAGCTAACATAACGAGGCTACAACCCCTTGGTTTTCATAATTTCCAACCTATATATAGGACTCCAGACCTCAGTAAAGTCCAACTCAAGAGTTTTACTCACACCAAATGGATGGAATCCTCAACTCCCTGAGATCACAAGCACCAAACCAAAGGAGACTTCAATCTCCTATCCTTGCTCGATCCTGCCACCCTAATATGATTAAGAAGAACAATACTCCACTTCCATTGTATTACAGTTTCCATCAACCTATACATGTATCTATGTCCTTTTACCGATATGTCATTATCCATGTATCATTGTATTTATGTCACTATCACAATCCATGTTCGTCCCCTACCCTTAGGGGTTTTGAACCTCGATTTGACTAGTAAAATTCCCCAACTTCTCCTAAAGTTAAATGGATGTTTCAAAAGTATTATGATATTAGTCTATAATCACCGATGAGGTTCCTTTTTATTTATTAATAGCCTTCATATACCTTCAGACCCAATTCGAAATCCTTTAAAGAGTCTTTTGGAGCCATCTACCCTTTGGGGCTTCAACATAGATTTTCCTAGTGATTCTTCCTTTCATTCTCTAATTGTAAATGCAAGTGGTTGAAGTGTATTGTATGTTTCCATGCCTATAATATCTACATAAATGTGTCATATTTCACCTCACTCCACTCTAGACATAGTTCGAAAGCATTTGGGATCATTTGGGACATTTTGAGGCTTCACTAGTCCAAGTTTTGAAAATTGACCAAATTGGGAAAAGTTCCAAGTTGGGGACATTACACAATAATTTAACATAAAGAATGCTTTAAAGGCAATTTGAAAAACACAAGAAAGTAAGGCTTACTAAAAGCATAAAACCCCGTAGTTTTCAAAAGAACTTTCTAAAACTGTCTAAAGGCTCACGAATTGGCTATAGCTTTAGCTTTGGTTAATGTTAATGTTACCTTTGCACTTTGTCATCTACTTTCAAGTTTCCAAAGGGATTCAAAGGAGTGGCCTTTGTTAATGAAGTGATTCAAGATAATAGTTTTTTGATTCATGCACATATTATTTAGATTCACTCCCTCTTTTTGTGTTTATCCATCTCTGTATTCATTGGAAATTGCATAGAGTGTATTCCATTTGCATCCAACCTTGGTTTTTCTATTAGAAGTTTGATTACTTGTCAATTCAATCTCAACGGTTATGAATATTCTTAAAAAAAAAAAATCAAATTGTTAAGTATTTTTTATGTTTCTAAAATTTCCTCTATATGGGTTCTTGGTTTATCTCGGTTAGACATTGCTTATTAAAAGTCGTGGAGAGGAACAATGCAAGTTTTGTCGCTTTTTATGTCCTAATACCTTTTAAACACCTTGAGACCCAAATCAAAATTATTTGGAGGCATTTGGAGGCATTTGGAAGCATTCAAGTTATTAATAGTCAAACATGAACAATATAATTATGAAGCTAATATGAAATGGGTTGTTTAAAAAAACAACACAAGCTTAGATGTTATTGCTACGACATGCGATCTCTCCTTCTTTTCCTAATTTAATGTTTCATCTCAATGCCATCAATGCCATCTTGGAAGATTTATCTTGTTATTTAGACTTCTCTTATCTCTTATGGTCATCTCTCCCTCTTCTTTATCGACTTCTTCCCATGTTACACTAGAACTTCTACAAACCCATCTACAAACAATGTCTAGAATTGGTATAATTAATCAAACAAGTGATTTCTTCATATTGTTATCATTTTTGTCTTTATGTTTTTTAAATTTATTCTATATGGATTCTTGGGTTATTAATGTTTATAGAGAGAAACAATGAAAATATTGTCACTATTCTAAGGTATCTACATAAGGTCTCTCACTCCAAGGGGGGAGGTGGAAAAGGCGCTAAAAAATTGGACGACTCACACCAAAAGTTGCAAACGTGTAGCAACGTGGTAGACACACCTAGAAGCAAATCGACGGTGTAAATGAGTTCCTACGCTAGAAAGTGCACGGTGGTTAAACTTGGAAAAGGTAGAGCGGAAATTAAACCGCTTACCACATGGCAAGCGTTGGTGGAGTCCGCTATGAAAAGCGGTTAAATTTAAACCGCTCATCGTAAGTTCGAAAACCACCTAAGCATATGTTCTATAAAAGGTTTGTTCAAAGTTTTAAAAAATGTTTTTGTCGCTTATTACTTGGAGGAAAAGAACGGTCCGCAGGAAACACGCCGTTGTCATCGTAAACTAGAACAACAACCAAGAAGTTCACTTCACAGGTAGCTCAAAACCCTCAGTGTTTGGATTTTGTGTCCCAAATGGAGAAAACCCAAGACCTTCTTCCCTTCAATGAAAGTTCAGATGAAAACGAGAAGCTTGTATTTGACAGGGAAAGGGATATTTTCGACCCTGTTTTGTCTGTGTGTAGTATTTCTCAGTCTAAGAAGAAATTAATGAAGTTTAAGTCGCAGGGAAAGGATGTATTTAACGTTTTTGGTTCTTTTCTCTACTATTTTTGTGTCGAACAAACCCTACACTTCACCAAATTTGTTTGTTGGTGTGCGGTGAATTATTTGCAGGGTGAAAGGGTAATCATTAATGTAAAAACGACCAAAATTCTATGCCCAGTAAATGCGCAAACTGTCCATGAAGTTCTAGGTTTACCTGAAACATTTCCCAAAATCCCTGAGTCATTTAACGAAGGAAATTTGGCAAAGTTTATAGAAACAACAATCCTGCAGAAAAAGAAATTTTTTTATTACAAGTCTTGAAAGATGGTTAGTCACATGAAAACCTATTGTTCCCATTGAGTATTGATGTCTTTCAGCGAGATACCCAGTTAGTTTTGTCCTTGTTGAGTCAAATTTTAGGTCTAGATAGTGATAAGTCAAATCACAGAAGTTATGTTAGGTTTCCTTCTCCAAATAATTTCACCAGAGTCGTAGTTGAGTCTGGTGTGTTGTTTTAATTTTCATGAATTCCTAGTTGAAGCGATTCATGTCCAGTTGGTGAATTTCAACCAGTTAAAGCATTTCAGGTATCAGTCATATCTCCTGAAGCTATTCGTGTGTTCAAACATTTCGGAATCCAAGTTTCATCTTTTCTCATGACCTTCCTAAATAGGTCAATATGTTTGAGTTCACCCATAAAATCATGCCAGAAATTTACAGAATTATTTTTAATGCTAAAATGCCCCGAGTGTTAGAAGAAATGAAAGAAACTTTGCATCCTACACTAGAAGGCCAAACAGGTGATTGGTTCTTGTATAGAGAACATACTATAATTATGGTGTATGGTTTTACTGGAGCACCATATATGTTGCCATCCTTTTTAACAACGAGGGTTTTTTCCTTGGAATTTATTAGACAAAGGTTGCATTCAAAAGAACATTTATGTGATTTCAAAAAAGCATCGGATGTGAAATTCCCCCTTAAAGTTGTTCCATTCATCATTAAGAATAAGGCAACCCTCTCTATAGTAGAAAAATTACTGAAGATTATGGATTTCCAAGAGGATGAAAGGATTAATTATGATTCTCATAAAATTATATCGCAAAGGAGACATCTAAATGGAAACAAGGCTTTTGATCATCAAACAATAGAAGGATTGAAATAAATGGCAAATTTATTCAAATTTGAACAAGATAATAAGGGTTGGATCAGAGAGATTTCTTTGAAATTTCTTTTTTTAGCGACAATTCTAAAGAACGTTTTGTATAAATTTTGATTTTATAGAGTAATAGGGGTTGGATCCGAGAGCAAACAATATAGTGACGTAATATTTTTTGAAGACTTTAATGAAGAACAGAAGTAAAACTATATCCGAAACAGAGATTCATATGTTTTTACTTTCTTCAGTCTTTTAATTTCTCTTTTGTGGATGTATTTTGTGTTACACCATCTTATTGCTTTGCCTCAGAGTTGACTGTAATACCTGAGTTAGAATTTATTTTATATGCTCTGATCCACACATTTAAATATTGTCAATGTTCTTTCTTCCAAATTAATGCAAAATTCATCCTAGAACGGATATTGGCTAATTTATAACATATAAACAATATTTATCCCGACTTTCGACCTCTGACAAGAAGGATTGGCCGCCCCTTTGTTTATTATAAAATTGTGAATAACTATATCCAACCATTCACATGTATCCAGAATGGGGATCAACTGACCCTTCTTGCAGTCTAGAACTATTTTGAACAAAATACTCTGCAGAAGAAAGGTCGGTCGACACTTCATTTACGAGTGAATTGTAAAAATATTCAACCCGCCTATGCTGGGACAACAATTCCAGACTTCTGACTTTCGCAATGAAATTATAGTTGGGATTGGTATATTGGCTAAGTTATAACAAATCAACAATATTTGTCCCAACATGCGACAAGAAGAATCGGCCACCCCTTTGTTTAGTAGAGAACTGTAGACACCTATAGGTTACAATTCACCTGTATCCGGAAAGGTGAACACAAGAAGGATCGAACGACCCTCCTTGCAGCCTATAACTATTTTGAACAGAATACTCGGCACAAGAAAGGTCGGCTGACCCTTCTTGCACCCAGATGAGGATTTCATCCCCTTTACCGAAGACACAAATATGTTGCGAATTGTAGATACCTGTATTTCTTAAAACGTTCCATCAATACCGCTATCCCGAAACCTGGAATGCAGATTGCGGGATGGGACAACAATTCCCGACTCCCTACATCCGCTGTAAATAGTGGGGAACGAAGATTGGCTACAAGAAGGATCGACCACCCCTTTGTTTAGTATAAAATTGTGAACACCTATATCGAGGAGTTCACCTGTATCTAGAATGTGGAAGACACGAAAGATTGGCCGACCCTTCTTGTAGTCTAGAACTATTATGAAAAGAATACTTGGTAGAAGAAGGGACAACCGCCCCTTAATTGCATGGCAATTTTTAACAAGGGCAAGGTAGCTATTTAGTTACTGTCAAAATGATTTGGTCTAGTGGGAAAGAAGAGATAAGAAACAATCCAATCAATACTCTTTAATATTTTTTATTTGTTATCTTTGTATGATTTGTAGAGCTTGTTGTCCAATAATTTTCCAAGCTTAATTAAGGTTGCCATCTATTCAATGCAGCTAAATTCCATTATAAATACAATAAATCTTTTCAAATTATCAGGTGGCCTACAAATACTTTTGTCCAATTTTAAGGATTAGCTCATTTGATCTCACGGAGGAAGAACATACCTATGGAAGTGGGAAATTTTCTTGCATGCATGGGAGCAAGATTAAAACCCTAGATTAAGTTTGCTTATATTATATCAAAAATTCAAAATGAATATAACTTTGTTCCATATGTGTAATGTGACATTCCATTGTAGCTCTCTTACCTAATTCTTTGAATTTTTCTTTGAGCTAGTTGTTTATTTATTACATTAGTTTTGTTGGACTTGGTCCCAGATAGAATGTGCATTCACCAACGTGCTAGAGTCTATTTGAGTCTATCTAAATTAACTTTCCCCTTTGACCTCAACCAAGGGAGGAAGGGGGAATCTGAATAAAATAGTACTCAGATCCCCGTGCATTCCATTTTTTATATTATCTATCCTTTCCTATCATTCTTGCACCTCTTGATCTCCTTCCATACTTAGCCCCATGGCCTTCCGCAGTCTTCAATCTCTCAAACGCTTTCTTCCTCACACCTTGGATATGTGTAGTTATTATCAACTGTCGATCTGGCCCCTATCCGCATCCTAACTCCCGACATCTAGCAAGAAGGATCGGTCACCCCTTCCTTTAGTAGATAATTGTGAATTCACCCATATCCAAAATGGTGAACAAAAGAAGGATTGACCGACCCTTCTTGATGTATTGAACTATTACGAAACGAGTCCTGGGTACAATAAGTTTCGGCCTAGCCTTCATTTACAAGGGAATTGTAAAAATATTCAACCTCCGAAGGCGAGGGTGTCAATTCATGTATATGAAGGATGGTGAACACTAGAAAAAGACTAAGATAAGGGTCGGTCGACCCTTCGGCATCACCTTGTAAATAGGTTGAAGTCTAACCCGAAGCAAATATGGTGGTTGCATAATCAATATTCTCTTAACCATGGCGATGCACATATGTCGTTACGATCTTCACATAACATTCTGTTTAACATCAACTAGAACACCAAATGATTTCGCACTTGGCAGCTATTGTAGTATATAGAACTACACTGAATCTCTAATGTATTCACCAGTTTGATACGAATTCGTCAAACTATGTGCTTCTTCTTCACAATCATGCACTTGTATTCCAATTAAACAATGTGCAATTACCATTCACATACATATAAATTAAGCACAAAAACTCACGTAAACTCGAATACAAAACACGTGATAAAATCATACACATAAACAAGAAGGATCGGCCGCCCCTTCTATGATGATCGCTCGTTCTATGATCAATCCTTATCCCAAACGACTCTATAAAATTTGCATTCTATCTCTCATGGATAATGCTAGCAGATTTGTTCTTAATCAGTCAATTGATTTTGAAAATGAGGGGTCGTTCCCTAACCATCGATCATTAGCATGAACATTTGCAAGTATACATCTATTATTAAAACACTAATTTATAATTATATACATTGTATGCATTCTTATATTGACTACTTAATATTGACTATTTTGCAAATAAAGCATGGCTAATTTATTGAGCCTCAGTAACTACCATGAAATCACTTGCTTTGAATTGACAAAACATCACTACCTTCTGCCATTCACAAATGGATGGTATGTTGAGATGGAAGAACTAGATAATTTGTACCCAGATATATGTCTATTCTACTTGGATTATGAGGGAAATCCGATTAGAGCTGGGATATTGACATATGCGGAACCCGTTGATTCTGATAAAAAATTGCGAGTTCAAGTTGAAGCGGTCAATGGTGAAAAGTGTGGCCTTATACAGTGTGATCGTATGGTTTCTTATTATCGACTAGATTTAATGAAAAATTATCCCGATCCAGATCCAATTTCCTATGCGAAGCAAGGGTGGGTTTTTCCCTTATATGTTGTTTCTAATCGTTGTAGAATTGATACCATGACATCCTTGAAGAAAGGAATTTTGTCGGTATGGAGGAAAAGAATGCTGGCTGGGAAAACTTCCTCTGTATTACATTATATCAATATCAATAAGAGGCCGATAAAGGTATGACATGAAAAGATTCTTACGTACAATAGAAGAGCATTTCTCCAATATATTGTAAAAGATGTGGAGAAATCTACCTTGAAACAACTCAAAGGAAGTCCTTCTAGAGCAATGCTGCGGAAAGCGACTAAGAGCTTCAAAAGTTCAAAAGAAGTTCAACAATAGCATATAAAATACCTTTTTGTTCAATGAGAATGTTTTTTCCATTGACGTAACAAGATGTGTTGTTACGCCTCTGCACTTACAATATCGAAGCGTTGATGAGGAGGTCGTGCAAAAGATGGTTGTATCACTTGTCCATACATTTACAACAACATTGAGAGATGTTATTCTATTGCCTTTCAATAAGGAGACCAGATTGCCCTTTCTTCCTAAAAATGAAGAAGAAATTAATCTACCATTAGTAAATTTTTATATATTGGATGGGCAGCATACTATTTCTGCGTAGAAAATAATCATTGCAGATGATCAATATAAACAGCTCCATAAAAGGTATTGACATCGAACAACTCATCTTCTACATAGAGACGTTCCTGAGGACATCATCAACAAATTATGCAAACAACAAAATTTGTCAAACATGGAATTTGCAAACACTACATTCATTTCTTCAGTGGCAAAAGCAAGGGAGAGATGGTTATTGTGCGGTTCTCCATCCCTCCCGGGAAAGGGAAACGCTTACAGTGATGCTTGGAAGGTATAGAATTTTTCTTCTTATCAATCAAATTCTTTAGATTGCTGCCTATGTTATGAAATTAGGAAATTAACTAGAATATTCAATTTTATATGTTTGCAGTCTTTCCAAACTCAATGTATGGATATCTTTCTTGTTAACCAAAGGGAGAGCCTTAAAGACAAGCTAACTCTTTTTTTGACATCGGAACGACTGTGGAGCAAATGGCGGTCTGTATTCGAGCTTTAATACAAAAGTGGCGCCTTGACATGTTCACCGAAGAGCATCGCTCAGGATGATTTTTCTCTAAATGAAATAAAGAGTTATGGCTCTAATTTTTTTAGACCATTGTGTGATATTGATGAAGATGAATTGACCATTGTGGCAGACAATATAATCAACGGATCAGTTTGGATGAGCACATCAGTTGATAAAAAGTATTGCGTAGAAACTTTTAGTCAATATTGCGAACGAATAAAGGATGAGAGGTCAACTAGGTATTCAATCGTTGAATATTTCAAATTTAATGATGTTCAAACTGATCGATCACAGAATGTCACTTACCATAACATCATTGAAATATATAAAATTGCACCAAACCATCTCCAGCAACTGTGCAGTATTTTATACTCTAGAAAGCATGCAAAATCTCCGAGTAAAAAGAGAAAGAACAAATCTGAAGTGGATATTGGTGCCAAAATACCAATTGATGCTCAGAAAATATTCAATTTATATATCAATAAAGAGAGGATGTCCATTGATGATGTAAAAAATAGTTCATAGTTTGCTTGTCAATGTTGTTACCCTGATTCTTTGGTCACCACACTTAGAACAATTCCATTTTTTGGTGCGACAGTCAGTTGTGAATTTGTTGTTGTGGGTATGTGTAATTGTGCTATTCCATGGACAAAACAAGACATGCTTGTATTTTTGTACTACTTAGAAACAAACCAAGAGGCATGTACTTGTATTTTTCTAGCTGATATGGAGAACTCTTGTATGATTTCTAAAGCTTTCACAAGTTGGAGCAAGAAATAAAAAAAACATGTTATGGTGAATCCTACAATGGGAGTATATAGAGAATTCTTTGGGGACCTGTTTATAGGATTCTCTATTATACAGTGTTGGCGCATTGGAAGTGATGAGGATATTTTTCTACTTCTGAAATTGATATGGATTGGAAAGTTGAGGGCCTACCGATGCTTGATTTACCTCTTCCCAAGGTTAACAGCGATAATGCGAGGAGCCATGTGTTTCCAAAAGAAAGGACACAGGAATTCTGGGATCACATAGTTTCCAGACAGGTCTCTTCTGAAGGCACAGTTCTTTCATTGTACGCAGTAGGTGGGCTTCTTCGTTCGTTGACCAGGTCTCCAGAAAGAATAGTTATTTCTATTGTGGAGACCGTGCAACAAGAGCTGTTCATGAACAGTTTCTATCATGAATTGGGTATAAAATAAGGTATTTCTATTAACATTTTCAGATGTCTTTGATTTTATTTTACTTTTTTCTCAAACAAGGTATTTCTATTAACATTTTCAGATGTCTTTGATTTTATTTTACTTTTCTCGGTCGGTTATGTTCAATAACTTCTTTAAATTCCAATTCTACTACATCTTCAAATAAAGAGCATACCCAAGTATCCTCCAATCGAATTACAATATCCGATGACGAAACTGAATGTGATAGAGAATCTACAAAGAACTACCAAACAGGACAAGAAGGTAAAAAGTTATTTTTCACAGATCATGGTTAAATTAAGTAAATTATGAAAGGGGATAGTGACCTGCAAAAAATTATATAAAATGTATACCTGTACATTTCCAGGTCAACATGTGGTTCATCCACAACCAGAGCAGGCATCGACGATGTCCCTGGAGATTGGCTAGCAAATCACATTGGAGAATAAGGGACTAGGTGGGAGCTTGGACAATAATGAACCAGGCGAGAGCTTGAACAATGCAGCACAAAAGAGGGCTTGGGAAGTATTGAACATGGAGAGGGTGCCTTGGTGTCAAAATGTGGTGTCTCCATCGATGTTACTCACCAGTCAAATGTTGGTCTACCATTGATAGGTAAAAGACAATATTTTCTACTTAAATTGATAAAACAAATTTATTCCAAATTATATATAATGACAAACAATATTTCTATGCAGCTCCCCATACAAAAATGTTATTGATATTAGAAATCGAAGGTTTTCTATTTCTCAAGAAAGTCACAGAAAATGACTCCAAAAGAGAAAAAAAGGGGAACGAGTAAAAAAGCGGGAAGAGACTACTCTAATAAGTGGTGAATTTCAACATAGAAAAACTTCATATGAGTCACCAACACATGCCATTCAATTTTTCGATTTACTTCTTTCCAAATTCAATGTTGGGATTTGGTCATCTAAATGTAGTGTCAATGAGGGGAAGCTACTGCTTACAAAATTTTTGTTGGCATGCGGTAAAGATAAATCATATGAGCAAATTTTTTTATTTATTTGGTTTCAAGAGAGACATACCTACGATCAAGAATGAAATACACAAAAAAATATGGAGAGTGTGTGGAAGGAGTTCCCAATGCAAACTTCAGAAATTAATATATCAATGATTGTTTTGGAGGGTGATCGTGAGAAAGCAGTTCCATTTCAAAACTGTATTTCATGTAAGCCCTTTATTGGATCATCCCTTCGGACATATGCTGAATTGGTACATGGAGTTTGGCAGCATTTGAGTAAAATGCAAGAATCAGCTGATATCATAAACTATCAAATGTAACCTATCATTGCCTATTTCTAGATGTAATCTATCATTGCCTATTTTAAATTATTCAATGTGTTTTCTTTCTTTTTTCTGGAGACATCGCTATTTTCATTTGAATGTAACATATTATTAGTTCAGTGTGATGCTTTTAATAAATCAATTGAATCTGTTGTGATCATTAACTTCATGAACAAAGTGTTGTTGTTGTTGTTATATATATAGTCACTGTTCTTGTATGCAGTGAGGATATCACCGCAAAAGAAACTATTGGTCCTGGGAGTAGAGGGATTGCTCTTTGGAGTTCGGATGTTATCCAACATTGAATATTCTTCCAAACAACCTCATTTTGTCCATAAATGCTATCATTATTATACACGCATGTTCAGCCGCAAAATAATCAGTGTTGCTAGAGAGCATTTCGACGTTGCTCTGTGGTTTTCCTTGCTCGACAACATGGAAATTAAAAATTTCCTGGGTGTATTTGAATGGTTGAAAAATGAAGAATTTGTATTTATTTGGGGTTGAGAGCAATGTGAACCTAGTACTATTTATAATCACTCAATGTCTGCATACTATAATGTTGGTGAAGTACCGAACATATACAAAAAGTCCTTCAAGGATGTACTTATCCAATATGCAGATATATATAAACAAATGGACATGTTGTTTATAGATGAAGGGCAATATAAATCAACAAATAATAGCAAGGAAAACTGCTTGAAAATGCCAACTAGTTGGAAATTTGACAGTTCACAAGAGAGAGATATAACTATAAAAACAATGTTGTGTGCTCTGTTGAATTATCTCGGGCCTTGTTAAAAAATGGGGTGTTGGTTAAACACATTGAATTTGAGATGACCGTCATATTGTACAAAACAAATTCATTTATTTATTTGTATATTTTTTACAGTTACTCCTACATTTAATTGATGTAATTTTTATTGCACAGTTCTCATCTTATTTATGGACATCGTACCATGTATTTGGTAATGTGTTTAAAAAATTGTTGAACATAAAAGAAATATACTTAGACACATTGAACCATAATATTTTATTGACTTGTTTGTGTGTGTGTCTTTTTTTTGTTTGCAGATAGTACTAGAAGATTTGTTTCTAGTAAACCATTGATCATTTTTTATTTCAATGGCGTTTTGTTACATGCAATACATAGAAAACAAAAACTCAGATTGCGACGACCACCGGACATTGAAACATCAAAAAAGTATTATTTTATACGGCCAGGATTAAGGGAATTTTTTGAAAAATGCTCTCGTATTTTTGAGGTTGGGGTATGGACATTTGCTCAACGAAAAAACATTGATGAGTTTTTTCCTAGATTATTACCAAGAACAAGATTGAAAAAGGAACAATTTAGATTAATTTTAACACAGGAAAATTGTTCTTCTGTAGCCAGAGAGGGTTTTCAGGGTGTTGGAAATCCTAATGTATTTCGCAAGCATTTAAGTATAGTTTGGGACACTTTAAACCATGGTTGGGATCGGACAAATACTTTGATTGTCGATGACTCTAGAGAAAAACATGTTTCTAACGATGAAGGAAACTGTATTATAACAAAAACTTATACTTCTGATGATGTCAATGACACATTTTTGTTAGATCGATTATGGCCTTGCTTGCTGCACCTGGATGGCGTGAGCGATGTGAGTCCAATTGTGAATAAAATAAAAATGGAAGTATTTTGTTAAATAATACACTTGAATGTTTGTTTGTACTAGTATGTCCAATTTCACTGTGATTATAATTCTTGTAAAGTGTTGAGTTTGGTTTCCGAAAATGTAACTCTATTTAAATTGTATTGTTAAATCATAAAACATATAAATCTGTGTGCTTGATTTATCATTCATATGATTTATATGCAGGTTATGCACTAGTAAATTTCTTTACTTGATTCATAATTTTTCACATTCTGCAATTACATAACAGTCATTAATATCATCATATTAAGTTAATTTTCTAAGTTAAGTTATTAAGCATCTAATTAACAACTTCATAACTAGGCTTATGCCTATCATTCTAAGAACATACAGGAGGCATCCATCCATCAATGAGGTTGTGACAGCATAAGCATACATGTATTACATAAATGGAGTTTAGCCATTCATCATTCACATACAAAATTAATACAGCAGATAGCTTATGCAATTGAAAGAAACCTCATTCATGAATATAACCTTCCAACATGCTTAACGTAGCATATTCATGGCTTACATTTATTCACACATAATTTCATTCCACGGATTGAACATATCAAGCATAATTAAATACATGTACATTATAATCCATTTTTTTCAAAAGAAAAAAAGCATACTATTATTATTCAAAACTGAATCAAATAGTACATGATGTTCCATGAGGTTTCTTGACTCACTAGAGAGCATAAGTAAACCAGATATTGTCAAAAAGACTTCCTGGAAAATTACAATAATTTATCAAAAACAGTCTGAGAATTTCATCCTTCTGCCAGAAAAATAAAAAACTTTCAGCTATTTAGAAGCTTATCCCTTCTAGGTCAAAAAGAAGTCCAAAATATGCTTAGTCAAAGAACTTTACTGATCCCTTATCAAAACATAAGTGATCAATAATTTCCTCCCAAAACAAATAACCAAATTCTTTTTTCATTGCGTCTTTTGAAAGCTTATCCGCATCGTTGTTGTGCTGCCTATATATATGCTCAAAGGAGATGGTTTTGAAAAACTAGATTTATGAGCAGATCATTTGACACCAATGCTCAAGTTCAAGGATTTTAAACTTGTAGTTTGCTTAAGCCCACTTAATTGTTACCCTCGAATCACCGAATACTTTCAAATCATTTAAACCAAAAAGATTGGCAACTTTCAGCATACACCATAGGCCATGAAGTTCAGCTTTCATGTTTGTGCCTGATCCACAGTTTAGCATTATTGTTACCCTCTACCAAATTTTTTAAAAATTGCAATTAGGCTCCTAACTGCAATTTTCACCTTCGACCAAATTTGAAGGCATAGTCATTGATCTGACAAACACTTAACGAGCTTTTATATTAAAAAGAGAGAAGAGATTACATAGCATAGTAGAGACTAGTTCCAAAAAACAAGAGCTGTAAAAATAGTCTCTTCATATTTCAGTCTGTGATCTTCAAAAAGGCCTAATGCCTATTATTACTGAAAATTTTAATGAATTGAACTAAGAGAAACTTACAAGAGTAATACATATAAGAAGGATTACAAAATTCAAGCCCAAACCGAGCTGCTAAAATGGGGAGATGAGAACACAAAGAAGGATTCAATTGCCACAATGGAGACAAGCGTTTTTATCCTTACCTCCTGTTGTTGTACCTATATTTTTATTGTCAATGTTCAGGATGATGGATGGGCTATTTCTACGACTGGTTTTGATACAATCAACTTTAGATTCCATGATCCTAAGGTAGTTATGGAATGAGTCTAACTTGCCAACCAGCTTCTTGAAGTAGTCTTTAATCTTGCCATTTCTATTCCGGACTTCAGCGTTAGAAATTTGAATGAAGGTAGCGAGGTGAAATACGGTTGTCTTTATCTCAGATAAGTCACCCCGTAACCAATGGACCTGGGCTTGTAGATCCAGAACTTGCATGAGAATTTCTGGGGAAGGGCTGTCCTGCCCATGAGGAGAATCAATGTTAACAATACCACCATTATCGGCCAACGCATGCTGCCAATTTCCCGGGATAGTACCATGAAACTGCTTCCTAGGACCACTTTGATTGCGGCCAGCTTCATAGGGGGTCGAGATAAACCCAGAGTTAGGAGTCGAGAGGACTTTCCAATTCCTTCTTCCAGAATCAAAACTGAAGCCATAATGCTACATCGGGCCATTGATTCGCTGACCCTGACCAAAGTCGAGAGGAACCCATATTTTACCACTGCCAGAGTCGTCAGCATGCTTTTTCAAGCCACCATGAGAGAGCTCATTACAGCCAGTGTTGTGCCCATGAAAAATATCAGAGTGGTATCACTTCGAGCCAACCCCCCCGGACTGCCCTTGGGCAGACTTCCTATGTTTGCGACATTGCATAGCAGATAGACATAAATTTCTCTCCTCCATATTCAGAAAAAATGATCGACTTCGGAGAAAATTGCAAGGAGAACCTCCGCAGAGAGAGACATGCAAGATACAGAATGTGCCACCTTCATGCATGAAATAGCCTCTGCAAACCTTGGGACTAGTCCACATTAATCTCCCGTATACGAGACAGATGAAGATCAATGATAAGTTGTTTAGATTTGACATCAAATCATGATATGTGATATAGTTAAAATTGTACTTCATCTTAAACCAAATTTTGTTGGCGCATGCTATATGTTATTTCATTACAGATGTATTAATTGCATTTCTCAGACCGAAAGGTTCTAATCAATTGCCTGGCAATTCATTATAGTTAATCATTATGGGATCTCTAATGCTTTTCTTAAACATAAAGACCAATATGGGCAATTTTTTAGTCGTCATATTCCATAGAAAAAGTGTTGCTATTCAATTTCCATAGGGTAATCTTGCTATGAGTGAATTTTCATTTCCTGGTTGTGTTGTGGTTAAACCTGCATTAGTAAGCTCGCTATACTGAATGTGCCAAATCAAATATGCCACATGTCACAATATGATCGTTCCACGTGTCATCCTAGGATACTCAATATCAACATTTTAACAACGAAATTTGTAGACGTTTCTCTTTAAAGACTTTGTTGGCAAGTGGAAATATTCTCAGAGAAAGAGCGGCCGCTCTTTCTCCCAGGTGTTCTATTGTTACAATTCCCTCCTAAATGAAGGGTCGGCCGACCTTTCTTATTCCCAATATTATTTTCATAATAGTTCGACACTGCAAGAAGGGTCGGTCGATCCTTCTTGTATTATCCATTATGGCTATAGCTGAATTGATGGATAAAGGTTTTGACAATTAACTATGGAAAGAAGGGGTAGTAAATCCTTCTTGCCGTAAAACAGAAGTTAGGAAAAACCATTTTTATATGATATAACTTCCAAGGTGTTCTATTTTTACAATTCCCTTGTAATTGAAGGGTCGTCTGACCCTTCCTATTCCCCATATTATTTTCAAATTAGTTTTAAACTAGAAGAAGGGTCGGTCGACCCTTTTGATTACCAATATTCTTTTCATAATATTTCGACACTTCAAGTACGGTCAGTCAATCCTTCTTATGTTCTCCATTATGGATATAGCTGAATTGTTCTATTTGACGTCCATGAATTTACATTTCCCCTCAGAAATTTTAATGCCTGTTATACTATACCCTATACCCTGTACTTCTTAGTAATTAATATTGGCCATTATGTTGTGCCTCTCTTGCACTGCTAGTAGGTCCCTTCACCGGCTAGCTGGCTGCAACTCTGGTACCTCGGCCCTCTACGCATTCAAAGCAACCCCATTCTCTCTGCTCCATGTCTACTGGGGAGCTTCCCCATTCTCTCTACTCCATCTAAAACTGGGGAGCTGCCCCATTCTCGAGGAATAATTCCTCCCAACTCATTTATGAGGGAATTGTGCAAATATTCAACCTACGAAGTATAGGCTGTCAATTCATGTATATCTTGAATGGTGAAGACTGCAAAAATACTAAGCACAAGAAGCGTCGGCTGACCCTTCATTAAAGTTGGAAAAAATGGCGAAAACAACCCCTAGAAAAAACACGTAGTAAAATCCACACAGTAGGTAATTTTCGAAGATGAAATATAATAAAAGGAAACAGAAACAAAATCAACATATTTATTAATTTTGTCGAGTTAAATCTAGGCCGTAAGATTAATACAAGTCAACGACTGAGATATGGGGAATGCAGAAGATGAGTTGTGGGGGTTTAATTGTTTGGAAATATATACAACGTTCCCGCAATCTGCTGTTAAATTTTTAGAATTTACTTCAATTTGATCTAGGATCTTAACTGAGAGAACAACATGTAGAGCAAATCTATAGCATATCAATCATGGACACAATAATGCAAGCACACAAGAGACACGGAGTTTACTTGGGGAAAACCATAAAGGTGAAAAACCCTAATAACTTCCTCAGAGATAGATAGAGCAATGATACAACCAAAATACAAGAGATAGTCTTCTCCTAGCAGCAGAGCCTCCTCCTCCACAAGTGTGCCACTCTCCAAAGTGTGAGTGAGAGAATAGAATGTGTAAAATGAGAGAGACACACTCTCTATTTATACATTAACTTGACTTGACCTTTACTCATCTAGGTCGACCTCAAGTTGACCACTTAACATAATGCTGACTGGGCTGACCCCCACTAGGGTGGTCTAATAACCCTTTGACCCACATGGCCGACCCCCAATAGGGTGGTATAATAACCCTTTGACCCACATGACTTATATAGGGCCGACCCCAACAAGGTGGTCTAATAACCCATCAAGTATAAGTTACAACACTTACAATATAAATGACGACACTTCCGTATAGAGGAATAATAACATTTCTATAGGAATACAATATACATATATGTGAAATACATTCTGAAGTTACATATACATCAACACTCCCTCTTAACTAGGAAGGTATTTCTCGACACAAGTCTTCTAGCACAAGTCATCTTCTCTGGATCATCGTCACTGGATAATCGTCATCGAGTCATCATCATCATCACTGCTGCTGCTATCTCAATCAATCTCTGAATTTACTCGTCATAGGAAGTTCTACAGAGCCAGTCCTTTTTCATATTGGATGTAGGCCCACCACCTGCAGGTCTTCATCATCTGTGCAAATGGTCTGATAGAGGTGGCCTCTCAGGACTAATTTTATGTGCATATGCAATACCGGAAAGAGTATCCCACGAAAGAGTATCATCGGAAAGAGTATCACACTAATCATCATCATTGTACCATCCTGATACATATCATCTAGAGCAACATCCTGATCATACAATGCATCCACCTGATGCATACCAAGTATCTACCTAATACATATCATCATACATGATCCACCTGATACAAATACAAATACATGGTCCAAGCATCCAACATGATGCATATACAAAATACATACAAATGATCCAACTGATCATATCCAGCATCCAACATGATGCGTACATACATATACATATAAATGATCCAACTGATCATATCCAACATCATCCTGATGCATATACAGAGTAGTAACTGGAGCATCGTCCTGATGCTCATCATCCATGATCCTCCCGATCATCATAGCATCATCCTATTCACATCATCTCATCGTCGACGAAGCACATCCCAGATGCACATCATCTAGTACTTACACCACCGACATGGGAGAACACATCTACCACCATTCGAGGAAGGCTCTAGCCCTTACTTTTTCACCATGGGAGAACACATCTACCACCATGTGAAAAATGGCTCAGCAATTATATCACGACCAAGGGAGAACACATCAACCATGTCAGAAAAGCTCATGTGCATCTGCATCTTCCGGACTCATCACTTCCCTTTGGAAGGAACCTCGATCTGAAGTGAACCAAGCCTCTCTCTGAAGTACTCAAACTCCACTATGGCCAATGTCTTAGACAATACATCTGCAACCTGCTCATCCGTCGCAACATACTCTGCTTTGGTTGTACTCAGTGCTACGCAGGACTGCTTCCTGCTAAACCAAGAGATCACACCTGATCCCATACTAAGGCAGCACCCAGAAGTGCTCTTCCTATATATAGCACTACCTGCCCAATCTGAATCAACATAACCCTACAGGTTAAACCTTTGATTCGCATCATATTTGAGCCCATAATCAACTGTACCCTTCAGGTACCTCAGAATATGCTTTACAGCAACCAGGTGAACACTCCTCGGATTTGTCAGGAACTGGCTCAATGTGTTCACCGTAAAGCAAATATCTAGTCTCATGTTCGTCAGGTACATCAAGGACCCAATCATCTGACGATACATAGTGACATCAACCGGTTCAGATGAAGCATCACACAGAAGCTTCAGGTTCGATGCCATAGCCTCGCAATCCATCATCCCAAACCTCTTCAGGATCTCTACTGCATACTTCCTTTGTCCAAGGAAGATTCCATCTGCACTCTGCCACACCTCCATATCTAGAAAGTGGTGCATCATACCCAAGTTCTGCACATATATGACTCCCTGTCATGTGTCTCAGAACCAAGTGGCTGCTCCACATACACTTCTTTCAGCTACACCATTCAAGAAAGCTGTCATGAAATCCATCTGGTGTATCTTCTATTTCATCACTTTTATATTTCTCTATGTTGCTATCTGCAGCATGCTTGATCTTTATAGATCCATATAGAAGTCATAAAAAACTTCCCTTCAGGTCTTGGGACTACATCCCAAACATCATTCTTCATGATCGACAGATCAAAGCATTCTTCCCATATCCTAGGAACTTCAATATCTTCAATAGATAATTTTGTTGCTGAACAAATGTTGTAGTTCTTCTTTTGTAGGTGATGGCATATGATCTTTCCTACACAACAAGTTAAATTGCATGATTATAAAACATCTCATAGTTTTCAGAACAAATTCTTACACATAAAGAAATATGTCATACATTCATGCAATTATCTTAGCCAATGCTTCAATACAACATTTATCCCTGTAACTTTCTAGATGCCTTCCAATCTCTACCAGAACATTGTTAAGAGTGTGCACAACTCCCAACATGTTAGCAAAGAGGTTTCATTCTAGATAAGTAGCAATGGAATGTTGTACAGTGCTATAGGCCACTTACCCATGCATATTAGTAGTATATTGTTCATCAATGTAACTATTCTAATCTGCATAATACACAACCTAATTCTAGGAACATCAGTATATACATTATTGAACAGTATTATTTCAACAATAAAATATGCAAGTAATGACAATTCAAATACTTATCTTTGTTTGTTTTTTGGGTTGACTTCTCCCAGTCTTTTCTTCTTTTCTACAACTCCATTCTTATGTGGATTGTGAGAAGTGTTCAACTCCCTCTAAATATCTGCATCCTTGCAGAAACTATTGAAGTGTGCTCCTTTGCTTTCTTGCAGGAACAACTGGAGTGTGCTCCCTCTTGATCTTTGCTTCCTGGATTACCTGTCCTTGAACTCACATCCATCCTTAATCACTATGCATGCTTATTAGTATCATCATTGTGTTATCCTTGAGGTATCATACATAATCACACATTTATTAGTATAATCTTAATACTATCAAAACACAATAATATTAAACATGTATATTCATGATCATTCACAGATAATAAACATTAATATTCAAGGTTTCAGGGAAGTCTTCTTTTACTCATACACATTCTTATTTGATCATAGGACTCTTCTGGTTAGTTGAATCATCAATCAAGATAAGAGATATAATATGCATAAAACCCGTGATTATTCAAATCTATACCTTCATGATTCTTCTGGTTAGTCATATCATCAATTATGGTAAGAAACATAATATGCATACAACCATGATTATTCAAACCTATGACTTCATGAATAATCCTTATCAACAACACAATAGTATAAGATCCTAACACAAGGTAGGATTCTAGCTTGATATAGGAAAAACATACCCGGATTAACATGCTAGCTAGTTATGTCTAACATACCCACATAATGTCTTCTGTTCTCTTCAGTGACTTGTGCTAGTAACTTGCATGTCTCATAAGTTAACCATTGTAGAACCAAGTTATACATACCTCGAAAGTAGATCTTCTATGTGATCCATGACAACGGATGAATCTTTGTCTTCATGTCACCATGAGCATATGTTCTTGAAGTAGAACATGATTTGACTTTCTTGGTGTACCTTTTGTGTTAGCAGACAACATAAACCTCATACAACACCATAATGCATTATTACAATCATAAGTGTCAACACCCTAATCAATGAATATCTTTTATCGTGCATTCATAATTTTATTAAGGTGATACGACAAGTCTAGATTTAATCAGGATTGTACTAACCATAATAGTATGAAGACAAATATAGCATAAACTTAATCATGAACAAATCTTGAAACATACCTGGATAAGTCATACCTATCGATATTGCTTGTAATCTTCTTATGTAAGGCCTTAGCCTCATCTCCCTCTGAAACAGGAACTTCTTCACTTATGCAGGTGACCAATCCATCTTCTTCTAGGATTAACCCAATCCACTTGATTTGCAAGAACTGGATCTGGAGCTGGATTAGGGTTTGTCAGAGAAACCCCAAAAATTCAAACTTTGAATTTCGAACTTCTGAAAGGATAGAAATATGCGCCTTGATGAGCTGATCAAGCTGGTATGTTCAGAATTTGAAAACTGCAAAGTTTTACTCCTCAATTTTCCCTTTGAAACTTCCAGATTCACTAGACGTGACCCCGAACTAGGGTTTGATGAAGCTCACTCTTCTGCCCCATCGAAAGGTTTGATCCAAAGCTCTAAGCTTCTATTTGTATGAGGAGCTTCCATCCATGGTCACAGATTTCAAAAATTCTCATTTTTGCAGAAGCCCTAATTTTCCACTTTTCTGATCAAAGTCTCGAACTAGGGTCTGATCAAGCCCGGCCTTCTACCCAACCAAAAATTCTGATATTGGTCTCTAAATTTTGATTTTGATGAGTATCATTCAGCCGTGGTCTCCTATTACAAAAATTCTAACTTTATCCGAAACCTTAAATTCCGGAAGTCATGAATGAAGGTACTCAAAATAATTTTGTTTTGACAGAAATATGTACCTGATTGTTTCTGGTGTAACTATGAACTTTTCGATCCACAGGGTCTAAACAATTTTTTTGAGATAGCCTGACCTGTTATCTTTCCATCCCGACAGGTCTGACCTCAATTGGATTCCCTGAGAGAGAGAGTTATGCCAAGTGTCGCAACGTGACCTGTTTATGGGATAATACAGGAGAGCGAACTTGTACGGCATTCCACGTGTCGCTGGTTCAACTTCGGCCTCTACACATTTTTTTTGAGATATCCCAACCTGTTATCTTTCCATCCCGATCGGTTTGACCTCAATTGGATTCTCTGAGAGAGAGTTATGCCAAATGTCGCAATGTGCCCTATTTATGGGATAATACAAGAGAGTGAACTTGTATGGCATGCCACATGTCACTGGATACCCTTTGGCCTCTAAAAGTTTTTCTTGAGATAGTACAGTCTGTGTACTACCTGTCACATTTTAAAAAATTTCATTTGGATCTTCCTAGCCCAAGTTATGACCTTTTTCCCAAGGTCACCTAATTTTGACTCAAATCTGGAAGAGGCAGAAACCCTATATTGTACAGATCATAAATCACAAAGTACAACGAAATAGAGGTTGTTCTTTGGACACAAGGTACATGGGGATCTGAGTTTCGACTTGTAAAAGTTTTAGATTCGAAAACTTTGCCAAAATGGATTTATAGCGAAAGTGCTAGGATGGATGGTTTTTGTTATATCAAGCCCTAGCATCGTAAGTGCAACAAGTGTCATACATGCCATAGCATGCCTTCTTTCAGGCTCGCTCTGATACCATATTAAATTTTCAGAATTGACTTCAATTTGATCTAGGATCTTAACTGAGAGAACAACATGTACAACAAATCTACAACATATCAATCATGGACACAATAATGCAAGCACACAAGAGACACAGAGTTTACTTGGGGAAAACCATAAAGGTGAAAAACCCCAATAACTTTCTCAGAGATAGATAGAGCAATGATACAACCAGAATACAAGAGATAGTCTTCTCGTAGCAACAGATCCTCCTCCTCCACAATTGCGCCACTCTCCAAAATGTGAGTGAGAGAATAGAATGTGTAAAATGAGAGAGACACACTCTCTATTTATACACTAACTTGTCTTGGCCTTTACTCAACTAGGTCGGCCTCAACTTAACCACTTAACATAATGCTAACTGGGCCGACCCCCACTAGGGTGGTCTAATAACCCTTTGACCCACATGGATGACCCCCAATAGGGTGGTCTAATAACCTTTTGACCCACATGACTTATACAGGGCCGACCCCAACAAGATGGTCTAATAACCCATCAAGTATAAGTTACAACACTTACAATATAAATGACGACACTTCCGTATAGAGGAATAATAACATCTCTATAGGAATACAATATACATATATGTGAAATACATTCCAAAGTTACATATACATCAACATCCGCAATTGCGGGTTGCGGGACTACAACTAGAAATAAAAACAAACCAAAGTTTTCGCAATCCGTATTCCGCATTGTGGGTTGCGGGTTGTGGAAACGCATGTCGCAAATCCATTATTTAAACTGTTCCCGCAATCCGCAATCATGTATAACTAGATAGCCACTTCAACAAGCTATAGCATAATATGATGGTGCGTGCATTTTTCTTAAACCGTGAATTATGGTGGGCATTCTATCAGAGCAGTTTTGACTACTTTTTCCATACTTTCTCAATTTCCAAAGTTTCACAAACTTGCCATACTTTTTGAGAATGATGTCAGATTGCAACACTGACTAAATGATAGAACCAGAACACCATCTTCTATCTTTCCATCCTCATGACACATTCCATGTCATCATACATGCCATGTCATCACATCCTTTGGCGTTAGTTCTCTCTTTGAGGCTCACACGTGTGAGATATTTCCTTTCCAAAATAGAGATTAATTCATGTATAACTAGAATGGTCAAGAATGGAATAATATAAATCACAAGAAGGGTTGGTCGACCCTTCTGGTAGTCTGAAACTAGTATGAAAATAATATTGGGTAGAAGAAGGGTCGGCCGCCCCTTCATTTATGAGGGAATTGTGGAAATATTCAACCTATGAAGTATAGGCTGTCAATTCATGTATATCCTGAATGGTGAAGACTGCAAAAATACTAAGCATAAGAAGGGTCGGTCGACCCTTCAATTAAAAGAAAAATGAAATACAATTAATCTACAAAGGTTGGGACAACATTTCCCCACTACCGATTTCCGCAGTATGTGGCAGCGATCGGGACATTGCCTATGATATAACATGTAAACAATATTTTTCTAGACTTCCGACTGCTGACAAGAAGGATTGGCCGCCCCTTCTTTTAGTAGATAATTGTGAACACCAATATCTGACAACTCACCTGTATCCATAATGGTGAACACAAGAAGGATAAAACCACCCATTTTGCAGTCTAGAACTATTATGAAAATAATAGTAGGCAGAAGAAGGGTCGGCTGCCCCTTCATTCATTTATGTCGAGCCTCATTCAAAAGAAAAAGTATGGTTTCAGAACCTGGATGTTGGCACTTTGGAAATGGATTTTGAAGTTTCGGAACCGGATTTTGCACTTTTGGAACCGGTTTGGGCTCTTTGGGAACCAGTCTTGTCACTTTTTGAACCTTGATTTGGCACTTTCGGAATCGGTTTTGGCAATTTTGGAATCGGTTTTGTCACTTTTGGATCTAGTTTTGGCACTTTTGGAACCTGGATTTGGCAATTTTGGAACTGGATTTTGCTTGATTTTGGAGTTTAGAAAGGCGGTTTTTGACCCGTCTTCAAAGTGACTTGAATATTTTAGACATTGATTTTTTCACCTTAAAATTTAGAACATTTACAAATGAAAATTGCAATTTTCAAATAAAACATTGCATTATTTGATTTGAAATTCACACTTTTAAAATCAGAAATTGCATTTGTTTATTTTAAATTCACACTTTTTGAATTGAAGTTCGTAGTTTTATAACAACAAACTACAATTTAAGGTTCATAAGTAGTAAAAAAGCACACTATTCCAATAGAAAAACACCATTTTCAAAGCCAATATTGCCACTTTCAGAAGGTCCTTTTCAATTGCATTTTTTGATTTTAAATTCAACTTCAGAATAATTTAAAGTCACTGAACATTTTAGATTCTCCTTATCCTTAATCAAATCATCTCCTTTGAATGAGTAATAAAAGTCTAAACTTTTATTGGAGCTTCGACTTGTAGACTTAGAAGCACTAGACTCATTCCAGACATGAAGGAATGTACTAAAACAACATCCGATGACTGCTGCAAGTGTCTTTGAAAGAATGAAACCAAATCATTCACTGAATACATCATAGCTCCTGCATAAGGTGTTAGTATAAGGTAACCTTCAAAAAGTGTTGAAAATCCCATAGTCATCCAAGGATTCCAATTTCCATCCCATTAACTTGGCCTAGTTACTCTTAGATGCAAGCGCCTGGAGAAACTTTCAAAATCCTCCTACCCTGATGATTTTTCCACCTTCAGCTACACAGGGAATATTCTTGCAAAGACTGGTAAGCTCTCCAGGCCAGATGTAGTTATTTGTTGATTAATAGTGCAAAAAATGTGCGATGGTGATAACAAGTTTACTATCTGTTAAGTTTGATACTACATCATTGAGCTCTGATACTACATCATCACCAAGTTTAGTATTTGTTAATTCTGATACTACTATCTTAAGTTGGTGAGATGAACTTTGGTGAGCTAAAATTCATCGAGGAAGAAATAGAAACGATTGATAACATTCTGTTTTTTCATTCTGCGGAGCTGGAAAGTCTCAAGATTTCCGACTGTCATGGGATTGACTATAAAATGTAGTGGAAATGCGTGAGGTGCACATCTTTAAAACAAGTGAAAAAAATTATGCGTAGTTAGAAGAAGCTGACAGCATGATCTAGAGGCACAGAGATTCGAAGATAGCCTGGACACAGCGGTATTGAATCTCTCTCGAATAACTGCATAGAAAACAAATAACTGTTTATCATGCTTCCATAAAAAGAAACCATTTCCAACAAATGCAAAAATAATCATTTTATTGCAGCCAACGCATGAGCACACATATCATCATGCACAATAAAAACAGAGAAACTATTCCTAAATTTCCAAGTGCACCATAACAGTTAGTCTGGGCATCCCGCTTAGATGGGTTAGCTCCTAACACAGTTGGTTTGGGCATCCCGCTTGGATGGGTTAGCTCCTAACACCGTAGTTAGCGGAAGCAAAGGCAATCAACCAATGAAATATACTTTGCAAATGATAAGTAAACACTTAAATTAGACGTGTGTATAATAATGACTACAAAAATTCTTTCTTACCAAGAAAAACCTTTTGTGGATATGTAGTATTTCAAGGTTAGGAAGTTGATCCAATAAGTTGAGAAGAGGAAGAGGCTTCGGAATATGGATATAAAGATTCTTCAATGATTTCAAGCTACATATTATCTCCCCAAATTTCTCTGCAGGAAAATGGTGCATTAGATCCATTATATGAGAACGTTTCTTCATCTACCTATATGAGAACGTTTCTTAATCTCCCTATGTCCCCTCCTGGTTGCAGGAACATAATGACAAATCCATGCATACCCAGGGAATATAAGGTGAACAAACTAAAAAATTCCATTTCAGTTTGCTGTGAGTGGCCACTGCATTGATGGATTAGCCTATATATAGTGAGTGGCCACTGTGTTGATGGATTGAATGGGATGGGATTCTGGGACAGATGGGGAATGGTAATTATCACAGTATGGCGAGATCATGGTGGTCAAAGATATCATCTATAGCGACTACAGATTTTGCTGGAGTAATCGTACATGTATCACTCCAATCAATTCCTTTAAAATCCAATGACCAACATGCATGCTGCCAGCGCATTAAATGGCCTACAACAGGCTTAATAATATTCATCATAAATGATGGATTGTATCACTCGTGTGAATAATCTCATCATGCTTTCAGTCCACATAATGTTTATGTCTTGTCACCAACAAAGTCTATGGATGGGGTCAATGGTAATTATCATAGTATGGCGGGGTCATGGTGGTCATAGATATCATCCATAGCGAGTACAGATTTTGCTGGAGTAATCGTACACTTATTACTCCAATTGATTCATTGAAAATACTACAGCCAACATGCCTGGTACCATTAATATCCTTAATATTTGTTTAAAAAATCTTTAAACTAATTTTAAAAATCAAATATGCCATGTGTCACAACATAAGCGTTCCTCATGTCTCCAAATTTATAGAAGTTTTGCTTCAAAGACTTTACTGGAAAGTAGAAATATTCTCAGAGAAAGAGTGGCTGCTCGGTTGCTCTTTCTCTAAGGCATTCTATTCTCACCATTCCCTCATAGATGAAAGTTCGGCCGACCCTTCTTATTCCCAATATTCTTTTCATAATAGTTTGACACTGCAAGAAAGGTCAGTCGATCCTTCTTGTGTTTTCAATTATGGATATAGCTGAATTTATGGATAAAGGTTTTCACAAATAACTAAAAAAAGAAGGGGCGGTCGATCCTTCTTGTCGAAAAATAAGGATCAAAAACAAAATTACTCAGAAACCATTTTTATATGTTATAACTTACAACGTGTTCTATTTTTACAATTCCCTCGTAATTGAAGGGCCAACCGACCCATCTTATTCCCAATATTATTTTTATAATAGTTCAACACTACAAAAGGGTCAACCAACCCTTCTTATTCCTAGTATTATTTTCAAAATAGTTCGACACTGCAAGAAGGGTCAGTCGATCCTTCTTGTGTTCTCCCTTTTATGATATTTCATTCTATTTAAAAAAAGAAAAAAGAAATAATGCTTCGATTTAAATGAACAAAAAGAAAGAATGTTTCTATTTAAAATAAAATAATTAACCTGTTACGACTCCAGAATTGATGATTTGGAACAGAATCATATTGAACTTATGGGGACAGAGGATTTTATAAAAGATGAAATTTCAAAGATGGCCAGGATGTCACAGTGCAACCGCTGTCAGGATGTCACAGTGCAGCCACTGCCAAGAATCCCCCTATGTGGACATGAGAATTGCCAAGGAAACCTTTGTTCAGCGGCAAATTTTTTTGTAGAGATCCCTGCTTGGATTAGTTTTTACATCAATTTTGGAATTTGTTTTGCATCATCTTGTTAAATTTATAGAGCTATACTGGGAAAGCTATTCATGCTCCCAATCTCTCCTTTTTGTAATGAATGGCTGTGCACAGCCTTCTGAATAAATCCATCTATATGCTTCAATATAATTATAGAGAAGTATTTTATAGAGAAATTTGGTCAAATGACGAATATATCTTTCTGAATATAACTCATTGCATTTTACATATTAAGAACAAAAGCATTTTACATATTAAAAACAAAAGTATTTTATATATAAAGAACAAAAATCTGGCTAAGTGTTGAACTCACATGGCTAAGTGATGAACTGGCTATCTATTTATAGGATCAGAGTTTTCTCTAGAGTTCACATGGGTGAAATACAAACCTGCCAAAATGAGAAAACGGTTGTTATGTTTTGCATATTAAGAACAAAAATTTGGCTAAGTGTTCAAATTCACACATTTTCAATTGAAATTCATAGTTTTATAACAAAAAACTGCAATTTTAAGGTTCTTAAGTAGTAAAAAAACACACTACTCGAATAGAAAAACCCACATTTCAAAGCCAATATTGCCACTTTCAGAACCCGTTTTTGCACTTTAGAAGTGTTGATATTCACACTTACAAAGTCTAAATTTACGCTTTCAAAGTCTAAATCCCTTTGAGGGGCATTAAAATATTTAAATTTTATGTGTTCTTTCTTTCCAAACAGTTCTTAGGATTTTATGTGTTCTCTTTTCAAACATAGATATTATAGAATTAAATAACAAAGAAATCATAACATTACAATTAACAGAATATAAAATAATATTGCACAAGCTTAGTTAGAACATATAAAAAATGTTTGTCCCGATGGCGCTAATGGTAAATGATGGCGGTGATCTTGGTGTTTGTGACAAGTCATAATTTTGACTAAGCATGATGTGATTATTTTCTTCACACACGTTATACAAGCCATCATTCACCATTAGCACCGTCAGGATAACTGCCATTTCAAAATTTCATCGTATAAACCATCTCCATGTCAGCATACATTCCTTTCTCAAGGCATCGATTAGGGTGGCACATGTACAATTACTCCAGCAAAATCTATAGTTGGTATAGATTATATCTATGACTACCATCCCGCCATACTGTCATAATTATCCTTCCCCATCTGTAACATCCAAGTCAATTCACCAATTCACTATATAATGACTAAATTATACCCGGTATCGCAGCAAAATGAAATCTTCGGGAAGTCATGGCACTCTTCTTTACCGCCTTTGTTCCGTTTTCTTTGTTGTTTTATCAGAAATACTTGAGTCTTATGGTCGCTCTCTTCCTGATATATGAGCATTTCGACAGCAGTTCCCTCACAAATACTCACCACACCATGATATATGGGCATTTCGACCACTGTCGAATCCCCAAGACCAGGATTTGTCGCTAATGTGACTCATAGCTTCTAGTTGAAGAAAAGATAAAGTATAGCTTCTATTTGAAGCAAAGATAAAGTATACTAGCTTCTAGTTGAAGCAAAAATAAAGTCTCTGTAAATTCTCTGTAGTAGAGTTTGTTGTATTAGAGTCAGTGTTTGTGAGCTCAATCTTGTAGTCCTAAAATGCATTAAGAGCCCAAGCTCTATAAAAGGTGAAAGCTCTATAAAAGGTGAAAGATCGAAGTAAATTTCATCTCTGTGTAATGCGGTGAAGTTGCACTATTTTAACCTGGAATAACTTCTACTGATTTTTATTTCTTAGTAAGAAATTTTTTAATATAAATCCTATAGTAGAAGAGTCTGTGTTTTTGAGCTCAAGCTCGTACTAGTCGTGAAATGTATTAAGAGCCCAAGCTCTGTACAATTTGAAAGATCGAAGTAAATTCAATTGCCAGGAATAACTTCTATTGATTTTTATGTCTTAATAATAAATCTGTAACAGAACATTTCAATTGCCAAGTATTTATATTTCTATCTAAATTTGTAACAGAACATTTCAATTGCCGAGTATTTATATTATTCAAACCATAAATCTAGTTTTTCAATTGCCAGCTATTTATATTTTTCAATATCCCATAAGCAGGGAACATGAAACCATTTGGGTTTGATGGTCTATTACAACATGAAACATAGGCACAAAATATTCAAAACACGGTCTTTTCCTTCAATACCTTTGTTTTGGAGGATTTAGGTGTCAATATTTCCAATCCATAGGTTTCAATGATTGCAAGTATCTAGATGATTCAACAAGAATGACCAAGATAATAGGGTGTACCGGCAGCTAGAGAGGCAATGATACTGTGAGACCACAAATGCTACTATAATTATTCACTTCCTCTTGCAATTCGCCCAAGCATATTTAAAACATAGTGTTTAATAGATAATAAAACGTAGCATGGATTCAATGGTGCTTAGAGGATAAAATATTCTATCCAAGTCAATACTATAATTAAACTATATTTCTAATACTCAATTTTCCAGATCAAATATGCCACGTGTCACAATATGATCGTTCCACGTGTCACCCTGGGATACTAGATATCAACATTTAAACAACAAAATTTATAGACGTTTTGCTTCAAAGGCTTGGTTGGCAAGTGGAAATATTCTCATAGAAAGAGCAGCCGCTCTTTCTCCAAGGTCTTCTATTGTTACAATTCCCTCGTAAATGAAGGGTCAGCCGACTCTTCCTATTCCTAATATTCTTTTCATAATAGTTTGACACCGCAAGAAGGGTCGATTGATCCTTCTTGTGTTCTCTATTATGGATATAGATTTTGTTGGATAAAGGTTTTCACAATTTACTACGAAAAGAAGGGGCAGCCAATTCTTCTTGTCGGAAAACAAAAGTCGGGAGAAACAATTTTTATATGTTAAAACATCCAAGGTGTTCTATTTTGAAAATTTCCTCGTAATTGAAAGGTTGGCCGACACTTCGTCTTCCCAATATTATTTTCATAATAGTTTGACACTGCAAGAAGGGTTGGTCAACCCTTCTTGTGTTCTCCATTATGGATATATTTGAATTGCTGGATAAATGTTTTCACAATTAACTACGAAAAGAAGGGGCAGCCAATCCTTCTTGTTTGAAAATAGAAGTCAGGACAAACCATTTTTATATGTTATAACTTAGCTGATTGACTGGCTATTCAAACAATATGTGAATATTTTAGACATTGGACTTTTCACCTTTGTAGGTAACTTCATTTCTGAAGCAACAGATTGTTTAGGTACCTAAAATTCATGACCATTAGATGTATGTACAAGTTCTAATTGTGAGGTTGTAGATCCTAGTGATTGTTTGTTCACTGTAGAAATTGAATAACTATTACATTGAACAATACATGCATCAACATTGAATAGAGTTCCCACACAATCACCCTTAGCAAACACCATAGATTACTAGACCATTTTACACCCTTTGTTAGATAAAAGGAACCTGACACGAACATGAATGAGTTTTCTTCATAATACTAGGTTACATGCAAAACCTGGAATGCATAAAAATCCATTGATCCTCTTCACTATACCACCAAGGATTTTGATCAAGACTCTGCAATGACAAACTATGTTGAGAGGATAATCGCAAATCCATTATTCAAATTGTTCCTGCAATCCGCATTGCGGGTTGCGAAAACAAAGAATGAAAACATTTACAATAATATTCCCGCATCCGCAAATGCGGGTTGCAGGAATCAAATCCGAATATCCAGTAATTCACCTGTATCAAGACTGGTGAACACAAGAAGGATCGGATGACCATTCTTCCAGTCTAGAACTAGTATGAAGATAATATTGGGCAAAAGAAGGGTCGATCGCCCCTTCATTTATGAGGGAATTGTCCAAATATTCAACCTATGAAGTATAGGTTGTCAATTCATCTATATCATGAATAGTGAAGATTGCAAAAATACTAATGTCACAAGAAGGGTCGACTGATCCTTCATTTAAAAGAGAAATGAAAAAATATTAAATCTATGAAGGTTGGCACGAAAATTCCCCACAACCGACTTCCACAGTATATGGTAGGGATTGGGAAATTACCTAAGCTATAACATTTAAACAATATTTCTCAGGACTTCCAACTACTGACAAGAAGGATCGGCTAGCCCTTCTTTTAGTAGATAATTGTGAACACCAATATCCAACAATTCACCTGTATCCATAATGGTGAACATAGGAAGGATTGTACCACCGTTCTTGCAGTCTAGAACTATTATGAAAATAATAGTGGGCAGTAGAAGGGTCAGCTGACCCTTCATTCATTTATCTTGAGCCTCATTCAAATCGGGCTGTCAGTTAATGAAATTCAACTTCAAATGACTGTCATATTATGCAGACACCAATTCATTTGATCATTTGTATATTTTTTACTACTTCAAATGACCGACATATTTATCATATCGGAACACCGCAAAAACCAATTTCAAAAGTGGCAATATCAAAAGAAAAAGTATGGTTTTGGAACCTGGATTTGTCAATTTTTGAAATGGATTTGGCAGTAAAATCCACACAGCAGGTAATTTTCGAAGATGAAAAATAATAAAAGGAAACATAAACAAAATCAACATATTTACTAATTCCATCGGCTTAATTCTAGGCCGTAATATTAAGACAAGTCGATGGCTGAGATCTAATTTGGGGAATGTGGAACACGAGTTGCGGCTTTACTTGTTTTGGAATATATACAACGTTCCTGTAATCCGCAATTGCGGGTTGCGGGACTACAACTCGAAATAAAAATAGACCAAAGTTTCCGCAATCTGCAATCCGAATTGCGGGTTGCAGAAACGCATGTCACAAATCCATTACTCAAACAGTTCCCACAATCCGCAATCATGTATAACTATATAGCCACTTCAACAAGCTATAGCATGATATGAGGGTGCGTGCATTTTTCTAAAACCATGAATTATGGCGAGCATTCTCTCAGAGCATTTTTTACTACTTTTTCCATACTTTGTCAATTTCCAAAGTTTCACAAACTTGCCATACTTTTCTAGAATGATGTCACATTGCAACACTGACTTAATGATAACAACAGAACACCATCATGTGTCTTTCAATGCCATGTCATCATACATGCCATGTCATCATACATGTCATGTCATCATCACACTTTCCATGTCATCACTTCCTATGGCGTCAGTTCTCTCCTTGAGGTTCACACGTGTGAGATTTTTGCCTTCCAAAATAGAGATCAATTCATGTATAACCATAAGGGTCAAGACTGGATAAATATAAATCACAAGAAGGGTCGGCTGACCCTTCTGGCAGTCCAGAACTAGTATGAAAATAATATTGGGCACAAGAAGGGTCGGTCGCCCCTTCATTTATGAGGGAACTTTGCAAATATTCAACCTACGAAGTATAGGCTGCCAATTCATGTATATCCTGAATGTCAAAGACTGCAAAAATAATAAGCACAAGAAGGGTCAATCGACCCTTCATTTAAAAGAGAAATGAAGGACAATTAATCTACGAAGGTTGGGACAACATTTCCCCACCACCGGCTTCCGTATTATGTGGAAGGGATCGGGACATTGCCTATGTTATAACATGTAAACAATATTTATCCCGACTGCCGAAAAGAAAGATCGATCGCCCCTTCTTTTAGTAGATAATTGTGAACACCAATATCCGACAATTCACCTGTATCCAGAATGGTGAACACAAGAAGGATCGAACCACCCTTCTTGCAGTCTAGAACTATAATGAAAATAATAATGGGCAAATGAAGGACCAGCTGCCCCTTCACTCATTTAGCTCGAGCCTCATTAAAAAATGGGGTGTTGGTTAATGGCATTCAACTTCAAATGACCATCATATTATATAGACACAAATATCAAAAGAAAAATTATGGTTTTGGAACCTGGATTTTGGCACTTTTGGAAACGGATTTGACAGTTTCAGAACTGGTTTGGTCACTTTCAGAACCAGATTTTGCACTTTTGGAACCTATTTTTGGCTATTTAGGAACCGGTTTTGTCACTTTCGGAACCTTGATTTGTCAATTTCGGAATCGGTTTTGGCAATTTTGGAATCGGTTTTGGCACATACGGAACCAGTTTTGGCACTTTTGGAATCAGTTTTGGCTTTTGGAACCTGGATTTTGCAGTTTTGGAACAGGGTTTTGCTTGATTTTGGAGTTTAGAAAGGTGGTTTTAGCCCCGTCTTCAAAGTGACTTGGACTAGAATAAGTCCAAGTTTAATGAAATTGGCATTACTGGATATATAAAAAGGTTAAGCCTCTTTGCAACACTTATATTGATAAAATTATGGGTACTTCCTGTGTCCACTAGGACAACAACGTTGTTATTCTTGATATGCCCCTTAATTTTTAATGTTTGTGGCTGATGGATTCCGGTTATGGCCGCAATTGATATCTTGGGTGTGTCTTCATCTTATGTCTCTGAGGGAGGATTTTGGAGGTCACTTGTATCTTCTATGTCAGATTCATCACTGTCTGATTTTTCTTCCTCTTCTACTTCACATTGATATAGGTTTTTGGTGGTTTCTTTATTCAAACACCTATGTCTTGGGTCCCATTTCTCTCCGCGGTACTTACACTTCCCTTGTTTCATTCATTGGGATTCTAAACTGGTTTTGTTGTCACTTCTTAGCTGCGGTGGCCGATATTTTGTGTCAGATTTGGTATTTTGGATGAACCTTCGATCTTTATCATGGTTTTTGTTCCAAGTTTTTTTGAATTTTTCCTCAATGATTTTTGCCTTGTGTCTAGCCTTGTCCAGGGTTGATACATTTAATAGTTCTATTTCATCCCTGATATATGATTTCAATCCGTACACATAAGTTTGTAGACATTGACTGTCTATGAGTTTCGGCACACACGTTGCTAGGGCTTCCCATTAGTTGGTGTATTCATTGACGTCACCTTTCTGCTGTAGTCTGGTGAGCTTTGCAAAGAAGTCTTTTTCTTTTAAATATTCAAACTTCTTAAAGAAGTCATTTTTAAATGTGTTCCAATTAGGCTTAGTTGTTCATGTTCTAACCTTCCACCACATATACCAGTTGTATGCCCGACCTTCTAGTTGTATCGAAGCATATTTTATCATTTCTTCTTCCGACTTGATATTATGTACGGAGAAAAATTCTTCGGCCTTGTTGATCCACGCCATGCTCTGTTTTGATTCACCATCAAATTTTGACAATTCTAATTTAGGTTTCATTTGATATCCACCTATTGGTGGTTTTGGAGGAGAGACTGGTTGTTCAGGATGTGGAGAATGATTGTGACTGACCTCTTCTTATGGGATTTCCCCTTTGGGAGGAATTGTATTATGATAGTTTGTATTTATTGAACTGAAGGATGGTTTATTTTCCCCTAACACGCTGCCTGGTAATCTGTCTAAATATTCCTGGATTTTGCTGAATCCGGTTTCGAACTCTACTGATATCTCTCTTTTTAATCCTTCTATCTCCCATGCTACAGCTTCATTGACTTATTTTTTGATGGTGTCTGATAGTCCTTTGTGTAGCTATGCATTGATTTGGTCGAGCCTTGAGTGTAAACCTTCGATATTTTTTGAATCTCGAGCTTGGTTTTTCTCCAAATTCTCCATTTGGTTCTTCATTTCTTTCAATTCTGCCATTGATATTGTGTAAACCGTTTCTTACTAGGAAGGGGTACTTTTAAATATAATAATTAATTATTATATTTCATAGTACTCCTTATTTTGTTTTAATAATAATAATAATAATTATTAATAAAATTTGAAATATTATAATAACAATATTATAATATTTTAATTTTTGGTTTGTATGCAAGTGTACGTGAGCGAATGGAGGCAAGGAGAGGATGGAAGGGGAGGTTGCAAGGATGGGTGTTAGCTATGGGCGGAGAAGGGAGTGCATGGGGGAGAGAGGAGGGGAAGCATAGCAGAGGTGGTGGAGGGGAACATGGAAGGAAGAAGGCACGGGGAGGAGGGTAGCGGGTGTGGGGCTGGAAGAGAGGGGGGGAGGGCGAAGTAGCAGGCAGGGAGTTGGTGTGTAGGTGGGAGCATGAGGGTGCAGTAGAGGACGCAGCAGGAGGGTGGACTGGAAGCTGGGAAAAGGGCGAAGTGGAGGAGATGGCGTGGCGTGGAGAGTGGCGAGAGCGTGGAGCTATGGAAGTGGAGGACTATAGTGTGTAGTGGTTGAGAGAGGGAAAATGGATGGCAATGGAGGAGTGGGAGGAATAAGTGTGAAGTAGGAGAGGGGGTGTCGAAGGTTCCGATGAGCATTAGGCTCTGATACCACTTGGAGCAAACACGGAGCGAAAAATTCTTCTAAACCCACATTGTATTCGAAAATAAGCCACAATGAATAATTATTAAAAAAATGATGATTTTTACAATAAGAGAGAAAACCTTTTTATAGGTTTACATACACCCTTTCAAAGGAACGGTGTGTCCCTATGATTTAGCTAAGTAATATTACATTTACTATTTGAAATAATTGTTCTTTAAATATTTAGATACATAACAACGTTATTGATTTTTAATGGATACAAATGTTTGTTTTATTTTTTTTATTTAAAAAGTTTTTATGGTTTTTTTTAATTATATTTTTTGGTAATTTATGAGTTAACATGAATATTTTTAATTACTTTAAATTTTTGGTAATAGTTTTTTTTTTGAGCTATAAAGAACCTAGCTACTCTCATGCAATATAGCCAAAAATACAAATTGTAAATTATCTATTTTGAGATTCAAAGAATGAGGGAATTCAATAAGATATCCAAAACCTTAACCTTAAACTATTTCTCATTAGAAGAAAAATAAGAACTAGAGAAAATAAATGGATCTCTGGCTTGTCTTTAAAGTGAAATCCAAAGTGGGTACCATGCCTTATGTTTGTGAGGTCAAAGAGGTTAAGTTGAATAATCAATTCCTGAAAATGGAAGCCTATTTTAGTGTCCATAAAGTAAGTTGAAAGCATTAAATAACATTTTCCTCATTAAAGTTAGAGGGTCATGTCCAATAATAGTCGAGGATTATAGAGAGAGACTTATACTAAAGAGTGAATCATTATACTAAAGTGGGAAGTATTCAAATACCTCATCTCGTCCTAGTTTGATTGCATTGGGTATGAAGAGGAATCGAGGAATTTTTGACACTATTATTGACAATGCCTAGGAAATTTATCCCAAGAGTACAAATTAATCATCAAGTATTTAGGAGGAATACATATTCACATGAGGCAAGTTATAACATTACGACCAAACCCATTGATGAAGAACACATATAATAATAGTGTATCGAGATGAATAAAAAGATGGGAAAGCTAAATGGTTTGATGAAGATATGGTTATTTGAAGGAAAGAGAGAAGGCGTAGTGAAAGGGAAAATGTAACAAAACTATCACCACTATGTATATGAAATGAATGTCTTGAAATAACTACCATTATTATTATATTTTAAATTTTCACACCAAATAAAATAAATGTTAGAAGGTACATCCTAAGTGCCATTCAAGGGGGGATTGTAAAAAAGATCCAAAGAAGAACAACATGATATAAATGGATCTAGGAAATATAGAGAGGAAATATAGAGAGCACCTTATGTTGGTTGTGGAGCCATATCTTCCAGTCTCATAGATGATATTGTCTTAGCCGTACACCTCAGAGAACTATACACTCATTCCCCTACCTTTGGGGTTGTTTTCACCAACAATTTTTGGGCCCATGGTTTTGGGTAACCCGTGGTATTTTCCCATTGTATTTTCCTTATAAAAGAAAGACATTGTAATATGGCTAGGGTTGATGTATTAGGTATTATGAATTGTAAAGATATCTGAGATCAAGAAGAGAGACTATGAGACAGTGAAGAGGAAGTGCAGCAGTTGTGCTGCAGGTTGTATCCCTTCACTTTGCTGGACGGAATAATAATAAGGAATGGCAACTTCAATGTGGATGTATCCCATCTTGGGGTGAACCACGATATATATGTGTCTCTCTTGTAATGTGTGTGGGATTATATTTGCATTTATGTTTATTGTTATTGCTCTGCGATCCTATTTTTCTAACAATTGGTATCAGAGCCAAAGGTCTATTTGGTAGATAAACCCACAGGAAGCTATGGCAGAAGAAGGAAAGTTTAAGGTCGAGAAGTTTAACGGCCAAAACTTCCAGTTATGGAAGATGCAAATGGAGGACTATCTGTACCAGAAGTATCTATTCCTGCCATTGGGAGGAAGAGCAAAGTAGTTGGCGGCCATGAAGGGCGAAGAATGGGAGGTTCTTTTCAGAAAGGATTTGGGAACAATACGACTAAGCCTAGCTTCATTGGTGGATTTTAATATCTCAAAAGAAATGACAACGGAGGGTTTGATGAGCACACTAGGTAAACTTTATGAAAAACCCTCAACCTCCAATAAGGTATTTCTAATGAAGTGTTTATTTAATATGAAGATGTCTAAAGGTGGATCTATTATTAATCATTTAAATGAGTTTAATATAGTTACACATCAACTAAGTTCTATAAGTGTGAACTTTGATGCTGAGGTTAGGGATCTTCTAATCTTGTGTTCATTGCCATAAAGCTGGAATAGCTTAGTCCTGGATCTAAGTAACTCTATCTCTGGTTCAAACATCTTGAAATTTGATGGTGTTATTGGTGTTATTCTTAGCGAGAAAATGTGAAGAAAAAGCACAGGTGAGACATTAGGTAATGCGTTGACCATGGAGAGAAGGGGAAGACAAAATGAGAGAGGAAAGAGACAACGTAATCATGGCAAGTCTAAAACAGGAAGATCCAAGTCTAAACTGGAAAAAATAGAGTGCTAGAACTGTGGAAAGAAAGGACATCTGAAGAAAGACTGTAGATCTCTAAAGAAAAAAGGAGATGCACAGCAAGAAACTACCCGGGAAGCAAATGTACTAGGTGATGCGTTACAAGATGCTTTGATTCTTGCATTAGATAATACTAGTGATTATTGGGTAGTAGATTCAGGGGCTTCATGTCATGCTACACCCCATAGGAAACATTTTCATGATTATGTTCCAGGCGATTTTGGACATGTTTTATTGGGTGATGATGAGCCATGTAAATTTGTTGGAATGGGTAAGGTATGGATAAAAGTTAAGAATGGAACTGATTGGCTGTTGAAATATGTAAGGCATATTCCTGGTATGAAAAGAAATATGATCTCAACAGGGCAGTTGGGAGATGGCGGCTGTCTATCTACATTTGGAGAAAAGTGGTGGAAGATTACTAAAGGATCAGTGTTGATAGAAAAAGGAGACAAGGTAGGTACGTTGTATTCATGTCCTCATAATACTGACTATTCTATCTCTTTAGCTTCCACAGGAACATATATAGCATTGTGGCATAATAGGATTGGCCACATAAGTGAGAAGGGGATGCAGATTCTCCACTCAAGGAAGTTGCTGCCATATTTGAAGTAGGTAAGTTTGGAATTCTGTGAAAACTGTGTTTATGGAAAACAGAAGAGAGTCAAATTTCTCAGGGTTGGGAAACAAAAGAAGAATGAAAAGTTAGAGCTTGTGCATATAGATGTATGGGGACCAGATTAGGTACAATCTCTTGGTGGATCTCATTACTATGTTACATTTATTGATGATGTAACTAGAAAAACATGGGTTTATTGCATTAGACAAAAATATGATGTGTTTGCTACTTTTAAGAAGTGGAAAGCTTTGGTTGAGAATGAGACAGGAAAAAATTTGAAGTGCCTCAGATCTGATAATGGAGGTGAGTACTGCGGCAAGGAGTTTGATAGTTAATGTTCATACCATGGGATTCATAGAGAGAAGATAGTCCCAGGAACACCACAAGAAAATGGTGTGTCTGAAAGGATGAACAGAACAAGCATGGAGCATGCAAGGTGTATGAGATTGCATGCCAGGTTTCCCTTACAGTTTTGGGAAGATGCTATAAATACTGTTGTTTATTTAATAAACAGAAGACCTTTAAGTGCTTTGGATGGTGGTATTCTAGAGGAGGCATGGACAAATAAAAAGATAAACTGCTCATTTCTGAGAACGTTTGGTTGTGAAGCATTTGTCCATATTGATCAAAATAATAGAACAAAGCTTGAAGCTAAATCCAAGAAATGTACCTTTATTGGATATGGGGTTGATGAATTTGGTTATCGCTTATGGGATTATGAAAATAACAAAATCATCAGGAGTAGAGATGTGATATTCAATGAAAAGGTCATGTATAAAGATGAGTTGCAGGGAAAGAAACAGGAAAAGGAAAACACAGAGTACACAGTAATTGATGAAATTAAAGAAAATGAAGTTCCAAAGGTGCTAGAAAATCAAGAATAGCATCAAGTACCTGGAACTCCTACAACTGCAAGAAGATCTACCAGGTTAAGTATACTCCCTGAACGATACTCTCATTCAATGTATTATTTATTAATGACTAATGCTGGTGAACTAGAGTGTTATGAAGAAGTAATGCAGTTGGAAACTAGAAAGAAGTGGGAGCAAGGCATGAATGAGGAGATGGACTCATTGGTAGGAAACCAGACTTGGGATTTGGTTCATTTTCCTACTGGTAAAAGAGTATGGCAGAACAAATGGATCTATAGGTTGAAGAAAGAAGAAGGAGGTAAGAAACAGTACAAGGTGAGACTTGTTGTAAAGGGGTTTTCACAGAAAAAAGGTATAGATTTTGATAAAATATTTTCTCTTGTTGTTAAGATGACTTCAATTAGGACTATCTTAAGTCTAGTGGCGATATAATATTTGCATCTTGAACAGTTAGATGTAAAAACAATCTTTCTCCATGGGGATTTGGAGGAAGAGATATATATAGAAGCCACAAGGGTATGAGGTCAAAGGTAAGGAGAACTTGCTATGCAGGTTGAAGAAGCGCTTGTATGGATTGAAGCAAGCTCCAAGGTAGTGGTATTTAAAATTTGACAGGTTTATGACAGAACAAGGTTATAGTAGATGTCATTCTTACCACTGTGTATATTTCAAGAAGCTAGACAATGAAAGATATATTATCTTGTTATTGTATGTGGATGACATGCTTGTTGCAGGGTCTAACATGCAGGATATAAATGTACTCAAAAGGAAGCTAGCTAATTCATTTGCGATGAAGGATTTGGATGCTGCAAAGCAAATCCTTGGTATGAGAATAACGAGAGACAAGAAAAATCGCAAATTGACATTGTCTTAGAGTGAGTACATACAAAAGGTGTTGGAGAGGTTCAGAATGTAGAATGCAAATCCAGTTAGTACACTTTTGGCCAGCCATTTCAGTCTAAGTAAGGAAATGTGTCCCAAGACACAAGAAGAGACATATTACATGTCAAGATTCCCTATCAATCAGCAGTTGGTAGTTTGATGTATGCCATGGTGTGCACAAGACCAGATATTGCACATGCAGTGGGAGTTGTGAGCAGATATATGAACAATCCAGGTAAAGAACATTGGAAGGCAGGACAGTGGATTCTCAGGTATTTGAGAGGTACTACCACTTAGGAATTATGTTTTGGAGGTTCAGATACTATCCTACATGGATATGTTGATGCAGATATGGCAAGTGATAAGGATAGCATGAGGAGCACCATAGGGTATGTGTTTACTGTAGGTGGAACAACAGTAAGTTGGATTTTGAGATTGCAGAAGGTTGTTGCACTTTCAACAATAGAAGCAGAGTATGTTGATGTTACAGAGGCTAGTAAAGAGATGATTTGGTTGCAGAGGTTTATGGAGGAAGTGGGTAAGAAGTAGAAGGATAGAAGGTTGTATAGTGACAGCCAAAGTGCCATTAATCTTGCAAATAACTCAACATTCCATTCCAGGACTAAACATTTACAGCTCAAGTACCATTTCATATGCTTTGTTCTAGAAGATGAATTGTTGAAGCTAGAAACGATACATACTAGCCATAATCCTACAGACATGTTCACAAAGGTAGTGACCAGAGAGAAAATGAGTTCCTGCTCGGTTTCAGTTGGCCTTCTAGCATGAAGTTGAAGATGAGAAAGTTGCCAAGTCTAAGGTCCAGCAAGTAAAGCAACAGTGGAGTTGTTGTGATCAGTCTCCAAGTGGGAGATTGTTGGTTGTGGAGCCAGATCTTCCAGTCTCATAGATTATATTGTCTTAGCCGTGCACCTCAGAGGATTGTACACTCATTCCCCTACCGTTGGGGCTGTTTTCACCAACAGTTTTTGGGCCCATGGTTTTGGGTGACCCGTGGTATTTTCCCATTGTATTTCCCTTATAAAAGAAAGACATTGTAATATGGCTAGGTTTGATGTATTAGGTATTATGTATTGTAAAGATCTCTGAGATCTAGAAGAGAGACTGTGAGATAGTGAAGAGGAAGTGCAGCGGTTGTGCTGCAGGTTTTATCCCTTCACTTTGCTGGATGGAATAATAATAAGGATTGAAAACTTCAGTATGGATGTAGCCCATCTTGGGGTGAACCACGATATATCTGTGTCTCTCTTGTAATGTGTGTGTGATTATATTTGCATTTATGTTTATTGTTATTGCTCTGCAACGTTGTTTTTCTAACACCTTATATGTACGTGCAAAGATTACATGTACCACATGGTAGAAGATGGTGGAGTACATGAGAAATCTCCATTAGAGTGAATATAAGATGAAATAATTAGTTCACATCAATAATTAAGATATAAGTAAAGAATTGTCACATTCCCTCCCCTAGACCCAATGCAAGGAAGGGAATATGATACCAATATCTGGGCTTTTACATAAACTCAGCCCATTCATTAGATTCATACAATTAAAAATAAAAGTGTGCAGATGCAAATCAAGCAAGTATGCACAACGGAATTAAAACATCATCCACACACAATTCATGCTCATCCAGCATATCAAAATAATCATCACATTAAACATTGTAAAAGTAAATACGCATAGAGAATACTTTTCTTCATTGTGCACTTGTCCCAAGCAACTAGCTATGTTGCTGCAACGTTCCACCCAACCATATGCCAGTTGTGTTCATCAATCTCTCAACACAACTGCCACCCCCCGAGCTGGGAATGATTCTTACAAGGAAAGGGAACATTCAAGCTCATGCACAGCCAAAGCAATAGATACCCATAATCCACACCCCAACATACTCTTTTCTCACAAAGCAAGAATAATCATTGGCATGGATACACATTATAACAATGGGATTTAGAAACAAGATGGCCATGGGTTTTCCCCAAATCATGGGCATCCCAAAAACGAATTGGGAGAGGAAAATTCAACCATAGGGAAGAAAATGATTTCTCCCACAGATATATAAGCATTCATTGGGCCAAAATAGCCTCTATAGACCCCAAATCGATTTCCCCTTCCTTCCCAACTGGTGTATAACACAAAAACGCCCTTCTCCCACCTGAGAATGAAGGAAAACACAGAAAAACCATGGAAGAAAACGCCCAGGGTGATCCCAGCTCGTGAGAGAGCCAAAACTGGTTAATGGATAATGGCTTGGGGAGCAATTCATGGCTCTCTTCTTTCCCAAGAGGCCTAGCACGATTTTCCATGAAGGGTGGCTTTCCCATACTCGAATTTGGACAGCCATACCTCCCATTCCCCAAGGCATTAACTACCTCAACAAACTGTTGGAAGAAATAAAAGATTGGGTACAAAATTCAACCTAGGTAGTTGAGGGTTCATGGGTTCTCTCACTGACATTTGGCTTGACTTGATTGGTTCAAGGGTTTGAATGTTTTCCCTCACAATTCCTTGAAAAATCATGCCCCCGTCTCTTGTTGCATTGCATAGCTAGTTGTGGGTATTTTATTAAAATGTATATTTACCTGATGTTTGAAATTCCAATGTGTCTGGCTAACACACAAACCATATGCATCAATAAATCGATGGCTGGGCCTTGGCCTTGAGCTCCTCACCATGATTTTATAACAATATTACATCATTTATAATTTTAATGCAATAGGGTCAAGATTGGGATATGACAAGAATAAAAAGGGGGATGTTATATCCGACACTAAGTCACTAGACAACATGATCATGAAGGAGGAATTGGTCATAAAACATGGATTGTAGTGGGTTGATGGAATTTAATGATTCTTTCTCATACATATAATTGCAATGAAAATTTGGACAAAAAACAAATTTTTTGAATATGATGAATTATGAAAATTACATGTAGAACTTATTAGAATATGGTGTAAAAATATGAAATGTAGAAATATCAAATGACCTCCAAAATATATATCTTCTGTTTATGAAAAAAAATTATAACTTAGAAAAACTCATGTTCTTCTAAAAGTGGTATGTTACTTTTTCCCTAAAATATAATACATGTGTTTGCATTAATGTGTAAATTTAGTAACAAAATGACAATTTATTGTAACATATTTGTAGAATTATAAATAATAGTCATTTCTTGTGCACCACTGCTTTTTGTATTAATTTTTCATATTTTTTAATTAATAATTTCACTGAATCCTTGAAGTTACTAGGACAAGCATTGAGACTAGGTTTGAAGGTCTTACCATAATCAATCAATCTTTTGTTTTGTTTTAATGTATAGATCTTTGTTTGAACTTGTCTAACATATGATTTTTTCTGCAAATGGTTGAGGCAATATAAAGTTATAGTAGACAAAATGCCTATGTATTTTAGAATTATGGCACATATACACATAAAATTGAATAAAAATTAGAAAACAACATACATACATATACATATACATATACATATACATATACATATACATATACATATATATATATATATATATATATATATATATATATGGAATCTACATACAAATATTTATAAGTGTACGCAATTTCATTGATGATGAATATGTGGACCATATTTTAAAAAATCAGAAAAATTGAGATAATGATAGGGAGCAAGAAAAACATGAGTGTGTTTTTGTTTATGTAGTTTGAACCGCTAGGTTTGTCACTTTGGAGCTCAAAGCAAAGTATCCAACTCATCCAACACAAAGGTGAAAAGACAATCCTACACTTTTTTTATTTATTTCATAGGAACATATATGCATTAAAAAGGTGCACTTGCTTTTTAGTTATACAATTCTACTCACATTACTATATTGGAAACATGTTATTTTCACATATCAAGCTTCAAAACCTTGTTTTAAGGGAATTAAGACCTATTTTTCTCTTATATTCAAGACCCCTTGATCCATCCCCTTTGAATAAAATCATATAATGGTACCTAGGATATCACTAGAATGTGAAAGAACACATAGATAGGGAATGCGTCATGGTTGGAGACCTTGATCACAGTGCTTGAGGCCTGAAAGCTTTGTTTTCCTATGTAAGATTCTGGTTTTCCTTTACAACTATATTCTATATCCTTATACTTGTCACTATGTAATGTCCCTTGTTAGGAATTTTATTAAAATGTGAATTTTCCACTTTTTTTCCCTAGTTCGACCTTTGGCTAGTTTTGATCTCTAGGTCCCAAATTTTCCCCAAATGATCCCAAATCTTCTGAGAAGGTATATGAATGATATTATAACATAAATATGTGTTTCAGGGATGCCTTTGGACCTTTAAAATACTTCTGTAAATACTCTTTCAATTCTGGTCAATGTAGGTAACTTTACTATTGATTTCCCTTTGACTAATATTGGTCTCTAGGTCTCAAATTGACTCCAAATGCCTTCAAATCTTCAAGGAAGGTGTATGAATTATATTAGGACTTGAATATGATGTTCAGGGATGAAATATGGCCACCAGAAAACCTCTTCAAACTCTCTTAAGATTCTAGACCAAGTATGCAATTTTACTAGTAATTTGGGGTTCAAATCCCCCTAGGGTAAGAACTGAAAATGGCTTCCCAAATGCCTCCAAACCCACTCAAATTTATAAAAAAAGGTAAGGAATGTATTAAGGATTTTATTAAGGTCTCATTTGCACTATTAATTGATTATTATATCTGTTCCAACCCTCTCTCATTCAACTGCAAAAATCACCAATTCGACCCTTGGGGAAATGGCACTATTTCCTCTCGCAATGCAATTAAACCGAGTAAAAATACTTCAAATGCTCAAGTACAGTACATGAAACTCGTAAAATACATCCATGGCAGTACAGTAATCACAAATGCATCAGATAATCATCAATTCATCTGAAATCATCAACATTACATTGGTTCACAACAAGGTAGTGGGGAAATGGCACTGTTCTTTCATTAAAGATGCGATTTACACATTTCTACTTGGAATTTCGACCTGAAAGTTTATGGATATGAATAAAAGAGTATTTAATTCATATTAGAAAAGAAATGAGGCATTAGAAACTCCCCCAAAGAGTACAATAGTTCACCAAAAATGCCCTCCCTCAAGGATCAAGAATATGGCATCAAAATTGCAAATGGTTGGAGGAGTGAGCTGCAATAGAAGAAACCATGAGCTACCTTGTAGCTTACACCTACAAATAAATACTCCATTAAATCTCCAAATGAAAGGTCTGAATGGCCTTTCCAATTACTAACTTGGATGGGAATCTTTCACCCTCAAAATTGGCTAAGGCAAGAAACTAGTCATCCACTAGCTCTCCCTCTTCACAAATGCAATTGCAAATTCTACAAATGATCAAAATATATTTTCATTATTTTTTATTGACATTTATAAAGTTATAATTTCGTCCATGGGTCGAATTCCTTTCAAGAGACTCATGCCAACTCAAGTTGGGAAGAGATTCCAAAGAACACCACTTGTACAACAATTCATAGTCTCCCACTTCCACCAAATCACATGTGGAAGCATCTTAGCTGCCCTAACACCCTTGAGAGCCCTCTTGGAGTCTATTTTTAGCCCTGACATGTCATATATGTCATATGTCGGCCTTCAGGTCTGATTTGTGTCATAGGTGTCATAGCATCTTCATCATTGTTATCATAGAGCTAGGGAATCTAGCCCAAGTGTCTCACTAGCTCCAAATTGCCTCTTCCTCTTCCATGGGAGTTACGCTTCCTCTATATTTCAACCTTGGATGAGTCATGCCATGAATAATACCTTTGGACTCCCCCAAGTATGTTACCATTCACCTTGAATTCGAATTGGTGAGAGAATGATGCCAAGTGTAGTGGGGAAATCTAGCCATATGTGGGTCCCACTTCCTCTATGTGTCTTCATGATCAAATGCCACTTTTATTTTCACTTGTATATATTTATTTAGCTCCTTTATTAAATATTTATTACATTCTAATGTTCAAACATAATTTATTATCCCCCTTATTTCAAATTCCAAATATTCCACCCCAAACTTAGGAAACTAGTAATTTTCCTCCTTGGCAATTATTTGACCCTTAACATCAATTTTACAAAATCTAATGAATATGGCCAATTTGATTAGGCCATTGTGACCCAATTCCAAATTTGGGACATGACAAATCCTCCCTTCCCATTATTTCTTGTCCTCAAGCAATTTCAAACATGGGTGTTGAAGAACCTGCTTCCTGTATAATTCTTTGAAGTTGCCATTGAATTGCCCAACCTTGAGTCTTTGATTTTCCATGAAGATTTTAGAGAGGAACCACCATGCTTGCTGCTACACTACTCTGATAAAAATCACTTTATTAAGTGGGAAATCCATCTCCCATACTTCTTGTTTCCCCAAAAAATTGAAACCAATGAGACAAAAATTATTCCAGGGTCCCATTGCTTGTATTGCACCCCAACAATTAAGAGTGCTCTCCAACCCATACCATTACATAAGAGGATTCATGGATCCCATTTTCTTGTATGCATTCTTCCAAACATCATGAGTACAAAATTTATATCATCAAAGTACATAACAAAATAATGAAAATGTACATCAAGGAGATGCTTCATCAAAGAGTCATGAAAGTGCTTATACCTCCAAGTATGTAGACCACCATTTTCCAAGTGCATACAATCTTCAAGTTACCCATCAAATCTGCTCCAATGACATAGGTGAGGATCCCATGTCCTATAATGCTGCTCCAAATGGATGTGATATGCATCAAAACATTCAGCCATGTATTCCTTCATCCAAGAAGTGAATGAAGAGTCTCCACTAAAATCTGAAGCAAATAATGAGCATAAAAAATGAGACTTCAAAGGACTCAAATAAGTCTCACCCATACATCCATGAATGTGAGAATCATAAATATGTAACAAAGTATGTGGCTTCCAAAAAAAATGTTCTCCCATTATAAATCTATTCACCCAAGTGTTGGATGAAGTTCCTCTAACATCAAATGAACCAAGTGTTGAGCAAGAAAAACCATGAGTTTTCAAGTGACTCAAATGCATATCATAGGTGCATCCATGTATATGTGAATCATCATAAAGTGACAAATGATGTTGATGCAAATGTGAATAAGAATGTGCTCCAACCATGTCATCATAAAAGGTAAATCTAGGAGTTCCATACTCCTCATGTGGCACCATCAAAAAGAACCCTTTCACCCATACTTCATTGAGACTAATGCTCCAAAACATGGAATTGTAGGATGTAGGAGAAAGAAATAACTCACCCAAATGATCAAAAAGTGCAGAAGTTTCATCATGGAAAGGATCCATATGGGTAGTATCATGCAGCTTCTTCAAAAGTGTGAAACCTTTGTCATAGATTGGTTCCAATGTAGAGGAATCATGCTCTTCTTTAAAAATTGCATAACCTTCATCAAGAGACAATTCAAGTTCCTCTTCCACCACATCAAGTGTTTGGATCTCTTCAAGTTCATCTTCAAACACATTAAGCACATTCAAATTTCCACATTTCTTATGATCCACCATGTCATGAGAATCCTCCAAACAATCTACCATTTGACAATCTGAAACATAGGAGGAAAAACAAGTATCTTGCAACTTTTCAAGAAGTTGCTCATTTTGAATTATGAGATTATGAATATCCTCATTATTCTTCAAGTATGCATCATGTAACAATTCATTAAGCTCAAACAAATGGTTTCTATCAAAAAGCAAAGACATGAAATTACATTTGATGTGGCACATTGCTCTTTGAATCTTCTCCATGTCTTCAAGGAAGGATGTTTCCTCCAATGAAGTAGCTCTCCAACAAGAATTTGACACCAATGCTCAAGTGTCATGGAGAATGTTGAGGGACTCTTGGATATTATTTTCATTCATCTTTAAGGACCCTTCAAGAAAATGAGGCTCTTGCAAATGAACCTCCTCATCTTCTTCATTTTTTCTTGGACCAACTTCATGAAGCTCAAGTGGTGATGGGGAAGTTGATCTTGGTTCTTCCTCAACTGCTACAAGGTCTTCATTATCATGTTTAATGGAACTTGGGCTTGCAGAAACACTTTCAAAAGTGATCTCTATGTCACCAACATAGAGGTGCGAGAACCCATCAGTAGGTACTCCTTCATAGTTTAAGCATCCATCAGTAGATGCTCTTTGGTTCATGTCTAAGCTAGAAGGTGTCTTGAAATGATCTTCCATTTTTTCAATAGAATATTCTTCATGCTCTTGTGATGTCTCTTCATTTCTATCCTTCAAGCAAGATGATGCATTTTTCACCTTGTTTTCCTTATGATCAATATCTTTGGAATCTCTTTTTGAAGAATTCCCAAAAGCTCTCCTCAAGTGGGACATAATTTCATGCACACATATATGATACTCACTCCAAGGTTCTTTACAATAAGGGCATAAACCTTTCTTTAATAACTCCACATCTTCATTTTGGGCCTATTTTCAAAAACATGTTCAGCATAGTACTCAAAAGACATGGCATTTTGTATATTTTTTCTCAAAGCGAGATATTCTTGATATTTTTGATATTGTTGGAGCAAGGTTTTATATGTTGCTCTCCATCTTTGGAACTCACTCATAGAATTATCCTTGGTTGGTGTGACACACTCATATTCATCAGATAATTCATAAGAATAATCTTCATTTCTCTTGAAATTATAAGAAGTGTTGCATGATGGCACCTCTTTCTCGTACCATTCACATTCTGCTTCATATTGCTCATAAGCATTTGCATTTTCCTCATAAGAATTGTACTCATAGGATTCATCATAATAGTAATACATGGATGCCAATTATTCTTGAATGTGTGTACCTAATCCACAGGTGCAAGGACCATGCTCTGATACCACTGTAATGTCCCTTGTTAGGAATTTTATTAAAATGGCAATTTTCCACTTTTTTTCCCTAGTTCGACCTTTGGCTAGTTTTGATCTCTAGGTCCCAAATTTGCCCCAAATGATCCCAAATATTCTGAGAAGGTATATGAATGATATTATAACATAAATATGTGTTTCAGGGATGCCTTTGGACCTTTAAAATACTTCTGCAAATCCTCTTTCAATTCTGGTCAATGTAGGTAACTTTACTAGTGATTTCCCTTTGACTAGTATTGGTCTCTAGGTCTCAAATTGACTCCAAATGCCTTCAAATCTTCAAAGAAGGTGTGTGAATGATATTAGGACTTGAATATGATGTTCAGGGATGAAATATGGCCACCAAAATACCTCTTCAAACTCTCGTAAGATTCTAGACCAAGTATGCAATTTTAATAGTAATTTGGGGTTCAAATACCCCTAGGGTAAGTACTGAAAATGGCTTCCCAAATGCCTCCAAACCCACTCAAATTTATAAAAAAATGTAGGGAATGTATTAAGTGTTTTTTTAATGTCTCATGTGAACCATTAATTGATTATTATATATGTTCCAACCCTCTCCCATTCAACTGCAAAACTCACCAATTTGACCCTTGGGGAAATGGCTCTGTTTCCTCTCCCAATGAAATTAAACTGAGTAAAAATACTTAAAATGCTCAAGTATAGTACATGAAACTTGTAAAATATATACATGGAAGTACATTAATCACAAATGCATCAGAAAATCATCCATTCATCCGAAATCATCAACATTACATTGGTTCACAACAAGGTAGTGGGGAAATGGCACTGTTCTTTCATTAAAAAGGATATTTACTCATTTATACTTGGAATTTCGACCTGAAACTTTCTAGAGATGAATAATGGAGTATTTAATTCATATTACAAAATAAATGGGGCATTGTAAACTCCCCCTAAGAGTACAATAACTCACCAAAAATGTCCTCCCTCAAGGATCAAGAATATGGCATCAAAACTGGAAATGGTTGAAGGCGTGAGCTGCAATAGAAGAAACCATGAGCTACCCTGTAGCTTACACCTACAAATAAATACTCCATTAAATCTCCAAATGAAAGTTCTGAATGGCCTTTCCAATTACCCACTTGGATGGGAATCTTTCACCCTCGAAATTGGCTAAGGCAAGAAACTAGTCATCCACTAGCTCTCCCTCTTCACAAATGTAGTTGCAAATTCTACAAATGATCAAAAGCTGGTTTCATTCTTTGTTATTGAAATTTATAAAGTTATAATTTCCTCCATGGGTCGAATTCCTTTCAAGAGACTCATGCCAACTCAAGTTGGGAAGAGATTCCAAAGAATGCCACTTGTACAACAATTCCTAGTCTCTCACTTCCACCAAATCACATGTGGAAGCATCTTAGCTTCCTTAAAACCCTTGAGCACCCTCTTGGAGTATATTTTTATCCCTGACATGTCGTCTATGTCATATGTCAACCTTCAAGTCTGATTTGTGTCATAGGTGTCATAACATCTTCATCATTGTTGTCATAGAGCTAGGGAATCTAGCCCAAGTGTCTCACTAGCTCCAAATTGCCTCTTCCTCTTCCATGGGAGTTACTCTTTCTCTATATTTCGACCTTGGATGAGTCATTCCATGAATAATACCTTTGGACTCCCCCAAGTATGTTACCATTCACCTTGAATTCGAATTGGTGAGAGAATGATGCCTCTAGCCATATGTGGGTCCCACTTCCTCCATGTGTCTTCATGATCAAATGCCACTTTGATTTTCACTTGTATATATTTATTTATCTCCTTTATTAAATATTTATGCCATTCTAATGTTCAAACATCATTTATTATCCCCCTTATTCCAAATTCCAAAGCTTCCACCCCAAACCTAGGAAACTAGTAATTTTCCTCCTTGGCAATTATTTGACCCTTAACATCAATTTTACAAAATTTAATGAATATGGCCAATGTGATTAGGCCATTCTGGCCCAATTCCAAATTTGGGACATGAAACACTACTACCCAAAATTAATTAATGAAGGTCATATCCCACCTAAAGTATTCAAATACCTCATCTAGTCCTACTTTGATTGCATTGGGTATGACGAGGAATCGAGGAATTTTTGACACTACTATTAACAATGCCAAGGGAAAACTGCATCAAAGTACACTTCCAAGTGAATAAAAGAAGCCACTCAATCATAAATTTATCCCAAGAGTACAAATTAATTATGAAGTATTTAGGAGGAATACATATCCACATGAGGCAAGTTATAACATTAAGACCACACCCACTGATGAAGAACACATAAAAGAATTGTGTATCGAGATGAATAAAAATATGGGAAAGTTAAATGTTTTGAAGAAGATATGGTTATTTGAAGGAAAGAGAGAAGGAGTAGTGAAAGGGAAAATGTAACAAAATTACCACCACTATGCATATGAAATGAATGTCTTGATATAACTGCCATGATTATTATATTTTAAATTTTCATACCAAATAAAATAAACGTTAGAAGGCACATCCTAAGTTCCATCCAAGTGGTTGTAAAAAAGAACCCAAGAAGAAAAACATGATATAAATGGATCTAGGAAATATAGAGAGCACCTTATATGTACGTCTAAAGATTACATGTAGCACATGGTAGAAGATGGTGGAGTACATGAGAAATCTCCATTATAGTGAATATAAGATGAAAGAACTATTTCACATAAAGATTACATGTAAAAGATGTTGGAGTACATGAGAAATCTACATTAGAGTGAATATAAGATGAAAGAACTATTTCACATCAAGAATTAAGATACAAGTAAAGAATAAAAGGGTGGATGTTATATTGACACCGAGTCACTGGACAACGTGATCATGGAGGAGGAATTGGTCATAAAACATGGATTGTAGTGGGTTGACGGAGTCTAATGATTCTTTCTCATGAATATAGTTGCAATGAAAATTTAGACAAACAACAAACTTTTGAATATGATGAATTATGAAAATTACATGCACAATTTATTAGAATAAGTTTGTAAAACTATAAAATGTAGAAGTATCAAATTACCTCCAAAATATATGCCTTTTGTTTATGAAAAAAAATATAACTTAGAAAAACTCATGTTCTTGTAAAGGTGGTATGTTACTTTTCCTCTAAAATATAATACATATGTTTGCATTAATATGTAAATTTAGTAACAAAATGACAATTTTTTGTAACATATTTGTAGAATTATAAATAATAGTCATTTCTTGTGCACCATTACTTTTTGTATTTTTTCATATTTTTAAATTAATAATTTCAATGAATCCTTGAAGTTATTAGGTCAAGCATTGAGACTAGGTTTGAAGGTCTTATCATAATCAATCAATATTTTGTTTTGTTTTAGTGTATAGGTTTTGAACTTGTGTAACATATGATTTTTTCTCCAAATGGATGAGGCAATATAAAGTTATAGTAGACAAAATGCATGTGTATTTTAGAATTATGATACATATACACACAAAATTGAATAAAAATTAGAAAACAACACACACACACACACACATATATATATGGAATCTACATACATATCTTTATAAGTGTACACAATTTCATTGATGATGAATGTGTGGACCATATTTAAAAAAAATCATAAAAATGGAGATAATGATAGGGAGCAGGAAAAATGAGTGTGTTTTTGTTTATGTAGTTTGAACCACTAGGCTTGTCACTTTGGAGCTCAAAGCAAAGTAGCCAAGTCATCCAACACAAATGAAAAGAGACAATCCTGCAATTTATTTATTTATTTCATAGGAACATGTATGCATTAAAAAGGTGCACTTGGTTTTTAGTTATACAATTCTACTTGCATTACTATATTGGACACATGATATTTGTACATATCTAGCCTCCAAACCTTGTTTTAGGGGAATAAGACCTATTTTCCTCTCTTATAGTCAAGACCCATTGACCCATCCCCTTTGAATAAAATCATATAATGGTACCTAGGATATCACTTGAACGTGAAAGAACACATAGATAGGGAATGTGTCATGGTTGGAGACCTTGATCATAGCGCTTGAGGCCTAAAAGATTTTTTTTCCTATATAAGGTTTTGGTTTTCCTTTACAACTATCTTATATATCCTTAGACTCGTCACTACTACCCAAAAATAAGAAATGAAGGTCATATCCCACCTAAAGTCCAAGGATACCATATAAATATCCTATATGATGTTTCAATGCATATTTTATCACACTTGAGCCTAAGAATCATTTTTAAATTTTGAATGCCCATAGTGTCCTTACCTAACCATTTCCAATACCTAAAGACCCAATAGTTTTGTTGAAAACATAATAATGTCCCTTGATAAACCACTCATATTCGAAACATACAATGTTCATGTGTGGTGGTTCAAGGTCTTGTTCATTGTGGTTAAGCTTAATAAGTAAGGTTTAGGGTTGGAGGCTCATGTTTCCCTCCTCTAAAAATGTCTAAGAACCAAATACCCATCCATGATGCCCAATACCTTGTGTAGTGCTCTGGTTTTACAGCAGAGCACTATGTAATATTTCTCAGTTAATTTTCTACTTATTAAACTTTATCAAGTGTATGGGAGTAATTTCTAAAAATTACTATGTGCCTAAATAATATTTAGTCTTCTGTCGTGTTTTTTTTATCAACATTACATTCGTAATTTAAAATAGACAAACATATCAATATTTCCTTTTCAACAATCATGTTCTAGCATAAGAATATGTTTCACAACTCAGTAAATCAGTAAATAGCAAGTTATGCATGTTTACAGTAAGTTTTAGCATAGTAGTCAATAACGGAAATTACCTGACGCTGATGCTAACCGTAAGTTGTAGCAGGTTGTATAACCCTTAGACAGCCAAACTGAAGTGTCCACCCTACCGACCAGCTATTATCTTGCTGGCCCTTGGAAATCAAAGGATTTCCAAGCCCCCGAGCCCACAATCTGATAATCCCGAGAGCAGTCTTTCCTTCTGTTCTCAAAATCCTTCTGTTCTCCAAACTTCTCTTCTCCAAACTTCTTTTCTTCCCCCATAAAAAAAAGACCTCCCCTTTCTCCAAGCTCTCCCCCTCTATATAATTTCCCTTCCTCGAGAATATCTTGGGCTTACTCCACCGCCCCAAAATCCCCCTCTCGAGCCCCTCAACATTTACTCCTATCACCAGTTCATTCATACACGGTTCTTTATAAAAATGTATAATTAATTACTCTCATGGAAAAATTAGTTGGTTTTGGATTGACGGTCGTAAGTATTTATTACGGTGGGGATTATCACCCCAAGGTTATCCATTCGGGACAAGCTTCATTAAATACAAGTCTATTCGCTATCCTTGGTATTTAATGTTTATTAATGTAATTAATAAAATATTATATAATTAGTTGCCCCTTTTCAACTTGGACGTGATGTGTCTTAATGGTCCACCTTATCCGTCGAGACTACTTAGCTTGAGGTTTAAATTCCAAGATTAACATTGAATAATTAAATAACTATTTTCCATCACATCATGTTCATTCCAAAAAGGATTATCCTATTATGGCTAACTTTTGAAATGGAAATAATCACACAATATTAATTTATAAATCAATATTTTAGATCTTACTTATATTGCATTTGTTACGATAGGGATATAAATGTTGCTGGAATATTATTAATTAAGTAATAATAATAATTAGATCCCCATTTATTAATTAATAATAATAATTAAATCACCCTTTAAAAATAATAAAAGGTGAATCAATCATAGTATTCTTAATTATTTGTTTATCACATGAGTACCCTATCATCAACATAGCATCCTTGTTCTTATAAACAAAGCACTTGTGAGGGCTTAAACAATTTTACTAATTAATTAGACACTATCATTACCCTATTCACAACAGTTCTCCTATGACAATGTTAACTGACGACACTTGTCTTAGTTTATTATTACAATGTTTTCATATAATTACTAATTCACTTATTTACACATTGAAAACCTAACCATTCATTACCTAAGTTGATTGATGTATCCTTAACTGAGTTATCTATGACATTTATACTACTATTCAAGCATGACAAGTATGTTATACACCAGTAATATTGTACAAGTACAAGGTGTGCATGCATGGCCAGTGTATGCACATGTCGGACATGTACTATAAACAAACCCCATTCCGCCTATGCATACTTGCTAACTAATAATAGTATCTACCCCCATGCAGAAGAGCAAGCATAATATATAGTATAATTACTTTAACATCCTCGGTTATTTAACAGTTAACCCTTTACGATTTACATCATTGTCTGTATGTTTACATTAGTTTAATCAATCAAGTACAGGAAGGGTGCCTACTTCCACTAACTCAGAATCAAGGAATACTAAACCCTCAACAGTACTAACTAACACATCCTCCCGTCATAACCTACGTCCAGCATCCTCCCTATCCTCCCTCTGCTAGTACAACAGTGGATGTCGGACTCACCGATCTGACCACATAGAACTTGAGAGCGATAGCGTCGGCTGAACAGCGGACCTATCCTCCCCTAGCAAGCATCCGACCATCGTCATCACAACAACATGGGGAGCGTGTCTCAGCACGGCCCTCCCACGACCTCGGGTCTCATGGAACCATAGGGTGGGAAACACATCCATCCCTCTCAACATACTGGGCCTACGCCCTTATCAACTCATACTTGCTGCTATCGGGATTATCAGTTTGTGTTATCGTATTCCTCATTTTGGCTGCTAAGGTTTGTTGTATGAACATGTTTTTCCTTTCCAATATATATCAGATCAAGTAACTGGCTATCCCGTAGCCCCTGTGTCCTGTAGGTTAGTGTTTTGCAAAATACAATTTATAGAAAGCATTTTCCATTGATCGCCAATTGATCCATGTTATCATTTTATTTCATGTAACCTTTTAGCTCATCATAGATGCGTATGACATATAACATTTCAGCAATTCATATAAGAAGATGGTATCCACGTACCGAATCATATATTTCACATTTCATTAAGGAAAACATATAAACATATACTGCAATCGTAAAATAAGGAAATAATATGATAATCATGACATCATAACTGCATAACATAGTAACATCATAATCATGGTGAAATCATAAGACAGAGTAACATCATATAATGAGGTCCAATATAGTTTACTCAGTCGAGCTGAGTTCGACAAAATATATATAAGAAATAAAGTATGGTGTGTCTAACTAATAAATATGCCGAATCAAAATATGGGCATTACATACACCCACCCTTCGGGAAACTTCGTCCCGAAGTTATGGTCAAAATAGTGAGGGAAAATCTCGACGCATGGTCTCTGCGTCCTCCCAGGTAGCAGACACGGGGCTATACTTGTCCCATTGGACCTTAACTTGGTCCACATGGCGACTACGGAGCTGTCGAACCCTACGATCAAGTATATGTAATGGTTTGACCCTGAAGGTTCCCTCGTCTGAGACCTGCAATTCCTTCCAATGAATTTTGTGAGTCTCATCAGCCATGTAATGTCGTAATACAGAAACATGAAATACATTATGAGTTTTATGCAAGTGGGGTGGCAGCGCGAGACGATAAGCAACTGGTCCGATTTTCTCAAGAATCTCAAATGGACCTATAAAACGAGGTGACAACTTGGTACCCTTCCCAAACCGAATGGTACTTTTATTTGGTCTGATGCGAATAAATACACGATCCCCTACTCCATAAGTTCTATCTGATCTATGTGCATCAGCGTAACTCTTTTGCCTATCCTGTGCTTCCTTCAGCCGCTGCCTAATCTGTATCACTTGCTCCTCCATTTCCTGAATCAATTCAGGCCCAATTAAAACTCGATCCTCTAACCTGTCCCAACTGAGTGGTGTCCTGCACGGCCTCCCATACAATGCCTGATATGGCGGCATACCAATGGAGCTGTGATGACTATTGTTGTATGCAAAATCCACTAAAGGAAGATATTTCTCCCACTGTGTCTGTTGATCCATAACATACATCCTAATCATGTCCTCCATCACTTGATTCACCCTCTCAGTCTGTCCATCTGTCTCGGGGTGATAAGCTGAGCTTAAGTTCAACTGTGTCCCTAATGCTGACTACATGCTTGTCCAAAATCTGGAGGTGAACTTAGGGTCTCTGTCAGAGATTATCCTTTTAGGAACTCCATGAAGACGTACAATCTCATTTATGAATACCCTTGCCACATTTGTCACATCATAGGTGTCTCTGACTGGAATGAAGTGAGCACTTTTGGTCAGTTTGTCGACTACCACCAAAATAGCATTATGTCTCAGAGATGTGAGTGGTAATCCTACAACGAAGTCCATGGAAATGACTTCCCATTTAGTCATAGGGATATCATGCGGTTGTAGGAGACCGGCCGGGTGATGATGATCTGCCTTCACTTGTTGACACTCAAGGCACTTCGAAACAAAATCCACTACATCCATCTTCATACCTGGCCAAAAGAAGAGTTGCTTCATGTCAGCATACATCTTCTTCACCCCTGGGTGCGCACAGTAATGCGATCTATGGGCCTCTCTAAGGATGGTTTCCCTGATATCACCTTCCTTAGGAACATACATCCTTCCCTGATACCACAACAATCCATCTTCCTCTAGATGGTACCCATCATACTTCAATTCCTGTTTCTTTCCATTCTGAATAGCTGAGGTTACTTTTAGATACCAACTATCGCCCAATAGTTGTCCTAGTACCCTTTCCCTCAAGTCAACCTTCAAGGGAATTAAGGAGAAAAGTCTCGGCCTTCGGCTTAGAGCGTCTGCCACCACATTCTCCTTTCCTTTGATGTAAGAGATACCAAAGTCATATTCACTCATGAACTCACTCCATCTCCTTTTCCTAGCATTCAAATCCCTTTGGGTAAAGATGTACTGCAAGCTCTGATGGTCTGTTTTGAGGGTGAAGCTTCTACCAACTAGGTAGTGCCTCCATAATTTTAGTGCCAACATTACTGCTGCCAATTCTAGATCATGCGTGGCATACTGCTCCTCATGAGGTTTCAACTTTCGAGATGCATAAGCTATTACCCCACCTTCCTGCATCAACACCGCTCCTAATCCTTGCTTCGAGGCATCGGTGCATACCATGAAATCTTTATCCATGTCTGGTACCCGCAAGATCGGTGCACTTGTCAACAATCTTTTTAACTCTGTAAAAGCGGCATCGCATTCATCGGTCCATTCATACCGGATTCCCTTGCGTTGCAAGGTGGTAATAGGTTTTGCAATTTTAGAAAATCCTTCCACAAACCTCCGGTAATAGCCTGCTAACCCCATGAAGCTGCGCACCTCATGAGCATTCCTTGGAATTGGCCAATCTTCAATGGCCTTTACCTTTTCTGGGTCTACAGAGATCCCTTCACCTGAGATGATGTGCCCCAAGTAGTGAACCTCTTTTTGGAAGAAGGAACACTTTGATAATTTACCATAAAGTTTATGTTCCCTCAGGCATGTCAAGACTAACCGCAAGTGTTCCTCATGCTCCTTCTCATTCTTAGAATAGATAAGAATATCATCTAAGAAGACCTGAACAAAGCGGTCCAAGTATTTTCGGAAGACACCATTCATGAGGCTCATGAATACAGCTGGAGCATTGGTCAAACCAAATGGTACCACTACAAACTCGTAATGCCCAAATCGAGTTCGAAAGGCAGTCTTAGGAATGTCGCCTTCCTTGATCCTCAACTGGTGATACCCTGATCGTAAATCAATCTTTGAGAAGACTGACGCACCTTTCATTTGATCAAAGAGGTCATCAATTCTTGGTATGGGATACCTGTTCTTCACGGTGGCCTTGTTCAAATCTCTGTAATCTATGCACAGTCGCAGGGATCCATCCTTCTTCTTAACGAAGATCACTGGTGCTCCCCACGGCGAGATACTAGGTCTAATCAGCCCCAAATCTAGCAAATCTTTTAACTGGATCTGTAACTCACGGAGCTCTGGAGTTGTCATTCTATAAGGAGTTTTTGAGATAGGTTCTGCACCAGGTTTTAGTTCGATTGTGAAATCGAGCTCTCTTTCTGGAGGTAGTCCTGGTAATTCCTTCGGAAAGACATCCTTGAACTCAGAAAGTACTGGGTAAGAATTCAAGGAAGGTCCTTTACTATCGCTCACGGCCTCCACTACGAACAACTGGCATCCTTGTCTTAGGCACCGCTTAGCTTTCACCATAGAGATGAAACGAAGGGATACCTTCCTCTTCAAGCCTTGGATTTGAATTGTCCTTCCCTCGTCATCGAGGCACAACACCTTCTTTGCATAGCAGTCTATGAAAGCTCTATGGTCTTCTAACCAATCCATGCCAATAATGAGGTCATAAGTCCCCAAATTGGTGACATAAGCATCCAACTTAGTGGTGCAAACTCCTAAGTCAACCCCACAACTTCTCACTTTAAGACCTACTGGTTGCTTAGTTCCTGAAGCCATTTCGACCAGTTTGAAATCATCGTGCTCGTAGGCTTCCAACCCACATTTATCTAATGCAAATGGTGAAATAAAACTATCAGTTGCTCCTGGATCAAACAAAATTTTAAGTTTGACATTGTTTACATTACCAGTGGATTCTACTACGGTAGACTGATGTTCTGCCTGGTGGTTATGCACCGCTGCATGAATCTGATGACTGTTACCCAAATTATCCATGGGTGCCTTTCCTTCCCTGTGCCTGCTGCTTGACTGACCCTTGGGACAGTCTCGCTGGAAATGAGGACCTCCGCATCCCCAACAAGAGAGATTGGGAGGGGCTTGCCTGTTGCTCGAAGGAATCCTCTGAGATGAGTTCCTTCCCCTGGTTCCTCTAAAACCCCTTACTCCTCTATAGGAACTTCCCTGCGTACATCCCTGGCTTTGGTGGGTTGCGGACGGTGCCTGCGAGATTGAGTTAACTGAAGTATTACCCCTCGGTGTGAACCTGTTACCGTAAGGAGGAGGCCTAGATTGTCCTCCCCTGAAGTAAGGGCGTGACGCCTTCTCTGTAACATACTGATTGGTTCCTGTCAACTTACTACCCCCTTTTCCATCTGACATATCAGCTGCATAACGAGCATACTCAACTGCCATGGCAACTGAATTTGGCTTCCACATCCGCACATCAGCTCTAATCTTGTAGTTAAGTCCATACACAAAACGCTCTACCTGACAATCATCTGCATCCAGGTAAGGAACATATTTTACTAGTTCCATAAACCGAGATTCATACTCCTCCACTGTCTTGTCTCCCTGTACTAAGGCATGGAGTGCACCTGCCTGTTCTTCCTTGTAATAATTTGGAAAATACTTCATGTGGAACCTCTCCTCGAACAGTTCCCAAGAAGTTGTAAGAGGAGTAAGGTGCAACTGCTTCTCGAGATCTGACCACCAATTCAAAGCATCACCTTTAAGCTGAAAGATGGCCATCCTAGCCTTGGAACTAGATGTGTACTCATTCAATGCGAAGCATCTCTTCATGCCTTCCAGCCATGCTTCGGCATGCTTACCGGGTCGTCCTCCTGAAAACTCTGGAACTTTTATCTTTTGTAACTCCCTCGATATGTCCAGAAGCAGTTCCAGTCTTGGGCCATGTGCCCTTTCAGAGTTCTCTCGACTCACTTGAGTGGTTTCCACCTCGGAGGCCCTTTCCGACTGCCTGTTCATCGTGGTCATAATAGCCTCCAATGACCTCATTATGATCTGCATTTCTGGTGTTGAGGTTGGTTGTGGCGGTGTTGGCGGTGGCGGAGGTGGTGGTGACGGTGGTCGACATTGACCCCGACCTCGACCTCTGCGTGTTGTCACCATGATAGTTCCTGAGTTATTAAAATAAAATCATATCCTTAGTTGTTCAATCAAATATACGCGGAACTAAAATGTAGGTATTTAATAACTTGCATCATGAGATAACAAATTGTCAAGATTAGCGCAGTAAAATCTATAGTCGTTTTTATTTAAACAATCTTGTCATGGTGTTCAGCTCGTCGTGCTGGTCTTAATGGTGTCTTGCTTTTGGGATTTCGGGCCTCTTTCATCCCTTCGACTAGGAGTTGAAATCTCGACAAAATTTTTAATATCTCTATTTTAGTTAACCTTAAATGTTACCCTTTAATCTAAACAACTTAATTAACATTAATTGTTTAAACCTCAACCAATCATAGTTAAGTTTAATACTAATAACATATATTTTAACAACATATGTTATAACAAAATTAAATTAATTAATTAATTAATTAAAATTAAAATCATAGTAAGGTTTAATACTAAAAATTAAAATTCCTATAAGGCATATATTTTAACAACGTATGTTATAATAAAATTAAACTAATTAATTTTTATAATACATATAATCTAACAAAATATAAATAATTAAATTTTTTTTTTTATAAAACATACATTCTCTCAAAATATATAAAAATAAATGTAAATTTTGATACAACATATATTATATTCTCCTATACATAATTCATGAACATATATACCTGTTTTTACAACTATATACAAATATATACGTAGATTTATAACCGTAGATTTTTTTACCACGCGGCCTTTCACCGCCATGCAAAGAGCGAGTGTGCATGAAGGACACGCGGTCTCTCCAAGCAACCCACCGCCCTCGGAAAGTGGGGGAAACCCTAAATAGAGTCAATCCCCAAGGCGCGGCCATTTTCACCCTCTCTCCTGGAGTTTTAGCTCTGCAACTCAAATGCAAGCTCGCTTAGGGTTTCAGAAAGGAAGGAGCTTTCCATTTTTCTACTGCAGAATACTACTGTCAGACCTGCTATTGTAAAGAATGAGCGGGATTTACCCTTTCATTTCTGGTGTTTTATGGCTATTGTAGGGTGTTTATCTGATTACTGTTGAGTTTTTTCGTATTCTCAGTGGCTTTATTCTATTTCAATTTCTGGCATTCCACGGAAATCCAACCTGGGTGGTGGATATGGTGATTTTCAGCCTCTTACGCCTTCCAGGGATTTACCGTTCTTGAGCGTAGCTTTGTGAGATCTACTTACATAACGAAGGGCGCACTACTTGGTTCATCAACAAGGGGTCGACTTTGTGTAACAAAAGGAGGGAGTGGTCTTGTGTGAGCTTGATGCTTGAATGATGTGCGTGGGCCGTTTGGGCTCAGCCGCTGGTTCGCTTTGTAAGCTCTCAGCTGTCGAGTGCTAGGGCTGGGCTCGATTTTTGACTTTGGGCCACTCACAAAGATTTAAGATCTTTCCTTCACTACTGGACGCATTTGTGGGCATCTATCGTTTGCCGTGACCAAGATTTCACTCAGAATCTGCAGTGCAGAGTTAGGGGGATATTTTTCCTTCTTCTTGGAGTTTTACTGATAGATTAGCATGGCCAGAGGAAGGAATGAGGATGGCAGCCAGTAGGAGAGCTATCCCTCATCTGTTCCTTCTCATTAGAGAACTACTGCGTTATATATGTTCGCTTGTATCATTGGGCCAGGCGGTTTGTTGCGTACTTACTGTGTGGATCGACCCTGCAAATGAGGTAAGTTGAAGGTTGTACTTATATTGATTTATATTTTAAGCCTGTTTTTGAATGTGTCACATGTCTACCTCCCTAGAATAGGATTTACACATTCAACACTAACAAGACTTTAGATTTTGATATCCCTTCTGGAAACTTAATTACATTCTTTAACCTGGTTGTATGCAATATATGCATTCATTGTTGAATCAATGAAGATCAAATTTAAAGCTAGTTAATAGAAGTTTAGCGCAATGCTAATTTCCGATTTTATTTAAGTGATATCTATATTACCGCTTGGGTTTTACCCATTTCTTTCTGAGATCGAATCTCCGCAGCATTGTTTATTTACTGTTAAAAGTCTACTATTGATCATTGTGAATTTCTGAGTTTGTGTTTGGCGTATGTTTATATGAACTATGCATAGGCGCATTCTTCAGTGGTCATCGGCTCCCGCCATCGCAAAACAACCAAGGCGTGGGATTTGAGAGCTATATTATACCGCAGTAAGGTGCTGTAGCAGTTACCTTCATCTACAGGTATCAATGCGGTCGGTTCTCGGCGCAAAATGTACAATGCAATTCAAAAGCTTCAAAAGAGTCTTACGGTATAAACAAATTCACAGCAGTATTTTCTAATCCATCAGTGTAAGACTTCAAAATCGAATGCCTCAAACGATTTTCCTTTTCTTCTTTTATTTTTTTTTTCCTGGCAATGAATCACAAGTACTACACTTGAATGTGGCCTTCTTTCTTAGATGCTGAGCTGGTTATATTTTGGCTTCAATTTCATTATGTGCTTGCTTAGAAATTAGGATGCTGGCCTGTTGTCCTGTCGCTTTTTTTTTATTTTCTTTCTAGATTTAATATTTAGCTTTAATAGTTTCCTTTCATTAAGCTTGCTATATTTTTTTTTTCCATGTTTTTCTACATACTAATATGATAATATGATAATATCAGAAGTTCACATTGCAACACATGTTCACTCTTAATATATAAATAATATAACGTGCATTGCATGTTATTATGTTTTGATAGCTGCTATTGTAAATGTGCGGGGGCCTCAGCTGCTATTTACTGTTTTGTTTGTTGCGGCTTGCAGGTGTAAGCCGAAAATATGTCACTCCCAAGTATATATATATATATATATCCCTGCAAAATTTTAAATTAGATTAAAATTATGTATCTTTGCACAATTTTAAAATTATTAGTTTTGCAAGTTACTTACCTTGTTTTTTTTTTTTTGAATTCCGTGAATTTAGGAATAGATGATAGTTTCTGGATTTTATCCTCCGGTTATATATAACAAGTCCTAGTTCACATTTAATAGAATAGGTAACACGGAGTTTATATTCTAGGGGAATAATTTTAGCTTATCACTTAGAAATAAATGAACTGGAAATGGTAGGGGAATTCTGTATTTGATAAGATATATAAATTTAAGTCGAATATACATGCACATTCAAATTGACTGAGTTCGCATAAGTACAGTCTATAGCTTGGATATCAATAGGGATATTGTAAGAAGATCATAATTTAAATAATAAACTAAAATCTGTAACCCTGAAAATGTGCATATGTTTGGTAGATTAGCGTAGAATTTCCATTGTTTGGAGATCCTAATTTTTTTTTTTTTGATATATATTCTTTCATTTTCTAATGTTATTCCCATTGTCCTTTTGCAGGTGTATCTTGGAAGCTTACTATGGCTGGAGGTCAGGTAGGTAAATTATCAAGTAGATTTTCAAGGTGAAGCATGAATAGGCCTGTAGGTTCAAGAGTCTGAACAAAGGCTCTGATACCATCTGTAGTGCTCTGGTTTTACAGCAGAGCACTATGTAATATTTCTCAGTTAATTTTCTACTTATTAAACTTTATCAAGTGTATGGGAGTAATTTCTAAAAATTACTATGTGCCTAAATAATATTTAGTGTTCTGTCGTGTTTTTTTTATCAACATTACATTCGTAATTTAAAATAGACAAACATATCAATATTTCCTTTTCAACAATCATGTTCTAGCATAAGAATATGTTTCACAACTCAGTAAATCAGTAAATAGCAGTAAATCAGTAAATAGCAAGTTATGCATGTTTACAGTAAGTTTTAGCATAGTAGTCAATAACGGAAATTACCTGACGCTGATGCTAACCGTAAGTTGTAGCAGGTTGTATAACCCTTAGACAGCCAAACTGAAGTGTCCACCCTACCGACCAGCTATTATCTTGCTGGCCCTTGGAAATCAAAGGATTTCCAAGCCCCCGAGCCCACAATCTGATAATCCCGAGAGCAGTCTTTCCTTCTGTTCTCAAAATCCTTCTGTTCTCCAAACTTCTCTTCTCCGAACTTCTTTTCTTTCCTCATAAAAAAAAGACCTCCCCTTTCTCCAAGCTCTCCCCCTCTATATAATTTCCCTTCCTCGAGAATATCTTGGGCTTACTCCACCGCCCCAAAATCCCCCTCTCGAGCCCCTCAACATTTACTCCTATCACCAGTTCATTCATACACGGTTCTTTATAAAAATGTATAATTAATTACTCTCATGGAAAAATTAGTTGGTTTTGGATTGACGGTCGTAAGTATTTATTACGGTGGGGATTATCACCCCAAGGTTATCCATTCGGGACAAGCTTCATTAAATACAAGTCTATTCGCTATCCTTGGTATTTAATGTTTATTAATGTAATTAATAAAATATTATATAATTAGTTGCCCCTTTTCAACTTGGACATGATGTGTCTTAATGGTCCACCTTATCCGTCGAGACTACTTAGCTTGAGGTTTAAATTCCAAGATTAACATTGAATAATTAAATAACTATTTTCCATCACATCACGTTCATTCCAAAAAGGATTATCCTATTATGGCTAACTTTTGAAATGGAAATAATCACACAATATTAATTTATAAATCAATATTTTAGATCTTACTTATATTGCATTTGTTACGATAGGGATATAAATGTTGCTGGAATATTATTAATTAAGTAATAATAATAATTAGATCCCCATTTATTAATTAATAATAATAATTAAATCACCCTTTAAAAATAATAAAAGGTGAATCAATCATAGTATTCTTAATTATTTGTTTATCACATGAGTACCCTATCATCAACATAGCATCCTTGTTCTTATAAACAAAGCACTTGTGAGGGCTTAAACAATTTTACTAATTAATTAGACACTATCATTACCCTATTCACAACAGTTCTCCTATGACAATGTTAACTGACGACACTTGTCTTAGTTTATTATTACAATGTTTTCATATAATTATTAATTCACTTATTTACACATTGACAACCTAACCATTCATTACCTAAGTTGATTGATGTATCCTTAACTGAGTTATCTATGACATTTATACTACTATTCAAGCATGACAAGTATGTTATACACCAGTAATATTGTACAAGTACAAGGTGTGCATGCATGGCCAGTGTATGCACATGTCGGACATGTACTATAAACAAACCCCATTCCGCCTATGCATACTTGCTAACTAATAATAGTATCTACCCCCATGCAGAAGAGCAAGCATAATATATAGTATAATTACTTTAACATCCTCGGTTATTTAACAGTTAACCCTTTACGATTTACATCATTGTCTTTATGTTTACATTAGTTTAATCAATCAAGTACAGGAAGGGTGCCTACTTCCACTAACTCGGAATCAAGGAATACTAAACCCTCAACAGTACTAACTAACACATCCTCCCGTCATAACCTACGTCCAGCATCCTCCCTATCCTCCCTCTGCTAGTACAACAGTGGATGTCGGACTCACCGATCTGACCACATAGAACTTGAGAGCGATAGCGTCGGCTGAACAGCGGACCTATCCTCCCCTAGCAGGCATCCGACCATCGTCATCACAACAACATGGGGAGCGTGTCTCAGCACGGCCCTCCCACGACCTCGGGTCTCATGGAACCATAGGGTGGGAAACACATCCATCCCTCTCAACATACTGGGCCTACGCCCTTATCAACTCATACTTGCTGCTATCGGGATTATCAGTTTGTGTTATCATATTCCTCATTTTGGCTGCTAAGGTTTGCTGTATGAACATGTTTTTCCTTTCCAATATATATCAGATCAAGTAACTGGCTATCCCATAGCCCCTGTGTCCTGTAGGTTAGTGTTTTGCAAAATACAATTTATAGAAAGCATTTTCCATTGATCGCCAATTGATCCATGTTATCATTTTATTTCATGTAACCTTTTAGCTCATCATAGATGCGTATGACATATAACATTTCAGCAATTCATATAAGAAGATGGTATCCACGTACCGAATCATATATTTCACATTTCATTAAGGAAAACATATAAACATATACTGCAATCGTAAAATAAGGAAATCATATGATAATCATGACATCATAACTGCATAACATAGTAACATCATAATCATGGTGAAATCATAAGACAGAGTAACATCATATAATGAGGTCCAATATAGTTTACTCAGTCGAGCTGAGTTCGACAAAATATATATAAGAAATAAAGTATGGTGTGTCTAACTAATAAATATGCCGAATCAAAATATGGGCATTACACCTTGTAATGGAAAACATATTCAACTCACATGCCAAAGAATCACTAGAGATGGCTTCTATCACAGTTTCTATGTGTTGTTCACTTTGCTTGAGCTTGAGAAGGTTCAAGTAGTTAATAACGCTATTGTTTTTGAAGAGATTGATAAAACTATGTTAGACAAAAAATAACAAATATAATCTAAAACATAGTAATTAACAATGGCACACACACAAGTTTGTTTTTTGCTATGAAATTAGAATTTCAGAGCTTGAGTCGGATCGAAACTCCAAGATGGTGAGTGAGCATGGGGAGGGGGGTGTTCCTTCCCTGCAAGTTTCTATAGAAATCGGGAAGACGAAGATAGATCAACAAGCGGGTGAGGGATTAGGAGGAGAAGGGATACGAGAGGGCAAGCCAGGGAAGTAGAGTGCTCTTAACGGTTGGTGGAAAGGGACCTATTTTCCCAAGACAAAAGAGATCCCACCTCTGCAAATCAGATCTGAATAAATCTTGGAGAAAATCCAATGCATGAAGTACCATGCTTTAATTGGGAATTTATTTGGAATATGGCCTAAGGAAAGAGACCTGGTAAAATGGACTTAAGCAAATCTAAATCCTAGATTCCATTACGGACTCATGCTGGGCTCCAAGGGTTTCTACACTATAATCTTTTCTAACCTAGAAGATCGATCCAGGGTGTTTGAGGTTGGGGTGTATTTCTTCTTCTCAGAACAATTATTTATGAAACCCTAGCATGAGAGATTCAACCCTGAAACTATGGATTCAAATAAATCATCAGTGTGGATTAGAATGTATTCACTTCCAAGTGAATATTAGGAACCATGGATCCTAGCAGATATTCGGAATAGGTTGGGGGAATTTGTCAATATAGTAGAACAACCTTGATTTCGTAGATACACGACTTCCACATGTATATGTGTCTACATGGACATATCTAAAGACCTTCCCGAGGCCATTAACCTAACCTGGGAAGATGAGGATTGGGTTTAGCCACTTGAATATGAACACATCCCTTTTATATATCAAAAATTTCATTAGCATGGCCATCTAATTTGAGAAATCCCTTTGAACAACCCCCATCCCAAGAAAAATTGAAGGCGAAGATAGATGATGAGGGGTTAATGAGAGTGGCTAACAGGAAAATACAGGGCTAGAAGAAGAAGGTGGTGGCCCCGGGAAGAGAAGCCCATAATTCCAATAGTTTCAATATTAAACCAACTTCAAGATGAAGAGGAAGGCATGAAGAAGGACCATAGGTCGGAAGCTGAAGATGCACCAATGGAAATCTAGGTGGATGTTCCAGAAATGAAAATAGATGGAGATAAGGTGGACTAGGAGGACATAAACACGGGTGAAGAAGAAGAGGATGATGTTGAACTGGGATATTTGAACCTGGAAGAAATCAAGGATGCATGTTCCAAAAAGGGTAAAGGATATGTTCCTTTTCAACAGGTTCAATTATTGCATGAGGATCTTCTTCGATCATCCCAACATAAAAAACTTTTGATTGAAAGGGGAAACCCTAAGGAGAACAAGAGGAAGTTCAAATAAGTAGTGTAAATGAAAGGTGGAAGGAGCAACATGAAACAAATTGTGGAATTTGGGGCAATATTAGTCAAGTCTAGGAAACACCTGACGATCATTGCTGGCTTGGACTCTCTAAAACCTCTCTCAAAATGAAGTTAATATCTTGGAATATTAGATGCCTGAATAGTAAGTAGAAGAGAAGAGTGTTGAGGAAGAAAATTAGAGCAGAAAATCCTTCTATTATTTTTCCACAAGAAACAAAATGCTTAGTGGAAGTGATGCAAGAAGTGGCTAAATCAGTATGGAAAGGGAGCAAGGTGGTGGCAGTGGGAGCCCAAGGAATGGATGGGGGATTGGTGATTCTTTGGGATTTGAAAGTGGTTAGTTTGAAAATTTTCATTGCATCTAAGAGGTTTATCTCGACTAAATTTAAACTGAAAGAGATGGATCTGTGAGGGGTCATCACTAATGTTTATGGGCCTCCTACTTCCTCCCAAAGGTTTGATTTTCTGAAATCATTATAATATATTCATTAGTTTGTGTCATATATGTTTGGATCTTGGGGGGATAATTTAACAGGATTACCTCTCTTCGAGAGAAGCAAGGAGGTAGGAGATAGCTGGACAATGGGAATGGGGATTTTAGGAACCTAAATGAAAACCTGAAGCTGGTAGATGTGGAACCTGTAAACAATTTATTCACTTGGAATAATAGTAAATGGGGGGCCAGACACATTGCCTCTCGCCTAGACCGTTTCCTAGCGTTTGAGTCCACCCTAAGTTATAGTGGGGATGCAGATGCGTTGGTGCCACCTACGGTGGGCTCGTACCATTGGCCGATAACATTACAATGGGGTTAAGATGAGATAGAGCTCAAATTCCATTTTCTCTTCGAGAAATTATGGCTCTCCCACCCGGACTTCAATGCCACAGTTATACAATGGAGGGAGGAGGAATACATGTTAGAAAAAGTGATCACAAAAGAATAGCATGAAATAAGATGCATAAATAAAACACATAAACACAATACAAGGGAGACACCCAATATATGTAGTTCACCCAGTCTGGGATACATCCATGTAGAAATTTCCATTCCTTTTATTATACCATCCAACAAATCAATGGATACAACCCACCACTTATCTATTGCAACTTCTTCTTCACTCTCTCACGATCTATCTTACACTATCACATAGATATTTACAATACTACAATACAATTCCTTCCTTTTAAATATGGATTTCCATGGGAAAATACCACGGGATACCCAATCCATGGTCCTGTAAACCATTGGCAAAAAAAAAACCCAATTTTTTTTCCTTCAGGGGCACTTCCCTGAACCCTGATGAGGGACCCACTAGCCCTCGTATCCTCCCACTGGGATGAGTGTACATTCCACCTGCACAACATATAAAACTAGAGTATAAACATGACCAAATGTTGGACCTAGAAAATTTATCGTCTTCACTTTCATACTTGAAGGCCAATTGAAACTGAGCATGTACTTAGTTTCTCTCTAGTTACTACCTTTTTCAACATGTCTAAATAATTCTAGCCAGTATGTAACTTTTCCAACTTCAACAATTCATCTTCTAGAACAAATCATATGAAATGGTACTTGAGATGTATATTTTTAGTCTTAGAATGAAAAGTTGATCTGTTTGCAATATGAATGGCACTCTTGCTATCACTGTACAACTTTCTATTCTCCTGCTTCTTACCCAATTCCTCTATGAACCTTTGTAACCAAATCATCTCTTTACTAGTCTATGTAGCAGCAACATACTCTACTTTTGTTGTTGAAAGTGCAACAATATTTTGCATTATTGAAATCCAACTTATTTTTGTCCCACCTACAGTAAAGACATACCATGTGGTGCTCCTCCTTCTATAATTATCACCTACAATATTTTCATCAACATATCCATGTAGAACAATGTTTGAACCTCCAAAACATAATGCATGAGTAGTAGTAACTCTCAAATACCCGAGAATCCACTTTACTGCCTTCCAATGTTCTTTCCATGGATTGTTCATATACCTTCTCACAACTCCCACTGCATCTACAATATATGGTCTTGTGCACACCACGACATATATCAAGCTACCAATTGCTAATGAATAGGGAACCTTGGACATGTATTCTATCTCTTCATGTGTCTTGGGACACATTTCCTTACTTAGATTGAAATGGTTGGCCAGAGGTATACTGACTGGTTTTTCTTTCTACAGCATAAACCTTTCCAACACCTTTTCTATGTACTCACCCTAAGAAAATGTCAATTTGCAATTTTTTTCTATCTCTTGTTATTCTCATACTAAGGATTTTCTTTGCACCACCTAAATCCTTCATCGCAAATGAATTAGATAATTTCCTCTTGAGCACATTTATATCCTACATGTTAGACCCTACAACAAGCATGTCATCCACATACAATAACAAGATAATATATCTTCCATTATTTAGCCTCTTGAAATAAATATAGTGGTCAGAATGACATCTACTATAACCTTGTTCTGTCATAAACCTGCCAAATTTTAAATACCACTGCCTTGGAGATTACTTTAGGCTATATAAGCTCTTCTTCAACCTGCATACTAAATTCTCCTTCACTTTGAAGTCATATCCCTATGGTTGTTGCATATAAATATCTTCCTCCAAATCCCCATGGAGAAAGGTTGTTTTTACATATAACTTTTCAATATGCAAATATTATACCACCGCTAGACTTAAAATAGTTCTAATTGAAGTCATTTTAACAACATGAGAAAATATTTCATCAAAATATATACCTTTCTTTTGTGCAAACCCCTTGACAATAAGGCTGACCTCGTATCGCTTCTAGCCTCCATCTTCTTCCTTCAACCCTTAAACCCATTTATTTGGCAATGCTCTTTTACTTGCAGGAAACTAAAAAAAATCCCAATTCTGGTTTCTTACCAATTATTCCATCTCCTCATTCATGCCTTGCTCCTAGTTCTTTCTAGTTTCCACCTACATTGCTTCTTCATAGCATTGTAGTTCACCAGAATCAATCATCAATAAATAATACAGTGAAAAAGAGTATCATTCAGGGGGTTGTTGGCCCCCAACAACTTCCCCTTCAGTTTGCAAACTGAAGTGGCCCCCATTAGAGTTTTGTAAATATTGAGTTATGGTTTTAATTTTATTCTTTTACTTCCTTGATATTCCACTCTTTGACTCTTTGCGATGCTTGTTCTTTGGCTTGGTTTTCATGGCTTTAAAGATTTGGTTTATTGACTTCTCAATAACAATTGCATACTCTTATTTGAACTTGTCCAAGTTGATCGTATGTCTTTGTTCACTTGAAAGGGATCAATTTGATTCTTTGACAACCTTACGACATCCTTGCCAAATTTGGCCTTCACTTTACAAATAAGTAAGCATCTTTGCATATGAAATTATTTAAGTGCTTACTTTCAAGATTTTGATTCACGTCGTGAAAGAGTATATATTGAAAAACAGAATCATATCTTTAATCCTAATTTCAAAGATCAATCATATTTTCTAAGCTTTAAACTTTTCACAATAATTTTTCCTTTTGTGTGATTTCATAATTTCATGCAAAATTAGAGAAATTTAATTAAAATATTATTTATATTTGGTCCATACCTCTATAGGTTATTATGTAAATATTCAATATGATTGGTTTCTTTTTCAATTGAGAAAAATGCCATTATTCTTATTTTGTTCTTCGTATTATTTCTATTTCGGGAAAGACATTGATTTTTAATGAGAAAAATAATTGACTTGAATTTTTTCTTAAATTTAAATTATGTTTTACATTAATATAATTATAAGTCAAGAGTTTAAATTTTAGAACTTTTTACAAATGAAGATTATTTTTATAAATTTCTTTTATTATATAAGTTATCATATTTTCAGTTAATGCCCAAAACGTTATTATTATTTTATCCAGGACTAAAATATGGAATCGTGAACATCAATTAAACCTTTGACTCATATATTCTATATTTTTCACATACATAATACAAATTTCAATTTATGATGTCATGACTTATGACTTTCATACGTGAATATTTCTTCTCATTTATCAAGCATTCTTTAATCAAATTGGAAATTTTACTTCATTCACTTCTTGATAACTCATCGTATCACTGGAAGTTGAATTAACTTTCGCTTTGGTTATTATGATATGCATCAAATTGCACACCTTACGGGAGTTCACAAGTGAATATTGTAGCTGTAAAATTTGGATGATTAGATCGTTGCAAGGTAGATATGATTTGATTGTAGATTTGGGTGCCAACAAAAACCGCTCCAACAGTCCAATAAAAGAGATCTCGAATTGTCAGAAGAGAAGGGAAGTTTATTAATATTTCTCATCATTCCAGATCAATATTTCATGCATTTGTTTTTATCATTATTTCTTCTTAAATTATTCGTTCACGCAATTCATTCAAGATTAATATTAACATATTATTAATGTGCAGATTTGGTTGCGTGGAAAGGAGTTATCGTGATAGAAGAGGATGCCACAAGATTATTTGGAGTTATAGGTAGCTGATTCTGTTCTCCAATCACAGAAAACGTTACACTGAATTCCGAGTATATCTCAGCTTACAAGGAATCAGATTGATGAATTCACTCAATGAATAATGAAAAATTTATCAAGAAGAGATCAAATGTAGCAAGGAAGTCTGTCTCATCAAGATTAAAAAACAAATCACGCACCTGTCAGAGAGACTTTTTTGCATGGAGGAGTGCGGGAAAACTAAGAAGAATCTGGCCAAACCGTCGAAAAACCACTTCCCAAATGGGATCCTTTACCCCTATGCATAGACGGTTTTGGAAATTTGTCAACAGTTTTGGAGAAATTCATTCCCGAATAGAGGTGAATTTTCCAGAAATTGGTTGCGGATGGTCAGAGGTCTGAGAGAGGGGAGATATGGATGGAGCTAAGGGAACTTTGATTTCTTTAAACTCTATCGTGTTTCTCTGCTGAGGGAGAGAACGCTCCAGAATTGGATCAAAACTTTGTTTTAGATTTCTATTTTTTTATCTCTGGGGTTCGAGTGGATAGAAGAAGATAGCCTATTTAGGAGTCAATACTGCTCAGTTCTGAACAAATTCTTTTTGTATGATTACCTCGCTCTTTGACAGTTGTGAATTTTTCTGGAGACTGGTATCATTTCCGATCTAAGTTTTCAGTTATATATATATATATATTGCTCCTTTTTAGTTATTTATGTGTTATATTTTCTTTTCATTTATACTTGGTTGTAATGAGTGGATGATTTTAATTACTTGAGCACAATCAATCTTATCATCTGATTTATCATGTTATATTAATCATTTTCAGTAACTTTGGTTATTGAAATTTGATTTATAATATTGTATTGTTCTGGTTTATTCATTTAAATATATGTGTTTTTCCATAGATGTTTTCTGGAGTAATCAGTTATCTCTAATTTTAGATATTGGATTGTCCACATTTAAATCTGTTCTATGTCATTTACATATTGTTGGATGATAAATAATTTTTATTTGTTGTTGTTTAGATGTGTGAATGAAATATTTTAAACTAAAGGTTTTGATTCAGCTTTGACTATTATTCTCAAGTTATTTCATACAAGTTATTTTTATTCCAATAGAAGAGTTAATATAAATATTGAATTTCTCTTGGCCAAGATAGTTAGAATTAGATTAGCTTCGATTTCAATTCGTAGTTTAACAACTCTTAATAATTTGGTTAATTTTCTGGGTTGACAAGCGCGGGTGGAGTTCTCTTCAACTCTAATGGAATCAAGAAGGTAGAATATGCATGGGGTTTAGGTAGAAGCACAAACAACATTGCTAAATGGTTGGCTCTCACTAAAGGTCTTGAGCTAGCTAGGAATGAAGATTTCACTGGTTTAGTGGCCTGCAGAGACTCCATGCTGGTCATTAGGGAGGCTAGGGAATTGACCATGAACAGAAAGAGTCTGGTTACTAAGGTTCACAGCCTTTGAAAGTGTCTGGTAAGTGAATTCAATACTATCACTTTCCTTCACTTCTTGAGAACAAACAATCTCGAGGCTGATGCCATGGCAAACAAAGGATCAAGTTTAGATGGTGGCGTTCTGGTTAGTAACCATTAAGTGAACGACAAGGGAGATGCCCAGAATTAATGCATCTCTAGACAATACGAAAGCAGGACATCAAGTCTCTATGGTAGAGATTGAAGGTATGCTACAAAACCATCATGTTACTATTTTGATTGATCCAGGTGCTAGCTTAAGTTATATATCACTAGATATTGTAGAAATTTTTAAATTGAAAACAGAAAAATTCAGTAAATCTTGGTTAGTTAGACTAGCAACATGAACAAAAAGGAAAGTATATGATTTTATTGAAAGTTGTGCTTTATCCATGAATCAGTTAAAGACACAAACCAAGTTGAATGTTTTACCTTTAAGATCATATGATATTATAATCGGAATGGACTGGTTAGAAGCCCATCATGTCATTCTGAATTGTTATGAGAAAATTTTTACATGTTTAAATGATGAAGGAGAAACTGTAGAAGTAAAAGGTATTCCAAGAAAGACATCCCTTAGACAGATTTCATCCATGCAAGTAAAGAGGGCAGTTAGAAAAAGATGTCAATTGTTTGCAGTAAATGTGGTGAATGATGAGTCGATTACTAAAGAGGACAAACTAAAACTAGAAGATATACTTATCCTAAAAGATTTCAATGATGTTTTTCCTGAAGAGATTCTAGGATTACCTCCTAAGAGAGATTTAGACTTTACCATCGAGTTAATACCAGGAGCAGTACCAAATTCTAAAGCTCCATATATGATGAATATACTGGAATTAAATGAGTTGAAATCACAGTTGAAGGAACTAATTGATAAAAACTATATAAGACCTAGCGTGTCTCCTTAGGGAGCACCTATTATATTTGTTAAGAAGAAAAATGGCACCCTAAGGCTTTGTATAGATTATCGCGAGCTGAATAAGATGACAATCAAGAACCGATATCTGTTGCCACACATAGACGATCTATTTGATCAGTTGCGTGGTGCAACGATATTTTCAAAAATTGATTTAAGGTCAGGATATCATCAAATTCATGTGAAGGACAAGGATATTTTTAAAACAACCTTTAGAACACGATATGGACATTATGAGTCCGTAGTCATGCCATTTGGATTGACTAATGCTCCTGCTTAATTTATGTGTTTAATGAACAATATTCTGGACAAATACTTGGATAAGTTTGCTATTGTGTTCATAGACGACATTCTAGTGTATTCTAAAAGCAAGGAACAGCATGACGAAGATCTACGTATTATCTTACAAGTTTTGAGAGATCATCAACTATACGCTAAGTTTAGTAAGTGTGACTTTCACAAGGACAAAATTCAGTATTTATGACACATCATTTCTAAGGAAGGAATCTCGGTTGACCTCGATAAGATAAAAGCCATTAATGATTGGCCGGTTCCTAAGGATGTGTTGAATGTATGATCATTTATGGGTATCACTGGATATTATAGAAAATTTATAGAGGGTTTTTCAAAGATTGCAAACCCCATAACCTCTTTACAGAAAAAATGGAAGAAATTTGTGTGGGATCAGAAATGTTCAGACAGTTTTAAGAAACTAAAGGAATTACTAACTACAGCGCCTATTCTGAGGATAGTAGACCCTAATAAAGATTTTATAGTATGCACCGATGCATGTAATGACGGACTTGGTGGAGTCCTAACACAAGAGGGACATGTTGTTGTATACGAGTCTAGAAAGCTGAAAATACTCGAGAAGAACTACTCTACTTATGATTTAGAATTGTTAGAAGTAATTCACTCTTTAAAAATGTGGCGTCACCATCTTATTGGCATAAAATTTACCTTGTTGACAGATAACATGGGTTTGGAATATTTATTAGATCAGACAAATTTGAACGCTAGACAAGCTAGATGGTTAACTTTTCTAAGTGAATATGATTTTTAAATTCAACATATAAAAGGGAAAGAGAACAAGGTTGTTGATGCATTGAGTCGTAAAGCAAAGCAGAATTTTATTTCAGCCATCAGTACTTACTCAACAGATCTGGAAAATCACATTGTTGAAAAGATGGAAATGGATGAAGAATACCGAAAATTACAAGAAAAGACAGCAAATAGCAATTCTGAAAATTCTATGGCAGATTAAAGTTTAAAGGAAAATGGACTATTATTATACAAAAACAGATTGTATGTACCCAACATACCAGAAGTAAAAATTCTGATATCACATGAGATGCATAAAAGCCATTATTCTGGTCATCCAAGTTATCAGAAAACCATCACCATGCTACGAAAAGAGTACTATTGGCCCAGAATGAAGGATTAAGTAGTAGAGTACATAGCCAAGTGTTTGGACTGTCAAAAAGTGAAGGTTGAACATCAACATACGGCTGGACTATTGCAGCCATTGCTTATACCTAGCTGAAAATGGGAAGTGATTAGCATAGATTTTATTACCGGACTACCCAAAAATCAAAAACAAAACGACTATATCATGGTGGTAGTGGATAAACTCAGCAAGGAAACACACTTTATACCTGTAAAAACTACTCATAAGGCCCCAGACATTGCAGAAATCTTCATGAAACAGATTTTTCGATTATATGGGATACCAAAAGTGATAATTTGATACCGTGATTCCAAGTTTACCGGAAAATTTTGGAGGTCTTTGTTTAAGGGGTTGAATACAACCTTAAACTTCAGTACAGCATTTCATCCAAAAACGGATGGACAGGCAGAAAGAGTGAATCAGGTATTGGAAGACTTGCTTAGGATGTATGTTAAGGATCAGCCTGGTAAGTGGGAGGACTACTTGCATTTAGTAGAATTTGCATATAATAACCATTATCATGCATCAGCCAGGCTTAGCCCTTTTGAAATTCTTTATGGTAGGAAATGTGATACACCTATTTCTTGGAATGACCCAGTAAATAGAGTTATTTTAAGACCTGAATTGTTGCAGGAATTAGAACTAATTGTGAAATAGGTACAAAGAAATCTTAAAGCTTCCCAAGATAGGAAAGAGAGTCAAGCAGATCTTAGAAGGACTCATAAAGAGTTCCAAGTAGGTGAACATGTTTTTCTTAAGGTGAGATCGAAAAAGAGTTCATTGAAATTGGGAAGTTGTGCCAAGTTGGCACCCAGGTATTGTGGTCCTTTCAAAATATTGTCAAGGGTTGAACCAGTGGTATACCAACTAGCTTTGCCACCAAATTTAAAGATACATAATGTTTTTCATATATCATTTTTAAAGAAGTATGTACATGATGCTACTCATGTTGTAAATTGGAATGATGTACAGGTGGGACAAGATGGCGATTTTCAAGTGGAACTGGACTATATCCCTAAAAGGAGGAAAACTCTACTCTGGAATTGCACCATTGGATAGGTAAAGGTGCAATGGAAGCACCTTATCCTAGAAGAGGCAACCTGGGAGTTGGAGAGTAGTATGCGGGCAGCATACTCAACTCTGTTTAAGGAACACTCAGAGAGTGATTAAGTAACATCAAGGACGATGTTGAGACTTAAGGGGGGGTGTATGTCGCCTACCCAAATTTTGAGAATATTATTTTATTTGCAAAATACTTTATGTTAAATTATAATTACAAAGTTTTGTAATTATGACCAAGTTTGGTCAAGGATGAATGTAATTACTAATTATTATTATTATTTAATAAATTAAAATAGGAGACAAACAACCAAGGGAACTGTTAAATGAGTGTTCACTGACCCACTAGGAGGAATGGAAGTTGTTAGAAGGTATGGGACAGAGGGCAACATTTGCACTCCACCACTAGCTGTTGGTTATGGGACAAGTACCCCTAAATTTGTGGCATTATCCCCAAGGTGGGTGGAAGAGAGCAGGCAGCTCATTAATGACCAGTTAACCCCTAAAAGGCCTAGGCAGCCTAGATAAGGCAATTTGAATTGGGAAAGCAACCCCTACAATATTTTCTGCAGAACTATTCCTCAAGTGTATCAGGTGATCACTGAGAGATTCGAATAGGGAGGCTATGTGAGAGTGCAATTATGAGTCTGGTAGTTATAATGAGAAGGAAATCCAGAGGTGCTGGTGCAGGTCTTTTTTACTGCTAAGTCTTGATAACTGGAAAATCTATATTCTACTGCAAGTTGATGTACTAAGGCTTCTACAGAATCTTCCTCCTAGTGGTTTAGTGAACAGGCTCCGGGGTCCTAAGGCAAGTAAGTTGGTTGTCTTCAGGAGTAGGTTGGGTGGAACAGGATCCTTGGGTGGTTTGTTCTCCTACAAATTATCAGGTTCTATTTTTCTGTGTTATTTCAGTCAAATAATTATGCATTTATCAGTAAGAAATTATTCTATTTTCTAACCTAAGTATTTTTACTAAATGAAAATTATATGATAGATGAATTGATTGATAAAATGACTTCTGTGCATTCTTACCCATGTTGGTTTCTGCATTCTACTCTAGTATAGGAAGTGGAATTAAAATCAAATAATTGATGGGCAGAATGCCAAGTGAATAGAGAGATTGAGACGGTAGTGTTCTTCTAATTCTAACATTTAAATGTTTTAAACTCAGAAGCAGAATAGTATATAATAAACAGTTATAGAAAGCATTCTCCTATACTTAGTTATAAAATAAAAACAATTCATTTCTGTATAGAACTATATTTCTATTTATCACTAACCATTGTTGCAATCTATTACCATGTATTCTTTGCAAAGATGTTTTGAATATCAGATGTTTCAGGCATTATGTTTTAGGCTTTATTAATTCTAGATTTCTAACAACTGCAAAAACTCTTGAAATCAGAGTTATTATATTTAAATAATAAAAAGATATTTATCTTTCATATCATAAATTTATTCAACAAATATATCTCATATTTCCTTTTAACTACCAACTAGGGTTTCCTTTTTCCAAGTTTTCATCATAGTTAGAATCCAAACATTCTATCTTGTTATCATTCTGTTTTAGGATCAAAATCTGAACCCTTAATCTACAACACAAATCAATTTCATTTTTAATGACAGAATCGAAATTGATCCGACTTTTGCAATGCTTAGCAATTATTTCAAACTCTCAGATTATAAACACATACTTACGATCTCTTTTAATCAAATAGAAATACGCATTCAACATCCTATTTACTTCTTGACCAAACCCCTTGTATATTTTATTTTTGAAACAGTAACTGAAATCATAGATTCGATTCATTATCCAATTTGTTACAGTAGCAAATATTTAGATTGACTCTCGGCCAACATCCAAAACAGTTGAAACATGACCACTTTTCAATATAAAACATTGTTTTAAACACAGTGTAAAATGAATTATCGAATCCTTCAAATATGATTATGTTTCAAGTAAAAACTATAGTTCCATTTTCCATTCAACCCAAAAATTGCATAGTCCATCTATTCGTTTCATAGAGACGTTTTCAATGACACAAAACTTGTTATCAAAACAAATTGCTATTATTTCTTCATCAATGATTTGGGATTCCAAACATACACAATAAACGTTGAAGTTTAAAAAACTGTAAGTACATATCAAAATAACGAGGGTTTATCCCTTAGGGTTTACATCTCCAAAAACAAGATACATTTCCACTAATAATTTACAGTAGACGCTGCATCAACCAAACTAGCCAACACTTTAGCAGCTGGACACATAGCATTACTGTTCACAAATTACATTCACTGGACAAAAACCGTGCCAGAAATCCAAACACCTAGAACCTTGTCAAAACATCATTCGTCAACCTCAACTGAACTAGGATGACCAACAAGGTAAGGAAAACACTGAGGCTTACGGGTGGACAAGCAGATCACCTCCATCATTTCTCAAGTGAATGGTCCTCCGACGAAGGCAAACCTGTCACAACAACTGCGAATGGTTAAACAAGTTACTAGATATATTTATGAAGGAATTTAAAATAACAGTAATAGGTTACAAGAATACTTTACCTTCGTGTTGAGAAGACTCTCCTGCAAACAAGGTTAACAAAGCTACCATCCATCTTGGAAGAGAGAGTTCCAGTTCTGAGAAACAACAAGTTTACCACGTTCTAAGAGTCAAAACCGGTGCCATCACTTCAACAAAGACCATGGACAAACATCTCATAAACTCACGCAGTAAAACAAGCTACAGACTCAACCTTTCAACATATTAACTACTGCAACTTTCACTACAAAGGCTCGGCTTCTTAACATGACTGTCACTTGTAGGTTGAATGCACACAGGTCATGGGTTCGAGCTCGGTGAACCTCCAACTATCAAAACCCTAGAGATCCTCAGCCTGTCGGCCTCTCCCCAAGACCATTACCTAGCAAAATGAATGCCGAGGAACGAGGTTCAATGCTGTGTAGTATGCAGTTAGGGTTTTCTACTACAATCTCAAGAATCACAATTCAACGGTGAAGATTGTTGCCAACCGGGCATGTTGGAAAGTGGGAAACCACTACATTTAACAATTCATTAAATGTTGCAACCACGACAATTCAAATTCAACACTCCAAAGGGAAAAGATAGTTACAGCTCAGACTCGTATCACAAATTGTTATCAACTCCTTCACGTGCTCATAGCCACGATAGCATACACTCATACATACACTAATTACAACTATCAGAAGACTTCAATGCTAAGACCATAACCAGTGATGTGCCAGACCCTTTTCGTACTCAACCACTCATTACCATCGTAACATTTGCCATGTCAAGGTTTTCAACGTTAAACGTATCTCATATTATTCCATTGCATTGATAAATCAAAGGTATGTTGAATGACAAATGTTTGTGTATAGTCGACTTTGGATAAGTTGTGTTACATTCCATTATTTCCATATTATGCAACATAACTATATTCGTATAGTTTCTCCAATGAATTCATATATATTCCTAGGTTGAAACATATAGTAACCCTTAGTTGGGAACCATATTATTTTACATCGTATTAATTGTTCATATAGCATAGCTCATAACATCATGGATTTAATAAATTTAAAAGGGTCAAATCTCTCTAGTTTGTTGCAATTCTAGTGGAGACATCATTGTAATATAAAGGTAGGACACTATTGAATATTACACCAATAGAAAAGTATAAATATTATATTTGCAATTATAATAGCTTTCAATTTATTCATGTTGCTTTTCCAGTACTCTAATTGTTTTCACATTTTTCAATAGTTTAAAACTCTAACCAGAGTCAAGACAATATAAACCAATACTTGTAGAAATAATATTTCTTCTGAAAAGAAAACATATCAATAAAGTCATTTTAGCATTTAGACAACGTAACCTAGTACATTCTTGAAATTCTCATAAGCATAAGTATTTTCCTTTTTGACGAATGTATCATTGAGTATAGTTTTAGAATTCATTTATCGCAACTTCTACAACATGTATGTATTCTCAAAACAATACAACTAGGATAGACAAAGACTCATACATGAAGCAAGGGAAGAACTTAGAAAATCTACCAAATATTGACGGCTATTTGTAAAACATAAATACTCTTAACACTTGTTTTGTCGCATTCTCTTACCTGATTTCTGCGCAAGAGGAACAAGAACAAATGCTTTAGCTAAACATAGCTAAGTAAGCCTCAGGGACCTTGTAGGACCCCTTTCATCACCATCCAAAAACAAAACTGTCAGTACATTGTCAAGCAAACATAAACACATGTTTTTCGAATTACTGTTAACACAAGAAGAACTAATGATATAAGCATATTAAAATAAGTATGTTATGTCGCTGTCATTTTAAATATCTTTAGTTATGAAACTCGGTAATTAATATGTTTCCTGTATTAATGACTTATTAATTCAAGGTTGTCTTGTCAAGCTTTTATTATTTCCATAGTTGCAATTTATGTTACATTTAATGCTATTATAAAAATTTTAATTTTTTATGAAAATATTGGGTTGTTACAGCTAAGACAGTATTTATCAATTATAATGCCAGAATACACATCATGTTAGAGAACAATCTAATTCTCTGGAAATACTTTCGATACAGGAAAAATCACCAAATTGTGTAATATGCAAAGAAGTATTGTCTTTTCAACTTTTATCTAATAGAACGCAAGGAAAGTGCATTATGTGTAAATGACAACCTAACTCCCTGGAAAATATAACAACTACAGGAAAGATTTTCTCCATTTCATAATGTGCATAAGAATCATTCTCCTTCACAACCCTTGTCCATCTTTCAAGGAAGTGTAGCAAATTTTTATTACCTCTGAATCGTTGCATGACCTTTTATCAAATGTTTAGTGCTGAGACCTAGGTATCCAATAATAGTACAATGAAAAGTATTTCTGAATAATAACTGAACACACTTATTTTTTGAGATATTTTGGTTTAGGTTTTTGCAGAGCATAGAACTAATACCCTCAGGAGTTTGGGGATGCCCTTTTTACTTTAACTAGTGCTATCAAGTTGAACTATAATCAACCAGAAAAACCTAGATTCAACTCTCGGTAATGTGTGTAGTTTCTAAAATAAAAATAAAAAAAACTTTACGCAAGGGTCAAGAGAATTCTTTCCAATATACACGGATTTATTAGAGATCGGCCTTAACCCACATTGGAACATACATTTACATTTTAAAAGCATATTTCATAACTGGAATAAGATTGATTATATCCATTAATTGGAACTGAGATTTTACAACTTGCATTGCACCTTTTTCACATTTCCGTTCAAGGAATAAATCTCATCTAATATTATTATTTAGACTAGGCTACGGAATACATAAGTATCAACGATTTAGTTGTTATAGAGATCATTTAGCAGAAGTTAAAAATCTTAAGATAACCGAAAACCCTTTTGAGAATTTATACATCCTCACTTTGGATTCCAACAAAAAGATATATAGAGCCGAGAAGAACTACTCGGGTTATTACACGGACTCCCTTTTTAAAAAGGATTTACTTTCAATTAACGGTGTTCACATTACATCCTCACGACTTCCAGGAAGGGGCCATTAAGAGTTCCATTAATACCATTATTTTCTATATTGTTACCAAGAACTATTAAATCCTCACCCCAACATCTGAGCATTTTAATAACAAAACTCTTTTAAAAACTAAAAGATTCCTCATGCCTACAGAGGCAAGAGTTGAGAGCGAGTAGACATAGTGTTAACACTGCTTGCCTTTGCTTTCGTAATTAAACTTTTGGAGTCGTATTCCGTACCGGTCAAGTTCCGAATGGTTTAATTACTTAACAAGATCAATAAGCACATAACAAGGGACAGTTGCAGAGGGATTTCGATACTTCTATCATTACCTTGCATAGTATCACCATTTTGGGAAGGCCTTGATCTTAGTGGGATTTCTGAGTGGGTCTTCGAATACATCCCATCTCCATTGAAAACCAGAGTCATAGAGATATCTATCTTTTGCAACAAAAGAATTGAATCGTAGACAGGGTTACTTAGTTGCATGAGTTAGACTTCTGCGGGGCAGTCCTTTCAAGTTTTAAGAGATCACTAATTACCTAACAGCGTAATAGTTGTAACCTTAAGGTAACATTGTCAAAAAGGTTTTCTTCACGTGGCAGAGTGCCTTCGATAGGCCAAGAGTCTAACCCTCCTTACTATCAACTTAATTACGAATCCTGAGAGGATCACTGAGACGATACAGGAGCATCAAGTGTGAGGTGCCATGTGTAAACGGTTGTATTGTACATTATAAATATCGATAAAAGTACATATTTCAACACAGAGCCAAGCCGATAAGGGATACCTGCATTCGAATAGAACCATGCTTAGTATACATGAAGTTTAGATAAATAGGTTCACTTTTTTTTGACAACCAAACATATGCAAGGGACCATTTCTCCTTGAAGTGGTTAGGATTGTTATCAATATATGGTGGAGAAGGAAATGCCTTTGTACTTTGTTAAAGATCTTCATACTGATTGAATGTAAGGATTGAAGGAATTCTTACTTTGAAGAATATGAAATGACCTTAGCAATCTTACAACCTGCAAATCAAGAAAACATGCGTTAGCCGAAGGCTAAGTAAGAAGTAACAACTACTGTCTGGTCCTACTCAACTCTTGCCATTATTAGGTTCTACTTATCTAGTTATATTTTTAGGTAAGTCTAGTAATTAATAATGAAACCTTTAAAGATAAGATATTTTCGAAGGAGTTAAGTTTTAATGTTGTTTCTAAAGTCTATAAAAAAAAATTATGTATGGGTATGTGACACTTTTGATCATTTTTATTTGCATCTTTGCAATTTGGAGAGCTTGTACCTTGTCCATGCTAGTGGAGTGTTTACTCTACTTGCCTTAGTACCAATTTCGAGGGTGAAAGATTCCCATCCTTATTAGGAATTGGAGAGGCCATTATGCATTGGACATAAATTGGAGAGGCCATTGTACATTGGATAGAAAACATAAAACCAGAATTTGATAGAAATTGCAGATCCAAAATTCACAGGTCACTTTTGAGGGGTAAATTTTTGGAGTTTTCAAAATCTGAGCACACCAGCTTGCTCGCCTCAGTCAATTGCATCTCCCTATCCAGTCAGAAGTTTGAAACTCCAAGTTTGAATTTTTAGGGTTTCTTTGTCAAACCCTAGCCAACTCCAAATCCAGTGGTAAGATCTAAATCTTTTATTTCCGTTTGAGTTTCTCATTAAGATGTCTCACCACACCAATCTTGAGGATAAGCTTGAAGGGGCTGATAACTTATGAACATGGAAGTATAGGATTGGTTTAATCTTAGAAGATAATGAATTGGATATCTACATAAGTGAAGAGGTTCCAATCCCAGAGGGAGATGAGGCTAAGGCCTTACATAAGAAGAACTTGGTCAAGGCCAAGAGGATCATTGCAGATTCTATCAAGGACCATCTCATACCATATGTGTCATCCCTAAAGACACCCAAAGAGATGCTTGACTCCTTGACTAAGCTGTTTGAAGGAAAGAATATAAATCGAAAGATGACTTTGAGGAATCAATTAAAGAATGTCAAGATACAAAATGCAGAGACCATGTAGTCACACTTTACAAGGGTCTCTCAGATAAAAGAACAACTAGAAGCCATTGAAGAAGATATAGAGAATGGAGAAATAGTGATGACCACCTTGAATGGTCCTCCTAGGTCATGGGATTCCTTCATCCAAGGAATTTGTGCTAGGAAGAATCTCGTCACATTCAGTAGGCTATGGGAGGAATACTCACAGGAAGAAGCTCGAATTGTAGCTCGAAAAGAAAACATGGGTTGTGAAGACCAGGCTCTCACAACACATACCAAGAAGAATTACAACAAGAGGGAGCATCCTCATCACAATAAGGAGATTGTCCCAGGAACAAAAGTAGCTCCCACAAGAAGAAGAACACTTTGTTAGAGACTCCATTAGTTCCTGCAAGGAAGCAAAGATTGAGAGGGAGTCCACCCAAAAACCAAACAAAGATAAGTATTTGAATTATTATTTCTTGTATAATATATGATTACTTAAATAATGTTGTTCACTCATATACAAACTTATATTCCTAGATTTAGGATGTATATTATGCATGTTAGAAAAAAATTGCATTAAATTATGAACAAGATATTACTACTTATATGCAGGTAATGGGTACTAAGTGGTCTATGGTAATGTATAACATTCCATTTCTACTCATCTAGAATGAAACCTCTTTGTTGGCATGTTGGAGTAGTGAACACTCTTAACAATGTTCTGGTAGAGATGGAAGGCATCTAGAAAGTTACGGGATATGTGGATTGCATTCTTGAATGGCGTAGTGGAAGAGGAAGTATATGTGGAGAAACCACTCGGGTTTAAGACACATGACAGGGATACTCATGTGTGCACACTGAAGAAATCCTTGTACGATTCAAAACAGGCACTTAGTACATGGTACGACAGAATTGATAGCTTCCTAACTAGTTTGGGCTTTACCAAGAGTAAAGCGGATTCCAACCTTCACTACAAGGTTGAGGAAGGCAATCCAGTGATACTCCTACTGTATGTGGATGACCTGGTTGTGACAGGTGAGGATGGGTTGATTGCTGATACGAAGAGAAAGATTGTTGTAGAGTTCGAGATAAGGGACTTGGGTATGATGCACTATTTTATAGGCATGGAGGTGTGGCAGAGTGCAGATAGAATATTCTTTGGACAAAGAAGTATGAAGTAGAGATCCTAAAGTGGTTCGGGATGATGGACTGCAAGGCCATGGCCACACCTATGGCATCGAACCTGAAGCTATTGAGTGATGCTTCATCAGATTCGGTTGATACCACAATGTATCGTCAGATTATTGGGTCTTTGATGTACCTGACAAATACGAGACCAGATATTTGCTTTGTTGTAAACACATTGAGTCAGTATATGGTGGAACCCAGGAAAGTTCACCTGATTGCAAAAAAACATGTGATGATATATCTGAAGGTTACATTGGATTATGGACTCAGATATGCCTCAGATAGTGATTTCAGACTATATGGGTACATAGACTCAGATTGGGATGGAAGTGATGAAAAAAGAAAGAGTACCTCAGGATCATGTTACTGTAGTTGCAGAAGCCTATAGAAACTAATTGATGATGCATTGGAGAGATAATTGAATTTATTTATAAGTACCACATCTCTCTTCTAAAATTTGGGAAGGTCTTACAACATTTGGGAAGCCATCTTTTTCCCCTACCCTTGGGGGTTTTGAACCTTGATTTGACTAGTAAAATTCCCCTACTTCTCCTGAAGTTAAATGGATGTTGCAAAAGTATTCTGATATTGGTCTATAATCATTGATGAGGTTCCTTTTCATTTCTTAATACCCTTCATATACCTTCAGACCCAATTCGAAATCCTTTAAAGAGTCTTTTGGATCCATCTACCCTTGGGGGCTTCAACATAGATTTTCCTAGTAATTCTGCCTTTCATTCTCTAATTGTAAATGCAAGTGGCTGAAGTATTTTGGAAGTTTCCAAGCCTATAATAGCTGCATAAATGTGTCATATTACATCTCAACGGTCATGAATATTTTTCAAAAAAAAATTCAAATTGTTAGGTATTTTTTATGTTTCTAAAATTTTCTCTATATGGGTTCTTGGTTTATCTCGGTTAGACATTGCTTATTAAAATTTGTAGAGAGAAACGATGCAAATTTTTTCACTTTTTATGTCCTAATACCTTTCAAACACCTTCAGACCCAAATCAGAAGCATTTGGAGCCATTTGGAAGCATTCTAGTCATTAATAGTCTAAGTGTCGAATTGGCCAAAAATTGTAATTTTCCAATTTTAACAAATTTATTAAAAAGGGACACTACATGAACAATAGAATTATGTAGCTAGTATGAAATGGGTTGTGTAAAAAAACAACACCAACCTTAGATGTTATTTCTATGACATGTGATCTCTCCTTCTTTTCCTAATTTAATGTTTCATCTCAATGCCATCTTGGAAGATTGATCTTGTTGTTTAGACTTCTCTTATCTCTTATGGTCATCTCTCCCTCTTCTCCATCGACTTATTCCCATGTTACAGTAGATCTTCTACAAACCCATCTACAAACAATGTCTAGAATTGGTATAATTGATTAAACAAGTGATTTCTTCATATTGTTAGCATTTTTGTCTTTAAGTTTTTTAAATTTATTATATATGGATTCTTGGGTTATTTAACATTAATATAGCATTGCTTATTAATGTTTATAGAGAGGAACAATGCAAATATTTTCACTATTCTAAGGTCTCTACATAAGGTCTCTCACTCCAAGGGAGGAGGTGGAAAAGGCGCTAAAAAGTTGGACAAATCACACCAAAAGTTGCAAATGTGTAGCAATGTGGTGGAATAATGATGCAAACCCACCTAGAAGCAAATCGACGGTGGAAATGGGTTCCCGCACTAGAAAGTGCACGGTGGTTAAACTTGGAAAAGGTGGAGCATAAATTAAACCACTTACCATGTGGCAAGCGTTGGTGGAGTCCGCTATGAAAAGCAGTTAAATTTAAACCGCTCATCGCAAGTTCTGAAACCACCTAAGCATATGTTCTATAAAAGGTTTGTTCGAAGTTTTAAAAAATGTTTTTGTCGCTTATTGCCTGGAGGAAAAGAACCTGCGGGAAACACGTTGTGGTCTTCGTCAACTGGAAAAACACCCAAGAAGTTCACTTCAAAGGTAGCTCAAAACCCTTAGTGTTTAGATTTTGTGTCCCAAATGGAGAAAACCCAAGAACCTTCTTCCCTTCAATGAAAGTTTAGATGAAAATGAGAAGCTTGTATTTGATAGGGAAAGGGATATTTTTGACCTTGTTTTGTCTGTGTGTAGTATTTCGCAGTCTAAGGAGAAATTAATGGAGTTTAAGTTGCAGGGAAAGGATGTATTTAATGTTTTTGGTTATTTTTTGTACTATTTTTGTGCCGAACAAGCCTTACACTTCCCCAAAATTTTTTGTTGGTGTGCGGCGAATTATTCGCAGGGCGAAAGGGTAATCATTAATGTAAAAATGACCAAAATTCTATGTCGAGTAAATGCGCAGACTATCCGTGAGGTTCTACGTTTACCTGAAACATTTCCCAAAAGCCCTGAGTCATTTAACGAAGAAAATTTGGCAATGTTTGATAGAAACTGCAGTCCTGCAGAAAAAGACAAGTTTTTATTACAAGTATTGAAAGATGGTTAGTCGCATGAAAACCTATTTTTCGCTTTGAGTATTGATGTCTTTCAGCGAGATACCCAGTTATTTTTGTCCTTGTTGAGTCAAATTTTAGGTCTAGATAGTGATAAGTCAACCACAGAAGTTATGTTAGGTTTCCTTCTCCAAGTAATTTCACCAGAGTCAAAGTCGAGTCCGTTGTGTTGTTTTAATTTTGATGAATTCCTAGCTAAAGCGATTCATGTCCAGTTGGTGAATTTCAACCAATTGAAGCATTTCAGATATCGGTCATATCTCCTGAAGTTATTTGTTTGTTCAAACATTTCGGAATCCAAGTTTCTTGGTACCATCTTTTCTCATGACCTTCATAAACAGATCAATATGTTTGAGTTCACCCATAAAATCATGGCAGAAGTTTACAGAATTATTTTTAATGTTGAAATGCCCCGAGTGTTAGAAGAAATGAAAGAAACTTTGCAGCCTACACCAGAAGGATAAATAGGTGATTGGTTCTTGTATAGAGAACATACTATAATTAGGGTGTATGGTTTTACTGGAGCACCATATCTATTGCGAGCCTTTTTAACAGCAAGGGTTTTTGCCTTGGAATTTATTAGACAAAGGTTGCATTCAGAAGAAGAACATTTTTGTGCTTTCAAAAAAGCATCGGATGTGAAATTCCCTCTTAAATTTGGTCTGTTCATCATTAAGAATAAAGCAGCCCTCTCTATAGTAGAAAAATTACTGAAGATTATGGATTTCCAAGAGGCTGAAAGGATTAATTATGATCCTCATCAAATTATATCGCAAAGGAGACATCAAAATGGAAACAAGGCTTTTGATCATCAAACAGTAGAAGGATTAAAAGAAATGGCAAATTTATTCAAATTTGAACAAGATAATAAAGAAGTGAATATGGAACAAACAGCCAATTTGGCAATGTTGGTTCAGACACCAGCTAAATCTGATATCACAAGTAAGAGAAGTATCTCAAAAGTTGATAGTATGGAAGTCGATGAAGAATTTTCAAGGAAGAAATCAAAAGTAGAATGACAAAAGGAAATTATTAGTATGGAGGAACGACATTTATTTGTTCCAGAAAAAAACTAGTTTTATTTTGCCGCCACCTACAAATATTATGTAGCAATATTGTTTTCAGAAATAAAGGAATCTGGAAGTAACTATCAGTATAAGTCCATATTTGATATCCTTTCACAATATACATCAAAGAGGAAGCAGTCTTCCGAAGAAACTCAAAAATTGTACCCTCAAGTAAGAATGTTGGAAGAACAAAAAGTTTCCCTTCTTACAACTACGGATCCAAGAAGAAACACTATAAGGTTTGCAGTAGTGAACGATGAGAAAGTTTATGAAATGGAAGTTAAGCTTGATGTGATTAATATACCAGATAATATTCAATTGCATAAACAAACAGGAGATGTCATGTATTCTGATTTATTGCAATTGACTTTAAAAATTTCTAAATTGCAGTCTGTGATAGCAAAGTTGGAGAGTCAACTGAGGAAAGAGAAAGCAGAAAACAATGCAAATTTGATCCAGATCAAAATACTACAAGTGGACCTTGTGACCGTGGGAGCTGAGCCAAGGAACAACCAGTGTACCAAAAGGCTCATTGATGAAAAAGAAAATACCATTCAAATTCTCAAGAAAATATTGAAGGTGCCAAATAATCAACATGTGCAATCTCCAGAGTTAACAACATTACAACAAGGAAAGAAATCCATATATCAAGAAATGATGGATCATAAAGGTAAAATGTTAAAGTTACAAGATGAAAAGCATGCTTGGGAAAAACAAAGGATTGAATTGTTGTCACAAATTTCATTGTTGAATACCAATCATATTGAAACTGTGCAAGCGCCAGAGAAGCGAGGGGATCAATCTCTATGTATGGATGAAGAAAAAATGGAAAAGTCCTCCACTGAGGAACTGACTAGTGCTATGTCAAAAAATAGTCTAAAATATGTAGAGATAGAAGAGTTGAAAGTGGAAAACCAGAATTTGAAAGAGGAAGTAATTCGAAATTCTGGAGCAAAGATAAAGGCTTTGAGTGATAGAAATCAACTGCAAAAGAAATTTGATGAATTAAAAGATAAACTAACAGGTCGGATTCCATTACACGGAGATAAACACCTTATATGGGATGTGATATCAATGAAAGTCACCAAATTCTGCTCATATTTGAATTTTATAGTAGATAAAGATGCTATAGCAAACATAGCTCTCCAGAGGTGTAAAGTGGCAAACAAGACATTACGCAAAAGGCCTTCAGAAATAGCTCAAAATAAAGTCATTTTGTTAAAAACTCTAACCTAATTAGATATGAAGAGTTTTGGAATCAAAGACACACCATCAATCATCATTTCGGCAAGAATAGTTATTGGCAAGCATGATCGTGTTTAAGAAGTAGAAGACATGGCGCAATATATGGTCCTTGAAGTTCAAAATTTTAAGGAATTATTTCTAGGGCCTTTTGAATGTGGTCTACCTTCTTTTTGGAGTGCCGATGGAAAATTAATGACTCAAGACAATTATCATAGTTTGATAGTACATGCTTGTATGGATTACTCGAAATTTAAAGGTTTGGTCAAAGGATTAACTGGAAAGACAATAATTGATAAATTGACCAATGATTTTGAAATACTTGAACAATTTGTAATGATTAAGAAGTGTCTTCCAGATGTATGTTACACACAATGCATAGAATTGGAGGTGATGGTGAAAGAAATGATGGATTATGAAATCCCAACTCAAGAGCAATGGAAAATTGTTGAAATATTTGGGAAACCAAAACACAGGTTATGTCGGGAATAAATATTCAGGTGTCTTAATTTTAAATGATGTTGTGGTTCCTTTGTTAACTGCTTGAGTGTTACATCAGACAAATTTCTTTGAAATTTGTTTTTTTAGCAGAGGATTCAAAGAACGTTTTGTATAAATTTTGATTTTACAAAGTAATAGGGGTTGGATCCGAGAGCAAAAAATACAATGACGTAATATTTTTTGAAGACTTTAATGAAGAACAAAAGTACAAGTATATCTGAAACATAGATTCATATGTTGTTACTTTCTTCAGTTTTTTAATTTCTCTTTTGTGAATGTATTTCATGTTACACCATCTAATCGCTTTGCCTCATAGTTGAGTGTATAATCTGAGTTAGAATTCATTTTATATGCTCTGATCCACACATTTAAATATTTTCAAAGTTCTTTCTTCCAAATTATTGCAAAATTCATCCTAGAACAGAGATTGGCTAAGTTATAACATATAAACAATATTTATCCTGACTTCCGACCTCTGACAAGAAGGATCAGTAGCCCCTTCGTTTATTATAAAATTGTGAACAACTATATCCAACCATTCACATGTATCCAAAATGGTGAACATAAGAAGGATCGACCGACCCTTCTTGCAGTCTAGAACTATTTTGAACATAATACTGGGCAGAAGAAAGGTCGGTTGACCCTTCATTTATGAGTGAATTGTAAAAATATTCAACCCGCCTAGGCTAGGACAACAATTCTAGACTTCTGACTTCTGCAATGAATAGTTGGGATTGGTATATTGGCTAAGTTATAACATATCAACAATATGTATCCCAACTTGCGACAAGAAGAATCGACCGCCCCTTCATTTAGTAGAGAATTGTAGACACCTATATGTTACAATTCACCTGTATTCAGAATGGTGAACACAAGAAGGATCGACCAACCCTTCTTGTAGCCTAGAACTATTTTGAATAGAATACCCAGCACAAGAAAGGTCGACTGACCCTTCTTGTACCCCACATGAGTATTTGATCTCATTTTTCGAAGACGCAAATATATTTCGTATTGCGGATACCTAGATTTCTTAAAACATTCCATCAATTCCGCTATCCTACAACCTGCAATGCAGATTGCGGGATGGGACAACAATTCTTGACTCCAGACTTTTGCAGTAAATAGTGGGGAACAGAGATTGGCTAAGTTATAACATATAAACAATATTTATCCTGACTTCCGACCTCCAACAAGTAGGATCGGCCGCCCCTTTGTTTAGTATAAAATTGTGAACACCTATATCTAGGAGTTCACCTGTATCTAGAATGTTGAACAAAAGAAAGATTCGCCGACCCTTCTTGCAGTCTAGAACTATTATGAAAATAATACTTGGTAGAAGAATGGTTGACCGTCCCTTCATTGCATGGGAATTTTTAACAAAGGCAAGGTAGCCATTTAGTTATAGTCAAAATGCTTTGGTCTAGTGGAAAATAAGAGATAAGAAACAATCCAATCAATACTCTTTAATAAGTTTTATTTTGTATCTCTGTATGATTTGTAGATCTTGTTGTCCAATAATTGTCCAAGCTTAATTAATGTTTCCATCTATTCAGTGCATGTAAATTCCATTTTTAATACCATAAATCTTTTCAAATTATTGGGTGGCCTGCATATACTTTTGTCCAATTTTAAGTCTTAGCTCATTTCATCTCTTGGAGGAAGAATATACCTTTCGAAGTGGGAATTTTTCTTGCATGCATGGGAGCAAGATTAAACCCCTATATTTTCTTATATATCAAAGATTCAAAATGATTATAACTTTGTTTTATATGTGTCATGTGACTTTCCATTGTAGCTCTATTAACTGATTCTTTGAAGTTTTCTTTGAGCTAGTTGTTTAGTTATTGCATTAGTTTTGTTGGACTTGGTCCCAGATAGAATGTGCACTCACCAAGGTTCTAGAGTATATTTGAGTCTATCTAAATTAACTTCCCCTATTGACCTCGACCAAGGGGGAAAGGGGGAAACTGAATCAAATAGTACTCAGATCCCCGTGCATTCCATTTTTTATATTATCTATCATTTCATATCATTCTTGCACCTGTAGTGATAAAGGAATTTCTATGAGTTGTTCATATTGCATGATCGATATGGTACCATTGATCTCCTTCCATGCTTAGACCCATGGCCTTCCGCAGTCTTCAATCTCTCAAATGTCGCCTTCCTCACACCTTAGATCTGTGTAGTTATTATCAACTGCAATCGGGCCCATGTCCGCATCCTGACCATCTAAAGGTGTGGCCTTTACCGAGGTTCGTTAATTTGGAATGTGTCGATACTTTGTGCATGTTCAATCTGTGAACTAAACCTCCACCGCTGATGCCTTTCCCTGCTAGATCTGCACCATCGAAAAATGTGGTCCCTACCAAAACTTCGCAAATCTGAAAAATCCATGTCCCTATGCATCTCAAATCACCGAAGTACTTGTCGTCCGTAGATCTGTCCTTCCACCCATTGATCTAATTTCCAACTTGCTCACGGGCTAGAAACACTCCGCCCACGCTTAAACCATCCTATATTACTTTTGCGAACAACGCTTGTGGCTATCGATCTCCATCAAGCTTCTGTAACCGTGGTGATCGGGACATTAGCTAAGTTACAACATATAAAAAAAATTATCTTGACTCCCGACATCTGGAAAGAAGTATCAGAGGCCCCTTCCTTTAGTAGAGAATTGTGAATTCACCCGTATCCAGAATGGGGAACAGAAGAAGGATTGACCGACCCTTCTTTCTGTATAGAACTATTATGAAATGAATCCTGGACACAAGAAGTGTCATCCTACACTTCATTTATGAGGGAATTGTAAAAATATTCAACCTCTGAAGGCGAGGGTGTTAATTCATGTATATGAAGAATGGTGAACACTGAAAGAAGACTGAGCACAATAAGGCTCGGTCGACCCTTCATTCACGAGATAAATGTATACACAACAAAATCCCTTTCATTGGCCCCTTCAGCATCACCTTGTAAATAGGTTTAAGTCTAACCCGAAGCAAATATGGGGGTTGCATAATCAAGATTCTCTTAACCATGGCAATGCACAAATGTTGTTACAATATTCGCATAACGTTCTATTTAACATCAACTAACTAATGGGATAGAACACCAAATGACTTCGTACTTGGAATCTATCGCAGTATACAGAACTACGCTGAATCTCTACTGTATTCACTAGTTAGCTACGAATTCGTCAAACTATGTGTTTCTTCTTCACAATCATGCACTTGTATTCCAATTAATCAATGTGCAATTACCATTCACATATATATAAATTAAGTACAAAAAATCACATAAACTCGAATACAAAACATGTGATAAACCCATACACGTAAACAAGAAGTTTTGGCTTCCCCTTCTATGATGATCGCTCGTTCTATGATCGATCCTTACCTGAAATGACTCTATAAAATGTGCATTCGATCTCTCATGGATAATGCTAGCAGATTTGTTATTAATCAATCAAATGATTTTGAAAATGAGGGGTCATTCCTTAACCATCGATCATTGTGAAGAACCTGTAACAATTAATTAATGAAAATACATGAGATAGCAGTAATAACAGAACTCAGAATCACTTTTATTGATCACATGCCACTTTGACGGGGCAACCTCCTTTGAGCAAGCTCAATACAAATAACTTCACGGTAACTTCATTGGTCTCAACATAAACTTATATACTAAGTGGCACTAATACCATGGGTCAATACCATGTGTCAATACAAACCATGGGCCAATACAAACTATGGATCAACAATTACTATGGGACAACTTACAAAGCATATGCATCCAAAAACAATAATACAAACTATGGATCAACAAATACTATGGGACAACTTACAAAGCATATGCATCCAACAACAATATACTAACAAATTAAATAGAAGGGTTGACATTGGTTCCTAACATCCCCTCTCCCTTAGAAAAAGATTTGTCCTCAAAGCTTTAGATGTGGAAAGTGATGCAGAATCGAAAGGAGTGGTTCCCCTGTAGCATCCTCGGGTTGCATTCGGGACCACTGACGCCTTTTGAGTTTCAAGGAGGATTGTTTGGAAGGCTATAGACGAAGAAGAACCATATTAGCTGCGTGAAAAGTGTGCTCAGAACGTTACTGATCAGCATGTTGTTTCGGTCGAATTCTTGCCATGTGAAGATTGTACTGCAGAATGAGAAGAATCTGATTGCGGTTTTGAAGAACCGAGTCAATTGCTTGAACTGGGGATCTGTTGAGGGTGTATGTAAGAACAAATGGCGGTGCCTGTCCATAGACTGCTTCATATGGTTTCCTTTTAGAAGTGGTATTGTACCACTGGAGCGCTTCTAGGAAATCCATAGAAATAGTTGTCCAAAGCTGTGTAGGGATGGGAAAGGGTTCGAGCAATCCTGAAAGGAGTGTCGTTTCACCCTTGCTGACCTAGAAAAAATCACAATCAATCACCATCTTTTAAATTGGCATTTTCAGTCCTTGCAAAACGAATTTACATTTTTCCCGGTCATACGTTTTGAGGAACCCAGAGTTCCCTGTCGATGCAGAAGCATGGAGTGCATAGAAGAAATAGCCCTATTGAATAGATTGCAACCAAGTTGGAACAAGCAGAGAAATAGCTGTAAGAGAAACAAGGTCATCAAATATGCGAGAAGGAGCATCTGCCCCAATATTGTCCTTACCCTTCTTGTAATTGATCGCATAGTCATAACCCATGAGTTGGATAACCCATTTCAGATGTGTTGGGGAGGAGACCCGTTGTTCCAGGAATTTTTCCAAACTCTAGAGATCAGTCTAGATGCAGAAATAATTCCCTGATAGGGATGGTTTCCACTTCTATACTGCATGCAAAATAAACATCATTTCCTGCTGCGATGTAGATGCAGCTAAATGCTTACCGGAAAGGTCTCCTGAAGGCGGCAAGCCCACTGGTGCAGCAAGGACACCTGCATATATATCCAAGGAAGTAGTGGAGATCGTTGGTGGGTGCATATGAATGGAATGGAGCTAAGCGATGACACCATGTGAATTCTTCTTAAGGATATTTTCCAAATGATGTGAATTTATGATGCAGAGAGACCTAGGTTGTAAGCCCATAAATTTGTGTTGTGTCCCATTGACTGAAAACTGCATCCAAAGTTCAGCAAAATACCATAAGATGGAGCCAAGTGTGCGTAACCATTGAATGCCCAAAACCACATCACATCTTCCTAAGGACAAGGCAAACATTTCAGAGCGCAAGTTATAATATTCCAAAGAGATATGCACATTGTGACACTTTCCCTTGAAAGGTAAGGTGCCCCCATTGGCAACCATGACTTCAAAGTTGGAGCAAGGATGGACAAAACAATCAGCCTGTTTGGCGATCCGAGGGTCAATGAATTTATGAGTGCTACTAGAATCAATGATTATTTTAAGAGGAAGCTTCTTGAAATAAACCCTGGCCCGCATTGTTTGGGTGGTGGTGACGCTGGATAAAGCATGGAGTGATATCTTTCGTTGGTTGTCTTGAGATGGGAGGTTAATAGGTGGCTCCTGAATGTCAACCTGGTCATCCATTGTATCTAGAGATTCTTCACCAATTTATAAGGCAGGTGGAGAATCCATATCCAAGAGATAGAGCTTTTGATGAATACATCTATGTCCCCGAGTGAATTTCTCATCACAATTATAACAAAGCCCTTTTTCTCTGCATTCCTGCATCTCTGTTTTAGACAAATGCTTCATACGTAGTTGGTCGAGGAGCTGGCAGGATGGGAGGTCGTTGAGAAATTATATTTCGGAAGGGGACAGAAGTGGGTTTGGAGCATTGTTGGGCTGCAATCTTGTCTTCTTCCAACTTAGCCAACCCTAGGGCTTCCATAATTCTGTTCAGACATAACATTTTAACCTCTGAGCGGATTTCATCCTTAAGACCACTGATAAAACAAATCATGTAGAAGTCATTAGACCATCCTTCTGTGTGATGGGCTAGTTTCTCAAATTCTGTCTGATACTCTCTCACAGTGCCAATTTGACGAAGTTTAGTGAGTGCTCCGGTGAAGTCATCAAAAGCACTAGGAGAAAATCGGTGCAAAAGGAGTTGACAAAAATCTGTCCAGTTTGGCTCGTCATGAGCCTTGATGTACCAATGGTACCATTGAAGGGCTTCCTGTTCCAAATGAAAGGATGCAAGTGCAACTTTTTGGACATCAAAAGTTTTTTGCAGACTGAAATACTACTCTACACGATAGATCCATCCAGTCGGATCAGTACCATTGAAGCAATGAAAATCAAGCTTCGGACTACGGAAATTGCTGGAAGAAGAGAACCCATTGTCTGATGAAGACTCGAAATGTCGTTTGTTGTTCATGGCTGAATGCTCAAGATGGAGGCTGAGAAATTTTTCATCTAGATCCTGGAGTTTGGTTTGGATGGATGCAAGTACTTCCTCCATGGTTTTTTCTCCTATGCGGGTGACAAACATAACTAGGATTTTTTTTTTTTTGTGAAGGGGTAGAAAAACACAAACAGATGTTTATTTAGTAAAGGGAAATTTGGATTTGGGAAAAACGTGGATGGGTAATTGGGTTTTGAGTGGGTTTTGGACACTTTGGAATGGGTAGGGAAACAGAAAATGAGTATTTCAGAAGCGGGGTGAAAGAATGAGAAAATTTGTCAAAGAGGGACAAAGAAGCAGAAATAGGGAATGAACACGGTGGCAAAATTTGAAGGCGATTGGGTGAAAATTGAAGGAGTTATGGAAAACCCTCAAAATAGACAAATGTGGGATTTCTGGTCTTGGGAAGTGGAATTTGGGATAGGGTCCTCATGAATGAAATATACAGAATGGGATTGTAGGGGTGTCAGTGAAGTTTCAGGGAAAATAGAGCTAAAACAAGGGAGATATGGAAGGGATCGGCAACAGACGGATCTAAAATGATGTCGAATGGATTGAAAAACGGATGGATCTGAAACAACTTTCAAAATAGATCTGGTACGAATTTCAGAATGGATCTGAAATGAATCGGAATGGATCTGAAAAAACGTGAAAGTTATCGAAAATAGTTCAAATGAAAATAGATATGAACCCCAAGTATGTTCGGCTTCCTAACAGTTCAGGGGTTTCACTCGGCCACCAATGTTGTCTGACAGCTTGCGTATTGGGGCAGTACCCCTCACTCCACAGCTCAGGTAAAACTGATAACCGCTTTGCCACAAACGACAGCTCTTGGTTTACCTCACGGGTGGGAACTAGTAAATCAGGTAGGGGTCGTTGCCCTTTTCACTCGTAGGGCCTCTCAATGGACCAGCTACTTTGGGGTTCCTGTGGTACTCCTCACAATGAGTTTTAGGGCTTATGCCCAATTACTTCCCACAGTTAAGCAGATAGGGATTATTCCCATATCCAAACTTGCAATAGATGCAAAAAAAAAATATGGCATAAATTGCACCCAACGAGCCCAAGAAAGTGCTCTGATACCATATGTGAAGAACCTGCAACAATTAATTAATGAAAATACACGAGATAACAGTAATAACAGAAGTCAGAATCACTTTTATTGATCACAGACCACTTCGAGGGAGCAAGCTCAATACAAATAACTTCACGGTACCTTCATTGGTCTCAACAAAAACTTATATACTAAGTCTAGGTACCAATACCATGTGTCAATACAAACCATTGGCCAATACAAACTATGGATCAACAATTACTACGAGACGACTTACAAAGCATATGTGTCCAACAAAAATAATATAAACTATGGATCAACAAATACTACGGGACGACTTACAAAGCATATGTGTCCAACAACAATATACTAACAAAGTAAATAGAAGGGTTGACATGGGTTCCTAACAATCATTAGCATGAACATTTGCAAGTATAGATCTAATATTAAAACACTAATTTATAAGTATAGACATTGTATGCATTCTTATATTGACTACTTAATATTAACTATTTTGCAGATAAAGCATGGATGCGTTGTTGAGCCTCAGTAACTACCAGGAAATCCCTTTCTTTGAATTGACAAAAGATCACTACCTTCAGCCATTCACAAATGGATGGTATGTTGAGATGGAAGAACCAAATAATTTGTATCTGGATTTATATCTATTCTGCTTGGATTATGAGGGAGCTCAGACTAGATCGAGAATATTGACATATGTGGATCCCATTGAATTTGATGAAAAATTGTGAGTTCAAGTTGAAGCGGTCGATGGTGAAACATGTTGCCTTCTACAGCTTGATCTTATGGTTTGTAATTATTGACCAGATCTAATTAAAAGTGGTCCCGATCCAATCCGATTTCTTGTGCGAAGCAATGGTGGATTTTTCCCTCGCATGATGTTTCTAATCGTTCTGGAATTGATACCATGTCATCCTTGAAGAAATGAATTTTGTCGATATGGAGGAAAAGAATGTTGGCTGCAAAAACTTCCTTTATATTGCATTACATGAATATTAATAAGAGGTCGATAAAGGTAAGCCATGAAAGGATTCTTATGTACAACAGAAGAGCATTTCTCCAATTTATTGTAAAAGATGTGGAAAAATATTCCTTCAAACAACTCAAAGGAAGTCCTTCTAAAGCGATGATGTGGAAAGCGACTAAGAGCTTCAAAAGTTCAAAAGAAGTTCAACAATAGCAGATCAAATTCTTTTTGTTCAATGAGAAATTTTTTCCCATTGACGTAACAAGATGTGTTGTTGTGCCTCCGCACTTACAATATCGAAAGGTTGATGAAGAGGTCATGCAAAAGATGGTTGTATCTCTTCTCCATACATTTACAACAACATTGAGAGATGCTATTCTATTGCCTTTCGATAAGGAGACCGCATTGGCCTTTCTTCCTGGCAATGAAGAAGAAATTAATTTTCCATCAGTAAATTTTTATATATTGGATGGGCAGCATACTATTTCTGTGCAGAAAATAATCATTGCAGATGATCAATATAAACAACTCCATTCAAGCTATCAACATCGAATAGCTCGTCTTCTACATAAAGATGTTCCTCAACACATCATCAGCAAATTATGCAAACAACAAAATTTGTCAAACAAGGAATTTGCAAACACTCCGTTCATTTCTCAAGTTGAAAAAGCAAGGGAGAAATGGATATCCTACGGTACTCCATCCCGCCTGGGAAAGGGAAACGTTTCCAGTGATGCTTGGTAGGTATAGAATTGTTCTTCTTATCAATCAAAGTCTTTAGATTGCTGCCTGTGTTATGAAATTAGCAAATTAACCGAAATATTCAATTTTATATGTCTACAGTCTTTCCAAGCTGAATGTATGGATATCTTTCTTGTTCAAACAAAGGAGAGCCTTAAATACAAGCTAACTCTTGTTTTGACATCGGATCGACTGTAGAGAAAATGGTAGTCTGTATTCGAGCTTTACAAAATTGGCTCCTTGCCATGTTTTCCCAAGAGCATCACTCAGGATGATTTTGTTCAAAATAAAATAAAGAGTTATAGCTCTAATGTTTTTAGACCATTCTCTTGATGAAGATGAACTGACCGCTGTGGCGGACAATATAATCAATGGATCGGTTTGGATGAGCACATCAGTTGAGAAAATGTTTGCACATAAACTTTAAATCAATAGAGTGATAATGGGTGCGGTAATGGAAGAATGCATATTTACCATAATGCGTTAATGGGATTGGGAAATGGTGCAAATGAATCAGGGACGAGAAGTCAACCAGGCATTCAATTGTTGAATATTTCAAAGTTAATGATGTTCAAATTGATCGATCACAAATTGTCACTGACCATAATGTCATTGAAATATATAAAATTGCACCAAACCATCTCCATCAATTGTGCAGTATTTTATGCTCCAGAAAGCAAGCAAAATATCCAAGTAAAAAGAGAAAGAACGAATCTGAAGTGGATAATGGTACCAAAATACCAATTAATGCTTAGAAAATATTGAATTTATATATCAATAAAGAGAGGATGGGTATTTCCATTGATGACGTCGAAAATAGTTCACAATTTTCTTGTCAATGTTGTTATCTTGAATCTTTGGTCAGCACACTCAGATCAATTCCATTTTTTGGTGCGGCAGTCAGCTGTGAATTTGTTGCTGTGGGTATGTGTAATTTTGATAGTCCATGGACAAAACAAGACATGCTTGCACCTTTGTACTAATTAGAAACAAATGAAGAGGCATGTACTTGTATTTTTTCAGCTGATATGGAAAACTCTTGTATGATTTCTAAAGCTTTCACAATTTTTAGCAAGAAATCAAAAAAACATGTTACACCGAATCCTACAAAGGAAGTTTATAAAGAATTCTCCAAGGACTTGTTTATAGGATTCTCTATTATATAGTGTTCGAGCATTGGAAAGGATAAAGATATTTTATCTACTACTAAAATTGATATGGATTGGAAGGATGAGGGCCTACTGATGATTGATTTACCTCGGCCCAAGGTTAAAAACGATAGTGCAAGAAGCCATGTGTTTGCAAAAGAAAGGACACAAGAATTCTGGGATTACATAGTTTCCAGACAGGTCTCTTCTCAACGAACAGTTCTTTCGTTGTATGCAGGAGGTAGGCTTCTCCGTTCATTGATCAGGTCTCCAGAAAGAATAGTTATTTCTATTGTGGAGACAGTACAACAAGAGCTGTTCATGAACAGTTTCTATCATGAATAGGGTATAAAACAAGGTATTTCTATTAACATTTTCAGATGTCTTCGATTTTATTTTACTTTTCTAAAACAAGGTATTTCTATTAACATTTTCAGATGTCTTTGATTTTATTTTACTTTTCTGGGTCAGTTATGTTCAATAACTTCTTTAAATTCCTATCTTGCTACAGCTTCAAATAAATAGCATACCCAGGTATCCTCCAATCAAATTATACTACCCGATGACGAAAGTGAATGTGATAGAGAATCCACAAAGAACTATCAAACTGGACAAGAAGGTAAAAATTTATTTTTCAAAGATCGTGGTTAAATTAACTAAATTATGAAAGGGGATAGTGACCTTGAATACTTGAAAAAAATTATATAAAATGTATACTTGCAAATTTCTAGGTCAACATGTGGATCATCCACAACCAAAGCTGGCATCGACGATTTCCCTGGAGATTGGCCAGCAAATCACAGTGGAGAATAATGGACCAAGTGGGAGCTTGGACAATAACGAACAAGGCAAGAGCTTGGACAATATAGAACTAGAAGAGGGCTTGGACAATACTGAACCTGGAGAGGGATCCTTGGTGTCAAAACGTGGTGTCTCCAGTGATGTTACTCACCAGACAAATGTTGTCCTTCCATTGACAGGTAAAAGACAGAATATTTTCTACTTAAATTGATAAAACAAATTTATTCCGAAATATATAATGACCAGCAATATTTCTGTGCAGCTCCCCATACAAAAATTTTATTGATATTAGAAATGGAAGGTTTTCTATTTCACAAGAAAGTCACAGAAAATGACTCCAAAAGAGAAAAAAAAGGAAATCAAAAAAATATTGTTGGAGGGGAAAGAGTAAAAAAGGGGGAAGAGAATTCAAATTGTGAATTTGAATTCAAACATAGAAGAACTTCATATGAGTCACGAACAAATGCCATTGTATTTTTGGGTTTACTCCTTTCCAAATTCAATGTTGAGATTTGGTCATCTAAATATAGTGTCAATGAGGGGAAGCCACCGCTTACAAAATTGTTGACGGCAGGCGGTAAAGATAAACCATATGAGCAAAAAAAATTATTTATTTGGTTTCAAGAGAAATGTACCAACGATCAAGAAGGAAATACACAAAAAACATGGAGAGTGTGTGGACGCAGTTCCCAATGAAAACTTCGGAAAGTAATACATCAATGATTGTTTTGGAGGGTGATGGTGAGAAAGCAGTTCCATTTGAAAACTGTATTTTGAGTAAGCCCTTTATTGAATCATCCACTAGGATAGATACTGAATTGGTACATCGAATTTGGCAGCATTTTAGTAAAATGCATGAATCAATTGATATCAGAACCCTGAATGGCTTCTCCCAATTGAATCCTGGTTGAGTGACAGCCATCAAATGTAACCTATCATTGCCTATTTCTAGATGTAATCTATCATTGCCTATTTTAAATCATTCAATGTGTTTTCTATTTTTTCTGGAGACATTGCTATTTTCGTCTGAATGTAACATATTAGTTCAGTGTGATGCTTTTATTAAATCATTTGAATCTGTGAAATTTTGGGTGATTTTTCTATTAATCTTTGGAAATAAACATCTTCATGTACAGTAGCATGGTTGTGATCATTAACATCATGAACAAAGTGTTGTTGTTGTTGTGATATATATAGTCATTGTTCTTGTATCCAGTCAGGATATCACCACAAAAGAAACTATTGGTCCTGGGAGTAGAGGGATTGCTCTTTGGGGTTCGGATGTTATCCAACATTGAATATTCTTCCAAACAACCTCATTTTGTCCATAACTGCTATCATAATTATACACGCATGTTCAACCCTGAAATTATCAGTGTTTCCAGAGAGCATTTTGACATTGCTCTGTGGTTTTCCTCACTCGACAACATGGAAATTAAAAATTTCCTTGGTATATTTAAATGGTTGAAAAATGAATAATTTGTATTTATTTGGGGTTGAGAGCAATGTAAACTTAGTACTATTTATAATCACTCAATTTCTACATACTATAATTTTGGTGAAGTACATGACATATACAAAAAGTCGTTCAAGGATGTACTTATCCAATATGGAGATATATATAAACAAACAAACATGTTGTTTATAGATGAAGGGCAATATCAATCAGCAGATAATAGCAAGGAAAACTGCTTGAAAATGCCAACTAGTTGGAAATTTGACAGTTCACGAGAGATATAACTATAAAAACAATGTTGTGTTCTTTGTTGAATTATCTCGGGCCTCGTTAAAAAATGGGGCGTTGGTTAAACACATTCAATTTCAAATGACCGTCATATTATACAAAAAAAAATCATTTAGTGATTTGTATATTTTTTACAACTCCTACATTTAATTGGTGTAAGTTTTATTGCACAGTTCTCATATTATTTATGGACATCGTACCATGTATCTGGTAATGTGTTTCAAAAGTTGTTCAACATGAAAGCAATATACTTAGAAACATTGAACCATAATATTTTATTGACTGGGTTGTGTGTCTGTGTTTTTTTTTGCAGATAGTACTAGAAGATTTGTTTCTAGTAAACCATTGATCATTTTGTATTTCAATGGCGTTTTGTTATACGTATTACATAGAAAACAGAAACCCGGATTGCGACGACCACCGGACATCGAAACATCAACAAAGTATTATTTTATACGGTCAGGATTGAGGGAATTTTTTGAAAAATGCTTTAGTATTTTTGAGGTTGGGGTATGGAAATCTGCTCAATGAAAAAACGTTGACAAGTTTTTGCCTAGATTATTACAAAGAACAAGATTGAAAAGGGAACAATGTAGATTAATTTTAACATAGGAAGATTGTTCTTCTGTAGCGAGAGAGGGTTTTCAGGGTGATGGAAATCCTTATGTATTTCGCAAGCCTTTAAGTATAGTTTGGGACACTTTGATCCATGGTTGCGATCAGACAAATACTATGATTGTCAATGACTCCGAAGAAAACATGTTTCTAATGAGGAAGGGAACTGTATTATAACAAAAACTTATACTTGCGACAATGCCAATGACACATTCTTGTTAGATCGATTAAGGCCTTGCTTGCTGCACCTAATGGCGTGAGCGATGTGAGGCCAATTGTGAATAAAATGAAAATTAAAGTATTTTGTTAAATAATACCCTTGAATGTTTGTATGTACTAGTATGTTCAATTTCACTATGATTATAATTCTTGTAAAGTGTCGAGTTTGGTTTCCGAAAATGCAAAATCAGAGTTTGAAAATGCTAAAATTTGTTTTAAAATTTCAAGATTAAGTATTGGAAGTGTAAAAAGTAGCCTTCCAAAATGGAAAGTGGCAATTTTCCCTTGGAAAATCAGATGAATGGGGTAACCATCGAAGGAGAGAATTGGAGAAACTCTGTACTTGGAGAATTGTAATGTTTTACAATCTTAAAATAATTTCAGTTAGTTTCTATTTTCCTTTCTTTTGTTGTGTATAAAGTTTCCTTGATTTATTTTGGCTCTTCATACATACATCTAGTAACTTTGTTTAAATCGTGTTGTCAAATCATAAAACATATAAATCTGTGTGCTTGATCTATCATTCATATGATTTATATGCAGGTTATGCATCAGTAAATTTCTTTACTCGATTCATATTGTTTCACATTTTGCAATTACATAACAATCATTATCATCATATTAAGTTAATTTGCTAAGTTAAGTTATTAAGCATTTAATTAACAGCTTCATAACTAGGCTTATACCTATCATTCTAAGAACATACAGGAGGCATCCATCCATCAATGAGGTTGTGACAGTATAAGCATACATGTATTACATAAATGGAGTTTAGCCATTCATCATTCACATACAAAATTAATACAGCATATAGCTTATGCAATTGAAAGAAACCTCATTCATGAATATAACCTTCTAACAGGCTTAACATAGCATATTCATGGCTTACATTTAATTACACATTCATTCCATAGATTGAACATATATAGCATAATTAATTACATGAACATTATAGTCCATACACAGATACACTTATTTGAATTTCACATGAATGTGGCAACTGGTTGGCTGCATGTGAGCCATGCTCCACCCAACCTTGGAACTTGTCCAGCCTGTACTATTTCAGCTCCCAAGTTCACCTCCGACTTGAGATCCAGACATTAACCAGAGATATCTCACACAATATTTCCTAGATTCTTGCACTTCTTCTCACTCAGCAGTCACACCCCCTGTGCTATGCGTGCATCCCCCTGGAATGACGTCCAACCACCTCAGCCATGCATACAGCAGCCTGCCCCACTTATTCCTGAATCACCAAGGCAACCCCGTGTCCTCCTTTGGGATCCCATGTGGTTATCCCAAAGGAACACGTATCTCCATCCATAATCAAGATTAGCCACTAAATCTCCAAATTAATTAAAATTAATAATAATTAATTAATAATTAATCCCACACTAAGAATATGGCTTAGGGGTATGGGTTTTGGGTTCATCATAAGGTTTAGGGAACAAGGTACATAAGTCAACCTTACCCCCTCACAACATGGTAAGGTGGATAAGTCAACCTTAGGGAACAAGGTGCAGAAATGCTAATTGAAAAATTAACATTAATTTACTAATGTCTGTTACTCATTTGCAGAAATAGATAAATGTTTTAATTAAATAAATTCACTGAAAACATTAAAAAACATACAGATCATCAATTAAGACAAATCCAGATTGTAGATCAGTGTATTTAATTATTGATTGCAAAATGAAAACAGTATAGTTTCATAACATAAACAAAGAAGATGCTAAAAAGAAACTAACTTTGATTCATTGGTCAACAAAAAATTACAAATTACAATATCACAAGTGAAACAATGTTTCTCCAGCCCTTCTATGGTGATTATCTCCCCCCTTTCCCATGAGACTTATATCCTTTAAATAATATTTAGAAATTGATTACAAAGGATAGCCATCCCATGAAAACATGGATTACAAAATCAACTAAACTAAGGATAGCCAAGGGTTGCTTTCCACTTGGTCCTAATTTCTAACAATTCATCAACATCTGGATAGTTGTGCAATTCAAGCCCCAGCCGGGCATCACATGTGAAGATCTCCATCTCGTTTTTAGCAAGCTTATGCCAAGTGCACATGTAGAGGTGGACCTTGCCTTCCAGGCTGATCGGTTGCTTGATGAACTGATCCACATCCTCAATCTAAATATGCTCAAGCCGCCGGATCTTTTCTTTGACCTCCTCACATCTACTTTCCACTTGTTCAATCATCAATTTAGGGGGACAAGCCTCCTCTATGAGATCCATCGTAGGAAATTTCAATTTTTCCATGATTCCATCCACAGCATACCATCTCCTCCCCAAAATAGCTTTTGCCTTAGTTAATTTTTCATCTACCATGTCAAGAACATTCTGCCAGGAATTCAGGGAAGTTCTGACTTTCCTGAACTTGAAGCTGTCCAACATTGGAATATCATCTAGTTTATCCTTAATGTACCTCACCCAAGCAACGATGTCATCAATGGATTTGGAATATTTTTCTCTCCTATCCACTTGTTAGTTAAATATGACAGACATATTTTCAAAAGTATTATGGGTCTCTCGAATTTTATTCAATCCATTAAACAGTTCAATTAGGATTTCGTGATGCTCCTCATTTACCTGATTGGCCAAATATTTAAATTCCTACTTAGTGAACTTAGAAAAGGAAGAGGAGGATGCACTTGCAATTGCATCCTTTAGTTGTTGTTCAAGCACAACTATCTTTTCATCATTGGCAGTGTCCAAAGCTTCAGCATCTTGCAATTGGACTTGAAGAGAAGCATTCTGTTCTTGAAGGTCTTCAATCTTATTTTCAAATTTTTTTCTCAGTTCACAAATGTCAGCTTCATGTTCTTCATTGGCCTTAACCAGATGCTGTTGAAGTTTCTTGACCTCCTCCTTCTTGAAATCAATTTCTTTATTCAGTGTGATTACTGAATCAAAATTGGCACCTGCAAAAGCACCCATGGTAGCAGCAGTATCTAGTGCTTCTTGTCGTATGTCATATGATTGCTTGGCCCAAATGATTTGATTAGGAAAGGGGCCCTGCAACACATCCTAATCTCTGCCTCTTTTGTTACCCTTCTTCACCACTGCCTTAGTCTTTTTGCTATAGAAATAATCTCCAAGGGAGGTTACAATATCCTCCTCATAAGTAGCTACCAATTCAGTGGAAGATGTAGCCACATCTCCTGTTGCAATTATTGGGGCTGCTTGAGTAACAGTGGTATTAGGTATTGTCATAGTAATCTGAGAGGTGGTTAGTGGAGAAGGGATAACTTCAGGGACTGAGGATAAAGAGTTTGGAGCAGGGATTGAAGTAAAAAATTCAGGAAGTGAAAAAGATGCACCAGCAACTAATGGTGAAGACGGAACAACCAAGATTTGGACATCATTATCTAGTGGTGATGAAATAGATGATGGTGGTTGCAGAGAGACAATTGAAGACTAGATCTCTGCAACAATTGATGGTGGAATGGAAAGTGGAACTGAAAGGGTTGGAGATGGAACGGTAATGGAATTTATTGCATCAAATAATTGGGATATGGTGGATGGTGGTGTTACCCCAGAAGATAAAGTGGAAAGAGCTTGAATGGATGAAAGTAAGAGTGTTGAAGTTGTGGTATCAACAACAGTAGTGGTTTCAAGATACTGTTGATATGGGACAAGATCATCCATGACTATGGCATCCAACAAATCTACGATTTCCTGAGAACTTTCAGTTTCTTCCTGCACCATAGTCACAAAAGGAAGTGTTTCATCTTCCACATCACTGTCTTCAATAGTAAGAGTAGGAATTTCAGAGGTAGAAGTTTGAATTTTCTATCTTTTAGTTGGTTTACTCACATCAATCACTTGAAAATCACTAATCAGGTTGGCTGTAGCAGCCACTTGAATATAAGTAGTGGGTTTGGGTACTGTAACCACTTGGGTATCCAGCAACGAACTCATATGTGCTAATTTCTACTTCAATTGCTGAGATGTATGCATTAACATCTTTAATTCTGTAGTAGTTTTCAACTTCGGAGTATCCTCCATAAGGCCTTTTCCTGTGTCTCCATCTAGGTAGTTCAGCATCAATGGAGCACTGGCTTTGTGAGCTTCCTTTTCTTCCCTATCTTTTCATGTTTTCTTATCAAGCTTGAGTTCCATGCTTCTATAGCTGAAAACCTTGGTTTTAAGCTCCCGTTGATACTGAAAGATATGGATCTGTTCTTCTTTGCTCTTTTCCCTCAACAGGACTTCAGAGAAAATATTAACTCCCTGATAAATATAGTCATCAGGGATGTCTTGATGTGTATAACCAATCTTCATATGCTCCTATTTGAAGTGAGCCTCTGAAAATCCTTTGGGGTCATGAGTTCTTTTGGGAGCAAATCCCAATTTCAAAGAAACAATCCTATCTCCCAGTATTGCAACCCAAGTTGAATTTTGGATAACCAAAGGTCCCAGGTTTAAAGGGAACTTAGTCCATCCTTTCCTTTTAGGACCAGTGAGCTTAAGGTAGACACCATATGTAACAGTCTGATAAGATATCTCCTCAAGTAAAAGTCTGTCAGGGACAACTCTTGGTAGCAAATGTACAGTACTGCTTCCCCAGACTCTAATGTAAGAAAAGGATTCTCCCACATACCAGTCACCTAATGTAGGGATGAGAGTTCTGGCATCAGGAGAAAAGGAAGGGGCATCTTCCCTGAAAATATGCTAGTGAATTTCACCAAAGAAATGGTAACAGATGTCATAGAGCAAGGGAACAAAATTGGTTTCCCATAAGGCAGAACAATAAATATGAAAAGGGGGTGAGGACTCAGTCCATCTCCACCCCATGGTGGGATACTGAAACTTTGTACATAAAACATCAATTACAAATGCAGAGAAAAAGAAGTATGGCTTCCTTGTAGCTATTGTTTTCTGATATTTCTCAATGGTTGTCTTTAACTCTGCTGATAAAATTGAAGCCCAAGGGAATGACTATCCCGTTGTTAGGACATGATGGGCGATAGGAGCCCATTCAAATTTGAATACTGAACAATTAGGGAGACCATAAAGTCTATAGAGCATGGATGCCAGAAGAGAAGAAGGCTCTTTGAACCAGGAAATTGGTTATAAATTATCAGCCATGGGCATGAAATTTGTCGGTCTGTGCATCCAAGACTTCATCATTTCATTGAAATTGTAACTACTCTTTGACGACTCAATGAATGCAACATTGAGGGGTTGAACAACTAGTTTTAGGGCGTAAGCTCTGGTAAAAACCTCAGGGCAAAAAGTAGCCAATTTAGACCTTGTGCTATCATTGAAAGAGTGGTCTTTAGGGTTAGCATGGTCTATAATCCACTTAACTGCATCAGTGTAGGGAAGGATAGTAGTTTTGGCAGCTATAGTGTGGAGATGTGAATCCCTAATATTTTCATAGGCGGGGCGGTCACTCTGAATATCATTTAGGTCATCATTGTCAAAGATGGAGTAAATTTTGGAGTAATCGATTTGGTATGTCTTAGAAACTTTATCGTTGGTGTCGGCAAGGATGCTGAAGTTTGGGTCTTTGTTCAAAAGATATTTCTGAGGAGTTTTGCAGCGAGTGTTGCGAGACATGTTTGAAAAACTGGAGAAATCTGATCAATAAATAAACACCAATAAAAAAAAACTCAAAATAGCAAAAAACCGTGAACAATTGAATAAGAAAGTGACACGAAACCAACCTGTGCAAGCTGAAAAAAATGGCGAAAATGACCCCTAGAAAAAAGTCACGAAAACGACCCCTGGTAAAAAGTTGTGAAACCGACCCCTAGTAAAAACTCGCAGTAAAATCCACACAAATGGTGAAAACGACCCTTTGTAAAAACTCGCAGCAAAATCCACATAGTAGGCAATTTTCGAAAATGAAAAATGATAAAAGAAAACATAAACAAAAACAACATATTTATTAATTTTGTTGGGTTAAATCTGGGTCGTAAGATTAAGACAAATCGACGGCTGAGATCTAATCTGGGGAATGCGGAAGATGAGTTGTAGGGGTTTAATTTTTTGGAAATATATACAACATTCCCTCAATTCGCAATTGCGGGTTTCGGGACCACAACTCGAAATAAAAACAAAACAAAGTGTCATCACTTCCTATGATGTCAGTTCTCTCTTTGAGGCTCACACGTGTGAGATTTTGGCCTTCCAAAATAGAGATCAATTCATGTATAACCAGAATGGTCAAGACTGGAAAAATATAAATCACAAGAAGGGTCGGCCAACCCTTTGTTTAGTAGATAATTGTGAACACCAATATCTACCAATTCACCTATATCTAGACTGGTTAACAAAAGAAGGATCGGACGACCCTTCTGGCAGACTAGAACTAGTATGAAAATAATAGTGGGAAGAAGAAGGGTCGTTTGCCCCTTCGTTTATGAGGGAATTGTGCAAATATTCAACCTATGATGTATAGGCTATCAATTCATGTATATCCTGAATGGTGAAGACCAAAAATACTAAGCACAAGAAGGGTCAACTAAAACTTCATTTAAGTTGGAAAAAATGGCGAAAACGACCCCTAGTAAAAACTCGCAGTAAAATCCACACAACAGGTAATTTTCGAAGATGAAATATAATAAAAGGAAATAGAAACAAAATCAACATATTTATTAATTCCGTTGGGTTAAATCTGGGCCGTAAAATTAAGGAAAATCGACGGCTGAGATCTAATCTGGGGAATACGCAAGACGAGTTGCGGGGGTGTAATTTTTTGGAAATATATACAATGTTCCCGCAATCCACAATCTGCAATTGCGGGTTGTGGGACTACAACTCGAAATAAAAACAAACCAAATTTTTCGCAATCTGCATTGTAGGTTGTGGAAACGCATGTCGCAAATCCATTATTCAAACAGTTCCCGCAATCTACAATCATGTATAACTATATAGCCACTTCAACAAGCTATAGCATGATATGATGGTGCGTGCCTTTTTCTCAAACCATGAATTATGGCGGGCATTCTCTCATTGCAGTTTTGACTACTTTTTCCATACTTGGTCAATTTCCAAAGTTTCACAAACTTGCCATACTTTTCCAGAATTATGTCAGATTGCAACACTGACTTATTGATAGCACCAAAACACCATCATGTGTCTTTCCAGCCTCATCACACATTCTTTGTCATCATAGATTCCATGTCATCATACATGCCATGTCATCACTTTTTATGGTGTCATTTCTCTCTTTGAGGCTCACACGTGTCATATTTTGGCCTTCCAAAATAGAGATCAATTCATGTATAACCAAAATGGCCAAGATTGGAAAAATATAAATCACAAGAAGGGTCAGCTGCCCCTTCGTTTAGTAGGTAATTGTGAACACCAATATCCAGCAATTCACCTGTATCCAGACTGGTGAACACAAGAAGGATCGGATGACTCTTCTGGCAGTCTAGAACTAGTATGAAAATAATAGTGGGAAGAAGAAGGGTCGGCCTCCCCTTCATTTATGAGGGAATTGTGTAAATATTCAACCTAGGAAGTATAGGCTGTCAATTCATGTATATCCTGAATGGTGAAGACTGCAAAAATAATAAGCACAAGAAGGGTCGGTCGACCCTTCATTTAAGCTGAAAAAAATGGTGAAAACGACCCCTAGTAAAAACTCACAGTAAAATCCACACAACAGGTAATTTTCGAAGATGAAAAATAATAAAAGGAAATAGAAACAAAATCAACATATTTATTAATTTCGTCGGGTTAAATCTAGGTCGTAAGAGTAAGACAAGTCAAGGCTGAGATCTAATCTGGGGAATGCGGAAAACAATTTTCCAGGGTTTAATTGTTTGTAAATATATACAATGTTCCCGCAATCCACAATTGCGGGTTATGGGACTACAACTTGAAATAAAAACAAACCAAAGTTTCCGGAATATGCAATCCGCATTGTGGGTTGCGGGTTGCGGAAACGCATGTCGCAAATCCATTATTCAAACAATTCCCACAATCCGCAATCATGTATAACTAAATAGCCACTTCAACAAGCTATAGCATGATATGATGGTGCGTGCAGTTTTATGAAACCATGAATTATGGAGGACATTCTATCATAGTATTTTTTATTATTTTTTCCATACTTTGTCAATTTCCAAAGTTTCACAAACTTGCCATACTTTTTGAGAATGATGTGAGATTGCAACATTGACTAAATGATAGCACCAGAACACCATCATGTGTCTTTCCAACCTCATCACACATTCCATGTCATCATAGATTCCATGTCATCATACATGCCATGTCATCAATTCCTATGGCATGAGTTCTCTTTTTGAGGCTCACACGTGTGAGATTTTGGCCTTCCAAAATAGAGATCAATTCATGTATAACTAGAATGGTCAAGACTGGAAAAATATAAATCACAAGAAGGCTCGGCCAACCCTTCTGGCAGTCTAGAACTAATATTAAAATAATATTGGGAAGAAGAAGGGTCAGTTGCCCCTTCATTTATGAGGGAATTGTGCAAATATTCAACCTACGAAGTATAGGCTGTCAATTCATGTATATCCTGAATGGTGAAGACTGCAAAATTACTAAGCACGAGAAGGATCGGTCAACCCTTATTTTAAAAGAGAAATGAAAAACAATTAAGCTACGAAGGTTGGGACAGCATTTCCCCACTACCAACTTCCGTAGTATATGGTAGGGATCGGGACATTGCCTATATTATAACATGTAAACAATATTTATCCCGACTACCGACATGAAGGATCGACTGCCCCTTCTTTTAGTAGATAATTGTGAACACCAATATCCAGCAATTCACCTGTATCTAGAATGGTGAACACAAGAAGGATCATACCACCCTTCTTGCAGTCTAGAACTATTATGAAAATAATAGTGGGCAGAAGAAGGGTCAGTTGCCCCTTAATTCATTTATCTCAAGCCTCATTCAAAAATGGGGTGTTGGTTAATGACATTCAACTTCAAATGACCATCATATTATACATACACCAATATCAAAAGAAAAAGTATGGTTTTGGAACCTGGATTTTAGCACTTTTCGAAACGGATTTGGCAGTTTCGGAACCGGTTTGGTGACTTTCGGAACCGGATTTGGCATTTTTGGAACCGGTTTTGGCTCTTTAGGAACCGGTTTTGTCACTTTTGGAACCTTGATTTGGCACTTTTGGAATCGGTTTTGGCAATTTTGGAATCGGTTTTGGCACTTTCGGAACCGGTTTTGGCACTTTTGGAACTGGTTTTGGCACTTTTGGAACCTGAATTTGGCAGTTTTGGAACTGGATTTTGCTTGATTTTGGAGTTTAGAAAGGCAGGTTTTGACCCATCTTCAAAGTGACTTGGACTAGAATAAGTCCAATTTTAATGAAATTGGCGTTATAGGTGGTGCATTCTGAATCACTGATGTGACTCATCTAAGCTACATATCCTGAATATATTTCAAGTCTCCTTCGCTCTATGAATGTGCTTGGTGGTGCTCCATGATTTTATGTCTCTTGTAGAATGTCTCGACACCATGCATATCTCCTCTAAGCAGGAGGTTCATCAAGATATCTTTCTACCAGTTCTATTGGCTCTTCAAAATCTAGTGGATCTAAGGACTCTTATAGATTCTCCCTCTCAACATCTGAATGGGGAGAATTAGAAGTTGGATCCTCCATCATGGGAGTCTCATGCTCCTCCATATTTGAATCACACTAAATTTATTTAGAGCGCTTGAACGACATCTCTTCATTAAATGTTACATATTTATTGACTTCAATGTGCCTTTGTTCTAGAATATAGATTATATAATCTTTGGAGGATTCTCTATATCCAAAAAATGTTCCTCTCTTTCTGGATGGATCCATCTTTATCCTCTTCTCTTTTCCACATGAATGTATATAGGAAAACAAAAAATAATCAAGTGTCCAACATATGGTTTTTCCCTAGTGAAAACTTCTTCAGGAGCCTTTTCTCCTAGGATAGCATGAGGACTTATGTTATATATATAAATAGTAGTCCTGGAGGCTTCTTCCCATAAGGATGTGGGTAGATCTTGATCACACATCATAGCTTTTGTAGCCTCGTGGATTGTCCTATTCTTTTTTTTTCACCCCATTTTGTTGGGGGTTGTAAGGTACAATCAGGTGTATTTGTATCCCTTCCTCTCAGCAAAATTCATTAAACTCATGAGACTTTAACTCTCCTCCATTATCAAATCTCAAAGCATGAATGTTCTTTCCAGTCTAATTCTCAACCAGTGCTTTAAACTCTTTAAACTTGTTGAACGTTTCACTCTTTGCCTTTAGAAAATAGATCCATTACTAGAGAGAGAAGGCATCTATGAAAATTACATAGTACAAATAACCACTCAAGATGGTGCAGACATGGGACCACAAAGATCTGAATAGATCAATTCAAGGATCCCTTTAGATCTTTTATTATTGTTTGGAAATATTTTCTTGATGTTCTTACCAAGAAAATAACCTCTATAAATAACATCATGCTTAGATTGAAATACAGGCATACATTAATTTACCATATTCTATAATCCAGGTAGCGCTTTGAAATGAATATGACCAAGCCTCCTATGCCACGATTCACAAGGACTGACTGTGACATAGATCATGGCTTTAATGAAATTTTGAGGAACTTTGTAGAGACGTCCCACTCTAACTCCAATCACAGATCCTGAGTTCAATTTTGTATTCTTAGGACACAAGAGTGCTTTATTGTCCATAAAGATTAGTCAGAATCCTTTATCTTCTAGAACTAAAATAGACAGGAGGTTCTTCTTTAGACCAGGAACAAACATAATTTCATCAACATGCAGTACATCCCTTGAATCCAACTGAAAAGAAGTGGATCCAACTAGTGGGATCGAGTAGGTGGTATTATCTCCAAGCTCCACCTGACATGAGAACTTATTTTCCTTCAGATCTCTAATAGTGCTCCTATATTCAGTCATGTGTTCGGATGCTCCACTATCCACCAGCGATGTCCCAACACTAGTGGTAATGGATCCATATAGGGCTGAGACAAGATAGTACTCCTTCCTTGTCTCCTGATCATTGGAAGAATTATTTCTTGTAGGTTCATCTTATGTAGTAGTAGAAGCATGAAACCTACCATTAAACTTTCGTCTTTGAATTACAAGGAAACCTCTTTCAAAGTGATGCTTCTTATTGCAGTTGAAGAATTTAACTTTAGATTATCAAATTTCTTGTTGTATTATTTTTCCTTTTGAATAGGAAACTTATTCTGAGAAAAGGATTTCTTTCCTCTCTTCATATGTGTCGTAAGAGAAAGGTTCTCTTCTTTAGAAGAAGCATTTTTTCTTTGAATTCTCCATTCTTTTTGTAGGAAGTCATGCCACAGTATTTCAAAGTTTGTTTTTACTTCTCAACCATTTTGTTAGGAACCCATGTCAACCCTTCTCTTTACTTTGTTAGTATATTGTTGTTGGATGCATATGCTTTATAAGTTGTCCCATAGTATTTGTTGATCCATAGTTTGTATTAGCCCGTGGTATTGGCCCATAGTATTGGACGCATATGCTTTGTAAGTCATCCCGTAGTATTATATGTTCCATGGTATTGACCCATAGTATTAGGCATAGACTTAGTATATAAGTGTGCGTTGAGGCCAATGAAGGAACCGTGAAGTTATTTGTATTGAGCTTGCTCAAAGGAGGTTTCCCTCTCAAAGTGGCGATCAATAAAAATATTCCATGATATCATATATTGTGCATTTTATCAATTAATTGTTGCAGGTTCCTCACATCTGGTATCAGAGCACTTTCTTGGGCTCTTTGGATGGAATTTGTGCGAAAAAAAAAAATTCGCATCTGTTGCAGGTCTGGATCTGGGAATAATCCCTATCCTCTTAACTGTGGGAAGTACTTGGGCATAAGCCCTAAAACTCATTGTGAGGAGTACCACAAGAACCCCGAAGTAGTTGGCCCATTAAGAGGACCTGCCAATAAAAACGGCAACGACCCCTACGTGATTGACTAGTTCCCACCCGTGAGGTAAACCAAGAGTTTTCGTTTGTGGAAAAGTGGTTATCAGTTTTACCTGAGCCGTGGAGTGAGTGGTACTACCCCAATACACAAGCCGTCAAACAGCATTGGTGGCCGAGTGAAACCCCTGAACCATTAGGAAGCCAAGCATACCTGGGGTCCATATCTATTTTCAGCTGAACTATTACTGATCACTTCCGTGCCATTGCAGATCCATCTATTGTTGATCACTTTCGCATTGTTGCAGATCCATCCATTTAAGATCCATTAAGAAATTTGTTTCAGATCTAGCCATTTTTTATCCATTCCGAGCCATTTCAGATCCAGTTGTTTTCAGATCCATTCTGAAAGTCGTTTCAAATCCAACCATTTTCGATCCATTCTGAGTCATTTCAGATCCAACTGTTTTCAGATCCATTCGGAAATTCGTTTTAGATCCAGTCATTTTCGATTCATTCCGAGTCGTTTCAGATCCTATCATTTTAGATCCATTCCGAAAGCCATTTCAGATCCATTCTGAATAAAATTCTATTTTTTTCATATCTCCTTTGTTTGAACTCTATTTCCCTTGAAACCTCACTAACACCCCTACAATCACATTCTGCATATTTCATTTCTGAGGACCCTATCCCAAATTCCACTTCCCAAAGCCAGAAATCCCACATTTGTCTATATTTAGGGTTTTCCATAACTTCTTCATTTTTTACACAATCGCCTTCAAATTTTTCCACCATGTTCATTCCCTATTTCTGCTTCTTTGTTCCTCTCTGGAAAAAATTTCCATTCTTTCACCCCGCTTCTGAAATCCTCATTTTCTGCTTCCCTATCCATTCGAAAGTGTCCAAAACCTAGTCAAACCCCAATTACCCATCAAAGTTTTTCCCAAATCCAAATTTCCCTTTACTAAATAAGCTTTTGTTTGTGTTTTTCTACTCATTCACAAAAAAAAAACTCCTAGTTATGGTTGTCACCCACGTAGGAGCACAAATTATGGAGGACGAACTTGCAACCCTCAAAACCAAACTCCAAGATTTGGATGAAACATTTCTCATCCTGCATCTTCAGCATTCAGCCATGAACACTGGGTTCTCTTCTTCCAGCAATTTTCGTGGGCCGAAGCTTGATTTTCCTCGCTTCAATGGTAATGATATGACTAGATGGATATACCGGGCAGAACAATATTTCAGTCTGCATAATACTTTTGATGTCCAAACATTTCCACTTGCATCCTTTCATTTGGAACAGGAAGCCCTTCAATGGTACCGTTCGTACATCAAGGCTCATGACGAGTTAAAATGGACAATTTTTTTTCAACTTCTTTTGCAATGATTTGGTCCTAGTTCTTTTGATGACTTCACAGGAGCACTCACTAAACTTCACCAAATTGGCACTGTGAGAGAGTATCAGATAGAATTTGAGAAACTATCCAATCACATAGAAAGATTGTCTGATGAATTCTACAAGATTTGTTTTATCAGTGGTCTTAAGGATGAAATCCGCTCAGAGGTTAAAATGTCATGTCCCGACACAATGATGGAAGTCCTAGGTTTGGCTAAGTTGGTGGAGGACAAGATCACAGCCCAACAACTGTCACCTACCCAAATTTCTAAAAATTACTATTTTATTTGCAAAATACTTTATGTTAAATTTAATTACAAAGTTTTGTAATTATGATCATTTTTTATCATGGATGAATGTAATTACTGAATATTATTATTTAAATAAATTAATTAGGAGACAAACACCCAAGAGAACTGTTAAATGAGTGTTCACTGACCCACTAGGAGGAATGGAAGCTGTTGAAAGGTATGGGACATATGGCAGCAATTTCATCACACCACTAGATGTTGGTTATGGGACAACTACCCCTAAAAATAGGGCATTATCCCCCAGGTGGAGGGAGTGAGCAAGCAGCTCGTTTAATGACCGAGTAACAACTGAAAAGGCCTAGGCAGCCTATAAAGGAAAATTCAAATTGAGCAGGAAGCTCTTAATCAATACTTCTGCAGAATATTTTCCTCATGTGCATCAGGTGATCACTAAGAGATTTGAATAGGGAGGCTAGTGGTGATTGTAATCTTAAGTCTGCATTATTGCTGAGAAGAACCAGAGATGTTGGTGTAGGTCTATTGGACTGCTAGCTATTGAAGATTCAAAATTTATTTGTTACAGCAAGAAGAAGTCCTATTTTCTGAGTTTCTTCCTCCTGGTGGTTCAGTGAACAGGCTCGAGAGTCCTAAGACAGTACTTGACTATTTTCAGGAATTGGTTGGGTGGAACAGTCTTCTTGGGCTGTTTGTTGCCCTACAGATTTATCCAGGTTCTACAAATTTTCTACTTTATCTCAGCTAGAAATTCTGTTCTGTATAGTAGTATTTTCTATTTCCTGTTTTCGAAAGAGAATTTAATTCTAAATTGGTTTAAAGTCTAAATGTTAAAAGTTTAATGATGAATTGGAATTGATAAATCAATATCTATATTTTTCCACATGTTGTTTTTGAGATCATACTCTAGTATAGATATGCAAATTAAGAACAAATTATAAGATAGGCAAAGTGCCATTTTGAATTCGATAGATAGATAGTAATTTATTTGTTTATAAATCTTCTATTTTATAGTTAAATAATAGTAAAAGAATTATGTATAAATATCTGTTGTATATTGTAGAATGTTTCCCTAGTTTTATGAAAGACAAACAGTGTATAACCTCTGTATAGTATTACTGTATTTGCTTATCATTACTTTGCTCATAGAAATAAACAGAATGCATTTCTATCTAACATATTATGTTTGCAATATAATATCATAGTTGCAAATAAATAAAAATGTAATCATCATATCAAGACTGTACTTAACAGTTAACATACAATTTTTCACATTGCACATATACACATTGATCTCATTTTCCTTTTTAAATATTTTCAAGATTATTTCCAACATTACTGAAAACATATTAAACCATGTTTCATTTCCTTCCATTTCATTCATCTATTTTATAAACCATACATAATATGAATTGTTTTTATTATTTCAAATTAAAACTTGATTTCTATCAAACCCTAAGTTAGATTTTTTTATTTTCCACTTTTTATCATTTTTCCTTTTAAAACATATTCATTCTACACAAACAAAGGATTGAACCCATTTTCGACTGTAAGACCTTTCAGAAATCTTTTTCAAAAACTAAATGCAAACCAGGGTTTGACCCTATTCGTTCCTTTTAAAAACGATTTTGAACACATTTCAAAACATCATTTATGATAGAGTTATAAACCACAACAAGTATTCAGACTCTATTCTAGTTCAACAATCATGATTATCAACACATAGAAATCAACTTTGAACATAGGCAATTTTTTTTACAAAACGAAACAGTGAATTTTTTATCTGCCGACGAGAAAACATTGGAATCACAGTTGAACGAGCCTCGGCTATTTTCTTTTCTTTCTCATAACTTCAAAACACAAGACATGCTCGAAGTGTAAACATTACGAGTCCCTTTTCCAAGCTTAAGACAATGTTCTCAGAAAAACCATTTTTACAACATGATTTTCAAAACAAAATCATAACAGTGAGATTCCCAAGTTCAAACATTGAAACGAGTTCTTAAACCCTCGGCATCAACAAGTTTCACAATGCCCAGATCGAAATAGATAAGTAACAAGGTATAAAAACCAAGTATTACATAATAAACGAGGGTCACAGTACTAAACAATTTAGCATTCGATTTTAAACAGTGCTTTGAAGTTCTTCATTTAATAACAACGATGAGTCACGGTAGGACCAGTTACTCATTCTTGTAAACCACTTCAACCTAAAATGACGAGCAACTACAAGGGTTTTTGGAAAGACCTGGAGCTTACCGGTTGAAAGCTCACCAACCTTGCAGAACCCTTGCTCATTTCTCTACTTCATAACTTGCAACTAACAATAAACGAAGGTTAAAATTTAGAAGACTGATACCTTTTCAAAGTGAAAGTAGAAATACATTAAATGATTCATTATTTCGTTACAGGAATTACTATTCGGTAAATGAAATGTTACCTTGCTGCAAAACTAGCAAAGCATTCCACTTTCATCAGTTTAACTTGACTCCGTGCTGAAGACGAGACGAGAAACCCTCGATCCATTTACACCAGAGAAAATCTTTGACTCAAACTAAAACGATGAGTTCCAGAACTATCAACCATTGATACCATAAACTTGTTACACAGTCTATCAAGACGACGCCATTGAAGAAGGTAAGGACCTGCAACCTTTCCGAACCATAGGTCTCGAGGTCGAAACCTCATACAGTTTCTAAACCAAAAATTTGGCATCCTATCAGCCACACCACCAATACTAACGCAACAATAAACAACAAACACTCTTGTCAACGAAGACATCAATCCAATGTTAGGGTTTGATCTGACGAACAATATCCATGATGATCAACGATCGAAATTATGCCAACACACTTTGCATTGGGTCGAGCAACTCATGCATTCAATGCACTATCACTTCACATATATGGTAATGCCACAATGGATCACGCTGGATCGTTCTAAACATCCAACTCGGAGGAAGGTTAACTCACAACAATGACATCGAGGTCTCGGTATTCACCATTATAATGATATTACCATATGTGGATTGACAACAAACCTTGTCACCCTGACTTTCATGTCAAGCCTTTAATGCAAAATCGAAAGAAAATCTCCACAATAGCTCGACATTCTTGTCACTTAAATGAACCATCAACTCACCACCCTGCCATCATTTATTGCATGTCAGTGTTCTATTCCCAACGTTACATTACAACCCTAATACACGGCATTATGACATTATGCTATTATAAGTCGAATCACAAGTTTCGTATGGGTTCTAAGTTATGTTTAATATCACATGTTATCGTATCATTTGACCCACGACGATACACAAATCCATATAGATCAACTTCCCAAATTGTTATTTAGTCCCAAGGTTACTATTTGTAGATTTAAATCATAATGTTAGGACTTAGATATTAGTTAATAGGGTAACTATAGTCACATTATTGACATGGTCTCGCTTTATGCCATTCTTACAAATAGATACAAACCCTTGTAATGGTTATATGTATCACTACTTCAACATAGTAAGGTTACGGTTATAATAGCCCATACTTAGGAGATTATAATGTAACCCTTGTAATTCTTTGGTTGTGATTATACAAACTACGATATCAACGATATAAAAATAATTAGTTTGTATAGTAGACATTCGTTGGATCCAAGGATATAGATATTTAGTTTGAAGAATGACTAAAAAGCTATGAGTTCTTACCATACTCCCTCATACAAGCATTTAATGACTTTGCGATACATGTATTACATCAATGATGGAAAGATAATGACAACATTAAAGCTAGCAAGTGCAGTGACAAAACCATCAGCAGAATGACGTACATAGATAATTCTATTTAAACATTATGGAGTTGTAAGACAACATTTGAAAGTAGTATTTATAGCTTTGAAACCCATACCTGTTCACTCCTGGTGAGTCGCAACAGAAATTATAACATTCTATTTAATTATGATGCTAAAACTGAACTACACATACTTCGTTCTTACCTGTCGTCTGCACATAGGACATTCAATAAGCTTTAGCATTGCAGCTAAGTAAGCTCCAGGGTACCTTGTAGGACACCCTTATGCAGCAAAGTCAAACTGTCAGTATCATCGCAAAGAGAAAGTGTCGCAACTTTTTCCTAGTCTGTTTATTCATTGTCATCATGATCATGTTTATTAATTATGTGTTATAAATGTCATTATCTTATTGTTGCTAAACAAAAAATAAAGCATGCTTAGTATTAACAACTGTACAACTAATGTTGTCGTAATCTCAATTATTATTTCCGCAATTATTATTATCATAATTAATGTTGTTATTAAAAATTTTAAATTTTTATGAAATTTCGAGATGTTACAACAACGCTCCAAATCCACTTTTGTTCCATTCAGAAATATGGTTTCCCAATGACCTCCCATCACGTTAGCTCCTCGCACAAATCCTATCAAGCATTTGTCTGAATCATATATGCGGGCACATAGAGAAAAAGGGATTTGCTATAATTGTGATGAGAAATTCACTCGGGGACATAGATGTGTTGAGAAACAGCGATATCTCTTAGATGTGGATTCTCCACCTGCCTCTGAACTTGGTGCAGAAGCTCCAGATACACTAGATGATCAGATCGACATTCAGCAGCCGCCTGTTGACCCTCCATCTCTAGACGGCCACCCAGAGATATTTTTCCATGCTTTAGCCGAAGTCAACACCCCACAAACAATGCAGGTCAGGGGTTACTTCAGAAGATCCCTCTTACAATATTCATTGATTCTGGTAGCACTCATAACTTCATTGACTCTCCGATCTCCAAACAGCTTGATTGTTTTGTCCATCCTTGCTCCATCTTTGAAGTCATGATTGCCAATGGGGGCACCTTACCTTGCAAGTGGAAGTGTCGCAATGTGCGTATCTCTATGGAAGATTATAACCTGCGCTCTAACATGTTTGCCTTTTCCTTAAGAGGATGTGATGTGGTTTTGGGAATTCAATGGTTTCGCACACTTCGCCCCATGTTATGGGATTTTGCTAAGCTTTGGATGTAGTTTTCAGTCAATGGGAAAAAACACACATTTATGGGATTACAACCAGGGTCTCTTCGCATCATCAGTTCGCATCACCTCGAAAAGATCCTTAAGAATGATTCACATGGTTTCATCACTCAGATCCATTCCATTCAAATGCACCCATCAATGGTCTTCAATACTTCCTTGGATAGATATGCATGTGTCTTTGTTGAACCAGTGGGATTGCCGCCTTCAAGAGACCTTTCCGGTAAGAGTTTAGCCGCATCTACATCTGAGAATAAAATGATGGATATTTTGTATGCAGTACAGAAGTGGTAGCCATACCTATTAGGGAATTATATTTACATCAAGACTGATCACTAGCATCTAAAAAAATTCTTGGAACAACGGGTCTCCTCCCCAGCACACCTAAAATGGGTTATCCAACTCATGGGTTAATACTATGCGACCACTTATAAGAAGGGTAAGGACAATCTGGTGGCAGATGCTCCTTCTCGCACATTTGATGACCTAGTTTCTCTTTCAGTTATTTCTATGCTTGTTCCAAATTGGTTGCAATTTGTTCAACGGGGCTATGTCTTCTATGAACTCCCTGCTTCTCCATCGAAAGGGGACTCTGGGTTCATGAAAACATATGACTAGGAACAATGTAACTTCTTTTGGCAGGGACTGAAAATGACAATTCAATAGATGGTGGCTGACTGTGATACTTTCCAGTTCAACAAGGGTGACACGACACTCCTTCCAGGACTGCTCGAACCCTTGCCCATCCCTACACATATTTAGACAGTTATTTCTATGGATTTCCTTGAAGTGCTCCGGTGGTACAATACCACATCTAAAATGACACCATATGAAGCAATCTATGGATAGGAATCACCAGTTCTTCTTCCATACACCCTCATTAGTTCCCCAATTCACGAAATTGACTTGATCCTTCGAAATCGCGATCAGATTCTTCTCATTTTGTAGGACAATATTCACATGGAAAGAATTCGAATGAAACAACAAGCCGATCAACACCATTCTGAGTGCACTTTTCAAGCATGTGATATGGTTATTCTTCATCTACAGCCTTCCAAGCAATCCTCCCTGGCACTCAAAAGACGTCAGCTTATCTCTCAATCTACCACAGAGGTATTAATTCAATGGCATGGAATGCAACCCGAGGATGCTACAAGGGAACCACTCCTTCAGATTCTACATCAATTTCCACATCTAAATCTTTGAGGAAAAATATTTTTCTAAGGGAGAGGAGATGTTCGAAACCCATGTCAACCCTTCTCTTTACTTTGTTAGTATATTGTTGTTGGACGCATATGATTTGTAAGTCGTCCTGTAGTATTTGTTGATCCATAGTTTGTATTCTCTCATGGTATTGACCCATAGTATTGGATGCATATTCTTTGTAAGTCGTCACGTACTATTATGTGTTCCATGGTATTGACTCATAGTATTGGACGCATATGCTTTATAAGTCGTCCCGTAGTATTATATGTTCCATGGTATTGACCCATAGTATTGGGCATAGACTTAGTATATAAGTGTGTGTTGAGGCCAATGAAGGAACCGTGAAGTTATTTGTATTGAGCTTTCTCAAAGGAGGTTGCCCCCTTGAAGTGGCCTAGGATCAATAAAAATATTTTGTGATCTCATATATTGTGTATTTTATCAATTAATTGTTGTAGGTTTCTCACACATTTATAGTGGCCAAGAATGTATCCCATGAAGATGGAAGACCATTCACAGCAGTTTGTATGAGATCATCATCATCAACAGTTACACCAATACTCAAGAGTTCATCTCTTACTTGAGAGATCTTTGTGAAGAAGGAAGCAACAACTTTGTCCTTCTCCATCTTCAGATTACGAAGTTTTTTCTTTAAGGCTCTCTTCTAACTGGGATCCTTCTTCTCATAAATATTGGTCAAACTGTCAAAGCATTCCTTTGTATTCTTTAATGGAGTAATCACTAGCATCAAATTGTCTTCACAGAATCATAATGATTCTCTTTGCATTGGCTTGATTCTTCTTGAAAATAGTACACCCAGCATTAGTAATAGGCTCTTCAACAACACTAGATACGTATCCATCCAGATCATGCTCTTTTAGGATATTTAGAATCCTGGCCTTCAAAGTATTGAAGTTTGAAGTTCCTTCAAGTACGTATTCCAGTCTTACTAAGATTGAAGCCATTATTCTTCAAAAAATGTGCTCAACTTAAACCACCCAGTATCAATGTAGGCTCAATCTTGAATGCTGAACTTAGATATTTCATGCCCTAGGCTTTGATACCATGTTGAATTTTTTATCTTAATGTGGAATTATAGTAGAACTTGAAATCAATAAATAATTAAAAGCATAAGCATTCACATGAAACACAATATTTACCTTGGGGAAACCCTCTAGTACTTGAGGAAGAAAACCCCAGAAAATATTCCTTAGAATATTGATAGATAGCAGAGAATTTGTTTACAATGAGAAGATTACATCAAGAACCCCTAGTGCATTATCAAAGAGAAATACCAAGCACCTATGTTGCAATCGCAAAGAAAGAGAGAAGAGAGAATAATAGAAGAACCCAACAGTTGATTCTGCACTAAGACCAATTCGCAATTTTGGTCACATGCACACTTCCTTCAAGAGAGATTCGCTCTTCACCTAGATCTCATCAAATCCTACATTACAAGTGTATCATACATCTCATTCTTGGCTTAATTTATAACCTTGTAACTTCAAGATGAACTTGCCTTCCAACTAGATGCTAGATCACTTAGTTAGGTTACTAATTCAAGTGTCATACAACTTAAGTGTCATAAATCAAATGTAGTCTTTTAGTTTAACTCAGGTGTCATCATGTATTATATGTCTATCATTAAACACTTAGTTAATTAGATCTTCTACTTATACTCATGATCTTCAAATTAAATTAAATAAGTGTTTCATAACAGACATATAATACATGAGTTTCATGCTCAACTAAGTGTCGTCATGCAAACACTTAGTTGAATGCTCATGTTTCTTCAAATTCAAAGGACATCACGATATATCATATATCAAGATTTGAGCATGAGTTGAGCATGAAACTCATGATAGACATATAATACATGTAGAGATTTTATTGGATTGAGAGTCTTTACTCCAAGGTCATGAAATTTGCATATAAAAATCATGGTTGAGACATAAAAATAATTCTCAGTAGAGACTTTACTAGATTGATAATCTCGAGCCAATAGAAATTTCTAGGTCTACTATCCTTTTAAAAAGCTTACAACTTCAATAAAAACTTTATTGGATTGAGAGTCTCAAGCCAATGGAAATTGCTAGGTCTACCATTCTTTTTAAAAACTTACAACTTCAATAAAGGAGGACATATGCCTTCTTTTAAAGCATGTGCTTCAAATCTAGTTTATAATGTTATAAAAAAATTAATTTTTATTAAAAATTGATATTTATATTTTCAATTTAAAAATACCACTATTTTCAAAATAATTTCAAATAAAAATTCAATATCCTTAAAATACAAAACTAAGAAGATGAAAAAATCAATAATAATTTATATTAATTTTTTTAATTTATAATATATATTAATTGTTAATTATAAATTTAAATATTATATTATGATGTATTTGTATAATTTTTTTTCAGCAGAAAAATCATCTTCCTGCTATTTCGAAGGAATCAAGGAAAGCTTGAAATACAATCATTACAATGTGGCTCAACAAGAGCATCATGTCACTTACAAGAATTGAACATGGGTGGGAAGGGTAACAATCTTTCCTCCCAACCACTCAAGCTACAACCAATAGACGATGTATTTGTATAATTATTATAATAATACTAATTTACAATATAATAATAAAACTTATAATAAAATTTTTATAAAGTTTGTAATATATATTAATAATTAATTATAAAATTAAATATTATATTATGATGTATTTGTATAATTGGAAATTGGAAAGTGAAATATATTTTGATAATGGGATGAAAATGATTAAAAATGTTAAAAAACTTATAATGTATTTTCAAATTAAAAAAGAAAAAGAAAATGTAAAAAATATTCTATAAGATGAGGAAGAGGATTCCATAGTGTGACAAGTAAACATTCAACCTAAACATGTTAATCCCTTCTCAACCTTAATATGATTATAAGAGGATTCCATAGTGTGACAAGGAACCAAAGTATTATTATGATGCTAAATTTCCCTTTCCAACCACGATCTTTTACTTGTGTTACAAATATTATTTTGACACGACACTTCTCGCATACATCAACCTTGAAATTGCATGCTTATTAATTCTTCAATTAGTATACACAATGAATGAATGTAGAGATTTTCTACAGCAATATCACAACAACATTTTAGAGTTTTTTAATATAAAAAATAAAAGATAAATAAATAAATAACAAGATTAAAGGAATAAGATATAAAGATTTTAGATTTTGAAAAACTTGAGTGGTATAACTACCACTGCACTAGTCACTATGAAAATGGTGTATTCTTTGTAACATTCTTTTGATTGTAAACTAACTTTTAGTATGGGGTATGAGAAAATAACCCTTTGCAATGTATGTATGAAACCGTTATGAAACCATATATACATTCTAAATAGAAAAGGGTGTGACAAAGAACATACACCCAAACCACTCGAAATTTTTCAATGATTGTGAGATAATGTATTACGCGGGATTCGGGAATGGAATTATGCTCCCTCAATGTATTTAGTACATAATTTAATATATATATATATAGTTTTAAAATAAAATAAACAAATATAAAAGTAATATTTATATATATAATAATAACAAACAAATTCTGTAAAACAATGACATTAAACAAATTTTGAAGTGAACAAAGCCGAAATTATATAGAAAAAAAAAAATCAAATAACATTTTGCAATGAATGATCTTTTTGTCATTTTAGTTTGTCCATGGTAAATTGATTTGGTGATGAGAAACTAACATTTAGCTCTTTATTATTAAAGTATTATGCCTAAGAACTTTTAGATTTCATTTATTATATAGAGAACAATGGATGGGTATATAGAATTCTTATTCTATCTTTTTTATGAAGCTTATTAAAGTAGAAATAAAATTAGAATATACAACATGATCCAACTCCTTGGCATCCTTGATCAACAGAGCACTCTTGGCTAATAATTGATGGTGACTCCATCTTTTCAAAGAGCAATAATGGAAGAAATAGAGCTACTTTCTTGGTCAAATACATACTTGCACCTAGTTTACAAAGCACAAATAAAGTAGAAATTCGTAAACAATGTCACAAACCAAAAACTGATTCAGGTACATAAGGGAATAGCCATCTCCCAATAAAGTAGTTTTTTAATAGAGCTTGTTCAAGAATAGATTGGGATGTTTCTCCCATACAAAGCTCCAACAATCTCTGAAAAATCTATAGTCCCAAAAATAGAGCTTGTTCAAGAATAGATCGAGATGTTTCTACTCCACAAAGCTCCAATAATCTCTAGCAAATCTATATCCAAAAAAATGTGATTGGCCATCTCTCGCCTTTGACACCCTGGGAACAGGACATTTGAAAGGCCAAACTTAGCCAACCTGGCCTTGGATGGTAGCCCTTGATAAATCGCCATCCAAGTGAACACACACAACTTTTAGGAAATTCGCACCAACCAAACACCGTGTAGCCTACGAACCCATCGAGACTTTGGACTTGATGATACCCATCTCACATTGAATATTGGAAAGAGGGGGTGTCTCTGATGAAAAACTAAATCATACAGAGGGAATTATACTATAACAATGGTGCACCAAATCTCCACTTCTAATCCATCAAGAAGGGCCCAGGAATACCAATCTTTATTCAAACAAATCGGACTCTAGAAGGAAGGACTACAACTCCATTATCAAGGGGTGATTCAAGGCCAACAACATCCCAAAATCTTGAGAAAGCGGTCTCTACTCCTTCCATGAACGGGCCTCAGAGTCCCAAAGGTCATGCCAATGGAAGATACCCTGCCGACATAGTCGGCGTGCCTGAAACTGTGACAACTCTGCAATACAAGCTCCCTAATATTACCAACTCTATATTGGATGGGAGTTAATGTCCCACCCAACTCTACTTGCTTCCCACTACCAACAAACCAATCCAACCACTAATTTACATGCCACCCAAATACTCCTAAAGAGAATAGAGCCCCCAACTTGAAACAAAGAGGGTGAAGAGAAGATGTCGCATAAGCCAAACCTACCAAACACCCTGCCTAAATACTGTGCTAACATAATATAGTGCCTAAAGAGAACATGCCAAGGTATTGGAACTGTTAGCACTAGTTTTGGGGTTAAATAGGTGGAAAGGGTTGATCCCTACAAATAATGGGTAAGGTTTTAGAGTTCCGAGCCGTATGACCCAAAAGGCTGCAAATAAGAGCTCTGAATGTTTCTATCTAGGTTCATAATGAAAATGGTTGAAGATCTTAAGTTTTAATATTGAAAATGAGGGTAAATGTAAAAATCCACTCAAAGTTATATGAAGGCACCAATGAGCGGAACAGATCTATGGTAGTGGAGATCGACAATCGCAAGTGTTTTTCGCAAAGGTAAGATGGATTAGTTTGGGTATGGGCGGAGATTTGCTAACTTGCAATCAAATCGATGCGCATAATCAACCATCAGATCAAAGGGAAAAACATATATACGGTCGTCAAATACTTCGTTGATTAAACATGCACGGAGAAATGAACTTTTCAAATCTGCGAAGTGGCGGTAGGCTCCACATTTTTTGATGGCATAGATCTGGCGGAGATGAGCATCAACGGTGGTTATGGAATTCGCAAATACAACATGTGTGGATAAACTAACTTTATGGATTTGCAAAGCTTGGTAAAGGCCGTGCGTTTGGACGATCGAGGTGCAGACAAGACTCAGATTTGTGGTCAGCATTGGCTTCACAGGATAAAGATGCGAGAAAGGACACATTTGAAAGGTTGAAGACTGTGAAGGATTGCGGATTTAAATAGGGAAAGAGATCACTGACATAGGATCGATTGTGCAGGTGGACAGCTCAAAGAATTCCTCTATCACAAGAGGTGCGAGACTGATATGAAAGGATAAATAATATAAAAATGAAATGCACGGAGTTTCAGGTTCTTGTTTGTCTTGTGCATTGGAAAGAGAAATCCGACAACTGTTCAGAAAGCAGCTACCTCAGTCACAAATCTCGAACCAGGTGTCAATGAACCAAGTAGGCCTCTTGTCCTCTCAGAAAACTGTTTAAATGGCTGAGCTTGGAGAAGTAGAACCCCTGGGTTTTGAGCACCAAAAAATAAAGGAGTTGTTAGAAGATAGGGTTGCTGAGGTCTATGACATTGTATTAACTAATGGACCTATTGAAGCAGTAAAAGGTAGACTAAAACTGATTAGGAACCAGGGTATATATTTGCATAAGGTATACAAGTCATTTTTCTAGTTTTTCTCAGTCGACCAAACCCTTAACTTCCCTGAATTCGTCGACTGGTGCGCTAGTAATTAATCCTCCCCTGAGAGGGTAATTATGGATGCACCCAGTTCGAAGATATTGTGTCCTATCAGCCCTATTGTTATAAGGAAATCCATGTTAATTCCTAACGAATTCAGTCTGAAGTCCAAAGATTACAAGGAAGAATCCCTAATTCAATATTTTAGACAGTCTACAGTTGAGTTAAGGCAAAGTTTCTTCAGGGTTTTCCTAAAACCTAGTGTCTCATTGCAGGGCTAGCCTTTCCGAGTCAAATTCGGTCTCTTTACTAAAGAATGTAAGTGTGTCATAACCATGCTAAGCCTATTCTTAGCATTAGACACAGATATGTATGTCACTGAGCCCTTTATAATTCTATTGTTCATCCTTAGCACTTGTTCATTAGAGTCTGAAGAGTCTGTCTATTCATTCCAATGTGATTTCCTTAAGTTTGATGAATCCCTAGTTGAGAATATCCATTCTCAGCTAGTGGACTTCCACAAGACTAGAAGTTTCAGGTTTCAAGCATATTTGCTAAGGATGTTCTTGTCATTCAAAGAAGAAAATTTGCATCTTCCTGAGATGATGCTCACAAAGGAAATGCACACAGATTACATCAAGTTCATGAACAAACTCATGTCAGAGGTTAACAATGTTTTTTATCATAAAATATTTCCCAGGGTGTTAACGGAGATAAAGGAGATGTTGCAACCTTCTCCTGAAAAGAAAATAGGTGACTGATTTCTCTTGGAACATAGCAAAATAATCAGAGTATATGGGTTTACCCATCCGTCTTATGTACTATTAGAATTCTTAATTCCTAGAGTGTTTTCTCTAGAATTTATTAGGAAAAAGTTAAGGGCATAAATTAAACATTTCCTAGGTCATAAGAAAGCTTCAGAAATTACATTTCTATGGGTTGTAGGCCCATTCATCATTAATAATAGAGCTTCCCTTTCATCCATTGAGTGTGTGATAAGAGAAATGGGATTTCAAACACAGGCTGCCATCAATTATGATCCCCATCACATTATTTATGATAGAAGGCGGGATATCAGAAGAAAATCCTTTGAACATTTTGAGCTTGTAGGTCTAGCAGAGAAGCAGACTGATTGGAATATCCCCTTAAGATTCAAGAAGATTTTAATATACATGAGGATTCCAATGCCTCAGTAAAAGGAGTCACTTCACCACAGTTTGATATTTACAGCTTGATTCTAGCACTGGAGAAGGTTGCACACCTAGCTAGCTTCTCTGAGAAGAGCAATAAAAGAGATTTCCCTGAAGTTATGGATATAGAAGATAAAGACACAGCAAGAAGACCAAAGAGACAAAAGGTAGAAGAGGAAAAACAATTGATACCGGTGACAAGTGATAAAGGTAAGAAGAAGCAGGTGAAAGCCAAAGTACCTGCCTTCAAAATCAAGGAGTATGTATTTGGTAAAGCGGCTACTGAGCCTGCTGCACAAGGAAAAAGTAGATCAGAACTGTTGGATGAATATAAAGGGGATAAGGATGCAGCTTCAAAAACATTAAAGTTGTATGCAGAGGTTAGACATATCTCTAACAAGAATGTATCTTTAGTCACTGCCAGGATCCATGCTCAGAACACTCTGACTTTGGCCATAACAATCAAAGATAAGGCCGTTGAGGTGAAAATGAACCTGGAGGACATTCCCATTCCTGACATGATCCATCTACATAAGGAAACTGGAGATGGAATTTATGCCAAATTTTTAAAAGCTGCATTAGAATTGTCCAAATTATAGTATAGGAAGAGAAAGATTGAGAATCAGCTCAGGAAGGAAAAGGTGGAGAATAAAGCTCACAAGGCACAAATCAAAAAACTGCAGATAGGTCTGTTGGCTATTAAGAGCCAAGCAGATAAAAGGGCCAGCATACACAGCTTACTGGATGAGAAGGAAAATACCATTCAGACACTAAAGAAGAAACAAGAGATTCCCTCCACCAAATTAATAAAAGCATCTGAGTTGACAGAGCTTGAGAAGAAGAAAGAGGAGCTGAAAAATGAATTAACAAATTACAAAGCAAAATTATTGAAATTTGACGAGAAAGAAAAACAATGGAAAAAGTATATGTCTCTTATAGTGGAGAGCGAGAAAAATTTGAAGTCTAAAACTGAAGATTTGGAAAATAAATTGTAAGAGAAGGGTAAAGAGTTGGAGAGTATGGTCACCTCTTCCTCCATTGAATCTAGAGATTTCTCCATTGTTCAAGCAATGGCACAGGTAAGTCTAAAGGACTTAGAGATAGAAAAGTTGTAGAAACAGAATACAAATCTGGAGAGCATAGTTTCAAGAGAAGAATAAGAGAAAAAGGATTGGGAAGCCAAGCACCAAGAGTTACAGGTTAAAAATGATGAGTTGATGAACCAGGTTATAGGTCAAACATCATTACAGGAAGCAAAGCAGGTAATTTTGGATGATATCATTGCAGAGGCAGACAAATTCAGACCCTATATTGACTTTGTTTTGGACAAAGAAGCTGTAATTAAATTGTCCAAACAAAGTGTAACAACAATGAAATAAAAGTTGAATAAGAATCCCATTGAGTGTGTTGAAAATGACATAGAGTTTTTGAATTGGTTAACTGAGGACGAATTGAAAGAAGAAGGCATAAAGGAAGATTATCTACCATTATTTGGGCCAGGAAGGTGGTAAATAAACATCAACAGTTAGATACAATTCAGGCTAGGGTAGATATCATGACACATCAATTGAAGCTCTTTAGAGATATGTTTGATCCATTATTCAAGAAAGGACTTCCCCTCTTTTGGGAAGAAGATGGTACCATGCTGACACAAAAGGAGTACCAAGACAGGTTGATGGAACGCAAGTTGGATCATGCAAACTTTGCTGACATGAGCCAATCAATGACAAGTAAAACAGTTGTAAACAAGCTGGCAAAGGAGTTTGAGTTGGTTTTGATTTTCAAAGAGGCATGTACACACCTACAAAGCTATTCATACAGAGATCATATAGAGCTGCGGTTATTGCTAAAGGAGGTGGCCACTTCATATTTTCCAGCTGCTGACCGATGAAAGATTGTGGAGAAATATGGAAAAGCCAAGTTAACATTGCATGGATAAAGATTTTGAAGATCGTGGAGATTTACAGTCTGAAGAATTAGTTACTTAGGCTTTTGTTTATTTACTAGGGTCTGTTACTAGTCAGTAAATATTCATTGACACATGTAAAAGGCGGTTAATCCTACTTGTCAGTTCTTGTTGTTTCTATTGTAACTGAGTTTCAAGGATTATGGACTTGTCTATATAGTTTTCATCACTTTGTAACAGCTTTATGTTTTGGAGGCTAGGTTAGAATAATTCAAGCTGGATAGTTGAGCTTATCATCTCCTATATATTCATATGTAATAGAGAGGAAAAAGGGGTTGGAACCCGTGAGACTTGAGTTTTGTGTTTGAGATCTATCTTTAATAAAATTACAGAGCCGAGGATGGCATTTTGTAGAGATTCCTATTTTATTTGCTTTTATAGTCTGTATCTTCTTTCCTCATGTGAATGTGTATCCTATTTATTACTTCCAAAATGTTTTCCTTCATGTTTGAATTAAGTGTTTAATAGTGAAAAACTCATACTTATATGCTCTGTCTATTGTTTCAGATATTCATAAAAATCTTTCCACTAAAGTTAAAATTGAATTCATCCTTGTTAGATGCTCATGTTAATAGACTATTCTTTATTTCTTCTTTCCCACCATACCAAAGCATTTTGACTGTGACTAAATGGATACCTTGCCTCTGTTATAAAGTTCCATGCAGCAGCACTATAATTTGATGTGTGTGTTATATTTTGACTCCATTTCCCAATGAATTTTTACCTTGTTCCAACCAAGCAACAAATATGATCTTAATTTTTATTCATATATCTAGCCTTGTTAAACAATCAGTGAGAGATCCCTCTCTGGAAAGAAAGAAGCTAGCTCTCTTTCCTGAATTTGGTTTGTGGTTCCATTGAAATGTCCTTTTTACAACCTTAGGTACATTTTGAGTGCTAACATAATTGGTGCCACTGCCGGGGAGCAAAAGTTGTATTGTCCCTGGGAGAAATGACAAAGTGTTCCAGATTTCAAGGGGAGAAGGATTTCTGTGGGCAAACAAATATTCTAACATATTCAGATGGTTGTACATTTGCCCTAGCGACTCCACGTTGATTTCCAAATAAGGTTTCAGAAGGCATCCTGGCCTCTAGAAGGATACATACAAGAGGTAATCCTAATTCCGAAATCTTACAAAGTGTGGAAAACCTAGAAAGTTTGTTTAGACATCAAAGTGGAAAAGAAAAGGCTAGCACTTCTAGTACTGAAAGGTCTTTATCTCAAGAAGAGTTTTATGGTTTTCAAAATTTGGATTTAGAAGTAAGTGTTGGAAAGTATTTATTAAGATCAAAACCAGAGTCATACCTAAAGCAAACAGAAAACAATCCAAATAGGTTTGAGTCATACTTGCTAGATCCCTTGTGGTATAACTTGCAAAACATTGTAAAGGTTGAAGAAAGTAGCCCTCATTTTCAAACCTATCAGTCTCATACTACGAACCTTGCTCATAATCTCCTCAGAACCCTCCTGTAGCACATAATCCACCTAGACCAATGGCAGCTAGCTTTTCACCCTTGGCTTTGCCAGCTACTTTGCATGATCTCCCTCAGAATTACCCACAGAGAATCTCTTTATATGATGGAGATGGGAATTTTACAGCAAGACAAAATATGGATAGATTTGAAGATTTCATTGACCTGGAAGAAGTAGATCATGATGATGTGAAAATGAGGTTGTCTGCTCAGATTTTTTCAGGAGATGCAAAGAGATGGTTTAAGGATTTACCAACAACATCTATTCTTACCTTTGAAGCTTTTCAGACACTGTTTTTGGATAGATGGGAGGCAAAAAAGATTCCCTTACAAATATTATCTCAATATGACCATTTAAAGAAAGGAAACTTTGAGTCTGTACATGAATTTTCTAGAATATTTATGAGGGTATATAACTATATTCCGGCTGATATTAAACCCTTGGTAGGTGCTTCCAAGCTTCATTATGCAGATGACTTTGATGGAGACTTTTCATGTATGTTGCGAGAGAGGAAGCCAGCTACTTTGTCAACTATGTTAAAGAATGCTCTAGAAGTGGAAACAAATTTAATGGCTTTAGGGAAATTGAAAATTAAAGTAGAGACAAATAAGAGAAGACCGGAAAACCAACCATCCACTTCTGCTTCTTTCTCTGCAAGTGATGTTAAATTTGAAATGATGATGGAGACTATGGATGATGGATAGGTTATCCCTAGATAATAGACCACCTAATAGAGAGCAACTTGAAACTCAAATAAGGAATCCAAATTTTAGGAGACCATTTCCTCAAAGAAACCAAAGAAATCCTGAAGATCAGCAGATAATACCACCATTCCCAGAAAATTTGGTTGATGAGGAAGGACAAGAAGATTCAATGGATAACCAGATACATCACTTTGATGACATTGATTCTTAAATATACTTAACTAAACTAAAATGAAAAAAAAAAGGTTACCAGGAAAATGATAGTCCTGTTTCAGAGCTAGATTCAGAACAATATCAGAGAGGATATCATAATGCCATCGATGATTTTCAGAGAAAGTTAAAACTGAGAAATCATGATGTAATAACAAATAAAGGAAAGCCCAGTCCAAACCAACTTTCCAACACCCAACAGAATTCAGAAAAACAAAAAGAAAAGCAGAAGGATGTTATTATACAGAAAAATCCAGAAAATAAAGAGAACCAGTCAAAAGAAACTAAACAATCAGTGCCAATTGATGTAGATAGACCAATTTCATCCTTCAGTTTGAAGTCAAAGTTATCAAAGGTCAAAATTTCTATCCCCTTTAATGAGTTGTTGAGGAACAATGAGGACAGAGAAGAAATTACTAAAATCGTGAAGAATCAAGGTGATCATCAACTAGATATTTTAGAAGTAACAGATGATTCTCCCACTATTGTCTTTGGACCTAAAATTGAAGATATAGATGATGAAGAAGTTCCCCAATTTTATTTAAGTTTGAATATCCATGATATGATTTTCCACAATGCCATGCTAGATTCTGGTGCACCTCATAATCTAATTCCAAAGATAGTAGTGGAAAGTCTAGGATTGGAGGTTACTAGGCCTTATAAAGACCTGTATTCTTTTGATTCTAGAAAGGGCAGGTGTCTGGGATTGATAAAAGATATGGTGGTAACTCTTACACAACCTCCAACCAAAAGCATTGTGATGGATGTTGTAGTAGCTGATATTCCCGCAAATTTTGGTATGTTGTTATCAAGATCTTGGTCATCAAAATTAAGGGGAACTATGCAAAATTATCGATTTGTCATATGCCACTATACCTTTGTTTGGAGGTAACATAAGGTTATATAGAAAGAAGAGGTTGGAAAATGTAGTGAGTAGTAAGGATAAACCTGAAAACCATGTTATTTATGTTGTCGATACTAATTTGGGATCTTCTATATTTTTCAATGATAGACCACACACTGATCTTGAAGTTCCTGTATAGATTGGAGTTAAGGAGGATAAGGAATTTGAAAAAAGACAATAAGCCTGAGAGAAGAAACAAAATGAAGAAGGATTGTGGACTATGTACTTTGATGGGTACCTAAGTAAAAATGGGGTTGGGGCAGGTGTTTGGATTATATCTCCAGCCAGAGAATTTATAGCTTTATCTTATAAATTGACTTTTGAATGTACTAATAATGTGGCTGAATATGAGGCTCTATTGCTGGGTTTACAGGATTTGAAATATATGGGGGCAAAAAGAATAGAAGTATTTGGGGACTCAAAACTTGTGGTAAATCAGGTGAATGATAGTTACCAAACCAAACATCCCAGAATGAGAGCATATAGGAATGAGGTTTGGGACATGTTTGGTAATTACTTTACAGAACAAAAAATCAGAGTGGTTCCCAGAATGGACAATCAGTTAGTAGATTCTTTGGCTACAACTGTTAGTGGTTTCAAGGATCCTATTTATTCCCGGAAAAAGTATGAAGTTGAAATTATAAATAGACCATCAATACCAGAAAAATACAAATATTGGCAAGTTTTCGATGATGATCTACAAATAAATAGATTTTTGGAAATGTTTGATGAATTCGTGAATGCTCAGATTGATACAAAAAATGAAAATTTAGAGAGTTTCCAAGATGATGAATCGACTGAAGACGAAAAAACTAAAAACAAAGGATGGCAGAATATGTTAGGAAGAAAATACATAATTCAATTGAAGAGCAATTTTATTCCAAGAGGCCTGATTCCCCTAGAGAAGTTGTTTGATCAGAATGATGTTGCCAAGAATCCTAAAGTTAAACCTATTGATGATGTTGTTGAATATCGAAACTTAGGTACTGAAGAAGCGCCACAAATCGTAAAGTTGTCCAAAAAATTACCTGCAAAAGAGAAAGAAGAATATGTCAATTTGATGAAGAAATACATAGATGTATTTTCCTGGAGCTATGAAGACTTGAAAGAGTATGATACCTCTATCATACAACATACCATTCCAATAAAACCTGGAGAAAAAATTTTCATGCAAAAGTTGAGAAAAGTAAACCCCAAGTTGTTGCCTATGATAGAAAAAGAGATCAAAAATTTATCCAATGCTAAGATTATTGTAACTTTGAGGTTTTCAAAATGGGTAGCTAACTTGGTGCCTGTTAGAAAGAAAAATGGTGAGATTAGACTTTGTATTGATTTCAAAAATCTCAATAGAGTTTCTTTGAAGGACAATTACTCATTACCAAAGATGGAGCACATTCTGCAAAGGGTGGTAGGGTCTGAAAGGATTTCAACTATCGATGGGTTCTCAAGTTATAACCATATTAAAGTATGCCCAGGGGGCCAAGAGAATACTGCTTTTACTACAACCTGGGGTACATTCATGTATGCCAAAATTCCCTTTGGGATGATGAATGCAGGAGCTACATTTCAGTGTGATATGGACATCACTTTTGCAGAAGAAAAGGATAAATTTGTAGTTCTTTAAATGGATGATATCACTGTTTATTCCAGATCCGATGGGGAACATATCAAGCACTTGGAGAAATTCTCTATGAAGTGTAAAAGATATGGTATTTCACTAAATCTCAGAAAATCTAATTTTGCACTAGAAGAAGTGAAATTGCTTGGACATATTATTTAGAGGGATGGTATTAAGATTGATCCAGCACGGGTCTGTGCAATTTTAAAGGTGGAGGAGCCTAGGGGTAAGAAGGAAGTGCAGACATTTATTGGACAGGTAGGTTTCATGAGGAGATTCATTCCCAGCTTTACTGAAATATTGAGAAAGATTACCAACATGCTGAAGAAGGAGAGTCAAATAAAATGGACAGAGGGTGCTAGATAATCTTTCAAAGATATTAAAGGGGCCATTACTGAAGCTCTAGTTTTGGCGAGTCTAGATTTCACTAGAGATTTACTAGTATTCTCTTATGCATCTGAGCATACTATAGTTGGGGTCCTATTGGAAAAAAAACAATCAAAATGTTGAGCACCCTATAGTATTTTTCAGTAAGGTATTGAGGGATGGAGAGTTGAAATATGATATCATGGAAAAGCAGGCCTATGCCTTGGTTAAATATTTGAAAAATTTCAGAGTGTACATTGTACATTCACACATTGTTGCATATGTTCCAACTAATGCAGTAAAGAGCATTCTTACCCAACCAGATCTAGAAGGGAAGAGAGAAAAGTGGATTGTTGTATTATTTGAGTATGATCTTGAAATCAAGCCTGTCAAATTGATTAAAGGACAAGGACTTGCCAAAATGATGACAGAGGCTAATTGTGAATCTTTACAACTCAACTTCTTGACCAGTCATTCAAACCAACTTGACACAGGGATACAGGTAATGCCATATTTTTCTATGTCTCCATGGTACGCCGATATTGTGTATGTATTGCAAAACCTGCAAGCTCCTGTGGGGTTGAGCAAAACAAGAGCTAGATCTGAGAAACTAAAGGCTGCAAAGTTTTGCATTGTGAATCAATACTTGTATTGGAAGGACCCTGGTGGTATATTGTTAAATTTCCTATTGGAAAATGAAGCTCAACAGACAATGAAGGAATTCCATAAAGGAGATTGTGGGGGACATCACTCATGGAAAGTGACAACAAATAAAATTTTGAGAGCTGGTTTCTACTAGCCCACTATGTTTTCTGATGTTTATAAAGAGACTACTATATGTCATCAGTGTCATATTTTTTATGGTAAAAGGAATTTGGTTTCCCTTACTCTTAACCCAATTTCAGTAGAGGCACCCTTCCAGCAATGGGGGTTGGATTTCAATGGGGAAATCAACCCAAATTCTTCAGGTCAACACAGATGGATTCTGACAGCAACAATTATTTCACAAAATGGATTGAAGCTATACCCACAAGTAGGGCCACTGACGTTGTGATCATAGATTTTTTAAAGAATAACATTTTGGCTAGGTTTAGATGTCCCAGAAGGATTGTGACAGATAATGCAGTTGCTTTCAAATCTAAGAAGATGATAAGTTTCTGCCATAAATATCACATCATCTTGAACCATTCTACTTCCTACTATCCACAAGGGAATGGATTGGCTAAATTTCTAACAAACGCCTCGTAAGAATAAATAAGAAATTGTTAGAAAAGAACAAAATATCTTGGCATACAAAGCTGAAATATGCTCTGTGGGCATATAGGATTAGCACAAAAAGGGCAATTGGAATGTCACCATTCCAGTTAGTATATGGAGCTGAATTTGTTTTTCCAACATCTTTAGGAGTGCCAGTCATGAAATCGTTGTAGGGACATGAAGATAAACCAAATCATATGCAGAGAAGGATAAACAAGATAATAGAATTGAGTGAAATGAGAGATGAAGCCTATGACAAAGTACAAGTACATCAGGAAAAAATGAAAAATACTTTCGATAGGAAGGTTAAGGAAGAACAATTCCAAATTGATGATTTGGTCTTAAAGTGGGATGCTCCTAGAGAAGACAAGCATGGGAATTTTTATCATATGTGTGTAGGTCCATACATCATTGCAACATATAGAGGTGCAAATTCATTCATTTTGGAGCATCGGGATGGGTCTCAGCTGGGAAGTGGCCTAGTAAATGGAATATTTCTGAAGCATTACTTGTCCTGAGGATGACAGGTAACTTTTGTACCATAGGTGTATATATTTATTTGCATTTGAATCAGTACAGATGGTGAACCAAGAGATTGAAAGTTTGAGGAAAAGGCTCTGAGATATGGAGGGGTATGTGTTTCCTTTATTTTAGTTTTATATACAAAAAAATAAAAAACAATGGTTTGAAGTTAATGAGAACAACCCAATGGATCAGGCACTTGGCCTACGAGGTTCTTCACTACCTCGTAGGGAGGATAGCATCCCCAATTGGAGCCAGTTGTTAGCACTAGTTTTGGGGTTAAATAGGTGGAAAGGGTTGATCCCTGCAAATAATGGGTAAGGTTTTAGAGTTCTGATTCGTATGACCCAAAAGGATGCAAATAAGAGCTCTGAATGTTCTATTTATGTTCGGAATGAAAATGGTTGAAGATCTAAAGTTTTAACATTGCAAATGAGGGTAAATGTAAAACTCAGCTCAAAGTTATATGAAGGCACCAATGAGTGGAGCAAATCTATGGTAGTGGAGATTTATGGACACAAGCATTTTTCGCAAAGGTAAGATGGCGTAGTTTGGGTATGGGCGGAGCTTTGTTAACTTGCAAGCAAATCAATGCACAGAATCAATCGCCAGATCAAAGGGAAAAACAAATCTATAGTTGTCAAATACTTCATTAATTAAACATGTGCGGAGAAATGAACTTTTCAAATCTGCGAAGTGGCGGTAGGCTCCACATGTTTTGATGGCGTAGATCTGGCAAAGATGAGCATCAATGGTGGTTATGGACTTTGCAAATACAACATGCGCGGATAAACTAACTTTATGGATTTGCATAGCTTGGTAAAGGCCGTGGGTTTGGAAGGTCGGGATGCAGACAAGACTTAGATCTGTGGTCAACATTGGCTTCACAAGATAAAGGTGCGAGAAAGGCAAAATTTGAAAGGTTGAAGACTACGAAGGATTGCAGAGTTAAACAAGGAAAGAGATCAATGGCACAGGATCGATCGTGCAGGTGGTTGGCTCAAAGATTTCCTCTATCACAAGAGGTGTGAGACTGATATGAAAGGATAAATAATATAAAAATGAAATGCACGAAGTTTCAGGTTCTTGTTTGTCCTGTGCACTGGAAAGCAAAAGCCGATGACTTTGCAGAAAGAAGCCACCTCAGTCACGAATCTCGAACCAGCTGTCAGTGATCCAGGTAGGCCTCTAAGAAAATTGTTTAAATGGTTGAGCTTGGACAAGTAGAACCCCTGAGTTTTGAGCACCAGAAAATAGAGGAGCTATTAGAAGACAGGGATGCTGAGGTCTATGACACTGTATTGACTAATGGACCTATTGAAGTAGTAAAAGATAGACTGAAACTGATTAGGAACCAGGGTATAGATGTGCATAAGGTATACAGGTCATTTTTCTAGTTTTTCTTAGTCGAGCAAACCCTAAACTTCCTTGAATTCGTCAACTGGTGCACTAGTAATTACTCCTCCTCTGAGAGTGTAATTATGGATGCGTCCAGTTCGAAGATCTTGTGTCCTGTCATCCCTGTTGTTATAAGAAAAGCCTTGTCAATTCCTGATGAATTCAATATGAAGTCCAAAGATTATAAGGAAGAATCCCTAATTCAATATTTTAGATAGTCTATAGTTGAGTTAAAGCAACGTTTCATCAAAGTTGTCCTAAAACCTAGTGTCTCATTGCGGGACCAACCTTTCCCAATCGAAGTCAGTCTCTTTACTGACGAATCTTAGTGAGTCATAACCATGCTAAGCCGATTCTTAGGATTAGACACACATATGTATGTCACTGAGCCCTTGATAAGTCTATTTTTCATCCTTAGCACCTGCCCGTTAGAGTCTGAAGAGTGTGACTAGTAATTCCAATGTGCTTGCCTTAAGTTTGATGAGTCGCTAGCTGAGAATATCCATTCTCATCTAGTGGACTTCCAAAAGACCAGAAGTTTCAGGTTTCAAGCATATTTGTTGAGGATGTTCTTGTCATTTAATGAAGAAAGTTTGCAGCTTCCTGAGATGATTCTCACAAAGGAAATGCACACAGATTACAACAAGTTCATGAGTAACCTCATGTCATAATTTTACAATGTTTTTTATCAGAAAAGATTGCCCGGGGTGTTAACAGAGATGAAGGAGATGTTGCAACCTTCTCCTGAAAATAAAATAGGTGATTGGTTTCTCTTGGAACACAGCACAATAATCAGAGTATATGGGTTTACCCGTCCACCTTATGTACTACCAGCATTCTTAACTCCTAGAGTGTTTGCTCTGGAATTGATTAGGAACAAGTTAAGGGCAGCAATTGAACAATTCCTAGATCATAAGAAAGATTCAGACATTACATTTCCATGGGCTGTAGGCCCATTCATCATTAAGAATAAAGCTTCCATTGCAGCCATTGAGTGTGTGATAAGAGAAATGGGATTTCAAACACAGGCTGCATCAATTATGATCCCCATCAAATTATTTCTGAGCAAAAGGCAAGATAGAAAAAGAAAAGCCTTTGAACACTTTGAGCTTGTAGGTCTAGCAGAGACTGCAAACAGGTTGGAATATCCCCTTAAGATTCAAGAAGATGTTAATATACGGGAGGATTCCACTACCTCAGTAAAAAGAGTCACTTCACCACAGTTTGATATTTATAGCTTGATTCCAGCACTGGAGAAAGTTGCACCCCTAGCTAGTTGCTCTGAGAAGAGCAATAAAAGAGACTTCCCTGAAGTTATGGATATGGAAGATGAAGACAAAGCAAGAAGAACAAAGAGACAAAATATAGAAGAGGAAAAATGGCTGGTATTGGTGACAAGTGATAAAGGTAAGAAGAAGTAGGTGAAATCCAAAGTACCTGCCTTCGAAATCAAGGAGTATGTATTTGGTAAAGCAGCTACTGAGCTTGCTGCACAAGGAAAAACTAGATCATAACTGTTGGATGAATATAAAGGGGATAAGGATGCAGCTTCAGAAGAATCAAAGTTGTATGTAGAGGTTAGACAGATCTCTAACAAGAATGTATCTTTAGTCACTGCCAAGAGCCATGCTCAGAACACTCTGACTTTGCCCATAGCAACCAAAGATAAGACCACTGAGGTGAAAATGAACCTGGAGGACATTCCCATTCCTAACATAATCCATCTCCATAAGGAAACTGGAGATGTGATTTATGCCAAATTGTTAAAAGTTGCATTAGAACTGTCCAAATTATAGTCCAGGAAGAGCAAGATTGAGAATCAGCTCAGGCAAGAAAAGGTGGAGAATAAAGGCACAGAACAAAAAAGTGCAAACAGGTCTGTTTGCTACTGAGATCCAAGTAGATAAAAGGGCTAGCATACAAAGCTTACTGGATGAGAAGGAAAATACCATTCAGACACTAAAGAAGAAACTAAATATTCCCTCCACCCAATTAATAGAATCATCTGAGTTGACAGAGCTTGAGAAGAAGAAAGAGGAGCTGAAAAATGAATTAACAAATTGCAAAGAAAAATTATTGAAATTTGAAGAGAAAGAAAAACAATGGAAAAATGATATGTCTCTTAGAGTGGAGAGCGAGAAGAATCTGAAGGCTAAATCTTGAGATTTGGAAAATAAATTGCAAGAGAAGGGTAAAGAGTTGGAGAGTATGGTCACCTCTTCCTCCACTGAATCTGGAGATTTCTCCATTGGTCAAGCTATGGCATAGGTAAGTCTGAAGGACTTAGAGCTAGAAAAGCTGCGGGAAACAGAATACAAATATGGAGAGCATGGTTTCGAGAGAAGAACAAGAGAAAAAGGCTTGGGAAGCCAAGCACGAAGAGTTAAAGGTTAAAAATGATGAGTTGATGAAGCAGGTTACAAGTCAAACGTCATTACAGGAAGCAAAGCAGGTAATTTGGGATGATATCATTGCAGAGGAAGACAAATTCAGATCTTATCTTGACTTTGTTTTGGACAAAGAAGCTGTAATTAAATTGGCCAAACAAAGTGTAACAACAGTGAAAGAAAAGTTGAATAAGAAGCCCATTGAGTGTGATGAAAATTCCATAGATTTTTTGAATGGGTTAACTGAGGACGAATTGAAAGCAGAAGGCCTAAAAGACAGATTATCTACCATTCTTTGGGCCACGAAGGTGGTAAATAAACATCAGTAGTTAGATACAATTCAAGCCAGGGTAAATATCATGGCACATCAATTGAAGCTCTTTAGAGATATGTTTGATCCGTTATTCAAGAAAGGACTTCCCCTCTTTTGGGAAGAATATGGTACCATGATGACATAGAAGGAGTACCAAGACAGGTTGATGGAACACATGTTGGATCACGCAAGCTTTGTTGACATGAGCCAATCACTGACAGGTAAATAGTTGTGGACAAGCTGGCAAAGGAGTTTGAGTTGGTTTTGATTTTCAAAGAGGCATGTACACACCTACAGAGTTATTCATACAGAGATCATGTAGAGTTGCGGGTATTACTAAAGGAGGTGGCCACTTCATATTTGCCAGTTGTTGACCAATGGAAGATTGTGGAGAAATATGGAAAAGCCAAGCTAACGTTGCATGCATAAAGATTTTGAAGGTCGTGGAGATTTTGTAAGACCCCCAACTTGGGTCTCCTTTAACTTTTATATACAGTCAGATATTTCAGTTCTGTTCAAAATTTCTGTTTTGTTTCGGTTGTATTTTTTGTTCCTATTTTTGTTAAGTTTCTATCCTCATTACTAGTTTTGGCTGTAAAAATAAATAAATAAAGTGTTTACATTTACCAAAACTGATCAATTATAATTATGTTATGTCTACCTCTAACCAATTATTGTTGTGCAGGAGTAGCAGATATAACAACACAACATATAAACTTTTGTAATTTACATTTTTACATAATTTACAAGGTAGAATGATAAAATATACCTGCTGGAAAATACCTGTAGGTAGCTTGCAGATCCCCTTTGTCGCTGTCCCCGTTTGCTATTTCTCCTTGCTTTTCCCTGCAGTCAAAAGCCTTCCCCACAGTTCTGAAACTCAACCTGCCAAACCAGTTTTGCCACCCTACCAACTGGCGAGGTCTCGCCGACCACCCAGCTCCAAAGGTACCCCTTTGGACCCCCGAGCCCAAACCGAGTACAAGCCCTAAGCTGTTGTATCCCTTTAGAAAAACGATCTCCAACAAAATCCCTTCTTTGCAGCTCTGCTCTCCCAATTTCTGCTCTCCAAAACTTCTCCCCAAAATCATAAGGTAAAGCTCCCTTTATCCTTCCATCCCTTCTCCCTCTTATCCCCTTCACTTGCCGACTCTCCCCCTCATTACTACCCCTATCCCTAACTTAAATTTCATCCAACCCATTCATCTACCATGTAAGTCCTCGAGCCCTCAACTTGGACTTGGACTCTTTTAAATATTTAAATTAATATTAAAAGTGTTGGTTGGGGTCACTTCTCAACCGTAACCTTTAATTCAATTAAATTTAATCCTTTAATTTAATATAATAATTTTAAACATATCCTTACTCATATTTCAACATTTGACCATTTAATTAATAAATAATAAATGTTATATATATATATATATTATATAGTTTAAACTTGCACACTTCACCAATTTAATTTAATTAACAGTAATTATCAATTGATTAATTACAATTACCTAATCATTTAATTAATGGTTTCTAATATTTATAATATGTAAATTCCCTTTAATTATAAATTCACTAATTCAATTTATCAATTATGAACAATAATCCTATCATTGTAAATCATAACACTATCAATGTGTAATTATATTAATTAAATAAAATTCACTAAGATTTAATCGACTCATATACCTGTTTCCATTTTAATTACACCTTAGTTTGTAATTAGCTAATTAACAATCATTACTAAAGATAAGCATAATCTTGTTAAAATTAATTAACATCATTAACACATAATTAATTTAAGGGATCAAGTTACTATCAACTTATTTAACCTTATAGTTACATTTCAACCCTTAGTCCTGGCTAATTAAACTCATTAACAATCAATCAAGCATTCTAATCAATTGCATTAGTCACTACCTAGGTTAACCATAGCTTTGTTTATTAATCAACCATAATTAATTATTAATGGACAATAATTAACCACTAATCAACATTATTAACCCTAATCATCATTATTAACTTTAATCGATATTATTAACATTGATCAACAATAGTTAATTACTAAACGATAGTAATTAATATTAAGCGACACTAATTGACATTTCATGTAATCCATAATATGTAGGCGAGTTATGTAAGCGTAGCTACTGCTTACATTCCTCACGTAAGTACACTAAAGTAATAATTCACATACATCACTCATAATCAAGGAACTTATTATTTACCGACACATGTTTTAACATAGTTTACAAGGTACGATACATTAGCTTACTGAAATCCAAGTTACGACAATTCATACATCACTGATTTTGACACATACTGTTCAAGGGATTTACACACCTACAGTTAGATCTTGTTCTCACCCCCACTTCACGCTACATCTATCTACCTACATCATCACTAACTTCCACATCCTATCCTATCCTCTGCTGGACTACCCTGGAATGTCAAGTCATGACCGGTTCCAGCTAGAACTCGTAAGCGGAAGTGTTGACTACATCGACCAAGCTTCCCCAGCAGGCAACCACCAGTCATCATCACACACCTTGGGGAGCGCGCCATAGCACAACCCTCCCATGACTCTGGGTTTCGAGGATAAATGGTGGGTAAAGCCTCCACCCCCCTTAATGGAACAAGGGACTATGTCTACTCGACATAACAATAGCATTGCACTTGTACTCGGTCTGTCATCGTATAACCAATATGGGCGGTTGAGTTTCCTGAAACCCTACCCCACCCATGTCATAACATACATCATAATAAATAGCATAATAACCACATGAAAGTAAATAATGCATCACTTGCATACCATTTTATCTTTCGAAGTCCATGTCCCCAAGGCCCTCCCACCTTGTAGGATCCAGCTATCACTTAGCCGTTTCAACCTGTAAGTCAGTCCTCGACATACAATATAGAATATCGTGCATAAATCCTCGATATACACATATATATTTCATCATAACATAACAACAATAAACTCATTCATTTGCCATGCACCTGGCATAACATTCATTATTTCAACATATAACTGTAATGGTATCCACATACCCATCATTCAGTAATTTCCATATATTTGACATAATTAACACATGATACATAACTAAACATGACTACCGATCATAATACTATCATCACACACACACATATATATATATCGGCAAAATAATAGAACCATATGTCCACAGTGTCGTCAAACTGACGAGGTCTCACAGTCAAACAAATACAACATATAATAGTAGTTCAGGTAGAAATGTCAAAACAGGGTGTTACAGCTTTGCAGTCTGAAGAGTTAGTTGCTTACGCTTTTGTTTATTTACTAGGGTTTGTTACTAGTTAGTAAATATTCATTTACACATGTAAAAGGCAGTTAAGCCTACTTGTCATCTCTTGTTGTTTCTATTGTAACTGATTCTCAAGGATTATGGACTTGTCTATATAGGTGTCATCACTTTGTAACAGCTTTCTGTTTTGGAGGCTAGGTTAGAATAATTCGAGTTGGACAGCTGAGGTTATCATCTCCTAAATATATTCATATGTAATAGAGAGGAAAAAGGGGTTGGAACCCATGAGACTTGAGTTTTGTGTTTGAGATCTATCTTTAATAAAATTATAGAGCCGAGGCTGGCATTTTGTAGAGATTCATGTGTTATTTACTTTACAGTCGGTATCTTCTTTTCTCATGTGAATGTGTACCATGTTTATTACTTCCACAATGTTTTCCTTCATGTCTGAAATAAGTGTTTAATAGTGCAAAGCTCATACTTATATGATTTGTCTATTGTTTCAGATATTCATAAAAATATTTCCACTAAATTTAACAGTGAATTCATCCTTGTTAGATGCTCATGTTAATAGACTATTCTTTATTTCTTCTTTCCCACCAGACCAAAGCATTTTGACTTTGACTGAATGGCTACCTTGCCTCTATTATAAAGTTCCATGCAGCAGCACTGTAATTTGATATGTGTGTTATATTTTGACTCCATTGCCCAATGAATGCTTACCTTGTTCCAACCAAACAACAAATCTGATCTTAATTTTTATTCATATATATGGCCCTGTTAAACAATCAGCAAGAGATCCCTCTCTGGAAAGAAAGAAGCCAACTCTCTTTCCTAAAGTTGGTTTTGTGGTTACCTTGAAATGTCCTTTCTACAACCTGAGGTACATTTTGAGTGCTAACAGAAACCTCAAGATGTTTCCACCCACATGACAACCAAAATACTGCCCGATGCTACCATATCAATAAAGCCTAAACCTCTCTCATCCTTGGGGAGCATGCAAACATCCCACACAACTAGGGGCATACCTTTGCCTCGACCAAAGATAGGATCTCAAAATCTACTAAATCTGTCTGAACTAAGCCATCTTGGGAAACTAGCAAGACACATAATACACATGCGAGGATTGATGAATGCATCGAACAATTGTTAAATTCCTTGCAAAAGGGAGATCTGTATGATGCCATACATCAAACTTTCTTTGCAACCTCTTAAGGAACCAATCCCACATAGATACTGGAGATAAGCTTGTCCAAAATGGAATACAAAGATACCACGCAATCACTCTCGAGTAGATAAACGACCAATCCTCAGGAATCCAAGTTGGGGGCAAGTCACCCCCAATCAACCAAAAGTCAATTTTGTGAGTACCAACAATGGTTCCAAAATCCCTACAGAATTTATCTAGATAAGATAAACCCATATCCACTAAATCCTTCTTAACACTACCATAAAGAAGGGACTTCTTTGCAAAGTGATTATTGACCATCTATGAATTATCTAGAAGGGAAATCCCTCTAATCTACCCAACAATATTTGTTGCCTCCAATAAGTACCCCAAAGCATCTGTAGTCAACACATATAAGTATGGTGCCAAGGGGCACCCTTGCCTAATAGAACAATGCAGATAAATCTATGGGGACAAAAACTTATTGATAGAAACACAAGTTGAATCATTGGAGAACATCATGCTCACCATGCCCGCGCACTATGAGCTGAACCCTAAGCATTTCAACATCTTTGCAATGAAGAACCAATCTGCTTGATCATAGGCTTTATCAAAATCAATCTTAAGCATCATACACTGCTAGCCTATCTTCTTGGCCCACTCCATAGCCTCCCAAGCAAAAATTACCATGTCCATAATGAATCTCCCCTCCACAAAACCTATCTGCTCCTATTACACATGAACATACCTGGCCACTGTCCACACCCTCATAGTCAAAGTCTTGGCCATAATCTTGTATGCTACAGAGAGAAGGGTGATGGGACGCCATCCACCAATGGAATCATGTGCCCCATTCTTGGGGATCAACTTAATCAACCCCTGATTAAGAGTCTCACAAAGTCAACTAGAAGAAAACACTCCAGTCACTAGACAATAGAAATCCTTCCCAATACTATCCCACATGGACTCATAAAAATCCGCATGGTAGACCATCCTACCTTGGAGATTTACCATTCTTCATTTACAGGGAACAACTCTGCAACAAGCATCTTGAGTTTCCAAAACAATAGCGAAGAAGGGATAAGGTGCAAAGATAGCCTAGAAGTGATCACTGAACATGCTACAAACCTCAGTTGCATCCTAAGTAAGGGAGCCATCCACTATACAATGCCCACCAGCCCTCTCCACTGCAACTTTCCTATTTTGGAAGTAAAAATAGAACTTGGACCCCTCATCTCCCTCTTGAATCCACTATATCTTTGAGTAGACCCTCGCTCCTCGTGCAATGTACTCCTCACTTGATCCGACTATCATCTCTAACGTGGTTGCATCCTCTTGATGAGAGACATTATGGACGTCCTCTTCTAGAAAGATACGAACCTCCTCTAGCCTCTGTTGAACCTCCCATAAGTCCCTCCTCTGATGATGGGATGATCATCTTTCCCAACCCCTCATAAAATTTACAGTGTACTGCACTACTTCCTCCCACCACAAAATCCAACATTGGAGCCCCATGGGGGGGAAGGGGGGGCGAGGTTCCACACCCTTTGAACAAGCTCTCAAAAGTCAACTGACTATAGATGTGACACATTTAATTTAAAAACTAAAGTCATAGGGAATCCACAAACGCACCTATAAAGATCACTTACTATATCAATAGATGGTCTGAGCCAATGACATCCAACAAGGCATCCATAGGGCGAAGCTTGCTTGAGAACACAACCTCTTTTTTGGGTCTATAGAGTCGATCCAATCAAGCCTATACTTGATCCATACCATGTCTGTAGATTTTGCAAGTGAACCACCCACCATAATCCAACCCTTTTTGCTTCCACTTGGGGTCAAAGATCTGTAATGCATTCTTGCACCTGCACCAAGCTTGTTTTTCCAAGCCATGGATCACTGGAACCCTACCATCACATCTGTCTCCATCCCACTTGACCATGTAAAAGTTGCCACTCACTATCCACGTTGTTACTAGTAAAGAAAAGGCCATCCAATCCCGTAACTGACTTCTATCTGAGCTAAAATTCAAGGCATAGACAACACAAAGTCCAATCGCTTGATCCCAGATTAAGAGAGTGAGCTAGACACACTTGTCCTCTAGGCCCAACCATGAGGCGACTACCAAACTCTGTAACGAAGATGAAAGAGCAATCACTACCCCTTGAGTCCCCTGACAATGCTCTAAGGCCCAAAAATGTCCATTCCAGCAATAGCTCATCATGTTTCGTAGCTCAAACCCCTGCTCACTTGACCTATTGTAAGAAGACCACATCTGACCAAAAACAATGTAAAACACTTTGCAAGCAATACTTGCAACTAGGAATCATCATCCCACTCACATTCCAAGACATGCTATGCCCTAATATTGTAGTTGACTTTTATTTGCAAGAAAAACTTTGAGAAGTCGTAGGTAGACATGCTATGCCCTAATATTGTAGTTGACTTTTGTTTGCAAGTATAGGTATCAACGAGTATCACGGCGAATGCAATGCTGTCCCTTTCCAGCAATGACAACCATAGAATTGGGGGCCTTGTAACAGAGACAACCAAGCATGCATGAACAGCGTGGTAGATAATGCTTTAGTAGGAAAGTCTTTGACATGTAATTTCAACCAGTTACTTTGTCGGAAAACTGATCCCTCTGTCGCTCAGGGTCGAGGGTCGAAAATGAATGCCATTATTAGTGGTACTCCAGCATTTTCAAGATCGTGTAGACATTTTTCTTGCTCACAGTTTCAATCATTCACCACCGTTGCGTGCACGGGTGTTGAATTTTAGGCTCTACGAAGGAATCTTTCATTTCTGGACCAACAAAGTAAAGCGCTAGTGAACGGTCCACCAAATATCCGAGCTTGAGATTGCTTCATCCATCTACTCTCCACTTCTATGTCTCTATAAAAATCTCTCTTCCGGTTCTATGTCTCTATAAAAATCTCTCTTCCGGGAGAAAGAAATAGAGAGAAATCATCATGGAGTGCAGTATGTGCGGGGATATAGGCTTTGCAGAGCAACTGTTTCAGTGTAGCAAATGCCGATTCCGCTTCCAACACATGTAGGACTAACTAAGCTTTCAGTATTGTGATGTTTCAGGTTTGGATTTATGACATCTACAGATTATTTTTTGTTTGAATAATAATTTTGTTTCGGTCATGGACTGGCAGATATTGTAGCAGAGAATATTTCTTTGGAGATCATATTGAATTGTGTGATTGGTGTTTCGTGGAATCTGATCATTCCGGCGGCTGTACGGACAATTTCCATTCAAGCACCGAATCTAAGCTGAACTTAACAAAGAACATCGATGGCAGAACATCAAATGCCCCTAATTCTCTCAAACGAAAGGGAGATGAGGCCAATGCCTTCAGTCTCAAACGAAAAGGAGTTGCAGTCAGGCTCACGGTTAAATGTATTGATCGAAAGGTTAACATGGCAGCTGAATTGATGACAAGTGTCAGTAAAACAAAGGTACGAAATACAAGATTGGTTCCTCGAAGAAGTAGGCAACGGATGAAGCTCCTGCATAAGATCCTTTGTTAAACTTATATATATCGAAACTTGAAAGTTTGACCTCCTTCCATGGCTGATAGTATATATAGTATGCCTACTATATTTCAGGAAAAAACATGTATATATCCTAAGCATATTAAAGAGTTGGAGTTTAATATTTCAAACAATAAACACAACGGTTCTCTTTACTAATCTAATGTTATGGCAAATACTCAGTTCGGTGAATATGTTTATGAACACCTAATGTGTCCACTATTTACTCTTATTGGAAAGTTGTAATAATTATATGGTTGATTCTTCCAGTTTTACTACTCAATTCTCTACCTAATATCCTAAATTGAGTTAGAGAACAGCTATAGCCAGTAACAGTGGTAGCCATGGAACAGAAAGAATTATAAGAGGAAAGCTCTACATGAGCCTGATGTGCCTATTCCAAAGAATGCTAACATGTTTGGTGATGTCGTTGCATCTGGACATTTTAGAGCATGTTAAAAAGGGTAAAAACCATGTACTTATAAAATGATGCGGTCATTGCTCAGGCGAATTCTTCAGCAAGCATAGAGATAGAGGAGCGATTGCTTCAGCTTGGAGATAGACGAGTAAATTGGAAGGTCAAAACCCAGGTAATTATAAAAATGTTTGAGCCACTACTGAGGGGAATGTTTCAGCAAACAATGAGATAGAGTAGGTGCTTCAAGTTTATAATGTCCCGATTACAAACAAGAGTGGACAAATGTTTTCTATAGATACTGAGGACCCAAATCAAAGGGAGATATTAGTGGAGTGGACTGTGACAATCCCAAGCTTCTCATGAACAACAATTTACACAGTTCATTGCTTCCTCAATCTCATTTGAGGTAGTAGAATTGGTTAGTTTGTATACTTATTATACTGGAGAAGTAGAATTTCAGGCATTAATACTTATATAGGCCAACGTCAAGAAAGTGAAAAAAATTCACAGCTAAGATTTTTGGGTAACTGGATAAACTATGAACTGCAATAATTATCACCCCTAAATTAAGTTCAATTTACATAAGTGATTCCAATTTCAAAAGTTAAATACAACAATAAAAGAACAGGTTAATGATCTGAAATGAATCCTAAATATATTTTCATCTGAATTTTTTAAATAAATTAAATTCAAGTAAAATTTAAAATCACCTATCAGCTTGAAGACAAAAGGCCAAAAAAGCCTCAAAAAGATGAAAGCAATCACCTTGATGGTTGGTCTTCCAGGGTAGCTCTAAAACAAAAGAGAGCCTTGCTTGATGAAAGACAGCCAAAAAAAGGGGAGAATTTCAAATCTGGGGAAGAAGAAGGGCAGTGACAGAAAAAGAGGGCTCAAAGAGAAAATCATTAGACTGTTTGTATACCTCACCCTGTAATAATCCTCTGAGCAAGAATAAAATTTCCAAAAAATGTTGGTTTTCTCATTTGAATTTCGAAGGTAAAATTTCTGTATCTTGATACCCTGCTTTCGAAATGTTTTGTTTGTTGATCTAAACTTCTGTATATCATCTAAATGTATTGCTTAGTTTAGATATAATCCATGCATTAATTAATTTACCCATGGCAGCATTGTTACACATTCATCATAGGGTTTCTACCTTGAACTTTATTTGTGCATAAGAAACTGCTTATGCCTATGTCAATTACATGCTACAGAATCAACTCATTAATTTGCTGCTTATGCCCGTGTCAATTAAATTACATGCTACAGAATAAACTCATTAATTTGCTTGTTCATTGAATAGAAAATCACAATCTACAGCACTTTACGTCTGTGGATGTTTATAGATGAGTTATTGGAGTGGCTGGTATATGTGTGAATGCCCAATCAGCCCCTTGGAATTCTCTTACAGTCCTAAAATAAATCATCAATATAAGCAGTGTGGGGCATTGTTATCTACAGTCCTCAGCCATGCTTGATTTACAGCCACAGCCCCATCTTTCCATTGTTGGTGTAGTTAATTGATTGGCTGGAACCATATTTTGACCGCATTGTTGAAGTTCCACAAGCACTAAAATCGTTGGCATTGGCAGTGCCTTGGTTGGTGGTAATATATTACCTTGTGGATAGTAGAAATCGAATGAAACAGCTCACCCTCAAGCCTGTTAGTGTGGGCATTACCCACAGTTACTCCACGCACACATATAGTTTTATTTGATTCTGAATTGGGCATTGTGTCTTTTGGTATAATATAGGAAGAAGTGCGTTCCATATAGGCAGCCATATATACCCACTGCGTGTTCCATTGGCATCGACAGTCATATGTGGATGGCCAAACTGCGTTCTGGGCGTGTTAATGCTTGGACTGTGCTCTGTGTTGAGCCACCAGTGATACAGCTCTGCGTGACATTACCTCAGCCATATGGTTGGGTATATTGAAACTGATTGCTTGTTTCTTGTAATTAGACACAGAGATGACTGTTGAGTGAGTGCTGGATAAGCTAAACAAGAAACAAAGTACAATTCCCCTGCCATTGTAATTGAGCAACTGCTGGTTTGTAATTGGCACAGCACTGTGTTGTTCATTGGCATATTGCACAGCAGATAATTATTTTTTCTTAGCATTGACAGAGTATCATTGTTATCCATTGTCAGCATTGGCTGGCAACAGACCTTGAGTGCGCAACAATTTGTGTAACATAGCCCTGTTTATTTGATTGGCCTTGACATCATAAATGATTCAACAAAACCAAGCCTTGAACCAAGGTTGGAAACAAAACCATTCCTTTTTTATTTTTTTTGATGATGATTAAAAGTAAAATAAGTTTGCAGTTATAATTTTACCGAAAACAAAGATCAAGATTTTATATTAGTAGAAGGTCAGTATTGGTGAAATGAACAAGTTATAAATTTATTTTTTAGTTATATTTAGTTATTAAAATTGGAGAGGAATTTAAGGTCTTTGAATATGCTTTTTATCTACAGCTTTTGGCATTCTTTTTAATGAGATAAGCCTATCTTGTAAAGTCTTCGCAGCTATAAAATCTACTCTTCATTCCTCTTCCATATCATTGAAATACCTTAAAAGGATATATTATTTCCTTAAACTCTATATTAATTATTTCATTTGATTGATTGCCAAAAGTAATGATTCATGTTTCTACTTCACCTCCCATCACCATGGTCTCCTAAGTCGATACTATGTTACTAAGTAATCACAACCTCAAAGCATCCTCATTAAGTTCACCTTGTGCAATTAGGTTGATGATGTGGGGGATGGCAGGAGGCTTAGGGTTTTGCTGTTTTGGTAGGTGTTTGTCAAGATGAAGTGCAAGCGGAGGATTATGGTAGGTTTTGTTAAAAAAACAGGATCGCAGAGCAATAACAATAAACAGAAATGCAAATATAATCACACCTACACATTACAAGAGACACAGATATATCGTGGTTCACCCAACTTGGGCTACGTCCACACTGAATTTGCCAGTCCTTATTATTATTACCGTCCAGCAAGGTGAAGGGATACAACCTGCAGCACAACCGCTGCACTTCCTCTTCTCTGTTTCATAGTCTCTCTCCTGATCTCAGAGATCTTTACAATGCATAAAACCTAATACATCATCATCACTAGCCATACTACAATGTCTTTATTTTATAAGGGAAATACAATGGGAAAATAACACGGGATACCCAAAACCATGGTCCCGCAAAACAGCTGGCGAAAACAATCCCAAAAATTTTCTTCAGGGGCGTTGCCCCCGAACCCCCCAGCCAAGGGGGATGGTCCCCCCTGGAACCTCGTGGGGGGGTGATGCCCCCCCACACCCCCCCACTGGGATGACTGTACAGTCCACCTACATATCATATAAAACTGTGGTACAAACACGGCTGATACAATATCATCTATGAGACTAGAAGATCTAGCTCCACAACCAACAATCTCCCACTTGGAGACTGATCACAACAACTCCACCATTGCTGCACTTGCTGGACTTGGACTTGGCAAATTTCTCTTCTTCACCTTCATGCTAGAAGGCCAACTGAAACTGAGCACGAACTCAGTTTCTCTCTGGTCATTACCTTTGTGAACATGTCTGCAGGATTCTGGCTAGTATGTATCTTTTCCATCTTCAACATTTCATCTTCCAGAACAGAGTGTATGAAATGGTACTTGAGCCGTATATGTTTAGTCCTAGAATGGAATGCTGAGTTCTTTGCAAGGTGAATGGCACTCTGGCTGTCACTATACAATCTGCTATCCTTCTGCTTCTTACCCACTTCCTCCATAAACATCTGCAACCAAATCATCTCTTTACTAGCCTCTGTAATGGCAACATACTCTGCTTCTGTTGTTGAAAGTGCAACAACCTTCTGTAGTTTCGAAATCCAGCTTACTGCTGTTCCACCTACATTAAACACATACCCTGTGGTGCTCCTCCTGCTATCCTTGTCACCTGCCATATCTGCATCAACATATCCCTGTAGAACAATGTCTGAACCTCCAAAACATAATGTCTCAGTGGTAGTACCTCTCAAATACCTGAGAATCCACTGTACTGCCTTCCAATGTTCTTTACCTGGATTGCTCATATATCTGCTCACAACTCCCACTGCATGTGCAATATTTGGTCTTGTGCACACCATGGCATACATCAAGTTGCCAACTGCTGATTGATAGGGAATCTTGGACATGTAATCTGTCTCTTCTTGTGTCTTGGGACACATTTCCTTACTTAGACTGAAATGGCTAGCCAAAGGTGTACTTACAGGTTTTGCATTTTGCATTCTGAACTTCTCCAACACCTTTTCTATGTACTCACTTTGAGACAATGTCAATTTGCGATTTTTCCTGTCTCTCATTATTCTCATACCAAGGATTTGCTTTGCAGCACCCAAATCCTTCATCGCAAATGAATTAACTAGCTTCCTTTTGAGTACATTTATATCCTGCATGTCAGACCCTGCAACAAGCATGTCATCCACATACAATAACAAGATAATATATCTTCCATTGTCTAGCTTCTTGAAATAAACACAGTGGTCAGAATGACATCTACTATAACCTTGTTCTGTCATAAACCTGTCAAACTTTAGATACCACTGCCTTGAAGCTTGCTTCAAGCCATACAAGCTCTTTTTCAACCTGCATACCAGATCCTCCTTACCTTTGATCTCATACCCTTGTAGTTGTTGCATATATATTTCTTCCTCCAAATCCCCATGGAGGAAGGCTGTTTTTACATCTAACTGTTCAAGATGCAAATCTTCTACAGCCACTAGATTTAAGATAGTCCTAATTGAAGTCATCTTAACAACAGGAGAAAATATTTCATTAAAATCTATACCTTTCTTCTGTGCAAACCTTTTTACAACAAGTCTGGCCTTGTACTGCTTCTTACCTCCTTCTTCTTCCTTCAACCTGTAAATCCATTTGTTTTGCAATGCTCTTTTACCAGCAGGCAACTGAACCAAATCTCAAGTCTGGTTTCCTACCAACGAGTCCATCTCCTCATTCATGCCTTGCTCTCACTTCTTTCTAGTTTCCACCTGCATTGCTTCTTCATAACATTCTGGTTCACCAGAATCAGTCATCAATAAATAATACATTGAAGGAGAGTATCGTTCAGGGAGTCTACTTAACCTGGTAGATCTTCTTACAGTTGCAGGAGTTTCAGGTACTTGCTGCTGCTCTTCATTTTTTGGCACCTTCGGAACTTTATTTTCTTTAATTTCATCAAGCACTATGTACTCTATGTTTTCCTTTTCCTGTTTCTTTCCCTGCAACTGATCTTTATACATGACCTTTTCATTGAATATCACATCTCTACTCCTGATGATTTTGTTATTTTCATAATCCCATAAACGATAACCAAATTCATCAACCCCATATCCAATAAAGGTACATTTATTGGATTTAGCTTCAAGCTTTGTTCTATTTTCTTTATCAATATGGACAAATGCTTCACAACCAAACGTTCTCAGAAATGAGTAGTTTACCTTTTTATTTGTCCATGCTTCCTCTGGAATACCACCATCCAAAGCACTTGAAGGTCCTCTGTTTATTAAATAAACAACAGTATTTACAGCATTCGCCCAAAACTGTAAGGGCAACCCTACATGCAGTCTCGTACACCTTGCACGCTCCATGATCATTTTGTTCATCCTTTCTGACACACCATTTTCCTGTGGTGTTCCTGAGACTGTCTTCTCTCTATGAATCCCATGGTATGAACAGTAACTATCAAACTCCTTGCCGCAGTACTCACCTCCATTATCAAATCTTAGACACTTAAATCTTTTTCCTATCTCATTCTCAACCAAAGCTTTCCACTTCTTAAAAGTAGCAAACACATCAGATTTCTGTCTAATGCAATAAACCCAAGTTTTTCTAGTTGCATCATCAATAAATGTAACATAATATTGAGAGCCACCAAGAGATTGTACCTGAGCTGGTCCCCATACATCTGTATGTACAAGCTCTAATTTTTCATTCTTCTTCTGTTTCCCAACCCTGAGAAATCTGACTCTCTTCTGTTTGCCATAAACACAGTTTTCACAGAATTCCAAACTTACCTGCTTCAAATCCGGCAGCAACTTCCTTAAGTGGAGAATCTGCATCCCCTTCTCACTCATGTGGCCAAGCCTATGATACCACAATGCTGTATCTGTTCCTGTGGAAGCTAAAGAGATAGAATGGTCAGTATTATGAGGACATAAATACAACGTACCTACTCTGTCTCCTTTTGCTATCACCATTGATCCTTTAGTGATCTTCCACCACTTTTCTCCGAACGTAGATAGACAGTCGCCATCTCCCAACTGCCCTGTTGAGATCAGATTTCTTTTCATAGTAGGAATATGCCTAACTTCTTTCAACAACCAATCAGTTCCATTCTTAACTTTTATCCATACCTTACCCATTCCAACAATTTTACATGGCTCATCATCACCCAATAAAAAATGTCCAAAGTCGCCAAGAACATACTCATGAAAGTATTTCCTATGTGGTGTAGCATGACATGAAGCTCATGAATCTACTACCCAATAATCACTAGTATTATCTAATGCAAGAATCAAAGCATCTTGTAACACATCACCTGCTACATTTGCTTCCTAGGTAGTTTCCTTCTGTGCATCTCCTTTCTTCTTTAGAGACTTGCAGTCTTTCTTCAGATGTTCTTTCTTTCCACAGTTCCAGCACTCTATCTTTCCCAGTCTGGACTTGGATCTGCCCATTTTAGACTTTCCACGATTACTTTGGCTCTTTCCTCTCTCCTTTTGTCTTCCCTTGATCTCCATGGTCAATGCATTACCTGATGTCTCACTTGTGCTTTTTCTTCACATTTCCTCGCTAAGAATAACACCAATAACATCATCAAATTTCAAGGTGTTTGAACCAAAGACAGAGTTACTTACAGCCATGACCAAGCTATTCCAGCTTTCTGGCAATGAACACAAGATTAGAAGAGCCCTAACCTCATCATCAAAGTTTACACTTACAGAACATAGCTGATTTGTAACCGTATTAAACTCATTTAAATGATCAGTAACAGATCCACCTTCAGACATCTTCATATTAAATAAACGCTTCATTAGAAATACCTTGTTGGAGGTCGAGGGTTTTTCATACAACTTACCCAATGTGCTCATCAAACCCTCTGTTGTTGTTTCTTTTGAGATATTGAAAGTCACTGATGAAGCCAGGCTCAACCATATTGTTCCTAGAGCCTTTCTGTCAAGAACCTCCCATTCTTCGTCCTTCATAGCCGTCGACTGCTTTGCTTTTCCTCCCAACGATAGGAATAGATCCTTCTGGTACAGATAGTCCTCCATTTGCATCTTCCATAACTCGAAGTTTTGGCCGTTAAACTTCTCGACTTTAAACTTTCCTTCTTCTGCCATTGGTCCCACTCGAACCAGAAACCCTAGCTTCCTGCGGGTTTAACTGCCAAATAGACCTTTGGCTCTGATACCAATTGTTAGAAAAACAGGATCGCAGAGCAATAACAATAAACAGAAATGCAAATATAATCACACATACACATTACAAGAGACACAGATATATCGTGGTTCACCCAAATTGGGCTGCATCCACACTGAATTTGCCAGTCCTTATTATTATTACCGTCCAGCAAGGTGAAGGGATACAACCTGCAGCACAACCGCTGCACTTCCTCTTCTTTGTTTCACAGTCTCTCTCCTGATCTCAGAGATCTTTACAATGCATAAAACCTAATACATCATCATCACTAGCCATATTACAATGTCTTTATTTTATAAGGGAAATACAATGGGAAAATACCACGGGATACCCAAAACCATGGACCCGCAAAACAGCTGGAAAAAACAGCCCCAAAAATTTTCTTCGGGGGCACTACCCCCGAACCCTTGCCAGGGGACCGCTGGCCTTCGGACCCCCCCATCAAGGGGGATGGTCCCCCCTGGAACCCCATGGGGGGGCGATGCCCCCCCGCACCCCCCCGCTAGGATGACTGTACAGTCCACCTACATATCATAGAAAACTGGGGTACAAACACAGCTGATACAATATCATCTATGAGACTAGAAGATTTGGCTCCACAACCAACATGTTTGTTTATCCTTTGGTGGGGGTTTGTCATCGTAGGAGTACGGAAAAGGCAGACATTCCATCTTGGATGGCTGATGAGGTGGATTGGTCCCTAGCGAGACTTTTTAAAATCTAATGAGGAGTATATGACGATGTTGTTGGAGGTCAAATGACTCAAATCAAATAAACGGATGCAGGTGTCAGGCGGGGTTTGTGAGGTGAAGAGTGACTCAACTTTAAATTCTTAGGATGTGTTGGAAAATAAGGTTAGTGTATCTGTTATCTAGACTATAGAGTAGGTGGGTCCTGAGACAATTGGCCCTTGTTCTCAACTTGGAAACCTTCAATCTTATCATCTAGCTTGTGAGATCGAGAGTGCTGCTAGTGTTAGTACTTCCTTGCCGTTGAAGGCTTCTGAAAGAAGTGGTGTTGGTAGACCTAGGGTTTCAGGGGTTTCTGCAAAGGCTAAGCAGGTTATCAAGGCACACAACGTAAGAGATGAAAGGATTCCTATGACTTTAGGTAAAGATGTAAATCTTGATCAAGTGGAGGGCCTTTCTTCTAAAGCATTAGTGGGCATGTTTGTGTATATTTCTATGAGTAGAATGGAGCTTCTCCAGTGGATCCATTTAAATTGGAAGTCGTTGTTAGGCTACTGTCCCCGTTTCAATATTTGAATGAATAGGTGGTTTTCCTTTCATTTCTTATTGGAAGAAGATTTGGTGAGAAGTTTAGAGTTTCCCTTGGTTCTAGGGAATGCCTCCCTGATGCTCAAGCAATGGTATTTGTTACCAAACAAACTAGTAGGGCTAGTGTCCAATAGATAATGCAAGGAGAGTGTGACCCAATGTCACCTCAGTCACACTTCCACAAACTTCTTAGGAGTGTTTTGACCTCCAAGGGGAGAGCCCTTATCACGTGTAGAGGCACCTTCAACAAGATCTTTCTATATAAATTGAGTTAGTGACTAGTTCCTTCAATGGAAAGACAACGAGATATTATTTAACCATTCACCAATATGTGTGTAACCAGGATAGGCATATGCATCACTTTTATATAATGTAGAATCAATCAAATGAGCAATATGACTAGTATAAAGATATTATTCATAAAACAGTAAATGCAAATGCTTACACAAGTAAATGAAATTAGGCTTATTCAATAGCAGTCTTGTGTAATTAGTTCTAACTTATGAAACAAATCAATAATGAAGGCCTGTTATAGCATCCTTTATCAACAATGATAGTCCACCAGTTCAATGCAGTGATTGTGAACAGTACTTAGGCAAGTATTTATGATTATCTAACACTTATGATACTCAACATGTGCTTAGCATCTCTAGATATCAACCAAACCAAATCATATTTTAACACTTTAAGTTCATATGTCAGGTTTGATTTATAATTCATGTAGCATGCATTCATTAACAAAAACAGTCCCTTATGTCAATCTCTGCTAACAGTAATCAAACGTTCCTTTTGTACAAATGTTGCAAGTGTAAGTTGTCTCTTGCTAACCCCTTTTTGTGGTTGTTTTTATGTGTGTTTATGTGGCATTTTTGAGGTAGCCAAAGATTGTACGGTCTGCAGCTGTAGCAGACCAAGATGGAGCAAGGAAGAGGGAAGAACAATTGGCCAAGGCCTTAAAAAGATGTTTGGGGAAGGAGGGAAGATGGGAAAGGGAATCCAAGGGTGAAAGGAGGAGGCCGAGGGTTTAGGAAGGAGAACTAGGGTCCAAAAGAAGGATGCCAAGGGTAAAGGAGGCCTAGGAAGGAGGGTTGAGGATAAAAAGTGGAGGCCAAGGGGCTTAGCAGGAAGACCAAGGTCTTAATAGGGAAAGCCGACAGTGCAAACAATGAGGCCGAGGGATAAAGGGAGTCCCTATGGGCTATAAAAGGGGGATCAAGCTCGATAAGGGAGAGGCTGAGGCCTTTAGGGAGAGAGGAAAAGTAAAAAAGGGTTGCAGTAAGGATAGGTTAGGGTTTAGGTTTAGGACATAATTTTTAGGGTTTTAGGATTTTTCTTGTTTTAGGTTTTTTGTATGGTAAATAATATAAACCAAAAACTAAATAAGAACAATAAAATAAATTGCAGACCTAATTATTTAACCTAAATTAACATGAAATGCAATAATTACACATGAATATGCAAGAGAAAGTTGATAAAATTGATAATTAGGGTTTTAATGGATGAACCCTAAACCCTAGGCCTAGAGGAGAGGTGATTACCCTCCCTCTTGGAGTAATTTTCTCTTTGAATTCTAAACTAGGTCTTCTTACAACAACCTCTAGGGTTCATTATAGGATCCTAATCTAGGGAAAAATTAGAGATCCAAGGCCAAACTAGGGAAAACCTCCTCTAGGGAGCATTTTCCACCATGCAAAGAAGATAGAAGGTAGACAAGAAGGCCTAAATCAGAAAAAATGCAGCTCTATGGCCACCATTCAATCATCAAGAAGCAAGAGACTCACCTACCTTCACCAAGCAAGGCTAAAGCAAGACTTACTTGAGGTTTGTGTTGTTCCAAGAATTCCTAGCATCCACCATGCATTAGAAAAACCATAGAAAACATCCAACTTTCATCCACAATCCAAAGAAGATAAAAATTCAAGAGGTGCGCATCACATCCAAAGAGCCTATCTTGGATACAAAAGAGCAACATAATATGTTTTATCCCATGTTTTATGATTTACAAATGAAGTGAGGAGGATGAGTTATAGTCTTGTCAACTCAGTTTTACAAAATAACAAAGCCGAAAAGCCAAATATAATGTCAATGTAAACATATAACATGAAATATAAAATAATCTAAAAGGTGGCTACCTGGGGTACTTTCCCCCTAGGCGACCAAAAAATGATATAATAGTTAAAATTGAACAAATTGACTCACTCCAGAAGGTGGAATGAGAAGGGGGGATCAACATGCCTCATCTAACCCCAATTGTGCTGAAAAAACCTCAACATCCCCCCTATACAAGCCTGTGAGCCTAGTGACCAATGATGACATTATCATTGAAAAGGCAGCAAGGAGGGAAGGTGCTCTACTGGAAAGGGGCTAGATTGGGTGCATAGGGTGACCAGAAGAGGAGGCAAGTGCCTTAGAGCTAAAAAATTGTCACCCTTGTGGAAAACAAGTATGGGGTCATGTGACCCAATGACTTTCCTTTAGGAGCCCCAGACACCAACCTTAGGGCTACAAGACTTGGAATGAGGCAGTCAACAATGCCACTAAGCCATAGTACTCCAAGAGGGATAATCAAAGGGTATGGCCATAACCACCTCTTAGAAAGTGCAGATAATACCCCCATCCTGGCCTTGAAGAAGAAAAAACGACCCCTATCCCTTGGAAGATGTTTGAAAGTGAGCAGGTACTGGTAGCACGTAATAGTATCCACCCTTTAATCCTTACAAGGACCAATTTCAAAATCAACATTGTTGGATACTGTTACTTGGTTTACGTATAAAGATCTGGATGAAGAATGTTATAATTGACGTGGCAAACTCTATTGGAAATTTTCTCTTTTTTGATGAATCTTCTTTTATGAAGGAGGACAAAAGGATTGCTTCGATGTCGATAGAGCTAGAGTACTCTCTGGGGATTCCTGTAGAGGCTGAAATTACATGGGGTGAAAGGATTATTGTACAGAGGCAAGATTTTATAAAATCCCCTTTAGATGTCATTTGTGTCACAATATGTGTCACCCAAGGAAAGATTGCCTGGGTTTTTCACTTTCTAAGGAGCCATCAAGCAACAAGGATTCTTGTTTGAAGATTCAATTAAAGGACAATTTAGATGAAGTGATTGAGCAAAAGTTTCAGTACGGTGGTGATTTTGATTCGAGAAAGTGGGTTTGTAGGAAGGAACATTCCAAATATCAGGAGGATTTCATGTTCTCAGGTAAATTGAAAACTCTATTTCCCTTATTTTTCGATTTCTTAAGTATTGAAGAAATCAAATTCTTGGAAGGGGTGGAGAGAATATTTGCCTCAAATTGTCTACATGGAACCCTAAAGTTGTTAAGCTAAGTCCTTCTTTAACATGTGTAGGGATCTTGATAGAAGGACGATGTAGAGACTTGATCAGGATGTCAAGGTTCTCAATTGCTATGGTCCTTACTCAAACATACAAGATTTATGTAGTGAAGTTGTTGAAAGTGGTTTATTGGAAGACCCATCCTTGATCAATGGGGGGTGACATAAATTTTGTGCCATCAGCTAGGGAAGTTTAGGGTGTAAACCATAGGTTGGATCCATTGGCTAGGTAATTTAATCATTTTTTTTTTTTAAATTTTGTGCCATCAGCTAGGGAAGTTTATGGTGTAAACCATAGGTTGGATCCGTTGGCTAGGTAATTTAATCTTTTTTTTTTCTTCTTCTGAAGCTGAACTTTGTCATATTACTCGTAATCCTTTGGTTCCTATCTAGAGCAATGGAAGAATGGGGGATGCGAGGGTGGCTAAGGGACTCGATTGCTTTTTCATGGCCAAGAACTTAGCATATCATGTTGGTAGATATAGTTCTTGGACAGTGAATGTTAAAATATCTGACCATTTTCCAATCTGTCTATAGATTGAAGGTGACTTTAACATAACAAAGTTCCCATTCAAGTTTAATCACTCATGGATTGAATTAGAGGAGTTTACGGTGATGGTCAGAGAAAAATGGATTTCTCTTAGCCAGTATACTTGTGTATCTCCTATGCATTAGTTGTGTTATAAATTGAAAGAATTAAAAAAATCTATCATACTTTGGGAAAAATTGAAGAAACGCTCTTTAAAACATGACTTTATTAACATTAAAGATCAAATTAATTCTTGTTTTGTAAGGAATACTTATAAAGTCTTCTTTGTAGATGAAAGGGACCTTTTGGATAAGCTTGAAGCTAGGAAGGCAAATATTTTGAGTATGGAAGAGATAGCTTGGTTGTTAAAAATCCGAGCAATTTGGTTGAGTCAAGGAGACAACAACACTCAGTTTTTTCATAAGTTTGTTGATCAACACATAATTCATAATTCCATTTGGGACATCACAAATAATCATGGAGTTATAGTTTCAAGCCAAAAATATTTGGAACTAGTTGTTGTTGATCCTTTTAGTACTCTTTTCAAAGAATTAGATGTAAATAAAATTGGGGCACACATGAAAGTGGTTTAGTGTTATCCTAATTTATTTTGTGGTGAAGAAGCTCAAAGGATTGGTGATCAGGTTTCCTTGAAGGAGATCGAAGACATTCTAAAAAAAATTGCAAAATCAAAAAGTCCTGGGCCTGACGGTTGGTCGATGGAGTTTTTTCTTCATTTTTTTGATATTTTGGGAAATGAATTACTGAATGTTGTTGAAGAATCAAGAATCAAAGGGAAGGTATTAGGGGTGTTAAATGAAACTTTCATTGCAATGTTTCCCAAGTCAAACATGCCTTCCTCTAGTGATTTTAGTCCCATTTCCTCATGTAATTTGGTTTAGAAAATTATTGCAAAAGTTATCGCAAATACAATCAAGCCATTCTTGGCTTCCTATATGTCCAAGGAGCAATTTGGATTCCTTAACAATAGACTAATTTTTTATGCTATTAGTGTGTCTTAGGAGAGTCTTCATACTATCAAAATTAAGAAATTGAAATCTTTGATTCTAAAGATGGATTTAGTGAAGGCATTTGATAAAGTAAAAGGGACCTTCTTGAGATTGGAGCTATTACAAATCGGGTTGAGCTTGGAGGTAATGGATTGGATCATGGGATGTGTGACATCCACAGATTTTCAATTTTAGTAGATGGTATTCCCTATGGTTTTTTAAGGAGCCATAGAGGCCTTAGATAGGGCTTCCCTCTATTTCCTTTACTTTTTCTGATTGTTGTTGAAGGATTGAGTAGGCTAATCGAAGAGGTTAGAAGGTAAGGGAGAATTAAATGTGTCAAAATGGTTCTTGATCATTTTATCACTTATCTCCTATTTGTAGATGATGTTATTATGTTAGGTATGGGTTCCTTGGAGGAATGTAGAGATTATAACGAGCTCATTCAACTTTTCTGTGAAGCCTCGGGTATGGAAGTCAGTCAACAAAATAGAACTTTATAATAAAAGGTGTTACTGATGAATTGCTTGATCAGGTAAGAGTCTTTTTTCCTTATCAAATGGATTCCATCGATTATGGATTTAAGTATCTGGGTTACTTTTTAAATACCAACAATTATTTGAATGTTGATTGGCTATGGTTAGTGAAAAAAGTGGAACAGATAATTGAGAATTAGGTCTATCATTGGCTTTCTTTGGGGGGTCTAATATTCAATAATTATTTTCTCCAAAATATTCCAGTCTATTGCCTCTCTTTATCCAAAATGCCTAAATCTATCTTCAACAAAATTCGGCATAGGATGTTTAGCATCTTATGGAACAATAGCAAGGTTAAAGAAGGATTTAGTTTAGTGAAGTGGAATAGACTCTCTCTTCCAAGGAAGTTGGGTGGGTGGGGTATTAATTTTTTTTTTGGTTTTCCCAACCTTTGGCCGTGAAAAGTCTTTGGAGGGGAATTTTTGGATAGGGACTTTGGTGTGATGTTTCAAAAATAAAGTATTTAAATAATAAGTCTGTTGAATCATGGTTTCATTGTGAAAACAAGTTGGTGTCGAATGCCTCATATATCGTGAGGGGGATTCTTGATTTAGTATAGGCATTGGGAGACTGGTTGGCATGGAAGGTTGGGAGAGGGAACCGAATTAGAATTGGTAAAGATCCTTTTGTAGTAGGAGATGGATGTTTTAAATTGTCATTGTCTATCATAACTTATCTATAAAAAATTGGTATTAAATATTTATCCCATATAAAAAATCCTGATGCTAGGCAAAATGATTCAAAGTATTGGTTGTTATCTAAGGATTTGGGATTAGACGGTATTTATGTCGAAGAATGGAATAAATATTTTAAAGGACTTGATCACTATGGAATAATTATAAGACTTACTTTTAGGGAGGGTCAACTTGTATGGTCATGGGATACTGCAAATGTTTAGATAAATGCATTACAATTGTATGAAGGTATCACGTACTCATATTATATTCTTGTAGAAAAGTGGTGGTTTCGATATGTATGGAAGTGGTATGTGCCTTTGAAAGTCCAGTTATTTGGTAGGCTAGTGCTCAAAAATAAAATCCAGATGTGGGATAATCTGAAGAAAATAGGTTTTTATGGGCCTTTTTTGTGTCCACTCTAGTTATCTAATGAAGAATCTGTCGATCACATATTTGTAAGTTGTGTTTTTTTGCAACAAGTTTGGTTTGAAGTCTCTCGTATGCTTAAAATTTATGTTAGTTGGGAGATGAATATTTTTGAGGATAGTCTAATAAGGTGTGTTTCATCTGTGTTCTCTTACAAAAATCCCCTTCTTTTTTTTATTTGGGGGATCTGGCATCAAAGGAATTTGGCTATTTTTGAAAATCTCTAGGTTTAACATCCATAGAACCTCTGCAAAAATTGTTGGTGTCTTCTCAGAATACCATAAGGAGGAAAAGGTTAAATCTGTTCCATTTTTTAAATTTCCAAATTTCTTGGTGGATTATTCAATTGATTGCTTTGATGGAGCTTGCCAGTCAAATCTTTGTGGAGTTGGCATGGTTCTTAATGTTAACTTTGGTCATCAATTTCAATTGTGGATGGATTGTGGTAGTGGAACAAATACTAGAGAGGAGCTCTTGTCTCTCTGGTGTTTTCTACAATTTGTTGTCTTAATTTTTTTTATTCCCTATAGGTGATTGGAGATTCTCGATTTATATTAATGGAATGGGTAGCTAGGAATGAAAGTCTCTAGGTGGTTATTTTGGATTCCTGGAAACACATGATCAAATTATAGGTTTAAAGGTTTTTTCAATTTTTATATTTTTGTCACATATATAGGCATTTCAACATTATTGCAAATAATCTCTCCAAGAAGGTGATTGGGAAAGGAGAATGAATTTTTTGTCTTTCAAGAATATTTATACCATAGATTGGTATCTTCGAGCTCTTTCCAAGCTTACTATGCTTAAGTTTAAGATGCTATTGTTAGTAATCTATTTTTTGTTTAAGTGTACTTAAGAAGACAAGTTGGATGGTTGTATCATGTAATTATGATTTATGTGGGATGATGTAATACATGTCACTAGGGTTAAAGTTTCTTTGGGCATATATGATTACTTATGGACAAAGTATGGTTGGTTCTGAATTGTTTTTATTAGCCAAGTAGAGAAGTATTCTTTGGGACATTTTGATATTGGATTTTATGGTTGTGTGAAATTTAGTGATGACAGTTTTTGTAAAATTATCTTTGATTCATATCTATAAATATTTAGTAACTGCATTTTTTCTAAGTAAAAAAAAATTAATAATTTATTAAAAGATTGTACGAAAAAATTCAAAATAGAATAAGGAAAATTTTTTATACGATCAAGGAGAAACCCTTGAGGAGTTGTGCTAATTATTTGTTCTTATTTCAAAATCATCTTTGAAACCACGTTCAATAATACAACTTTGAAAAAAGTTATATTAATCATTTGTTTTTACCTCGAAATCATCTTTCATCTTTTTATGTTTGAAACAAAACCAATAACAAATTTCATCTTGCATAAGATGTATCTCTTCGCATTTCTGTCTTATCCTACCAACATTTACCATAAAAGTTTACCAAGCTCTTATCTCTTAGCAAATTGAATTCAATACCACATTAACTCTACTTCCTAACAGTAACTTCTTTCTTTAGCAAACTGATATTTATTCTTCCTGCTATCTAATAATTTTGACATATTCTCCCCAATATATGTTGTGAAAATTACATGCACTATTGGGAAATATTTATACCATTTCATACCTAGTGGAAGCACATTATTTGGCTTTGTCAACATGGAAAAGAAAAGCACTTTTACTAGTATGTAATACCATACATACTATAAATATAAAATCAACCTAGTTGCAGAAACAATGTACTACTCATCATGACTAGCATAACAAGTCCTTTTTAACCACTAAGTAGAGATTCTTTGTTGTTTTATTATCTTCTCATTGTTCCAATTACAAAATTCTTTTTGGAAATTGTGGTACTTATAGAGAAAATGTTTAGACTCATACCTCATTTCCTAATTTTTCAAAACACTAGAATACTATTTTGAGTCCACATATTGAACATGTATTTTTACGCTTTGTTTGAACTAATGCAAAATATAGAATAGTTTTATTAGTAAATACAAATGATTTAATTTTCACAAATTAATAGATACTATAATAGTGAAATGCACTTTGCATACAACAAAATTGTAATAGTCTAAGAGGCATCATGAATTGTCCATGTAAATATTTCATGGAATTGAAATGGTCTTTGTGAAATTAGTTTATAAAATAAAATGTGAAGATATTCTTGAAACAATGAATGTAAACATTGTGTGTTATTTCCTCATCAACATAGATGAAGGAAGGTTGTTGATTATCACAAAAACTAGCCAAAATAAGTAAATGTATCTAAGCAATTCAAATGGATTAGCACCTAAGTTTCCATTGAAAGCCCCACATTTCTAGGTTTAGATATAAAAATGGGGCTTCCTTCCTTAATGCCTACCCATGTAGAACCATTTACAGGAATTTGCAGAATACATCTTGATTATTCTATTTCATGAATGATAATCCATAAATTGTTCCATGTTCTAACACCTAAATAGCCACTGAAAACATGGAATGATGGGGAGGTGTCATAAAACCTTATGGAGCACTTTTTTTCTCACTTGATCCTTTCAATATCTATTAGTTCCATATTAAAGGAATTGATTAAATTGTCCATTTCAATCTCAATAATATATTATGCAATCATTAAGACATGCATCACGTTTTTAGAATACATTTATAAATATTTCAAAATAGTATACACTTCTCAATATGTACAAGAAAAATTATATAATTATAAGAAGAAAATATCACTTAACAATTTTAAGAAAACACATTAATCAATAAGTGACAAATCCTTATTATAATGATTAAAAATATTAAAAGACCTATATTTTTATAAAACATTAAATAGCACAATTTTTATATGAAAGAAAAAATGTGTTTGAAACATTATTTATGAGATTCAAGTTCATCAACAACAAAATCATGTAGAAAAGTCTTCTCTTCAACCCTTCATATATGATTTAAACTTTAGTTTCCTTATGAATAAAAGATGTTTCATGAATCCTAGCATCTTCCTCATTTGTGTCCTCATTTATATCCTCCTCCATTTGTGTCCTCATTTATATCCTCCTCCATAAAAGTAAAGAAGTCATGGATGATGAAATTTATCCTATCTTTTATAAATATTTAATTACATTTTTTATTTATTTAAATATTTGGTGTTTAGAACGGCCATTAGTAGTGGTAGAATTATCTTTATTTATGTCATTCTCAATATCACTACCATTATTTGGAAGAAGAAGTGGAGTACCAACCTTGAAAAATCTTTATCTTTATATTTAATAAACAAAAAAGTATAATTAGTATATAAGAATTATAAAATGTTTTATAAAGAATTATAACAACAACAAACCATTCATATTCATATAATTATCATCTTACAAAAAGGTGAAATGTATTCCCCCTTTACAGTTCCTATATATTCAACAATTTTTTACAAGTGTTGAATATAAAAATATTAATCTCTCGAGGACCGTGTATATGTATATGGTGCACACCAATTTATGTGGCATAGATTATGCCATTTTATTTATCCTAGGTGGAGAGGGTTGGCATTGTTGGCATTTTATATTGTGAGGAACATAATTATTAGAGATTTCATTGTTGTTGGCCTCTTTAGAAATTATCATTGAAAGTGTAATAACAAAATCAAATTATAATTCTATGAATTATTTATGTGTCATTGTCAAGATTAGCATGGGAGAGTTTTAAGTGTTAACATCTTTAAAATAATTAGAATTATCATCACCAAAATATACCTTATCAAACTATATATTTCCAATTAAAACAAGGTCCCAAGCTTGTTAATCATAAAAATTACATAATTCATGGTTTTCTCTACCATATTTGAAGAGGTAGAATTTCTGTCCATTCTTAAATAATTGATTGTATGGTTGGGTGATTGGAGGTAATGGTGTAAATTCAACAATTGAATTTCTGTTCGACCCCTTCAATCAATCCATTGTACAATCGAGTTAATATATGGGATAGCTTTTTACTTTGTATACTTATGTAGAATTTTAAGCAATAAAAAAATAAAAAGGGAGAGGAGAGTCTACATGCAGTTACTTTCAAGTCACTACTCAACAAACTATGAACTTAGAAAATTCACTGCATTTGTAGATTTTGAGATGCATTTATCATATCAAAATAGTTTTCCATATTATCCCTTAGCCTGGTAGGGAGGCAAGATGGATTTCATGGTGAGTTGATGTCATTGCATGCACTATGGCATTTAAATGGGGATACGGCCATGAAATTGCTTAAATCAACCATATTTACAATAGGTATATGCAAAAATAATATGAGGAGGCCTTAAAGTAGATGCAATATAATCCCTTTACTTAAACAAGAAAGAGAAAGAAACCAAATTGCATAAATTGTTAAGTGTGTATGAGAATTGTAGAGCCTAAGGAGAGCATATCCTAGGTAGGCTACATTAGATTCAAACTAGAGATCACCCTACTAATTATTTCTTCAAATCTATAACCATCAAGGAGTTCAAGAAGAAATTGTCAACTCTCAAAGTTTCGAAAAGAGTATCAAGGAATAGGAGGTGATTTAACATGATTTGTTTTCTTGGTACAATATGTTTTCCCAAGCCCAATCATATACGAATAATTTGAAGTGTTCTATGCATAAATTTTTGGACATAATCCCCATCAAAGTTTGTAATAAGAAGAAAATAACTTGATGTAATGTACCAACTTAGTATTGTGATACAAAAACTCTAAAATTCTCAAAATTGACTGAAACAATGTATGTGGAAGCTAGGTGAACTGAGGATGGATTAGGTCAAAGGATTGGGATGGATGGGAGGATATGATATGGAATGATACCTATGAAAAAAGTGATATTACCATTAATGTTTCAAGAGAAGCAAGGCTGTAATTTAATCCAATTCTCCTGGGCCCCTCAGCATATGCAAACTAGTATGGGAGGAAACTTGACTGGAGTTTGAAGATGGGTGTTTTAGACATCAGAGAGGTTAAATATATGTAATTTAGAGTCATTGAAAAATAAAATAGCTTTCCATAAATTTTCATTAAGATCTGAGCAAGTCTCACACTATTACTAGTAAAATTGCCTTATAGGACTGCTCAACTAGTGTGATTTCTGGGATCCCAAAAAGTGTTCAAAGGCTCACAAATTTCTGAACTAGGAATTGGATCATGAAATATGACATGTTAATTGAATCCATAAATAAGAATGACTTCATTTGTATTCATACTCATTCATTTATGAAATACACACTGAAAACTAGTCGAATTATAGCTAAATATAGAAGGGGTGGAGAAATAGGAGATGAAAATCAAAGTTCTGTAATTTATATTGAATTGAATGATATCAAAAAATTACATCCTCTATTATTACATCAGAAATATTCCAAGATGCCTCTCAGAATACTATGGAAAGATCTCTCTTATTCTACATAAGAAACTAGCTCCAGAAATGCATAGAAGCCTTGAAGATTTGAACTATGAACTGGATGATGATGCTTCTGAACTTCAAATTTGACTTTTATAAACTAAAGGAACTGAAATTAAAATCAATTACAATGTCTGAATGCCATCATCCTCTAACAAAAAGCTGGGGCACATATCCCAAACTTGAACAGGGGCACATCTCCCAAGTCTCTGAGGCACAAATGCACTCATACAATTTCTCAAACTAACAAAAGATGTGAATGTGGTGCACATTGAATTATTTATAGACTTTGGATGACTTGGGGAGCAAGTATCCATGAGGAATGTGCCTTCCTTGAGTGGATAAGGAAAGCTTGATTTCCTTCCTTTCCTTTTGCTTTGTATTGCTTTGGATTTCCTTCTTTTTCTTCTTTTTTTGACTTTCCTTCTTTTTTGAACTTTCTTGCTTTTCTGACTTTCCTGCTTTTCTTGATTTATGCTACTTTCTGATTTATGCTGCTTTTCCTTATTTATTGGACTCTTTTCTTCTTTTTTCCTTCATTTTTGGATTCATGTGCTTTCACTGACTTCTTCCTCAAGTATCTCCTCCAACCTTATCCACTAATGCACCTTAGTGGAGCATCATATCCATTTATTCAACATGAAAAAAATATTAAATGCATCATAAATAGTTATTCCAAGTGAATAAAAAACTTTGGATAAAATTAAATGCACACTCTTGATTAATTAATTGCCTGGAATACAAAATTTAACCCCATGATACTGAAGTTGTCTCCTCAACCCAAGGGATTGGTTGGGTTAGGATCTTGATCCAATGTTCACTGTTGAGGGGACATGAAAGTCCTCCCCACCCAATATTGATTTTCCTCAAGCAATTTAAAATTGGGATGCTGTAAGATATGTTCACCTTCCCAAGTAGCATCTTCACTAGGTAGTCCTTCCCACTGCACCAAAAATGCCTTAAGGATTCTACTCCTTAGCTTCTTCTCTCTAAATTACAGAATCTTCTCAGGGATCAACACGAAATTCCCTTCATCATCAATGGGTGGCAAGTATTTTGAATCTTTGACTTGCTTCCCTATTGATTTTTGCAAACAGGACACATGGAAAACATTGTGAATCCGACTGCTCGGAGGCAACTCTAGCTCATAAGCCACTTCACCGATCTTTCTAAAAAATGGGTAGGGGACATAGAAACTTGGATGCAACTTCTCAACCCCTTTAGACTTCAATTATGATTGTATATATGGCTTCAACCTCAAATATACCAGATCTCCAACTTGGAAATATCGCTCAACTCTATGCTTGTCTTCATGTACTTTCTGTCGATTTTGTGCTACCTGCAAGTTGTCTTTGAGAGTACTGAGTATGTCTTGACTCTCTTGGAGCCAATAATTTTCTTTCTGTGTCTTACAATCACCAAATATCAGATCAGAAAAATTCAGTGCATCATATCCATAAAGAGATTTGAAAGGAGTCATACCAATCAAAAGATGAAAAGTAGTGTTGTAGCAAAATTCTCCCAAATGGAGCCAAGTGGTCCATGACTTTTGTTGACAAGTGACATAGTTTCTTAGGTACCATTCTAGACATTGGTTTACTTTTTCTATTTGGACATCAGTATGTTGATGGTATCTAGTGCCCATGTCCAAACTTGTCCCTACTAGCTTGAACAGTTCTTGCCAAAAATTGCTAGTAAACTTATTGTCCCTGTCACTGATGATGGACTTGGGTATGCCATGAAGTTTGAAGATTTCTTTGATGAAAAGTTCAGCCGCTTGGATGGATGCAATATTAGTTGTGACAACAAAGAAATGTGCATATTTATTCAACCTATCAACCACAACAAAAACACTGTCTTTTCCTTGGCTTTTGGGCAGCCCCGTGATGAAATCCATTGATATACTCTCCCATTTTTGCTCAAGAATGGGGAGTGGTATAGGAGCGCTGCCGGATGAATATTATCTACTTTATTTTGCTAGCATGCCACACATGATATGACATATTCCATCACTTATTTCTTCATCCCTTTCCATCTGAACCTTTCCCTTACTTTCCTGTAAGTCTTCACAAACCCCGGATGTCCTGCCAAAGGCACATCATGGGAAGCTTCAAGAATATTTTTCTTTAGTATGGATTCTGGAACTACAAAGATCCTATCCTTATAATAGATGAAATCATTAAGAATCTTATAAGCATCATCATGAATCAATCCATCAAATAAATCACAAGCAAACTAATTCTTGGTGTATTCTACCCCAACCTTTATTTTCCAATCATCTTGAAATTTCAGCAGTGCAAGTGTGGGTTTTCTAGAAAGTGCATCAGCTACAATGTTCATCTTACCCTTCTAATAATCAATCTCAAAATAAAATTCTTGGACCTTGATTACTCACTTCTGTTGTCTATCATTCAACTCCTTTTGGGTTAAGAAGTGTCTGAAACTGTTGTGGTCAGTTTTGATGATAAACTTACCTCCCACCAAATACTGTCTGAACTTGACTAGTGCATGCATGATGGCTAGCATCTCTTTGTCATAAATTGAATACAACCTTTCATGTGGCTGCAATTTTCTGCTCTCAAATGCCAAAGGATGCTTATTTTGCATCAAGACAACTCCAATACCATTCCCTGAAGCATCACACTCAAGAACAAAAGGTTGAGAAAAATTTGGATGTGAAAGAACAAAACAACTGCTCATTAACTCCTTCATTTTGTTGAACACTTGTTTAGATTCATCTGACCAATGGAAGGCTCCTTTCTTTGCGATATCTGTCAAAGGAGATGTTAGCTTGGAGAACCCCTTGACAAACTTCTGGTAGTAGGTGCATAGCCCAATGCACCCTCTTAGTTTAGTGATATTTTTAGGACTAGGCCAATCCATAATAGCTTGGATATTTTCCATGTGAACCTTAACTCCATCTTGACCAATCACATGACCAAGATACAAAATTTCAGTCATTCCAAAATCACACTTGGTTAGATTTGCATAAAAATATTGATCAGCCAAGATTGTTAGTACAATATCCAAATTATGCAAATGCTCCTCTTGAGTCCTACTATAGATCAAAATATCATCAAACAAGACAAGTACAAACTTACGGAGCTGCTTGCTAAACGCTCTGTTCATGCAAGATTGAAAAGTTGCAGGTGCATTTTTTAGGCCAAAAGGCATAACCAGAAACTCAAAGTTCCCATGGTGACACCGAAAAGCATTCTTCTGTATGTCTTCGTCTCTCATGCTAATTTGATGGTATCCAGATCGAAGATCAATCTTAGAAAAGTACTTGGCCCCATGTAGCTCATCCATAAGCTCATCAGTCCTTGGAATACGATATCTATTGTTGATAGTCTTCTTGTTGAGAGCTCTATAATCTATGCACATCCTCATGGTCCCATCTTTCTTCTTCACAAGGACTACTGATGAGGCAAAATGACTTGAACTTGGTTTAATGAATCCCAAGTCAAGCAGTTCCTTAATGGTTCGCTCTATCTCATCCTTGAATATTTTTGGGTTCTTGTAGGGATGCACCTTGATAGGTGAGGTTCATATATCCAATTCAATACTATCCTCCACTCCTTTATCTGAAGGCATACCATGATGAAGGTCCCCAAACACCTTCTTATGCTTATGGAGCAGCTTCTAAATATCTTTAGGATAATGGGACACTTTGAATGAGTTTCCCTTTGTGGTGATTAGGCATTCTGCAACCCATTCAATGTCTCCATTCCTTAGAATGGATCTCATACTGTGTTCACTTACCACTTTTTTGGGATAATTGTTGATTCCCTTCAACACCATCTCTTTTCCATTTTCTCCCTTGAAGACCATTTCAGAAACTTGGTAGTCCACTGAATGCTTTCCGATGGAGTGCATCCATTGCACTCCCAAAACAATGTTAGTGTTAGCCACATCAACAACATAAAAGATATCTGTAATGGTATCGTCTCCTACACAAATCTACAATTTAGGAATCCGTCTACAACAGTTCATGGAATGATTACCTAGAATGATAACAATGAAGCCTCCAAATTTTTCAGTGTGTAGCTTCCTTCTTTCAACCAAGGTTGAATCAATGAAGTTGTGTGTAGTTCCTCCATCCACCAACACAGTGATAGATTGTCCTTGAACCACTCCTTTGAATCTGAGTGTATGGTAGCGAGGTACCCCTAGGAGTACTGCAATATTTCCCACCTCAGGGTGAGATCATTCTTCTGCAGACTCATAGGACACTTCTGCATCTATTGGGCCCTCTCCTTCTTCTTCCTCAACTTCGCTCTCTGGGTAGAACTCAATGTAATGTGCCTTTCCATTGGCACATCTATGTCCTGGAACCCATGGCTTCTGACAGATGAAGCACAACTTCTTTCTTCTCAGCTCATCTCGGTCCTTAGCACAAATATTATCCTTTCTAAAATTTCCAGTAGGAATCTTAATTGGTGGTATTTGATTCTTGAACTTAGTAGGACCAACAATCCTTGGAGGAAATATGGTTCTTGTAATAGAGTCTTGCAAGTCTTTGGTTCGACTTAGTGCATGTTGCAAGGTAGGGTGTCTATAAGCTTTCACCAAGCCTTTCAAAGGTTCTGATAACCCTTCAATGAACAATAAGATCAGCCTTGATTCTAAAATGTCAGAGACGATCACAGCTAATTTTTGGAACTCAGAGATGTAATCTTCAAGAGTTCAAGTTTGCTTCACATGTGCTAGTTCTCTGAAGGTGTTCTTAGGATATCTTCTTTCAAACCTTTCAGCCAACCTTCTTGTGAACGCTTCATAGGTGGTCACTTGGTCATGCCCAAGAGTCTTTAGGACATGAAACCACCAGTCATTTGCTTCTCCATCTAAGTTTAGAGTATCCATCTTGATGGCATCTCTTTCAACCATAGGATTCAGCTGAAAATATATGTCAAGTTTATGAATCCAAGAGTTAGCAGTGCATTTCTGTGAACCATCAAAATAGGGCAAATAAATTTTACCAATAGCATTTTTGAGTTCATAGTTCTGATTGTGAATTTTGTGGTCTCCTTTGGGCTTGTACTGCAGATCAGAGAAGTCTTTGAATGGTAAATCTCTTCTACATTCTTCATTCAATGTAAGGTACTCAACATACTTGTCCTCCAATGAAGCAAGACTTCCATTTCGAACCTCAGGTTCTTCAGTAAACTTGGGCATAGTAGGCCTGGAGTATGATGGTGATCCCATCTTGAATTATTTAGGGAGATTGTGAGGCCCATTCTCTTAGAAAATATGGCCACTACTGCTCCTCCTCTCACTATGTGGGGCTCCATTGTTTCTCCCTTCTCTCAACTTGCTTCCTAGCTGCTGGGCTAAGAACTCTCTAGTCTCCTTTCCAGACTAAGCAATATTGAGTGAGATCTCTTGCAGCCCTTTCATCATGGTTTGAACCAAGTTTTTGATATCCTTTTCATCACTGGGAAACATGTTTGATTCTTCTTGTAGTTTCCCTTTAGTAGAATTAATTTGTTCTTCCTCTTCTCCTTCTGACAAAAGATATTTCTTCTTGTAATATGAATATATTCATGGAATCATATAAATAATTCAAGAGTAGGTTCAGAGGACCATGCTGTGATATCACTGTAATGTACCAACTTAGGATTGTGATACAAAAACTCTAAACTTCTCAAAATTGACTGAAACAATGTATGTGGAAGCTAGGTGAACTGAGGATGGATTAGATCAAAGGATTGGGATGGATGATCTAATATGGAATGATACCTATGCAAAAAGTACTGAGACCTTTAACGTTTCAAGATCAGCAAGGCTGCAATTTACTCCAATGCTCCTGGGACCCCTAACATATGTAGACTAGTATGGGAGGAAACTTGACTGGAGTTTGGGGATGGGTTTTTCAGACATCATAGAGGTTAAATATTATTCATTTAAAGTCATTGAAAAATAAAATAGCATTCCAGAAAGTTTCATTAATATCTGAGCAAGTCTCACACTATTACTACTAAAATTTCCTTCCAGGACTGCTCAACTAGTGTGATTTATGGGCTCCCAAACAGTGTTCAAAGGCTAACAAATTTATGAACTAGGACTTGGATCATGACATATGACATGTTATTCAACTCCAAAAACAAGAATGACTTCGTTTTGATTCATACTCATTCATTTATGAAATACACATTGAAAACTAGTCGAATTCTAGCTAAATCTAGAACGGGTGGAGAAATAGGAGAAGAAATCAGGTTTCTATAATTTATATTGAATTGAATGATATCAGAACATCACATCCTATATTATTAAATCATAAATAGGCTAATATTCCTCTCAGAATACTATGGAAATATCTCTCTTTTTCTACATAAGAAACTAGCTCTAGAAACTCATAGAAGGCTTGAAGATTCGAACTCTGAACTGGATGGTGATGCTTCTAAAATTAAGATTCGACTTGATCAAATATATTATATTCAATTAAAACAAATGAAAATGGATGAATTCCATCATCCTCTCACAGGAAGCTGGGGCACATCTCCCAAACTTGACCAGGGGAACATCTCCCAAGTCTCTGAGGCACAAATGCACTCATACAATTTCTCAAACTAACAAAAGATGTGAATGTGGTGCACATTGAATTATTTATAGAATTTGGATGAAATGGGGAGCAAGTATCCATGAGGAATGCGCCTTCCTTGAGTGGATAAGGAAAGATTTCTTTCCTTCCTTCCTTTTGCTTTGCTTTGCTTTGGCTTTCTTTCTTTTTCTGACTTTCCTTCTTTTTTGAACTTTCTTTCTTTTCTGACTTTCCTGCTTTTCGTGATTTATGTTGCTTTTCCTGATTTATTCTCCTTTTCTTCTTTTTTCCTGCATTTTTGGATTCATGTGTTTTCCTTGACTTCTTCCTCAAGTCTCTCCTCCAACCTTATCCACTAATGCGCCTTAGTGGATCATTATCTCCATTTATTCAACATGAAAAAAATATTAAATGCATCATAAATATTTATTCCAAGTGGATAATAAACTTTGGATAAAATTAAATACACACTCCTAATTAATTAATTGCCTGGAATATAAAATTTAACCCCATGATACTGAAGTTGTCCCCTCAACCCAAGGGATTGGTTGGGTTAGGATCTTGATCCAATTTTCATTGTTGAGGGGACATGACACTTGATATCATGAACTAACCTTGGATGAATTGACCACTTCCCTCGAGAAAATGTTGGCTGAGAAACCACATGGTCTCAATGACTTCCCATGCAATTTTTTCAATGCCACATGGGAATTCAATTTCCATGTTATACCTTCTACAAATGTTCAAACAAGATTTGAACAAGAAATGCTTAAGTGTTGATATTAATAAAAGTTTCATCAAATCCATCTCCAAAGGGAGTGACCCTAATCAAATTACCAACTAGAATCTTATTACCCATTTGAATACTTCATAAGAGATCTTGGTTGAATCCTTAACCTTATGGCTAAAACACATCTTGCCTAAAGTTGTGTGCTCGGGTATACAAGCTTCAACTATGGGTGTTTCACTCTTGACAACATCATTTCCATCTAGGAAGGGATAGAATCGGTACAAGCATCTGGTCATGATGGCCTATTCATCAAAATTGACTCTAAAAAGTATTGTGATTGGATTGAATGATTGTTGATATTATCAATACAATTTAACCCCATAGAATTGGGGCCCCTTTTTCCTCTAGGTGGTAGAAACATTGTTTGTTGTAATCTCGGTCTATCTTTTAATCAATAGGTGAAAATATGAGGAAGTGGGTCTGCATCATTCCATCATTTCTTCAAACCCTATATGTATTGGTAGAGTAGGAACTTGGCTACATGTTGAGACAAAGGTAATCCTAGGATTGATTAAAGGGATTCCCCTCCTTGAGTCAAAACCAAACATGTTAGTCTATGGAAATTTAGTTGATGACCCTTTCCTCACTATATTTAAGGATTACCGTTTCTAGGAAAACATTATTGAATGTCTAGAAATTTTTTTTTAGCCTAAATAAGTTATATAACTTGACGAGAACCCGACACTGTTCTCGTTTTTTGGGGGGTCAATTTTAGTAGCTCTTTTTACCTCTGTTTCAAAAAGTGTGTATACTAGTAGCACCATTTTTCATTTTGAGCCCCTTTTTTGTGATTTTGAAACATCTTGGTCATAAAAAAACTGCAATTTTTATTTACAAATGAGTTTTTTCAAATTTTACAAAAATATATATATTTAGAAGCTAGTTATAATGAAAAAATATATACATTTTCAATTTCTATTAACTTTTAGAAACTAGTTAGATTGATATATATATATATATATATATATATATATATATATATATATATATATATATATATATATTTGGATTTTTTTTCTTAAACTTGTCTCTTAAATAAATCATTTCTAAGGGAATTTATGAAAAAAAAGTATTTCAATTTTTTAAAGGTTTATTCAATGATTTAATGTGTAGAATTGTTTTTAAGATTTTAAAATAAAATTTAAAAAAAAACAAAAAAAATTAAAAACCAAATTTAAAAAAAAACTTAATGACAAAATACAATACAAAATTAAAAATAAAAAAATAAAAAACCAAAATTAAATCAAAATTGAAAATTAAAATCAAAATTTTAAATTCTAAAATTTTAAATTTAAATAAAAAAAACAAAAATGAAACACAAAACAAACCCACCCACCCACCCTTCCGCCCCCACTGCTCCCCCTTCCCCATCCCTTTGCTCCCCTCTCTCCCCCTCCCTTCCCCAATCCCCTCCCCCTCTCCCCCCTCCACTCTACCTCCCCCTCCCCTCTCCCCCATCCCCGTCCTCCCTCCCCTTCCCCTACCCCTCTCCCTCCCTACACCATGAGACATGCCCTATCTTCCCCCTGCGGTGCGACGTGATTCCTAGAATCGCGTCGCCGCAAACGGGCGGAGCTTGGGCCAAAGAAGGAGCGACACCACTCCTTCTTCTGCCCAAGTGCTACCCCTTTGCGGCGATGTGATTCTTGGATTCGCACCAGGCTGCAGGGGGGCGAGAGGGTGTGGACCATGGTGCAGGGAGGGGAGGGGGGGGGGGGCGAGAGGGGGGAATGGGATGGGGGGAGAGTATTGGAGAAGGGAGGGGGACATGGGACGATATGGGGGAGGGGAGGAGAGGAGGGAGGGGGGAAAGGGGAGCAGTGGCTTGGTTATTTTTTTTTTAATTTTTAATTTTTATTTTAAAATTAATTTTATTTTGGTTTAGATTTTGTTTTTTGTTTGAAATTTTGTTTTGTTTTGTTTTTTTTTCAATTTTTAATAAATTTCTATTTAAATTTTTTAAGCAATTTAGTTTTTATTTTTATTTTTTTATAAAATGATTTTTTTTTCAAATATGTTTAAATTTTCTTAAATATTTTTTTAAAACATTTAAATCCTTATTTCATATTTTTTTTTTTTTGGATTTATTTTAAAAAAAATTTGTTTATAAATTTTCTTCCAGGGTTGAAAGTATTTTGGATTCTTTTTTAAATTTGGTTTTTAAATTTTTTTAACAAATTGTGTTTTTGAATGTTCAACTTTTTTTATTTTTCTTCTTAATTTTGTGTTTTTTAAGTTATTGTTTTTTAAATTTTAACCTCGAATAAAAATGACAGTGATTCTAGGAGATCCACTTTTGAATATGGGGATCAATTTAAGATTTGAATTGCAACGATACCACCCCTGCTTTCCAGAAAGTTGTAAATGTAGCCCCCCCCCAAAAAGAGGGTGATCCTAGGATCACTACTTTTCGGATTGGGGTTGATTTTTGGTGTTTGGTGCAAAATTATGAAAGAGATTTAAGATTTATACAATTTTAAATTATGATACAATGATATAATAATGCCATTTTTTGAAAAAGTGTGCTACTGGTAGCATTAGTTTTCAATTCGAGGCTTGATTTTAAGGTTTTTGTAAACAACAATAAGGATTGTTTTGGTCCTTGACTATATTTTTAACAAAAAAAAAAGTGGTGCTACTGGTAGCACTAATTTTTTACTCAAGGTTGTTTTTTGGTGTTTTTTATGCAAAAATATGAGTTTTTTTTTATGGCTAGAATTCTTGTTTTGAGTATAAAGTTCTTGTCAAGTTGTATAACTTGTTCCTCTGGCTCTAGTATTTAATGGCACAAATCCTCATCCTCTAGGGAGAGTCGTTGTCCCACTTTGTAGTGGTTGATCAACTAGAATTGGGACTAGATCCACCCCAAACAACTATTTTATTTCTTGGGTATTTTATTTCCTTTCAAATCTCACTTGGAAACAACTTTGGGAGTTTTTCATGTAAATGTCGTAAAAGAAAATAGAGAAACAGATTATGTGGCCCTTGGCCCTAGAATCCAAATTCCATATTTTCACCAAGATTTTGATGATTACACATGTTTATGATTCCTATTCTTGGGTACCCTCATGATTGCCTTCCTATTTGTTGGAAAATCCTTTGGAACTTAATGTTCTCCTAGATGCTAACTACGATAATTTCCTTCACAAAGTCAATTGGGAGTTGTGCTGAACACCTTGGGATGAAGAAAATCTAGGCATAATGAAAACAAGGAATCAAAGGTAAGTTTTTGTGATAGATGGGTTATGTGGGCCAACTTAGGGAATGTAGCTTGGGAGCTGTTACTGTAATACACAATCATTCAAGGGATCCCATTAGGTAATGAAAGATGGAAATTTATATTCTTCTATACCATTATGCTTATCCTAGTCAATGTTAAAGTTGTTGGGATTTTCATGATTCAAATCATTTGGAAATCCTAGAAGGAAATTAAACCCTCCCTTTGTTGGTGGAAGCCTTCGCTAAGGGGATGTCTGTCATTTAGTTATCATAGCCTTTGGTGGTCTACTCTTCGTTTATTTGAAGGAAAAATTATGCCTGAGGTATCCCAGTACTTGGCCCAAAGGATATTTTGAAGGGGCCTATAGTTGGACATTGATCTTTTCAGTGTTTAGACTCACTCGTGGTCTCCTTAGCCAAAAATCAAACCAAATATTTTGCTAGGGTTTGATGAAAATTTTGTGGTGAAAAGATACCAATGGTTCTTTTGAAGTAAAGTGATTATTAAGTTGTAAGGCCCAAGATATTGGGGAGGGACTTGAAGTGGGGCCTTGTAGATGCCTTCACAAAATACAAGCATAAAGTAGGACACAAATGGATTTGAACATAACTAATTCTAGAGGGCCAACTAAATCACCCATGTAGAGTTAAAAGCAAGTATAAATCCTATCTCTTTAGGTTGTGAACCCTCTAGAAGTTAGTCCTAGAAACTAAGAAAGTAATATTTATCTAGTTTATGATGATGGGGGAATTTCTAGTGGGGAAAAGACTATCATACATGGGAGTCTCAAACCTATGTTGCACACATGTGGTCGTGATGAGACTAATAAGCATTTATTTTGGTTTTTCCCTTTATCCATCTTTGTGTGCGTTGGGATGAAGACTCTATGCTAGTCATGCCTTCCATCCTCAATTTCATGGAGGGAAACTATCTTAAGGGATGCATTACCATGGAATATTGAATTTGTTTCTTCCTTGGTATCGTGCAAGTTAAAGTTCTTTATTTTATTTGGAAACAACACAATGGTATGATATTTAGAAAGCATGTGATCCTAGTTGTTTTCTTTCATGGTATGATGTGGCATTAATTTGTTGCCAAACTAGTCATGCAAATTGTATTATAATTACACAAGGTTTGGATGGAGAAGGAAAACATACACACGGGGTTCACTAAATAGGAAATATTATAGCACGTGAGTTCATATTGGGGGATTTAGTACTCTAAAATATGGAAGGAATCTATTGCATAGTATATAAGGTTCAATGGATATTTTTAATATATTGAAAACATATAGATATTATGGGAGTTTATAATTATGTATCTAGTGGGTAGCTTAGAGTATTGGGGCCTGGGTTAGAATAGGTACTTTATGTGGGTCTGTGGTATGTGGAAGAAGATATGAAGTTCTCACGAGATATGAAAGAGGTTCCTCGCTAAAATGCTTGATAATCTTTGCTTTCTTGTCTAAAGTTAGATTGAGTCTCATTATTTGTGAATTCATAGTAGTGTTTGAATAATGATGACCTATGTGAAGGTGTTGTGAACCCAATTGTGTTTGGAGTTAGAGTGGTGTTTCAATAATTATGGCTTGTGAGTGAATGTTATGTGAAATCATTTGGAATGATTGTGTACATACGTCGATTTTTTCTTAGGGGGTTGTTCCCCATCTTGAAATATTTGTTTTCATTAAGATTTAATATTTCACTCTACATGGTTTTTAGGGGTTATAAGAGTTGTTCCATGTAATCATAATTAGGGTAAAAATAAGAAGGGGTATTGAAAATGTCATGGAAAAAGGGGATACCTAGGATATCTAATGAAAATAGAGGTTTTCTAAACCATAAAGGTGTATTGGGAGAGGAGTTTGAAAAAAGGATTTTTGGAGGAATTTCTAAATATCTAGTGAAATTAGGGATAATAATTCTTTAATATCCTAAGAACACATATTCTATGGCATTAGTTCATAGAGTGAACCTCTAGAAAACCGAAAATAACTTCTAATTTACCAAGAAAATGCCTCATTTACAATGAGTCCAAGAAAACCTAGCCTTACCAAAATTTCCTTATCATAATTATAGTGGAATTACCATCACATAGGAGACATCATAATTATAGTGGAATTACCATCACATAGGAGATAGATTCCGTCAAATGTTGTAGGACTTGACATTGGTCATTACCACACAAGAGAAAAAGTTTCCTATTGTGGTCCTCCCGTTATGGGATGAGGTGTGGCCGTAAGTTACATGATCAACCCCCACTTAATGCGAGTATTATGATTTAGTGTTTGTGGCTTTCAACCATTTGATACAACAACTATGTTATATGCATATTTTAACATAAACCCACCCACTCTTTAGTTTTTCTTTTATATTTTTGTTAAAAACTATAACGATGCATATCTAACCCACCCTTTTGTATTTTTGTATTAAAGAAATCTTCACTATGTTTTATAATAATAAAAACATAATATTAAAAATATAAATAAATAATATTTATGAAATAAAAATATAAAGTCATAACTTGGATTGAAATTGATTTTGAAGCTAATTTTGAAGTTAATCTTGGATTAAATCAATCTTGGATTGCAATCAACCTTGAAGTCAACGATGAACTATTATTATCTATGGATTAAAGGCAACTATGGTTTAAAGTTAAACTTGCTTAAAAGTCAACTCTGGTTTGAAGTTAACTATGGATCAAGTCAACATGATTCAAAATCAATAATAATAATAAACAACCACATTTTTAAAAGTGATAGATACGCTTATATCAATCATGACCCAACATTTAAAAATAGTTAATATAGGGAGAATATCAACCACTTTTAAAAATATGACTGTTGTTAAAGAAACTAATCATAGTTTGTTAGTGTACATATCTACATAGATATGTACTAACCATATGTGTACATATCTATGATAGCTTAATTACTCGTTAATGTGAAGCCTTTTCTACCATTATTGGTCTTCATGTCTCTTTATCTTCTTTCATATATCTTTCATCATGTGTTGCCTAACAGTGATATAACAGTGGTATTCCAGCTACATAAAATCCATGGCCTTGGTTGAGAGAGTTCTGGCTGAATTATGTGAGAGAAGATAAACCAACGTGGAGAAGCCACCATCCATTGCCGGTTAGGTAGCAACGGCGAAGGATTACGAACTATGATCTGCGTGAGCCCAAGTGACTCCATTCTAGATGAGAGGATATGAACATAAATCTACTCGAGAGGATCGATTGCTATAAGCCCACGTGACGGACGTACGAGGTTTGCAGTCTGAGTCAATGTAAACCTTTATTTTAGCCAAACTTCTATGTCTGTTTTGATTGCTTCATCCGTCAGTATGTATAATTATTGGGCGTCAAATTTTTATATCTTAAGAGAAAGCAGAGAAGTTAAAAATCTACATATTTGGAACTCTTTAAGTTTGTAAGAAGTGGAGTCTGCGGCTGTGTGACAAAGCCAACGACAGGCACAACTAAAGGAAGGTGTGATGTTCTTGCATCGAAGAAAAGTACACCCAGGAGTGGAAAGACCCACTGTACCCACCATTCGAAGGAAAAAGGGTTTCTTGTAGTCGGATTTCAAGAAATCTTACAAAATATTATAGCTCTTCCAACAAATACCATTCAGTAGTTGTTTTCCAGGCGAGTTAAACCTAGCCAGATTGGGTGAAAACCAAATGCATGGTGGGGTGAGAGAGGCATTTATGGGTAATATGATACCAATTTTCGAATTTATTTGCAGTATCATCATCGTGATATTTTAAAAAAAATGCTAGTAATTCAATCATTTTGAAAACATTGCTATCTCAGAAGCGACCTCCATTGTCAGCTATAGTTTCTAAATTTGTTTTTTGATCTATTCATATCTCAATCGCACTCAACAACTGTGATCGCGTTTGGCTTGGGAAGAAGTTTGTTGCAGATAGCCGCGACCATTCAATCTCTTGTGGATCAATATTTTAATCATAATGTGATGACAGATTCCGGAATAAGCAGTCTCCGTGAAGCATCTTGACAGTATGACAGTATCGATACAGAGGAGAAGTCTGAAACTAATGTTGCCAGAATTGTTGCCATGTTTGAAGAGTTTAAAAATGGAGAAGTCACAGTGGAATCAGGCTGCCAAAAAAAACAACAATTGGGCGCCAACGAATTAAAAGAAGCCACCATCATTTAAGGATTCAAGCACAGTGGTAATAGATGTGAACAAGAATTAGCACCCAGTTTAAATCCTGTGTTCAGTCCATGTATAATAGCGCCAGCATATAGTGGGTTCCATATGCAACCACTTCATTTCATGAGAACACGTGCATCGTGGAAGGAGAAATAACAGAAGAAGCAATTCTTAGAGTAAGAATGTCTGTGTCTTGTGTTTACACCAAATTTACAATAAGAAGCAACATTTGCAGCATTAGTGAGTATTATTGGGTTGGATTACTATAAAGGGGAAAGAAGACTTGTAACAAAAGACAAGAAAATGCATACTGAACTTGTCCATCTGTTTCTACTTCTACTGTGTAGAGAGACCCCGTGCAGAGGCATTGGGGGTCATGGTGATATTCTATTGTCCTTCTGCTGACCAGAACATGAAGAGGATAAATCTCTTGGTCTGAGAGATGACCTTCCTACACAACTTTACTGAGATCAAAGAAACCACAGTAGTTAGGACTACCTGTTTATGTTCAGAATTTTCAGAAGATTGTGAATGAAGGACTAAGTAATATGAACCTGTTTAGGTTTAGAGATTTCGACAACCAAATGAAGTTAATGCAGAACTTGTCACTGACAGGGGATATCAAAGTCACGTTCCAAGTTTTTGTTGTGAGCTTGTGAATAGATGATGATCAAATGGGAAATATGGTTTATGGTTTTTGTTGTGAGCTTGTGAATAGATGATGATCAAATGGGAAACCTTGTCCGTGATATGGTTTATGGTAATCCTAAAACCACCTTGTTGTTGTCATGGTTTGTGGTCATCCAAAAACTACCAATCAATTAGAAGACATAAAGTTCTGCTTGTTTACATTTTGAGATAATATATATAGCCGTGTCTCTGTTGGATAGTTTATGGTCAACTTAAAACCATGCAGCTTAGTAGAAGTCTTCATCTTCTGCCAGATTTTGTTTTAGAGAGATTTTCAGCCATTGTAACTGACCTTGTTGAGTTTTCAACTTTATGAATTTGGTTGACACATTGTTGATTGTCAAGTAGAGACAGTTTTTCAGGCATTAACAAACTTATGATTAAGGGGAAAAGTTAAAAAAACTAATCATAGTTTGTTAATTAACCTAACTTATGGTTCTTTTGTAATATATATGTGCCTCTATGTACATATCCATTATAGCTTAATTGCTCATTAACATGAAACCTTTTCTACCATTGTTGATCTTCATGTCTCTTTATCTTCTTCATATATCTTTCATTATATGTTGTCTAACAATTATGGTGGTAATAACTATACAATGTGATTCACATAATTTTTTTGTTTTATTTTATATTTAATAGATAATTTTGACCACGTTGTTTAATGATAGTGAACACTTTAAAATTCACAATATGTATTATTATGGATAGATATCATTTTAAAAACTTCCATTTCATTATATATGGAGTAATAATAGAAAGCAACTTACAAATCATTGAATTTTGATAGTTACGACGTGATTAATGGACAATACTAGTGTTGGGAAATTAGAAAATAACCTCTACCTCTGAACTGTCTGATTACTGTCTGATTACAGTGTATAAACAATGGTTAGTTTTAATCTAAAAACTTGTACATTCATTGAAGATCTTAAATTGTAAGACAAATTTTGATAAACTAAAGGAAGTAATTTGTTGCCGAAAAAGCCATTGCCTAATATTGAAGCTGACGTTGGATTTGTAAGCGAATGCTGGTCTGTCCACTGTATAGCAATCACAGTCTGTCCACTGTATAGCAATCACAGTGCCCTCTGGACTGTATCAACAACTATCATGACCCATGCAATCCAGGAGTGGTTGACGGATAGTTACATTCCAACAATGGCAATCATAGAATTCAGAGACCAACACGGTAGATGATGCTTTAGTTGGCAAAGTTGATCGTTACCGTTCCAACAAATTAATTGGTAAGATGTTTCTCGGTGAGTGAGCCGACAATGAAAGCCATTATGAATAGTACGCCCATATCTTCAACGATCGTAATCTCTGCTTCACATTTTTCATTCTTTCACTCACTTAGCATCTTTTTGCGCACACTGTTTGAGTATAAGGCTACAAAAATCATTCATCTACAGAACAACAAAGTCAAGATCGCCATTATTTAATCAAATAAAAATCTCATCCTATGCGTGAGTAGGAACATACTTCATGACATCCAAGAACTCTCTGTCATAAGAAGCCATTTCTTCTTTACCACCATAAGAAAGCCTGTCTTCTCTACTTATAAACTTTCACTAGTATTAAAATAATTGTAATAATGTTTTTTCTCTTTCACGGTGTTTTTTGAAGTGTAAAACCACTTGTCAAGGGAGTGTTTAGGACTGATTTTGAATTCTACTAATTAGGTAAAAACTAAAGATTGTTTATTTTGAAATTCAAATACAGGAGGGATTAATAAAATTATCATCATTATTTAAACAAATAGCTTTTCAACGAGTTAAAACGAATTTTTAAAATGGAATTTATATGAAAAAGTTTACTCCAATAAATTGATCACAGATTTGGTAACCATAATACAATTTAGAAGTGATGTCAACTCTGTTTGATCACAGATTTGGTCACCATAATACAATTTAGAAGTGAAACTCCGTCTGATACATGTGAAGCTAACCGTTGAATATGGCTATCCAATAAGAATCTTAAAACAAAAATTATACCTAATCATCACAAAGAACAAATCCAAAACCTTAACCATTAGAGTTTCCACAACCCAAAGGGCAAACGAGAGATGAAAAAGAAAAAACCATTTGAAGTTCCACAACCTAAAGAGCAAAGGAGAGATGCAAAAGAGAAAAATAGAGGAAGAAGGTAACAGTATAGATTTGTCAAGACACAATGCCCACTAAGGGTGTAAGCTATAGTCTAGACGATTTGCACCTGTTATCCATCGAATTTTGTGGACAAAATATGGCAAAAAGTGTAGAAATATCAGTTTTCAGTTGTTGGAATTATATAATTGGGGTGTCTTAGGGGTAATCGAGGAGGCTGAATCCATTTCTGCAATCGAAATTGTAATTTCAACAATCAAAATCACGATTTCAACAACAAATCGTGTCACAGGATTCTGGCCAAACTCACCGAAAAAAGTGCAAATCATCTAGACTTTAGCTCACTCCTCCACTAAGTCCATAATGTTTTGAATTCCTTTATCTTTTGCATTATACATGTGAGGTTAATATGAAAAATGTATAGTCCTTATTTTTTGATAAGGATTTTCTCTAATGTTTATCTAGGGTAATTCATCCAATGTGTATAGCTTTATTGTATTTGCAATAGAATTTTGCATAAAATAAAAAATAATATTAAGATATAGTGTGATGAATTTTCTATTGGAATATCTAAAGTAGTATAAAGATTATATGGTATTTGTATAAGTTTTTCTTTTGGATTTGTTGTAGAATAGTAATACACTAACTAAACTTGAAAAATATAAACCAATACAAAATGTCCACCCTATGGATCTAGATATTGGAAAAAGTAAGGTGAGCAAGCACCCTCAACCTTTGGCCTTTGGACTAGTGGGTTAAGATGGAAATATTTCAAATTATGGATTGGAAGAAAGATTTTCAAAGTGAAACCATAAATATCCAACATTTTTAGGAGTATGGAGTTATTGATGGATACTCATTAAAGGAATTTTAGACCACTATAGGATTCTCCCATCTCTCATGAAAACATTCTCTCATCAAAAGAAAAATAAAGAACTAAAGACAAAAAAAATGGATATCTAGCAACACTTCTTCTCAGCCTCTCTTTAAAGTGGAAATGAAAGTGGATATCACCCCATATGGATGTGAGGTGAATGATATTAAGTTCAATCATTTTATGTAGAAATTTGAATTATATTTAAGTATCCATAAGGTAATTCAAGAGCATAAAATAACAATTGCTTGATTGAAATTAGAGGGTCATTCCCAAATTTGGTGGGAAAGTAATACAAATAATTTATGCTAGATAATGATCGAGTGATAATTAAGGGGTGGGTATTTAAATACTTAATCAACTTCCAAATTTAACCCATTAAGTATGAAAATGAATAAAGGATTTGTTGGAACTACTATTGACAATGCTAAGGAAAAATTGTATTGAAGTACACAACTGAGCTCAAAAAGTAACCCACTAAATTAGAATTATCTGCAAAGTGTCCAAATGTCATCAAGTAATTAGGAGGATTGCATATCCCCTTAAGGAGACAACTTATGATCCTCAAAACTAATACCATTTATTAAACATGCAAGGAAGAATAATATCTTGATATGGATAAAAAGAAGGGAAATCCAAGTGGTTAGAAGTAGACAGAACTACATGGTTGTTCCAAGAAAGGAGGGAAGAAATTGAAGAGAAAATGTAAGAAAACTACCACCACTATTCATAAAAAAAATGATCCAAATAACCACCATGATTATTATATTTTATATTCTCACACCAATGATAATTTTTGGAAGCTACATCCTAAGCTGCATCCACAGGGTCATAATAAATATCTCATGAAGAGGGTCATAGTAAATATCTCATGAAGAGGGTCATAATAAAGATCTCATGAAGAGCACGATAGAAATGGATCCAAGAAATATATAGAGAATATTAGATGTGGGTGTGAATATTATATGTACCACATGGAAAATGTAATGATCCTAACTATGAATTTAGGACCACTAACTCAAAACCTCATGTAATGACGACAAACAGGGGCTACACTAGCTCAAGAATCCTTTGCACAACGTACTGGGACCATTGATGTTTTGAAATTAACTATTGCTGAATTTTAATCCAAGGATACTTGGGTACAACAACATATTCAAACAATATCCTTTAATCCAAGAATTGCAAAAGAAATAGGCACACTAGCTCAATGAGAAAAGTAAGACACTAAAGATTGAATTCCGAGAAGGAGAATATGGAAATCAGGGAAGGGCTATGGAATAGGTATTTGGTCTTTGTTATGATAGGTTCTGTAGTAGGAATGTCTGCAAAAATATGCATAGTTCAATTTGGTCAATTGGATCTCCAGGAGTGAGATTTCCCGTTTCGGGACTGCACAATTGCCTTGTTTTCAACTCAACTCAAACACTAGTAAAGGATCCCAAGTTTTTAGTATGAAGGTGGGGTACAAACCAATCTTTTGTCTAGTTTCCAGATATGGCTTCATATTTTCAAATAGATAAGTGGAAGGAACTTTTTAAAGCGAATTACAAAAACTGGTCAGAATTGACACACATTGAGCATAAGTACATAAACATGAAAACAAAAGAATGAATTTATGCATAACAAAGCTGGTATTTTTATTATAAGAGAACATTAGGGAGTGTATTACATTAGGAATGGCATCCTATAGCCATCTGATCCAATATATTCCATATACCAACTCTCTAAACCCAAAGACACACCCCAAAACACACTATGAGTAGCTATAAGCCAAAATGGGGAGTATGATTCTCCACCAATCTACTTGAATTGAGATGAGTAATCCACTCCTTGTTTTAGAAGAATGAGGGGCCCATCACCCTCTTGGTAATCATGGGGAGCATCACCCAATCCATGCATTGCCAATGCAATCCAATACAATTTCTTCAAAAAAATAGCCAACCTTCAAATGAGCCATGAACCCTCCTTTTATGATTTCTCCTTGACCTCCAAAACCATGCTCCAAAACCACGGGAAACCAAAAACCCTGTACAAAGAACATGAGGAGTAACCTAACCCTTGATTTCTTCCACATTGGCCACATTCAATGTACCACTTGACCACTTTCTCATGTAATTTTCCCTCCAACAACCTCTTGGACCATTTTCTAACCAACATTGACCATTTCCACAAACCAAGGCACCCTCCTAACTACTTTTTACAACTTCTCTCCCTTCAAATTTGAATTTGGTCCAACCTTTATTATTGATCTCCACTAGCTTTCCCTATTTTAAGGAAACACCCTTTTACATTGGAGAACACTTCTATTTACCTCCAAAACGTAACTTATACTTGGTCAAACGTTAATGCACCTTCCTTAATCATCATTTGGCCCCATTTACATATTGGACCAACTTTTACATCAATTTAAATAATTTTCCTTAGGAAATTTTACCCCATTTTAATATGAAGGAAAACTTAGGATAAATCTAATTTCCCAAATAAATTTAATTATCCATTTGAAATTTGGATTGGTGATTTAGTCTTCATGGTCCCACCTTTTCCATTTAGCTCTAATTTTGCACTATTACTAACTTGGACATCATGCTTTAGAAATTATTTGACCCTTAGCACCAATTTGACAACCATCATGAACATGTCCAAGTGGCTTAGGTCATTGTGATCCAATGCAAAATTTTGGGACATGACAAAGATCTCATGAAGAGGGTCATAATAAATATCTCATGAAGAGCATGATATAAATGGATCCAAGAAATATAGAGAGAATATTAGATGTATGTGTAAATATTACATGTACCACATGGCAGAGGAAGGTGGAGTACATGAGAAACCTCCATCACATAGGACTTTGGGACAAAACATGGATTAGAAGTATATGATCATCCTCAACAATACCTATTGATATGGGTTAATAAATTTGTAGAACATAAAGTTACCAAATAGTGCAAGATTGGATTTACTGCTAGTGCAAATTACATTGATAAATTGAAGGTATATGTAATGTCACTTGAAGTTTGTGGTTTAGTGTTTGGAAACTACTACATATAGATGAGGGATCCTAATTTCATAAGGAGAACCATCCAATAATCTTAAGAATGAATTTGAAATGACCAATTTAGGTCTATTGCATTATTTTTAAGGTCTTCAGATTTGGCATATGGTTGATGGTATATTCCTTTCTCAAACTAAGTATGCTATATATTTACTTGCTCAGTTTCATATGAGCAATTGTAATCTTCCTCCAAGGACATTTTAGTCTGGTATAAAGTTAACTATTGATTGTGACACTCCTCTTGTTTGTGCCACCTTGTATAGTCAACTTGTGGGGGGTTTGATATATTTGACACACAACAATCTTGATCTCGATCTCTCTTTTGCAATCAACATGGTTTCAAGGTTTATGCAAAAGCCTCATAGAGTCATTTGAAAGAAGCAAAGTGAATTCTCATATATTTATAGGTGGCATTCACTACTACATAGATGGGGGTTTTGAGACAATATTTGTGTAAATTGCCTCAACATAAGACAAAAAAAAGTTGTGTATTGTATTCGAGTGAGTGTCTTAAATTTTTCTCTTAAACTATTGTCTATATAGAGACAATATCAAATACATCAATTATAGACTATATTGTCTCAAGTTGAGACAAAACAAAAAAATTGTATTGTCTCAAATATTGTCTTTAAAGTTCTATCTTAAACTATTGTCTCTATAGAGACAATATAGAATACATCAATTATAAACCATATTGTCTCAAGTTGAGATAAAACAAAAAATTTGTACTGTCTCAAATATTGTTTGGGTGTGTCTCTGGAGACAACATATAAAACAATATAAAAAAACATTTAATCATTTGAAAAAAATCAACTACATATTATTTTGTTAAAAATACACTACAATATCCTATATTGTATTGATTTATTGTAGGGCACAGTGGAATCCAACCACTAAAATTCTAATTTGTAATGCAGATGTTCTACCATTGAGCCAACACCCTTTAAATAATTAGGAGAGAGAGAAAAGCTATTGTGCATCACCTAATAATCCCAGTGTTATCAAATATACAATAATTATTTTATTTATTAAATGTTAATTTTATTACTTAGATGCATATCACTGTCTAATAAAAAGTGTATAAACAATTAAAATATTATTTATATTAGCACTACCCCAAAGGACTACATTCATAATAAAACAATAAGTTTCACACAAATTCAAAAGCTAATAAAAACTGCTTCTAATTTCCAATGAAATCCCCATCTTAGAGAGCAGGTAATTGGAAAAATGGCTATAATAGCAGCAACACCAAGAGTACAAGATTAACATGATTATTCAATATGAGAATGAATAAGTGAAACACATAGTTCTAATCAATTAGTTCATCATGAAATTTTGATCTATAAATTGATGAAGTTGGTCATGAAAATTTTCAAAACAATAAAAAATAAATGGTTAATCCTTACATTGAGAGACAAAAATGGGAATTTATTATGAACACTAACCAACATATTGACTAAGAGCAACTCGTAATCAATTTTCTTCTCTTCTAAACAGGTAAGCACCACTGTGGTGGTTGGGGACACATGCTGGACATGAAAACTAATTCTCATTGTAATACCCCAATTTTGACCCTTATGAAATATTGGCTTTTAATGTAAATGTTGTATACATGCGATGTATGTTTCCCTAGTGTGGAGCTTAAGGCCAAGGCCCCGCTAGTGTATGTTCAGGTTTGATTTAGAATGGACAAGCATTTGATATTTTGTTACCCATGCATTATTAAGCCATGGAATATTGTAAATGATGTAAATATTTGATATTGCAATAAAATACCAAAACTGGCTATGGGAGCAACGAATGAGAAGGGGCCATGTGTATTCCACTAGGGAGTGGTGAGGGGGTTGTGGGGGTGAACCATATGCTGGAAAATGTCATTGTGAGAACCCATTTGACTTTCCCTGCTGACATTTATTTATGTTGTAAGGAAGTTGTTGAAGAATTCAGTCCATGGCTTCAATGGAGCATGGGCAGCCCATAAATTCGTATGGCAGAGTATGGGCTCTATTTTCTTGTACCACAAGTCACTCTATCTCATGGGAATGGATTTTTACTCATTCTCATTCCATTGTTGAGGAACCCAGCATCAGTTTTGATCCATTATGAATTGCCAGCAATGAGAAAAACCAAAAATCGCAACTTTGCAAGAACCCACCTTTTGAAGAGCCATAAAAACCCAAAATTGGTATTTGACAGTAAAATCCAATGGGGGATTCATAGATATGAAATTTGGGGTGAAATTGAAAGTATTAGATACCCCAAAATCCATTGGAAAACCCAGTTTTTACAACCCAGAAATGAAGTGACAAGATTGAGTTATTGGATCACAAAATTGTGAGAAATCCAAGTGTAAATGACCGAGTATAGGTTGGGTTTGCTTGATAAAGCCAGTGAATGCTAGAATCTCAAGGAATTAGCAATTGGACCTTTCTATGCCCACCCTGAAGAACACTGGAGGGAAGGGACGCCTGAGGGACTGTGCAATAGAGAAGGGGACCTTCCTTGTGTTGGATGTGGTAGGTATTGTGGGTGCCATAACTGTTGAGTTTAATTGAGATGCCTGTAGCTCTGTGGATGAGATCACTAGATTAGCATTTACCTCCTCTATCTTTTGGTATGCTTAATAAATCTAACTGTGTGTTGGCTTAGCATAGTTGTTGATTGAAACCATGGGTGTGAGTGAGCCTGTTTAGTTCCTTCTTAGTGGATACACAACCCAACTCAGGGGTGATCTCTTAGCTAAAACAATATAGGCTGGACATAGATCTATGGTTGGGTGGAACGTTTCTCTCTCATAGCCATTTGTTTGGACAACTTCATCTCAAATATAAGTATTCTTTGTGATTAAATTTATATGCATTATGTGTTCTGTATGTGTTAATTCTGAATGTTAGTTATTCATGTTAATGGAATTGATATGAAGTCTGTGCATAGCATAAGAATGGGATTGATTCTTTGTTTGTTGATTCATCATCTGCTTGGGATAGACATGTTGATGCATTTCCAGTCTGTGTGTGTATTATTATGTTTTAATTCCGCTGTATAATTCAAGTATGCATTTTATTTAAATGGAAAAAATTTAGTCATATGGCTTTGGGGAAGAATCAGACATCCCCATGTTATAGTCATGTTCCCTCTGTGGTTTGGAATGATGGGATGGGACGAGACACTCATACTCTCCACTGTTATTACTATTCTTTCTCACACATGCATAGGTATCCTGCCAAAGAATTTAGCCAAAGAATTCTTCCATAGAGATCCTGCCAAAAAATTCAACCAAAGAATTCCTGCACAAAGATCCTGCCAAAGAATTCAACAATGATTGATTTGTCAAGCTGATCTTCATATCACTTGGGAGATGGGACCTTCATCCATTAGTTATATAAGAAAGAAATGACAATATTGTGAGTAAATTATAGCATTGGAATGGATGTGAAAGGTACATGGAATTCATGGAGTAAATTATCAATTTTTGTTTCAAAACTAAAAATTCAAGATTTTTGAAGATTTGCATGGCTTTATAGAATTCAAAAAATTCCCACAATGCCAACATTTTTTAAGGGTTTTGTTATTATAACTATGGTACGAAGTATTTTTAGTGGATGTTCCATGTAATATATATTTCCCATACCTACATTATATGTTTATATAAATACAATGTGAACGATAAGTATCCGCTACTTGATTTTAAAAATAGTTCAAGCAACATTGAAACCGAGCCTACCGACATGACTATCTATGTGTAGAATTATTATTTTTTAATAGAAAAAAATTATTTCTTGAAATTCCTAAGAATCAAAGAAATAACATTCTAATACATATTTGTCCACTATCTTCAACAATGCATTTTCCAAGACAAAAATTTCGATATCAAAAAACAAAACTGATAAAACAGTCCAACATGCCTTCCTACATATAGTGCCAAAAAATAACCAAGAAAGCTCAAAAAATTTCTACCGAAATAAGAGGCCAAATTCATTTTGGGATTCACCACTTCCTGAACTAGATATCTACATGTTAAGATTCAATATGATAAGATAGATAACATCAGTATTCAATTCAATTTCACAACAATAGCATATACAGGATCACTGAAAGAATAACAAGCACAGCATAAACACAAGAGACACAAATTTATCCCGGGAAACCCTCTAGGGGAAGAAAACCCAGCAAAACTTCCTCAGTAATTTATATGATCAAAAGTACAAAGACAAAACCCCAAACAAGTGATCCTTCTCCTTACATCTCTCTCTCTCTCTCTCTCTCTCTCTCTCTCTCTCTTATGCGAATTACACAAGTCAGTGTGTGTGTGAATGAATGAATAAATGAGAGAGCCTAGCTCTCTATTTATACATTAACTTCTACTTTTAATTTACAACTTGACATGTTGGCCTCAACTAACTTTACCACTCAATTAATGCTGACTGGGTTGACTCCTCTAGGGGACTTAAAAACCCCATTACATTTGAATCTAGGGGGATCTAATGCCCCAACTTACAAAGGAGGATTTACCTCAATGACTTTACATGACCAAATGTAATAATAACATCCCGACGGAGGAATAAAACATCTCCTAATAAATTACAATAATAAAGTACAATAGAATATTCTTTGAAGTTACAATATTTCAACACTCCCCTTAATGAGAAGGGTATTCTACTGACAACAACAACATCAACTGTAGGATCAAGGAGAGAGAGCATCATCAACAACATCAAGGTGATACATCTATAAATCATTGGAAGTTTTCTTCAACAACATAAGCAACTGGAACAGTTACTAGAACATCTTCAATATCTTCAACATCTTTAGTACTGGAGCATCATATTCTACAACGCTGAGTCTTCATCTTCTATGGCACTCGATCGCTCGATCGCCTAAAGCAACACTTGATCTCTCGATCAGAAACAACATCATCTTGATCTTTCGATCAATAACAACATCATCTTGATCTTTCGATCAAAAACATCATCTTGATATGTCGATCAACAATAACATCATCTTGCTCTTTCGATCAACAACATCAACATCTTCTTCTGAAACAACATAACTTGCAGCACACATGATCCAATTACGGGATGATCAATCCCTTTCACTTTAGGACATAAGTCCAAGGATGATACAATCCTATCCTCTTGAAGACAGAGTCTTTGGATCTGTTGTGAACTAATGTCCAGGGATGATACAGTCCCAACCTCATGAAGACAAAGTCTCCAGATCCGTTCTGAACTAATTTTCACGGATAATGCAATCTTAACCTCACGAAGATAAAGTCTTCGGATCCGTTATGAACTAATGTTTAGGGATGATGCAATCCAAACCTCACGAAGACAAAGTATTCTGATATGTTCTAAACTGATGTTCAGGGATGATGCAATCCCAACCTCACAAAGACAAAGTCTTTGGATCCGTTCTGAACTAATGTTCAAGGATGATGCAATCCCAACCAGAGTGCCAGTCCTTTTCATACTGGATGTGACCTAGATCAAATCTAAGATTTACCACCACAGAGCCAGTCCTTTTTCATACTGGATGTGACCTAGATCAAATCTAGGATTTACCACCACAGAGCCAGTCCTTTTTCATACCGGATGTGACCTAGATCAAATCTAGGATTTACCACCACAGAGCCAGTCCTTTTTCACACTGGATGTGACCTAGATCAAATCTAAGATTTACCACCACAGAGCCAGTCCTTTTTCATACTGGATGTGACCTAGATCAAATCTAGGATTTACCACCACAGAGCCAGTCCTTTTTCATACCGGATGTGACCTAGATCAAATCTAGGATTTACCACCACAGAGCCAGTCCTTTTTCATACTGGATGTGACCTAGATCAAATCTAGTATTTACCACCACAGAGCCAATCCTTTTTCATACTGGATGTGACCTAGATCAAATCTAGTATTTACCACCACAGAGCTAGTCCTTTTTCATACTGGATGTGACTTAGATCAAATCTAGGATTTACCACCACAGAGCTAGTCCTTTCTCATACTGGATGTGACCTAGATCAAATCTAGGATTTTCCAACACAACATCAACATCATCACATGCTCGGAGACAAGAGTCTACGGATCCCTTTAGGTCATGTTTCCAGGGATGATACAATCCCACTGCAACATCATCATCGCATTCTCAGAGACAAGAGTCTACGGATCCCTTTAGGCCATGTGTCCAGGGATGATACAATCCGACTGCAACATCATCATCACATTCTCAGAGACAAGATTCTACGGATCCTTTTAGGCCATGTGTCCAAGGATGATACAATCCCACTGCAACATCATCATCATTGCTCCCCGTTTCGAGGAAGGACCTTTCGAACCACACCAAGCTTGTCACTGAAGTACTCAAAATTCACCCGAGGCAGAGGCTTAGTCAACACATCAGCAACTTTCTCATCAATGGTCACATACTAGAGCTTTATAGATCCCTTCTGTACCATATCCCGTATGTAAAAATACTGGATTTCTATGTGCTTTGACTTTTCATGGAACGTTGGGTTCTCCGTCATCTTTATACAACTCTGGTTGTCACATAGAATCACCGTGGTATCCAAATCCAGGTCAAATAGACCTGACATCAACTTTCAGATACACATGGCTTCACAACTTAGCAGAACAAGTTGGTATATACTCTGCTTCAGCTTGTGCTGAGAGCAACACTGGACTGCTTCCTTCTAAACCATGAGATCATGGAAGATCCCAGACAATAACATCCACTTGAGGTGCTCTTCCTGTCTGAGACACTTTCGGCCCAATTTGCATCTATATAACCATACAATATGTAGTCATGATCTCCAACATAGTATAGAACAAAGTCTATCATACCTTTCAGGTACCTCATCACATGTAGGTGAACATGTCTAGGCTCAACTAGATACTAACTCAAGGTGTTCACAGCAAAGCATATATCTGGCCTGGTATTCGTCAAATACATAAATGAACCAATCATTTGTCTGTAAACTGTAGAAACCACTTTCAATCATCCCATATCTCTACTTCACATTTTCCTTAGCTAAGGAAAAATATCATATGATCTCAGCCACATATCTAATCACAAGAATCATGCCAAGATTATTTAACTTTGAGATCTACTCCCTCTGAACTGGAGTTTTCTGCATTTGAGTAATGTCCTACCTTTGTGACTGAACATCATTCACACTCTGCATTGAGTGATCTTATGCATATCTATCCGTGCCATCTCCCGTTAGATGGGTCTACTGATATGAGCCTCAAGATCACTCGAACTCTATGATGAGTTCCTTCTTGCATCCATTTGAGAGAAGCATGCCATTTGTATATAGAAACCATCTTCAACCTTGTAGCAAAGGTTGAAATCTGCATCACCCGTCGTGATCATCAATTTTGTCAAATGACTATCGATCCTGGGTACCTGTTGAACCCGTACAAAGCCTTCTGTAATCATGTGATTCTCTTTCAGATCTTGGGAGTTTGCTTGATATGCACTTCTTCTTCAATTATGCCATTCAAGAGAACGGTCTTGTCATCCATGGGTGTAATCTATCTCTAGAAGTGTGTCTAGCCGTTAGAGCAAACATCTTATCATGATCCTCTCCCTCTTTCGAAGAGAATCCTATAGCCACGAGCCTTTCTTTGTAATTATATAGTATGTTTGATTTGTATGTCTTCTCATTGAAGAGTCATTACTTGTTCTTCGGAACAAGTGTTCATCATCCTTCTTTTGTAAATCATAGCACACGATCTTTCCTACAAATCAAATTTAGTTACATGATTAGTAACACTTCATAATTATCTAATCATGTTGACATTTCAATGATAACCTATTATGCATATTGATATGATCCACATAGTTATGCAACTATTTTGACACAATACTTTGGCACAACACTTTTACATATCCTGTATGCATACAATGGCTATCTAGATTCCTTCCATCTCTACCAGAGCATACTATCAAGAGCATGCACAGCTCCCAGCATATTAGCAAAGAGGTTTCATTCTAGACAAGCAACAATGGAATGTTTTTCCAACTTACCCATCATATGCATATTAGTAGTATACTATTCAATGCTATATGAATGCTTACACTATGCATGATATATTTCTTGATTCTAGGAATACAAATATGCATACAACTATTACTAGCAATATCATTAACTATTCAGAGATTCAAGAAGTAATTCAGATAACAACTCAAATACTTATCTTTTATGTTTGTGTGGTTTCCTCCCTCTTGATCTATATTTTCCCTTTATGATAGCATCATGATTATATGTCTTTGAACTTCTATCCATCCTCATAAGTAGAGCTTATATGTGATCAAATACTATGGATGATTCTCTGTCTTCATGTCATCATGGTCATACATTCTTTATCTAGAACTTGATTTGTCTTTCTTGATGTACCTTTCATGTTAGCAGACAACCTCATCCTCATAAAACACCACAAGTGCATTAGTACAATCATAAGTGTCATAACCCTAATCAATGAATGTATTCTATAATACACATGCATTCATACTTTTACTAAGGTGATCAGACAAGTCTAAAATTAATCATGATTGTACTAAATTCAATAATATGAAGACAAACATATCATGAACTTAATCATCAGATAAATGAAACAAATTTCAAAACATACTTGCATCTCCTCAAGGAATACCTGTCAAGATTTCTTGTAGTCTTCTCTATAAGGGTAAAACCCTAATCATCCAAGGTATATCACTTGTAAACATATTATATAGGTTCATAGAGCTAGGATGATAGAATATCGGTGCCATTTAAACCTCCTTCATTGCTTCCCTATGAGTCTCCCAACTTTGCTAGGGTTTCTTCTTACTTTGAAACCCTAATTTTCTATCTCCTTCCTCCCACAACATTTTGATGAAAGATTAATATCTATGATGAATGGATTCCAAATCCATTTTCAATGTTTCCAATGTTGCATCAGGTGTCTCCAACATTGTATCAAGTCATGCCATACTTAAAAAACTGAAAACCCTAAGTGAGAACTTCTTCCTCCTGTTCTTTGATTTCCTCCGTTGAGCCATTTTAGATGTGCAGTATTGTTTCTGGTGTATCTCTGAAATTTTGGATCCTCAGGGTCTGAAACTTCAACCTGTGATATCTTGACCTATCATATTTCCAACCCCACAGGTTTTAGCTTCATGGGATTCTCCATCAGACAGATATGCTATGTTTCCCAACATGACCTGTTTATGGGATGAAACAACGTAGCGAACTTGTATGGAGTTCCACATGTCACTGTTTCAACTTAGGCCTCTTATACTCGGACTTGTGAAACTACAGTCTGTTCCCTAACTGTCACTTTTTACAGAATTCCATTTGGAGCCTCGTAGCCCGATATATGACCTTTTTTCCTAGGTCACTTGTTTATGGCTGCATTCTGGAAGAGGCAAAAACCCTAACTTGTACAGATCATGTCTCACAAAGTACAACGAGTATGAGTATGAAATTAGGACACAAGGTACAAGAGCATGTCATCTTCGGCCTATGCAATTTTCAGATCCCGAAACTTCTCCAAAAGTTATTTATAGCGAAAGTTCCACGATGACTAGGTTTTGCTATACAAATCCCTAGCTTTCAAATTGTCGCAAGTGAAACAAGTGTGGTAAATGCCATACATTTCCTTCCTTCAGGCTAGCTCTGATACCATGTTAATATTCAATATGATAAGATAGATAACATCAGTATTCAATTCAATTTCATAGCAATAGCATATAGAAGATCACTGAAATAATAACAAGCAAAGAATAAACACAAGAGACACAAATTTATCCTGGGAAACCCTCTAGGGGAAAAAAACCCAGAAAAAATTCCTCAATATAGATGATCAAAAGTACAAAGACAAACCCCAAACAAGCTCTCCTTATTTTTGCATCTCTCTCTCTCTCTCTCTCTCTCTCTCTCTCTCTCTCTCTCCTATGAGAATTACACAAGTGAGTGTGTGTGTGAATGAATGAATAAATGAGAGAGCATATCTCTCTATTTATATATTCACTTCTACTTTAATTTTACAACTTGACATGTCGGCCTCAACTAACTTTACCACTCAATTAATGCTGACTAGGACGAATCCTCTAGGGGACTTTAAAACCCCGTTACATTTGACTCTAGGGGGATCTAATGCCCTGACTTACAAAGGAGGATTTACCTCAATGAATTTACATGACCAAATGTAATAATAACATCCTGATGGAGGAATAAAAAATCTCTGAATAAATTACAATAATAAAGTACAATAGAATATTCTTCGAAGTTACAATATTTCAGCACTACATGCCATCATATACAAACACCCAACTCATTATAGAGGGAAAGGAAATGATTCCTTGTGAACTATGGAATCTTAAAAAAAATCCTCGAAATATAAAATTCCTTCCATAGAGTCCACTACATTCTTGGAAAGCTAATCGGCTTTTGCATTGAAAGACCTATAAACATATGAAAAATCAAGTCTAGTACTATAATTACTTTGCTCATCACTTTGAACCACTGCTAGTGTTGACAACTCTTCTTCAAACTAACTAATTAATTTCACACACATATTCTGAACAACTCTTGGTAGTTTCTGGACAAATATTAACAGTTTTTTAATAGTTTTGGACAATTCCCATTAGTTTCTAAGAGCTCAGTGACATTAATGTTGGCTACCTTCTCATTTTTTCCCTCCATCAAACTCTCAAATAGCGACAATCCCACACAAACTAAGGTATATGTTAAGGCTTTTTTTTTCTTGACTATAATCTAAGTCCACATTCACCTAGATTAGTGCTAACTAATAGTACTAATTACCGATCATAGTTGTAATGAGCAATGGGAAATTTATGTCAAATGAAAAGAATGCTTATCATTGATGGATTTGGATCACATGGATATTACAGAGTAGTGAATTGGAGAATATTATGTTTCAGGAAAAAGGTTTAAAGCAATCTAGTAGGAACCCTAGCATTAATATAATTTGAAGCATTTTTTTTTAGACTCTAGTAAGGAAAAATAACTGTGTTGCTTAATCCTTGGGGAATCATGTATGAATGAAGGTAGAAGTCACTTTAAAATATAAACCCTTTATCCTTGAATTTGCACTATCATAGATTTAAAAAAATAACATTGCAAATTATTATTTACTTGTTTATGCTTGATACATGATTGTAATGAACAACATGTTGCATCACAAAAGGAAATTGCTCACAGAAACCTCTTGAAAACCCTAGAATTGATATGGTCAAGTTATCATAGAAACACTTTCTATTTTGAAAGCTATTGCTAGTCATTGTGCTACTCAAGCCATGGAAAGAATAAACATACTCTAAGGTCTTAACCCAAAAGCAAGCTTGCTATAAATATAAGAATGAAGTGGATTTTATTAATGCCATGCCAATATAACCTTAAATCTTAAATTTAAACAAATAAGCTAATCCAATCCAATGTGTTACATTACAATCAATCTAATCTAATTTCATAAGTTTATACATATGGGAAACTATGAAAGGGAGAGGTAGATTAATCTACCTGTTTCTAAGGATCATGTAGAGATTAGTTTTCTTCTACCTTTGCATTTGAATGTGTATACACAGGCTTCACTCAATAAACCGCTATCATATCACGTTCGTTCGTGGCATATGAAACAATATCCCTAATTTTAGTTATATTGGAAAATACCTTCCAAAATTGTTTTTTTTAACCCCCTCCCAATATGCCTTACCAATTTAAAAAAAGACTCTATTTTCACTAGATATTGTATGTATCGATTTTTTCATTAACATTTTTTATACCCCTTTATATTTCTACCTAGTATATTGATATGATAACCCTCTTATGACCCCACATGCATTCTACAATGCACCTTGCGTCTTTCGATGTATATTGTGGATGCACATTACTTCACCCAAAATGCAATTACTCAACCACATATCATTATGATTTGCAACATCTAATGGTCTAATTAAGAGATAGGAGATCACTTCTTTTATGTCACTAGAGCCAATGCACATAGTAAAACATTTAGATTGCATGTTGCAGTTCCCCAATCGCTGACTAAGCCTATTGTGGGATAGGTATCCAAGCCCCCAGGGCTTGTAACAAGATCTAGGAGGCTGAATAAACCTCCCAAGGTCTGTAATAGGCACGATTGGTTGGGTATTCAAGCCCCCAATGCCTATCGAGGGCCTATAACGGGCCCTGGAGGCTTAGATCCTCCCAAGGCTATTGGTAACAACTAGCTGAGTGCTATTGGTAACAATTGGCTATCAATGACAACTGTCTCTCGACTATGATCGACTGGAAATCCACTTCACCACGAAACCTCTGGCCTCAAGCATGCCTAAAGACGTGATTTCCCTGCGTACTAGTAAGCTTGAGCCTTGCCTCAACCTGATTTCTCATCTGACCGTGATTTTGCCATCTCCATTTGGTGGATATTTGTTAGCCCGCCCATATAAAAAAGACCCCAAAGTATTTTTGTATTGTTACATTAAATAAAAAAACCCTTTTCCCCTTAATATATAAGCAATATAATTTTTAGGTTTTCATGAATATTTAATACCTCAATATGAATGAACGTGATATTATATTTCCTTCTAGTGAAGCCCCTGTGTGTGTAGAAAATCCCATAATTTTCATTTTCTTTATAAAAAATCTAAGTAAGTGGCTTATACTTATATAGTCATTGTGATAAACCATGAACAAAAAGGTAAGTATTTTGTAATTCACCATATCGTTAACAACAAAAATTGAGAATATTTCAATAGATGGATTGAAATGTCAATGAAAATGTATCCCATTAACTTAATTAAATCAATAGGACAATGAAAATGATCAATGAGATCCCACCTCTATTTTATTGTATAGTAAATCAGATCCTAAGTACTTTTTCCACAAAATTTCTTCTCATCTAATCCATATCCTAACCATTTCCATTAGGAAAACCCAAGAATAGAATTAGAAAATAGAGTAATATTTTCTCTCATAAATTGTTCCCAATAAATCCAAATTCTACTCAAGCTTAAGCAAGTGAGCTTTTTCTAAGTTGCATTGTAATTCACCTTGTGCCATTCACTCACAAGGCGAGCTAAATCAAAAAAAAAAAAAATATTCACCTATGCATTACCTTCTGTTTAACCCAAACCAAAACTAGAAAGTGAATGGAACAAAATGTTTCCCCATGAAATCCATTTTATTCATCTAAAATTCCATAGGACTCATTTCAAATATTAATAGAGCTATATCATGTTGGTCAACAATAATAGTTTCCTCAAAATAGAAAATGGTTGAAAATAGATAAACACTAAAGTCTAAAGCCAATCCTCATATTTCCCCATCCTAATCACTCACAGTCAAACATAATATTTAGAAACCAAACATATTTTGCTGACACAATTCCCTTACCACTGAAGCCAAACATCTATGAAATTTATGGGAATACAAGGAATCCACATCGACGAAATTTATGGGAATAGAATGAATTACTAGACCAATATATAAAAACCTTCAAATTCTTTTCAAATATTGTTTCTTCATGTTTTTTCATATCAACTACTTAAGAATGGTCTCAATCTGATCTACAAATCCCATGTTAAACATCTCATCAACCCCTTCTAGAACATGACATTTCAAGGATTTCAAATTCAGAGTTCCTCTCTCTATATGATCACGTGTAGAGAAATAATTTTAAGCTTGAATTTAGTATGAACAACAACATGTAAAAGGGATACATGAACACATACAACATATTCGGTCAAATTAATATGCCATGGTGTACCAAAAATGATATCTATATCTCTACATAATGCATATTCGTTTGGACCATAAGGAGCACCTCCTTATATAGAGGATGATTGAAGGTCAACAACTCCATCACAAACCTAAAAGTTAGGATGGACATGCGTTACTTTAAAAATAATATTATATGGAATTCTTGCATTTGTTATTGAAAATAAATTATAAAAACAATTATAGGCCTATGTAGACTATAATACCAACCTACAAGCATATATGTTGGCATTTCAACCCTTGTAGGATGGCATTACAACCTACATAAGCTTTAGGATGGAATTACAACCTACACAATCTTGTAGGCTGTAATGATAGCCTACTTGTCTATAGACTAGCATTATAGCCTGTAGGTTTATGTAGGTTGTAATGATATCCTACAAGCTTGTAGGTTGGCACTATTTAGTACACAAGCTTGTGTAAGTTGTAGCTAGCATGCATTCCTACCTTGTAGGCTATAATGCTAGCGTGCAGGCATGTCCCTTGGTACTGAATTAGTTCATTAGCGCCAGGTTGTAAACTTAGTTTCTTGGGTTTAACTAGGCATGAAGGAAATATTTCTTTCACAGTTACAAACCTATTTTGTTTCCTTGAAAGAAAACTTAAGTAGTTTTGAGAATCTTAATTTGTTGCAAACATTATGTAAAAAATTTAGATAAAGGACAACAATAACAACATTTTGAATTTTAAAATTATACCTACAATGAAATCCTTGCAATAATCTCACTTGTTGTCAAGTCCAATGGAGAATCATACTCATCACGTCCAAAAAGCTAAGTGCTTCATATGCATGTCGAATCCTACAATAAGAAATATAACTGACTAACTTAGATTTCTCAAGTAAATATCTGTCTGGGAAACTTAGTTATTTGCAGACATGCATTACTCACTAAAAAAAATTAAACTAAAGTTATAAATCCCAAAGGGCATTAAATATTTCCTTTTAAAGTAACATTGATATCCAATATTACAAATAATTGAAAAAATGCAACTATGATATTTAATAATAAAATAAGATCATTTTGAAAATGTCGGTTTTCTCAAAGTTTATAGGAAGAACAAAAGAACACAAGTACTAACATACCTAAAATATCCAAATTGAACTTGAGTTTTTGTATCAATTGATATTTTGTGCTCACAATTTGGATTTTATTATTATAATGCTACATAATAGAAGACCTTAAGAACCATAATCATTGTTAATGGCATCAAATATCCCAACAAGTGCACTAATAATATTAATTACAAGAAATTTTCTTAGAGGAATCAAAATATTTTTCTACTTGAATAAACAAGAGCTACGAGTAGCTTAGTCCTTGCCATTTGAATTGAAAAATTGAAACAACTTGATAAGTCATTCAAGCTAAAATCTAGAGGAGACATGAAAATAATTTTTATGAATTTAATCAATACCAGAGTCTAAAAGACATACCTTCAAATATTTAATCACAAGGATTGGTCCATAACCATTTTAACTCCATATATTTCATTGTGTTGAAAGGTATCACAAAAAGTGAGATGCAAATATCAATTTTATGAACACTAAGATTCTAAGTGTAGAAAACACTGAAATTTGTACTCTCAAGTTTTTTGATACCTCTCAACTTTGAATGGATTATAGACATATAAGGTTAGGATGGTTAAAAAATTGTTCCTAACCTTATATGTCTATGATTCTAGCCTTATATGTATATGATTCATTCAAAGTTGAGAGATATAAAAAAACTTGAAAGTACCAATTTCAATGTTTTCTTACATAGAATCTCAGTGTTTAGAAAATTGATATTTGCATTTCAATTTTTTTGATACCTTTCAACAAAAAAGTGTATATGGAGTTAAAATGGTTTTGGACCAATCTTTGTGATTAAATGACTTGTGTTGAAGGTATTCCTTCTAGACTCCGGTATTGTGACACCACCACTTAATTGACACCACCTTCATCATGCATTCTGACACCACCACTTAAGTGTTGAATCTAGCACAACATTAACACACAAACATGTGACATAGTGCCTCACATAGATGTCCATTAACACCTAAATTTGGATGTTCTCACTAGCACCAAACACCTCAAACTAACTTCCCAACTGATAGCTAAACACCAAAGTAACACTCTAGTTAAAATGTGTGACACAATATAAATAGCCATGCATACACTAACATTCAAATGACATGACATATATGCTAATCCTTGAACACTATGTCACATTTATTTCTAAATTATATCATATCTATATTAATAAAATATTAGACTATGTTTTTTTAAGCAAGTACCCACGAAGTTTTGAACCGGCGACCTATCGCAAGGAGTGCCTTAACAGTACACCCATTCACCGTCTATTCTATGCCCAATGGGAAAAATCCTAGACTATGTTTAATAACACTTTTAATACTAATTTAATTTTCTAAAAATTAAATATAAATAACATCTTTAAACCACATTTGATTTCCAATTATTATTATTCACATCAAAATGATACTTGTCACCACCCCACAGAATGTGAGAAGGTAAATATAGATACTAATATTCAATCATGCTACGTAAGCAAAGGCTATCATTTTGTCTCACAATCCAAAAACCCCAATATCTCCCAACCATAACAACCATTAGTTAAGGAATCATGTGACCAACCAAGAAAAGGAATGAAGAAACCCAACACAAAAGCCTAGTCATGAATTATAGCACCAAGTTATTACGAAATATAATAAATTTATTTGTTCTTGATTTGACGACTCATGCATGAGCACACGAGGATTGGGATATCAAAAGAAGTGAATATTTTAGGTCAACCGAAACCATGTGTGAATTAACACGATGCTAACTTCTCAAAATAGGTCTTTCGCAGACCTGCTCAACAGCTGTCAAAAGTGAGAAAGCTTAGTTCTTGAATTCCCAAAGGTGCCACAACACCCCCTCCTCCAATAGCCCGTAGGATGTTTGTACATCTTGAATTCCTTCTCTTCGATCGATGAACCTCATCCAAAGGAAATGCTAGTAACTCTAGAATAGAACCAGAGGTTATCTCCTCCAATGTCTTATCAATCTGTTCCTGAAGGTCTAGTGCCAAGCTTCTACCTCCACCTTCCTATACAACACCAATATTAAGCATAAATATAAGATTAATATAATCCATTGATATTACTTGCAATGCATTCTCTACTAGTTGTATAAATGCTCATTTCCTTTACCTTCATAAATAATTTTTATGCTTTTAACAGAAGAAGAAAAAAAGAGACAAATTGTAAAAACATTAACTGCTTTTATGATGAAATTTCAAATTCCTAATTACCACAAACACACTTATGTATTAGAATATTTTGACAATTCAAAATTTCCAAACATATTGAGGTAAGACATTTTTCAAAATCTAAAAACCTCCAAGTAGATATTTTGCAACAAATTGCTATTTTCGCTAATTCTCCAGGTTAAAATAATTAAAAAGTAATTCTTTAAAACCAACGATTGATTAAATTAGGCTTTGTAAAAACAAATCGAAAGGTTTTTTGAGTTTGACAGCTCCATATCATGATGTATCCTAGTAAAATTAAAAATTTCATGTAGAATAATGGGATTTGCAAAGCAAATTGCATTGCAAGGGATGTTGGTGTTGAAAACAAGCTATAAACAAAACAATAAAAAGTAAGTATATATGGGTGGTAGATTGAGAAAGATGCTATTCAATCATTGAAGATTGAGAAAGATGCTATATCTAACATAAAATAATATTTGAACTGCAACATTGAGATAAAGGGATGAAATCTACATTTTAGAGACAATACAAGGCATAAACATAGTGACTCATGAGATGCAAAATTGCCCTACTATTCCACATAACCAGATCCACAACATGGATGCCAATACAATGTTCATTTTCATGAATTTTTCATGAGGTAAATTAGAAGCTTACAATACACCATACACCAAAAGGTAAAAAAATTCTTCAACATCCTGGGAAGCCAATCTCATCATAGTTTATAATCAACTCTATCCATATAAAGTTAAAAAAAATGCTTAAAACATTCCATCCATTTTTTCCTCATCTCAATCTAATTTTATATAATGTTAAGAACAAGCATTGTACAATAAAATTTTGGGCTCAGAAACTTCTGAAAGATGAATTGCAACTAGGAATATTGGATCCTGGCAAGAATATGGCACTAGAAGTAGTCTTTAAATATGGCTCTCCTCCAATGTAGAGAGAAAAATTTGCAAAACTAGCCTTCCATATGAGGTTTTCTAGTGGATGTGGCATTGCCCTCTTACCCGCATGTCTAACAATTATGAGATAGAGATGGTTTATGAGGCATTACTATTGCTAAAATATTAGCCAATCTAGAAATAGACTTTTGGGTGCAAGTAGCAAGGTTGACATGTTAACAACATCACTAGAGGTTTCACTGTATTGCCTTGTGGGCCCTCTTTACTTTGTGGTTGTTATCTATGTTATATCTAAAATTGTAAGTTATCTTACTATAGTGGCATATCCTTATGATGGATTTCATTCCATATTGATACTCTCCTTCCTCCTTCTAGATAATTGCTTGTATTTGAATTCCTTGCCATGTCTCTGAATTCCTTGCTATGTCTACAGGAGAAATTGGAGAAGAAGAAATAAACATTTGTTGTTTAAAGCATAATTATTAGAACAAGTATGAACAATTAAAGACTTGCTCTTTTTTATTTTTCTTAACGTGCAGCAGCACTTGTGGAATGTATTCTTTGCTCTTTATGATCAATAGAATATGATTTTTTCTTGGAAAAAAAAGGTCTTGAAACTCTCTCCAAAATATTAAAAAAAAACATTTTTTTTCAAAATTAATAAAAAATCAACAACGTTTAAATAAATAATGCAAAATAATAAAACAATAAAACAAAAACAACTGTATAAATAGTGTATCACAAAATTAACAAGATTGATAGCTTGTTCAAATATTAAAAATTTGAGATGTAAACATAAGTACTAAAATGCGTACGAGAGTGAAGAGAGGGATGAAGTAATATAAGTCATTTTTAAATCTTTTATTTATGAGCTAAGTATTAAATATCTCAATAAGATTTAAGATATAAGAAATAACTTGAACTAGTTTTTTCATAGATGCAAGAAACGGTTGATAATATTTTTCTAAGTAAAACTAAGTAAGATATAAGAAATATTTTTTCAAAGATGTAAGAAACAAGAAACATTGACAAAGATCTGGATTGTTAGCATGGTCTATGTATTTAGCTTCTTACCATTCTTAAACAGTCAACTAAACGTATAGCCACATCATATCGATACAACCCTAAACCAGATACAACCGCATTACATCGATACAACCCTAAACCAGATAGGACCGCGAAACAACTTATATCCTATACTAGACGCAATAGTAAGGTACAGACACACACACACACACACACACACACACACACACACACACACACATATATATATATATATTTAAAGAAAAAGTACATGTAATATTCAAACAACACTCAATTTACATGTAATATTCAAACAACACTCAATTTACATGGCCTTCCTCCAAATTATAATGGTTAATTCACGTTTCCTCACTCACCGCCTGTAAGGGTGCTAGCCATGGAAATACTCGCAGTCAGGAATGCGCTGGGATCCATCATAATCTGGTTATGTGGATTTATAAAAAATGTAAATAACACATGGATTTCAATTTCTAAAATCTAAATAAAAGAATACTCGTTTCCCAATATAATATGATGAGAAAGGAATTGAACCTACTCACTACTAAGAAGTATGTGCAATCTTGCCAATAATTATTACTAATGACTATAATACAATATTGCTGCATACGTGTATTCATCGAAGTAAAACATTCAATGTCAGTTCTGGACTCACTTTCCCACATCAGAATAGAAACTCTTGCAAAACAAAAACCCTAATAAAAAATATGATCTCGATTTTCACTGATTGTTGCCTATACTGCGTCGTGCATGGATTCATTGCACACTACCTCGACTCTTTGTCAGCTTGAGATTTTATTGGACATATCATGCGGACTGCACACATTAGCTCACTCCCAGCTTGCTAATAGATGGAAGAGTTTATTAAGAGTTCGACTAAACCTTACCAACTACCAAGAAGTTCAATTAACCAAAAAGATTTGCAACTACCATTATCACATGAACTATTTTTTATATTTGTTTTATAATTGTTTAACGGACTACACATTACCTTGACTCCAAGCTCCTAGGAGTTCAACTAAACCTTAAAAGAATTACCATGCCTCGTAAGATTTACAATGCTTTATGTCATATAATAAGTTTTATCCAATTGCGACGAATTACAAGTATAAGTGCAGTTAATTAAGATTTTTTCTAACAAACATGAATTTTATTAATTTTGAATTACTATAAAATCATCAATATGGAGAGTATATTTATCTCAATGATTATCCACTTCCAAATTCTAAGATATAAAAGCTTATCAACTTAATGAAAATATTTGAATTTGATAGTAAAACTATTTATCTATAAAATACTAACTTAGACATCTCAACTTGCTGCAAAGTCATACCATTATGTTGAGTGTGGCTTGGTTCTCCAACTATACCCAAACTATACCCAACAGAAGGAGAAGGAAAATGTATAAGCATACTTTTAGATATTTCTAGCTGACACTTTCAAGTGGCGATCTATCACACAAATAGTCCACACTCTCATACTTCACGCCAAGACCAAATCATATCTTCCTTGCTTGTGTCAACAGAGTAGATTTTGATCTTTCCGATAGCAAGGTGGCACATAAGTGAGCTACTGAGCAAGGAGTATTAGGATAGGAGATAAAACCAAAAGAATTGTTAAGTCTTGATTGAGCACTACGCTTGACATCCGCAACTTGAATCAGAGAAGACGGATAAGTTCCACCTATCCTCTAACTGATAGGTGTTATGGTTATGAATGACAATTTATTTGAACGGATTCTGCAAATCCACATTTGTCATAATATACCCAAAGGTCATAACTGCAAACTATAAGGTAACTAAATGAATATTTATCAGTTCAATACTCATATTTTAGTTATACTCATTATTGGTCATATCGATCTACTCTGTAGACCAAATTTACAAGACTAACATCCTAATTACAGATCAAACAAGATATTGATCGTTTAGATTATAATATTCATCTACTTCTTGAGTTTAGGAATTTAACCGAAGGTAACTCCATGAGATATTTTGAAGCTTTTATGATTTCAACTATTCTCTTAGCTAAAATGCCCAAGCCCAAGTTCATTTTGAATTCCAACTATTTCATAGTTTGACACTATACCATTAATAAATATTTTTATCTTTAGACCAAAACAATTATCAAAAGTTTGTGCGAATAGATCTTTGTTGGAATAGGATTCGATTCCCAACCATTTTAAATATATGAAAACAATTTCCACAGTGTTATTACAGAGATCCACAGTTTTGATTCTTACAAGGTTCGATTTTCAAACCATTTTTTAAATATACGAAAACGATTTTCATAGAGTTATTACACAGATCTATAATTTCGATTGCTACAATATTCGAATTTCAATATATGAAAATGATTTACGCAGAGTTATTACAGAGATCTATAATTTTGATTCCTATAGGATTCGACTTTCAATATATGAAAACAATTTTAACAGAGTTATTATATAGATCTATAATTTCGATTCCTTAAGGATTCGAATTTCAAACCATTTTTGAATATATGAAAGCATTTTGCACAAAAGATCCACTTATACAAAATACAATTTCTAGCCCTACCTTCAACCAGTTCAATGCTTAACTAAGTAAAGTACGGATGCTATCTTTCTGAATTTGATATATAGGTGCTATCTACTCTGCTATTTTCTACATAACCCCAAACTCTATACTATAAATTGTTAATTATATCATAAATTATGTGAAACTATTATATAAATAACAGAGAAGTAAAACTGGATTAATGCCACCACTGCTCTTCATACATTTGAAAGGAAAATGACAATCATTTTAAAAGAATGATTTAATACCCTGGCCATTTTCTAAGTAGTCTCGTGATGGGCCGTTGTCACGGAAGCTACTCGGGTTGGATGGCCAACACAACAGACTGACGACCATCAAATGGATTTCCTATTGCTATCCTTGAACTGTTATTCTAAATTTCTTCAACAAAAAATTGGTGAGCACTGCATTTGAGATGCATTTGAGAAAGAGTCAAGAAAATGTTCAATTGATTTAATAAAACTTACCTCCGGTTAAAAAAATTTAGCCCAAATTTGCAATCCTCAAATGCTCCAGCCTTCAACGCCTTCTGAGGATGAAGGGACCTCCTTCTAAGGCCGAAGGGAGAGTAGCGGGCCCAACCACAGCTCTGTTTACACTCGAGTCCATACCAATTACCACAGCTCTGTTTACACTCATCCATACCATATGGGGTTGCTGGTTTTGGTGTCCACAACTTATTTCTGCTTGAGCTCAGTGATGGTGAGCATGTCTGCCACCTGGCTAGGCATGGATTATTTCTTGAGGTCGGTGATGGTGAGCATGTTTGCCACCTGTCCAAGCATGGATTACGAAATCAATTACTTGTTGTTGGACATTTGTGTCAAATATTGCATAGTATAACATACCAATTTCAAGGTATGGTTTATTTTATTTTATTTTTCATTTTCAACTAATCGTGGCAATGATAAAAATAGTTCCATCAAAGCTTTTTAGCCAATGGTATTTTGACAAATATGAAATTAATTTGATTAAAATTTAAAATTAAATACAAAAAATATGTTCAACTTTACTCTATCCTTTGCAAATTGAATATAATTATACTAATTAATACCTAGAAGCAGAACATATAATCTCTGTCTACGGCGGGAACTAATAAAGTTCTAAAGAATCTTTATCATCACCACCTTTAGATGTTATTGTAAAAATTGTGGATCAACACCAAAAAGTACCCTTATAAATCCTTTATAAATTATTGAAAGAGAGAAAAAACAAAAGGCTAACACACCCCAATTGTAATGTCCCTCTTTACTATTTTTTTCAACATTACCATTATGTTCTAACCCTTTTGACATTGTCACATAGTACTTTTTGCATACAACACACTACTTATCTCCCAACATTTACATTGGGTTCTTTCCCTTGTTGCTTCTATAAGAAGCTCCTTTACATGTTCCCATGTTCTTATCATTCCAAGTGGCCTATTTGTCACAACATTCTTAGTTTGTTATGATCCTTACTGATGTTAGATCCAATTACGAAAATATGTTTCCTTTGAAATACAATTGTGTTGAATGAACCTTTGTATTTAGAGTTATAGTACACACCTCCTAAAACGTAGTAGGATATGTCAATGCCAATACCATACCAATCTTTGTCGGCAACCTTAAACTACGCTTCCTTGTTTTCACTTTTCAAATTGTGGAATTCCTTTAGTCATTTAATAGGAAAAAAAACTATTTATTGTGACTCCTTCATATGATAATATACAACAATCGAGGGCACAATTTTGTTGCATATTCTGTCCCGAATAAATAACAATTTACGTGAGACTTGATCGTGTCCCTTTAGATCAAATTCAAAAACAAAATACTTAAACCTTTTTAACATACATGATCCAAGGATTGAACTCTTCTCTAGTACAATCACTATTACACTTGAAAAATCTATGATATTTGTTTTCTAGCCACTTATATTCATTCACATTATCCTTGGATTCTGCTAGACTTTCATGATCATTTTTTTGTTTCCTTCCCTTGGTCCAGAACTAATTTTCTTTTGTCCTATCTGGAATTCTCTTATTCTCAACCTGCAACATATTTAACCTCAATTGCTGAGCTTTCACACACTCTAAATTTTTGAAATTCGTAGTTGTTCTTAAATTCCACTCTTCAACATGGGATAAAATTACTCCCTCCCCTATGATAAAAAATAATAAACAAAAATATGCACCCAACGCTAGACAAACAATCTAAATATTTAATCTAGCTAATCCAGAACTCCTCTTAACATTCGCAGAACATTTAAAAAATATCCAATTCCTCTAAAAATTATTTCATCGACGTCTAAATTTACAAAAAGAATAGAGGAAAGAATCATGGATATCAAGAATGGATTTACATGAAACTTTTAATCTACCAATTATTTTTTATTTGGGGCTTCAATACCGAGATAGTTTTGGTATAAATACTTTGGGCTTACATCCCATTTACACCAACCAAACTAGTTGAGTATGTCAGGTAACGTATTTATTTTATTATGGGCAAATATTTTAGAATGCCTCTCCATAGCATTTACAACACTAGTAATCTCTTCATATGAATCGGACCTTGCGCTAACAAATTGTTGAGTAAACTCCTTGATTTGTCTCGAAAACAAGTTCTCTGCTTTCCAAATAGATTTTGAATTCAATGTTTTCATTTCCTTGCAAAACTGCTTTATAACATCCTTTCAATAGTGCAAAGAAAATAATATACATGGTTGGCTCTCGAATGTCATCAAGTACACCAATGCTTAGAAGTGAAGCTTCACTTCCATTAGTTACAAAAAACTAAGTCAAATGGGACATCTTTCCCATATGAGCCCATCCGTTGTGTCATCCACTAGAGCTTGAAGCGGATAAAAGACATAAAATGAAGTCCTTCGAGCTTCCCAATAGGAAAAACATGTTTCCTCCTATTTTGATCTGACATGGATACCAAGAATGCAACATTAACCATCCCCACCCCTGAAGCAAGGGTCAATGTGATATTCCCAGGAACATTGGATAACGCACATTGCCCCAATACCATAAGTTCCTATCCACGATAGAAATGCTAGGAGTCATAATTATATTCACAACTCTCAAGTGAAAAAAACTACGCCACACAAAAAGAACCACCACCACCAACAAGCACCCCTTCATTGAAGTCTAGGGAATGAATCAAAGAGAATAAAATTCCCCTACTAGTTGAAGGGATTTTATTTCTCTATAGACCTATAGAGTAGAACATAGAAATGCATATATGAATATTTCAATCTATTTTCCTAACATAATAAAATCTACATGAACGTTTTCTCAATTATTTGATCATTCTTTGTGAGATAGTAGTTCTCAATTTTTCTTTCTTGGTGACCGTGCCTCAATATAGATAATACTCAAGGAGGAGGAGCATAACTCTCTCTCCCTGAACCACGGGGGCTTCACTAGAAGGCAATATAATATCACGTTCATTCATATTGCGGTATTAAATATTCATGAAAACCTAAAAATTATATTGCTTATATATTTAGGGGCAAAGGGTTTTTTTATTTAATGTAACAATACAAATATACTTTGGGGTCTTTTTTATATGGGAGGGCTAACAAATATCCGCCAAATGGAGATGGTGGGATCACGGCCAGATGAGAAATTGGGTTGAGGCAAGGCTCAGGCTTACCAGTACGTAGGGAAATCGCGTCTTGAGGCATGCTTGAGGCCAGGAGTTTCGTGGTGAAGTGGGTTTCCAATCGATCATAGTCGAGAGACAGTGGTCATTGACAACCAATTGTTACCAATAGCACTCATCCAATTGTTACCAATAGCCTCGGGAGTCTCTAAGCCTTCAGGGCCTATTATAAGCCCTCGATAGGCCTTGGGGGCTTGAATACCCAACCACTCATGCCTATTAAAGGCCTTGGGAGGTTTAGTCAGCCTCCTAGAGCTTGTTACAGGCCCTAGGGGCTTGGATACCTAGCCCACAATAGGCTTACTCGGCGATTGGGGAACTGCAACATGCAATCTAAATGTTGTACTATGTGCATTGGCTCTAGTGACATACAAGAAGTGATGTCCTATCTCTTCATTAAACCATTAGATGTTGCAAATCATAATGATATGTGGTTGAGTAATTGCATTGTGGGTGAAGTAATGTGCATCCACAATATACATCGAAAGAAGCAAGGTGCCTTGTAGAATGCATGTGGGGTCATAAGAGGGGTATTATATCAATATACTAGGTAGAAATATAAAGGGGTATAAAAAATGTTAATGAAAAAATTGATATATACAATATTTAGTGAAAATAGGGGTTTTTTAAATTGGGAAGGCATATTGGGAGGGGGTTAAAAAAAGGATTTTGGAAGGTATTTTCCAATATTTAGTGAAATTAGGGGTATTGTTTCATATGCCACGAACGAACGTGCTATGATAGCGGTTTATTGAGTGAAGCCCCTGTGCCCTGAACCCCAAAGGAGATACTTCAACTATTTTGAAATCATTATTATACCTACAAAATGAAAAGAATAAAGCCAAATTTTGTTGGAACATTAAAAACCCACTTTATACTTAGGATATGATACATTAATCATTTTTGATTAATTTCCTAGGTTTACAGTAGGTAGTTGGCCTAATTTTGACTTCTAGTGCCGCCACATGTCATCATGAGTCACTAGGGTGCACTTGGGTAGATTATGGATAAGATATTTCCTGATTCTATCTGATTTCTTGCTATTCCTAGCTTAGAAGTGCACTTTTCTTCTTTAGACAACTTTATCCTTCTTTTTTACTTTCTAGTGAATAAGGTAAAGCTAGTTTTACAAGGAAACTATCTTTACTTGGGCAACTCTCCCTCCTTGATTTTATTCTCTCCAAAATTCATCATCACATTCAATTTTCATCACTCACTAGATGCCATACCATATTTAGCTAATTTGTGAGCCTCTTGACAGATTTGGAAGGTGCTTTTTCCACCTATCGTTTTTTTTAGCTTTTAGTAACCCTGCCTTTTGTGAGCTTTTCAAATTGCCTTTAAGTCATTATAATTTCTCTCCCAAGATGTATTATTTATTGCATTCTTATTGTGAAATAATATAATCATGTATTTGACATTAATTATGTTTAGTCTCACATATTTTTGCTTAGTTTTTCTTCTCAATTATGCAAATATTTGAACAATCTTTTAGTGACGACTTCTCTGTTTCAAAATTCTTGGCTTGTTGAATTCATACATGGTATAGGTACCATAGAATTATCACATGGTATCCGAGCTCAAGGATCTCATAGCTTAGATTCAGATGAGTCTTCTAGTATAAGTTTCAAAGTTTGTTTTGTAGGTACAACTTCTACAATGGATTCGAATTCAGTCCCTCCTCTGTCACCATTCAACTATTCTGAATGGAAATTGAAGATGGTTGTATATCTCAAGAGCCATAAGATATTTTATGTGTCAATTGGAGTTGTGAAAGAGACTACATCCAATGAAGAGAAGAAAAATTGGTACAATGACTATGATAGAGCTTTTGGAGCAATGTGTTTGGCAATTCCTCCTAGAATGTGCTACCTCATTAATGAAGTTGAATACCTAAGCGATCCCTGGACCAGATTGGATAGAGAATTTGGAAAGATGATATATGAGGAAGAGATCAACCATATGGAGAGAACATCCATCATATATACCTCCTCAAATATACTCATTGAAGTCACTAATGTCTCTACCTCAATTTTCTTTGTTGAAGTTGTGAAAGAAGAAGAAGAAATAACAGGAAATTCAACAACTAATCTAGTTCGAATTGATCATCTTTCTTCTATTTCTCTTGAAGTTGAACTCAAATCTGATTTCTCTCATTCTCATGAATCTGATTCACATGAAGAAGACATTTGAACTACACATGTTGAAGAAGATTTCATTCACTCATTGATACATTACTAGTTTCTAATGCTGCTTTTGAGGATACATTACTAGTTTCTATTGATCCCATGCTCACTTATAATGAAGATGGTCCACACTACAATGATTTGTTGGATGTTTTGAAGGCTGTATCATGCTCTGATATTGCTTATCATGCACTCTCTATTTTTGATATGTATCCTTCTACTTATTTATCTAAGGAGACTAGCACACTCTCTCATTGTTCTACTGAAGATGGAGACACTGTCATTATCTTGGCACTCTACGAACTCTTGTTCCTCAATTTTGGAACTAATAACACATGTTTTGGATCTTATTTTAAATAATATTTCATGTTCAAATATATTTTGAAACCTTTGTTCATCACTCTTAGAGCTGCTACAACCTTTTATAGTTCAAATTTTCAAGACAATTCAGATTTACTTGGAGCTGATTTTACTTCCAATTGTTTGAAGCTAATTGCTCTAGGATAACATGCCTCATTTGGACCCTATATCGATCTGATTTTCAATTTTTATGAGCAACCACTTCTTCTCTTACATTAGTTTTTTGGAGCTACCCTACATGGCTACATTGTTCATTATGCAGTTGCCTATGTGCCTGAGCTAGTTGAGCAAATTTATCTTCTTCCCAAGAGGAAGATACCTCTAGACATCTGATCAAGTTCACACCTACTTGATTTTAGAGCATCAACAACAATTTTTGGTGTGCACATGTCCATTTTTAGGGAGGGTTTTATTCCCATGAGATTTTCCCTGATTCCTTAGTTTACATGGGCATAATAATTCTAATGGGGTGACCATAGGCCTTGTTGCTTGGGCCCTACACATACTTTAATTACTCTCAGTCATACTTAAGGGGGTGTGTTGGAACATTAAAAACCTACTTTGTACTTAGGATATGATACATTAATCATTTTTTATTAATTTCCTAGGTTTAGATTAGGTAGTTGGTCTAATTTTGACTTCTAGTGCCACCCCATGCCATCATGATTCAATAGGGAACACTTGTGTAGATTCTAGATAAGATATTTCCTGTTTCAGTTTGATTTCTTCTTATTCCTGGTTTAGAAGTGTGCTTTCCTGCTTTAGACAACTTTATCATGCTAGTTTTGCTTTCTAGTGGATAAGTTAAAGCTAGTTTTACTAGGAAATTGTCTTTACTTGGCCAACTCTCCCTCCTTGCTTTTCCTCTCTCCAAAAGTCATCATCACATTCCATTTTGATCGCTCACTATCTTCCATACCATATTTAGCTAATTCGTTAGTCTCTTGACATATTTGGAAGGTGCTTTTGCCACCCAGTTTTTTTTTAGCTTTTAGTAGCCCACCTTTTATGAGATTTTCAACTTTCCTTCAAGGCATTCTATTTTCTCTCCTGTGATGTTTTTTTTTTCACATGTGGTTCACAAACTCCCCAGCAGGGCTTCTACGTCCATGGTTAGAAATCGCAAGGCGCCCACCCAAAGGGGCCGCACCTCGTTCACTCTAATTACAGAGCTAACCCGATGGGGACATCAAGTGAGGCCCTTATATAGCAATGTATAGCCACCTGGGGATTTGGCCCCGATACCTTCTTCTCACAACTTACAACACTAAAATACTTGAGATATCCCATCAGGATTCCTACGATGTATTATTTATTGTGCTCTTATTGTTCAATAATATAATCATGGAATTGACATTAATTGTGTTCAGTTTCACATATTTTTTATTAGTTTTTCTTCTCAATTATGCAAATCTTTGAGCAATATTTTAATGAGGACTTCTCTGTTTCAATATTCTTGGTTTTTTGAATTCATACATGGTATCAGTACCATAGAAATATCACAAATTTTCCTATATGTAGTATATAATTTCTACACAAGTAAATTTCCTAGTTCCATAAAGGCATATCAATTTACAATTATAACATCGACCCATAGTTTTTCCAAATTTGAGGAAAGTCATGTGATGTAGTCAAAATAGTATTGGAGAAATCGATAAAATACCTTCATGAATTTTAATCATTTTGAAGGCTCCAATCACAAATACAAATGTGCAATTGATACAGACCCATTAGCTTATTTATTAGTGACATAAGAGTTTTATCTGGTGGCATATGAAAATCAAAAATTAATTTTTTAAAGATAAAGGTTAATCTAATATAAGTAAAAGGGATTGTCAATTCCTTGTCATATAATTCTACTAAATTTTGGAAAGAAGATCAAAGATCCTTTATGAATAAATGATTCTAAAATTTGTGAAGAAGATCAAGAGAATATAGGTAGAGTTCACCATACCATACTTCAAGAGGAACCAAATTTTTATGGAACATTTTCAGCCAACCTATAAACCCTGAAGTCAAGATATACCCACTCTGAGATCCATTGTTGCAAGGAACAATCTATAACAACATGTAACTAAGAAAAGTACAAGAGGTAAAATAATATACATAGAACTTTATCCGACAAAATTCTAGCGTGAAACATCAACCAACTACTTTCTGCAATCATAGTAACTCCAAGCATCTTAAATTCATACAAGCCAAACCAAATTATAGTGGATCTTCTCCTGAATCTAGCTAAACCAAACAACATCTATAAATAATAAAGAGTATCATGAAACTCCAAAAGAACCAACGTATAAATTCAAAGTAATTGGGGCTATATCCCATTTAAACCATTGTTAATAAGAGGCCAATAGTCCATCCTTGACTTAAGTGGAGAAGAAACTAACATATTTTAGTATTAAAATAAGTATTTGCAGGAATCAAAGAAAATAAATAGTGCTTTCTGATAAGTGGAAAAATTACTTGATAATGGATTCAAATCATAATCCTATCCATTTTGTTTTGATCCTAGAGCAATGTTTTAGCCTGTTTGAAATCACCCAACCCTATTTATTCATATATATTTACATATATCAATGCTCAAGGGTGAGCCAATCACAAAAATTACCAAACCCCGTATATTCATTTATCTCTACATATATCAATTCCCATTAGTGAGACTCAAACTACAATCCAAGACATTTATGTAATCTCATATGCCTAGTATTGATCCCTATAATCCGTTGATTCTAAATCTTATTCAAACCACATCACAAGCAAAACCTCAATTCTATGTCCAAATCCAATCCCTATATCGAGGAGCCTAAGCCCATATAAGTTGACAAAAAATATAATAGGTTTATACCTCTATCAACCAATCAATGAGTATTTCCCTCATCTTTTCATTGATTTAAACATGCCCTGATATTGTCATATAATCTGGAGGTAGGCAGCTCATGATCTGCACATACCGGGATACTGATTTAAAAGGAATAAATAAGTTTACCTTCATATTTACAACAAACTACAATTATTGATAGAGACATACCTACAAAATTTTTATGTATCTTCAACATATTCAACAACTACTAAATGATTTGTTTAAATCCTACATGGACAACTACCATATTAGACTCGGCCGTCTCCAACCAACATAAAAGAGTTGCATAGGAAAATTAATTGATTTTGAGATTGGATGTTTCCATAGTGGATAAACATTGTGTTAAGTCTTCTGGATTCATTATGTTGAAAGTTGGATTTGATCCACAAGTTTGGAGTGAAACCTTCACTCATCATTAGGATCCATAGAAGCTATGAAATGGAGAGATGATGATGGCATGTTAAATAGGTTAAAAAATATATCCGTTGTGTTTTGGAGTTAGAGAAAATAAAATTGTAAAAGAAAAACTAAAAATAAAAGGAAAACTTTTATTAAAAACACTAGTACAAAATGAGAGATAAATAACAAAAAAATGACCAAAATCCGCATATAAATTATCACTTTTGATTTTGCGACCATTGGTGGCAAATTAGCGGTAATTGATCACGCGACCAAAAAAGTGGTCATATTTAACTTGGTTATTTATAGCTTATCTTGTGGTCATATATTTGGTCATTAATGTTGTCATTAATTTGGTTGTATATTTGGTCCTTAATTGTCACAATCACTGACCAAATTAATGACCCAATATATGACCACAAGATAAGCTATAAACAACCAAGATAAATATGACCACAATTTTGGTCATGGGATAAATGACTTCTAATTTTGCACTAGTGGTTGCCATTTGGTCATTTATATGCAAATTTTGGTCACTTATCTCTCATTTTTGTAGTGGTCATTTATCTCTTTCTGGTCATTTGTAGTCATTTTATTTGTGGTCATTGTTAATCAATATAAAATAACAATTTAATCATTCTTATGTCTTCATTATTTATTAGTAATTTTAATGGTGTCTATTATATTAATAAACATAATTTTTTAGTAATATTGATATTATGTCTAAATTAAAAAAATCATATAATAATCATACTCATCTAATACCCATGTGAATCATGCAAAGTCACAATATTAGTTAATTGCAACACTAAATAATATCAAGTACCAACATATAATTTTCAACCACGTAAATTATATTATATGAAATGTCAATAATTACAATAAATATGAGTTTCCAACTGAATATCCACTAATGGACTAATAATGGTCCATAACAAAAACTGTCTCCATACTTTACATTAAAATCATCTACAATATCGATGAATTTTCAAAATAATATAATGACCAATGACTGAATCTTCCCCCACGTTCTATCGATGATAATGCACCTGCATCATCTTGGCACATTCCCTGAAAGAACAAATACACACAAAAAATTAATGAATGATGACCTTTAAATAATCAAAACAATTGGCAAGAACATAAAGAACAAGTTAGCAAGGCCATAAAAAATATTGAGATTATAGTGAATGCTATTGGAAAGTTAAAGCGAAAATATGGTTTAGAAATGCTTATTAAGTCTTATGGATGCCATTCAAAGCTGTCTATCAAAAGGAAAATGTGATCAACTAGAAATATCAAACACAAAAATATGATGATGGGTAGGTATGAGTAGGTCGATTGTGAAGATCAACCAGTTTATACAATATTTTTTCCATTACATGGTGATACTCCTCCCTTCTCATTAAATCACGGAGTTGTTTGAGAAAGAGATAGGGAAACCATGGGTTCAAAACTAAACTTGGTTTTTGTTGTTTTATGTAAAATAAACATGTAACAAAGAACATAATAGCAATCCTATAGAGAATGGGTGTTGGAATGGAAATATTTGTTCTACTCATGGTAGCGGACACCATAACTGGAATTGAATAGATCATAACCCCCAAAAAACCATAAATAACATTTAAAAAAAACCTACTTAAAAAAAACAGAGATCGATAGATGGTAGTACCTAGCATTGAAGGCATATCCCTTTCTCTTGTCAGTGATCCCTTTGGGTTCTCCTCAGACTCGTAGGAAACAAAAAAGGGCCACAAAGATGCTCAGTTCTTGGGTTCTTGAAATCTTGCTTTGTTGAGAGTTTTTGGGTCTTGAAATTTTCTTCAGCAAAAAATGCAATCGAAAACTGAACCTCTTCAAAAAAATCCCCTGAAAACCCATGTTATCATCTTCCTTCACCTACCAGGCCATTGCTACATTAAAAACTCACTTTGACATAATAAAGTAAAACACCATATTCTTCTCTTACTATGGCTATTTATCTATATTTTACCTCATCTAACAAGATAAGAATTGAGATTACCAGATCTATTGTTGTAGTAGAGATTCTCCCACAACTTTCTATGGATGGATATATGCAATAGCTGAAGATGAACATTGGATGTTGATACCCTCTGCAAATGCAAAATCTCTATAGTTGCTACTTCATTTCTCTTTCTTCTTGTGATGTAGAGTACATGGAAGCTAAGGAAGCAACTAAAGAAGTAGTGTGGATTTGACAAGTTCTTATAGAGATTGGATTGGTTCAAAAGTGTCGTACAAAATAAAGATGTGACAACTAGAGTGCAATTCAACTTTCATACAATTTAGTGTATCAATCCTAGACTAAATACATTGACCTTGATACTCACTACATTCAATATCTTGTTGCGTATGGTGGTATTTGTTTGGAGTATTGTCTGGTGGAACAACAAACAACTGATATCTTCACAAAATCCATGACATAATTGAAGTTTGTGTATTTTCGAAGTTTGTTTGGAATGTGGGAATTTGTGATCAAGGGTGAATTCTAATGTAATGCCATCTTATTTGTTTGGAGTATTGTCCTGGTGGAACATCAAGCATTCGATATATTCATGAAATCCATGATGGAAGCAAATTTTTTGTATCTTCAAAGTTTGTTATGAAAGAGGAAATTTGTCATCAAGGGGGGATACTAATGTAATGATATATTCCTCCATATATGTGTCGTTCTCCCTTGTGATAATTAAGGGGAAGTGTAGGAATGTATAATATTAATATTACATGTGTAATGATGTCTATTGTGATGTTGTAAGATATTATGATGTCTTATCTAGAAAAGGAAGGCATAATTGAATCTACCTTATGTAAAAGGTGTTATCCCACATGTATCATGGAGTAATATTCTCCTATTACCATTCATTATATAAGGAGGTGGAAAATCATTTATGCCACATGTATTATGGGATGTTATTCTTCCCTACCTATGGCTATATAATAGGGATGAAGGAGACCCTTTTGGGTATGTTAAGTATTCTAATGAATTCTATTGCAAATATGTGATAAGCATATGTGAAGTGGAGCTCAAGTGTAATATTGGATATTTATGAAGAATAAATAAGACAATACCTTCCCGTGTATGTTTCCCCATTTGGGGTTTTACCATTTATATCTAGTGTATCATTCTTTTTTTGTTGCCTCTTACTTACTACTTCGATTATATGGTGATTGTGTGGATATCAGGATAGACTAGTGATCCTTGTTATTGATTTACCTATTAGTAAATGTAATGTTGTATGTTTACTACATATTTCTCAATATTCTAACATTGTATTAGAGATAGGTTACTATGCTCTACCTTCTTCGATAATTTTTATTGATTTTTTTTAGAAGCACCAAGTTCTTCAATTTTTTGGGGCCCTCCATATCTAGTATATTTTTCGTTAGATCTATATAACCCCTGTGTTTTTTTCTTTATATCTGAGCATTTTTCTACATGTTTTAGTTTTTTTCTCAAAACCCTAACCCTCACCATTTAATTTTTAGAAAACTTTCATGTTTTTCTAGATTTTTTTATGTAGATATGAGTTGAAATCTATTGAATACTCATTTGATATCAAGAATCTAGCTTTCTTGTAAGAGATATGGTTGTTTGTTCATCTCTAGCTGTGTTTTGTCGTAGGTTTCCATACATGACGATGATTTATTTCGTCAATTTCAATTTCATGCAATTTTGGGTACCCACACACTTTTCCTTAACTAGAAGTGGCTACACATGTGCTCTATACACAAATAAAATGTGTGGGACCTATTTCGCATGAACCTTGAACAAAGATAAAGTATGTTGTACAACCTAAAATTTCTAAATAACCAATAATACATAAAATTTCAAAATACATTCCATAAGATCTGAGGGAATTAGTTACATACCTGATTAGATGACTTGGTGGTTTCCTTGATAGCTCCAATCTCTGCCACTGAAGGTGGGGGGATGAATCTCCACCCAACTAGCCCCCAGCTATTGGTTGAGCCCCCCAAGCCCCCAACAATTAACCCTATGCTAGTGCTTGCTTGCTCTATTTCCTCTTGCTGTTAGCCTCCTTCTTCTTCCCTTGCTCTCCCCAAAGCTCTCATCCCTCAAAGACAAAAGACCTCTCTCTCTTCTTCTCTTCCATCTTTTATTCCCCACTTTTCCCTTTTTCTTAATTTATTGTTTAATTTCTATCCTTTTGCAAAATTTGCTTTCCATTACTTCTTTTTCATGTTTATTTTTATTAGTTTACACTATATTATATTAAATTATATTAAATATTCCATACATTCATATATGAGGGTTGTTACATACTCCCCCCTTCAGGAAACTTCATCCCAAAGTTATAATCCTCAAGCAATAAATACAATATACTTATTCAATCAATCAAATAAATTTTAGACAATATTGGTAGCTAGTACTATTGTGAAGATATTAGATTTATATGTGTGGAAATCACATAGAAATATCAAACCTACACTAATACAATCATGCACCTTAAGTTACAAGATGCTATTAATTATTTCCTTATGTGTCTAGTATGCAACCATAGCAACAATTATTCATCATACATGTTGGGTGCCAAAAATGACCATTTTTGCTCCTTCTCTTGTGATCCTTTTTCCCTGTTTCTCCTTATTATTTCAACCAAGTCGTTATCTTTCCTAAGGAAAAGCATGATCTTGAGTAGGTATAATTTATTATTACTTTTTTATATTAATGCCTAAAGTTTGTCTATGTTTATGGATTTTTTCTCCTAATTAAGCAGATTTGTGATGGATTGATGAAAGTAACTGTGACCATAGGAAATTCAGGTGTATTAGCCTGCTGATAGGGTGTATCATCATGCAGATACATGTGGATGAAGAAGTAATTGGAAAGCAGTTACACCTTTTCAGGGGTTGGGTTCAGATCGTTGTAGAAGTAGCCTAATTTATCCATCCACACAGCCAATTGAAATTCACTTGGTATTGGATCAGTTCAAACTGTTGAGAGCATTGAAGCCTATGAAACGGATTTTATCTCAATGTAATCATGAATGTAATTGTTTCTATTATTGGGTATTGATTCGAAAGCCTGAAGATCTTCGATCTTCATGGTTGTATGAATTAGAAGGATTTGAATTATCTTGTCTAGTATTTAAAGGAATATGTGATGGTTCAAAGAGGGTAGGCTTATTTCGAGAGAACTTGTAACAGGAGTGGAAGAACTTTGTATCTGAATTTTATTCCATTAATGAAATTGGCAGTGTTTTCCTGATCTTCTATGTACTGGTTCCTTGTAATGTTTAGAGGCATCTTTGTTAGGAGGAAAGGGCCCACCTTCTTTCAGAGCTGCCCAGTTAGCTAGTTGTTTATTTCCTTTATTTTGTTTTGGTGTGGAATTGCAATTATATTTAATTTTCGAGTTGTTGAAATAGTGTGAGTATTGATTGTAGGATTCTTTAATTATATCTTTTCTTGGTTTGCTGAAACATTCAATTGAATAATGCGTATTTTCCTTTTGCAAGTTTCTTATTTGGATTATGCAATTATTGTTGTTACACCTGCACTCTGCTGCTACATTTTACTATTGTTTGTTTCCTTTCATGAACTGCTGAAACTGGTAGATGGCATATGGATCTATAGAGCAGGAGGGTTGATTTTCTTTATGATTGAATATTGCAATTGAGTATTAGATCCATTTTTAAGATGATGATTTAGGATTTAACTTCTTGCAAAAGTAATTTAGCTATTTCATTCTTGAAGTAGTTATTTTTAGGATTGATGCAATTAGAAGGATTGCGAACTCTTTTGATTTCAGGCAATTGAATTAGTATTTGAAGATTGGATTGAACAGTGAGCAGAGCACAGACTTAGTAATTAGGCTGCAACCATTTCTTGAGTAGATTGGGTGACTTCTAGTTGATTAATCAGTTACTAAATGTTTATCCATATATTTTGCTTGATTAACTTTGAAATAACTAGACTTCCCTGGGTTGACAATTTATATTGAGCACTTTATTTCTGAATTAATAGTTGATTAAAGTGACCAACATTTTGGCACCATTGCCAGTGAAAGTAATTGGTAAACATAGATTGTAGTTGATTAAGTTGTTTCTTTAACTATCTTGATTTTTGAGGTTGCAGGGATGAAAAGATGCAGTGAAGAGATGCACATCCTTCGAAAGAATGAACAAGTTCCTACCACAAAAACAAGGTATGCTATCTAAGCTTGCATGAATACAAAAAGAAAGGAACATGAAACCCCGAAAAACACTAACCTTGTAGGTGGAAGATGTCGTGGCGGTAATCCATGTTTAGGAAGAGAAACATTTGTTGATGAAATAATCACCAGAGCTACATCCTCTACTAGAACTTTATTTCTGCGAACATCTTCAGGAAGAGGAAGCTTTATCATCCCCAAGCTTGAATCATCAGTATCAACTGTGGAGAAGGTAATGGAAGTTCCAACCCTCAATTTTGAGAAGCAACCTCCATAAGATAAGGGGAGTGTTGTGGGTACAAGAAATCCAGAGGATATTTATCGAATTAACATGAAGGACATAACTAAGGAGGAGTGGTTGGATTATTGACAGGGATTGGAGGAAGAAATAAGGAGAGAAGAGCAGAAGAACAAGGAAACCATGAATAATGAAGAGAACAGAGAATGTCGGGGGCACCCTAATGATAATGAAGAGGAGATGGTGGACAACGGTAATAATCAACATGGAGAGACAGTTGCTACACTTAAATTCCCCATTCGACAGATGCTCGAAGTGGCTCCCATGAAGAACATTTCACCCTCGGTATTGCCAATTTTTTTTGGTAAGTCTATGGAAGATCCATATGAGTTTCTCTTTGAATTTGACATTCTCTATCAAATTTATGACTATACCACCAGTGAACACTTTGAATTTGACATTCTCTGTCGAATTTATGACTATACCACCAATGAACAAAAGTTAAAATTATTTCCTGCTACTTTAAAGGGAAATGCCCTACGTTGCTTTATGTGTCTGGGTGGTGAGACTGTTACAGCATGGGACCAAATGAAACAAGTATTCCTTGCTAAATATCAGGATTATTACAGTACCAAGGATAGGAGATAAGAATTGTTCAAAATGGTTCAAAAAGAGGATGAAAGTTTAGAGGATTTTGTAGAAAGACTTTTACATAATTTGCAAAGATCTGGTCATGCTGACATTGGAAAAGATGTCCTTAAAATTATTCTATTGCGAGGAATTAGAGAAGACTGTATGTATATGATTCATCTACTAGGGAAGGGGGACATATCAAAAGAGTCATTTGATCATATTGTGGATCTGTGTCGAAGATACTCTAGAGGATCTTCTAGAACCAACATAAGAGACTGATATGTCCTTACAAGGGCACAAAAGTCAGCCAGTGGTGGATCTACACGAGCAGAAATAGGTAATATTCTCGAAAATTTTAATACTGATATGATGAGTTCTATTTCCTCACAATTATATGTTTGAAAGGAAAAGCAGAAATAGGCTGAGGCAAAATTAGCACTAGACATATTTTGCACTAAATGCATAAAGAAGCATCCATTGAGGGAATTCCCACTTGACAAGGTAGAGGTATGTGGTTTATGTGATTTGGATCACAATACTAAGGATTTCCCCTCACTGCCAAAAGTTAAGGCAGTCCTCCAGGCATCAAGTGTGGACGTGGAACAAGCCTAGTTCATTTCCCAAAAGAATGCCTGGAAACCTCGTGCTCCAAGTATGAATCCAGATCCTACCACATCTTTTAATTCTTGGAATAACATGAATAATCAATTTCCTCCACAATATTATTGTCCCAATACTCAATGGAATCCATCTACTCAACCTACAATGCAATATCCTACCCCATGGATGTCATGGTCACCTTATGCAAATCAGCCGACCCATGGGCCTCTAAGTTGGGGGAGTCCTTCTCCAGGGAATCAATTCCCTCACCCACAGTATCAGCAACCATAGCTACAAATCCCTAATAATGATACACCAATTAATGAACCATCACAACCTCAGTTTCCTGCATGTTGATGCCCGAAAAATCCTAGCATTGATAGTAGGGATTCTCCCCAATGAACAATCCCAATTAGATCATTCACTGTTTGGTATAGGGAAACCGTTTGGTTAACGGTCCGGATACCATAGGTGTGTTTGTTGAATTGATTCAATGGTTGTGGCCTAGCCCACCGTTTATATTTTAGGATTAAAGTATGAATATGCAAATGATTCTAATCTAACTAATGCATTTAACCTAGAATTGATAGGCAAAATCGTCACAAGTGCTTCTTACCTCCCGTCTTATCACTTCTATGTTATCAATTATCTAACCCCATTCTACACTGACTAATCTATCCTTGCAATAAGCAAGTTTAAATCAGAGTAATAATATGAGAATGCTCATACAATTATAAAATATAGCTATTAAGATGAAGTATGCACACTCACAATAGAAAGTTATAAAGATAGCTTTGATTACAATTAAATCAATTTATTACTCTGTTATCACACAAACATTTGCATAGATAAGTACAATAATTCATCACCATTGAAATAGTTCAACAAAGTTAGAAAGATCTCACAACATGAAATTGAACATAAGAAGAAATAGTTTTGATCTGTTAGTCACAACATTCCACGCAAAAATCTGTGCAAGCTTTTCCCAGCAAATAGGTCCTTCCTCATTAGCAGAAAAATAATTCTTTTACAAAATGTCTCCAGTCTCTATTTCACTAGCAAAATTACCCTCTCTAGTACCCTTCCCCCCATATTTATATTACAAGATAATTTTTCTTTACATGACTGATCACTTCAGCTTCCTCTATGTCCTTCAGATTACCAATTTTTCTTTAGAGTCTGCCATTTCTTCTGCTAGCAACCTTTCAGCTTCCTCCGCCCATCTTCTTTCTACTTTCTATACATTCTTTGGATTACCACATTTTTCTTTTGTGTCTTCCACTACTTCTTCTCGCAACCTTTCAGCTCCCTCTGCGTCCTCAGGAAACAACAAATCAACGTATAAGAATAATTCATTGTTAACACAATACTTCCAAGCAAAGTGATAATGAACATAATATAAATTCCATAGGTATGATTTATCAATATTGTTTACAAAACAAAATATTCATACTTCCATGATATTTTTTCTATGTGAAAATGATAACTATTTTCTAAGTGACAGAGTACTTCCCTGTGAATCTGGGCGAGGTATTTCTTCATTTTCCATCAGTTGGTGTACTCCCTTCTAGAAAATACCTGCCAAAACAATAGAATCGAATAAGAGTAATGAAGTCATGGGAGGAAATAAAAATGTAATCAGACTCCTATTGTTCTTACCTTTTATTGGTGATCATTGATAATTAATTCAGATGCAAAATTAGCATGACAACGAATGAAACATTCTAAACAATATTTATTAGTGCAATCTGATAATGCATTTAAAATTTTAAAAATTTGGAGGTGTCCTTCACATTTATGGGGTAGTAATATATATCAACAATATAGAACGGAGACCCTGCTCCCTAATAACCTAAAATTATGATAAAGTTTGTTAGAGTATGTCTAATGTAATATTACCCATATCTTATGGTTGAGCTGACAAAACAATTGTACTCACGGGAATGATTCAACTCTAACTGAGTATCCTTTACCAATTATTTACTCTAAGACTTCAAAATATTAAATTCCTTTTCCCTGAATATCATCTTTATGAGTTATTGTTCTATTAATAAGAAACTACCTTCCTTCACCATTCAAATTTGCTTCATGACTTTCTGTACAATCAAACTTTTCAACCAGTAATCCATGGGGTATCGGATCTCATAACCATTTTAAATAATTTGTATTAACGATTTTATGTCACCATGTTGTGATGAATAGAAATTTTAATGAAAACATCCTTGTGTGATCAAAATTTTCAAAATGATTCATGAAAGTGTTTTGATCCTTCAATCGGTGCCTCAATGATTGTTCATTGATGATTTAACCTTTAATAGTCAAATTGTTTTCTTCTTCCACTAGCACTTATATCACCAATGGTATAAACACTAATTGTACTTTTGATGATATACCTCTTAGTCAAAACCATAGAATGTTTTCCCAAACCAATAGTTTTTCATATCCAAACTTTGTTCAACTTCGACCAATTTTGAATGTGGTGTTCATACGCATTCTCATAAAACAATGAATGTAGCCAGTTGAGATATCTCCTTCACATGCCTCATGAATTGTCAATTGAGTCTATAATACACATCACAACAACATATCATCTTTATTTCCAAATATCCAAAGGGACAGAATGATAGTAGAGGGGGAATCCTAAGCTATCAAACAAAACCTAATGACTAACTAGCAACTAGCTTATACAAAGAAAACTATGTGAGTGAAACTCTTATTCTACAAGCTTAGAAAAAGAAAAGTTACGCTACTCCTAACCTAACTTCACTGGTTCAACAAAGTTAAGTAAAATTATAGAGCCAGTGCAACCATCGAAGGAACATCAGTGCCATAGGGAAATGAATGCCATGAATAGGTCTGTAGGACTGATGCATTATGCAATTCAAGGTCAGAAAAGTAAGACCAGTCCTAAATCCATTCACAACAGAAAAAATCAAGTACATGTTGCATTGTGGGAATTTTTCATAAAATGACAATTCCAACCATATATCAACATAATCATGAAAATCATAATATAAGTTATGTGATTCATGTGAAAAAGTTGAATATGAATAATGTATATTGATAGGACCATGCGATGAAAATCCAAAGTCAGTTTTCATAGATATCGTCTCGTTATTGGATTCAGAGTGTGGATTAATGATGTGAGAACCCTACATAACCATCACTAGATGATTAATTTCCTTATCATTATCATCAATGCATTCTTCCTTACCATGAAACTCTTCAATATCAAAAATTTCATATTCATTAGGATACAATGGAGTATTGTAGATAACCTCCTGTTGTTCCACATCATCAGTATGATCACTATTAGCTTGATTTTCATCGAAGAGATTTGTGAAAAACAATTCTGCTCCAATACAACCCTCAAAATGAACATTAGAAATATCTACATATTCACCCTTGTCAATTTTCTTTGACATGCAAAATTCAGACTCGAGGTTATTTATTCCAAGCATATTTTTGGCTTCTGTTTTAGTTGTATAGTTTGTAAATATGTCCGGGTTGAAAAAGCTTCTTTTAACTTTTGCATCTTCAAAGAAATCATCAATCACTTGCTTCTCCAATAATAAATTATCAGTCAAAGCATTATGGCTTTTTTCAATATGTGTTTCAACCATAGAACAATCATCAATAATCATATTTTCTACAATTGGATAATCCATTCTCTGATCAAATATTGATTCATCTTCTTTTACAATTTCCGCAAACAAGTCTGAATACATAGAGTAAAAATATTCAGAAAGTGAATCCATCATTGTTTCCTCATGATTAAAAAAATTTCCTCCAACACTTGCATGTTCCATAGAATCATAAGTTAACAAATTATCAATTAAATCAACATGATTCCATCGCATTTTAGCAACAAAATGGTCATTACCATCAAGCATACTTTTTACAATTGGATCATCCATTTTCTCAGAAAACACCAATTTACCTTCTTTTACAATTTTAGACAGAGGTGTTATTTGAAAATATGGGATATCCACCCCTCTAGCTAGAGGTTCATCGTCAACATTTTCTTCTATTATTTCACATGGGATGTGAGGACATGGTACTTCCAAATCGTCATCCAATAAATTCAAATAACCTAATTTATCCACATGTCCCAAAGATTCCTCACAAAATTTTCCATTCAACTCACTTTCTAATGGAGTAGAAATTTCTTCATGTGCACCTACAACAGAAAATGGACACTCATTTTGTATATAAGACCTTTTAAAAAGGTTGTTTGGGAAATCAATCTCTTCTATATTTTTCTTCCCACTAGAATTTAACATCCCTTGTTCCAAAGGTCCCAGGTTACTATCATTCAAGAAACTACAATCTCCTTCATCATCAAGTGAAACTTCATCATATTTAGTCAAATCAAGGAGGTGCAAAACCCAGTCAATTAATTCTTTCTCATTGGGCTTGTCTTCTTCACGAAACTTGTGATAAATCTAAGCCATTCTCAAAATAAAATCTTCATCTGACTCACCTTTCTTTCTTCGAATCCCTTCAATCTCAACACATAATTCCTCATAGTCATAGTATTCATGGGAAGTGATAAATATTTCCGTGAACTATTTCCAACTGTGAATAGACTTAGGCAGTAGCATTTTGAACCAATTTACCTAGTTCGTACTTCGAAACTGAGGGTAAACAACCTGCATATTTCAACATATTGCTCAATTTTGATATTTCGACAAGTGACATCAAAATGAACAATAAGCCTAAATGCAGAGGTGTTTCCTTCACCATAAAATTTATATTGCAAAAAGACATCAAATGTCTTCTTGGAAATACTTCTGGATGGTCTCGCTGAGCTAAAAGCATGTTCCAATACAAGGATATGGGAAGAATCCATTAATAATTTATCAACTTAAGCAAAAATGACTTCACATAGGCCGGCTTGTCATCCTGCACTCCTTCTAACACCAAAAACTGTTGATGCCCGAAAAATCCTAGCATCGACAGTAGGGATTCTCCCCAATGAACAATACCAATTACATCATTTACTGTTTGGTATAGGGAATCCATCTGGTTAATGGACCGACTACTGTAGGTGTGTTTGTTTAATTGATTCATCGGTTGAGGCCCGACCCACCATTTATATTTTATATTTAAAGTATGAATATGCAAGTGCTTCTAATCTAACTAATGCATTTAACGTACAATTGACAGGAAGAAGTCTCACAAGTGATGCGTAGGTTATTACCTCCCATCTTATCACTTCTACCTTATCAATTATCTAACCCCATTCTGTACACTAACTAATCTATCATTGCAAGGAGGGAGTTTAAATAAGAGTAATAATATGAGAATTCGCATACAATTCTAACAGGTAGCTATTAAGATAAAGTATGCACACTCACAGTATAACGTTACAAAGATAACTTTGATTATAATTAAATCAATTTATTACTCTGTTATCACACAAACATTTGCATAGATAAGTAAAATCATTCATCACCATTGAAATAGTTCAACAAAGTTACAAAGATCTCACAACATGAACATGAACATAAGAAGAAATAGTTATGATATGTTAGTCACAACATTCCACGTAAAAATCTATGCAAGATTTTACCAGCAAATAGCTCCTTCCTCATTAGCAGAAAAATAATTCTCTTACAAAATGTCTCCAGTATCCATTTCACTAGAAAAAGAATCCTCTCTAGTACCCTCCCCCCCATATTTATATCACAAGAGAATTTGTCTTTACATGATTGATCACTTTAGCTTCCTCTGCGTCCTTCGGATTACCAATTTGTCTTTTTTGTTTGCCTTTTCTTTTGCTTGCAACCTTTCATCTTCCTCCACCCATCTTGTTTTTTCTTTCTCTGCGTCCTTTGGATTACCAAATTTGTCTTTTGTGTCTATCCCTTCTTCTTCTCGCAACCTTTGTAATATCCCAAAAAATTCACTAAAATTTAAAAAATTTCGAGTAGCATTAACTGCTTATGATTGCTGTGCAGAAGTATTAAAAATGTTAACTTAAACATACTTAGGTGTTTTAAATAAACAAACTTAATGACATTCAACTCCTATAACTGTCGTTACTTCTACTATCTTTAACTAGTGTATTAAAATGTCGTTATGTCTTTTATCGTCAATTCACTGTCCAGATGTTATGAGAATTTCAAACTATAATGAGTATTTAATGTTCAGAAAACATGTCATCAATTCTTTGTTCTTATAATATGCAATTTGGTTCTAGAGGCTGAATGTTTGTTTTGATGATATGAAGGGGTCCTTGGATAGCCCTGAGGCTTACTTAGATTTCGCTAGCTAACACTCCTCAATTCTACTTGCAAAGAGCAGGTAAGAGAAAGAGATTCCAAATAGAAACCTTCCAGCGTGTTTCAGTTTATCATACATCATCATAATGATATTTTAAGTTAATAGTATAAATGTGTAGAATATTATCTACTCTGCAATTCTACTCAGGTATTGATGTAATTATTTGGTTTCCTCCGTTACATCGTAGTTATAAAATTTTGTTGTGAAGGAAAGTTGTGTATTACCAACCTATAATTCTTATGTTGATACTATAGAAAAATGCATAGTTTCTACATTACATGTTCTCTATCAAACTATAAAGAAGACAATGTAATAATCTCCATTTCAAGATTTTGGATACAATACCTATGTTGAATAATATTTTATATGGTTTATACAAAACTATATATTATAGTTTTGATACCAAATTATAGGCTATTGCATAGATTTTATATGGAAAAGATATGCATTAGATTCTTTTGCAAAAACTATATGCTAGGAAATTATTTCCCTATAACATACCTATCACCTTGGGTTTTCAATTGCAAGTGGCAAAGCTATATTAAAATGTAACATTTTATAAACACGCAATATGTTTCCAACCTTGTAGGTATACGATGTATTAACCTTGGAATGGGAGATGGGTTGGCATGCATTACAAATCGGTGGATAGCGCATTTAATTGCTTCTTAACTATTATATTAGTGGATTGTTTGGTGGCTTCTATCATGGCCAAGTTTCACGTGCAGTGTCCTGGAGTTTGGTGACAACATAGCATGGAATTCACCGAAATGTGCAAGAATGGCATGGTAGGATCCTAGTTGGATCTCCATGCTGGCCGTAAGCTATACGTTGGAGGTTGTGGTAGTAACTGTCATTTAATGTGATTGTGATTGTAAAAGATCTTCGTCTCGGTGGCTTGTTCTGCGTCGTTGCTTTTGTGGTTGATCTCGGGTTTTGGGTTAAACCCTAACCCTTGCATTTATATGCTCCATAACTCAAAACTTAGTTCATTTTGTGAAATAGGTGGGGAGACCGATAGGCTCTCGACCCTTCAGGGTTTTGTTTGAGGTTCCTTCTGGGGTTTGATACCATGACCTCACTATAATCTATGTTCTTCACTGTGTTTTCACACTGTACAGGTTTTAACTTGAATGGAGTTCGATGGTGAGGTCTTTCTTCTGAGCCGTAGGCATTTGTTAGATTGTGAGTGCAATAGTGGTTTGGATTTTGTTACTGTATAGTGTTGTAATCTTTTAGAGTTTACAGTGGGAACTTCATTATACTGTCTGCATTGGAGAGTCCGGAGTATGCAACCATTCTCCAGACATCACAGGTAATGTAATTGTTGCTAATCAAAGAATTCAAATGGTATTTTTAAAGAGTAGTCTCTATTTGTTTTGATACAAGTTCTATATTTAACCCCGTCGTATTTTTTTAAAATGGTAGGTGAACCTTCTCTCGACAAGGTTGCAGCTGGTAAAAAGAATCATGATGTCTTCTGAATAATCTCTGGGTAAGCCTCGGAGACATCTCATGGTTATCCAATACCACGAGGAACTTGTTACTAAGCAAGTTTTGTTTGTTTAGCAGTGAGTTGGTTGTTTATGAATAGGTTTCGTCAGGATTCAAATGAGGTTTCTAGACCTTGGTTTTATTAATACTGAGCCGTAAGGCATTTTTGTTTCAAGGTTCACGACCCTTGAGCTATGGCTCACATCGGCTTCACGATGTTTTGTTTGGATTACTGTATGTTTGTTTTTGTGAAGGAATAAAATAGAGGAAGGTTTTGAAATACTCATTCGATAATGAAATATTTGTTTTGCTAAGAAATGTTTAAAGAATGGTTTGTTGGGAAACAAACTTCTGGTTTTGAACTGAGTAGTAGGGAGGGTTGAATCCTCGACCCGTAACTCATATTTTCTTGTAATGAACTAGCATGAGTTTGCAAAGGTTTTTGCTATGAATAAAAATATTTAACAGTTGTAAAAAACATTCGGCTCTTCAGAAGTTGTTTGTAAGGTCTGATGTTTATCGAAAAAGTTTGGGCAAAGCTCGTTTCCATTTTATGAAGAGTTGTAGGGTTTTGGTTGTGCTTTCCCAACCAAGCCGTAAGGCTAGTTTGTAACCCTACTATAAAAATTTACTGTGTTTGTTTTCGTTAAGGGTTTAACTCCTTGGGCATGTTCTACTCTTGTTTTTGTAGTACGAATGAATTGAAACTTTGAAAAGTTTAAGAAGATTTATTACTGAGGGTTTGAGACTTAAGCGACTTCATGGTTTTTGAGAAGATATACATATCCTATGATAATGTTTGGATTTGTATTTGGACATACAGTGATAAGCTAAATTGATAATGTATACTTCGTTTTGCGAGTGCAAGAATAAAATTTCTTTGCTATAATAATACTTAGGTTTATTGATAAGAAATTTACTGCGGGGTTTCGATGTTGACAGTAATGAAATGTTGAACCTATTTTGACATGTTTCTCTGATGTATAAAATTTACTGCGAGCAATTGTTAATATTTATACAGTGAGTTTTGATAATTTTGAAAGAGTCTCTATGTAATTTATTTGATTTTACATACTATTTCTACTATAGTTTGAAAAGAAATTACTTAGAATACTATTGATGTTTATAAATAAAAGATAGGATTTTATTGTTAATCAAAAACATTGAAGTATTTGGAATATTTGTATTTTCTGTTTACAATTCTAAGATGCCTATTTAAATTAACAATAATACATTATTGAAATAATATGGCTCTATTTATAAGATGAATCATTTAAACTTAATCCATTGCATACGATCATTCTAATCTACTCTAATTATCCTTTCCTGTACTAGAGTACAACACGGTATCTAGTGTGTGGAAAAATATAGGAAAGTAATTTTATCAAATCATTCTATCATGCATTTTATTGCACCGAGTGAAACGAGGTGCTCTACAACCTAGTATGGGGGAGATGTTGTAACATGACATAACGTGATATAACGTTTGTAACAAAATAATTAAAAAAATTAATGTCGTCTAATAAAATAAAAAATTATGGAAAGTACTTAAAAATAAATCCATGTTGGTTCATAAAATAAAATATTTTGAAAAGTAATTAAAAAATAGATGTTCTTTTATAAAATAAAAACTTAAAACTTAAATCCAGATCTATCAATCAAGAGAGATCAAATTTCTTGAGTTTAAATTTAAAAAAAGAAATACACCTCAAGAAATTGGATCCCTCTCGGTGCTTGATAGATACGGGTTTAAAATTGATCTATGCTGGTATTCTAACAGCCATAAATTACAGAAGTAAGATATTCACTAACAAAGGTAGAATATCTAAGATTTAAATGTAGAACTGATAACATAAAACATTCAGATTTATTTTACTAACTTTGAAAAAAGTAAATAAGATAACACAATATGAACCTGGAAACTGTAGAAGAAGAAACAAACAGCCAAAGTAGCCTGTTCCACCCAACCGATCTCCAGAAGACAGCCAAGCTACTTTCCTTAGGACCCCTGAGCCTGTTCACTAAACCACTAGAACAAAGATGCTATGTGGATAAATGGAATAAATTTCCTTGCAAATCAGCAATAGTACTTAGCAGTAGCACTTCCTTCCTTTAGAAATATTGAACTCAACAATGTGGCTACACTAGTTCAAAATGCAGTATTATTTCACTCAAACACTTCTAACTTTCCCCTCATCAAATCTTTTGTGCTTAGAAATTATCACAAGGTAAGAATGAACAGCCTCCTGCTAAATTCTATGGGTAGATAAATAGCATTCCTAGGTCTTTTGGTCAGTTTATTTCAGTAAATGAGCCACCTACTCAGTTCCACTTTCTTGGGTACTCAGTTCCACTTTCTTGGGGAACATGACCATAAAAGTAGGGAAGTTTCCCCCTGCAACAATTAGAAGTGAGTTGAGGATGCTTCCAAGTGTCAGTTTTCTCTCCACCACAGTCCATTCCCCCTAGTGGGTTAGTGAACACTCATTCAATAATCTCCTTTGGATGTTTGTCTCCACTTTTATTTATTTATAATAAAATATTCAAAGTAATTAATTATAGTCATCCCTGACCCCACTTGGTCAATAGTCACAAAATTTACAATAAAAATAAAACATAATGTTTTCTCAATAACATAAAATGTGTAGAACTTGGGTATATGAAAACCTTTCATATCCCTCCACGTCTTGAGGAAACAACAAAATCAACGTATAAGAATAATTCATTGTTAACACCATACTTCCAAGCAAACTGATTATGAACATAATATAAATTGCAAAGGTACGATTTATCAATATTGTTTACAAAACAAAAGATTCATACTTCCATGATCTTGTTTCAATGTGAAAATGATAACTAACATGGAGTCGGAAATTCGGAAAAGGTTTTTGAAAATAACCAAAATCATCCTTCCACAATCCGCAATGCAGGAATGCGGGAATGTGAGAGTGCAGAATTGTGGATTACAATTTCAGAAAGTCATAAATGCCATTTGTAATCCACAATCAGAACTACAGGATGCAAAATTGCGGAAATGCAGGAGAAAATTTCAAAAGTTGGAAATGCAATCGATAATCCGCAATCGGAAATGCGGGAATTCGGAAATGAGGAATGCGGAATTGCTGAAAGAATTTTAGAATTTCAGAAATACAATCCGCAGTTAGAAATGCAGGAAATGCAGGATGCGGAACTGAGGAATGAGGAAGTGCGAAAATGCCTTTTCTTTTGTTTTTTCAAGGAAAAATATAAGTGTTAAAAATAAGTATGCAAGCTGAAAAAAAATTTGAGTAAAATCAAAGATAAACGAAGGAACCCTACAATTTTTTATAAAAAAATTGGGGATCATGTTGCAGCTGCAACACTACCCAACCTAATACTAACCCAAACAATAAGGAAGTGCAGCAATTTGAAACATCAAACATGCCATCTTACTATATCACTCCTATTCCATGTAATAAATTACATCTATGATCTAGAAGGGTGGTAGAACCCATTGTCATTGAAGATGTTCCATCCTCTGTGATTGAAGAAAAAACGAATAAACAAGGTGAGAGCCCAATCAACACAACAATCCCCATTATTGAGGATGCTGAAACACCTGCTGAAACACTTGCTGAAACACACATTGAAACTACCCTTGTACAAATTCCAAGAAATCCACCATATCTCGAGCGACTAGTCTTACAGAAAGTAGTAGAGAAACCATGCTTCAATATTCTAGGGGAATTGAAAAATCTTTATGCTAAAATTCCATTATTGCAAGCCCTGCATGATGTACCTATCTATGGTAAGACTATTAGAGACCTATGTGTGAATAAACTAGGTAAAAAGCCTAAGGATGCTCTTGCAATCCATGTGGTTGGGAAATTGCATAAATTGATTATGGGAAAGGATCCTTTGGATAAATATGATGATCTAGGAAATCCCACTGTTACAGTGCATATTGGGTATACTGAGATCCCCAATGTTTTAGTTGATTTGGGTGCAACAATAAATGTGATGACTATCAAAACCGTAAAGAAATTAGGGCTCACTAACCTCAGACCAACCCCCACTATATTAGAATTGGCTGATAGATCCACGATTCGACCTGAAAGAATTTTGGATGATTCGGTAGTATCTGCTGATTCATGGGAATATCCCACATATTTTCTTGTTCTACAGCCTAAATCTCAGTTGGGGGAACATCCACTAATTCTAGGATGACCTTGGTTGGCCACAACATATGCATACATCAGCTATAGATCAGGATCTATGACAATATATGATGGAACTGACATGAAAATCTTGACCCTATATCCTCCATCCAAACCAATTTTAGATGCTGAAATTCCATTGTGGGTAGATTTGGAAGAGGAACAAAGCACTCAGCCTCTTCTTACTATAGGTTGGGCCTTGAATTTCAAAAATGAAACCGAGAATGACACCATCAACAGTTTCATTAGTGAACCAACGACGATTACCAAATGTGCATATCAGATCCTGGACAATGCCATGAGTGAATTTGATTAAGAAGAAATTAATGAGGATGTCTTAGCTAAAACATTTAACGTTGAAACTATTCCCATAATTGAGAATTCAAAGAGTGTTTCAATCAAGATTGATCTTGGAAAAACATTGAATGTTAATCCCAATCTAGCACCTCACGAGTTGGAGTGTTTGACTACGTTGTTGAAACAATATAAGGAAGCTTTTGCATGGGAATACACAGACATGAGAGGTATTCCCTCTGAGTTGTGTACTCACCACATTTACATTAAAAGTGATTGCTAGCCTATATGTCAACCTCAGCGTAGAATGAATCCAAATTTGAGAGACATTGTGAAAGATGAAATTCAGAAACTTTTAAAGGAAGGATTTATTTATCCCATTTCAGACAACGAATGGGTTTCTCCATTAGTAATTGTGCCTAAAAAATGGTAAATGGAGTATATGCGTGGATTACCGAGAGCTGAATAAATCTACACAAAAGGACCATTTCCCTTTGCCATTCATTGATCAGGTTTTGGATACCCTATCTGGAAAAAAAATCTTTTCTTTTTTAGATGGATTTAGTGGGTATAATAAGATTTAGATTGCCCCCGAATACTGTTAGGCGGAAATATTGTCGTTTAATTCCGTTGTAGTATTCTCCCAACCATTTAATTTGTCAATCCGAGGTTCGTAGGCTTATGAAGCACATGCAAAATATATGCAAGACTGAAGTGGAATTAATCTAATATACCCCTCCTTTGCTAATTGCTAATTGTTAATCTAATCCCCCCTTAAGCTAAAACACACAACTATTAATCTAATGTTGGAAGCTGAAACACACGGCTGAAAGTAAATTGCATAAAAGAAAAACAACATATGAAGAGAAACAAGACAACACATGTGAGCTCACATTAACAATAAAGAAAACTTAATTTACATCACAAGAATCAATGGCAAATCATGAAAGTATCAAAACTAAGATTGTGAACAAAAGCTGAGAATCCCCTTCTCCATATTACAAAACCAAAACTAACTTCTACAATGTGAGACTAATCTCCTCCTAATCTATGATTAACCTACATATCCCAAAATGAAGAGAGAGCACTCCCTTTTATACATGAATTTCTCTGAGAAGGAGATAACCATCTCATAATGATAGATCCACTATTCTCTCAACCACTCTCAACTAATTTCCTATTATTACAAAATATGATCCATTCAAATCCTCCACATGTCTCTCACAAATTCTCCACATGTTTCTCATACATCCTAAATAAGATATGCCAACCAAATCTCCATGATCTTCTCCTTGGAATATTCTTTCAATAACTATCTCCATGAAGTGGAGGAGATATTCGAGGAGTCTTTCCTTGAATTGATCCTTCCATATTCCTACACATTACAAAGCTCATCCATACTTGAGATATTAGTGAAAAACATGTCATTTTCCAATATTTAATCATAAATTCACTTATAATACTAAAATGAATAAAGTGGAAAATAATAAGATGAAACTCAAGTATATGTATGGAAATGGTATGATGAAAGGTTAATGGGACGATGAAATGTGAATAATAGCGAAAGGTAAAGTGGATGAAAATAGGACACTTCTGAGTCCCAACAAATACCAAGACAAGACTAGTTTTACATGTTCTTTGGGTACCTTTGCATATAGGGTGCTCCCCTTTGGATTATGAAACGCACCGGCTACATTTCAATGAGATGTGATTGGAATTTTTTCTAAGATGGTTAATGATTGTATGGAAATTTTCATGGATGATTTCACCCTTTATGGTAGTAGCTTTGATGAGGCTATGTCAAACTTGGAAAAAGTCTTAAAACATTGTGAATAGACTCACCTATCCCTCAACACCAAAAAATTTCATATGATGATTCGTGAAGGTATAGTCCTCATTCATTCTATATCTGTTGCAGGAATACAAGTGGACCCTGCCAAAATAAAGGTAATTCTGAACATCCCTATTCCTGGAACGAAGAGGGAGGTACGTAGTTTTCTTGGACATGTTGGTTATTATAGATGCTTTATTGAAAATTTCTGTAAGCTAGCATCTCCTCTATTTACCTTACTAATGAAAGATGCAAAATTCAATTGGACAAATGCATGTCAGATAGCCTTTGCGAAATTAAAGAAAATATTATCTACAACACCTATTTTGCGTGGGCATAAATGGGACCTAACTTTCCACATTTCTTCTAATTCTTCGGATACTGCTATTGGGGCTGTGTTAGGATAGCAGAAAGATCGTAACCCATATGTTATTTATTATACCAGTAAAAATATGGCTCCTGCTGAAATCAATTACACGGTAATTGAGAAAGAATTCCTTGCTGTCATTTACGCCATCAATAAATTCAGGAACTATATTACCAGGTACCCTACCTTTGTGCATACCGACCACTGAACTATTAGATATTTAATGAATAAACCTATTACTAATGCTTGAGTGACTAGGTGGTTTCTGTTATTACAAGAGTTTGATATCACTATTGTTGATAGAGTAGGAAATGAGAATGTTGTTGTTGATTTTCTTTCTCGAATAACCAATAATGATGATAATTCACCAGTTGAGGATTATTTTCCTGATGAACATCTATTTGCAATTTCAGTTCACTCACCGTGGTATGCAGACATTACTAATTACCTTGTTGTAGCAAAGATTCCATCACATTTATCAAAAAGAGAAAAAAGAAGGATTGTATAGCAAAGTGTTAGGTACTGTTGGATAGAAGGATACATTTTTTACACAAGTCTAGACTTGGAAATCAGACTATGTGTAAGGGAAGATGAAATCCACAGTATCATAAAGGCTTGTCATGACGAAACTTGCGGGGGGAACTTTGTTGATAAAAGGACCGGACATAAAGTGTTAAGAATGCTATACTTCTGGCCAACCCTGTTTCAGGATGCAAAGAAGTATGTGCAAGCCTTTGATAGTTGCCAAAGGATGGGTCAGCCTAATAGATTGGATGAAATTCCACTACAACCACAATTGGTGATTGAACCCTTCGATAGGTGGGCCCTAGACTTTGTAAGACCCATCAACCCTCCTTCAAGGCAAAAATTGTATATCATAATTTGCACAGATTATACTAAATGGGTCAAGGCCACAGCCTTGGTGAGAGCCACTAATCAAGATGTTGTATATTTCTTGTTTGAAGAAATATTCACTCACTTTGGGGTGCCTAAGGAGATAGTCACAGATGGGGAACCATAGTTTGTATCTCATAAAATTGAAGCTCTTCTGCAAAAATACCATATCCAACATCGAATAACTTCACCTTATAATCCATAGGCCAATGGCCAAGTAGAAAGTACAAATAAAGTTATTGAAGCTATCCTTACAAATACTATGAAGAGTCATTGTAGAGATTGGGCTGAAAGACTTCCTGAATCATCATGGGCATATCGAACTACATGGCATAACACCATGGGGTTCTCTCCTTATGAGTTGGTATATGGGAAAAATGTTGTCTTCCTTGTTGAATTCAAGATTAAAACCTTGAGGACCACTTTAGAAGCAAGCTTGGACTTGACAGAAGCTCAAAAGGATCGACTGAATCAATTAAACAAACTTGATGAGAAGCCTGTGCAGTTGCTGTAAACCAAACTTCAGTAATTCAACAACAAAGCTTTAAGTGGCATGAACGATTTATTAAGAAGAAGATGTTTCATCAAGGAGATTGGGCCTTATTGTATGATTCACAATTCTAGAGGGACTTTAAAGGGAAATTGCGCACCAGATGGTTGGGACCATACAAGGAGGACACATTTTTTGATAATGGGACTGTTTGATTGACCACAATCGATGAACAATAGACACCACTATTTTTCAACAATCATCGGCTACCACTCTATCATAAGCCACTCTCGAAAGATACATTTTCTTCTCGTGTTGCTTCTGACTCAAACTGTCAATTGGTACAAGAGCAGGAGTTTCCTCCTGTTTCCTCAACTCTTTAATGTTTTGCGCACTTTCCACAAAGAAGTTGTACATAAATAAACTCATTTGATTTTATTCCTTTTGATTTGGTTTCATTTGTTTGAAAGATTGTTGGATGGTTTTTCTTTTCGATTGTTCAGCTTTGATTGGTTTGTTTAGAGGAATTGTGTGTAGGGATATATGTGAAGGACTTAAAAAGAAAAGGAGCAGTCATAATGGGCCAATCAACTGCAGGAATTATGGGTGGTCCTCTACAATTGTTGAATATCCCTTTATAGGGATCGACGAAGGGAATTGTTGATTTCTATCAAGTCCATTGAACTTCATTCAACTCTGTTATGGGACAAAACTTTGTCAACCTTCCTGCTGAAACTCCGCTGAATTTTCAGCTAAAACTCCACCAATATTTCTACTTTTTGCCGAAAATATGCCAACCTTTCCACTAAAGCTCCACTAAATTTTCAGCTGAAACTCCGCTAATCTTTCCACGTTTTGCCGAAACTCTACCAACCTTTCCGTTGGAGCTCTGCTAAATTTTTGGCCAAAACTCCTCTAATATTTCCATTTTTTTCGAAACTCCACCAAATTTTCCACTGAAAGTCCACTAAATTTTCAGCTGAAACTCTACCATCTATTTATATTGAAGCCTGTATCATTTATGAAATTCATCAGCTTTCCTCGTAATCAGTCAAAATATGTTTTTCAATATTATCCAAGGAAGATTACGATGGAATTGGTAGCAATCTTACTTTGCTAATTTAGTACTGAGTTTCATTCTTGCTACATTTCTCCAAAAATAAAACCAGAAATATGCCAAAGATTCCACTCGTTAATACAATTAGTTCTTATATGGACACATTCATTTCTCTTATTGGACGGGGGCCTATAGATCTTATGAAGCTTGGTGATGATGGACACCTTCATCAAACAAATTGACAGCAAAAATGGTCCACTTCGTATCGCTAACGATCTATCAAAGTAAGTGCAAAGGTACGGATCTTAACCACGGGTATGACTAGGCATGAGTTGACAAGTAATTATGATTATACTACCTTTGCTTATCCTTGTCAACAATTTCTATCCAATGTTTCCATTTGGACGGACATGTTACCACCCTCTCCCATACTTCTTAACCGCCTCCATCTTGCCCAATCCATGCAATGAATTTTCCCATGATCCTATTCCATAATTACACCGCCTTTCAAAAAATAGCCAATGGACTCTCCCACTATTCACTGTTGTTCCTAATGATGCAAATCACAAGTTTCCAAAATAGGAAACTTGTGCCTGCATCATTTGAGATTGTTGAAGAAGGACATTATGGGAGGTTTCGCAGTCTGACATGAACCAAAAACAATGGATTCCTTGCACCAGAATGGAGAGGTTTTTAGGATTTTTGAAGAAGCTAGTTGGATAGCTTATTTCAAGAAATTGAATGGATTCGATGACGATATAGCATTACGGTTTTCCCATAACTTGATGGGAGATCATTCAAATATTGACAAATTGAGGGTTGAGGTCTCTGAACAAATTTTAGTAGAGGTGACAGGATTTCCTGAGCTGGGAGGAGGTGGTTTGGCCGAAAGGTTCCCATTCCAAATGCAAAGGAAGAATTCCTCACAGCAAGAGAGAATATTAAATAAAGGGGACGAGGAACAACATTGGAATATTTTCCTCGCCCATGGGATCAGGTTGCAGTATTCTTAAAGAAATACATCACCTTCAAAGGTAGGTACCGATTTGTTTATACTTATGATTTTCTTGTGTTGTCTCATCTGCGTCATGGCACATTAGTTAATATGCCCTATTATCTTGTTAGGACATTGCTAAACATGGCACATTATGTGTGGAGGTCTCAATATCCCCAAAATTATGTTACCAACCATGGCCTCATCAAATTATTGATATTAAGGGCACTTGAGAAAAGACACCAAGCATGGGGGCAATTTGTTGTTGGGGCAGCGGTAAACCTTGTGGCTATAGAGGAAACTAATAATGAAACTGAGGAAGAGGATGAGAGGAGTCTGTCAGAAAGAGAAACGTGGGATAGGGAATCTGGAGGAGTGGAGAATGAGAAATAAAGTAATATAGAGGAAGTTGCGACTATGGAGGATTATCAACAGATAAAACCCCAGGAGCCTATTGGAAGCTCGTTCCAATAGATAGAAGACAGTAAAAAAGAAATGAGGGAGGGGACTAAAATCCCGACGAAAATGACTCAAGAGGCTGGAACTTCTGGTGAACATGGAGGAGCTAGTGATTTGAGGGAAGAATCATCACGAAAGGATGATTCTCCTCTTCCTATACCAGAATATGTTGAAATACTCACGGAGGGTTCCACTCCCCCCTATTCCATTAAGAAATAAGAATGGATTGTGTACCCAAGACCAGTCACCCAGTCTATTGAAAAGAAGGAGAACCCAAGCTTTTGTTGCAGCAGAGGCAACAAAAATGTCCAAGGCATACATTGGAATTCCAATTTTAAAACCTCTATCACTCTCTGAAACATAAGAACCAAGGAGCAACTCAATTCCAATTCTGAGGTCTGCCGATCCACAAGAACCTGCTGCAAGAGAGGGTCAAGTTCAATTGGAAACCCTGCTCTTAGAAAATGACCTCCTGAAACAGGAGGTGTAGGTGCTCAGGGAGGTACAACATGGATTGAAGGAGGTGCTAAAGAGTCAGGAAGTTCATAGATTGCTCACGTTGGCTGAAGTTGTTGATAGGATAGGAAGCTCACCCTCTTTTTCAGAAAATATGGAGCAAAATGAGTATATGTGCCCAGAATGCGGGGACATATTTAAGAATTAAGGATACAAGGTCATTCTCATGGGAATTTCAGCTTGGATACTTGTGCAACTTAAACAAGAAAGGACTTGAACAATACAAGCAGAATCAATGGTGGTTGATGTGCAGAATTAGAACATGAAAGCAGCTCCTTTGACCATGTATGATCAAGAATTATTGGTTAAGGAGCTTGAGTATCTTATTGTGTGAGAAATGATGACACCTGACCAACGAATACAAAAATCAAGGGAAGAATTTCCTCAACAATTGAGGGTTGCTGAAACAAAAGAACCAGCGACCCAAGAAGAAGATATTGTGACACATACAGAGAGAGAAGTCACTGCAACACAAGAACCGGTGGAACATGAAGAAATCGCTAAGGTCCCAGAAATGGTGGGTCAAAAAGAAATTGCTGGAAAAAAAATATTAGCTGCTGCAACTCAAGACCTAGCAACTCAAGACCAGCCTCTGCCCAGGAAAAAATATGTAGACACAAAAGTTCGGGAACCCCTGGGGATTATTGAATTGGATGAAGAAGATGAAAAATCCTAGGAGGTGGTAGAGGACATTTCTTTATTGAAGGATGAAATAAATAAATGGAAATATCAATCTACCATGTGTGAGGAAGGGATGATTCACTTTCCTATACACAAGAAAACCATTAAGGAACTTAGAGAAAGATGGGTCGGGGAATTAACCTTCCAAGGGTTTCGCTGGGAAAAATTGCAAGAAGAGTTGAAGGTACTAGTAAAGTTTAATTCCATGTAGCAAGAGAAGGAGCAAATGTATAATTTAGTTTAGTAACTACTAAGTTGCAAGGCCCCATCACCATCCTATTTAGTCTTCCTTTATGAACAATTGACTCTTTGTAAGCTGAAACTCTGAAGGAAGGGAGGCCTCATCAGTTTGTTACAACTTCTCAGTTTTTGGATACCTTTGCTAAGAGTGATTTACCTGAGAAAAATCTATTATGTGAATTATATTTACATGAGTTGGAATGCTTCATGGACCTTCATTCTAATCCCGTTCCTTATATAGGGGATATAAATCTAAGGGAATTTACTTCCTTTGTCACCAATAAGATAAACTGGTGGAATGCCTCTTAGAGCATTCGAATAAATGAGGATACTTCTACTCTATGGATCCAAGGTGAACCACAATCCCCTGCTACTATTATTGAAAGCCATAGAGAATACCTCTCCTCTCCTCAAAAGGCTAATCAGATAACAACACTTCAACACGATGTTATATCTACATGTGTCAAGATCATATCATAGCAAGATCCCTATGCATTAGAAGGAAGTAAGTTCAGGTGGGAAGTTTCTTCTAAGCCTATGAGAACAAGAGATCCTTACTGTTTTGAAAATTTTAAATATGCCTTGTCTCGATTTCCTGAGTATGCTAAGTGTATTCAGACTTGTGGACCAAGCTAGCTAGGATTAATATTTAGGTTCCCATATGATTTCCCGAGAAGAAGTACAAGAGTATACATAAGTTGACTAAAAAGGAAGAGAATAAATGTTGGGCATAATTAGTTGCTTGCAAAGGGTATATAAACTGGGGAGATAAGCCCGAATATTCCTTCAATATCACTAACTTCCACAAGAGAAGTTTTGATTCAGATTCAGATTCAGATTTACAGGAGGTAGTTTCAAGAGGACATGCAATTGGACAGTTGGGGGAAGATGTTGGGTGCCAAAAATGACCCTTTTTGCTCACTTCTCTTATGATCCTTTTCCCCTGTTTATCCTTATTATTTCAAACAAGTCATTATCTTTCCTAAGGAAAAGCATGATCTTGAGTAGGTATAATTTATTATTACTTTGGTATACTAATGCCTAAAGTTTTCCCGTTTTTACGTATTTTGTCTCCTAATTAAGCTGACTTGTGACAGATTGATGAAAGAAACTGATACCACAAGGAATTCGGGTGTATTAGCCTACTGATACATGTGGATGAAGAAGTACTTGGAAAGCAGTTACACCTTTTTAGGGCTCCAATTCAGATCGTTGCAAAAGTAGCCTAAGTTATCCATCCACGCGGCCAACTAAAACTCACTTGGTATTGGATCAGTTCAAACTGTTGAGAGCATTGATGCCAATGAGATAGATTTTATCTCAATGTAATCATGAATGTAATTGTTTCTATTATTGGGTATCGATTCGACACCTTGAAGATCTTCGATCTTCATGGATTTCCAAATTAGAAGGATCTGAATTGTCTTGTCAAGTATTTAAAGGAAGACAAGATGGTTCAAAGAGGTTAGTATTATTTCGAGAGAACTTGTAACGAAAGCGGAAGAACTCTGTATCTGAATTTTATTCCATTAATGAAATTTGCTATATTTTCCTGATCTTCTGCATACTAGTTCCTTGTAGTGTTTAGAGGCATCTCTATTAGGAGGCAAGAGCCCACCTTCTTTCAGAGTTGCCTATTTAGCTATTTGTTTATTTCCTTTATTTGTTTTTGGTGTGGAATTGCAATTATATTTAATTTTCAAGTTGCTGAAACAATGTGAGTATTGAGTGTAGGATTCTTCAATTATAACTTTTCTTGGTTTACTGAAATAGTCAATTGAATAGTGCTTAGTTTCCCTTTGCAAGTGTGTTATTTGGATTATGCAATTATTGTTGTTGCACCTGTGCTCTCCTGCTGCATTTTACTATTGTTTGTTTCCTTTCATGAATTACTGAAACTGGTAGATGGCATATGGATCTATAGAGAAGGAGGATTTATTTTCTTTATGATTGAATATTGCAATTGAGGATTGGATCCATTTTTATGATGATGATTTAGGATTTAACTTCTTGCAAAAGTAATTTAGCTATTTCATTCTTGAAGTAGTTATTTTCAGGATTGATGCAATTAGAAGGATTGTGAACTCTTTTGGTTTTTCGAAATTGAATTAGTATTTGAAGATTGGATTGAATGGTGAGCAGAGAACAGACTTAGTAATTAGGCTATAACCATTTCTTGAGTAGATTGGGTGACTTCTAGTTGATTAATCAGTTACTGAATGTTTATGCATATATTTTTCTTGATTACCTTTGAAATAACCAGACTTCCCTAGGTTGACAATTTATATTGAGCACTTTATTTCTGAATTAATAGGAAATTAAAGTGACCAACAATACACACAGAAACTGTTATACCTCAAATTGCCACACCATGTGTAAGTGAGGATCTACATGCTTCACCACCATGGAAAACATGATGTTTATTCCTCCTAAGGGTGTTAGGACCCTTCATTCTAATGTTGATCCCTTCCCTAGTCACACTTGGAAAAAACTCCAACAAGCAAGGGGTCGAAACCCACCTTAACCAACTCCAAAAATTACCTTACTAGAATTTTCACGCCCTGCATGCATATGGGGGAGCGAAAATTTCAAATTTTCGCGTTCTGGATGCCTATGGGGGAGCGAAAATTTCAATATTTTCACGTCTTGCTCAATTATAGGGGAGTGAAAATTTTGGTTTAGGCTTATCCCTTTGATTTTGGATCTTGGATCTCATGGAGATTTTCTTAGGATGAGGTACCCCTTCGAATCCCATCTCACGTTCCCTCCTTGGCATGGTTTAGATCCTTGATCCACATCTTATTCACTTAGATCCATCATTTTATCCTAGTGGTTGGCCTTACCAAAATCCTACTTAAGGAGGACCATCCATGAGCTAGGGGGGGTGATCTTGGAAACACCAAACTTATGATCCTATGAGTCTTGCAAGGGTGATGTTGGAGAGCTTGGAAGGAGGTGTTTCTACTTTGGACATCAAGGTATAACATTGTAATTAGCTTCTTTTGGCTTTCTTATCATTAATATAACTTAGCCGGTTCCTCTCATTTTCATGTCTTAACGATGAATGCATGAAATTGTCTATGTTTTTATAGTTAGATATTTGTTTATACATATATTTCTTTGGAGAAGGTGTTTTATTTCCTTTGTGAACAAGTTCATAAGTCCATAATCAAAGGCTGGAGCTGGAGAAACTAAGGAGCAGCAAGGACAACCATCAGAGTGAGGTATGCCATCTACCTACTTTGTATTTCCATAGCTTGTTAGCTAATGTGTGAGATAGATATAGGACTAGAGTTTCTATTTGTTTCCTCTCTATATTGGGTAAAGAACTAGGGGCCTTTTTTAATCCCAAGGGGATTTCTACCTATCAGTAGGGATATTTTATCACGGCAGAAATATTAGACATTTAGTTAATAATAAGTGTGTATTTGTATACTTCCTCTCTCCTTACTCGCCCTCTCCCTGAGAATCATACCATCTACCACCTCCATAAACCTCCCCTCCAACTCTAGATGGTCTTTCTCACCATGGCACGGGCCCTCTACTATAACATGTATGTGGATCATACATTAGGAATCATAAGTTCCCTGGGAAGTTACTGCAGCATTGCCACCCTCCCAACTTCTGGTAGTAGTGTGGCCTTATCGGTGCTAACCAGCATCTAGTTCCCAGTACCCTAATCCTAATACCAAGATCATTATACCCCAAGCATATTGAAAGGATATCCTAAACATCCTCCACCTGCACCCTCAAGGCACTATCCCTAGGCATCAGAAGTCCTACATAAACCTCCCTCCCGGTGAGTGTTCCTCTAACCGTGGAATTATGGAAGAATTCAAGAGTTGTTGGCATAGAGTTAATTGTTGAGCTTGTCCCCCAACCCATAATATACTTATAGTATCCATTCTCATTCATGGTTATGGGCTCCCATGAAATCACAGAATAACTAGCCTCATCGAGCTTATCTGAGTTGCTTACCTGGAACAACTTGCACTTACCAGAATGAATAATGATTAGTATCCATTTCTCAAGATAATAAGATATCATGAAATCAACCTTGAATCATGTTCTAAAAAGAATGTCATGCCACTAGTTCATATTGCATTACATTACATTATAAGCCCTTATCATGATAAGAAATGCCAAGTTAAACATCTAATACATTCAGAGGCTCCTTGCTATCATTACAAAATAACTGGTCATGATACTCTCATAAATTCGCTAAGCATATTATAAATATGTCATGCCAAGCTACCATAATTCAACATTAGTAATATCAACATGGAGTAATGACTCACATATCCATCTTCATATCAAATATGCATTTTGTGGGGAGCAGTAAAGATTAGCATGAAACGATAATATGTCATATACCAAATGTCTGATATAATCTCTTTTTCCTCACTAATACATGACAGAGCTGTAAAATACCATATTAAACCACAACATGATTTTATACCATTTATGTGCCAAATGTTATTTATCTCTAGATGCCATGACAAAGCTATTAAAATGCTAAATTAATATCATCATGAAATAATATCATTTTATGTTCCACACGTCATCTATCTTATAAAGCACCATAACATCATGAAGTAACATCTAGAAGTATCATATGCGCAACCTATGGCTATAAATCTCATGGATAGAAATAATAACATCAAATTTCACATTAATAATGCATGATCATGAACCACATATCTATAAGGAATCATTCTAAGAAACAACATGTAATAACACCATATCATGTATCACATAACTTACATTTTAAGATGCCATAAATAAAACTATAATTACCCATTTGAGTATCAACAATCAGCTTATCGTGTAGCTCATGTCCTATACATCTAGAAACTAAGTATCAACATGAAATATGCATCATGAAAATTGAGTAGCGACATGAAAAATTGGGTATCACCATGAAATATGCAACACATGTCCTCTAACTTCAGAAACAATAAGAAATTATAAAATACTAACTCAGTATCAACATGAAATATGTATCATATGCATGGGGGCTTCACTCACTAAACCGTTATCATAGCACGTTCGTTCGTGGCATATGAAACAATACCCCTAATTTTACTAAATATTGGAAAATACCTTCCAGAATCGTATTTTTTAACCCCCTCCCAATATGCCTTCCCAATTTAAAAAAACCCCTATTTTCAGTAGATATTGTATGTATCAATTTTTTCATTAACATTTTTTATACCCCTTTATATTTCTACCTAGTATATTGATATGATACCCCTCTTATGACCCACATGCATTCTACAATGCACCTTGCCTCTTTCGATGTATATTGTGGATGCACATTACTTCACCCACAATGCAATTACTCAACCACATATCATTATGATTTGCAACATCTAATGGTCTAATGAAGAGATAGGAGATCACTTCTTGTATGTCACTAGAGCCAATGCACATAGTACAACATTTAGATTGCATATTGCAATTCCCTAATCGCTGACTAAGCCTATTGTGGGCTAGGTATCCAAGCCCCCAAGGCCTGTAACAAGCTCTAGGAGGTTGACTAAATCTCCCAAGGCCTGTAATAGGTACGATTGGTTGGGTATTCAATCCCCCAAGGCCTATCGAGGGCCTATAACAAGCCCTGGAGGCTTAGAGCCTCCCAAGGCTATTCGTAACAACTGGCTGAGTGTTATTGGTAACAATTGGATGTCAATGATCACTGTCTCTTGACTATGATCGACTGGAAACTGAATTCACCATGAAACCCCTGGCCTCAAGCATGCCTCGAGACACAATTTCCTTGCATACTGGTAAGCTCGAGCATTGCCTCAACTCGATTTCTCATCCAGTTGTGATCCTACCATCTCCATTTGGTCGATATTTGTCAGCCCGCCCATATAAAAAAGACCCCAAAGTATTTTTGTATTGTTACAATAAATAAATAAAAACCTTTGCCCCTTAATATATAAGTAATATAATTTTTAGGTTTTCATGAATATTTAATACCGCAATATGAATGGACGTGATATTATATTTCCTTCTAGTTAATCCCCTGTGATCATATGTCTTCTAAGTCTAGATCTGTTAAATATTGACTGGATATCAACATGAATTGATAGAACCAATCCATGTGTCACAAGCTCAATTCTACTAAAAAAGGTAAGGAAACTCGCGACACATAGTGTCTACGTCCTCCCAAGTGGCTGACTCTGGACTATACTAATCTCATTCGACTCTAACTTGGTCAAGGATACGATTGCGTAGCTGTCAACTTTTGTGGTGCAGGAAACGATATGGTTCGACCTAGATGAACCCTTCCTTGGAAAGTTGCAATCCATCCAAGTTGAAAATGTGAGAGGGGTCAGTAATGTAATGTCTAAGCACATAAATATGAAATACATTATGCATTCTACACAAGTGGGGCGGCAGCTCAAGTTTGTAAGCAACATGACCGATTCATTTTACGATCTTAAATGTTGATGTATTTGTAACTTCGGAATGTATTTCATATATGTATATTGTATTCCTGTAGATATGTTATTATTCCTCTATACGGAAGTGTCATCATTTATATTGTAAGTGTCGTAACTTATACTTGATGGGTTATTAGACCACCTTGATGGGGTCGGCCCTGTATGAGTCATGTGGGTAAAAGGGTTATTAGACCACCCTAGTGGGGTTGGCCCTATCAGCATTATGTTAAGTGGTTAAGTTGAGGCCAACCTAGTAAGGTTATTAAGCAAGTCAAGTTAGTGTATAAATATAGTGCGGGAGGCACTCTATTTGATCATCCACTTTCTCACTTATACACTCACTGGAGAGTGGTGCACTAATGGAGGAGGAGAAGCTATTGCTAGGAGACTATCTTTATGCTTGGGTTATTGTATCATTGCTCTATCTATCTTTGAGGAAGTTATTGGGGTTTTTCACCTTCTTGGTTTTCTGCAAGGAAACTCTGTGTCTATTGTCTCTTGTGATTGCTTCTTGTGATTGATATGTTGCACATGTCATTCTCTCAAATAAGATCCTAGATCATATTGAATTGATGCTTAAAATCTAACATGGTATCAGAGCTAACCTGAGAAGAAGACGCTGTAGAGTTGCGGAAGCTAAGGATTCTTGTTTTTTGGGTTTCTCTACACAGGTCTTGAAAGGAAGGAGGCTAGATTGACTCTCCTCAACAAGGCGCATCTTTCTGTCGAAACAGAATTCAATTCTGAGCATTTTCAGATTTTGACCTAAAAATTAGGGTTTTGGAGAAAATTGGAATTTTTGGAATCTAAGTCCATCGTTAGATGCTCCTCACAAAAATCGAAGCTTAGAGCTTTTGATTGAACTTTTGGGTTGGGTGAAGCTCCAGGAAAATCAAACCCTAGTTTGGGGTCCTGTTGAGTGAAGCTGAAAATTAGGGTTTCTGCAAAAGTTGTAATTTCCTAAATCTGAGACCATGGCTGGAAGCTCCTCTAAAAAATTGAATTTTAGAGACCAAGATCGAACTTTTTGGTTTGGTGAAGCTCCGGGAAAATCAAACCCTAGTTTGGGGTCCTCTTAAGTGAAGCCAGAAATTAGGGTTTCAGCAAAAGTTGGAATTTCTGAAATCTGAGACCATGGCTGGAAGCGCCTCTGAAAAATCAAATTTTAGAGACCAAGTTCAAACTTTTTGGTTGGGTGAAGCTCCAGGAAAATCAAACCTTAATTTAGGGTCCTCCGTGGTGAATCCGGATATCTAAAAGGCAATTTTGAGGGGTGAAACTTTGCAGTTTTCAAATTCTGAGTATACCAGCTTGATCATCTCATCAAGGCTCATCTTTCTATCCTTTCAGAAGTTTGAATTTTTAGGGTTTCTCTAACATACCCTAATCCAGCACCACATCCAGTTTTAAGCAAATCAAGTGGTAAGACCTTATAACTTTTATATTTCCATTTGAAGTACTTCTTAAGATGTCTCACCACACCAAGCTTGAGGGTAAGATTGAAAGGGATGATAACTTCCGAACATGGAAGTATAGGATTGGGTTAATCCTAGAAGAGAATGAGTTGGACACTTACACAAGTGAAGAGGTTCCAGTTCCAAAGGGAGATGAGACTAAGGCTTCACACAAAAAGAACTTGGTCAAAGCCAAGAGAATCATTGTTGATTCTGTTAAGGACTATCTCATACCCCATGTGTCTTCCCTAAGGAGACCTAAGGAGATGTTTGATTCCTTGACCAAGCTATTTGAAGGGAAGAACATAAATCAGAAGATGACATTGCGGAATCAACTAAAGAACATCCAGATCCAAAATGCAGAGACCATACAGTCTTACTCTTCAAGGGTCTCCCAGATAAAAAGAACAACTTGAAGTTGTAGAGAATGGAGAAGTGGTAATGACCACTCTTAATGGCCTTCCTAGGTCATGGGATTCCTTCATCCAAGGAATTTGTGTTAGGAAGAAACTTATCTCATTCAGTAGGTTGGGGGAAGAATGCTCACAGGAAGAAGCTTAGATTGTAGCTCGAGAAGAAAAGATGGGCAATGAAGATCAAGCTCTCACAACACATACCAAGAAGGGGACACTTTTCCTCAGATTGTCCTAAGAACAAAAGGAACAACAACAACAACTACTACAAGCAATCTGACAGGTATGACTTATAGGTATGTTTTGAAATATGTTCATGATTAAGTTTATAATATGATTGTCTTCATGTTATTGAGTTTAGCAACAATGTTGTTTAATTTTAGACTTGTCTTATCACCCTAGTAAAAGTATGAATGCATGATAGAAGACATTCATTGATTAGGGTTATGACACCTATGATTGTATTATGATTGTACTAATGCACTATGGTGTTGTATGAGGATAATGTTATCCACTAACATGAAGGTACAAATCAAGTTCTAGATCAAGACCATGGTGACATGAAGACAGAGATTCATCCATAGTGATGGATCACATAGAAGCTATAAGGTATGTATATTTTTTGTTCTACAATGGTTAAGTTATGACTTACAGGTCATTGAAGAGAACAAGAAGACATTGCTAGGCATAACTAGAAAATATGATAACCAGGTATGTTTTCTTATATCAAGTTAGAATCCTACCATGTGTTGGGATCTTATACTTTTGTATGATTGATAATGATTATTCATGAAGTTAGAAATTTAAGTAATCAAGGGTTTATGCATATTATGTCTCTTACCTTGACTAATGATATGACTAACCAGAAGAGTCCTATGGTCAAATAAGAATATGCATGAGTAAAAGAAGTCTTCCCTGAAACCTTGAATACTAATGCTTATTATTTGTGTTTGAAATGTTCATGACTATACATGTTTAAGATTATTTTGTTTTGAGATTATACTAATTAATCTATGATTATGTATGAGATCTTGAGGATGGCATAATCATAACACTAGTGCACACTTAAGCATGCATAGTGGTCCAGGATGACTATAAGTTCAAGGGCAGGTAATCCAGGAAGCAAATATCAAGAGGGAGCACACTCCAGTAGTTCCTGCAAGGAAGTAAAGATTGAGAGGGAGTCCACCCAACAAACAAACAAAGATAAGTATTTGAATTATAATTTCTTATTGTTTAAATAATATTGTTCAATGATGTATATGCTTATGTTCCTAGACTTAGGTTGTGTATTATGCATATTAGAATAATTGCATTAATTAACAGTATACTACTAATATGCATGTGATGGGTAAGTGGCTTATGGCACTGTACAACATTCCATTGCTACATATCTAGAATGAAACCTCTTTTCTGACATGTTGGGAGTTGTGCACACTCTTAACAATGTTCTGGTAGAGATTGGAAGGCAGCTAGAAAGTTACAGGATATGGATAAATGTTGTATTGAAGCATTGGCTAAAATAATTGCATGACTGTATGGCATATTTCTTTATGTGTAAGAATTTGTTCTGAAAACTATGAGATGTTTATAATCATGCAATTTAACTTGTCTTGTAGGAAAGATTGTTAATTTTTGAGCATTAATTCAACATACTCTGGGATATTTACTAAGAGAATAATATGTACAACATATCAAACATATCAATCACAACAAGCAATCACATGAGACAATAGACACACAGAGTTTCCTAGGAAAACCAAGAAGGTGAAAAACCCAAATAACTTCCTCAGAGATAGATAGAGCAATGATACAAAACCCAAGCATAAGAGATAGTCTCCTAGCAGCAGCTTCTCCTCCTCCACAAGTGCGCCACTCTCTAATGAGTGTATAAGTGAGAAAGTGAATGATCAAATAGAGTGCCTCCCGCACTCTATTTATACATGACTTGACTTGCCTAATAACCTTACTAGGTCGGTCTCAACTTAATCACATAATATAATGCTGACAGGGCTGATCCCTAATAGGGAGGTCTAATAACCCTATGACCCACATGACTTATATTGGGCCGACCCCATAAAGGTGGTCTAATAACCCATCAAGTATAAGTTACGACACTTACAATATAAATGATGACACTTATGTATAGAGGAATAATAACATCTCTATAGGAATACAATATACATATATGAAATACATTCTGAAGTTACAAATACATCAACACTCCCTCTTAACTAGGAAGGTATTTCTCGACACATATCTGCTAGCACAAGTCTTCTTCTCTGGATCACCATCACTGGATCATCGTCATTCAATCATCGTCATCGTTGCTGCTGCTGCTATCTCAATCAATCTCTGATCTATTCATCTTAGGAAGTTCTACAGAGCCAGCCCTTTTTCATGCTGGATGTAGGCCCACCACCTATAGGTCTTCATCATTACTGGCCATACTATGGAATCACCAGGACTTATTATGTGCGTCAACAAAACCTCGCAAGAGCATCCTAGGACTGATTACGACTAGACAGCTCAACCTATCAGATCTCCCAGGACCTTTTACATGCCACTGCACAACCTGTCTACGGCCATAGAGTATCATCATGATACTCATGATCATACTGATCATAAAATCATTCACGAAACAAAACCCAGATGCACATCACACATCACTTACATTCACCGGCATGGGAAGACACACTTCAACCATCCGTGAAAGGATCAACACTTATATCTACACCATGGGAAGACACACTTCAACCATGCAAGAATGGCACAGCACTTATATTGTAGCCATGGGAAGACACACTTCAACCATGCTCGAATGGCCCAACACTTATATCGTAGCCATGGGAAGACACAATTCAACCATGCTCGAATGGCCCCATCACTTATATCGCAACCATGGGAAGACACACTTCAACCATGCTCAAATGGCTTCATCCCTTACATCTGCACCATGGGAGAACACATCTACCACCATGTGAGAATGGCTCCAGCAATTGCATCACGACCATGGGAGAACACATCTGCCACCATGTCGGAAAAGCCCAGCAACTGATGCATATACATATACATGATCCAACTGATCATATCAAGCATCCAACTGATGCATATACATATACATGATCCAACTGATCATATCAAGCATCCAACTTATGCATATACATATACATGATCCAACTGATCATATCAAGCAGTAACTGGAGCATCGTCCTGATGCTCATCACATAGTGCTTACATCCACAGCCATGGGAAGGATCCTCCTCTCACCATGCTTGGAATGGATCCTGTAGATGTGTCCCATCATTTCTTCCTCGAAGTATCTTCTATCTGAAGAACACCAAGCCTCTCTTTGAAGTACTCAAACTTCACTCTGGCTAGTGGTTTCGTCAACACATCTGCAACCTGCTCATCTGTCGCAACATACAGGAGATTCACTACTCCTCTCTGCATCATATATTTGATATAGTGATATTTGATCTCAATGTGCTTCGACTTGTCATGAAAGACTGGGTTCTCAAACAGCTTCACACAACTCTGGTTGTCACAAAAGATACCCGTAGCATCCAACGGGATATCAAATAACTCATACAGTAGCTTCCTAAGCCATATTGCCTTACAACTAGCCGAACAAGCTGCAACATACTCTGCTTCGGCTATACTCAGTGCTACGCAGGACTTATTCCTACTAAACCAAGAGATCACACTTGATCCCATACTGAAGCAACACCCCGAAGTGCTCTTCCTATCTGCAGCACTGCCTGCCCAATCTAAATCAACATAACCCTCCAGGTTAACCTTTTGATTCGCATCATACTTGAGCCCATAATCAACTGTACCCTTCAGGTACCTCAGAAATTGCTTTACAACAACCAGGTGAACACTTCTCAGATCTATCAGGAACTGGCTCAATGTGTTCACCACAAAGCAAATATCTGGTCTCATATTCATCAGGTACATCAAGGACCCAATCATCTAACGATACATAGTGGCATCAACTGGATCAGATGAAGTATCACACATAAGCTTCAGATTCATTGCCATAGGTCTGGCCACGGCCTTGCATTCCATCATCTCGAACCTCTTTAGGATCTCTACTGCATACTTCCCTTGTCCAAGGAAGATTCCATCTACACTTTGCCACACCTCCATGCCTAGGAAATAGTGCATCATGCCCAAGTCCTTCATCTCGAACTCAGTATTAAGCTTTTTCTTCATATCGGAAATCAATCTATCCTCACTTGTAATAAACAGGTCATCTACATACAAAAGTAGTATCACTGGATTGCCTTCCTCAACCTTGTAGTAAAGGTTGGAATCCACTTTACTCTTGGTAAAGCCCAAACTGGATAGAAAGCTGTTTATCCTCCCATACCAAGTCCTAGGAGCTTGCTTCAAGCCATACAAGGCTTTCTTCAATCTGCACAAATATGACTCTATGTCATGTGTCTCAAAACCAAGTGGCTGCTCCACATACACTTCCTCCTCGACTACACCATTCAAGAAAGCTGTCTTGACATCCATTTGGTGTATCTTCCATTTCATTACTGCAGCCAGAGAAAGTACTGATCTGATGGAAGTGTATCTGGCTACAAGAGCAAAAGTATCTTCATAGTCTATTCTCTCTTTTTGGGAGAAGCCACAAGCTACAAATCTCGCTTTGTATTTTTCTATGCTACCAACTGCAGCATGCTTGATCTTATAGATCCACTTGGAAGTCACAACAGACTTCTCTTTAGGTCTTGGGACCACATCCCAAACATCATTCTTCATGATCAACTAGTACTCTTCGATCATGGCATCCTTCCATTACTTCATCCCAAATCCTGGGAACTTCAGATTCTCCAATATCTTCAATAGATAGCTTTGTTGCTGGAACAAATGTTGTAGTCCTTATTTTGTAGGTGATGGTATACGATCTTTCCTACAAGACAAGTTAAATTGCATGATTAGAAACATCTCATAGTTTTCAGAACAAATTCTTACACATAAAGAAATTTGTCATACAGTCATGCAATTGTTTTAGCCAATGCTTCAATACAACATTTATCCATATCCCGTAACTTTCTAGATGCCTTCCAATCTCTACCAGAACATTGTTAGGAGTGTGCACAACTCCCAACATGTAAGCAAAGAGGTTTCATTCTAGATAAGTAGCAATGGAATGTTGTACAGTGCCATACACCACTTACCCATTACATGCATATTAGTAGTATATTGTTTATTAATGGAATTATTCTAATATGCATAATACACAACCTAAGTCTAGCAACATAAGCATATACATCATTGAACAATATTATTTAAAAAATAAGAATTGATAATTCAAATACTTATCTTTGTTTGTTTGCTCAATGGACTCCCTCTCAATCTTTGCTTCCTTGTAGGAACTACTGGAGTGTGCTCCCTCTTGATCTTTGCTTCCTGGATTACCTGTCCTTGAACTTATATCCATCCTCGATCACTATGCATGCTTACTAGTATCATCATTGTGTTATCCTCGAGATCTCATACATAATCATACATTCATTAGTATAATCTTAATACTATCAAAACACAATAATATTAAACATGTATAGTCATGATCATTTTAAACAAAGATAATAAGCATTAGTATTCAAGGTTTATATAGGACTTTTCTGGTTAGTCATATCATTAATCAAAGTAAAGAACATAATATGCATAAACCCTAGATTACTCAAACTTGTAACTTCAAGAGTAATCATTATCAATCATACAAAAGTATAAGATCCTTACATAGGGTAGGATTCTAACTTGATATAGGAAAAACATACCTGGTCATCATATTTGCTAGTTATGTCTAGCAATGTTTTCTTTTTCTCTTCAATGACTTGCATAACTCATAAGTTAACCATTGTAGAACCAAATTATACATACCTCTATGTGATCCATGACTATGGATGAGTCTTTGTCTTAATGTCACTATGGTCTTGATCTAGGACTTGATTTGTACCTTCATGTTAGCGGATATCATTCTCCTCATACAACACCACAGTGTATTAGTACAATCATAATACAATAATAAGTGTCATAAACCTAATCAATGAATGTCTTCTATCATGCATTCATACTTTTACTAGGGTGATACAGCAAGTCTAAAATTAAACAAGATTGTTACTAAACTCAATATCATCAAGACGATCATATTATAAACTTAATCATGAACAGATTTCAAAACATACTTGTGAGTCATACCTGTCAAATTGCTTGTAGTAGTTGTTGTTGTTGTTGTTCCTTTTGTTCTTAGGACAATCTGAGGAAAAGTGTCCTCTTCTTGGTGTGGGTTGTGACAGCTTGAACTTCATTCCCCATCTTTTCTTCTCGAGCTATAATTCGAGCTTCTTCCTGTGATCATTCTTCCCACAGCCTACTGAATGAGATAAGTTTATTCCTAGCACAAATTCCTTGGATGAAGGAATCCCATGATCTAGGAAGGCCGTTAAGGGTGGTCATTACCACTTCTCCATTCTCTATATCTTCTCTCATAGCTTCAGGTTGTTCTTTTATCTGGGAGACCCTTGAGAAATAAGACTGCATAGTCTTTGCATTCTGGATATTGATATTCTTCAATTGATTCCTCAAGGTCATCTCCCGATTTATGTTCTTCCCTTCAAATAACTTGGTCAAGGAATCAAACATCTCCTTGGGTGTCTTCAGAGATGACACATGTGGTATGAGATGGTCTTTGATAGAATCAACAATAATCCTCTTAGCCTTGACCAAGTTCTTCTTGTGTAAGGCCTTGGCCTCTTCTAGCTCTGGAACTGGAATCTCTTCACTTATGTAAGTGTCCAACTCATTCTCTTCTAGGATTAACCCAATCCTATACTTCTAGGCTTGGAAGTTATCATTCCCTTCAAGCTTATCCTCAAGCTTGGTGCGGTGGGACATTTTCAATGAGAAACTTCAAATGGAAATAAAATATTTAGGTCTTACCACTTGGTTCGTTGAAAAGTGGATTTGGAGCTGGATTAGGGTTTGTCAGAGAAACCCTAAAAATTCAAACTTTGAATTTCAAACTTATGAAATGATAGAAAGATGCGCCTTGATGAGCTGATCAAGCTGGTATACTCAGAATTTGAAAACTGCAAAGTTTCACCCCTCACAATTGCCTTTTAGATTTTCGGATTCACTAGGGAGGACCCTAAATTAGGGTTTCACTTTCCCAAAGCTTCACCCAACCAAAAATTTCAATCTTGGTCTCTAAAATTTGATTTTTCAAAGGAGCTTCCAGCCATGGTCTCAGATTTCAGAAATTCCAACTTTTGCAGAAAACCTAATTTATGGCTTCACTCGAGAGGACCCCAAACTAGGGTTTGATTTCCCCAGAGCTTCACCCAACCAAAAATTTCGATCCAAATCTCTAAACTTCGAGTTTTCTAAGTAGCTTCCAGCCATGGTCTCAGATTTCAGAAATTCCACTTTTTGTGGAAACCCTAATTTTTAGGGCCAAAACTGAAAGTGCTCGGAATTGAATTCTGATTGGACAGAAAGATGTGCCTTGTTGAGGAGAGTCAATATAGCCTCCTGCCTTTCAAGATATGTGGAGAGAAACCCAAAAAACAAGAATCCCTAGCTTCCACAACTGCATAGTGTCTTCTTCTCACGTTAGCTCTGATACCATGTTAATTTTTTAGCAATAATTCAACATACTCTAGGATCTTTACTGAGAAAATAACATGTATATCATATCAAGCATATCAATCACAAGAAGCAATCATATGAGACAATAGACACATAGAGCTTCCTTGGGGAAAACCAAGAAGGTGAAAAACCCTAATAACTTCCTCAAAGATAGATAGAGCAATGATACAAAACCCAAGCATAAGAGATAGTCTCCTAGTAGCAGCTTCTCCTCCTTCACAAGTGCGCCACTCTCCAATGAGTGTATAAGTGAGAAAGTGAATGATCAAATAGAGTGCGGGACGCACTCTATTTATACATGACTTGACTTGCCTAATAACCTTACTGGGTCGGCCTCAACTTAATCACATAATATAATGCTGACAGGGCCGACCCCCAATAGGGTAGTCTAATAACCCTTTCACCCACATGACTTATACAGAGCCGACCCCATCAAGGTGGTCTAATAACCCATCAAGTATAAGTTACGACACTTACAATATAAATGACGACACTTCTGTATAGAGGAATAATAACATCTGTATAGGAATACAATATACATATATGAAATACATTCAGAAGTTACAAATACATCAACAAAGATCGTATACCATCACCTACAAAAGAAGGACTAAAACATGTGTTCCAGCAACAAAGCTATCTATTGAAGATATTGAAGAATCTGAAGTTCCCAGGATTCGGGATGAAGTAATGGAAGAATGCCATGGTTGAGGAATACCAATCGATCATGAAGAATGATGTTTGGGATGTGGTCCCAAGACCAAATGGGAAGTCTGTTGTGACTCCCAAGTGGATCTATAAGATCAACCATGCTGTAGATGACAACATAGAGAAATATAAAGCAAGGTTTGTAGCTCGTGGCTTCTCCCAGAAAGAAGGGATTGATTATGAAGAGACTTTTGCTCGTGTGGACAGATACACTTCCATTAGATCAGTACTTGCTATGGCTGCAGCGATGAAATGGAAGGTACACCAGATGGATGTCAAGACAGCCTTCTTGAATGGTGTAGTTAAGAGGAAGTGTATGTGGAGTACCCACTCGGATTTGAGACACATGACAGAGAGACTCATGTGTGAAAACTGAAGAAAGCCCTGTATGGTTTGAAAAAGGCACCTAGGACCTAGTATGGCAGGATAGATAGCTTCCTATCCAGTTTGGGATTTACCAAGATTAAAGCGGATTCCAACCTTTACTACAAGGTTGAGGATGACCTGTTTGTTACAGGTGAGGATAGATTGATTGCTGATACGAAGAGGAAGCTTGTTGCTGAGTTCAAGATGAAGGAATTGGGTATGATGCACTACTTTCTAGGCATGGAGGTGTAGCAGAGTGTGGATGGTTGAAGTGTGTCTTCCTATGGCTATGGATATAAGTGCGATGCCATTCTGGCATGGTTGAAGTGTGTCTTCCCATGGCGTATATATAAGTGTTGAGCCTTTCACGAATGGTTGAAGTGTGTCTTCCCATGCCGATGAGTGTAAGTGCTGTGTGATGTGCATCTGGGCTGTGCTCTGTGGACTATGAGGTGATCTGAAGATGATGATGTGACAATAGGGTACACAGGTTTTGTAGAGGCATGTAACTAGTCTTGAGATGCTCTTGCAGGTTTTGCAAAGGCAGTGTAATCAATCCTGGGAGATCTTGCAGGTTTTGCAGAGGCAGTGTAATGAGTCCTGAGGTGTGCCTACTTGATGGCTTGCTCGCAGAGATGATGAAGACCTACATGGAGGCCATGCCTACATCCAGTATGAAAAAGGACTAGCTCTGTAGAACTTCCTATGACAAGTAGATTGGAGATAGATTAAGATAGCAATAGTAGTGATGATGACGATGATGTGGTGACAATGATCTAGTGACGATGATCCAGAGAAGAAGACTTGTGCTAGCAGATCTATGTCAAGAAATACCTTCCTAGTTAAGAGGGAGTGTTGAAGTATTTGTAACTTCGGAATGTATTTCATATATGTATATTGTATTCCTATAGAGATGTTATTATTGCTCTATACAGAAGTGTCGTCATTTATATTGTAAGTGTCGTAACTTATACTTGATGGATTATTAGACCACCTTGATGGGGTCGGCCCTGTATGAGTCATGTGGGTAAAAGGGTTATTAGACCACCCTAGTGGGGTCGGCCCTGTCAACATTATGTTAGGTGGTTAAGTTGAGGCCGACCTAGTAAGGTTATTAGGCAAGTCAAGTTAGTATATAAATAGAGTGCAGGAGGCACTCTATTCGATCATTCACTTTCTCACTTATACACTCATTAGAGAGTGGCGCACTAATGGAGGAGGAGAAGCTGCTACTAGGATACTATCTCTTATGCTTGGGTTATTGTATCATTGTTCTATCTATCTCTGAGGAAGTTATTGGGGTTTTTCACCTTCTTGGCTTTCCCCAAGGATACTCTGTGTCTATTGTCTCTTGTGATTGATATGTTGTACATGTTATTCTCTCATATAAGATCCTAGATCATATTGAATTGATGCTCAAAAATTAACATTAAATGGTACTACAAATCTTGGGACGAGTTTGGCCCCTTTGCCAAATTTAAAGGGACTCTTCATGGGTCTCACTCAAAAAAACACCATTCTCCTCTCCTCGTAGCTTTTATCAATATGTTTAGAATCAGCGTAACTTTTCTGACGATCACAGGCTTCCTTAAGCCTTTGTTTAATGGTGACCATCTGCTCCTACATCTCTTGAAGCAATTCAATACCTATCATGACCCAATCCTCCAGACTATCCCACCTAAGAGGGGTTCGACAAGGCCTACCATACAAAACTTCACACAAGGAAGCACCAAGGGAGATATGGTAATTGTTATTGTAAGCAAACTCAACCAGTGGGAGTTACCTCTCCCATTGACTCTATTGGTCCATGACATACATTCTCAACATATCTTCCATTACTTGGTTAACTCTCTCTTTCTGAACATCAGTTTTTGGATGATATGCAGTGCTAAAATTCAATTTAGCACTCAAGGACTCTTGGAGGATTTTCCAAAACCCAGAGGTGAATTGAGAATCTCTATCAAAAATAATTTTATGAGGGATTCTGTCCACACGAACTATTTCTCGGAGAAAAAACTGAGTGATAGTAGGTGCATCAAAGGTACATTTTACTGGAATAAAATGAGCACTCTTAGTCGGTTTTTCCACCACAACCATAATGAAATCATGCCTTTGTGGGGTGGTTGGTATACGAGTCACAAAGTCCATAGATATCACTTCCCACTTAGTTTATAGTATCTAATGAGGTTGAAGAAATCCTCTTGGGTGGTAGTGTTTGACCTTAACTTGTTGGAATTCTAAATAATGTGCCACATAATGTGCTATATCCTTCTTCATTCCTGGCCAGAATAATTCTCTTTCTAGACCTTCGTACATCTTTTTAACTCCTGGGTGAGCTGAGTATGGTGCTCGATGTGTTTCATCCATTACTAGCCTCCGAACTTCGCCGGTGGTTGGTACATACACCTTTTCCCTTATTCTAAGGAATCCATCCCCCTCCAATGAGTACCCTTCAAACCTTGGGGAGGTTGACTTCCCCTTTGACTGTGCAGCTTGAATTTGATGGTACCAAGGGCCATTTTAGATGGAATTTAATCTTATCCTTAAGCTCCATTTTGGCTGCTACCAAAGCATGTATACGAGGTCTTCTACTTAGCGCATCCTCTACCTTGTTCTCCTTCCCCTTTATAAAGGAGATTCTAAAGTCATACTCACTAAACAGTTCATTCCAACATCTTTGGCATGCATTAAGATCCTTTCGGGTGAATATGTATTCAAGGCTTCGATGATCTATTTTTAGCTCGAATTGGCGCCCTACTAAGTAATGTCTCCACAACTTGAGAGACATCACCACCGCAGCCAATTCTATATCGTGAGTGGCATAATTGATCTCATAGATTTTGAGTCTACGAGAAGCATAGGCAATGACTCCCTATTTTTGCATTAAGGTTGTGCCTAAACCTTCTCCTCATGCATACGTTCAAACCAAAAAATCATTATCCATGTCCGAAACCTTGAGGATTGGGGAACTAGTTAGACATTTCTTCATCTCATTAAATTCTTCATTGCATTTACTTGTCCATTCAAATTTGACCTCTTTTTTCCGTAAGGTGGTAATAGGTCCCGCGATTTTACAGAACCCTTCCATGAACCTCCTACAATAGCTTTCCAATCTCATAAAGCTGCGAACTTCCTTGGCATTTGTAGGGGTCGTCCAACTTAATATATAATCAATCTTCCCTGAGTCTACTGAGATTCGGTCGCCACTGATTATGTTCCGGAAATATCTAGATCGCTTTGTACAAGTGTTCCTTGATGACATTTTGATCTACTCCAGCAATGAACAAGAGCACCAAGAGCACTTAAGACTCACACTTCAATGCCTTAGAAAACATAAACTATTCAGGAAATTGTCCAAATGCTCCTTCTTCCAGAAATTAGGGGTTAATGGAGAATTTCCTATCTTTGAAATTTTGAATTTCAAAGACAACACCGAGGAATTACATGTGCTGATGAATATAATGAATGTAAAGTCAAAATTAAGGGGGACTATTGAAGAGTAATTTCTCCTCCTACAACATGATGTATGTATGTAGAAATTTAATGCACATAGGTAGGATATTTTGTAATGCAAGGTTTATAGTATCCTGTTTTTTTTAGTCATTAATTTGAAGAAGAGCTCTATGTTCTTGTTTTTCATACCTACTTGCTTTTGGCTTCTGCTTCCATTGTTTGACATTTCACACATGATTTTTGTATATATGTTACCTAAGGTATTAATTAAGCTCTTTTGACATGACCTAAAATATTTAAAGTTCACATGATTGTCACCTTTATTCTAAATTTATCAACATGACATGTTTTGCAACTTTATTAAGTTATGTCATTTTCTAAAACTCCTTTGGAGTAAAGGTTTTCTTGACAATATCATGGAGTATAATGTTTTCTTTCATGAGTGATGCACATACATAAACAAAACTTTTAAGAGGGATTACTTTCTTCTTTAACAAATGGTGGGAGGGTAACTTTTGGAGATTATTGGTCAATGTCAATAAATATTTAATTACAAAATTTAGGTGGGTTCCTTTCAATCACATCATACAATGTTTTTTTTTAAAAGATAATAAATTTATTTTTGATATATTAATGAATAAGGTTAGCATTTGTTTTGCAGAAATGAACCATCGCCACTTATGGAGAATTTAGATCAAGTTGCAGTCCCAAGTATTATTAGATCGTCGATGCACCATCTCATCAAAACAGTGATGAAGAACACCTCAAAATTCTTGCTAGGTGTAGATGCCATTGAGATTGTTCTATCCTATGATACGTCACGCTACCTGATAAAGGAGTCACTGTGTCACTAGATCATTGGGATTTGATGCGAACCCCAGTCCGACCCACTGCTAAATAACTTTAAACTTGCTTCCATGCAAGGATTCAGAATAGGGATTATACCGAAAGATTGTGAGGGTTTGGCGTCCATTATGCAATATGCTAGTAAAAATTAGGTCACGATTATCCTATTCATTGGGGGTCACATTTTCTGAGGCGTGAAAATATTAACCAACAATTACCACATGAATTTTCCACATTTCTAGCCTAGGAGATTCACAATTTCCCAGTGAGAAGAAAGTTTTCCACTGGGGTAACTAGCTGTCAATGTGATCACTGCTAGATTGCATAAATTCACTGCCATGTTTGCCAACATTATTGAGGAAAATCACAGTTTGAAGAGGTTTGTTACATGGAATGTCAATGAACGTGAATTTTAGTTGCCACATTGATTCATGGTTACACTAAGTCGCTAGAGGCTCCAATAAGATCATGGATGGGGTATAACATTGCCATGTGTGGTCATTTTATATTGAATCTTAAACCCTATGCCTTTATAGTAGAAAAAGGATAATGCCTCATTTTTCCAAGGATCCCAAGACCGATCCATTTGCTAGACTGCATAGTCTGGGCTATCGATCCACCAAACCACCGAGGCATCTCCACATCGAGGGAATAAAAAGCTACCAAATCACAAATTATTTGGAACACACTCAACATCAGTTATGGGAAACATTAATTTACTGCAATCACCACACGATGAAGAAGATGCAGATCACCAATACTGGTGCACAAGGGAAGACATACTTCTACCATGCCATCGAGCTAGTGATCCACCGAGTCACTAATGAACTAGCTCATTGAAACACCACCAGAATACACAAGATTACAGCTCTGGGTTGACTGTGATTTAGGGTTATAAAGTTTCCATCCATTTGTGAGGTGTCTACCATATCATGAAAAGTGCATTAAACAAGATATTGCCACAGCATCACCATTCAAGTTAGCACCAAGATCAAAGGTTCAGAACCCTAATTTGCTACCACATGTTAAGTTGAGAAATATTCCACCAGAATGACACTTGGATTTATTGCCACCTAAATGAAAGAGACTGCCATCAATTCAATTCACCAAATCATCCAAAATTGCAAAGGAATCCATGTCAAGTTGATTGAAAAATCCAGAAACTGTCAAAAGAAAAAAAAAGCCTATTGAAATAGTCTTGAACGTTAAAATATTCAACTAGGATATGATAATGAATTAGATATTATATTTATTTATAATTGTGATTTTTTTTGTTTGGGTATATTTTTATTAATTTGTGAGTATATTTGGGTTGGAGGTTTGTGATGAAAAAAATATATATTATGAAGAAATAAGTCATTTTACTATATTTATGTGGATAAGTGTTTTTATTTTAAAATCTCGGGTGGATTAGGGTCTATGCTTTTCTAGGATTGTAAAAGGATGGGACAAGTGTATTGTCCAGATTGATTATATGGCGGTTGTTCAAATTTAGAAATAAACAATTATATGAAAAAAATAAAAAATAAGTGATAGCTTATAAATGGATAACTAGTAGTTAATGCATGGATAACTAGCATCCATGAATAAATGGTAGTTGATGAATGGTTGATGCATGAATGCATAGATAACTAGTAAAAATCTAAAGATAACTTATGATAACACTTAATTTGTGAACATGTTTCACTATGCCATTATTCTAATAAACTACAAAATCCACATATAAGCAGTTTTACATTATCACATTCCATGAAGAATTTTCACCTGTGTGGGAAAGGAAGTGAGACCGCCAAATCGCACAAATGGATGCACAATGTCGAGGAGCTTGAAAGACTATGATGCGAAGCCATCGAAAGGAGTTTATCATTTTTTTTAAATTTTTATTGTTTTGTTTTAATTCCGATTTAGTTTGTTATTTTTAGATTGTAGTATAAATATAGTTTTAATTATATTTGATTTTTGTCTTGTTTCAAAACCTTTTTTTAAAGTTTTGTTTATAATTTGTTTGATCTTTGATTGCATATTTAAAATTATAAGCGGATTGGAATAAAATCAACTAAGCGAACGAGACTAATGAAATGGAGAGCATCTCATTTAAAATGAAGAAAATGAGGATTATAACCTAGAGGCGGCAAAACAATCTACATGTCTACTTTATTGAGTTCCCAATCCTGTGCAAGTCGATTGACTTCAAAAAGCGGATGTTAGATATCTCTAGATCATATACTAGAGTCTGTGCTACTAGTGGATTTGTAAGCAGATTTTTATGCAGTCAATAAAACACCAGCAATAGGAATAGTTCACCGCAGTCAATGATAGTAAATGTTTAAACTCCATGCACCACACTTCTTGGGAGCTTAGCACAAGAGTCTATGGTTTCCATGAGTTTACTTCAATAGTTACCACTATTCAAGATCAATATTCACGTTATATACACGGGTCGTATTCACACAGAGATACCGTAATACATGCACATACCAGTATTCATCATTGTCTTCACACCAGTCTCGCTTGGAGAGAATGCAGAGAACCCACACCCAAAAATTACGGTTTTTGCTTTAATTGTGAAGGCATGCCTAACAAAACCAACAAAAACTCCAATATTCAGATACTACTCCACATTGGAGGTGAAATGCAACTTTTGTTGGAAATATGTATTTATCGAGGTAAAATGCAACTTTTGTTGGAAATATGTATTTATGAGCTCATAGCTTATCTAACTGTGACCATTAAATTAGTAAGAATTCTTAGGTAAGAATTAATTTTAAGTCGGTTGTTATGAAACTCTATAAGTAGAAGCAGATAGTTGAAACCATAGTAGCAAGATTCGAGTACGGATTCTAATACAATTTGGAAAGGATGCCAAAAAAATACGTAACAAAAACATCAAGTACGACTAAAACACGGGAGTAGACATCTTATAAATACAAAAAACATACAATTTTAATTTTGAAAAAATAAGATTATATATAATATAATCATTCCAAATTTTCACATCTCATTCATTATTCATTGAAAACTTAAAAAATAAAAATTAAAACTACACAAATCTATTTTTATATAAAATGACATAAAAGAATGAGAATAAAAAAACTACATAAATTTATTTTTTGATAAATAATAAATACTAAAAAATAAAATTAAAATAGCAATTACATATAAAATAAAACTTAAATAAAAAAAATACATGTAATAGTAATAACTCGATAGTAATAAGGCACATTATTTTTTGTTCAAATGATGGTAAATTCATTTTTTTTATTATTCACAATTTTTTTTTTATTTCATGGATGGTAAATTTATAAGAATTTGAAAAAGTATATCATCTCGAATGTTCACCGTATTTTTAACCTGAGTCGAATTTCCGTAAAAGATAAAAGTAAAAACTCATTTCCATGTATTGAGGGGTTGCGCCGTTTACTATGGTAAATAAACAAGTCTATAGTTTTATGTTTCATTCTCAAGAATGTTGAATATTGCGACTGCACATCTTCTCCAGATTTACTTGTGTGAAGGTTGTTTACATTTATGCCGTGTAAAAGAAATCAAGATTTCCATTCCATGTAGTTCACCATAGTAAAAGTTCTATTTTAACGAGTAACTTGGCGTAAGATGTTTTAGTTGTTATGCCTTCGAAAAAATATTTCGTGATAAAGCTTGTTTAAGCGATGCACAAAGTATTTGTGAAGTCCGGGAAGAAATGTATTGCGAAATTAACTCGACATTTATGTGAAGTTCAACTGGAGCAAAGAAAAAGAAGTTTGTCACTGAGTGCGCAGTTCAAATCCTCTTGAGTGGGCGGTGTGCTTTTCCCTTGAACTTGGAGGAAAAAAATAAGCACTCACTCCAACTCCATCTTCAACGCACATGTCGAACATGATCTCCACATAGTCTCTATATAAGTGTCCATGCAAGTCTCAAACTTCGACGCAACTTTTCAATGTGGAAATTTACCAATGCACTTCAACAATGAGCAAACGTTGTATCTGTAAGAATTCTTACTTGTGCTATGATGAGATTCTGCAATGAGTGGATAAAGGTGGAAAATTGGAGCAAGTCCTTGTGGGGTCATACAAAGGTAATGCAGAGTTGATGGTTGATATGATGAATTCACCAAACGTTTGAGAGAAATATACACAAGACATGTCCAAAAGATGAAATATAATGTTTCAATAGGAATCATATAAACCAGGGATATCACATCCTAGTTGAGAGAGCATTCAAATCGAGAGAAATGGATTAGGGTTTATGATATGCAAAGAGGATTATAACCTACGGTGATTCAGGTTACAGATTTATCACCCCTATGCATCGAAGTGTATTGTCAAACTGGGGAGATTGCTATGAAATTATTGCAAATCGTTGTGAACTTATTTTTATACCCTTGAACTAGATAGAGCACGCATGGAGGGATCGAATCCCTGATCAGTTACTTGTTTTTCTGCTCTCGGGAATATTTCTGATTAAAATATCCAGCAAACCTTATCAAAGATGATTGAGGAAGTGATCTTTATTTTCGAAATTACCGCTTCAAGAAATGGGACAAAGAACAAAGGGAACCCTAAACCTATCTTTATAGCTAGACTCTCGGTTGGTTGAGACTAACCACCGTTCAATCAATTCTAAGGAAATAATTAGTAAGTGACAAACAAACAATTTATGGGAGCGATTTCGTTTATTTTGAATATTTCCCATGTTGCATCTATGCATGCGTTTCTCCTTTTGCGTGGCTCCATGGTACAGATTGGCACGATATCGTTGAGGTGGAGGAGGAAAATCAATAGGTGATGAAAATAAAATTTGCAAAGTAACAGATGTCTAATAAAGACGACCGGGATGACAGAAGTATAATAGCAAATCCGAAGACCTGTGCAAACAATTAACGCAGTAATCATTCCGCACTGGAGAAAGATGCATAGAGAGTTATAACATTTCAGAAGAATCCAGGAAATAAGCACTAAGAGCACGTCCCTTACGAAGGGGAGCAGAACATTAAAGAGGCCATAATAATAAAAATGACAGTTTGACAAAGTGCAAGAGGGCAGTTTTTGATAAAGTTTGCAATACACAGAATATGAACATAGAGCAGAAACAAAAAGGGCATATTGATTGCCTTTTCATTATTAAGCTCACATATATATAGTTTCACATAACACCAAAACCACTGGCTAATACTATGGGCCATTGTAAACCATGGGTCGACTAATGACCTAGTCAACAACTAACTCAACTAACTTAGGACCATTGACTCAACTAACTAACCAACTTAGGACCATTGAGATTACAACTCTTAACACACCCCCTTAATCTCAAGTGGGATGGTGTGGTTAGCACTATCAATGTCTAAGTGTTGTGCCTACTTGTCTATGTCTTAGCTAGGCATACATAGCATTCAAATAAACTTAATCTTTACTTTCTTCTTTGATGTGTACTTGAACTGCTTCTTCTTTGTCTTGTTGAACTTGATGGTAAGTAGGTGTTATTCAGCATCTTCTTTGTCTTCTGCACAATAACCAGTATTATTTCTTTTCATTGGTTCTGGAACATAGTGGACGTCTTCTTCTTCTTCTGTTTCAACATACTATATGTTGCTGTCCATTTTACCTGCACACTCAAAATTGTTGTCAGAAAAACGATACATATATTTCAGCTCTTCTTGGATAGCATTCATATCTTCTTCTTCTTCTATTTCAACAGTAGCTACATCATCATTCTTAATGACTGTTGCATCTTGTGCACAATGTGCATCCTTCACTACTTCCTCAAAAACTGTGGGCTGATAGGGAAATAGAACATACTCATAATGCTCATCAATAATGGGAGTCTTCTCATATAGCTCCCTCAAACTTCTGGTTTTCTGGTTCTATGATGAACTGGCCGCTGCAACTTCTATGCTTCTATCAACTGTCTCTTTCTCTGAGAGACTACCACTCACATCACTAGGGACTTCAACATTGACATGTTGACTGCCATCAAAAAACAGAGCTAGTTCAATAAGATTTGTTGAGCTTACTTGATCATTGGCTGCATCATAAACACAGTCTTCTTGGCTGTCTCCCATTTCACTCTGGGATTCCTGGTTCTTCTTCACTAAACTATGCTTCATCTTCTTCTACAAGTTCCTCTTCACTGAACACTGCTTCATCTTCTTCTATATCAGGTTCTTCTTCACTGAACTCTACTTTCAATATACCCCAAGCTTCTCTAGGAGTAGAAGCATCTGAAATGTTATGAAAGATCGAATAGTCTATACCATTTTGTATGATACTTAAGGCAACAACTTGCCTTCTTTCCTTTTGATACTCTGTCAAATTCTCAAATGCAACTAGGTCTATAGGATCATTCTCAGCTACAAAATGTCACAGATCTTGTGACCTTAATAGATCCCTAATTTTAAAGGACCATAAATCATAATTATCTCTATCAAAGATTTTCCATGAACCTATTGAGGTTAACAAATTTCTTACCTCTTCGATTTCTTATGGTAGCTCTTCTAGCACCATCTTCGATCTTCTTGGTTTTCTTCAATATCTGTGGTCCTTCAGTCTTCAGATCTTCTCTTCCCTGTTGCTACAGAGGGTCTTCTTGGATCGATCTCTGCAAGACTCAATCTTCTGCAATCAAAGCTGGAACGTTGTCCAATATTTTGGCTCAGCGTCAGCAATATTTCTCTTAAAAAAATAGATGTACTCCGAGATCTGGTTGTTCAGCATTGGATCTGAGATCGGCTTCATGATCATGCTTGCCATGGAGTATGACAGCTGTTAAACTGATCGTCGCACTTTACCACTGAGCAAGCTTGCGACAATCGTCGCAGTTTTCCTTCAACCAAGGTGCGACACCGTCGCACTTTTCCTTCAGGTAGGGTGTGACAGCCTCCCTCAGGGATGAAATTTTTTATTTTTTATTTTGCCCAAAAAAAATTTATTTTTATTTTTTTCATGGAAAAAAAATGTTTCCTTGTCACAGCCCGAGTGTTTCTCTCCGTCTGTGCTGCAACTTCTAGTTGTGCGTGTATGCTCTCCAGCTTCTGAAAAGGCTTACCCAAAAAACAAGATGGAAGGATCGGGTCGTTAGCTCTAATACCATGATAAAGTTTGCAATACACAGAACATGAACATAGAGAAGAAACACAAAGGGCATATTGATTGCCTTTTCATTATTAAGCTCACATATATATAGTTTCACATAACACCAAAACCACTGGCTAATACTATGGGCCAGTCTAAACCATGGGTCAACTAATGACCTAGTCAACAACTAACTTAGGACCATTGACTCAACTAACTAACCAACTAAGGACCATTGACTCAACTAACTAACCAACTAAGAACCATTGAGATTACAACTCTTCACAGTTTTTGGGTAAAATTAAAAAAACTATTGGGTTCTTTATTGTTTGGTAAAATGGGTTCTCAAAGAACAACTTAACAGATTCGCTCATAATGGCTACCTCTGTTTAAATAATATAATTGTCTAGAAAAATAAGGAATGGGCCATAAGTAACCTGTGCATATTGTTGTTTTTATTTTGCATATGTTTCAATTGTTTGGTGAATTATGAACATGCATGGGAATATGAATGATCCACCAGCAGGAGATAGTTTTAGCAACTCTACTATGGAGGTTGGTATGAAGCACCCTGAGATTAGATACGGATCAGTGGTATCATTTACCTTTACTCGTAGGTTGTAATCACCATCGACAGATTACTCCCGGGTAGTCCTTTATTTATAATTTGTGATCCACTTCTTAGCCTTTTAAGAAAGTCATGGAATTGATTTATATTTTTAGGACCTATCTCTCATATTTCTTAGAAATCTTCATGAACCGAGTTCCCCTTTATAATATCTGCAAGTTCAAACTCCAAGAAATATGCATATCATCCAAAATGTATTGCAGATCCAATTGCAGACTATCTTCCTTTGCAGATCTAACTTAAATCATGCAAGATAATCTAAATAACCGTTATAACTTTGAGAAGTTCATATCTATTAAATATACCTATTAATACTATGAAAACACCCATTATTCTGATCAATCAGAATCAAGCACTCACTCAACAAATCTATAGAATTTCCCCTTAGGTCTAAGTGTTTGAATCGGGCTTTGATATTAGATGTAGAACCTAAAATTTGTAAATAACCAATAATATATAAAATTTCAAAATACATGCCATAAGATCTGAGGGAATTAGTTACATACATGATTAGATGACCTGGTGGTTTCCTTGATAGCTCCAATGTTTGCCACTGGAGGTGGGTGGATGACCCTCCACCCAACCAACCCCCAGCCAATGGTTGAGGCCCCCGAGCCCCCAGCAATTAACCCTAAGCCAAGGTTTTCTTGCTTTATTTCCTCTTGTTGTTAGCCTCCCTCTTCCCTTCTCTCCCCAAATCTCTCATCCCTCAAAGCCAAAAGACCTCTCTCTCTTCTTGTCTTCCTCCTTTTATTTCCCCCTTCTTCCTTTGTCTCAATTTCTTGTTTAATTGAACTATCCTTATGCAAAATTTTCTTTCCATTACTTCTTTTTCATGTTTATTTTTATTACTTTAGATTATATTATATTATATTAAATATTCCATACATTCATATATGAGGGTTGTTACATACTCCCCCCCTTAAGTAAACTTCGTCCTGAAGTTATAATCCTCAAGCAATAAATACAATACTTATTCAATAAATCCAATATAGGTAGCTAGCACTATTGTGAAGACAAGAGATTTATATGTGTGGCCATCACATAGAAATCTCTAACGAACACTAATACAATCAAGCACCTTAAGTTATGTGTCTAGTATGCAACAATAACAACAATTATGCATCATACACACAGAAACATTAGACATTTAATTAATAATAAGTGTGTATTTGTATACTTCCTCTCTCCTTACTCACCCTCTCCCTAAGAGTCATACCATCCACCACCTCCATAAACCTCCCAACTCTGGATGGTCCCACTCGCCATGGCACGGGCCCTATACTATAAATTCTCCGCGGATCATATAGTAGGAATCATAATTTCCCCGGGAAGTTACCGCGACATTTCCACCCTCGAGTTGTTACATATGTGGGCCCTGTTTTTTGGAAAAAAAATTACTTGATCCTAAACTTTTTACTTTTTTTGCTATGGGTTTGTAGATCCATTAGTAAACTATTGATGGGTTTTGTTATTAGTGAGAAATTTATGGTTTTATTCACTATATCTTCTGTATCTTATCTTTTGTATTATGGCATTAGGGTTTAGTTTCTTGATTCACCATTATGAGTTCTGAAGTAACTTATGTTCCTAAATTAGTTGGTACCACTAACTATCTCTCTTGAAAGAGAAAGATTATTGGCATTCTTAGGAGTAAGAATCTATGGCTTTAGTTAAAGGTGAACAAATTAAACCCATCAATGCTAAAGACTTATCAATATGGTAAGATCGAATTGATCAAGCAAGAGGATTCATTGGACAAACTATTTCAGATAGTTTACAAATATATATTGAGGGATCAGGATAAACCAAATGAAGTACGCAAAACATTATCTTCTTTATTTGATAAAAGCGATGATGTTTATGCTTACTATATTCAAAATAAAATCCATGAGTTAGATCCTAAATATTTTAATAGAATAGTCATTTCTTGTTGAAATTAAAACCTATAATGAAAAGTTAAATAATTGTGGTACCAATTACAAGAAAAATGATAATGCTCTTACTATTCTTGTAGAAAAAAAGTTACTCTCTTCAATAGATATGTTCATCCAAACTAGGATTAGAGCCATTGATATTTCTAAAGGTACTATGAAACCAACATTTGAATATTTTTGTGAAGGTTTGATATGTGAGAAAGATAGATTAATTGCTTCACGTCAATTATCTAATACTAAATATCTCATGTCACATAGTAAAAATAATCCTAATAGATTTTTTAACAAAAACCCTAAATCACATATTAAAGGATCAAACCCTGAAATTATGATGATGCTTCTAAGAAGGTATCTAATAAAAATAAAGTGTATAATCCTTGTATGTATTCTGGAAAAACCAACCACCGTGAAAATATTTGCTTAAATTCAACTATGGATTGAATTCAACAATAGATTGAAGTCATTAATGTTAATATTATTAATGGATTGAAGTCAACCTTGGATTGAAGTCAAAGTTGAAGTCAACCATAGATTGAACTCAACCTTGGATTGAAGTCATCCTTCAAGTTAACCATAGATTGAAGTCAACCTTGGATTGAAGTTAACCTTGAAGTCAACCTTAAATTTAAGTTGACCATGTATTGAAGTCAACCATGAAATATTATTATCTATTGATTGAAGTCAACCATGGTTCAAACTCAACCTTGCTTAAAAGTCAATTATGGGTTGCAGTCAAGCATGGTTCAAAGTCAGATTGAAGTCAAACATGGTTCAAAGTCAATTTTGCTTAAAAGTAAACTATGGATTGCATTAAACCATGGTTCAAATTCAATGAACCACTTTTAAAAATGTGGTTGTGAAGTTTCTTAATATGGTCAAACAATTGTTGGCCATGTTCTCTCACTTATGTCAACCATGGTCAACGTCAATCATGTTCTCCTCGTTATGTCAACAATGACGCACTAAATTCAACCATGATTAAGAAATGGTCAACCATGGTTCTTTAACGCCAACTATGGATTAAAGTCAACCATGCCAAAACATGGTATAAATAATTGTACTTATATATATATTTTAATTTTTATTTATTAATTTTTATTATTTATTTTCTATGCTTTCATTTATTATTTTTTAATAATAATAATAATAATGCACAATTCCTTCCCCACGTGTCGATCATCAACTAACACAACCACATTTTTAAAAGTGTTTGATATACGCTGATATTTAATAATAATAATACCCCGCATGTTGGTCATCAATAGCACAACCACATTTTTAAAAGTGGTTTATATACACCAATCGGCGTATATCAACTACTTTTAAAAATGTGGTTATGCTAGTGAGGATGATCATACCCTAGATTTTGTACATTACCCAAACATAGAGATAGAATGGAAAGGATGTCTAAACATCATATTTAACCAAGATGAGCCACTAGATGCCAAATTTAATATCAACATTGTGTTTTGATTAATCTAGTTTCATTGTTTGTCTTATTTAATGCACATGTAATTTATTGTAACATTTTATTTAAATTTTCTAATTATTGTTGTCTATTAATTTGTTTATATTCTTACAGATGTTGGGGAGGTTCCTCCCGATATGGACTAGGATATGGTAGAGGTAAATGAGTTAGCTCAAGTATAGAGACTTGGATTGAAATGAAATTCGTATCATAGATTCCATTAGAAGATGGTGGGTCAATTATTTGAATTGATGGTACAACCTGGAGTGAGCCTTGTACGAGTTACCCAGATCATACATGAACCAAATATTGCTAGTATATGGGAGACTATTCCACGTGATATGATGCTATAAATTAATCATGTGGTTGATGCAATTAGATTATTACAGAGGAGGAGGGATCGCCATCACCATCAACATTGTTCTTCTTATTCATCTAATGAATATGTTGTTTCTCCACCTCCTCCATCCCATCCTCCTCCTCCCCCTCCTCCACTAGCGAACCGACCACTGCCTACCCCTCCATAGTTCAACTTGTGAAAATTCTTTCATAGGTGGATCTCCAACAGCAAAACTAACCTCACAAGTTTACATAGATATACAAGAAAATAGAGAAGAAATAATGTGAAAAGACACAAGAAAATTGGAACTCAATTGAAATACTTTCCATGCATCTAATAATCAGCAATGTGAATACATTTATAATAAATCCTCAATGGATAAATTAATGAGCCTTAAGAGGTATTTGGAATCCACACATGTGGCAGGATTATCTTGGAAGATTCACTCAACTAGACATGAGACCTAGTTACAACTATGATGAAATAGCATGCTAACTGATGGTAGGTGGCAGTTAATTGATGGTAGGTGGAAGTTAACTGATGTTAGTTGGATTGGAGGGTTCATTAGTGAGTTAACTAGCTATTGGTAGACCAAAAGGGTGCATTAGGGAGTTATAAGCTCAAAAATAGCAAAGAGAGAATATTAGAAGGGCACATGAGTGAGTTAACTACCAGTGGTCTTCGGTGATGAAATCAATGAAGGTGCTCGGGATCCCTAAATTTAAGGAGGCCCCTAAAATTTCAGAAAATGACTCAACATCTCCAAAAAATCATGCATCAGTGGATAATAAGGCTAAATATAACAAATCAATATATGGTGATAATCACAATGATGAGAAGTATGCACTAGGAAGTCAACTAGGATGTCTATGCAATAGGAAAATCAAAACGGTTTTATGGCTAATGTCTAGATGGGTAGTTTATGTTCTAACCCCCCCTCCCCCCCTTAAGCCTAATTTATGTGAGGAAAATAAGAATTAGGGCCTTGGTAGCAAATACCAAAGGTCACCCTTTACAAAATGTTTTTATTTGTTTTTGTTAACCAAGGAAAGAAGGAAAACCCAGTGGGAAAAAAACCTCCCCTCAAAAAAGGACATGACACAAAGAAAAAGGTCTTCACAATGTCTTCTTATTCACTTGAATGAATATGTTGTAGATGCCTTGATCATGCACAAATTTTTCAATGCAATGTAGACAAAAAACAAGTGTAGGATCCCCTTTGGACTCAACTTCTGCTGATGAAGGAGCATCAAATGAATGCTTCTTGATGTGAACACATACATAATCAGATCTGAAAATAAACCAAATATGGACAATATATATGTGCACTCTCCTATCTGCAATGCATCAATGAACTCATCATAATCAATGACATGTGCAGCTGCATAATGGACAAGGTACCCATGTATCTTCTTCTCAAACTAATTGATCACCTTCCTAACTTCACAATGGAGCTTATGAGGCTCCGAAATAGAAAAATATGAATCATATGGAGCATCAATCATAAATGGTGAAGTGTATCCATGAGCAAGTAGGATCACATAAAGAAAAGATTGTGCCGTAGAATTATATTGATTGTTGAGTGAACCTAAAGGGTCTTTAGACAGTTTAACCATGAAATTTGAACCGAAAAAATGTGAGATCAGGTCCAAATATGTGCAATATCAGTCTAAACAGATCCAAATTGATGGCATCCCAACAATTGAAATATATGAAATACTGGAATGCAATTCAAACGAATGACATAGTTTTGGAAACCAAGAGTTTGTCAACTAATGCACTTGGGGGTTGAAGAGTCTTTTCTGAATCTAATGTTGGGAAGTATGAATGTGTGCAACATACAACTTGCTTATCAACTTCTGAATCAGATTCATAGATTTGATAGGAATAATTCGAATCGACTTGAAAATATCTTTCAGAAGGCAAGTCAGAAACATGTGAAAAAACACAAGGATTGAGAGGTGGTTCTGGTGGACTGACTGGAGATTCTTCCAAAGAAGGGATTGAGATTTCCGATTCTGATATATCAGAATGTGCATCTAAATTAGAAATATCAAAATCATAAGAAAGTGGATTTACACGAGCACTCAAAGCATAAAAATGATTACCTTCATGAGTAGCATTGAGACAAAGTTCTTGGTGAGCAACAATATTTTTTGGTTCTTTGTTTCTTGTGAGATCGAGAACATCAATGTTATGCCTTTTGAGAAATTGAGTCATGATGTCCAATTTATTCTACAAGATTTCTCAGAATGGAAACCTTTGATGCAATAAGAACATTCGGATCCCCCTTTCTTGTTCTTCTTCTTGGAATTGGAACCTTCATCAGTTGAATTGGAACCCTCATCATCTAACAACTTCTTTTCTTTCAATTTTTGCTTTCCTTTATCATTATTCGCTCCATAAGATGCAAGTGAAATGTACTTGGAGGATTTCAAATCTCCCATACGAACCAACTTGTCTTGCTCTTTGGTGAGAGACTCTATGAATGCACTTAACAATGACATTTTCCAATTCGGAACTGCTTGCTTGGTTGCATAGAATGTTGAGACAAATACTAAGTACTGACGAACTAGTTTTGAGAGGATGGAAAGAATGAGCTTCTCTTCTTTCTTCTCAATCCCACATTGCTTGAGCTGAAGCACTAGTGATTTGAAATTTGAGATGAAATATTGCATAGTGATGAAATTGCTTGGACTCAATGAGATCAACTCATTCTTCAATAGATGACCTCTTAGCTCATCTTTCTTTCCAAAGAGGGACTCAAGCTTGGTCCACACATTATTTGAAGTTGTTAAACCATCAAGATGAAGAAAAAGATCTTGGGAGATACTAAGACAAATCAAACCATAAGATTCATCCAATCTATTAAACCACTTAGCTTTCTCAACAACATAATTTGGTTCATTTTCTAGTGCCATGGTGACTCTGTAGAGACCCTTACTTCGAATTAGGACCTACATTTTTTCATTCCATTTGAAATAATTGAATGTAGTCATGATCACGTCTTGAATCTAATCCATGCTTTGCTAATGTGCTCCTAGTGAGACAATAACTTGCAAAAAACACTAAAAAAACTAGAAGAAATTTGTATATCAACATACTCAATATCTACTTCAAAAATGAGCACATTCGGGAGTGCCTCACACCTGGGTAGACTGCAAAGGATTGCTCCAATGGCTTCAAGGTTTTTTCCCCAATGATTTACGTGGAAAATCCGCAGCTTCTGGTGCATCAATGGATGTATCTGAGATGAACTACATAGGTGGTAGGCTCTGATACCATGTGAAAATTATTTCACAGGTGGATCTCCAGCAGCAAAACTAACCTCACAAGTTTTACATAGATCTACGAGAAAATAAAGAATAAATAATGTGAAAAGACACAAGAATATTGGAACTCAATTGAAATACTTTCCATGCATTTAATAATCAGCAGTGTGTATACATTTATAATACATCCTCAATGGATAAATTCATGATCCTCAAGAGGAAGTTGGAATCCACACAATTGGAAGGATTATCTTAGAAGATTCACTCAACTAGACATGAGACCTAGTTGCATGTCTAATCAACTTCGATGAAATTGAAGTCTAATTGATGGTAGGTGGTAGTTACCCAATGGTAGGTGGCTTGGAGGGTGCATTAATCAGTTAACTGGGTGTTGGTAAACAAAAAGGGCACATTAGGGAGTTAGAGGCTAAAAAATAGAAAAGAGAGAATCTTAGGAGGGTGCATGAGTGAGTTAAATACCAGTGATCTACGGTGATGAAATCAAGGAAGGTGCTCAAGATCCCTAAATTTAAGGAGGCCCCTAAAATTTAGGAAACTAACTCAACATGTCCTAAAAATCATGCATCAGTGGATAATGAGGCTAAAGATGAAAAATCAATATCCGGTGATAACCACAATGATGAGAAGTATGAAGTAGGAATTCAATTAGGGTGTCTAGGCAATAGGAAAATAAAAAAGGTTTTATGGATAATGTATAGATGGGTAATTTATGTTCTAACACAACTAACTACCCTCTCCTCTCACCAGTATGATCAACCACCATCTCCTCCTCCATTAGCTAACTGACCATGATATCTTCCTCCACAAGCCGATTGACTACCCTCTCCTCCTCCACAACTCGATGAACCGCCCTCTCCTCCTCATGCACCCAACCAACCATCATCTCCTCCACTAGTTGATAGACCACCATCTCCTCCTCCAATAGCCAACCAATCAATTGTGACACCCACTACATTCATTACTACTATAGACAATATAGTTGCATTAGGTGATATAGGTTCTAGTAGAGAGTTATACCACTTGCTTCATTGTACGTATTTATATGGTGGAGGTATTGATTATTTTAGCTCTAGTGGTGGACTAACTAATTTAAAAGTTATGTGTGTGTGTGTGTGTGACTTGAAATGTATATTTGACATATATATTACTTACGCTATTATCATTCATATATGTAATGCATTTTCATATCATGTTGATGCCAATGTTGTTTTAATAATAATATATATTGTGTCTATCTTAATGACTTATCTTAATAATAATTTCTCCATTCTTTAATTAATATTGAGCAATATAACTCATTCAAATTTTAGATGAAATATTTGACATATTCTTAGCTATAATCCCTCCATTGTGTTTCAACTAACTAAAATGATTTAAAAACATCAAAAATATTCTTAGCTATAATCTTACAAACAATATTTATTTATAACCTTGGATAAAACATTTAGACCAAATCTAACAATATTTAGTACTAATAGTAAATGATTTTATTTGTCAACGAAGAGTTACACATTATATATAATGTAACTCACAAACTTTTCTTGAATTGTAACTTATATGATAGTAAAACACATTTATTAATGAAATAGGATTATAGGTTATGGAGAACAAAATTTTATATTAAATTTGGTTAAATTATATTTCTATTTATTTGATGGCTTAATTCACTTGGAATTATAGTAAGCATCAATAGTTAAAGTAGATGAAACAAATGGAGGGATCTTCATACATTGCAGGAATGATTTCTAAAGTCAACTATGGATTGGGGTCAACCATGTTTCAAATTCATTCAACCACTTTTAAAAATGTGGTTGTCGATTGAAGCCAACCATGGTTCAAAGTCAACCTTAGATTGAAGTCAAAATTTCTAATATGATTAATAAGTTGAAGTCAACCATTGGATTGAAGTCAACCTTGGATTGAATTCAAACTCGGATTGAAATCACTCATTGATTGAAGTCAATATTGGATTGAAGTCAACCATGGATTAAGGTCAACCTTGGATTAAAGTCGACCATGTGTCGAAGTCGACCATGCATTGAAGTTGACCATGCATTGAAGTCAACCTTGAAGTCAACCATGGATAAAGGTAAACCTTGGATTGAATTCAACCTTGAATTCAACCTTGTATTGAATTCAACCATGGATTGAATTCAATCTTTGATTGAAGTCAACCAATCCATGTCAACCTTGGATTGTAGTCAACAATGGATTGAAGTCAACCATGAACTGTTATTATCTATGGATTGAATTCAACCATGGTTCAACATCAACCTTGCTTAAAAGTCAATTATGGTTTGAATTCAAATATGGATTGAATTCAACCATGGTTTAAAGTCAACCTTGCTTAAAATTCAACTATGGATTGAAGTCAACTATGGATTGAGGTCAACCTTATATTGAAGTCAACATTGGTAAATAGTCAATTATGGATTGAATTCAACCGTGGATTAAATTCAAGTATGGTTTGAAGTTAACCTTGCTTAAAAGTGATCTATGGACTAAATTCAACCATGTATCGAAGTCAACCTTGCTTAAAAGTCAACTATCGATTGAATTCAACCTTGGATTGGAGTCAATCAACCACTTTTTAAAATGTGGTTGTGGATTGAGGTCAAACATGGCCACACATTTAAAGTGGTTGAAGTCAACCTTAGATTGACGTCAACCTTGGATTGAAGTCTATGGACTAAATTCAACCTTTGATTGAAGTCAACCCTTCTTAAAAGTCAACTGTGGATTGAAGTCAATCATTATTCAAAGTTAATCAACCACTTTTAAAAATGTGGCTATGGATTGAGGTTAACCATGGTTCAAAGTCAACTTTGGATTGAAGTCAACCATTGATTAAATTCAACTATGGATTGAAGTCAACCATGTATTGAAGTCATTAATGTTAATATTATTAATGGATTGAAGTCAACCATTTGATTAAAGACAACCTTGGATTGAAGTCATCCTTCAAGTTAACCATGGATTGAAGTCAACCTTGGATTCAAGTTAACCTTGAAGCCAACGTTGAATTTAAGTCAATCTTGGATTGAAATCGACCATGGATTGAAGTCAACCATGAACTATTATTATCTATTGATTGAAGTCAACCATGGTTCAAACTCAACCTTGCTTAAAAATCAACTATGGGTTGAAGTCAAGCATGGTTCAAAGTTAACTATGGATTGAAGTCAAGCATGATTCAAAGTCAACTTCACTTAAAATTCAACTATGGATTGAAGTAAACCATGGTTCAAAGTCAATCAACCACTTTTTAAAATGTGGTTGTGACATTTCTTAATATGGTCGAACAATTGTTGGCCATGTTCTCCCAGTTATGTCAACCATGGTCAACATCAATCATGTTCTCCTATTTATGTTAACAACGATGTACTAAATTCAACCATGCCTAACCAATGGTCAACCATGGTTCAAATTCTACCTTGGTTTAATGTCAACTATGGATGAAAGTCAACCATGTGGAAACATGGTATAAATAATTGAACTTATATTTTTATTAATTGTTTAATTTTTATTTATTTATGTATTATCTATTTATTTATATTATTTATTTTCTATGTTTTCATTTATAATTTTTTAATAATAATAATTCACAATTCCTTCCCCGCATGCTAGTCATCAACTAGCACAACCACATTTTTAAAAGTGGTTGACATACGTTGATCGACATATATCAACCACTTTTAAATGTGTGGCCATGATAGTTGATATACGTCGATCGGTGTATATCAACCACTTTTTAAAATGTGGTTGTGCTAGTGAGAATGATCATACCCTGGATCTTGTACATTACCCATACATAGAGATAGAATGGCAAGGATGTATAAACATCATATTTAAAAAGGATGAGCCACTAGATGCCAAATTTAATATCAACATTATGTTTTGATTAATCTAGTTCCATTGTTTGTTTTATTTAATGCACAAGTAATGTATTGTAACATTTTATTTAAATTGTCTAATTATTGTTGTCTATTAATTTGCTTATATTAGCACATATGTTGGGGAGGTTCCTCCCGAATTGGACTAGGATATGGTAGAGGTAAATGAGTTACCTCAAGTATAGAGACTTGGCATGTAATGCAAGCCATATCATAGATTCCATTAGAAGATGGTGGATCAATTATTTGAATTAATGGTCCAAACTAGAGTGAGCCTTGTACGAGTTACCTAGATCATACAGGAACCAAAGGTTGCTAGTGTATGGGATTTTACTCCACGTTATATGATGTTATAAGTGAATAATTTTTTTGATGCAATTAGATTATTAGAGAGGAGGAGGGATCACCATCACCATCAACATTGTTCTTCTTATTCATCTAATGAAGATGTTGATTCTCCACCTCCTCCACCCCATCCTCCTCTTCCTCCTCCTCCACTAGCGAACCGACCACTCCCTACTCCTCCATAGGTCAACTAAATACCCTCTCCTCTAACCAAGATGACCAACCACCATCTCCTCCTCCATTAGCTAACCGACCACCATATCCTCCTCCCTAAGCCAATTGACCACCCTCTCCTCCTCCACAAGCCGATGAACCATCCTCTCCTCCTCATGTACCCAACCAACGATCATTTCCTCCATTGGAAATTCGACCACCATCTCCTCCTCCAATCGCCAACCAATAAATTGTGACACCCACTGCATCCATTACTACTGTAAACAAGATGGTTGCATTAGGTGATATAGGTTCTAGTAAGGAGTTATACCACTTGCTTCATTGTACATATTGATATGGTGGAGGTATTGATTCTTTTAGCTCTAGTGGTGGACTAACCTAATTTAGAATTTATGTGTGTGTGTGTGTGTGGGAGAGAGAGAGAGAGAGAGAGAGAGATGAAATGTATATTTGACATATATATTACTTATATGTGAAGAACCTACAATAATTAATTAATGAAAACACATGAAATAGCAGAAATAATAGAACTCAGAATCACTTTTATATTAATCGCAAGCCACTTCGAGGGGGAAACCTCCTTTGAGAAAGCTCAATACAAATAACTTCACGGTGCCTTCATTGGTCTCAACACAAACTTATATACTAAGTCTAAGCGCCAATACCATGGGTCATTACCATGTGTCAGTACAAACCATGGGCCAATACAAAATATGGATCAACAATTACTACGGGACGACTTACAAAGCATATGCGTCCAACAACAATAATACAAACTATGGATCAACAAATACTACGGGATGACTTACAAAGCATATGCGTCCAACAACAATATACTAACAAAGTAAATAGAAGGGTTGACATGGGTTCCTATTATCTCCTCTCTCTTAGAAAAAGATTTGTCCTCAAAGATTTAGATGTGGAAATTGATTCAGAATCTGAAGGAGTGGTTCCCCTATAGCATCCTCAGGTTGCATTCCGGCCCACTAACACCTTTTGAGTTTCAGGGAGGATTGCTTGGAAGGCTGTAGATGAAGAAGGACCATATCAGCTGCGTGAAAAGTGGGCTTAGAACGGTGCTGATCAGCTTGTTGTGTCAGTCAAATTCTTGCCATGTGAAGATTGTCCTACAGAATGAGAAGAATCTAATCGCGGTTTCGAAGAACTGAGTCAATTTTCTGAACTGGGGAGCTCCTAAGCGTGTATGGAAAGAGAACTGGCGGTGCATGTCCATAAACAACTTCATATGGTGTCCTTTTAGATGTGGTATTGTACCACTGGAGCGCTTCTAGGAAATCCATAGAAATAGCTGTCCACATTTGTGTAGGGATGGGCAAGGGTTCGAGTAGTCCCGAAAGGAGTGTCGTTTCACCCTTGTTGACCTGGAAAGTATCACACTCAACCACCATCTGGTGAATTTTCATTTTCAGTCCCTGCCAAAAGAAGTTACATTATTCCCCGTCATAGGTTTTGAGGAACCTAGAGTGCCCTGCCGATGAAGAAGCATGGAGTTCATAGAAGAGATAGCCCTATTGAATAGATTGTAACCAATTTGGAACAAGCATAGAAATAGCTGTAAGAGAAACTGGGTCATCAAATTGGCAAGAAGGAGCATCTGCCACCATATTATCCTTGCCCTTCTTGTAAGTGATCGCATAGTCATAACCCATGAGTTGGATAACCCATTTCCGGTGTGCTGGTGAGGAGACCCGTTGTTCCAGAAAATGTTCCAGACTTTGGAGATCAGTTTTGATGTAGAAATAATTTCCTAATAGGGATGGCTGCCACTTCTGTACTGCATCCAAAATAACCATCATTTCCTACTGAGATGTAGATGCAGCTAAATGCTTACCGGAAAGGTCTCTTGAAGGTGGCAAGCCCACTGGTGCAACAAAGACACCTGCATATCTATCCAAGGAAGTAGTGGAGACCATTGGTGGGTGCATCTGAATGGAATGGAGCTGAGCGATAACACCATGTGAATTTTTCTTAAGGATCTTTTCTAGGTGATGTGAACTGATGATGTGGAGAGACCCTGGTTGTAAGCCCATAAATTTGTGTTGTGTCCCATTGACTGAAAATTGCATCCAAATTTCAGCAAAATCCCATAAGATGGGGCCAAGTGTGCATAACCATTGAATGCCCAAAACCACATCACATCTACCTAAGGACAAGGAAAACATGTCAGAGTGCAGGTTATAGTCTTCAAGAGAGATACGCACATTGTGACACTTTCCCTTGCAAGGTAAGGTGCCCCCATTGGCAACCATGACTTCAAATTTGGAGCAAGGTCGGATAAAACAATTAGCATGTTTGGCGATCTGAGGGTCAATGAAGTTATGAGTGTTGCCAGAATCAATGAGTATTGTGAGAGGAAGCTTCTTGAAGTAACCCCTGACCCGCATTGTTTGGGGGGTGGTGACATCGAATAAAGCATGGAGAGATATCTCTGGGTGGTCTTCGTGAGATGGGAAGTCAATAGGTGGCTCCTGAATGTCGACCTGATCATCCAGTGTATCTGGAGATTCTTCACCAACTTCAGAGGTGGGTGGAGAATCCACATCCAAGAGATGGAGCTTTTGTTGAACACATCTATGTCCCCAAGTGAATTTTTCATCACAATTATAACAAAACCCTTTTTCTCTGCGTGCCTGCATCTCTGTTTCGGACAAATGCTTGATAAGAGTTGGTCGAGGGGTTGGCAGGATGGGAGGTCATTCATAACCCATATTTCGAAAGGGAACAAAAGTGGGTTTGGAGAGTTGTTGGGCGGCAATCTTGTCTTCGTCCAACTTAGTCAATCCTAGGGCTTCCATCATTGTGTCATTAGAGAAATTTTGAGGTCAAAAAATGGCCTCAAAACAAATAAAATGTACTATAAAAAACAACCAATCACATTCTAGTAGATGACATCATCCCCCTTGGTGAGGTGGCATTGCATGAGTTAAGAATGCTTATTTGTCAAATTTTCTATGGTGAATGAAAACACATAGTTAACCAAGGTAGTGGTGTAAGTACTTTTAAGTCATAAAGTAAAGTACTCATAATGATAGTCTTTTCATAAAATAATATTATTGTCATTTTCAAGTAAAGTACTCATAATTAATGTCTTTTCACACTTTCTCATAAAATAATATTATTGTCATTTTCAAGTGAAGTACTCTTAATTCATAAAGAAAGTCCTTTCACATTTTTTTATAAAATAATATATTATCATTTTTATGTTTTTAATTTTAAATTATATATTCACTCAATTCTATTTAATAACATAATGTCAAACTAATAAAGAATAATAATAGATTTAATAATAATAATAATAATAATAATAATAATAATAATAATGCAATGTGGATTATAATAATATTATTAACATTTTACATGTAAATAAATTCTCAATTAAATTATATTATATTAAATTCATGAGAAAAGTACTAAATATAAAAAGTCAACATAAAATTAAAAAAATAGCTCTTAAAAATATTTTTTATTATTTAATTTCATTTGCAAGTTCAAGACAAATAAATGCTAAAGGACAATAAATTTTTGGGAATTTACAATTAATCTTAGTCACATCAATGTAGACTTATTTTATTAATTTTATTTCTAGTGAATTTTGAAAAGCAACTCAACCATGGTTATTTATATTGTGCATAGAAAATAGTGTGGGAGGTGACTTGTCATATATACCTACCCCATAAAACCCCCAATTCATAATATTTTAATATATCTCATATTTTTGTAGTACATCTCTTAGGAGGCCATTTTTTGACCTCAAAATCTCTCTAATGTGGGACAGAACATTTTGGCCTCTGGATGGATTTCATCCTTAAGACCACTGATAAAACAACTCCTGTAGAATTCATCAGACAATCCTTCTGTGTGGTTGGCTAGTTTCTCAAATTCTGTCTGATACTCTTTCACAGTGCCAATTTGACGAAGTTTATTGAGTGCTCCAGTGAAGTCATCAAAAGCACTAGGACCAACTCGTTGCAAAAGAAGTTGGCAAAACTCTGTCCATTTTGGCTTGTCATGAGCCTTGATGTACCAACGGTACCATTGAAGGGCTTCATGTTCCAAATGAAATGATGCAAGTGGAAATTTTTGGACATCAAAAGTATCATGCAGATTGAAATACTGTTCTGCACGATAGATCCATCCAGTCGGATCAATACCATTCAAGTGAGGAAATTCAAGCTTCGTACCATGGAAAGTGCTGGAAGAAGAGAACCCATTGGCTACAGAATATTCTTGCTGTCGGTTATTGTTCATGGCTAAATGCTGAAGATGGGGGTTGAGAGATTTTTCATCAAGATCTTGGAGTTTGGTTTGGATGGTTGCAATTGCTTCCTCCATGGTTTTTGGTCCTGCGCGGGTGACAACCATAACCAAGGTTTTTTTTTGGAGGGGGGGGGGGGGGGGAATGGACAGAAAAACACAAACACAAGCCTATATAGTAAAGGGAAATTTGGATTTGGGAAAAACTCAGATGGGTAATTGGGGTTTGCCTAGGTTTTGGACACTTTTGGATGGACAGGGAAGCAAAAAATGGGGATTTCAGAAACGGGGTGAAAGAATGAGAAAATTTTTCAAAGAGGGACAAAGAAGCAGAAATAGGGAATGAACACGGTGGAAAAATTTGGAGGTGAGTGGGTGAAAATTGAAGAAGTTATGGCAAACTCTAAAAATAGACAAATGTGAGATTTCTGGCTTTGAGAAGTAGAATTTAAGATCGGGTCCTCAGGAATGAAATATGCAGAATGAGATTGCAGGGGTGTCTGGGAAGTTTCAAGGGAAACTGAGTTAAAACAAGGGAGATATGGCAAAAAAAGGGAATTTTATACTCTTTTTTTCAGGAATGGATCTGGAACAGCGCAAGCACGGAAGGGATCGGAAACAGATAGATCTGTAATGGTGCAGAAGGGATCAGCAACAGATGGATCTGAAACGACGCTGAATGGATAAAAAATGGTCGAATCTGAAACGGATTTCAGAATAGATCTGAAACGGCTGGATCTGGAACGACTGTCAGAATGGATCTGAAATGGTTGGATATGAAACAGCTCGGAATGGATCTGAAATGGCACAGAAGTGATCGAAAACAGTTCAGGTGAAAATAGATATGGACCCCAGGTATGTGTGGCTTCCTATCAGATCAGGGGATTCACTCGGCCACCAATGTTATCTGAAGGCTTGCATATTGGTGCAGTACCCCTCACTCCACAGCTCAGGTAAAACTTATAACCGCTTTGCTACAAACGATAGCTCTTGGTTTACCTCACGAGTGGGAACTAGTCAATCAAGTAGGGGTCATTGCCCTTTTCGATGGCAGGTCCTCTCAATGGGCCAGCTACTTCAGGTTTCATGTGGTACTCCTCACAATGATTTTTTGAGCTTATGCCCAAGTACTTCCCTTGGTTTACCTCACGGGTGGGAACGAGTCAATCAGGTAGGGGTCGTTTCCCTTTTCGCTGGTAGGTCCTCTCAATGGGCCAACTACTTCGGGGTTCCTGTGGTACTCCTCACAGTGAGTTTTAGGGATTATTCCCAAGCACTTCCCATAGTTAAATGGATAGGGATTATTCCCAGATCCGAAGCTGCGACAGATGAAAAAAAAAAATTTGGCAGAAATTTCACCCAGCGAGCCCAATAAAGCGCTATGATACTAGATGTGAAGAACCTGCAATAATTAATTAATGAAAACACACGAAATAGTGGAAATAATAGAACTCATAATCACTTTTATATTGATCGTAGGCCACTTCGAGGGGGCAACTTCTTTTGAGCAAGCTCAATACAAATAACTTCACGGTGCCTTCATTGGTCTCAACCCAAACTTATATACTAAGTCTAAGCGCCAATACCATGGGTCAATACCATGTGTCAATACAAACCATGGGCCAATACAAAATACGGATGAACAATTACTACGGGGTGACTTACAAAACATATGCGTCCAACAACAATAATACAAACTATGGATCAACAAATACTACGGGATGACTTACAAAGCATATGTGTCCAACAAAAATATATTGACAAAGTAAATAGAAGGGTTGACATGGGTTCCTAACATTATCGTATTATCATTCATATATATGATGCATTTTCATATCATGTTGATGTGTTTTAATAATAATATGTATTGTGTCTATTCTAATCACTTATGTTATTAATACTTTCCCTGTTCTTAAATTAAAATTGAGCAATATAACTCATTCAAATTTTAGATGACATATTTGACATGTTCGATATGTATATTTTATAAATATATTGATTTTGATATTAGTGTTCATGTATATTATGTCTTTTCATATCACATTGATGTTGATGAACTGTTTATAAAATGTATTGTGTATGTTGATGATTAACATCATTAATGAATTCTCTATTTCAAAAAAAAAATTGATATGCATCCATGATATAATCTAGAGATTCTATATAATGTTAAGATGTTGTGATTACTAAAGTTTATATTCATACTCTTTTCCTGCTATCACTAAAGTTTACTTGATTGTGAAAATAATGAATAACATGTTTTTGTGACTACTAAAGTTTATATTCATACTCTTCATTTGAATGTTAATTGAATAGTTTAATTTCAATATATTCCTTAATTAATTTAGTAAAATTTTGATTTCATCAAAATAAATATGATATTTAGCTTTCTCAAAATGTCTTACAATAATAGATTTAGACATGCTAAGTTGAATGTAAATACTTTCAAATTGAATAACAAATTTTATGGCCAATGGCATGGACATTGTTGAGATATTTCATTTTTCATTACATACTATGTATATATCAAGCCTTGAGATAAAACAGAGAGGGTGCAAAATATTAAATAGATAAACATACTACACGTTTTTTATTTTTTAACAAAGAGTTATGAATTATATATAATATAAATTACAACGTTTAATTTAATTATAATCGATATGAAAATAAAAAACATTTATTAATGAAATAGGATTATAGGTTATGGACAACAATTGTATTCTAAATTAGAACTTTGTTTAGATATAATTTATTTTTGATTGCATGTTATTTCTATATCAAACCTTGGGATAAAATGGAGAGGGTACTCTTCAAGTAAGTTAGAGTTTTTTAATCAAACCTTCCATACAATCACAAAATATTAGATAGATAAACACAATACATTTAGATTGAGTTTTAACCAACTAAAATGGTTTTAAAAACATCCAAAGTATTCTTAGCTATAATCTTACAAACAATATTTATTTGTAACCTTTGATAAAACATTTAGAACAAATGTAGCAATATTTAGTACTAATAGTAAATGATTTCATTTGTCAACTAAGAGTTACACATTATATATAATGCAATTCACAACATTTTCTTGAATTATAACTTATATGATAATAAAACACATTTATTAATGAAATAGGATTATAGGTTATGGAGAACAACATTGTATACTAAATTTGGTTAAATTATATTTCTATTATTGGATGGCTTAATTCACATGCAATTATAGTAAGCATCAATAGTTAAAGTGGATGAAACAAATGGAGGGATCCTCGTACATTGTAGGAATGATTTCTAATATATGGCATTGTTTGCTTCAGGCTCTTGTTTGTAGGGTCCATCCATGAAAATGATTGTTGTGATGACTAACCAACTAGTGTTATTGTGGTTTGTGGATTTTATTGTGCATGTAATGGAAGAAAGGAATGACGGTTATAAAACAAAACTCCCCATTTCATGCAATATGTATTTTTATTTTTCCATGTTTGGGATATAGTATTCTTAGGATCCATTTGTCAACTTCTTCAACTCTCTTCATCTCCCCTCTACTCTCCCTTGCTAGGATTTTCTCTTCATATGGGGTGGAATTCTTCCTCACAATGACTTTTAGTATTGGGTGAACATTCTTTGAATTCTACAATTTTATCTAACTAAATCCTTTCCCTGATAACATCTTCATTCCTATTGGGTTTCCCCCCTTGGACCAAAATTTGTAGGTTTTGGGGGAGTCATTCTAAGAAATGTATCCTTTGGTGAAGACAGTATCTCCACATTGTCTACTTTTCTATTAGTTGGATCTTCCACCCTTCGAAAGGAAGCTTAACTTGGGCTTTAATCACCATGGAAAATTGAGGTGATGGGAAACACATGAAAAGAATTACGGGTAGATTTTCATAGCTCGAAGTCAAGTTAAAATCAATGGAAGAAAAGGCCACTACCTTCAATAAATGCCAATATTTGACAAAATGTTTCTCACGGTGAAGACTGGGTTAAGACATAGTAGGATTATATCAAGGATAAGGAGATTGATACAGAGATGGAACACTAGGTCCTTGATGTAGGCACCTCTTGTTCTAGGCACATCAATTACTTCAAAACCATGTCCCTATATTGGTAGATGAGGTTGATCCTAGGAAAATTCTTTTAAATAGTAAAGAGGAACGGAATGAATGATTATTGCAAGTGGATGAAATGCAAGAACAAATAAGAAAAATAGATGATAAGCTCAACATTCTAGTTAAAGCTACCACAAGGTTGGATTTCGCAACCAAATTTATTTAGACATCCCAAGGACAGAATGTGCCAATGATCTTCATCTCTAATACAATCCAATTTCCTAGAATATTATTTGTTAAGATATATTTTTTGCTTTCTAGTTATCCTAGTTTTGGCCAAGTTATATTAGACTATTTTTTTTATTCTCTCAGTCTAAAGAAAACATATGTCACCACTAGTAAGACAACATGTCTTACATTTATGACAACTTATTATTTTGTATTTGGTCTGGTTTCCCTTATGGAAGACCAAAATAATCTTACTTTATATATTTCCTCTAGATTAATATAAATATATCATAACTTACAATTTTTTTTAATAAAGAAAATATTCTCTCCAGAATGAGATTATCACATTTAAGCTTTAATTCTAGTTTTAAGAAATTATCATCAACATGAAAGTTAAAGTACTCTTTTGATTTCATCGTGATTTCATATTTATATGTTAATTAGTTTTCACAGTTCAATATATATAATATATCCCATGAGTATAATCACAAGTGACTAATTTTTCATGGTTTTTAATGGAGAACTTAGCACTATTGCATATGGTAATTATTCAATGTCGTTATATAATGTTTAACCATTTTTCAATGTGAATTCTTTGTTTATTTCAAGAATATACAATTATATATAAATCAAACATGTTTACAAACTTGATTAAATTAATCAAACATGTCTACATATTTTTTGGGACTAAATTATATATTTTTAATTATTTTCACTAAAATTTTCATTAATTTTGATAAAGTTAAAATTATTATAGTCAAATTTGACAAAATAAATTATTCATCTAACACTTTTATATAGTGATAACATCATGCATATTAAATCATGAAAACATTCTAAAGTTTTAAATATTAAATATATATGAGATAAAAAAAACCTTTATAACTAAATCCCTTTTTGTACTTTTTCCCCTAATATGTAATAATATTATTAAAACACAAGGAGGATCTTCTTCATTATTATCTTTTTATTAGGAATTCCAAAATAATTTAATTTGTTTCAACATAATCATTGAAAATCCTTAAAAAGTGAAGATGAAGAATGGATGAAAACAATAAAATCCTTAATGAGTGAAGGTGAAGGGTTGATAAGAACAAAAAAAATCGTTAATAAAAGAAGGAGAAAGATTGATGATGATAAATAACTAAATTTAAAAATATAAGCAAATTGTCAAATTACTAAAACTTTGATATTTTTTTATAATCGTGGGAACCTCTCTAAACCGAGCAACGCCAACTAAACCACCTAAATATCAAACCCAGTGCAGTGTGAATTACTACACCTTCCCTGCAAGAATCTAAAGTGGGCTTCCATCAAGGTAACCATCAATCCCCACCGGTAGCTCCTAACCTCAACCCCGAACTAAAACTTAGATATACAAAAACCAATAAAATCAAATAAAACATTAAAAATATAAGAGAATAACGTATACACTTAGCTAGTATAACTAACCATTACACTCACTATATAAATGTTCTCTTTATACTTTATAATGATTAATGTTCTCTTCATACTTTATAATGAAATGGTGTTCTCTTTATAATGACCATACAAATTTAACCAAACATTCAGTGTGTGGTAAGAAAAAAAACCCTCTATATGAACCAATACGAAACCTCAGAGTACAAATTTTGACAAGAAGCAGACAATCACACCACTTAAAAATAAAAGTAAAATAAGAGCATGCAACCACAATTTTCAATTAATGTACCATAATGTATGAGGCACATTTTGGGAATGGAATGATGTCTTTGACCTCGGTACTCGGTAGGACATCAAACCTACCAAATATTGACCAATCCCACTGTATCTTTTAAATAACCTAACACTTGAGCAGTCCTAAGTAGCAACGACTATCATGACGAATGAAATGCAGTCTCTTTCCAACAATGACAACCATAGAATTCGGGGCAACCAACCAAGAACATCGTGGTGGACAGAGCTTTAATTGGAAAGTCTTGACAAGTAATTTCAACCACTTATTTAGTCGGAAACTGGCCCCTTTGTTGCTCAAGGTCGGGGGTTTAAAACCAAGATCGTGCAACGACTTGTTTTCTTCCACACATTTTCAATCATTCACTCGTTGCGTTCACGGGTGTTGAATTTTAGGCTCTGCGAAGGAATCTTTCATTTCTGGACCAACAAACTCAAGCGTTAGTGAACGGCCCACCAAATTACCGAGCTCGGGATTACTTAATTCATCTGCTCTCCCCTTGTATTTCTCAATAAAAGTCTTTCCCAGGAGAAAGAAAGAGAGAGAAATCGCCATGGAGTGCAGTATGTGCGGGGATGTTGGCTTTGCAGACCATCTGTTTCAGTGCAACAAATGCCGATTCCGCTTCCAACACAGGTACGACTACACAAAGCTTTCGATATTGTAATGTTTCAGATTTGTATTTATGACATGTATAGATTCTTTTTAGGTTAAATAATATTTATGTTTCGATCATGGACTGGCAGATATTGTAGCAGAGGATGTCTCTTTGGAGATCATATTGAATTGTGCGATTGGTGCTTCGTGGAATCTGATCGATCCGGTGGGTTTACAGATAATTTTCATTCGAGCACCGAATTTAAGCCGATCTTAACAAAGAAAGGAGATGAAGCCAGTGCCTTCAGTCTCAAACGAAAAGGAAATGAAGCCAGGCTTACGGTTAAATTTAATGATGGAAAGGCTAACATGGCAGCTGGATTGATGAGAAGTGTCAGTAAAACAAAGGTACGAAATACAAGATTGGTTCCTCCAAGAAGTAGGCAACGGATGAAGCTGCTGCATGAGATCCTCTGTTAAACTTATGTGTATCGAAACTCGAAAGTGTGACCTCCTTCCATGTCTAATGGTATCTAAACTATGCTTGCTATATTTCAGGAAAAAACATGTCTGTATCCTTGAGCATGTCACGAGTTTAAGGTTAATATTTCAAACAATAAACACGATACTTTTTTCTCTGTTATGGCGGTTCTCTTTACAAACTCTAGTGTTATAGCAAATACTCAATTTGGTGAAATACTGAATATGTTTTCGAACATGGACCTAAAGTGTCCGCTACTTCCTCTTCTTGAGATGTTGTAAATAGTTCCAAGCTTGACTCTTCCAGTTTTACCTCTCAGTTCTCTACATAATAATAAATATCCGATGTTGAGTCAGAGATCATCTCTAGCTAGTAACGGTGGTAGCCATGGAGCAGAGAGAATGATAGGAGAAAAGGTCGTTGTATCCGGGCTAAGCATGAAGACATTTTAGACCATGAGTTAGGAAGGTAAAAAACCATGGATCTATAAGATAAAGCGGTCAATACTCAGGTGAATTCTTCAGCAAGCATACAGATAGAGGAGCTGAATTCTTCAGCAAGTATAGAGATAGAGGAGTAAGTTGGAAGGTAAAAACCCAGATATAAGTATAAATGACGCATTCACTATTGAGTCAGCAATCAATGAGACAGAGGAGGTGCTTCGAGCTAATAATGTCCTGATTACAAAGGAGTGGATAAATGTTTTCTATATACACTGAGGGCCCAGATCAAAAAGAGATCTTACTGGGGTGGAGTCTGGACTGTGACAATCCCAAGCTTTTCAAGAACAACAAATTACACAGTTAGCGGTTTCCTCTAGCTCATTTGAGGTAGCAGAATTGGTTAGTTTGTATACTTATTATACTGCAGAAGTAGAATTTCAGGCATTAATACTTATATAAGTAAATGCAAAGAAAGTGAGAAAAATTCACATTTAATGATGTTTGGTTTACTGGACAAGCTATGAACTTCGCTACTTATCACCTCTAAATTAAGTTCAATTTACATAAATGCTTCCAATTTGGAAAGCTAAATGCAACAATTAGAGATTGAGAATGAACTTCTCATGGTAAGATTATTCAATCTGAAATGGATCCTAAATATTTCTTCATCTAAACTTGCTAATAAATTAAATTTTGGTTAAAACCGGCAATCAGCTTAAAGACAAAAAGTATCAAGAAGGTGAAACCAATCACCCTAATGATTGGTCTTCTCTAGAGTAGTTCTATAACAGAGGACCTTTCTGTCTGAAAACCTGTCGACAAAGAAGGGAGATCGAAGCTTGGGACGAAGGGGAGCAGTAGAAGAAAGAGAAAGCAAAGAGGCAATCTGCTTGAAGAGAAGCCATTGACCCCATCCATTCTTGAGCATAAGATTATCCATGAACCATAGGATTTGCAGATATTGTTAACGAGCAAGAATGCATCAAAATCCAATTTGGGTGTATATAGCAGCATAGACTAAAATCCCCAAAGAATGTTGGTTTTCTCATTTGTGTTCTTAGGATACTTGTTTGTTGATGTGAACTTCTAATTATCATCTAGATGCATTATTGAGTTTAGATTTACGATATGCATTATTTATTCTATCAAGGTTTCTGGATTTTCACTATGTTGTAGTTTTAGAACAGATTTTTCAAGTGGACATTACATCCATTTTCAGGAAATCAGTTTCATTTGGTTTCCTGAAAATGGAGAGAGTGTCAAGTCCATTCTAAAACTACAAGTGAAAATCCAAAAACCTTGATACAATATCCATAAGCTGTGAAAACATCCAAAATCAGATGGATTATTTAATTTACCCATAACAAAACCTGTTTCACATCCACCATAGTGTTTCTACCTTGAGCTGTATTTGTTGGGCTTAAGAAACTGCTTGTGAATGTGTCAATTAGATGCTACGGAATCAACTCATTGATTTGCTTCTTCATTTGTGTGAAGATCACAATCTACAGCACTCTCCTTCTTGGTCTATTTGATGATGAAATCACAATCTACCGCACTGATCCTCTTGGTCTATCTGATGATATGAATTATTGAAGTATTATAGTTGCTGGTATATATGTGTGAATGCCAAATCAGCCCCTTAAATTTCTCTTACAGTCGTAATATTTTTTCATCAATAAACAGTGTAGGGCATTGTTATCTACAGCCCTCACCCATGCTTCATTAACAGCCACAACCCCATCTTTCATTTGATGGGCTACAACCATCTTTTGACCGCTTTGTTGAATTCGAATAAAACAGCTCCAACATTCCACATGCACAAAAATAGTTGGCACTGGCAGTGCCTTGGTTGGTGGGTAATATATTACCAAAATAGTTGGCATTGGCAGTGCCTTGGTTGGTGGGTAATATACTACCAAAATAATTGGCATTGGCAGTGCCTTTGATTGGTGGGTAATATATATATATTATAACCATGCGAACAACAACCTCGAAGGTAATATATTACCTCTTACATTGTAGAAATCGAATGAAACAGGTCGCCCTCCAGCCTGTTAGGTGGGGCATTCCACACAACGACTCCAGGCACATATACAGTTGTGTAGCATTACCTACAGCCATACGGTTGGGTATATTGATAACTGATTACTGTTTTTTTGTAATTAGACACTGCCCATCTAAACAAGAAACAGAGTACAATTCCGCTGCTATTGTAATTGAGCAAGTGCTGGTTTGTCATTGGCACAGCAGTTTGTAGTATTGGCATAGTGCACATCATAATAATATTTTCTTTCAACATTGACAGAGCGTCATGATTATCCACTGCTAGCATTGGCTGGCAACAAACTTGGTGTGCTACAATTTGTGTAAAATAGGTCTGTTTATTTGATTGGCCTTGTCATTATATATGAAGCAACCAAGGCTTGAACCATGGATGGAACAAAATATTTAGAAGAAATATAATAATATTTAGTATTAATGTTAAATGTTTTTATTGGTAAAAGAAGAGTTACTAAAGTAGCAACTATAATTTATATGATAATAAAATATGATTTATTAATGAAATAAGATTTAAGGTTACGTAGAACAATATTATATATTAAATTGAGTTAAATTATATTTATATTTATTTGATGGCTTAACTTAGTTGGAATTATAGTAAGTATAGATAGTTAAAATGGATAAAACAGATGGAGGGACCTTTGAAGGAATGTTTTTGGAGATATGGGATCATTTGATATAGGCTTCTATTTCCATCCATGATGGTATTATTATGATGACTATCCAACTCACGTTACTATGGCTTTGTGTGTTTATTCTCGTGTTACTATGGTTTGTGTGTTTTTATAATCAAATAGGACTTTGATTTTCATGCAATAGGTATTTGGATTTTTTCTAGATTGGGATAGGGAATTCTTGGGATCCCCATTCTTCTCCCTTTTGATGTTTTTTGGATTTCTCCCTCATAGCAACTCATTATTGGGGGAACGCTCTATGAATTCTACAAACTGATCTAACTAAATCATTTTCTTACTAACATCTTCATTCTTGTTGGGTTTTTCCCCACCGATCAAGATAGACAAGTTTTGTGGGATTCATTCTAAGAAACTTTTCCTTTGATGAAGACAGTAGCTTCGCATCGACTGTTTTTCTATTAGTTGCATCTTCCACCCTTGGAAAGGAAACTTAACTCAAGTTTTAATCACCATGGAAGGTTGAGATTTTGATCGACACATAAAAAGAGTTAGGGGTAAAATTATGTAGCTTAGAGTCAAGTTAGCATGTATAAAAAGATTTAGGGGTAAAATTGCGTAGCCCAGAGTCAAGTTAGAAGCAGTGGAAGTAAAGGCCACTTACTTTCAACAAATTCCTTCCAATATTCGACAAAAAAATTTCTCAAGATCAACTGGGTTGAGATTAAGCAAGATTGTATCAAGGATGAAGAGATTGAGACACAGATGGGACATTGGGTCCCTAATGCAGGTATCTCTTGTTCTAGGCACACTAAGTACTTCAAGACCATGTCCTTATATTGGTCGATGAGGTTGATCCTAGGCATAATTCTTCTACATAGTAAAGAGGAAGAAAATGAATTATTGTTGTAAGTGGATGAAATGCAAGAATAAATCATTAAAACTAAATGTTAAGCTCAACATTTTTGTTAAAGCTGCCACATGGTTGGATTTGCAGCAAGATCTCCTAAGATGTCCCAAGGACACAAGGGGGCAATGATCTCCATTTCTAATGACAATCTAATTTCCTGAATTAGTCTTTTGTTAAGATCTCTTTTTTTCTTTCCAATTATCATAGTTTTGGCAAAGTTATATTAGACTATTGTTATTTTTCTATGATTTTAAAGAAAGGACTAGTAAGACAATATGTATCACAAATGACAACTTATTATTTCGTAGTAATTTTATGACAAAGCAAAAAAGTCATCCTCTATATATTTTCTCTAGATTAATATAAATATATCATGGCTTATCGTAACTTACAAAAAAAAAAGATAAAACAAATCTTTCTTTATAGTATGAGATTATCACATTTAACCTTTCTTTATCATTTTAAGAATCTTTAATATGAAAGTTAAAGTACTATTTTAATTTTGTTATGAGTTCATATTATATGTTAATGATTTAATGTCACTACATAATGTTTAACCATTTTTCAATATAAATCATTTGATGTATTGGAAGAAGATACAATTATAAATACATCAAATATGTTTACAAACTTGTTTAAATTAATTAAACATGTTACACATGTTTTTTGGATTAAATTATATATTTTAAAATATTTTTACTAAAATTTTTATTAATTTTGATAAAATTAAAATTATTATGGTGAAATTTAACAAAACTTTTATTCTTCAAATCTTTTTTTATGTGGGATAATTTTATATACATATTAAATCATGGAAATTATTCTAATTCATTTTTTATTAATTTTTTATATCAATTTATTTAATTAAATATTTTATTAAATCATGAGAATAATTCTAAAGTTTGTATATATTAAATCATGGAAATGATTTTTTAATTCATTTTTGATTAAATTTTTTATACCAATTTGTTAAATTAAATATTCTATTAAATCATGAAAATAATTCTAAAGTTTTATATCAAATATAAAATAATATAAAATGACCTTAGTAACTAAACCTTTTTAAGTATCTTTTTTTCTAAACAAATAAAAATATTATCAAAACAAGGAACGATCTTCTTCATTATTATTATTTTTTATTATTATCTTTTTATTAGGAATTTCCAAAATAAATTTTTTTTTTTTTCAGAAAATGGTTTTACCTTTTCATTTAAAACATGATCAAATAATTTAAAAATGTAATTAGTCAATTATAATTGTAGATAACAATTTAATAAAATGACACATTCACAGCATAAATGTTGAAGTAAAATATGTACATATCACTCTCCTTAGCCATCACCTTGATTGATTTCCTCACTTGGGATTATAATATTATTGTTCTAAAAAAATGATTTGATTTAGGGTCATATCTTAGTACAAACCAACAATCCTTATCCAACATTTTTGGGTAAAAAACACTTGATTGAGGTGTTTAGAGAAAATATAAAGCTCCTTAGTTTAATCTCACATCTTTATAGAATTGATACATATTAGCCCACTATCATGATCTTTTTTTACATTACTCTAGTTGAAATATCCTGCCACTTGCACCTAAAACTAGCATTTTTATGTTTCAATCATAGTGGCTAACATGAAATAAATACCCAATTGTTGGGAAAACTCATTGACATATTTTCTTAAACACTATCGAACTTCATAAATGCTAATTTTTTTTTTCTATATTAGACAATAGTATCCATAATATCATATTGCTACATTTTCTATAAATGCTATATAAACATCTAAATAAGACTATAAGGGATATACTGACAATCATACCATATATCATATACTATTAGGCTTTGGAAGATTAGCATATTTCTTTATTTACAATGATGAAAATAAACTTTCTTAAAAAAATAAATTATATTGCAAAACCAAAAAGTAATATTAAAGAGTTACTAATATCTACTAAATACCCACTGTGTCATCTAATAGCTTATTATATAATATAAGAATCAATATTGATTATTTATTTATTATAAGAAAATAATTATTTTAAAACAAAAATAAATTGCATAAATGAATGTGGCATTTTATTATGTATGGTGAAACATATTATATATATATATATATATATATGAGATTTTATTTATTGATAATCATGGTGTGATGCATAAGCTATATTGAAATGTTTATGTTTTTTCATTAAAAAATAACATAATAGATAATAAAAAAAATAACATTTATAATTGGAAAAAAAAAATAACATTTGCAATTGAAAAAAAAAATATAGTGAAAGTATGAATGACCACAAAGATTTTATCGAGAATATTAGATTCTTTTTAGCATGCTTATGTTAAAGTTTTTTTAATTAAAATCCTTGACTAGGTGAAAGTGGAGGATTAATGTTAATAAAAAAAATAAAAGCAAATTGCTAAATCAAAAGAACTTCAATATGCCAAAAGCAAATAAAACCTTTAATCAAAAAATGATTAAGATCGGTAAAAATATTTTAACATTTAAATAAATACGAAATAAAACCTTTAAAAATAATTAAGATCGATATGGGAGAAGGTTGATTTTGGGGAGGCCTTGTTCATTTGGTCTCGTGATCCCAGAGAAATAATACAGGTCCTTATATTTATTTCTTGCGCTCTTTGGTATTTCAGGAATTTGATTACCTTTCAGAATAAAGTGCCGGATGTAGTGGCATGTGGTCTTATTGCTACAAATTTAACTCAACAATATTCTGAATATCATATATCAGTAGAGGAGAGAAGGATTGGATAGTTTTCCTTTACTGTTAATAAACCCACTTTGTTCTTTGATGGGGCGGCTCAGAACGGTATTTGTGCTGCCGGTGGTGTTATTTATCTGAATGAGGGTCATTTTTATATGAAAGCTGAACTTTTAGCACTGTGGTGTGTTCTGAAATGTGCCAACATTTTTGGGTTGGTCAATATTATGGTTTATGGTGATTCGCATGTTACTATCAAATGGGCAACAAAAGAATTTGAATTAAATGTCATTGCTCTTTCTCAGGTGTAGGCGGGCTAGAATGGAGATTGATAAGCAAGAACATATCACCTTTTCTCACATCTTTCGTGAACACAATGGACAGGCTGATGATTTATCAAAGCAAGCTTTATCAGGCACTGAAGGTATAGTTCATTGGGAGGAGTGGATGGATTCCAGCATGCTGGAATGTGGTGAAGTTTTTTTCTTCTAAGAATGCTTTTGTCAAGTTTTTTGATACTACTTTTTGTAAGGACACTGTCATTTCCGATATGTATAGTCTGGCATGGAAAATGTTGTAATTTGGAGGAGATCTATGGGATCACTATCGTGATTATGTAGAATGTACCTTTTTTGCAAAAAAGGTGAATATCTTTGTACTATTTGATTCAATGAATAGCAATAGTACATTTTTTTTCCGTTGAAAAAATTAAGATCAATAATTTTTTTATATTTTGTTAGTATTTTATAACACTTAAATAGTATAATTCACGATTGCATTCAGTGCTCTCTTTATAATGATCCATGATCCATGGTATTCTTTCATAATCATCATGTTCTCTTTATAATGATCGATGGCTTTCTCCTCATAGTGATCATAAAAATTTATAGAAATGGCGTTTTCTTTATAATGATCATAAAAATTTAACAAAACAATAAGTATGGTAAGAAAAAAATGACCCTTTATATGAACCGATACGAAACCACATAGTGAAAGAAAAAAGATGGCCCTTTATATGAACCAATGCGAAACCACATAGTACACAACCACGCCACTTAAAAATAGTAAATTCAAGAGTATACAAACAAAATTTTCAATTAATGTGCCGTAATGTATTAGGTACATTTTGGGTCAATGGAATGATAGCTTTTAAGTAATTAGGACTATGTTTAGTCCATCAAACCTACCAAATATTGACCGATTCCATTTTATCTTTTAAACAACCTAACACTTGAGCAGTTACCAACGACTATCGTTACGAATTATATGCAGTCTCTTTCCAGCAATGCCAACCGTAGAATTCGTGGGCAACCAGGCATGAACAGCATGGTAGACACAGCTTTAGTTGGAAAGTGTCAAGACAAATAATTTCAACCAGTTATTTGGTCGGAAACTGACCCCCTTGTTGCTCAAAGGTTGGGGGTCTAAAACCAAGATCGTGCAAAGACTTGTTTTCTTCCACACATTTTCAATCATTCACCACCGTTGCGTTCACGGGTGTTGAATGTTAGGCTCTGCGAAGGAATCATTAATTTCTGGACCAACAAACTCAACTGTTAGTGAACGGCCCACCAAATATCGGAGCTCGGGATTACTGAATTCATCTACTCTCCCCTTCTGTTTCTCAAAAAAGTCTCTCCCAGGAGAAAGAAAGAGAGATAAATCACCATGGATTGCAGTATGTGCGGGGATGTAGGCTTTGCAGACCATCTGTTTCAGTGCAGCAAATGCCGATTCCGCTTCCAACACAGGTACAAATCCTACACAAAGCTTTCAGTATTGTGATGTTTCAGTTGATTTGGATTTATGACATGTACAGATTCCTTTTAGGTTAAATAGTATTTATGTTTCGATCATGGACTCGCAGATATTGTAGCAGAGGATATCTCTTTGGAGATCATATTGAATTGTGCGATTGGTGCTTCGTGGAATCTGATCGATCCGGCGGGTCTACGGATAATTTTCATTCAAGCACCGAATCCAAGCCGATCTTAACAAAGAAAGGAGATGAGGCCAGTGCCTTCAGTCCCAAAGGAAAAGGAAATGAAGCCGGACTTACAGTGAAATCATGTAATGTTCGAAAGGCTAACATGTCAGCTGGATTGATGAGAAGTGTCAGTAACACAAAGGTACGAAATACAAGATTGGTTCCTCCAAGAAGTAGGCAACGGATGAAACTGCTGCAAGAGATCCTCTGTTAAACTTATGTGTGTCGAAACTCGAAAGTGTGACCTCCTTCCATGTACCAGGATGGTATATATATTATGCTTGCTATATTTCAGGAAAAACCATGTATATATCCTAAGCATGTCAACGAGCTTGAATATGATTATGAATTTGTAAATAGTTCTAACTTTGATCTTCCAGTTTTACTATTCAATACTCGATCCAGAGATCATTTATAGCAAGTAACGGTGGTAGCCATGGAGCAGAACGAATGATAAGAGAAAAGGTTGACATGAGCCTGATATGCCTATTCAAAAGAAGGCTAATGTTTGATGATGTTGTTGTATCTGGGCTAAGCATGAAGACATTTAGGTCAAAATCCATGGATCTATAAAATGATGCGGTTATTACTCAGGGGAATTCTTCAGCAAGCATAGAGATGTACAGGAGGTGAATTCTTCAGAATGTATAGAGATAGAGGAGTAAGTTGGAAGGTGAAAACCCAGATATATATAAAAATGATGCATTCACTACTGAGGGGAATGTTTCAGCAAGCAATGAGACATAGGAGTTGCTTCGGGTTGATAATGTCCCTATTATAGAGAAGAGTGGATAAATGTTTTCTATATATACTGAGGGACCAGATCAGAAAGATATATTACTGGGGTGAACTGTGACAATCCCAAGCTTTTCAAGAACAACAAATTACACAGTTACTGGTTTCCTCAACGTCATTTGAGGTAGTAGAATTAGTTAGCTTGTATACTTATTATACTTTAGAAGTAGAATTTCAGGCATTGATACTTATATAATTCAATGCAAAGAAAGTGACAAAAAATTCACATTTAACAATGTTTGGCTGACGGACAAACTATGAAATTCTCTCATTATCATCTCTAAATTAAGTTCAATTTAGATCTGTGCTTCCAATTTCGGAAGCTAAATGCAACAATAAGAGATTTAGAATGAACTTCTCGTGGGAAGATTATTGATCTGAAATGGATCCTAAATATTTCTTCATCTAAACATTGTAAATAAATTAAATTTTGGTAACTTTTAAAATCAGCAATTGCTTACAGACAAAAGACTAATAAGTCTCCAGATGGTGAAACCAATCACCTTAATGGTTGGTCTTCTAGGGTAGTTCTATAGCAGGGTCTTCTAGGGTAGTTATATAACAGAGGACCTTTCAAAGTTTGAAAGCCTGTCAACAAAAAAGAGAGAATAGAAGCTTGGGAAGAAGGGGGCAGTAGATGAAAAAGAGGAGGCAAAGAGGCAATCTGCTTAAAGAGAAGCCATTTAACCTGTCCATTCTTATGAATAAGATTGTCCATGAGCCATAGCATCTGCAGATATTGGAAGTGAGCACGAATGTATCAGAATCCAATTTGAGTCTGTATAGCTCACCCTTTGTAATAATCCACTTAGCAAGAATATAATCTCCAAAGAATGTTAATTTTCTCATTTAGGTTTCGTAAGTAAAAATTCTATATCTTGATATGTGATTGAATACTATACTTTGCAGATGTTTATTTTTGTTGATCTGAACTTTTAATTATCATCTAGAGTTTAGATTTATGATATGCATTATTTAATTTAACCCATAACAGAACTGTTTCACATCCGCCATAGTGTTTCTACCTTGAGCTCTAATTGTTGGGCATAAGAAACTGCTTGTGCATGCGCCAATTAGATGCTACAGAATCAACTCATTAATTTGCTTGTTCATTGGTGTGAAAATCACAATCTACAGCAATGTCCATCTTGGTCTATTTACTGATATGAATTATTGAAGTATTATAGTTACTGGTATACAAGTGTGAATTCCCAATCAGCCCCTTTGAAATTCTCTTACAGTCCTAAGTCTTTTTTATCAATAGTCAGTGTAGGGCATTGTTATCTACAACCCTCAGCCATGCTTGATTAACAGCCACAACCCCAGCTTTCAATTTCATTGTCTACAGCCATCTTTTGACCGGCACTAAAATAGTTGGCATTGTCAGTGCCTTCGGTGGGTGGGTAATATATCACCTCGTACATTGTAGAAATCGAGTGAAACAGCTCGCCCCTCAAGCCTGTTAGCGTGGCCATTTCCCACAGCGACTCCATGCACATACATAGTTGTATTTGATTCTGAACAGGGCATCGTATCTTTCGGTATTTTTTTATCAATCTATTCCCACCCTCCAAATATGCCTCAACTAAAAATCTCTCTCCCACGAAAAACAGAAAGAAGCCATCATGGAGTGCAGTATGTGCGGGGATGTAGGCTTTGCAGACCATATGTTTCAGTGCAGCAAATGCCTATTCCGCTTCCAACACAGGTACAAATCCTACACAAAGCTTTCAGTATTGTGATGTTTCAGTTGATTTGGATTTATGACATGTACAGATTCCTTTTAGGTTAAATAGTATTTATGTTTCGATCATGGACTCGCAGATATTGTAGCAGAGGATATCTCTTTGGAGATCATATTGAATTGTGCGATTGGTGCTTCGTGGAATCTGATCGATCCGGCGGGTCTACGGATAATTTTCATTCAAGCACCGAATCCAGGCCGATCTTAACAAAGAAAGGAGATGAGGCCAGTGCCTTCAGTCCCAAAGGAAAAGGAAATGAAGCCGGACTTACAGTGAAATCATGTAATGATCGAAAGGCTAACATGTCAGCTGGATTGATGAGAAGTGTCAGTAAAACAAAGGTACGAAATACAAGATTGGTTCCTCCAAGAAGTAGGCAACGGATGAAACTGCTGCAAGAGATCCTCTGTTAAACTTATGTGTGTCGAAACTCGAAAGTGTGACCTCCTTCCATGTACCAGGATGGTATATATAGCATGCTTGCTATATTTCAGGAAAAAACATGTATATATCCTAAGCATCTCAACGAGCTTGAAGCTTGATATTTCAAACAATAAACACGATACTTTTTTATCTGTTAAGGCGGTTCTCTTTACTAACCCTAGTGTTATGGCAAATACTCAATTTGGTGAATATGATTATGAATTTGTAAATACTTCTAAGTTTGATCTTCCAGTTTTACTACTCAATTCTCGATCCAGAGATCATTTATAGCAAGTAACGGTGGTAGCCATGGAGCAGAAAGAATGATAAGAGAAAAGGTCGACATGAGCCTGATATGCCTATTGAAAAGAAGGCTAATGTTTGATGATGTTGTTGCATCTGGGCTAAGCATGAAGACATTTAGGTGAAAATCCATGGAACTATAAAATGATGCGGTTATTACTCAGGTGAATTCTTCAGCAAGCATAGAGATACAGGAGGTGAATTCTTCAGAATGTATAGAGATAGAGGAGTAAGTTGGAAGGTGAAAACCCAGATATATATAAAAATAATGCATTCACTACTGAGGGGAATGTTTCAGCAAGCAATGAGACATTGGAGTTGCTTCGGGTTAATAATGTCCCTATTACAGAGAAGAGTGGATAAATGTTTTCTATAGATACTGAGGGACCAGATCAGAAAGAGATATTAGTGGGGTGAACTGTGACAATCCCAAGCTTTTCAAGAACAACAAATTACATAGTTAATTGTTTCCTCAACGTCATTTGAAGTAGTAGAATTGGTTCGTTTGTATACATATTATACTGCAGAATTAGAGTTTCAGGCATTAATACTTATATAATTCAATGCAAAGAAAGTGAGAAAAATTCACATTTAACAATGTTTGGTTGACTGCCAAACTATGAAATTCTCTAATTTCACCTCTAAATTAAGTTCAGTTTACATCTGTGCTTCCAATTTCGAAACCTAAATGCAACAATAAGAGATTTAGAATGAACTTCTCATGGGAAGATTATTGATCTGAAATGGATCCTAAATATTTCTTCATCTAAACATTGTAAATAAATTAAATTTTAGTAAATTTTAAAATCAGCAATTGCTTAAAGACAAAAGGCTAATAAGTCTCCAGATGGTGAAACCAATCACCTTAATGGTTGGTCTTCTAGGGTAGTTCTGTAACAGGGTCTTCTAGGGTAGTTCTATAACAGAGGACCTTTCTGTTTGAAAGCCTGTAAACAAAAAAGGGAGAATAGAAGCTTGGGAAGAAGGGGACAGTAGATGAAAAAGAGGAGGCAAAGAGGCAATCTGTTTAAAGAGAAGCCATTTAACCCGTCCATTCTTATAAATAAGATTGTCCATGAGCCATAACATCTGCAGATATTGTAAGTGATTGTCCATGAGCCATAGTATCTGCAGATATTGTAAGTGAGCACGAATGTATCAGAATCCAATCTTAGTGTGTATAGCTCACTTTTTGTAATAATCCACTTAGCAAGAATATAGTCTCCAAAGAATGTTAATTTTCTCATTTAGGTTTCCTAGGTAAAAATTCTATATCTTGATATGTGATTGAATACTATGCTTTGCAGATGTTTCTTTTTCTTATCTGAACTTTTAATTATCATCTAAATGCATGTTAAGTTTAGATTTATGATATGCATTATTTAATTTAACCCAGAACAGACCTGTTTCACATCCACCATAGTGTTTCTACCTTGAGCCCTAATTGTTGGGCATAAGAAACTGCTTGTGCAGGTGCCAATTAGATGCTACAGAATCAACTCATTGAACTTTTAATTATCATCTAAATGCATGTTGAGTTTAGATTTATGATGTGCATTATTTAATTTAACCCACAACAGAACTTTTTCACATCCTCCATAGTGTTTCTACCTTGAGCTCTAATTGTTGGGCATAAGAAACTGCTTGTGCATGTGCCAGTTAGATGCTACTGAATCAACTCATTAATTTGCTTGTTCATTGGTGTGAAAATCACAATCTACAGCAATGTCCATCTTGGTCTATTTATTGATATGAATTATTGAAGTATTATAGTTGCTGGTATACAAGTGTGAAAATCAGCCCCTTTGAAATTCTCTTACAGTCCTAAGTCTTTTTTATCAATAGTCAGTGTAGGGCATTGTTATCTACAACCCTCAGCCCTGCTTGATTAACAGCCACAACCCCAGCTTTCAATTTCATTGTCTACAGCCATCTTTTGACCGGCACTAAAATAGTTGGCATTGTCAGTGCCTTCGGTTGGTGGGTAATATATCACCTAGTACATTGTAGAAATCGAATGAAACAGCTCGCCCCTCAAGCCTGTTAGCGTGGCCATTTTCCACAGCGACTCCAGGCACATACATAGTTGTATTTGATTCTGAACAGGGCGTTGTATCTTTCGGTATAATGAAGGAATAAGTGCGTTCAACCGATTGTAGGTAGCCATATATATCAACCGCGTGATCCTCTGACACTGACAACCATATGTTGTTGGACAGACTGCTTTAATAGGTGTGTTAATAATTTTATGATAAATATAAATTAGCATAGTTACTTAACTAGTAGGTGAATATTCATAAGTTATAAGTTAATTGTTACTAACGATTAATTATTTATTCATTAACTACCAGTTATCACATGTATATCACATGTAAATTAGACATTTTTAATATATTTTTTTAATAAATCTGGATAGTACATTTCTCTCATCCTCCTACAATCTAAAAAATATATTTATTAATCTAACTTAAATTCTCAAATTCTCAGATTCAATATAAGCACCTATCATATAAATGTAAAAAATTTATATTAAACCGTGGTTTATGCTTTATATGGAGTCACCATTGATACAGCTCTGGGTAGCATTACTTACAGCCATATACAGTTGGGTATATTGATAACCGATTGTTGGTTTTTTGTAATTAGACATAGAGACTGTTGAATGAGTGGTAGATAAGCCCATCTAAACAAGAAACAGATTACAATTCCGCTAGCATTGTAATTGAGAAGTGCTGGTTTGTAATTGTCAAAGCAGTGTGTTGTTGATTGGCATATTCCATTATTGTTTTGTTTTAGCATTGACAGAGCGCATTGCTATGTTGGCATTGGTTGGCAACAGATTTTGACTGCTACAATTTGTGTGACATAGTTGTGTTTATTTTGGTAGAAGGTCTGTTGGTGAAATGAAATCAGTGGGTTCTAATTTTTTTTAATTATTTATTAATTTAGTGTAATTAGAAAAGACCTTAAAGTTTTTAAGATACTTTATATCTACCCTCATTATATTTATTTATTTAGTTTTAAATGAAGTAAGTCTATCTTACAGTGTCTTAAGAGTAATTTTAAATTTTTTTTTCTAGTCTTTTTCAGTTTCATTGAAACACCTTGTATATTCTTTTCTTAAACATCATATTAATTATTTCATTTGATTGCAAAAAGTAATTATTCATCTTTCTACTTCACCTCCCATGGCTACTATCTTAACTAAGACCTTGGTGCATTCTCATTAACTTTATCCTATTTAGTCCCTACCAAAGGGTAGACCAATCAATCCACACTGGGTTCACTAGTCAGGCAATATCATATCACATTCATTCATATTAGGGTTTTGAATACTCCTAAAAATCTCAAAAATATATTGCTTCGTATTAAGGGGTCAAGGAGTGGTTTTCAATTTGACATAGTAATATAAATATTGGGGGTTATTTTATTTGGGTGGGATGAGGAAAAACCTCCAAATTGTGGGATGTATTCATACCTCCAAATCACGAGCACAATCCATACCTCCAAATCCTAGGTTGGATTCATACTAGTCCTATTTTTTACTAAGGAATAACCTCCAAATCACAAGCTAGATTCATAACTCCAAATCACGGAATGGATTCAGATCAGTCCTAACTGATGCTAAGGAATAACCTCCAAATCGTGGGTTTGATTTATACCTCCAAATCATTGAACTTCTAAAGTCTTCTTTTTTAGAATAATTTTCTTCATGAATGGGATTTATCTAAGCTTTCATTGGCCCCAAGGCCATGAAAATGGGTAATAAAAAAATTAGAAGAAAATAATAAAATTCATAAATGTGATATTCCCCTTGATGAAATGTGCCCTTAAATTCCTATTCAACTGTGCCTCCATCCATAAATGTAATCTATCCTTTTAAATTCCTACTGTTGTTTGAATAATTTAATGTGATTTGTGTCTCCAGTCAATTGTTGAGGTTCACATTTTTATGACTGTCATGTCCCCATTTTGGATGCATCATGGTTCACCACTAAACCATTAGATCCCCATGTATCATAGTGGAAAAAAATTAAATAAATTAAGTTAGGCCTAAGTTGGAATTTTAATAATTTAAGCTAGTATTGATGTAGACTAGTTGCATTTAATCACTAGTATTTATTTACTTAATATTATGATAAGTGGATGATGATTAAGGAAGCCCCAAGAGGGCACATGGAGGATTAGTTTTCCTTCCGTGATTTTTCCTGAATAAAAAACAGGAGAAAGCAGAAATTCAGAGAAAAGCCAGAAAGCAGAGGAAAGCAAGGAAAAGCTAGGAAAAGTAGGAAACTCGAAAAAGTAGAAAGCATGCAGAAAGGAAGGAAAGTCGATAAAATGATACAGGGGCATCGGGGCCTAGGAGAAACAGTCGAAGTTGATCGACATAATGAGGTCGACCAAGGGAATTGTCGACGACCACTGGTGCGAAAGAGATTGGCAGTTGAAGCCATGAAGTTGAGTGGAATTTGTCGAAGTATAGTCAACAAGATGCAGAAGTTGAATGAGTTGAAAGTCGACAAGTTAGTCGAGATGAGACATCGACAAGAAAGTGCGGTAGAGGCCAAGCATGAAGGACAGTGATAAGAACGACAACTATAGCAAGTTAGAGAAGCGCTGGAGTCAAGGTAATCGACCTACAACCGTTGAGGGTTGTTGAGGAAGTTATGGCAGTTAAGAAGGTGGTTGAAACCAGTTCAGGTGTCACCACATGAGGAGGTTGTGCAGCATGGTCAGGGGGCACTGACAACAATAAGAACAGTAGGGTCAGAGGCAGAGTGACGGACAGAGAAGGACATCTCGGGGAAGCCAGCAGGGTGGACCTCAGGAACCGCAGTGGAGCATAGTAGAATACTGGAGTAGAGGCACAGAGTGAGGGATCCATAGATCATTATTTCATTGTTCAGAGGATCGGGAGGCTGAGAGGATCACACACAGAGGGTAGAAACACACCGATAAAATAGAGTTTTATTGTTGTTTATTATAACAGGCTAAGGCCGACTTCTTATATTTTGATTTGTATGTAACATTGAATTTGATTCAAGTAATAGAAGCCAACTTCTTGGCATTTCCAGTTCACATCTATTCTTTGTGAGGGCATTGTGTGTTTACTGTGTGTTATTGTTAAGCAAGAGGGTCCGACCGACCCGCCCTTGCACCAGGTGGTATCAGAGCAGCAGCATCTTGAAGGCGAGGCTAAATCTGTGAAGGAGAGGCTAAATCTGTGAAGGCGAGAACAAATCTAGCTACGGCTGGGTATAGTTGTGCACATGCGGTGGAAGTCTGGTTGCAATTGGACGAGAGAAGAACCTCAGTTGAAAGAAAGGCACAAAGATGTGTAAATGTCTGTGGTGTAGCACAAAGAGCACGAGGTGAAGGAGTTGCAGTTGATCACGAAATGTTTGACGAGTGCATGTGAACACTTAGAAGCTTGACCAATGAGGTCGCAACGATAAAAAACATCCAGAGGCATGGATGCATTCCCGATGCACTTGACCATAGAGACGAGGAAGTCGAGGAAGTCGAAGCCTGGGAAGTAGTCGAAGAAGAACCAAAAGATAAATTCATCAAGATACTGACAGAAATGAGGGGTAAGGAAAAAATGGATGTACCTACCTACTCAGGAAGTATGGATCCAAAAGACTTGATAGACTAGTTTAGAGAGACGGAGAAATACTTCGACATAGAGCACATAGAGGATCCTAAGAGGGTTAAGACTGCATGCCTGAGTTTGAAGGGTCATGCCTCATTATGGTGGGATAATGTACAGGCTGACAGATTCAAGAAAGGTAAAGAGAAAATCAAGTCTTGGGATAGAATGGTTTCCAAGTTGAAAGAGAAGTTCTTACCTAGAGTGACTATGTGATTTCTTTGTTCAAGAAATTACAAAAATTTCGAGAGAAAGAGATGATTGTGAAGGAATACATGGAAGAGTTCTATAGACTATCGATAAGATCCGGTCAAATCGATGAAGGCAAAGAAGCAGTCGCAAGATATGTAAATGGCTTGAAGTATGTCATACAGGACGAGTTGAGCATGTTGAAGTTCAGAATGGTTGGAGAAGCCTACCAAATAGCTCTGAAGGAAAAAGAAAATCTGTCGAGAAGAACCACATCGACCAGAGGGAGGATGACTGGTCGACGTGTGAAGACTATTTCCGCGAAAGGAAAAAATAGCGGAACCAAGAGAGAATTCGTCGAAGACAACCGATGTGCGGAAGGGACATTGACTAGAGAGAAAGCACAAGAAAATCGACAGGATGGTCGAGAGACCTGCAGTCGGGGTGTGTTTGGTCGAATTGGTCCAGCAAACAGAAAAGGAGCGGACAGACCAGCTATAGTCTGTTATAAGTGTCGCGGAGTGGGACACAAATGCTATGAATTCCCAGAGAATCTACATGTGGTGGAAGATTCGAAACCTAGATGTTGACGATATGAGCAAGTCGACGAGAGGACGCATTCGACATCTGACAGTGGCGAAGAGGGTAGAGGAAAATGTCAAAACATGAAAGCCATGAGAATGTTGGTTCATAATGACTAGCACGAAGAGGAGGAGCTGGCACAACGAAAGGCCATCTTTCGTACCAAAGTGCTGATCCCCGACAGGTATTGCAAGACCATTGTCTATGGCTAATTAATTAATTAAGGGGATAACATTGGCCAATTACTGTAGGCAATGAAATTATTAGCTAGGCCGATTTTGGACTATAGTTGTTTTAGAATAAATTAAATTGGAGGTGATGTAATTGTTAATTTGATATTTAATTATCATTAAATGTGATGATGAGTTGGATGAGGGTGCATAAGGAGATAAGGATATCTCAATGAATTTTCAACCGAAGAGGAAAGTGAAAGAAAAGCAGAGAAAAGCAAAAAAGAAGGAAACTAGGAAAAGTGGTGAAAATGAAGTAAGTGCATAAAGCAAGAAAGTGTACAAAGAAAGGAAGTACAGAAAAAGAAGTCAGTCTTGAAAATCAGGAAACATCAGGAAAGCAAGGAGGTTGCAGTATCTAAAAAGGAATAAAACCCAATCAGCGTGAAAAGCAAGAAACATCAAGGAAATCTAGGAGGGCGCAATTTCCAAAAGGAAGAAAGCTAGTCAGTATAGAAAAGCAGGAAAGATCCAAATCAGTCAAGGAAGGTGCATTGGATGAGGCCAAGGAGGTTCATTAGAAAATTAAATTTATAAACAAGTCATATAATCTATAAAAGAAGGTGTGCGCACCACTTTGACATCTTTTGATAGTTTATCCTTGTGATTGAGAAAGCTCAGTGCTTCTCTAGGCTTTGATGATGCAACCTTAGCCACCTATGGGTGATGTGCCCCATAGTTATTGTTCCAGTATTCTGCATATGATCCAATGCAGCGATTGATTATTAATTTATAGGTCTTATCTATCCCATTTCATGAAGAGAGTGATCCTTTAGATTTGATGCAGATATCCAAGTCGGTATGATGTGGTTTTGATGAGTTTCACTCAGAGAGAGAAATCCATTGGAGATATTGCAAGAAGCTTCAGAATTTCATTACACCTACCATTAGTAGACATAATATCCTTGATCTCCTACAGTTCAGATTCAGTGATTAAACTTCCTCTTTTTACTCTTCTTTGAGCATTATTTTCCAATCTTTGTAAAAACCCAAGATTGATGACTTTTTGTGTAGTTTGAGCTATGATACAACTATTTATTGCTAATTAATCTCAATTAATGGTTTTTTATGCATATTTTATTCATTTATGAGACATATTTATCATCATAATAATAATTTTAGAGCCTTATAGGATGTTTGTGCTCATATTGGCAAGACTAGCTCTTTAGGCCTTTTGAATTGACTAGTTTTTTATTATTTTTAATTAAAAAGTATTTGGATGTCTATTTTTTGTTCTGTCAGACATATTAGGTCCTTAATACAATTATTAATCTCATACAAGTCTCATACTGACGATTTGTATCCTTCTCTTCCTGTTTGGGAGAGCCTGAAGGTAAACTAGTTGAGCAATCCTTTATAGCGCTCTTCCTCCTTTTGCCTCCAAACATTTCCAATTCCTCCCAAAACCTATGTAACTCTTGTATAGAAGTATATTGGAGGTTTAATACCTGTTATCCACATTTTTCTTTCTTTCAAGTGTAAGTGGAGAAGTATAGTATGCATATGTTGGTGTACTCATGCAACCTTGGTGTAGACTTCAATGGTAGCTATTTTTTAACCATAAATGGTCCGAATACATTGTGCACAGGATTATGAACATGGAATTGATTCTGATGTTTATTTTGCTGCACATTCATTATCATATTTTGTATATCTGAAAGAAACTGTAGGAAAATGGAAAAATCATAGTTTGGACTTTCAAAATCTAATTAGAAGTTTTGGGTGCATGTTATATGTTAATAAGGTTGTTTTGTCTGATGATAAGAGTAATGGCAAATTGTTATTGATGCTTGAATTTGGAAAATGGATTTGATACTTAAAAAAATGAGCCTAATACTTAAGAAATTTGGTGTAGAAGGAGCAGTAAAGATACGGAGATAACTATAAAAAAAAAGTATTTGTAAAATGAGGAATCGAGACATGGAGCCTGTATACCTTTTTCATCTGCATCCATGGACAATGCTCCATTGAAAATTATTTGTACAATGAGAAACCAAGATATGGAGCTCATGTATACCTTTTTCATCTGCATCCATGGACAATTCTCCATTGCCCTTCATGCTTATGTGTGATTGAAGTTAAGTTGCCCCACCCCTTCAGATAGGACCATGCATGAGTGAGGGGAGCTAGTCTTTGCATCATTTCCTCCACTAGATCACAACAAACATATTTTTCTCTCATATTCCATATTATTTTTCTATCAGGAAAGAAGATATTTTTCTCTCATCTTCCATGTTCTTTTGATATTAGGATTTAGCCTTATGTTGGCATCACTTGCTCCAAACAAACATTGGAGTCGAAGAACACATGTTCTTATGGTGGATGCATTTCTTAACAATGGTGGTGCCGCTATGGCAGTGTATATATTGAAGCTTATATAGGTGGCCAACATTCCAACATCAGCCACAGTAAAACATGGTGACCTATGGCTTGAGGTGACTTGTGACTTGAAGTAGGAGTAGTATGAAAATTGCCAAACAAACATTTAATGTTTGACAAGTAATGTTAAAGTTAATTTTAACATTAATTCACCTTTCAATATGATGTCTAAGTTTTAAATGAAAGATGAGATTGGAATTTTCCCTTGCTTAGAAATGAGGTCAAATAAGAGGTCCAACTTCTTGATTGGTTAACAAAACAATGTGTAAGATACAATTGGTTGAGAAAAAGTTCTAATCTTCATTACTTAAAGTAAAAGCAAAATAAATTCTTCAATTTGGGTGCCATTTAATTGGAAAAATAGAAAACCAAATACTAGAGTCCCTACCAACTTGAAGGAAGAAACTAATAAAGAAGAGCTCTTGACTCTTCCTTTAACAAATGTGTAGAACCTTCAAGCTCTTGTATGCTCTAGTATGTTATAACAACTAAAAAATAAATAACCATGAAAAATTAAATGTTACAACTCAATGCATAAATAAATTAAATGTTACAGCTCAATGCATAAAGAATGGTGCTCTCAACATAGTATACCTTAGAAAGATATATATTATGGAGTCAAAGAAGTGTATTCTCTATAGAGGCAGCAACCCTTCAATATGTAACAGTAAAAATAGTATATAAATATCTCGAGGGATTGGTTCTATTGAGACCATCCTTTCTATTGGAAGCTGTGAACAATATACATATAAAAATCAAGGGAAAACAGTTCTAATAGAAATTATCAAAGACATTGCAGAATATAAAATTAAATGCAAAGGATTTGGTTCTCTTATTCCACAGAGAGCACTCTTTACACAACAATTAATAAATTAAGAAGAGTTTCTCATTTAAAAAGATCACTCTTTTATACAGTAGAAAGTTAGGTGCAAAGGAGTCGGCTCTTTTCACCCCAGGCCACTCCCCTCCCTCAAAAGAGAATTCGTACATAAATGGGAAAAATAATTAACACTTAGGCTAAGGTCTCACGGGTATTATTAGTCCTTGCTCCGCAGGGATTATAGCGATCGCTTGGTCGCCGGATTGCATTGACCAACTTTTATTTCAACTTTTAATCTAATGTCAAGTAAAGGTTTTTACTTATTTTGTATTAAAAATGAATTTTTACTAAATTAAAAATATTTTTTAATTTTTACAAAATTAGATTTCTAATTTTGTGATTGGTGTCGTACATAGATTTAACTATTTTTCCCTGCTGTGCAAAATATTTATCAAGTTATAAAAATAATAAAAGAAAATAAATAAAAGAAAAAAGAAAAACTTGACACGTTATCATCATTCATTAATGAAACTATATATCTACCTTTAAATGATATGCCATTTAAGCGATATGATTTAACAGGTTTCAGTGGTGATAAATACAATATCGTATCGCATGCCCTCGACAGCACACCTCGATAGCACACATATATGTTGGGAAATTAGAATAATTGTACAATGACGGAGCACAACTATCAAAGAATGCAAATATTAAATATGTGAAATGACATATAAATCTATTTTTGTGGGAGAATTAACAAGAAAATTCATAACATTCTTGTTCTACTTTAGGGAAAAATTGCATCTATTAAACGATTGTAAATATAGTTTAGAATAGGATTATTAATCATAATAAACTACTTTTTAAATACGTTGATGATAAATAACTAATTAATTTCTCTAAATTGTTTCTGTTTATTTTATTTTCCAATTAAATATTTTCACACTTTAAAATAACTTTAAATTTGATGTAATAAAAGTTTGTACAGTTCAATGTTTTCGTCTCAATGTTTTTAAAACACCACCTGTATATTTCTTGATTAATGTTCATGTGACCAACTTGTTATTCAAGAAGAGGTCTAGTTATTGAACAATGAAATCTCCATCATTGATTGACTTAAAAGAATACATTATCCCAAGGTTGATAAGTGGGGCAGTGGTCGCAACTGTCTGCTTTATTCTGCCTATCTATAGACTGTTAGCATATGAGTCGGATTGTAACAATATTTATACCGAAAGGATAGTATAGTTATTGTATAATTCTCTACACCTCATAGTCGGATGTGTCCCTTATGCATGGAATCTGGAAGGTATGCCGCTGAAGTGACTGGTTATGCATTGGGATCTGCCACCCGAGCCTCTGTTGGTGCCTTCCCCGATGGGGAATATCTATCACCTCCTTTGGCAGATGTGGGTGCTTTTTCCTTTGGTTAAATATTTACTATTGCAGTAGTTGGGTATGGCGAAATGGACCAATCAATTAATTAAAAGGAACTATATATCAGGGGCTATAATGGCTGGGAAATACATAGTGAATTAATCTCAAGTCAAAGCTAGCTTCTATGACTCACTAGCTGAGCCCCACCCAACATAAACAGGAATAGGAAGAGCAGCCAGCTGTTTGGATGTTTCCAAGTAAGTTACCAAGGAAAATAACTGAGGGATTAAATATTTCCCCAGCTTAGAAGATACCAAGAGCTGTACACAATTTATCCATAACTTGGGTGCCAAAAACTTATAAAGTGCATGATGGCTTAGGATGTTGCATTTCACAATTCCTCCCCTATGTTTTTGAGCCGTGTTGCTGTGTTTTTTTTTAATTTCTTAAGAGGTAAGAAGACTGCTAACAGTACTGTGTTCAAACTGATCCAATGTAGCTACTACACTATAAAATATCAAAATTCACACAGTAGTTCGAACATTACCGTGTTGGAACGGATCCAATGTAACTTAGTTCAATATTTATTTTTCACCATAAAATATCAAAATTCATTTCCTTTTAAGGATGCTACATTATAAAATATCAAAATTCCCACAGGGATTGGAAAAAAACAATTTAAGGTTGCTATAGCAGATCATTTATATTGGCATTTGAACAAAAACAAGTTCAACATTCAATCATTTGTACTGTTTGAAAATGCATAAACAATTTAAGGTTGCTATAGCATAACATATCATTTATATTGGCATTTGAACAAAAACAAGTTCAACATTCAATCATTTGTACCGTTTGAAAATGCATAAGCTGGCATTGACATTAAATAGTTGAAGAATTACCTACTCAGAATTGATGGAGTATTCATAGCCCCTTCCTAACCACAGAGAAGACAATGACTCCCTGGATACATTGCATAGAGTTGATAATTTGCGAACCAGCATCATTAAATCATATGGCTTCAACAACTTTTCCCAATTCCTCCAAAATTCACAATTGTGACTTCCATTCCACGTATGGATATGGATATTTGAAATATCTCATACATTTCTCCAAGCGGTGATGAAATAGGAGACCAGAAGCAACTGGAAGAATATCGAGGACTTCGTCAACATCTGAGAAACACAAGCGTTTTCCCGCATAAGAATAATGCATTACACATGGTTGCCAACATGTACAAGAATGCTGCCATCAACGACGCGTTTAAAGTAGGGCTCCTTGATGTCCACCTTCTTCGCTCCTCTGGGGTGAAACTTCTTGATGTCGGCCTGATAAGAAGTCTCACTGTAAATTTCCAGTCTCAGGGCAAGATCATTACCGTCTTTGAATAAGGTTGTGTCATCGCTTATCTCAATCTCCTCCTAGCACAACCTCCCATAAATCACCAAACCATGGTGGAATAACCCCTTTCATGTGGTACTAAAGAAGTTGTTCGACCTCCACAGCTGACGCTTGGGTCTGTGAAGGATAAGACCGAGTTGAAAGTGCTCCCTTCCGTGGCTTCCATATTTGCTAACAGTTGATTTCATTGATTTGGAGAAAGGCTTCCTTGTCAAACTGCTCCGACAAACTGCTGCGAGACGTCTTTAGAAAAATCAAAGGAAAACCAATTCTCCACCCTTGGCATCCCTCTTCAACCTGGGATGAAACATTTCATATAATATTTCACTTTCAGTACACAAACATATGGTAGTGGATGGCTTTGAATGCGGTAAAGGAATAACACTTAATTATTAGTGTCATTGTTTATTGGACGGCCACGAGTTTACATCTTATTTCATTCATGGACCAGATGTTACCTAATTTGAAGGCTTTGCTGTAAACCTTAACACCCTCGACGCCCATCTGGCGATTAATTGAAATTGCATGTTGGCTGCCAAATGTAAGCAACATATCATTTGCAAATTACAAGCATCTTTTAATTAATAGAACGGAGACAAGTGTGGTCTCTCAGAAATGGGATGTTTGAGTTTTGGAATTTCGTGTAGAACGGGGTGACTTGCAAGGAGATTTACAATTTTGGTATTGGGTTTTTCGAGAGGAATGTTTGATTTTTCCTTTTACGATGTCTAAGGATTGTGTGGCTGTTTGTCTGAGTGGCGAGGACGAAATTCATGGACATTTGGACGAGAAAGGATTTGATCCCTAGTTCAAGCTCTTCGGGAGGACTATCCAAACACTTTCCAATCTACAACGCAATGTTAAATGCTAGGCGGGGTAACATACAAGGTCACCGATAAAAGATGGTTCTTTCTAAAATTAATAATGAATAATGACATCGCTCATGAGATTGAGATTGTAGAAAGTTAACATGGGATTTTTTCTGTTATAAATTTAGTCATTACCACACCTATAAAGTCACATTCGAAGATGTTTTCGTGAATCCAGTCACTAACTAGATGGAGCCGAGCAATATTAAACGACGATCGGATGAAATGGAAATTGCAAAAGAGACATGGAATAGACTAACATAAGACTTGTGGTTACAAATTTTGGTGAGATTTGCCATAAAAGCAATGTTCAGGTTGTGTCTAGTATGCAAACACTGGAACAATATTTGCATGTCCTTGGAATTCCTCTGTCGTTTTTAAGTTGTGACATTGCAATATTTTTCCCTGGTGGTTCTAATAACTCAATATTTGAGATGTTTTGAAGTTGTAACATTGCAATATTTCTCCGTGGTTGTTTCTGTAAGAAAATGGAATATGATACAGATCATATATTGCCGTGTATACCATTCGTTGTAGTTTTAAGCGATATTTCGCAATTTATATTTTGGAGTGAAGAATGCCAGTAGACAACGTCATCAAATATGTAAAAATACGTCAACTTTATTAAAATGATTATATTAGTTTTAATAATAGTAATTATGGACATTATGTTGATTTAACTTAGTTTATGATTCAAGTAGTGTATAAATTTTTTTGTAGTTCGTTTATGATTCAAATAGTATATACAACTTTTTGCATTGCATAGAGTTGATAATTCACTAACCAGGATCATTATAAAGCATATGGATTCAATAGATTTTCCCAATTCCTCTAAAATTCACAATTATGGCGTCCATTCCACATACTGATATGGATATCTGAGAAATATCTCATACATTTCTCCAGACAGTGATGAAACAGGAGATCATAAGCAATTGGCAGAATATCGAGGACTTCATCCACATCTGAAAAACAAAAGCATTTTCCCTCATAAGAATTATACATAAGTTGAATACAGCTAACATAAATCGGCATGACACTTAGTCACCATGGCGTTTGCATGCTACCAATTTGACATTTTGCTTAAAATAAGATAGAAGTGTGATGTGTTTGTTTTTCATCTTGCTAGTGGTATACTATGGATCCCTGCACCTACGATGTTGATAGCCACGCGGATAACATGCAGAAGAAGCTAAAATGAAGATGTTGATAGCCACGCGGATAACATGCAGAAGAAGCTAAAATGAAAAAGTAATGAAATTTCACTTTAATCAAAATTTTGCAATTTTTAGTTTTATTTATTATTTAATTTTAAAGAAGTTCACGTTTGATAGTTACAAGTAAATATTATATAAGCTAACTCTATGCTGATGTGAGTGGAGAAATATTATATTGTCTTGGATTCTTTCCTATAAAATATCAATTGGCTTCGTACATCATGGTTTTGTCTCGTAGATACCTGCTATATTTTTCCACAATATAAATCATCCTGTAATTTTGTCTTAAAAGCAATCACAGGTAAGGCCTTGGATGTACTCTCTAGTATTGTAGTATTTCTATTAAATTATCTTTCAATATGCATGACAAATTTCATATTTCAGAATACTTGCAAAATAAAGCAATGAACAAACACAATGTCACCAAAACCATGGTGTGTCTTTGCATTTTGTAGGGGTTGTGTTATTTAATAAATGTAACATATTTTACTAGAAGTATCACTACCTACCACCCAACCATTTTCTTGGATTAACTCTGGAAGAATAGTTATAGTGAGAGTAACTTTGTATATTTTAAAGCATAAATGTAATAAAGATCACTGCAAAACCAAAATTTATATATCATAAATATTATTATTATGTAATAAGCAATTAGTCTATATTATAGATTCTAAAGTAGTTGAGATATATTTAATAGATTGTGAAATAATTTAATTTAGATAATAATATCACATTATCAATATATATAACATTAACTATTTGTTATCAAATTCAGTTTCCTACAACGGCTATAATTATTTGTTTATGCCTTGCAAGTTGTCAATAAACGTGAATTAATTCAATCACGTGGAGCAAAAATCCCCTCCTATTAAGGGGGATTAACAATTTTTTTTCTTTTGTGCGTGAAAGGGTTAACGAGTACTTGACTCACATGATGAGGTTTGAGTAACTCTAGTTATGGGTCATAATGGCCTTTGATGGAAGAACATGATGTATATTTACATCTCAAAAGTCCATCTCTTTACAACATTAGAAGCTACATGCATTGTATATGTAAATTAATTTCTCAGGCATTGTATATCTAAATTAATGTATATCGAAAAAGATGAAGAAGTAAGAAAAACCTAAAGCTTAGGCATCCTTCTTAACCTACTTTAAAGTTCTTTAAAAACTAGTGGCAATGTTTCATTAGATTTCTATGGTTGGAAATTAGACATTTGTTTATATTCCCAAAACATTCATAGTAATGTATTGTGCCATCTTTATGATAGAATTTTGGATTAAACTATGTTGAAGAATATGATGTTCATAGTTCTCATGTGATGGCCCCACTCATATGTCACAAAGTTTAGTATTATGCATTGGTAATAAAAAGGTTGTTACGTCATATATAATCCTCCTCGCACTAATGTTAAAGAAAAATGGCCATGCAAAATAATGGTTAAAGAAGTGTGTCTTAGCAATCCAATAGGTAAGTCACCAATATTGATTCTCATGTTTTTGTTTGGCATATATTTAGTAAATAGGTAATTGATAAATTTTATTTAGAAAAAAAAATATAAAAAGAGTAAAATTAAAAAGAATATAGAATTATAAAAAACCCATGTAAGAATTCATATCTATATTCTATAGTTTTAAAATTGTGTTTTGTGCATCATTATGCATCATTATCACTTTTGTTTGCCATACATTCTTGTTTATGTATAGTCATGACAACCCCACAATTAATTAATATCTTTTGCTTATGATTTTTCATTGGTATCAATGCTTGCATGATTGTATGTGTTGTGCTTTGCTTTGTTCATATTAGGATAATACTTCAGTAAGTGGTTTTTTTTTATAAGCTTATGCTTGTGCATTTTTTTAGTTTTTTTATTATTCCTCGATACAAAAGCCTATATGCCTTAAAGGGCATGGGCTTATGTTTATTTGAATAGTTGTAATTATATTTAGTATATTTAGATAACCTTTATGATAACTTTACTATTACATATTCAAAATAAATCATTTTATTTTGGTTGTACTTTCTATATATAATAATTATAACAAGTTAAGATGTTAATATTCATTAGCATATATATATTCAACATTCATTTTTTTCTCTCTCTCTCACACACACATATATAATTTAGTACTATACATTTTGCACTATCTTAATTTATGTTTCTTTATGTGTTATTTTAATTTAAAATGCAAATTGCATTATGTTACTTGAACATTATTGACTTATTATTCAAAAAATGAATGTTGAAAGAGTATTTCTATGCATAAATGCCAATGAAAAAATTGTGTTGCATTCATTGTTTTCTGTATCTATAAAATAATAGTCTCCCAACTACAAATCAATTTGATTTACAAAATCAATAAAGTGAGTGCTCCATGTATCATATAGTTAATAAAGCTTTTGCTGTTATCTAAACATATTGAAATTTTAACATATAATAACAACATTGTTAATATGACAACTAACAAATTTATCAATTCACCATTTTAATTTTAATGACATTGTTAATATTACAACCAATAAATTTATCAATTCGCCATTTTAATTTTAACAATAATTGTGTGGCTCAATTTTAATAATAAAAGAAACTAGAAAAAAAACAAATTGATAAAACATTAGCATAATCAATTCTTTGATTTTACTCTATAAGTGTGGTAAATAAATATCATATTTATCTTATACTACAAAATCATTTTCAAAATTAATATGAATGTTTCAAAAATCAATAATAAAATTAAACAATTTTATGCATAATTATTTTTTATTTTTTTCCAAAATTTACATATTTTATAAAAATGATAAAGATGATATAATTTTTAGAAAAAAATTCTTAATTTAACTTATTATTATTTCAATAAAGTATTATAAAAATTATTTAAAGTAATTTATAATTTTTTATTAAACTTTTAAAAACAAAATTCCATATATCAAATTCTAAATACATAGTTTATCTATCTAATGTTTTTAAAATTAACAATTTTTTAAAAAAAAATTAGTACTTTCTATAAGACCATGCTTTATACATATTTTTGTTTTTAAAAATACATTTTTCTAAATCATTTTGAATAAAAAAGTATTACACTTTATTTCAACATTATTATTTTTAAGTTTTATCACAAACCCATTTCATTGATTATTATTTATATAATTATTATGACAACAAGAGCCACAAGGTGGTAATAACCGCAACGTTGCTATAAGATGGAAGCCATAACTGAAATGTGATCCATTTTTCCTAGTTATTGGCATAATTATTGATCTTCAAGTCCTAGTGTATCTAATGATACCATATGTTCATATTTTATATCCTCTCAAATGTTAACTTCACATAATTGGTAAATAACTTTACATAATTGTTTTAAAAAAGTTAATATTTTCTTCAAGGCATTTTAACTTCCTTCTATTTTATATCAACAACAACCATGATAGTTATATATGATTTTCTTAGTAATTTTTTTACTTCTTTATCAATTAAACATAACATTAAAGTAGGGACTAGCTGCTTGGCAGCTATTTCTCTTGTTGAGATTTGCGCTCTTAAAACCTGTTGTCGATTCTAAGGGTAAAGTATTCTCCCTTAGAAACCTCCATATGTAAAACAAGGTGCAGGAAAAGGGAGTTTTGTACGCTACCATCGAGATCTTTCACAACGATGAGTTGCAAGTGTTGTCATCTTAGCTCAATTTTCAATAATAAAAATTTAAGATTCAACTCCAAAAAATAAACAAAAAAAACTTTTGCAGTTCTTGCTCCTAAGGAAGCAAGAACTCACAATCAATATCAAAGAGCTCTTGTTCTAAAATAAAATGAGCTCTTGAGTCACGACCCTTAAATAAATAAAGAAAATCAAATCCATCACTATAGATGACAAAACACATAAGCAATTTAGAGTTTCTTTGTTATACACAACTCCAACATAAATGGGCAACTTGTTCATGACTGAAATATTAAATTCCTTTCTAATGGAATAGAAAAAACCAAGATATCCATAGGCAATAAGCAATTTAATTCTTTTAAATAGGAGGTAATATCCATAGAGACTTACTTGACTTCTTGTCATTGTTACCAACCAAAAGATTGTAATAGTGCACATACTCAATTTTATTTCTCTTACTCTGTGCCTTGAGTAGAGATTGATCCTTTGTAGGAGCTGAGGATAATTGCAAAATTGTCTAAATAGTAAATGAATCAGCATGCCCACTAAAGTACAGTGACTCAATACGGATTGTGGAGACCACGGTCGTCACCAGACATGAGTAAAATGGATTTGCATCTCCTCTTTTATCCACAATTAACAAAAGGTAAAAGAAGACATGGGTAGGCTCTCTTATTGCAGATGCCTCGCTCCTTTTCTTTATGTCATGACCACCAATCTTCGAAGGAAAACAAAAGAATAATAATCATAATATTAATATACAATGTGCTCCCATCATCAAACTGCTTCTCTTATTGTTTCCCCCAAAAGATATATGCTCCTTAAGAAAACATTCAAAATAAGATACTGAATCCTCCTGATTTTGCCAAGGCCACAATCAACTAACAAGAAGCCCAAAAATGAAAAGTCTAACTAAATGATGGTTATTTTCTATTATATAAATACTTTTAGTTTGATATATATATTAATTATTGTTATACCTCAAATTGTCAATTTGAACGCCATTTCGAGTCTTCATGTCATATCACCATGTAGGACCTAATAGTCCTACCTCCTAGCAAGTGTTGAGACTCATTTCCACCTTGTTGGTCCCCTCTATCGCCTTCCTTGGAGGAAAATCCAATTGATGATAGTTGAATGCCACCTCATTGAGCCTACTTTACCCATACGTTTGCACCTTGGTAATGGTGCAAGGCACGAAAATACAACATTTTCGCGCTTTGCATGCTTGCAGGGACACAAAAATATCAACATTTTCTCACTATGCTCAATTCAAAGGGCACAAAAATCTCTTAACAAATTCATTGCTTGGATTGTGGATCTTGACTTCGGAGAGATATTCTTGGGATTGGGATTACCTTCGAATCTCACCTCACTCTCCCTCTTTAGCCTGGTTCAACTCCTTGATCGGCCATTTACTCACCTAGATCCACCTTCCTCTCTTAGTGGTTGACCTCCCAAATCCTATTAGAAGGAGACCATCGATAAGTTAAGGGGGGGGGGAACAATTGGAGGCATCAAACCTATGGTCTTAGGGGTTTTGCAGAGATAGCAAGAGGATAATCTTGGAATGAAGTGCCATTGCTTTGGACATCAAGGTGAAAACACTTGCAATTATCTTATTTGGTTTCTCTAATAAGATAACTTAGCATATTATTCCCATTTCATGTCTTTAATGGTGGGTGCATGAAATTGTTTATGTTTCATAGTTAGATCTTGGTTTATATATATACTACTTTGGAGAAGGTATTGTCTTCTATACTTTAACAGGTTCTCAAGTCTGTGATCAAAGATTCAAATTAGAGAAATCTGAAAGAAACAAGGACAACCATCGAGTTTAAAGGTATGTCACCTATTTGTTTCTCCTTCTGATAGCTCTTTAGTTTATGTATGAATTAGATTTAGGAAGAATCTAACGTCTATTTGTTTTGTTTCTGTCATAAATTGAACACCTAGGAGTCTAGTTTGATTTATGAGAGGTTTTAACTATCCGTAGGAAGAATGATCTAGCACAGAAATTGGCGACTCCATTGGGGACATGCCCTAGGTTTAATCTCTCATCAAATCCTTAATATTTCATCTCCTATCTATGCAATTATTTAGTTTTTTACCTTTATTTATCATTTTGATCCTCATTATCAAGTTCTATGAGTCTGAAAACCTTAGAAATTCATAATTTTCTTCTCAGATATTCGCCCTTGCCTCCCTATAGTATATTTCCTCTTCCCTCTTGTACATCACAGATCAAAAATTCTTACATTTTCGCGCAGCCACAGTATCCTAAGGCGCGAAAATTTCCAAATTTTCGCTACCCCATAGTGTTCCAAGGCGAAAATCTCATATTTTCACTCTGTGTTGGTCTGTATAGGGGTGAAGATCCTTTGTTTTGGGTTTTTGGAAGCTTTTTGCTACGGTTTTCCTTAGTCTGTTGAGTCAAGGTCGCTGTCTATTAGGAGCTATAAGTGCTTTTTCATCCACATCTTGAGTGCATGTTTCTTTACACTTTTAGGAAATTTTTGCAATACAGTCCCTTTGATCGTGTATCCTACAGTCCCTTTGACCCATATTAAGGTTTTTTCAACCTTTTGGGATCTTTTTTGTTGTTTGGATTGCTTTGATTGGATTTGAAAAACTTGGGACACCCTTGTCTTTTGAAGTCATTTTATTAGGTTTTACAGTTTGTTTCCTTTGCATCTTTAGCTATTTATTCGTTGTTGGGGTAGATTGATTCTTTATTTCCATTTTTGTTCAAAGAGAAGCTTCATTTTTGTCTCTCCTTTGCTAGATTTACAAGCTTGAAAAATAGAAATATTCTTCTTACCTTAGTTTGATCATTTGACATTCTTGGTCTTACATTCATAAGAAGAATAAAATATTGTTTCATGTCCTTGTGCATTTGAGTTACAAAAAGTTATTGAGTGTTTTTCTTTGCATTGCTTTTGATTGGAAAATTTTATGGAATCTTTCTTTCCCATAGCTTAGGTGTGTGTTTTTTAAGTGTAAAACGATAGGAAACAAATTAGAATTTTTGCAATGGTTATTGATAGAAAGATATCTTTTTGTCACTTTAGGATAGTTTGGGTATGTTTTTACATGATTGGTTACCATTCATTAAAAAGATAAAATTGGATTTGCATTGGGTTGTACATTTGGGAATGAAAATAACTCTTCCTTACTTAGCTAGAAGTTCATTGAAGGAAAAAAACTTGCATAGTTCATCCAAATTTGCATGGTTTGAGTCAAGTCTACACGCCACCGAGTTGCACTTCCGCTCCCCTTGAGTAAAACAACAAGCCTTTAAAATTTATACCCTAACTAAAAACACATTAACCTCATTTGAGGACATAAAAGTAATTGTGTAGTTAGGTAGGACATCAGGGATAGGAATCCAAATAATTCCCCTTGTAATTTTACATCTGAGACATAGTTTTTTTTCTCTTAGGGTGCTAAAATCCTCTTGTATTTGTTGGCATGGTTATACACCAATTTGTTGGGAGGAATCCTGTTCCACGAGGGTAAGCAGCGAGGACTGGTTTGAGACAGACTTTATGGAATACCACACTCCACTTAGCGCCTAAGGACATCAATCCATTGTCTTCCTTGTATTTTCTAGCCTCCATACAGTTTGTAAAAGGGCCAAAAGGAAAAAGCTCTAGTAAACCTTCCAAGACGTGTCATGAACGAGGTATCCTAGTGACCTTCCTTCTAGGTATCTTTTACCAGGGATCCCTTTTGATAGAGGGATATCCATTCATCTTTATTGGTCTCTCACTTTGTATTGTCCGACTTGGATTTCATCACCTTGCGAAGGATACGATCTGTTGAGGTATCCGAATATTAGATAGGAGAATTGCTTGCTCTTATACGTTGTAGAGGGTCTTTTTATTTTTAGTGCTACTTGTTGGATTTTTGGCCTTTTTTTTATACCTCTCTTATTGTGGCATCGAACCTGGTAAAAATTTTTTAGGTTTCTTTTTGTCTTGTGTGCCTCTTTTTTCTTCTAGCTCCCCTTTTGCACATTCGGTTTCCTTAGGGTTTTTTAGCTCTTTTCACGATACTTCTCCCACATCACTTAGTATTGTAACATAAAAGATCCAAAGAAATCTTGGAGACAACAAGGGATGAGTCCCAAACCATTCACACCTAGAATTACTCGCCCATCATCTCCGTGCACCCAAGCTCCTTCTGGGACTACCTATCAAGAGACCCCTTTTCAAGGGTTCCTTTTGTTTTTCCTTCATTTGGAGATATTGGTCCTCCCTTTATTGCTACTTTGAATCTTCCTGTATTGTATATAGGATTATCGATATCGTTATTCTCCAATCCAGTGATCCTAAATGTACCTAATGCTTCAAATGTCAACTCTCCATTATGATAGCATCAATCCCAAATTGATCCTTCTTCTTATTTGTCAGATGTATCTTCTTTTGTTTCTTCTTCCTCGCCTGATAAAACCAGTAGTGCTAGTAATAAGGAAGATACGAAGAAGAAAAGGAAAGCTAAGAAGAATAAGAATAAGAAAGAGACCCATGATTTACCGGCTACCCCTAACGATGCTCTTTTTAGTCAAACACTTGAAAAGTCAAGTTCCCTTGCAGGCTTTGCAACAGGGATCACCTTCTTAAGGATTGTCCTGGTCTTTCCAAAGTATTAGAAGAGTGGTCTAAAGCCTCCAAACAACCTATATCATTAGCCTTTGGACATCATACTAATGATACCCCATCGACTAGTGACTCTATGGTTAAGGGTCGGAAAGGCAATGTCAAGAATCCTTGTTTTTTATGCAAAGACATGCACCTTACTTACATTTTTCCTCACATGGATGAAGCTTTACAATTGTTGGAAGAAATTGTTGTATCCCAGAATCACCTTCCGACCGGATATCGTAAGTTGTTCCGTGACCCTTAATTGGTTGATAAAGTGGTCGATCCAGTTACATCCTCGATCGATCCTAGTCTTCTCTTAAAGAGTAAATCCAATGTAGTCGATCCTACTCCATCCTTGATCGATCCCACTCTTTCCTTAATGAGTGGAGAACAAGTAGTTCATCCTACTTTTCCTTTGAAAAGTGAAGTTTAAGTAGTCGAGTCGACATCATCTCCACTCGATTCAATGCTTTCATTGGAGAATGGTGAGAATGAACTAGTCACCATGACACAATATTCGTCTCATCCTACTCTTCCAGTTGAGAGTGAACTAAAAACCAATGATGTCTTCTTAGTCAGTTTAGATTGTTCTAGACAAAGGGAAATCCTGTCCATTTCCACTGAATCTCCTCCAAGTGCTGAGGTTATTTATTTTGATTGGAATAGTCTAACATAATCTAATCTTCCTCCGAGTGTTCCTTCCTAGATATATGTAGAAGTTACCGGTAGGAACGTACTTTGCACTATTGTTGATGAAGGAGCTTATGTTAGTATTTTATCCTCAACTGTTTGGAAAGTTATAGGATCTCCTCATCTTGTGCTAGCCACTGATCATATATTGGATTTTTAATAGAAGACCTACTGGACGTTTATGGATCCTTCCTCAGTTATCTATTACCTTAGGGGGGGGAAATGTTTGCATTGATGTTATGGTAGTCCAATGTAACGTCCCCTTCCGTCGTCAAATGCAGGGAAGGAAACATTAACAACACACCGGGGCTTTTGGTAGACTTAGCCCCAATATTAAATTACCCATAAATTCATAACAATTAAAAACTTCTATATGCAGATTCATCTCAATATAAACACAGCGGAATAAACATACTAACAAGCACACAACCAGTAATGCCTAACATATATACATATATATATATATCACAGCGGGGGATGATTCAGCATATAGAGACTCAATCTCGTTACAATGCCATGCATGGATTCCAAATTAAGATAATCAACTCATTTCATTAAACATGGACAACTTAACATATTGCAGAACACAAAATGCAAATAATTTATAATACACAGAACACTTATCTTGAGAAGTAGATGTCCAACGACTGGCTACGTGAGAGCAACGTTCCACCCAACCATAGATCTCTGTCCAGCCTATATTCTTTCAGCTGAGAGATCACCCCCGAGCTGGGTTGTGTATCCACTAAGGAGGAACTAGATGGCTCACTCACGGTCAGGGTTTCACTCAGACAGCCATGCTAAGCCAACACACCGTTGGGTTTATCAAGCATATGGATGACAAATGAGGAGGATGCTAAGCCAGTGAGCTCAACCACAAAGCTACAGGCATCTCAAATGAACTCAACAGTCAAGGCACCCACAATACCTACCGCACCCAACACAAGGAAGGTCCCCTTCTCTGCTGCACAGTCCCTCAGGCGTCCCTTCCCTCCAGTGCTCTTCAGGGTGGGCATAGAAAGGTCCAGCTGCTAATTCCTTGAGATTCTAGCCTTCACTGGGTTTACCAAGCAAACCAAACCTCTGCTCAGTCATTCACACTTGGATTTCTCACAGTTCTGTTATCCAATAACTCAATCCCGTCACTTCATTTCTGGGCTATAAAAACTGGGATTTCCCATGGATTTCGGGATAGCTAATGCTCCCAAATTCACCCCAAGGTTCATACCAATGGATCCCCCATTGGATTTCACTGTCCAATACCAAATCTGGGCGTTTTTGGCTCTTCAAAACGCGGGTTCTTTCAAAGTCGCGATTTCTGGTTTTGCTCTCTGCTGGCAATTCGTTTTTGGATGGAAAATGGTGCTGGTAAGTTTCCCAATGGAATGGGGATGAGGAAGAAGCAACATCCATGAGGTAGAGTGGCTTGTGGTACAAGAAAACAGAGCCCATACTCTGCCATACGAATTTCTGGGCTGCCCATGCTCCATTGAAGCCATGGACTGAAATCCTCAACCACTTCCTTACAACAGAATTAAATGTCATCAAGGAAAGTCAAATGGGTTCTCAAGGTGACATATGGCAGCCTATGGTTCAATCCCATAGCCCCCTCACCACTCCCTAGTGGATACACATAGCCCCTTCTCATTCGTTGCTCCCATAGCCAGTTTTGGAATTTTATATTGCATGATGTTTATTTACATCCTATTACAATTGCCATGGCTTAAGAGCACATGGGCATCAAATATCAATGCTTGCCCTTTAAATCAAAATTCAGGCTTTCACTAGCGGGGCCTTGGCCTTGAGCTCCACGCTAGAAAAACATACATCACATGTACACATTATTTACATTAAATGCTAACATATCCTAAGGGTCAAAATGGGGTATTACATCCAAGGTCCCTTAGATTTTAATCTCCTTCTTGGGAGAGATTATGTCTATGCCATGAAAGATGTAGTGTCCGCACTCTTTCGAGTGATGTATTTTCCTCACAATGGAAACATAGTGACCATTGATCAACTTTCATTTTTTACACCTAATCATTATATGACTGCCAACCACCAGACTTCCCTGAATGTTCCACATGTCCTAGTGGTTCCTCCCCCATCATCATCTATGTCTCTCGGCTCTGGACATCACACCGGAGTTGAATTGTTAGTGAACCGATAAATTCTTCCCGTCATGGAAAAATATTAGAGGGGCATGTTTCCAACCTCTGGACATCATGTTGGAATTAAGGCCACTAGATTCTTATGATTGGGGCGAATTGCCAACCTATGGACATCATGTTTGGTAGGAACCAACTACGAGCATAGTTTAGCTTCAACTTAAAGCTCGCTAAAAAATGAGACCATCGTCCTAAGTATAGTTCATTTTCTGTTGCAAGCTCGTTAAAAAATGAAGCAGATACCATGAGCGTTCTTTTAACCTTTCTTCGATCTCGTTAAAAATAGTAAGAGGTGTCGAGCTTACTTTTCACTTTTTTGTGCTCTGGTTAAAAATAGGAAAAGTGGTTTAACCTTACTTTTTCCTTTTTTGTGCTCTGGATCCAAACATGAAAAAGATTCTAAGTGCTCTTGATACCATTGCCGTGCTCATTAAAAATTGAGTAAAAAGGTGTGTCTAACGAGTATAGGTTTATCTCTTTATCCAACCTTGCTAGACTATTTACGGAAAAGGAACTATTCCGAGTTCACTTTTTACCTTTCTCATACTCGGTTATCAACCATGACAAAGTCATCTTTCGAGTGATAGTTTATCCCTTTTTCGACCTCGTAAGACTATTTATATGAAAAAGGAACCCCTGGAGTTTCCTTTAAGTTATTTTTAGACTCCCAAAACAGTGAAAAGATTGCCAAGTGCACTTGTCCTTTTCACACTTGTAAAAGTATTTGAAAGCTCATCTATTCGGTGGTAGGTTATCCATTTTTCGGACCATTTAGAATATTTACGATAAAGGTATACCTTAGTCAACTTTTGACTAGGAGATTTCCTCCATAAATTCTTTTACACTCTTTCAGGTCTTGGGACTAACTTTTACGAAAAAGTTAGAACTTGGAGTTTTCTTTAGATTATTTCAAACTCTCTAAACATGAAAAATCACCGAGTTTTCCTTCCTTGGACTCATTAAATAAAAAATTGAAGGACCCCTTTGCCACCGAACCACTCCTTTCTCAAGTTCATAAAACATGTGATATGGGACTCGTCCGAGGGATGAGCTATACCAAGCATCTGTTATCCTCCTCAAGCGCATTAAAAACAAAGAGCTACTTGTCAAACATGATGGGGGGAAATTGAGGGAATAAGCCGAGTTTATCTTATTGGCAGCTTGTGTTTCCCTTGAACATGGAACCTGTTTGTGTCCCGTCATGAAGTTGGGTAATATGCTTGTCTTTGAGTCATTTCAATCCCATGAGTCACCCCAATCCTTAAGTTCATATGAAGAATACCTTAGTCATCGTTTCATTACGTATTGGTATCTGCCTCGTTGAGTCAATGCTGCCAAGTCATTGCTGTCATGCCATTCATGTTCAAGGGAAGTTTAACTGATTCAACCTTCTGCAATATTGTCATCCTTCACATCCTTGTGTTAATCCATACTCATATGATTCATTAATTTAGATCACTTTCCTATGTCAGTTTCATGTCGATGATGTGGGATTCATTATGGCCCTCATTCGACGAGTCTTTTCCTCTCGAATTCAACTCATTATCTAGGAATCATGCTTAGAAACCAACCTGACTACCTTGGTACCTACATGCCTCAATGGTAGGTTTCCTCGTATTTGACAGTACGTTTTCATCATTGACCTCTGATCGAATAATCCCTTGAATGTTCAACCTCAAAAAATATTTATTCACATTTGTTGGGCTATACTAGAGATACCTTGGGAATCATTGTCATCATTGGTGATTACCCTCGTACTTGTTAACGCCTCACATCATTAGCCGGTAATCAAGTAGTCTCTACCATGTTCGACTTTAACACCTTGTAATCACATGGTTAGATTCGTATCGCTCAGGGATCAGATAGAAGACTCTGGATGGTTCTGAGGTTTCTTTCACGTCGAGGTTGCGATGGAGATTGTTTAGTAGGTCCCCACATAGACATTATGTTGGTTACCTCATTAATGTACTGTCACACAGATCTACTTTTGTAATGGTCACGGTTGTGTCATTATTCTATCATGGATCTACACTTGTAGTCCAATAGCCATGATCTATCTCCAGTCATTATGGAGTCGGTACCATCATGGTGTTAGAAAAACAGGATCGTAGAGCAATAACAATAAACAGAAATGCAAATATAATCACACAAACACATTACAAGAGAGAGACAAATATATCGTGGTTCACCCCAAGATGGGCCACGTCCACACTGAAATTTCCAGTCCTTATTCTTATACCGTCTGGCAAAGTGAAGGTATACAACCTGCAGCACAACCGTTGCACTTCCTCTTCACTGTCTCATAGTCTCTCTTCCGATCTCAGAGATATTTACAATGCATAAAACCTAATACATCAACCCTATCTGTATTACAATGTCTTTCTTATAAAGGGGAAATACAAAGGGAAAATACCACGGGTTACCCAAAACCATGGGCCCATAAAACAACCCAAAAATTTCCTTCAGGGGCTTCTCCCTTGAACCCCCGCTAGCCCCTGGACCCCCTAGCTGGGGGTAATTAACCCCAAACCTCGGTGGGGTGAGGCTTCACCCCACCCCACTGGGGTGAGTGTACAGTCTTTTTACATATTATATAAAGCTAGGGTACAAACACGACTAAATAATAATGTTCTGAATCTGGAGATCAGGCTCCACAACCAACACATGGATCTGTATTATATTGATCAGCAGCCATGCTTTGCGTCTATTGTCCCATGCATGGCTATGCCTACCTCAAATTTATTTCGCATATTGTTGATTTTTCCTTGCAACTCCTATCCAGCCTCCTTTCAGCTATCTTTGCAGAATCGTTTATTTGTAAAGTGTTTCGGCCATTAGCTTCCTTTTATCCTCACACTTTAGGGGGCATCTGTTATCCCTCAAATTGTCGATATGAGCACCATTTCGAGTCTTCATGTCATATCACCATGCAGAACCTAATGGTCCTACCTCCTAGCAAGTGTTGAGACTCATTTCCACCTTTTTGGTCCCCTCTCTGTCCTTCCTTGGAGGAAAATCAAACTAATGATAGCCGAATGCCACCTCATTCAGCCAAATTCCATCTCATTGAGCCTACTTTACCCATATTTTCATGCCTTGCTAATGGTGCAAGGCGCAAAAATACAACATTTTCGGGCCCTGCATGCCTGCAAGGGCACAAAAATATCAACATTTTCGTGCTATGCTCAGTTCAGAGGGCACGAAAATCCCTGAACAAATTGTTTGCTTGGATTGTGGATCTTGACTTCGGAGAGATATTCTTGGGATTGGGATTCCCTTCAAATCTCACCTCACTCTCCCTCTTTAGCCCGGTTCAGCTCCTTAATCCACCATTTACTCATTTAGATCCACCTTCCTCTCTTAGTGGTTGGCCTCCCAAATCCTATAAGAAGGAGGCCATCCATAAGCTAAGGGGGGGAACAATTGGAGGCATCAAACCTATGGTCTTAGGGGTTTTGCAGAGATAGCAAGAGGAGAAGCTTGGAAGGAAGTGCCATTGCTTTGGACATCAAGGTGAAAACACTTGTAATTATATTCTTTGGTTTCTCTAATAAGATAACTTAGCCTATTCTTCCCATTTCTTGTCTTTAATGGTGAATGCATGAAATTGTTTATGTTTCATAGTTAGATATTGGTTTATATATATACTGCTTTGGAGAATGTATTGTCTTCTATTCTTTAATAGTTTCTCGAGTCCATGATCAAATATTGGAATTAGAGCAATCCGAGAGAAAAAAGGACAACCATCGATTTTAAAGGTATGCCACCTATTTGTTTCTCCTTCTCATAGCTCTTTAGTTTATGTATGTATCATATTTAAGTGATCTAACTAAAAATGACTAAGATAAATGACTAATTTGGTCATAGGATAAAATTTACGACTAAATAAAAAGTGACTAAAATAAAAAGTACTGATGTAAATGACTAATTTAGTCACATGAATACAAATATGACTAGCTAACAATGACTAAGAATATGAATTAGTCCTTTTTAGTTGTATCACCCCAACAATGGAAAATTGCAATTTTGACAATGAATTTATACAATTTACTAAATGTTAACACCACAGATGGATTCAGAGACCCCTTTTTTCTACATGAGTGTTACAATTTTCTAGATTTTAACACTACAACTGGATTCAAAGACCCCTGTGTCACTCGACAACATTTTCTTCTTTCAAGACATCCAATGTAGAGGACAAGTAAAGTTTCAGAGATTTGTTGTTTCCTTCTCTGTGCATATTCATGTCTTTTTTTTATACCATCGTGTTTAGCTCATCACCATATCCATGCTAGTATCTCATTTGAAAAAAATCGTCACTTTTTTACCCTTTCGGCAGTCGGTTGAAGTTTCGACAAGCAAGAGTATTTTACTTCTTATTAGTGAAATTCACCAAGTTTGCGTCCTACTTTAATTCATTGGTTTCCCCCATTTTCTAGTCTTCTTGTCATGGCTATGTTCAGAATGTAATAAATTTTCCATGAGACGTACCTCTTTGGAAAAAAAATCCAATGACCTTTTCTAAGTAACAAAAAGGTGCCTCCCTCCTCTTTTGTAAATATATAAAATCCTTTCATTTCCATTGTCATGGATTTTCAAATATGATGAATGTAAAAGCTATTTTTCCCTTAACCTCTCTATCTTAAGTCCTACCCCTTCCCTTCTACATTTCATAAAAAAATAAATAAACAATATTTAATCCTTTGACCCATCCCTCTACCATTGTCCCCATTGATAAAAGATATTTTGTTAAAACCTTTCCCTATGGTACTTAACCCTAAAATTTTCATCACTCTTTCTTACATCCTTATTCTTTTTTATTTCTATCACCTTTGAAATATTAAAAATGCTCCCCCTTTCACTTAGTGGTTTCATTTCAATGTCATGAGAGGTTAACATAAAATCTTGGCTCCTAATTATTGAATGATGCACCATGGATATGGTTAAAAAAAAATTAAAAGGAAAAATGACCCAAAGTTTCAAATAGAAAACATGTATAACAAAAATAATGTATTATTTAGCATAAAGGACTTATATAGTGATTATATATTTAATTAATATGTAATATTAATTTATTTTAGTTATAGATATTAATATACTTAATTTTAAATAATATAAATAATTATATTATAGTTAATACATTAATATAATAATGTGTTATACCATATAATATGGAATCATATTAATAGATATACACATTTTATAATTAATTATTGTATTATATGTAATATTAATAAAATAAATAAAAAATAAAAACAAAAGCAATTAAACAAACACAATGAAATTAGGCAAGAAAAGCATATAATATGGAATAATTTTAATATATATAAACATATTATAATTAAATATTGTATTATATATAATATTAATAAAATAAATAAAAAAACAAAACAAAAACAACTAAGCAAACACAATGAAATCAAACGGGAAAGGCTCGATATGAGAGGCCAAGAAGGAGGGGTTTGCAATGGCACAAACCAGATCTCAATTGTTTTGTGTCTACTCAGGGAAGGTTCACAATGGCGTAGAGGGTGCAACGATCATGCTGAATAGGGTTTTGAGTGCGCTTCACCAATGGTTGAAGATGTGCCTACTATGCAGGGTCTTATTCCAGGGTTTCCAGTCTATGGATCTATTCTTGCTAATATGGGGTCCTGGGCTTGAGCCAGCTCAAAGCCCCTGACAGAGTAGTTCTTGAATGTAGAATAAGTAAAAGGATTTTCTATTTTAGATCTACCTGAATTGGCACGGGAGGGCATATTGAGCAGGCTTTCACCTGTCATCCTATGTAATATGGTAGGGGTTTGCACAGATCTAAGGGAGAGGTGTAGGAGCAATTACCTATGGGATCCTCATTTGAAAGCAAAATCAGGCAAGGTTATAGATCCTGTATCCTACTGCAAATGGAAACGGGATGTTGCAATAAACAAGGAGACAGGGATGCTAGATGGATGCAAAGCTAATGGATGGTTGAGGTCCCTGTCTTTCATTTGGAATTTTTTCATGGTTGAGATTACAGCAAGAGATTAACAGAGAAGATAAGAGTGGTCCGCCCTATGATTCAGTGATGGCATGGTATCTAGCACTTGAAAGTGGCAAATTTTGGTTTCCCGCTTAGGTGTACAATCGTGAGGTAGGTATCAATGTTCTGTAAATAACCTCTAGGCTTGAGGCAAGGAATTCATAGGATGGGAAAGTATGACAATATGTTGCTGGTTGCTTGCTATATTATCAAAATATAAATCCAGTGTTTCTAGTTATCTTGTAAAATTAAAAGGTCAATGTAGATTTCCAGTGAATCTTGGTCCCTTGTACAAGTAGTCCCATGCCTTTTTAAACCTGCCCAAGAATAATGACAGACATAGTTGTAATTTTTTCACTGAAGTTAGCTTGATTTCAATGATTTCTGGAGATGTAGTGGGTTTAAAAAAAGCCTTTAGACAGTTATTAGAATGAAATATGAGTTGTTCCGATTCATGATGATTTCATTCTATGCAGCATGGACATGTTGGGTTTATGCTATCATGTTATGATGCAAAGCTCAGTTATGATTGCAGAACCAACACTTTCCAGGCTAGGTATGTTATGCATATCTTCTTGAAATTTTATTCATTGTATTCTCACTCTCGGAAATGGCATTTTTCTTAAATCTTGTTAAATCATCGAAGGATAGAACTACAATTTATTTCTTAGTACTAGCAACATATAAAATGTCATGGTTTGTGTACACCCTCTTCTTTTTCAATACCCATCACTTCATTTCTGTGGTCAACTTCATTGGTTCCCATTTGCTTATGTTTTACTTCTGACTATTGAACATAAAGGATAATGGACATAAACCCTGGAGAGGGTATACACCTTCATTCAATATCAGCATTACATCCTGAAAATATTCAACTACAAAGCGACAATTGAGGGGATATGACTGCATTAGCAAGGTGACCACCATTAGCATCACTTCACACTAGCACATAACTAGTATTGCCGCATTAACACTACCTAGACCTCAAAAATGTCTGGGTGAATCCATTATCATGGCCTAAGGGAGCACACTTGCCAAGTTTTGAAGTTTGAACCTAGGTCAACATTGCAGCAAGTGCTCCAATTTTCCGCTAAACCTATGAGTTGGATGGACCTCACTTCGAAATTCTGTTGTTGACTCTTAATTCTAGTTGACTTCTCAAGGTACTGCCTATAGGAAATATTTACATAATTGCATCAAAATTTAAGAGTTTCCTTTGCACTTATCCACCACATGGTCATCAAACTGTTGTCGTTGAGGAAGAAGTACAGTGGGATAGGCTGCGAGCACCTCCGGTGGACATGCCTGCCCATGATCTTCACTCATTTGATTGTTTGAATGACCTATGTCCTGGAGATAATGTTGATATACAATGGAGAAGGAACAAGGAATTTTCATATGGTATGTGTAGCCTTCATACTTTTTATGGACTAAAGTCTTGGATCTTGTGCACAAGTGGTTGTTTTATTATAGTTGTAATTATTCTTATGTTGATCCGTAGTCATAGTGAGCTCTACAAGTAAGTACTTTGTTCATGCTTCAATTGATATCCTCTTATGCTTGGACAATACATTATTATTTTCATTGAAATAATATTTCATTCAATGTTACTCTTGCTTGGAAGCATGGTGGTATGGGGTTTTGTGCCGTTCAGATTATTGTGACAAAGATAGTCACCACTACCAATGTCATTTAGATGGTGAGAATCCTACACATGATAAAAATAGTAATATGATTTTCATTTGTTGTGTCATATATTGATCTAGTAATACAATGAAGCACTCACAAACAAAAAATAATTTCATGTTAACCACACAATGGGTTTGCTACTGATAATGTTGGAGTCCTGGACTTTGTTAATTTTTTTTAACACATTTATTCATAAGCAGATTCAGAGTGAATCCTTTTAAAAACCTTTTTATGGTCTACTAGTTATGCAATCATGTTTATTTTTGAACTTTCTGTCACATGGTGCGATGATGTCACAAAATTAATCAAGGCTTTCAATGTGTATAAAAAATAAAATATACTACTTTTTTCCTATTTAAGAAGTGTGCTATTTGTTATTTAATAATATTGAGGAAGAGCCATCAGACTGTTGGGAGAAGAATGGAAAATGGATGAAGAAAAAATCTAGGCCATATAAAAGAAATTATAACAAAGAGGCTTTTGTGCAAGGACAAATTGAAGACAATATTTTTCTACTAAAAAGATTGCAATGTTGGTCTTCTTTCCAAATGCAAAAACATCTTATTTGTCAGTAACAGAAATTTACATTGGAATATAGATCAAGCCCTGCCAATTCTCTCTAAATTGCTATGGTAAATCTATTAAATGTAGAGTTGTTCAAACATCAAACGTATCGCTGAGACCGCTGCCAACAGGGCCAAATCATAATTAATCTCTCTAGATGTGTTTTAGCTGTGCTTCACAAAGAAACTATGTTGAAAATGGATTTTAGGCCATCACCTTGTAACTATTTGTTGTCATATTTCATGATTTATATTATGATCTTGAAATCCTTATTGCCAAACCTAGCTCAGAATTGAGTAACTTTGGTTGTGAACCCAGCTTTCTGCAAATAGTTGCAAAGCATAGATTGTGCTAAATGTTGGAGTAATACAGATAGAGAAGAATGAGACATGCGAACGGGTTCCAAGAACGAAGGATAAAAATGTGATTGGTACAACATGGGTTTTTAGAAACAAGCTTAATGAAGATAGACAAGTAACTAGAAATAAAGAAACACTAGTATGGAAAGGATATGCTTAGGTTGTAGGAATAGACTTTGAGGAAACGTTTGCTCCTGTGGCGAGAATGGGAGTAATCATAACTATCATATCTAGTTGGTGTCTTGAGTAATAGCTCATGGCCAATTTCATTCCTTTTTCCAGATCCAAGTGCACTTGATGGTTCATTAGTTTCTTCTTGCAATTTTTTTACCGGCCTTGGAGATATGGAGCATATTCTCACTTTTTTTAGAGTTCTGATATGCAAACAAGCTGCAATGTAAAGTGGTTTAGCAGGGAATATATGGAAAATTTTCTTATATGAAAAAGGGTATCCTTTTACCCCCACCAGAGCTTTCTTCCCTGTTTCTAACCAAGAATGTGGGATGTGTAAATTTGAAGCACATTAAATCTATGGTAGAAGCATTAAGTCGAATCCATTCAACTCAAAGGAATAGTTATGTAAGATTGTTTTTGCAAAGAAAACCTTGTGGGGAAACTCAGGGACACTTCCCCATATTTGTCGATGGATTCCAAATAAACTGGTCAACATACAATGTAGGCTTCTGTATTGGTCTAGCAATATCTCATGAATGCCTCACGGGAAGAGCTTTGTATTGGTCTTGTATTGAATTTAATCTTTTGGTTTCCATTTTCAAACTTCAATGCTTGTTTGCTTAGTGGTAAATTAGCAAGCAACAAGCTGAATTTATGTATAGGCATTTTCTTTGATTGTGCCCATATTGAATAGCCAAACAAGAACACTCTGCTTTGTATGTAAGTTACATAGGAACTGGACTAAATGGTGTGATAGATACTTGAATGCCTCTGAATAAAAATCTCCTAATTGGGTGGTGATTTCTGTCCAAGGCTAAATACAGGCAAGAGACCGATAGCGAACAAGTACCGTGAGGGGGAAGATGAAAAGGAATCTGAAAAGAGAGTTAAAGAGTGCTCAACATGCATGCAATTAACAGGTCTATACCAGTTTTCACCTGCACGTGCATAAGTATTTTGACATGTGGTTATGTTAGATTCATAAGCTTTTCTTTCTGGACCATTGCTGCAGTGAGGCTTGCACCTGAGGAAGTGGCATGTGAACTAACAAGATATGTGCACAATGCTATAACTCCAATTGGCATGAAGACAAATATTCCTGTAAGGTTCTTTTTTTGACGATACGTTTTTGTGAACGAGTGATTTCATATTTATAACTAGCAAGTTCCCATTTATCTGATTATTAGAGATATACTTATTTATTTATGTTTCTTCTCTTCTGTCACAAGTGATTCTATCAGATGCTATTGTTAAACTGAGGCTAGATTATTTTTTGGCTCGGTGGAGGGGAGGTAGATGTGAAACTGGGAATTAAAACCCACGAATTTATCAATCTTTTCAAACCATTTATAGCTGATTGCTCATAAGATTAAACAATTCATTGACCCAGAACATTGATGGTAGGAATTTTTTAAAAAACCCTCAGAAAACCATTACAGCTACAATTCTCCATAAATGAAACATATTTACTCCTTGTTGCAATTAATTAAATTCCGTTGAGGATAGCAGAAGGCTACTTAGTCTTAACTGCTAGATATCTATAGATTTGTGCCCAAAGAATGCTCATAATAGATTATTTTCACCCTCACTGCTGCTTTTCATGCACAGACATGTCTGAAATGCACCCAGATTATGTAGTTCAAAAAAGCAGTAAGATGTTCTCAGAAAATACCATCAAGTTTATCACCCCCATAGGGACCAAACAACTTAATAAAATCCTTCAGTACAGAAAGTTTTGTTACTATCTAAACAAAGTGTTTCCCAACTAGTATTGCACTCTTGAAGCACTTATACATATGTGTAAATAAAATACCAACACCATTTAGATCCTTAACAACATTCTCTAGGTACCAATCACAAATAATTGAAATTGTTGAACCTGCATTTTGTGCATGTTTCTCAAAAGTATGCAAACCATGCATGGGTCCCTAAGGTGCCTCACTCAACAACATCTCCCACATACCCTTAGTTAAATCCACACTTCCATGCTATTCAACCAGATAAACTATATTTAACGCTTCTTAAATCCACACTTCTTATTACTCAGAATGCAACCCTGACTTATTGATAGGATTTTGTCTACTTTTATCATGGTTCCTACATCCATATTAAGTTCACAAACAAAGGATCTATTAATGTACCATTCTTTCTAGCACAGGTCTTGGAACTTAAATGTGAATCTTTATGAAGTTATTGTACTTCTTTGGATTGTTCCTTTCATTAGCATTGGTTGCATGCCATTTTCCAATTATTTTAATCTTTACATATTGCTCTTGTAGGTGATGTTCATGGCCAGTATTCTGATCTTCTATGCCTTTTTTAATATGGTGGTTTGACACCAAAATCAAATTACTTATTCTTGGGGGATTATGTGGACCGGGGCAAACAAATCCTAGCGACAATATGTCTCCTCCTTGCTTACAAAATTAAATACCTAGAAATTTTTTTCCTTCATAGGGGAAATCATGAATGTGCCTCAATCAATCGCATATATTGCTTCTATGATGAATGCAAGCGCATATTCAATGTTAGATTATGGAAACTTTTTACAGACTATTTCAACTGTCTTCCAGTTGCTGCTGTTATAGGTGAAAAGATCCTATGCATGCATGGTGGTCTTTCACCTGAACTGAGCAATTTGTAACAAATAAGGAGCATATCTTGACCTGCAGATGTGCCAGAGACAAGGTTGTTATTTGATCTTCTTTGGTCAGACCCTAGCAGAGACCATTTTCCAATTATTTTAATTTTTACATATTGCTCTTGTAGGTGATGTTCATGGCCAGTATTTTGATCTTCTATGCCTTTTTGAATATGGTGGTTTAACACCAAATCAAATAACTTATTCTTGGGGGATTATGTGGACTGGGGCAAACAAAGCCTAGAGACAATATGTCTCCTCCTTGCTTACAAAATTAAATACCCAAAAAATTTGTTTCCTTCTGAGGATAAATCATGAATGTGCCTCAATCAATCGCATATATGGCTTCTATGATGAATGCAAGTGCAGATTCAATGTTAGATTATGGAAACTTTTTATGGACTGTTTCAACTGTCTTCCAGTTGCTGCTTTTATAGGTAAAAAGATCCTATGCATGCATGGTGGTATTTCACCTGAACTGAGCAATTTGGAACAAATAAGGAGCATATCTCGACCTGCAGATGTGCCAGATGCAGGGTTGTTATGTGATCTTCTTTGGTCAGACCCGAGCAGAGAAAATGAAGGTTGGGGGGTGAATGACAAAGGTGTTTTTTGCACATTTGGTCCTGACAGGGTGTCTGAACTTTTCCCAAAGCTTGATCAGGATCTCATATGTCATGCACATCAGGTTATCTTATAATTTGATTTTGACTTCCTTATCTTTCTTCATATTGGTAGAAGATAAGTTCATGTGTAGTATGATGCTTTGAGAAAAATATGGTTTCAAGAAACTAAAGGTACTGTGAATATATTTTGATAATTATTTGCTTAAAAAGTAAAAATAGTCACGATTAAATACCTGATGGGGTTCCTTGCTGTGTAGGTGGTGGAGGATGGTTATGAAATTTTTTGCTGATATGCAGCTTGTTACAGTGTTCTCACCTCCAAATTATTGTGGTGAATTTGACAGTGCCAGTGCAGTGATGAGTGTTGATGAAACACCGATGTGCTCTTTCCAGATTGTTAATCCAGTAGAGAAAAACCCAAGAAGTGGTTATGGAAACTCTGAGGCACAAAGAGCTAGGACTCCTCGTGGTAATAGGGTAAGTTCTCTTTAAACATCATTGTTTTCTATTCATATATATTTTTTGAGGGTGGATTAAAAACAAAATGCTGGCAAAGTATATCATCTTTGGTTCATTCTTTGCTATCTCTTTCTTTTAAATGTGCAACTATAATTCTTCTATTTAAGATTAATTATGCCATTGTGTTGAGAAACCAACTCTTTTATGAAAGTTTTGAGGTATGCAGGTTTCTATCAAATTGTGGTTTAAATGGATTGTGTCTTATTCTTTACATGCATAATGTTTAGTGGCTTTTATTTATATTGCCATCTCTGTCTCTTGCATCCAAGAACATCAAGTTTTTCATGATGGTGGGTTTGATGGAGGAACATTCGTTGACATTTGTTTAGTTGTTTGATGAAACAATGTTTCTGACATTGTTTGAAGTCCGGGAAAGATGTAGGGATCATGACATGACATTTACTAATTTTGAAGAAAGTTGTATTCACTATTTTGAATTTGAAGGTTTGTATGCTTGCTTGACTTTTTTGTTGCAAAGTAGAATAGGTCTGTTTATATTTTGAACCTGTATCCCATAAAAAACTTGATCCTGTCTTGTGACAATAACTAGGTAGACTCCAGATTACTTATAATCTCTAGATGAGTTAGCTTCATATACATTTATGCTAGATGCAGGCTGCCAATTCATGTGTAGGATTGATTTGTTTGGTATTCATTCAACATATTTTTTTTAATCATGATTTTTGTTGATTCCTGGATTATGTTGTTGCTTTTACTCTATGGACATATTTATGCTTATGGGACCTTGATGGGTCATGATGAAAGTGCGATGTGAACTAGAAAGGGAGGCTTTGTTCTATGAAGCAAAAATGAAGTCTATAGCCTTTGTATTTTTCCATATTTATGAGTTTGCAATGGTTTCAAATTCATGGAGACAAGGCTGAAGTGTGTTATTTTTCCATTCTATCAAGTTTAGTGACTGCTTTTACCAATCTGTATTGTTTCAAGGAAATTGTGATAAAGGGAAGCTAATTGATATGCGTTGCATTTTCCTAATATTGTGTGGGATTGATTTCTTGACCCAGGCTGTAACATAATTGTATTTTCCCCTTAATTCACTAAATATTTTGTTTTCCTGATTTTGTTTACCATTAAACTTAAGTTTCACATATAAAAATAGAGACAAGGATATGGTTACAGTGTCTGGAATCGATAGTCTTGAAGGACTAGTACAAGGTAAGCCATTATGGAACTATAGTAACTTGGTAAACATTATTTTGTATGCTTGAATGATGCAAAAATTGTTTGAATATCATCATTGCCAAGCAATTACAACTTCTTAAAGGGTGCTAGCTCAATGGTAGAGCACCTGCCTAATTATAGGCAGGAGATTGGTGGTTCGATTTTCTTCGTACCCTATCATAAATTAGTGACTAAGAAAATGACTAAATTCGCATATATACGACTATTAGTAGCTAATTTCCAGTATATTATAGCGCGACTAATGTTTATTCGTATTTAGATTAGTCATTAATATGTTATCATCTAGTAGTTTATTTAGTCATATATTTGGTCATTAATTGTGACAATCAATGACTAAATCAGTCACTAAATCAATGACTAAATCAGTGAGTATCAATGACTTAATCAGTGACTATCAATGACTAAATCAATGACTAATAAGTCAACCAATTAATGACTAGTGAAATACGACTAGAGATAAGATAATGGAAATCGGATACTATTAGTCACCGACTAAAAAATAGTCGTTTATAGTCAAATTTTAGTCATTTTTTTAGTCATTAATTTCTCATTTTGTACTAGTGTTATCATCGCCATCATATATAAAAGAGGAATAATGAGTATATTTTATATAAAACTAAAAATAATGTTAATTCTCATTAGATATAGATTTATATTTACCTAATATTTTATAGTTTTAGATAAAATAAAATAATTATAAAATTTCTAAAAATAATTAATTTCGATCATAATTTATTCTCGTTTATAATAAATAAGAAATGGTAATTTTTTTAATAAAATTTATTAAAAATTTCTCTTAATTGATATTTTTCACACACACACGCACACATAAAATAATATTGGACCCAAAGACTTACTATACCCATTTGTAAATGCGGCGATAAAAATAACCCCTCTAATTATATGACCATTATGATTAGTCCTCTCTTAGCCAAGTTATATGGCATTATTTTGGAAAATAAGATTAGCATATGGCTAGAAAGTTGAGGTAAAAGAGATAAAAGGAAAGCTATTTTTAGAAGGTACCATTCCACCATAGACCACCTCATTAATTTGAGGATAAGTGTAGAGGAATGTCACAATAATAAGATCAATATCCGTTGCTTTGTGGACTTTAGGAAAGCTTTAGATACAATGCCTAGAAATAACTTGTTGAAGAGACTAGAAGAGTAAAATGTTCCTTTCAAGTTGAGAGACATTGCAATAACATTGTGGGAGTATGTCATTGCTAAGTTTAGGGACAATGAGGTTTGGTCGAAAGATATTAATTGTAATATAGGAGTTGAGCAAGGTTTCCCCCTCTCCCCTACCCTTTTTGGTATATACATTGATAAGTTAGAAGGTTTTTTAATAGAGGTAGGCTACACTGACATGACATTAGCAGGAATTATCATCATCTTCCTTCTTTATGTTGATGATATTCTTCATCTGGAAATATGCCCCTCTAGTATTGATAAGAAATTAAGAATTTTAGGGATTTATTGATAGGAACCCATGTCAACCCTTCTCTTTACTTTGTTATTATATTGTTGTTGGACGCATATGCTTTGTAAGTCATCCTATAGTATTTATTGATCCATAGTTTGTATTAGCCCATGGTATTGACCCATAGTATTCGATGCATATGCTTTGTAAGTCGTCCCATAGTATTATATGTTCCATGGTATTGACCCATAGTATTTGGCATAGCCTTAGTATATAAGTGTGTGTTGAGGCCAATGAAGGACCGTGAAGTTAATTGTATTGAGCTTGATCAAAGGAGGTTTCCCCCTCGAAGTGGCCCGCGATCAATAAATCGATTCTAAGTTTTGTTATTTAGGATATATTATGCATTTTATCAATTAATTGTTGCAGGTTCCTCACATCTAGTATCAGAGCACTTTCTTGGGCTTGTAGGGTGGAATTTTTGCCAAAAAAAAAATCGCATCTGTTACAGGTTCAGATATGGGAATAATCCCTATCCGCTTAACTGTGGGAAGTACTTGGTCACCATCCCTAAAAATCATTGTGAGGAGTACCACAGGAACCCCGAAGTAGTTGTCCCATTGAGAGGACCTGCCAGCGAAAAGGGAAACAACCCCTACCTGATTGACTAGTTCCCACCCGTGAGGTAAACCAAGAGATGTCATTTGTGGCAAAGCGGTTATCAGTTTTACCTGAGTCATGGAGTGAGGGGTACTACCCCAATACGTAAGCCGTCAGACAGCATTGGTGGCCGAGTGAGTCCCCTAAACCGTTAGGAAGCTGAGCATACCTGGGATCCATATCTATTTTCAGCTGCAAATCCATTTGTTTCCGATCACTTCCACACTGTTGTAGATCCATTCCCGAAAAAAAAAACATGCCATTCTGTTTTTTTGCCATATCTCCTTTGTTTTAACTCCGTTTCCCTTGGAACTTCACTGACATCCCTGCAATTCCATTCTGCATATTTCATTCCTAAGGACCCTATCCAAAATTCTACTTCCTAAAGCAAGAAATCTCACATTTGTCTATTTTTAGGGTTTGCCATAAGTTCTTCGATTTTCACCCAATCGCCTTCAAATTTTGCCACCGTGTTCACTTCCTATTTCTGCTTCTTTGTCCCTGCTTGACAAATTTTCTCATTCTTTCACCCCGTTTATGAAATCATGATTTTCTTCTTCCCTGGCCATTCGAAAGTGTCCAAAACCTAGTCAAACCCCAATTACCCATCATAGTTTTTCCCAAATCCAAATTTCCCTTTAATAAATAAGCTTATGTTTGTGTTTTTCTACCCATTCACAAAAAAAAACCTCCTGGTTATGGTTGTAACCCGCGCAGGAGCACAAATCATGGAGGAAGAACTTGCAGCCCTCAAAACCAAACTCCAAGATTTGAATGAAAAATTTCTCAGCCTCCATATTCAACATTCAGCCATGAACACTGGGTTCTCTTCTTCCAGCAATTTTCGTGGGACGAAGCTTGATTTTCCTCGCTTCAATGGTAATGATCTAACTGGATGGATATACCGGGCAGAACAATATTTCAGCCTGCATAATACTTTTGATGTCCAAAAAGTTCCACTTGCATCCTTTCATTTGGAACATGAATCCCTTCAATGGTACCGTTGGTACACCAAGGCTCATGATGAGCCAAAATGGACAGATTTTTAACAACTCCTTTTGCAACGATTTGGTCCTAGTGCTTTTGATGACCTCACCAGACCATTCACTAAACTTCACCAAATTGTCACTGTGAGAGAGTACAGACAGAATTTGAGAAACTAGCCAATCACACAGAAGAATTGTCTGATGCATTCTACAAGAGTTTTTTTATGAGTGGTCTTAAGGATGAAATCTACTCTAAGGTTAAAATGTTCTATCCCAACATAATGATGGAAGTCCTAGGGTTGGCTAAGTTGGCAGAGGAAAAGATCACAACCCAACAACGCTCCAAAACCACTTTTGTTCCATTCAGAATATGGTCTCCCAATGACCTCCCATCACGCCAGATCCTCGCACAACTCCTATCAAGCATTTGTCTGAAGAAGAGATGCGGGCACGTAGATAAAAAGGGCTTTGTTATAATTGTGATGAGAAATTCACTCGGGGACATAGATGTGTTGAGCAACAACTCTATCTCTTGGATGTGTATTCTTCACCTGCCTTTGAACTTGGTGCAGAAACTCCAGATACACTAGATGATCATGTCAACATTCAACAGCCGCTACCTCTTCGGATGACCACCCAGATATCCCTCTCCATGCTTTAGCTGGAGTCACCACCCCATAAACAATGAGGGTTAGGGTTTACTTCAAGAACCCTCTTACAATACTCATTCATTCTGGTAGCACTCATAACTTCATTGACGCTCAGATCTCCAAACAGATTGATTATTTGTCCATCCTTGCTCCAACTTTGAAGTCATGATTGTCAATGGGGGCACCTTATCTTGCAAGGGGAAGTGCCGCAATGTGTGTATCTCTATGGAAGATTATAACCTGTGCTTTGACATGTTTCCCTTGTCCTTAGGTGGATGTGATGTGGTTTTGGGTGCTCAATGGTTATGCACACTTGGCCTCATCGTATGGGATTTTGCTGAACTTTGGATGCATCTTTCAGTCAATGGGAAACAACACACATTTACAGTCTTACAACCAGGGTCTCTCCACATCATTAGTTCACATCGCCTGAAAAAGATACTTAAGAAGAATTCACATGGTGTCATTGCTCAGCTCCATTCCATTCAGAGGAACCCATCAATAGTCTCCACTTCTCCCTTGGATAGATATGTAGGTGTCTTTGCTGAACCAATGGGCTTGCCTCCTTCAAGAGACCTTTCTGGTAAAAATTTAGCCGCCTCTACATCTGAGAAGGAAATGATGGCTATTTTGCATGCAATACAAAAGTGGCAGCCATACATATTAGAGAATTATTTATGCATCAATATTGATCACCAGAGTCTGATAAATTTACTGGAACAACGGGTCTCCTCCCCAACACACCTAAAATGGGTTAGCCAACTCATGGGTTATGCCTATGAGATCACTTACAAGAAGGGTAAGGACAATATGGTGGCAGATTCTCCTTCTCGCACATTTGATGACCTAGTTTCTCTTTAAGCTATTTCTATGCTTGTTCCAAATTGGTTGCAATTTATTCAATAGGGCTATGTCTTCTATGGACTCCATGCTTGTCCATCGGTAGGGAACTATGGGTTCCTCAAAACGTATGATGGGGAACAATGTAACTTCTTTTAGTAGGGGACTGAAAATGACAATTCAACAGATGGCAGCTGAATGTGATACTTTCTAGGTGAACAAGGGTGAAACGACACTCCTTCCAGGATTGCTCGAACCCTTGCCCATCCCTACATAGATTTGGACAGATATTTCTATGGATTTCCTTAAAGCGCTCCAGTGGTACAATACCACATCTAAAATGACTCCATATGAAGCAATCTATGGATAGGCACCACTAGTTCTTCTTCCATACACCCTCAACAGTTCCCCAGTTCAGGAAATTAACTCTGTTCTTTGAAACCACGATCAGATTCTTCTCATTTTGCAGGACAATCTTCACATGGCAAGAATTTGAATGAAACAACAAGTCGATCAACACCGTTCTGAGTGCAATTTTCAAGTAGGTGATATGGTTCTTCTTCATCTACAGCCTTCCAAGCAATCCTCCTTGAAACTCAAAAGGCATCATCTTCTCTCTCAATCTATCACAGAGGTATTAATTCAATAGCACAGAATGCAACCAAAGGATGCTATAGGGGAACCACTCCTTCAGATTCTACATCAATTTCCACATCTAAAGCTTTGAGAACAAATCTTTTTCTAAGGGAGAGGGGATGTTAGGAACCTGTGTCAACCCTTCTCTTTACTTTGATAGTATATTGTTGTTGGACGCATATGCTTTGTAAGTCGTCCCATAGTATTTGTTGATCCATAGTTTGTATTAGCCCATCGTATTGACCCATAGTATTGGATGCATATGCTTTGTAAGTCGTCCCGTAGTATTATATGTTCCATGGTATTGACCCATAGTATTGGGCATAGACTTAGTATATAAGTGTGTGTTGAGGCCAATGAAGGACCGTGAAGTTAATTGTATTGAGCTTGCTCAAAGGAGGTTTCCCCCTCGAAGTGGCCTGCGATCAATAAATCGATTTTGAGTTCTGTTATTTCTGATCTCTCATGCATTTTATCAATTAATTGTTGTAGGTTCCTCACATTTATGGTCTAGTTTGGGCATGACTCTCAATACTGACAAAAGCAAAGTTATATTGATAAAATATAATAAGCTCACTTACACTTTTTTTCTGTAAGATAATAGCAACTTGGACGAAGTAACTTCCTACAAATATCTTGGGATTAATATCCATCACAAGCTTAACCGCAATTACGACATCAAGAAAATGATCAAATTGTGGATGGTGGAAAACTTATTTTGGTCTTGAAAACAATTGTAAGTCAAAAAACATTGTGATGTGGGATTAAAATAAGTTCCTCTTTGAAACTCTTGTCACTCCCATTCTCCTATATGGGTGTGAATTCTGGGGTTGTAGCCTCTCCAGATAATCTTGGAGAAGGATTGAGTGATTTTAGAAGCATTTTATAACTTACCATCTTAAAATTAAAAGTAATACACTATATAATGTTCTCCTGGTTGAAGTTAGTCTTTCCCCCATTGAGAACATAACTATGACTACGTACCTAATGTACAATAATAAATTAAATAACTTGGGATACCAAATACTTCTGGAAATTGCTTTAAATTCCCAATAAAAAACATCTAAGGCTCAATCGAGGTTGGCATAAAGATGTCATGCCTTGGTCAAAGATGTTCAGGATTGACAAAAATGTCACTTTGCAAAATATATATGATATTAAAAATATCATTACTTTGAAGTTCGAAGAGAAGTTGTGGTGTGATGAAAATTTAGAGGATAAAAGAAAATTAAAATATTACAAGGAGGCCATTAATTCTAATATTGATCTCTAATATTCATCCACATAGCTAAAATAAGAATGAAATCTCATGATCTACACAGTGAAATGGGGCATTGGACCTTTCCTAAAACTCCTCGAGCTTAAAGGATGAAAAGCACTTCCTCTTAGATTGCCTTGCATACACCCACATAAGATCTCAGTTTCAAAATTTTTGTTACAATACTAACCTACCCAATCTTCCATCTCATCAACATTATAGTAATTTAGGAACACTCCTCTCCAAGTTTTTTTAGCACAAATAAAATTGTAAAACAAACCAAAGTAGTTTCTTACTTTTCATTCTTAAGGTGTAATAGACCAAAATTGATCTTAAGTGGATGTTAACTATCATCACAATCATCATAAAACTAAAAATAAAGTTAATTCTAATAAATATTTTACAATTTTAAATAAAAGAAAAAATAATTATAAAGTTTATGAAAATAATTATTTCATCATAATCTATTCTCATTTATAAGTAATAAGAAATGGTAATTTTTTTAATAATTTTTGCTAAAAAGTATTGGTAATGTCCATTGGATGTAGCTTGGTGGTTGAGATGAATGATTGTATTGACTTCTTATATTTAATTGAAAATTCTTTGATATAAAGCTAAAATAATGTTAATTCTCATTATATATGGATTTATTGTGCATAGCCAGGTGCTTATGAAACATGCGGTTCCCATTAAAAAAATTTATACTCCAAGAAATGGGATCCATCTGGGTGCTTTATAGATCCAGGTTTATCAGCATAGATCCATCTTAAACATAGCACCCAACCAAGAGGGATCCAATTTCTTGAGATGTAAGTATTTTTTATCTTGAATTCCTTACACATTAAGAAAAATTGACAACATTTGCCATTTTTTATGGGAATAACATGTTACATAATGTTAAACAACGTTACTCATTACAACGTCTCCCATATTTTTAAATTTTAAATAAAAATTATTAAATTTATAGAAATAATTAATTTCATATAATCTATTCTTGCTACGATGATAAGCGTTTATATCTTACTTTTTTTGGGATGGACCTTGAAGAGCTGATCATCAAGATCAAGGAAAATGTAACAAGTGTGTGATCAAGATGATCTGGATGGTCGTCATACTTGTTAGCTGTTAAATGGATCTGATTAGGATTTGGTTTTCTCCAGTGAAGATTAGTTAAGCTGAATAGAAGAGTACTCCTAGATTCAAGGCCATAGTTCATCCACTGGCGGCCAGGTTACTTGCGTGGCAGTAGGACTCGAACAGTATGCAGGTAACCAGTAGTTAATTAATAGTTTAGCAGGCTTGAAGATTTGTTAAGGGATCCTCGCACCCTATCGTGGTTGATTAAGAAATGTGCCCCTTCTCTACTCATTCGTTACGCTCCGTGCAGTTGGGAGGAGGCCTTGGGAGGCATTGATAGCCATTAGGGTTACCACGTATCGACTATCAAGCACCACGTATCATCTTTGTGTCCTGTTAGTCAATGCATGCCCAATAACCACTAGATGGGTATTAAACTACCAAAGTCTGTTCTAGAGGTATATAGTATTAAAATACCACTTGAATGCATAGGAAACTAGAGAGGAGCAATCATTTAGCGTCGTTTTTCTACTGGGAGGCCGTCGTTTTACTGCTGGGAGCCTGTTGCAAGAAGACCTTTGGTTTGCTTTGTAATTACAAGTATGCACCACTTTGTTTTCTTTCCACTAAAGAATTTGACTTATACCCACTACTAACATTTGTTTTGTTGCAGAATGGTAGTCATTAGCTGCGATTTGTGTAGAGATTTCATTCAACCTTCATGTTTTCGTTTACAGGTACGCATAGCTACATACGCACCAGACCGAATAGTCTATGCACACATGGATCAAATTTGATTTGAATCCAAGTTATCACTACATGAGAGAGAAAGCTTCTATATAATCTCTGTACACACAGATCAAAGATTATTTGAATGCAAGTTCTGGCTACATCAGAAAGAGAGAGAAGACCAAAATGCTTTATGGAATGGCATTCATTACTTCCCTGGCTGAGATTGACAAATCCAAACAACGATTTAAAGGAGCAAACTTCTAAGTCAAACATCTTACTCGATTTTTTAGAATGTACAATATGGAATCTTCCGTAAATCAATATATAGTGTACATGGTATTCAGCTTAAAAGTATTTTCAATTTATACATTTTATATTAACCATTGGGTTTAGTACAGTACAAGCGACTACATCCGGGGTCGACCAAATGCGAGGATGTAATGTCCCTAAAAATAGTAAAAATTAAAAAAAAATCCTCTTACTGCTAAGATGCCTAAAATAGATGATGCATTATAAATTAACTTCAGTACTCGGAAGTTGCATCAGTACTTTGTTTGGAAACATTAAGAGTTTATGAATTCTAAGCAAGATAGTTTTATCAGTTTTGTTTTCCTGTAGAAGCGATGCGGTAAGGTGGCTGATGTATCCTTATGGCATGTTTTACAATTGCTAGAGTAATACTTAAGATCCTCCTATTACTTTTAAGATTCGGTTGCATATTGAGTTTGTAAACTGTTTAAATGGTACCTTCAGGCATGATGGACTTGTTGAGGGCAGTTGAAACACCTTGGGAACTTGATGTTGATCCACATACCATTGGCAGAGATGCCAAGAGGTAAGGGTGAATAATGGGACTTCCTAGCTTACTCAGCAATTTGCTAATGCATTGTATTGTAACTCATTTTTCAGGTATGCAAGTGTTGATGTCTTCTTAAAGTTTAAGTGTGAAGGAGTTCACAAGGTTTAAACTTTGAAATGGATATAGTGGTAAACTTAAAGGTCGTATTACCAAATGTGAATTCCACTATAGCGTTGGTTAAATACATTGCAATGTTTAAAGTGGGTGGTTGTAGTCTTAAATGCTGCATGTAGTGGTCACATGGCTTTGGTAGCTAGCTGGTTGAGGGGTTAATGCCTCATTTTTCACCTCTGCGTTACCATTTCTTTTGTAGTGGGCTTGACTATGAGGGTTCTCTACTATGTTTGGCTCGTTTGTGCTCTTGACCTAAATTTTTCTCATGGTCAGAGCACTTGCTGTGTAAGGAAATGGAGGGCGTCTACGACTTCAGCAAGGTAATGGTAAAAGAGACCCCCTTGAGATTTCTTTTTAAGTATCCTATACACATTTGTTTTCAACTGTAAGTTTAATGCGTGGCCTCTTGTTTCAGTCTTGGCAGGTATGAGTCGTGGGTGCTCGACGTTGGTTGATACCAGTGGACAACTCTTGGTTTTAGCATTCAAATGGTAAGTCCAGGTTTCGAAACCCATTTTCGCTCCTTCCTGTCACAGCTATGGGGAAGAGTACTTAACTGTTTTGTACATGGAACCTCATGAGTCCCTTGGCTCACTGTAATATTTTGGGGTTTCCTTGGGGTCTCCTTTTGGCTAGACTGGTATGTATATGATGTATCTATTATCTTTTTTGTTGACGGGGATAATCCCTGAGGGTTTCGTTTTGCTACAATGGTGGTCTGTTGACTCTACGAAATATTTTAAACTTATGTGTGGAAGCATTATTTAAGTTCTATATAAATGGGATTTTGAAAGGACTGTTGGGAACTGGTTTCTTTGTTCTCACCAGCGTTAGCATAACAAAATCTATTGTCCTCTATTGCAAATGGTGCCTCTGTCAGTTTGTTTGTATGCTTTCTTCAGGAAATGTTTCGTATTACTGGATGGTAGCTAGCTTGTTGTATTTAACCTGAGAGTAACTGGATGTACCCAGACCTCTGCGTTTTCATTTTCATTTGACTCTAAGTTAGCTTGTTTAAATCCTTGTGCCGGTTTAAATGTCTGTCTGAGAAATTTATGGGTGCTTAAATGATGCCAAACGTCTCTACGTTTGCTTAGTGTTGCTACGGCATGAAGAAACTCGATTGTTATGTTTATATGGGAAGCCGAGAGCATAGCTCCATCTTGCTGGGGGTTTAGATGTGTAATGTCTGGGCATTTTCCTGAGCATATTTCGATAACATGACCTACATTTTTAATTTGGTCTAATGTAATTATCCTTTTGTAAAAGATAATGTAATTCTGTCGTTTTCGATGTGGATTTGATTCTTGTTGGAAAGTAATGCCCTCCAGGGTTTGATGCAATGTATAAGTGATTGTAGACTTGGGGTTTACATGCTCAATAATTTTTTATTGGACTGGGGTTTGAGGAACTCAGCGAAATAATGTCGACAATGGTGGCCATCTGAGCGTGCATTTTTGTTTTCCTTTCATCTTGTTTTTGGGCATCTATCATTTATATAGTTAATTAATATTTATTTTTGATGAACGGAATAGGTCTCTGGAATCTAAGAATAGAGAGAAATCATGTTTCTATTTTGTTTTTATTTGGAATGTATCTAGTATCTACTCATGGTTTTACAAAAATGTAGTTTAAATAAAGAACGCCTCTATCTATGTCTGTGTGTTCATATCTGCGATTTTGTGTTTAAATAAATGATGGTATTGGGATTTAATTTTTTCGACCTGTGTTTAAAGCTATGGGGTTGACTAAGTTTCGATTTCGTTTGGGTATTTATCTTAGGAAAAGAAAACTGTGTTTTGAAAGATAATCGTAATGGTTGTAAAAAAAGAATTTAACCCTAGTTATAATTAAATTTGAAAGCACAGTATAAATTTTAGAAATAAAAATGCAAATTTAAACATAAGTCTTTACAGAACTTGGTCATCATTTTACGTAACATTGGATTCTAGGGTTTCTACTGACATGGATGTCATGCACAGGCTAGCTAGGCTAGCCTTTCTAGACCTTCTGCTAGTTTTAGTTCTTTAATGTAAACCTCAGAGCCCATGCTCAATGGCCCTTGCTCTATGAAAGAAATAACATTATAAAGATTTGGGAAAACAATGCTATAATATAAAACATATTTTAATGGTCCTAGTTTCTATTGTGAATTGAAATGGAGAGTTTATAGTTCATACCTGGTTACTTTGAAACTTGATCTTCCGCAATAGAACTTGCACACTCAAACAATAATTAATGAAGAAAACTTATGGAATTAGCTGGCCTGTAGAATGATCTTTTAACTGGATAAATTTGGGACTACAATATTCCTCTCAACCATGACCCTTAGACCATTCCTGGTTCTAACTGGATCCCCCCGAGCTAGTTCCAACATGCAATGAGAGAAGTAGAGGCCCTAGGTTGAACTTCTGAATTAGATCTGGAAATTTATGTGGGACTACTTTAGTTCTTGGAGCAAAAATTCTCCTCTATCACCATAAGAGAATGATAATGAAAAATATCATCCTTCTTTTGGGATCTGCTGTCCTTTATATAGGTGAGTCTTGGTTTTTTTGGAAAATAGCTATTTGAATAATAATATTTAATTTCTTACTTGAATTTGTAATGTAATATTTTTAAAAGATATTTACTTAAATATCTTGTCCTTGTTTAGCTGGGACCTTTACTTGTTGTAACTTAAATTATTTCTTAAATAGAAATAATAATAAATTCGTAATTAATAATAATAATAATAATAATTATTATATTATTGCTAATATTAACAACACAATTAATAATAATATTAATTATAATGTGATAGCCATTTATGCATAATCTTTATGCAATATATACATTTTATAAATAAATAATAATAACATTTTATTATTACTTTTTAATAATAATATTAAGTTTGAGGCCTTTATGCATGTCATTCACATAAGACTATTCTTAATCATTCCATACTTAAGTTATGGTAATTTGCTTTTATTTATTTATTTATCTCTCATGATACTTCTTTTAATTATCTAAGGACAAGGTCCCACTCTTTGGACGGGTCTTTTGGTAAGCTTGGATAGCTGGCTTGGTTAGGCACCTCTAGGTCTCTCTCTTACATGTTGGATTCCCTCGTTTAACATGGTAGTTCCCGCAGTACTTGATGATAGGTAGAACATGATTCATTTAACCAATTTCAAATAAATGTGATGAATAGAAGTGTTATTTAGAGTCTCCTCGACTCAACACTTTTAAGATCAAGTAACCCCGAGTGCTCTTCAGAGCTTTAACTCAACACTCTTCACATGGGCATTACACTAGTGCAATTCTAGAGCGTCCTGCTCAACACTAGTACTAGAATGTGGTTGTGAAGCACATCTAGAATGTATAATGGCCTCGGTTCCGGTATTTATTTATCAAACTTGGAGTGATCCAAGGATCCTGCCCAACACTCAATGCACATCGGGGCTTATGCCCAGTACAATAATAAAATCCTCTAGGTACATTGGAGCTTATGCCCAGTACGTAGGTCATCCATGTGTTCCTGATTCTACACTCAACACATCATATAAGTCAATCATGTAAATCATCACTCTGCACAGTATGTAACAAAAGTTCATCTTAGTATATTAGGGTTTTGTACCCAATTCACATAGCAAAACATAATCAATCCATTAGGGATTTCTTTCCCAACATATAACAATAATGCATCAGTCGGGTCCACACCCCATATGTAAATCTATAAAAGAAATGAATCATGTGTACTAGGGCTTAAGCCCAATAATCAAACCAAATCATATGTGTTGGGGTTGTGGGCCCAATATAACATCAGAAATAGTTAGTTCAAAATTCGGGATATTACATCCCTCCCCACTTAGAAACAACACCGTCCCGGTGTTCTAGGGACTAGAAATGATATCATGAAACAAGGTGGGGTATGCCTCTTTCATGGTTGCGTTATTTTCCCAAGTAGCCTCCTCTAGTCCAAAGTGCCTCCATTGCACTTTCAACTGGGTAATGGTCCTTCTTCTAAGATGCACCTATCTCTTGTCCATAATGTGGAGTGGTTCTGGCATGAACTCCCCTTCGGGCTCCACCTGTAACAAGGACCAATCAATCACATGTTTAGTATCGTATACATATTTCTTTAATAATGATGCATGAAAAACATTATGAACTCTTACATGAGCTTGTAAGGCTATCTCATATGCCATTGGGCCCTTCTTGGCCAGTATCTCAAAAGGTCCACAAAACCTGGGGGTTAGTTTCCCACATCATCCTAAGCTCAAAGAGCTTCATTTTGCCTTTACTTTAAGGAACACATGTTCACCAACTTGGTAGTATTTGTATTTTATTTTCTTATTCGCATAACTCTTTTGGTGGTCTTGTGCCTCCTTCAAGTTTTGTTTTACCTTGGAGACTAGTTGCTCCAAGTCTTTTAGTAATTCGGGGCCTAACATAAGTCTGTCTACCAGACTATCCCAAGTCATGGGTGTTCGACACTTCCTGCCATAGAGCACCTCAAAAGGGCTCATTTTGGCTGAGGTTTGGTATCCGTTGTTGTATGCAAACTCTGCGAGGTGCAAATAATCTTCCCACTTCGTGGGGTTATTTATGACATACATCCTCAGCATGTCCTCAAGGATTTGGTTTACTCATTTTGTTTGTCTGTCGGTTTGGGGATGGTACATGGTACTCAACTGCAATTGTGTCTCCAATCCAGAGAACAATGCCCTCCAGAAGTTGCTAGTGAACTTCATATCTCGATCAGAAATGATTGCATTGGGTATCCCATGCAATCGAAAAATATCCTTTAGGATGATTTCCGCGATGTGAACCGCTTTGTAGGTAGACTTTACTGATATAAAGTGTGCTACCTTGGATAACTTGTCTACTACTACAAAGATGGAATCATTCTACCTCTTACTTTTTGGCAAACCGGTTATGAAATCCATACTGATGCCCTCCCACTTCCACTCTGGAATGGATAAGGGTTGTAGTAGTCTTGAAGGGTGCTGGTGTTCTGCTTTGACTAGCTGACACTCTTGGCACTTAGCAATGAATAAATCTATGTCGGATTTCAGTTTAGGCCAAAAGAATTGTTTCTTCACTGCCGATATCATCTTTCGATATCCCAGATGTCCCGAGTAAGGCTTATGATGGAATTCTGTAAGGATGTTAGGTCTAATGTCTCCGCCTTCTGGAACATAAAGTCTCTCTTTTGACCATAGCAGTCCCGATTCGTCTATCTTATACTCCTTCTGTTGTTGGAATAACCTATCCTCTTGGATATTTTTAAGGATCAAAACATAGAACTGGTCATGTTGACATGCCGTTCTAATTCAGTGGTGTAAATCTGAGTCGGTTTGACTCATGGTCACCTCTAATATCATATGGGCCCGTCGACTTAAAGAATCGGTGATCTTGTTCTCCTTTCCCTTTATGTGTTTTAGTTCGAAATGGTACTCACTAAGGAAAGCTAGCCACCTGGCCTATCTGGCATTTAGGTCCAGCTGGTCAAATAAATATTTTAGACTCATGTTGTCCGTCTTTAATAGGAACTTCTTTCCCATAAGATAGTGCCTCCACATTTTAAGGCGTGGATAATGGCGGCTAGTTCAAGATCGTGTGTGGGGTAGTTCTGTTCGTGTTCCTTTAACTTCGTTGACTCGTAATAGATAGAAAAGTCATTTTGCATAAGGACTCCACTGAGCCCTTCCTTGCTTGCATCTATGAAAACTACGAAGTCCCCATCGGGGTCAGCAATCCGTAGGATGGGTGCAGTAGTCAAAAGTTGTTTTAACTTTTGGAAACTTTCTTCGCATATTGTCATCCAAAGGAATTTGGTTGTCTTCTTTGCAAGGCTGTCATCAGATAAGCAATTCGAGAGAAGTTCTCAATGAAATTCCGGTAGTGTCCAGCTAACCCTAAGAATGATATTATGTCGGTTATGCAAGCGGGGGTAGGACATTCTTCTATGGCTTTGATCTTCTCGGGGTCAATTGCAATCCCCTTCTCTGAGATGATGTGCCCTGGGTACTGTATCTGGGGTTTATAGAAATCACACTTGCTAAAATTAACGTACAGTTGGTGTTCTCGTAGAATTCGTAACACTATCCAAAGATGTTCTTTGTGTTCTTCTTCATTCTTGGAGTAGATTAGAATGTCGTTGATGAAGACCAGGACGAACTTGTCTAGGTATTTACTAAAGATGTTGTTCATCATACACATAAAGTTGGCAGGTGCATTAGTTAGTCCGAAAGGCATGCCTACAAACTCGTAATGGCCGTATCGGTTTTGGAATGCAGTCTTACTAATGTCTTCATCATGGATTCTCACTTGGTGATATCCGGACCGTAGGTCGATCTTGGAGAAGATCTTCGCTCCTCTAACTTGATCAAATAAGTCATCAATTCTAGGGAGTGGGTATCAGTTCTTGATGGTCAATTTGTTGAGTTGGCGGTAATCGATGCACATCTACATCGTCCCGTCCTTCTTCTTGACAAAGAGTATTGGTGGTCTCTAGGGAGACACACTAGGTCGGATATAACCCTTCTCAATCAAATCTTGTAACTGAAGCTTGATTTCCACCAATTCAGGCGGACTCATGCGGTACGGGGCTTTGGACACTGGTAAGGAACCGGGTGTTAACTCTATGGAAGAAATCTAGGTCTCATTTGGGTGGTAGCCCAGGTATTTCCTCAGGAAATACCTCCTTGAATTCTACAAGGACTGGGAAGTCTTCGATCTTTTGTTCCCTATCAGTTTCTATTGTTTGAATGTTGACTGCAAAGAGTTTACAACCCTTCCTGATGCACTTCTTTGCTTGTAATGTAGGTATTTGTCTTACGGAAACTTTCTTAGGGATACCTTAAATGGTTTTCTGATTCCCTTGGTTATTCGTGCATAGTATAGATTTGTTCAAGCAGTCAAGTAGGGCATGATGTTCTTCCAACCAATCCATGCCTATAAGTACGTTGTAGGATCCTAGTGGTAGGATGTTTAAATCCACCCTAGTTGGAAAACCGTTCAGATCTATCTCACAAGTTTTAACTAGTTCGAAGACTTTCCATTTGGTACTAGTGGCTAGTTATACCAGCCATGTTTTCTCGTGGCTTACTCGGTTTAACTTACAAGTATCAACAACCTTAGGGGAGATGTAGCTTCGACATGCACCGGGATCTATTAGAACCGAAATGGTTGTGTTTGAGATCTTACCCTCGATTTCAACCATAGTGGCTTGATGGTCTGCTTGCTGACCATCAAGTGCAGCATAAATTCTGGGTGTTCTTTCCATGTCCCCTACTGTAGGGTCTGCTTGGACATTGTGTAACAGTCCATCTGATTTGTTGGGGCAATCTCTGAAGTAGTGTAACCCTTGTCACTTCCAACAAGTAATGGTTGGTGGGGCAGCCTTTGCCCCTTTGTTGAAAGCTGGTCTATTGGTATGTGGTGGGGGTGCATTTGGCCATGCATGAGGTTTATTGAAGCCTCTGTTGCGAGGAAAACTATTGTTTTGTTTCTGGTAAGGTGGTGGTCTAAAACTCGGTCTGCGGTTGTCTGAAAATGTTTTGAACCTTTCCCTATTTTTGTTTATGTTATCATTCCTTGGCTTCCCATGTCCATAACAAAGTCTTTCTTTGTGTAAAGTCACATCTAAGGTTTTGGGCATGTCAAATTCAATCTTTTCTTTGAAATTTGGTGGTAGACATCCCAAGAATTGTTGTATATTGTCTTTTTCATCTTTGATGTACAGAACATAATGCAGCAGATCTAAAAATCTGTTTATGAAAGCCTCCATAGTTAGGGAGCCCATTTTCAATTCATGGAATTCTTTGATCTTCTTGTCAAAGAATCTTTCATACATGTATTTGTCTTGGAATATTCTGCTGAAAGCATCCCATGTTATGTCCCTCAATTCTTTCACTTTGGTGTGTTTCAAATCTCTCCACCATCTGGCTGCTTTACCATTTAGATTGTAAATGGCCAGTCGGGCTTGCATTTCACTAGAATAGCTGTGGACTTTGAAATACTTGTTTATTCCTAACAGCCACTCCTCATCCTTTCCCCAGTATTTATCTCATCGTCATACGTTGGGGCTTTTATCTTTCTGAATTCTCCTTGTAAACTATCGTCACTCTTCCTCCTTTTCTTGCAAGGAGGTGGGGATCCGTCATCGTCAGAAGAGCTCTTACAATCCTTTTCCATTGACTCTGGTAGGTGTTCTCCCTGTTCCTATTCTTTAGGACTGATAGATTTCTTTGTGTGACAGTCTCTCACTTTAGAAATATTGGCTGACAAAGTGGGTTGTCCGTGGGGTTTTTCCCCTGTTAAATTCTGAAGCAGAGCCTCATTTATAGCTTGTTGTGCTCGTCTTTCCTTTATGTTGTTATCTCTAAAGCTTTGGAATTCTGCCTGTAAATTTTGCATGGATTTCATCAAGTCTGAGTTTAACTCCACCACTATCTCTTGCTCTCTTGGTGGTGAGTTTAAGTTCCCTTGTATGCTACTGTCTTTCTTTGCATTCATACTCAGACTGTGTTTGTACCTGATTGTCATAACGATGTTAAGAACAAAAAATATGTTAGTTCATATGCGCATAAAAATTATAAATATATATTTATGATTCCTATGTATCTCCAGCAGATGTTTGTAATGAGACCAATAGGTCTCTTAGTGTTGTAGCTGGACTCTAATACCACATGTAATGTCCCTAAAAATAGTAAGAATTAAAAAAATTTCATCTTACTGCTAAGATGCCTAAAATAGATGATGCATTATAAGTTAACTTCAGTACCGGGAAGTTGTGTAAGTACTGTGTTTGGAAACATTAAGAGTTTATGAATTCTAATCAAGATAGTTTTATTAGTTCCATTTTCCTGCGGAAGTGATGGGGTAAGGTGGTTGATGTATCCTTATGGCATGTTTTACAATTGCTAGAATAATACTTAAGATCCTCCTTTTAGTTTTAATATTTGGTTGCATATTGAGTTTGTAAATTGTTTAAATGGTACCTTCAGGCATGATGGACTTGTTGAGGGTAGTTGAAACACCTTGGGAACTTGATGTTGATCCACATACCACTGGCAAAGCTGCCAAGAGGTAAGGGTGAATAATGGGACTTCCTGGCTTACTCAGCAATTTGCTAATGCATTGTATTGTAACTTGTTTTTCAGGTATGCAAGTGTTGATGTCTTCCTAAGCTACCCAAATCCGTTATTATGACCCAAGCATTTTAAAGTTTAAGTGTGAAGGATTTCACAAGGTTTAAAACTTTGGAATGAATATAGTGGTAAACTTAAAGGTCATATTACCAAATGTGAATTCCACTATAATGTTGGTTCAATACATTGCAATGTTTAAAGTGGGTGCTTGTAGTCCTAAATGTTGCATGTAGTGGTCACGTGGCTTTTGTAGCCAGGTGGTTGAGGAGTTAGGGCCTTAGTTTTCACCTCTGCTTTACCATTTCTTTCATAGTGGGTTTGACTGTGAGGGTTCTTTACTGTGTTTGGATCGTTGGAGCTCTTGACCTGAGCTTTTCTCATGGTCAGAGTACTTGCTGTGTAAGGCAATGGAGGGCGTTTACGACTTTAGTCAAGTAATGGTAAACGAGACCCCCTTCAAATTTATTTTTAAATATCCTGTACACATTTGTTTTCGACTGTAAATTTAATCCATGGCCTCTTGTTGCATTCTTGGTAGGTATGAGTCGTGGGTGCTCGGCGTTAGTTTCTACCGGTGGACAACTCTTGGTTCTAGCATTCAAATGGTAAGTCTAGGTTTCGAAACCCATTTTTGCTCCTTCCTGTCACAGCTATGGGGAAGAGTACTTAACTGTTTTGTACATGGAACCTCGTGAGGCCCGTGGCTCACTATAATATTTTGGGGTTTCCTTGAGGTCACCTTTTGGCTGGACCGGTATGTATATGATGTATCTATTATTTTTTTTGTTGATGAGAATAACCCTTGAGGGTTTCGTTTTGCTACAATGGTGGTTTGTTGACTCTACGAAATCTTTTAAACTTGTGTGGAAGCGTTATTTAAGTTTTGTATAAATGGGATTTTGAAAGGATTGTTGGGAACTGGTTTCTTTTTCTCACCAACGTTAGCATAACAAAATCTATTGTCCTCTGTTGCAAATGGTGCCTCTGTCAGTTTGTTTGTATGCTTTCTTTAGGGAATGTTTTGTATTACTGGATGGTAGCTATCTTGTTGTATTTAACCTGAGAGGAACTGGATGTACCCAGAACACTGCGTTTTCGTTTTCATTTGACTCTAAGTTAGATTGTTGAAACCCTTGTGCCGGTTTAAATGTCTGTCTGAGAAATTTATGGGTGCTTAAATGATGCCAAATGGCTTTGTGTTTGCTTAGTGTTGCTACATCATGAAGAAAATCGATTGTGATGTTTATATGGGAAGTTGAGAGCATATCTTTGTCATGTTGGGGGTTTAGATGTGTAATGTCTGGGCATTTGCCTGAGGAGATTTCGATAACATGACCTGCATTTTTAATTTGGTCTAATGTAATTTTCCTTTTGTAAAAGATAATGTAATGCTGTCATTTTTGATGTGGATTTGATTCTTGTTGGAAATTAATGCCCGCCAGGGTTTGATGCAATGTATAAGTGATTGTAGACTTAAGGTTTGCATGCTCAGTAATTTTTACTTGGACTGGGGTTTGCGGAACTTAGCGAAATAATGTCCACAATGCTGGCCATCTGAGCCTGCGTTTTTGTTTTCCTTTCATCTTGTTTCTGGGCATCTATCATTTATATAGTTAATTAATATTTATTTTTGATGAACGGAATAGGTCTCTGGATCTAAGAACAAAGAGAAATCTTATTTCTAGTTTTATTGTCTTTGGAATGTATCTAGTAGCTATTTGTGGTTTTACAAAAATGTAGTTTAAATAAAGAATGCCTCTATCTATGTCTGTGTGTTCATATCTACAATTCTGTGTTTAAAGAAATGATGGTATTGGGATTTGAGTTTTTCAACTTGTGTTTAAAGCTATGAGGTTGACTAAGTTTCGATTTCATTTGGGTCTTTACCCTAGGAAAAGAAAACTGTGTTTTGAAAAAGAATCGTAATGGCTGTAAAAAGGAATTTAACCCTGGTTATAATTAAATTTGAAAGCACAGTATAAATTTCAGAAATAAAAATACAAATTTAAATATAAGTCTTTCTAGAACTCAGTCATCATTTTACGTAACGTTGGATTCTAAGGTTTCTGCTGACATGGATGTCTAGCACAGGCTAGCTAGGCTAGCCCTGCTAGACCTTCTACTAGTTTTAGTTCTTTAATGTAAACCCCAGAGCACATGCTCAATGGTCCTTGCTTTATGAAAGAAATAACATTATAAATATTTGGGAAAACAGTACTGTAATATAAACCCTATTTCAATGCTCCTAGTTTCTATTGTGAATTGAAATAGAGGGTTTGTAGTTCATACCTGGTTACTTTGAATCTTGATCTTCCTCAACAGAACTTGCACACTCAAACAATAATTAATGAAGAAAACTTATGGACTTAGCTGACCAGTAGAATGATCTTTTAACTGAATAACTTTGGGACTACCATATTCCTCCCAACCATGACCCTTAGACCATTCCTGGTTCTAACTGGGCCCCCCCCGAGCTAGTTCCAACATGCAATGAGAGAAGTAGAGGCCCTAGGTTGAACTGCTGAATCAGATCTAGAAATTTATGTGGGACTACTTCAGTTCTTGGAGCAAAAATTCCCTTCTATCACCTTAAGAGAATGATAATGAAAAAGATCATCCTTCTTTTGGGATCTCGCCTATATATAGGTGAGTCTTGTTTTTTTTGGAAAATAGTTGTTTGAATAATAATATTTAATTTCTTACTTAAAATTGTAATGTAATATTTTTAAAAGATATTTACTTAAATATCTACTCCTTGTTTAAGTGGGACCTTTACTTGTTGTAACTTAAATTATTTTTTAAATAGAAATAATAATAAATTCTTAATTAATAATAATAATAATTATTATTATATTATTGCTAATATTAACAACACAATTAATAATAATATTAATTGTAATGTGATAACCATTTTATGCATAATCTTTATGCAATATATACATTTTATAAATAAATAATAATAACATTCTTATTAATATTTTTTAATAATAATATTAAGTTTGAGGCATTTATGCATGTCATTCACATAAGACTATTCTTAATCATTCCATACTTAAGTTATGGTAATTTCCTTTTATTTATTTATGTATCTCTCATGATACTTCTTTTAATTATTTAAGGACAAGTTCCCACTCTTTGGACGGGTCTTTGCTAAGCTTGGATAGCTGGCTTGGTTAGGCACCTCTAGGTCTCTCTCTTGCATGTTGGATTCCTTTGTTTAACATGGTAGTTCCAACAGTATTTGATGATAGGTAGAACATGATTAATTTAACCAATTTTAAATAAATGTGATGAATAGAAGTGTTATTCAGAGTCTCCTCGATTCAACACTTTTAAGATCAAGTAACCCCGAGTACTCTTCAGAGCTTTAACTCAACACTCTTCACGTGGGCGCTACGCTAGTGCAATTCCAGAGCGTCATGCTCAACACTAGTGCTAGAATGTGGTTGTGAAGCACATCTAGAATGTATAATGGCCTCGAATCCGATATTCATTTATCAAGCTTGGAGTGCTCCAGGGCTCCTGCCCAACACTCAATGTATATTTGTGCATTAATTAAAATATATATATATTTTAAATGGGTTAATTTTGTTATATTTGTGCATTAATTAAAATTGGCATCAACTTAAAAGTTTACAATGGAAAAAAAATCACCACACACTTATATAATGAAAGAATCATGATTTAATTTATTTCTTATAATAAACTTATTAAAAAATTATTTTACTACCAAATATTATATGTCTACACAATTTTAATTTGTCATTGCAATAGAAAGTTTCTTGAAACCCGTTTGATATTGTCCATTATTATTATTGATATTGTCCATTATTATAATTGATTATCGATGGTATGAAGAGAATAATTTTATTTTTTATAATTTGTAAGTTCAATATAAAGTTTCCCCGTAACCGGTTTGACGAGTTCTTCTTGGAGGAGAATATTACATTCAGTTTGTAAGTGCAATATAAAGTTTCCCGGTAACCGGTTTGACGAGGAGAATATTACATTCACTCACTCTTTCCCTTGAGTGGGCCAGAAGCATTATCATATTATCCAAATCCTTTGTGAAAAGTTTTTAAAATACAGAATTATATTTTAAATGAGTGAATTTTGTTATGTTTGTGCATTAATTAAAATGGGTATCAACTTAAAAATTTACAATGCATATATATATATATATTAATTAAAATTGGTATCAACTTAAAAATTTACAATGCATATATATATATATATATATATATATATATATATATATATATATATTCCTTTCATAATTAAATTTATTCTTTATTTTTGTTTGCCAATAATTACATGTCTAATTAATTGAGGTTCTTTTGATTTATGTATACACAATTTATTATTTATTTTACATGTTATTATAATTAATATATTTATATTTTTAAAATTTATGAATGTTTAATTAATGCATTTACTTTATACAATATTATTATAATCAATAAAATATATTTTTGAATGTTGTAAATATTGATATACAATGTTTTATTTTACATAATTAGTATATTAATATACAATGTTTTATTTTACATAATTAGTATATTTGTATAATGTCTATTTTAAAAAAAATATACATTCAAAATATTAATAAATTAATATGGTTTAATTATTTAATTAATATAATCATTCTTGCATAGGTTATAAATTGTATTTTAGATTTAAAGGTTTATATATATATGTGTGTATGTTATAAATTATGTTTTAAATTTAAAGGTTTATATCTATATCTATATATAGATATATATATTACGAATGTTAAATTAATTCACTTACTTTTGATTTATGTTTATACAATATTATTATAATCAATATAATATATTTTTGAATGTTAGTTGTAGATATTGATATACAATGTTGTATTTTACATAATTAGTACATATGTGTAATGTCTATTTTAAAGAATTTATACATTCAAAATATTAATAAATTAATATGGTTTAATTATTTAATTAATATAATCACTTTTGCATAGGCTATAAATTGTGTTTTAGATTTAAAGGTTGATATATATATATATATAAAGGTTTATTACACCGATAGGCATTTATATCTTACTTTTTTGGGGATGGACTTGGAAGAGTCGATCATCAAGATCGAGTAGAGGGTGATGCATGTGCAGTGGGGATGATTTCTATGGTCGTCGTCGTAGTTAAGGGAGGTTTTGGGATTGCTTAATGTTAGTTTATGAGGCGTTGATTGTTAAGAGATTCTCAGTCCGACTATTGCGCCCGCGTGGTTATGCCATTAGAGAAATTTTGAGGTCAAAAAATGGCCTCAAAACAAAGAAAATGTACTATAAAAAACAACCAATCACATTCTAGTAGATGACATCATCCCCCTTGGTGAGGTGGCATTACATGAGTTAAGAATGCCTATTTGTCAAATTTTCTATGGTGGATGAAAACACATAGTTAACCAAGGTAGTGGTGTAAGTACTTTTAAGTCATAAAGTAAAGTACTCATAATGATAGTCTTTTCATAAAATAATATTATTGTAATTTTCAAGTAAAGTACTCATAATGAATGTCTTTTCACACTTTCTCATAAAATAATATTATTGACATTTTCAAGTGAAGTACTCTTAATTCATAAAGAAAGTCCTTTCAAATTTTTTTATAAAATAATATATTATCATTTTTATGTTTTTAATTTTAAATTATATATTCACTCTATTCTATTTAATAACATAATGTCAAACTAATAAATAATAATAATAATAATGCAATGTGGATTATAATAATATTATTAACATTTTACATGTAAATAAATTCTCAATTAAATTACATTATATTAAATTCATGAGAAAAATACTAAATATAAAAAGTCAACATAAAATTAAAAAAATAGCTTTTAAAAATATTTTTTATTATTTAATTTCATTTTCAAGTTCAAGACAAATAAATGCTAAAGGACAATAAATTTTTGGGAATTTACAATGAATCTTAGTCACATCAATGTAGTCTTATTTTATTAATTTTATTTCTAGTGAATTTTGAAAAGCAACTCAACCATGGTTATTTATATTGTGCATAGAAAATCATGTGGGAGGTGACTTGTCATATATACCTACCCCATAAAACCCCCAATTCATAATATTTTAATATATCTCATATTTTTGTAGTACATCTCTTAGGAGGCCAAATTTTGACCTCAAAATCTCTCTAATAAGTTATTGCTTGCTTCATCGTCATGGAGGTGGAGGGGATCCTGTTCCCACGTATACGTCCATCGTAGATTTTGTGTAACAAGCGGTTATGGCGGCTTTGTTATGCAGAGTGTACAGTTATGGAGGCTTCGTTATGCCAGAGTGTGTAGTTATGATGGCTTCGTTATGCCGTGTGTGCGGTTATGGAGGCTTTGTTATGCCAAGTGTGACGTGACAATTATGCTTCAGAGCGGTTATGCTTCCTGGGGCTGTACTCTATTTGTTTTGTAATTACATAGATGAAATCGATGGTGTCTTGGACGAAGGTGAAGTCCCCCACACCATCGATGGGGTCTACGAGGATAGAGAACGAAGGGACAAAGTTGTTGCTCGCTTCCCTGAAACGAGCCGAGTGCCAGACATTTCCCATCTGCCGAAGCCATTCAATGAAGTCCGATTTTGTTTTCAGCTGCTAAAAATCCACCGTTCAATCATATTTTGATTCTGACCAAACCATTGCACCAGGGCTGCTAAGGATCTTCTTTCATGAAATTGCTTCATAAACATAGTGTTACAATGGGCTTGTGTCACATTGTGATGCTTATCAAGGGTTATGTTGCATTGTGGCATTCATTAAGGGTTAGATGCGACATATTCACAATGTGAAATTTGACGTCAAGGTTTACGTCGCATTATGATTTTTATCAAGGGTTACGTTGCATTGTGACGTTCATCAAGGGTTATGTCGCATTGTAACAATGCTCAACATGTGACACATATGACAACACTTGACCCAAGATGCGACATATTTACAATGTGAAATTTGATATTCATTAAGGTTTGTGTCGCATTGTCATGTTTATCAAGGCTTATGTTGCATTGTGGCATTCATCAAGGGTTATGTCGCATTGCGACAATGCCCAATATGTGAAATTTGACGTTCATAAAGGTTTATGTTGCATTGTGATGTTTATCAAAGCTTATGTTGCATTCTGGCATTCATCAAGGGTTATGTCGCATTGCGACAATGCCCAAGATGTGAAATTTGATGTTCATCAAGGTTTATGTCGCATTGTGATGCTTATCAAGGTTTATGTTGCATTGTGGCATTCATCAAGGGTTAGATGCGACATATTCACAATGTGGAATTTGACATTCATCAAGGTTTATGTCTCATTGTGATTTTTATCAAGGGTTACGTTGCATTGTGGCGTTCATCAAGGGTTATGTCGCATTGCGACAATGCTCAATATGTGACACATATGACGACACAAACCAATATGCGACATATTCACAATGTCAAATTTGACGTTCATTAAGGTTTGTGTCACATTGTCATGTTTATCAAGGCTTATGTTGCATTGTGGCATTCATAAAGAGTTATGTCGCATTGCGACAATGCCCAAGATGTGAAATTTGACGTTCATCTTATCAATATGGTGTTCATTAATTATTATCAATATGTGACACATATTGTGGCATTCATTAATTATTATCAATATATGTGACACATATGACAATACAACCTAAGATGCGACATATTCACAATGTGAAATTTGACGTTCATTAAGGTTTGTGTTGCATTGTTATGTTTATCAAGGCTTATGTTGCGTTGTGGCAATCATCAAGGGTTATGTCACATTGTGGCAATGCTCAATATGTTACACATATGACGACACAACCCAAGATGTGACATATTCACAATGTGAAGTTTGATGTTCATTAAGGTTTGCGTCGCATTGTCATGTTTATCAAGGCTTATGTTGCATTGTGGCGTTCATCAAGGGTTATGTCACATTGCAACAATGCCCAAGATGTGAAATTTGATGTTCATTAAGGCTTATGTCGCAGTGTGATGTTGATCAAGGGTTATGTTGCATTGTGGCATTCATCAAGGGTTATGTCACATTGCGACAATTCCCAAGATGTGAAATTTGACGTTCATCAAGGTTTATGTCGCGCTGTGATGTTTATCAAGGGTTATGTTGCATTGTGGCATTCATCAAGGGTTAGATGCGACATATTAACAATGTGGAATTTGACGTTCATCAAGGTTTATGTTGCATTATGATTTTTATCAACGGTTACGTTGCATTGTGGCATTTATTAAGAGTTATGTCGCATTGCGACAATGCTCAATATGTGACATATATGACGACACTTGACCCAAGATGCGACATATTCACAATGTGAAATTTGTTGTTCATTAAGGTTTGTTTTGCATTGTCATGTTTATTAAGGCTTATGTTGCATTATGGCATTCATCAAGGGTTATGTCGCATTGCGGCGTTCATCAAGGGTTATGTCGCATTGCGACAATGCCCAAGATGTGAAATTTGATGTTCATCAACGTTTATGTCGCAGTGTGATGTTTATCAAGGGTTATGTTGAATTGTGGCGTTCATCAAGGGTTATGTCGCATTGCGACAATGCCCAAGATGTGAAATTTGACGTTCATCAAGGTTTATGTCCCATTGTGATGTTTATCAAGGGTTATGTTGCATTGTGGCATTCATCAAGGGTTAGATGTGACATATTCACAATGTGGAATTTGACGTTCATCATGGTTTATGTCGCATTGTGATGTTTATCAAGGGTTATGTTGCATTGTGGTGTTCATCAAGGGTTATGTTGCATTGCGACAATGCTCAATATGTGACACATGACAACAAAACCCAATCTGCGACATATTCACAATGTGAAATTTGACGTTCATTAAGGTTTGTGTCACATTGTCATGTTTATCAAGGCTTATGTTGCATTGTGGCGTTCATCAAGGGTTATGTCGCATTGCAACAATGCTCAATATGTGACACATATGATGACACAACCGAAGGTGTGACATATTCACAATGTGAAATTCGCATTAAGGTTTGTGTCGTATTGTCATGTTTATCAAGGCTTATGTTGCATTGTGGCATTCATCAAGGGTTATGATGCATTGCGACGATGCCCAATATGTGACATTTGATGTTCATCAAGGTTTATGTTGCAGTCTGATGTTTATCAAGGGTTATGTTGCATTGTGGTGTTAATCAAGGGTTATGTTGCATTGCACCAATGCTCAATATGTGACACATACGACGACACAACCCAATATGCGACATATTCACAATGTGAAATTTGACATTCATTAAGGTTTGTGTCGCATTGTCATGTTTATCAAGGCTTATGTTGCATTGTGGCATTCATCAAGGGTTAGATGTGACATATTCACAATATGGAATTTTACGTTCATCAAGGTTTATGTCGCATTGTGATGTTTGTCAAGGGTTACATTGCATTGTGGCGTTCATCAAGGGTTATGTCACATTGCGATAATTCTCAATATGTGACACATATGACGACACAACCTGATATGCAACATATTCACAATGTGAAATTTGACGTTCATTAAGGTTTGTGTTGCATTGTCATGTTTATCAAGGCTTATGTTGCATTGTGGAATTCATCAAGGGTTATACGCGACATATTCACAATGTGAAATTTGATGTTCATCAAAGTTTATGTCGCATTGTGATGTTTATCAAGGGTTACGTTGCATTGTGGCATTCATCAAGGGTTATGTCGAATTGCAACAATTCCCAATATCTGACACATATGGTGACACAACCCAAGATGCGACATATTCATAATGTGAAATTTGAAGTTCATTAAGGTTTGTGTCACATTGTGATGTTTATCAAGGCTTGTGTTGCATTGTGGTGTTCATCAATGGTTATGTCACATTGCGACAATGCCCAAGATGTGAAATTTGACATTCATCAAGGTTTATGTTGCATTGTGATGTTCATCAAGGGTTATGTTGCATCACAGGGGCTTCACTAGAAGACAATATAATATCACGTTCATTCATATTGCGGTACTAAATATTCACGAAAACCTAAAAATTATATTGCTTATATATTAAGGGGCAAAGGTTTTTTTATTTAATGTACGAATACAAAAATACTTTGGGGTCTTTTTTATATGGTCGGGCTGACAAATATCTACCAAATGGAGATGCCAGGATCACGACCAGATGAGAAATCAAGTTAAGGTAAGGCTCGGGCTTACCAGTATGTAGGGAAATCACGTCGTGAGGCATGCTTGAGGCCATGGGTTTCATGGTGAAGTGGGTTTCCAGTCGATGATAGTCGAAAGATAGTAGTTATTGACAGCCAATTATTACCAATAGCATTCAACTAGTTGTTACCAATAGCCTTCAGAGGCTCTAAGCCTCCAGGGCATGTTATAGGCCCTCGATAGGCCTTGGGGGCTTGAATACCCAACCGCTCATGCCTATTACAGGCCTTGGGAGGTTTAGTCATCCTCCTAGAGCTTGTTACAGGCCCTGGGGGCTTGGATACCTAGCCCACAATAGGCGTAGTCAGCGTTTGGGGAATTGCAACAAGCAATCTAAATGTTGTATTATGTGCATTGGCTCTAGTGACATACAAGAAGTGATCTCCTATCTCTTCATTAGACCATTAGATGTTGCAAATCATAATGATATGTGATTGAGTAATTACATTGTGGGTGAAGTAATGTGCATCCACAATATACATTGAAAGAAGCAAGGTGCATTGTAGAATGCATGTGGGGTCATGAGGGGGGTATCATACCAATATACTAGGTAGAAATATAAAGGGGTATAAAAAATATTAATGAGAAAATTGATACATACAATATCTAGTGAAAATAAGGGTTTTTTAAATTGGGAAAGCATACTGGGAGGGGGTTAAAAAAAATGATTTTGGAAGGTATTTTCCAATATTTAGTGAAATTAGGCGTATTGTTTTAGATGTCATGAACGAACGTGTTATGATAGCGGTTTATTGAGTGAAGCCCCCATGTGTTGCATTGTGGCATTCATTAAGGGTTAGATGCAACATATTCACAATGTGAAATTTGACGTTCATCAATGTTTATGTCGCATTGTGATGTTTATCAAGAGTTACGTTGCATTGTGGAATTCATCAAGGGTTAGATGCGACATATTCACAATGTGAAATTTGACGCTCATCATGGTTTATGTCGCATTGTGTATGCATCCAACAAGTGGGTGAGGGGACGTCCAGATGAAGCTTCTTGAATGTGCCATTAACGATGAGAGGAGGAAGAAATATAGGAGGGTTAATGCATGGTGCCACGTCGTGGGCTCCCATGCCGAGGAACCTCCAACACATGCCATCCAGTTGTCGTGGTGGCACCCGCATCTGTGGATAATATATTATATTGTTATAATATTCTTCATCATTATTTTAATACTCTTATTTATCATCAACCTATATTAATTGTTCTAATTAAATTATAATATAATACTATAATTTAATGAAATTAATTTTTAATTAATTATTATATTATAAGTGATTAATATCATCTTTAATTAAATTAAAATATATTCAATATCTCTATAATTTAATGAAATTATTTTTTAATTTATTATTATATTATAATAACTTTACATATTATATTTAATTAAATTATAATATATTTAATATCTCTAAAATTTAATGAAATTATTTTATAATTAATTATTATATTATAATTGAATTAAATATCATATTTAATTAATTTATAATATATTTAATATCTCTATAGTATGTATACTATAATATAATTATTATATTATAGTCAAATAATAATATTTTGAATTAAGCAATATTATTTTATTATTACTTTGATTATAATATTTTAGTTAAATACTAACTTTCTTCTTAGAATAATATAATATAATATAATTAAAAGTATTAACATTGTAGTTAAAAATGATATTATTATTTAATTAATTATTGAATTACAATTAATTAAGTAATTATTATAATTTTTTTTTTTATGTTTTATCATTTATTAATTATATTTACTAAAATATAATTAAATAATAGTGTTTATAATGTATTATTATATTATAAATAATTAAATTATTTTATTTTATTAAAAAATATTTAAAAAAAAACATTATTAATGTGTCAAATATATCATAATGTTAATAAATATCTCCAAAATATATCATAATATTACACATACCTCCAATATTAATAAAAAGATATTGTTAATTAACTAGCATTTGCCCTTTTTATGGAAAAAAATGAACGCCGCTATGAGAAGAGGACAGATAGAACGAAGAAAAACATGAGTAGAGAATATTTCGACCACTCTTTATCAACTTGTGCAATCTCTTGTCGGGTGTTCCAAAGCTACCGACCACTCTTCACCGACAAACACGACTATTATAACAAACATGACCATATTTTTAAATAATCCGACTATCTTTGGAGAACATTCAAAAATTAACAAATTCAACGCAGATATATATTAAGGAATAAATGTCACTGTCATTCAATTATTTTTATTTATGAAAAAATCCATGACATAATCAAAGGGCAAATAATTCACTCACCAACAAAGTATTAACTAAGTATAGCACCAAATTGCAAATAGCTATAGCAAGCATATATGAAATCCGAGTTGATTGATTATATAGCAAAACTAAAAAGCGAGCAAAAACTTTGATAATCAGTTCAAGTAGTTGAAGTAAACACTGGAAACCATGAATTTGATTTGAAATAAACTCTTCAAGAAGAAAGCTTTAAAACCAAACAGAAATAACTTAGGATCTTGTAAATGTAAATAATAACTTGTTAATATGTACGGTCGCCAGAATCGACAAACATATCCGACTGGTCCACAGAGCTTGTCGACTTACATTAAAAATTTTCGGTTGGAGGGCCTCTTCTACTTAAAAATATTTCTTTTATCGAAGAAAGAAGGAGATGTGAAATAAGTGAAGAAAAGACGGATGATTTTGTAAAATTGATAGATGTAGCTGGTACTGTTTATTTATTTTTGGAACTGGCCACTATTTCTTCTTGTACACAGACCTGAACAATTGCTTCAGCTGAGATAGATAGATGGTGGTGGAATTTTTCCCAATGGTGAAGTTAGTTTTGAATGTCAATTGTAAGTGTTGTCAGACTTGATAACTCAGTCATATTTTCCTTTGTTGTCTTGCCCTGTAGATGACTTATGTTGGGACCAAATAGCTCAATTCTGTTATTAGCAGCTATAAGCAGAGTTTGGAGATGTGGTTGAAGTTGTTCCACTTTGAAGAGGCTATTTCGGGCTTGGCTCAACCATTGCTCTTCACTTTTTTCTAATTTCACCAATTTGCTATTTTCTATCAGAATTTCATCTTCGATGGTTTTCCTCATGGCGTCGTCAGCTTCTCAGTGCTTTTGATTAAGTTTTTCAATGAAGTCACTTGTTTTTCGCATTTCTATGAATACATTTCCATAGTGTTTGTACAAATTGCACAAAACATAAATGACAGTAGTTGCTCGCTCATTATACTGTTTGAGCTTATCATATGCTGAATTAAATGCTTCATATTGTGTCGACATCAGGGATGATGTTATTGTGGCATGTTCCTTTCGGTCTTTGGTGAGTTCTTCTCACAATGTTGACACGACTGTTTGGAATAACTCAAGAGCTTTATCAAGTGTGCTAGTCGTGTCGGAGCTGGCTAGAAGACAAACGACTTGTTCAGCTAAGTCCTGACACTTGGACAAAAATATATTTTGGTCCTCTTGTAAATGTTGTATTCGGTCTTCAGCTTCTAGTCGTCGATGTCGTTGTTCTCGATTAATTGCATCAGCCATTAAGTCAAGCTCTTATTGTGTTGCTTCTTGTGGGTTGTATGTCGAGATGGGGCCGAATTGGTCGATATCTACAGCTAATCGACCCAGCTGAGAGATATGATCCAGATGTTTTTGTTGTTGTTGCACTTCTCTATTGTGGCGCTATTTGTCTTTATTTTGTTTTTTCTTCGACTTTCCTTGAGATTTTGGATGCTCTAGTTGCTTTTCTGCCTTCCGTGAATGTTGTGTTTCCATGTGTGGTTCGTCAATGTTTTGTTCTACTTGTATTGAGCTACTTGGTACTGATGTTGTATTTATCTGGAGTGCTTCTTTGACCATTTGTTGATTGTCTTCTTGTGCTTGTTTCGTGGCTGCTTCAGTGATTTGTGCTGGTGCTTTGGCTGCTAGTTCCATGCTATAGTTATTTCTGCTACTAGTTCCATGGCTGCTTGAATTACTTCAGATGGAGTAGTGGTTTCGTTAGTAGGGGTAGGGAATGACACATTAATAGCTGGTGTGTCTTCGACTTGGGCAGCATGGATGAAAAGGGAGCTTCCAGATGGTTCATGTTCTTGAATTAATTCAGATGGAGTAGTGGTTCCATCAGGAGGGGTAGGGAACGACACATTAATAGCTAGTGTGTCTTCAACTCAGGGAGCAATAATGGAAAGGGAGCTGGCATACGGTTCTAGATTGGCCACAGGAGACAAGAATTATGGTATCAATGGTTCGATTGATTTCAAAACTTCAAGGTGTTGGGGCTGTTAATGGGCTTGGATCGATGGGGACATTAATGGGCTTGGACTGACAGGTTCACTGGAAAAGGGATTGACGACCAGTCGGGGAGGTGAATGGGCTTGGACCGATGGGTTTACTGGAAAAGGGATAAAATGGGAAGTTTCCTCGTAAAAAATGGGACTGTTGGGGTCCATATTACGCTAAAGATGTCTATGATGCATACCAATTGCTTCTGGTGCTGAAGTATTCGGAGGGTTCAATAGTTTAGTTGGTTCAACACCAAGAGGGGTGGAATCAGTCAATGGGTTATTGTCGATGAAGACAAATTTCTTGGTTACTAAATCTCGCCAATGTGTAAACATATTGGGAAGATTGCTTATGAACTACGTTACGTCTTGTTTAGTTTGAAATGTTTTACGAAGAGGGAGAGGAAGAGATTGTACAACATTTGAAAATTGAGTTAATGCTAAAGGTGCAAGTGGACTACTTACACGTGTAGTGAAAATAGTGTCTTCCGTCACAATAGTTGGAGACATTGAGGGTGAACTTATAGTCAAGTTGATAGAATCCTTGATCATAAGCTGAACTTTCTTTTTTGGTTGTGGTCGGCTATGAGCTTGCTCAGTTTCCAAAAATATCTTAAACTGCTGGTCGACTGGTACTTTATTTTTAGCTGCATCCTCGAGAATTTTTGTTGCACTGCCGAATAGTTCTGTCTCTTCTTCCTCAGTCGGCTCCTGTATGATCATTTTTCTTTTTCCCTTGCCATGCAATTGTACATTTTGTGCTTGTCGAGCTTCTGCTAACTCATTGGCCAACTATTGAATGTTTTCAGTCGTGAAAGCATATTCTGGTTTGTCAGAATGACTTTGTTCATTTGAATGTTCGGCTGTATCTAGAGGGTATTCATGTGGTGTTAGATTAAGTGCTAGAGGTTGCTTTGCGACTATAGATTCAGCTTCATATACAAAGGTTTACATATATAGTCGACATTCATAGTATTCCTCTTTTTCTTGATCTCCTAGAGGCTCAACTATGGGGACGCTGACCTCTCAGGTCTTAACAGGAATTGTCAGTATTGTATTGCTTTGTCTGCTGAGCTCATTGAATATTTCATCGACGAAAGGGTAAAAGTCGACATCTTTTGCGGCGCCTCCTATGCCTTGTAGGTGCCAAACCTTGGTGTGATCCAGCTCAAGTTGGATGTGTGCCAACACAGGAAGACTTCGTCACACATTTTGAGGTACTCTCCATCTATTGCATACAGTTTTTAGGTTTTGAAACCAATTTTTGAGCCAAATTTTTACTGTTGAGGGCCCTAGCCAACTTCCCCCAATTGTAAAAGCCCTGGAATTTTGCATTAACATGGGTCTTTCTAGAAAAAAGTCCTTATTTCCTCATGGTCTGAGATGCGTCATAGCAATCCAGATAATTAGAGATGGGTACCGAATGGCCGCTACCTCATTTTGACATTTGGAGCATATCGTCCGGATAATGTCTGCTAAGTAGTTTCCCTAGTTGTATTGTTTACCACTTTGTGCCATGTTCAGAACTGCCTCTAGCATTTTAGTCTTTAGATCTGAACCGTGACCGGAATTTGATAAAGTGGTCGAAATGATCTGAGAAGCTATCTTAAAATTTTCAAATTTCATATGACTTATCATCAACCCTCGAGAATGTTTTCCAGTCGACTGCTCTGTAAATTGTTCAATCAACTCTGGACTAGGTCGAATGGGTACTTGTTCGCCTTTATTTGACAATCCTGTAATCTTGTAAATAAGTTCACCACTTATTTCAACCGGTGTATCAAAATAAAACTTCCCATTATGAAAATGATAACTATGAATTGAGCAACAATATCCTTGATTCCGCCAAATGATTCAAGAAGAGGTGCTTGCATGTAGTTCAGAATTGTAGCAGCTCGCAATTTTTCAGCTTCTTCTCTCCATTTTCCTTTTGAATCTTTTCCCAAAATTTGAATGTCTTTCCAAGTTCTTCTCCAGTGTGACTCCTATACCTTAGCATTTCAAACCTGCTCCAAGCGGGTTTGCAACGGTGTTTAGGCTTTCTTTAACTCACGGACTTTAGCAGCGACTGAACGAGTGGTTGTCTGAACCCTCTTGGGCACCATGATTTCTATGCAATTATTAAGATCGCAGAGGTTTTCTGGTATTTCTTAAGTCTGGTTTTCCAGTTCTTGTTAAAAGAGTATCAAGTAATCCTCGACTTCAGGATTTAAAGAAGACGATTCTAGCACGTGTGACTGTAAAGTAGATGGGTGTAATAAAGAGTGATTTAACGACAGATTTAATTTTGATTGACAGGCTATCCACACCTCATTAAGTGGATTGTTTGCATTTATGTTGGAAGGTACTCGCCTTCTATCTTTTTTCTGAACATGCCAATTATGGCTAAGTTGTCGGTTGTGATAAATATGGTGATTCCGACTTGTACGCGTGGAAACTTGGAAATATCCATCTTGGAAATTTCCATTTCGACGAGTTACACATGTGGTCAACTTGATCTTACTTTTGTGGAATTGGAAACTTCCATCTTGAAGGCTTTAGTATTGTGGATGCATAGGGTTGATATAAAGTTTTGTCTATCTCAGACGAGTAACTCATGTGGTTGATCTTCGACGCGTTACAAGTTTGGTCGACCTGATTTTATGTGAATTTCGACCATATATACTGTGATCATGAATTTTTAAGTTTTCTAGAAACTGGATGGTGACAAATAACTTTTTTATATATTAATTTTTTCCGTTTGTGGTTGTCTAGGTCAGAATACAATGTAAAGTGGTTTTGTGGTTGCCCCAATTTGGCTTATCTACAACTTTAAGTTACATTTTGGGTGCTGACATCTAGGAGGTAAAATTTGTCTGATCTAGGAATGCGTGGAAACAATATGAGACGAAAAGAGAGTTTTGATTAATACATTTGGCATAGTATATGTTAAACTTGAGTCTGGTCAATTCTTAGACTGTTTTCATATAGTCGACTTCTTTGCAATACCTGACTAGTCAATCACTTTGGTCAATTCTCAAGTTTGGTCGAAGCAAGTTTAGTTGAGTCCACTATAAGTTGACTTTATTTATATTGTATTTGGTCCACCACTCGCATCTGATGTGCATCTTATGCATTAATTGGTCGAGTCTATAAAAATAGTTGGATAATTATTTAAAAATATGGTGGATGTATAGTTTGAGTCTATACATTATATGGTCGATAAAAAAAATTATATTCTATTTCGTCAAGTGATAAGTCATTTTATTTGAGAATATGCGACCAAAAGAGAGTTTTTGTCCATACATTTGGAATAGTATATGTTAAAGTTGAGTCTGGTGGAATTTTATAAATGGTCACAGATAAATTCAATATAGATAAAGTTGTTTAGTCTGGTCGACTTTTAAAAATGGGCGGTAGAGTGTTTTCATGGTCGTCTCGAGAATATATTGTTCATGAGAATTGTCAAATTTGGTCAAGTATAAGTGATGTCTGTGGTCGAGCACTTTGGTTGATCCTCAAGTTTGGTCGAAGGAAGTTTGGTCGATAGACTCTTTTCGATTATTGAGTGATTATGCTAATGAAATATGTTATGGTCGACAGCACATATTCTTTAGATGGTCAGTTTGTGTCGTTAGTGCCCAAGTGAGCTTCACATTTAGGTCAACAAAACCATGCATAATTTTATCAATGCTTTTCATTCAAGAAAAACAAATGTCGGCCAGATTCCTCGCTCATAGAGCGAATGGAAAACTGCCACTTGATTTGCGATTATTTGTCAATGTAAGTTTCTCTTCATCGAGGTTTCCTGTCACTTCATCGCATAGTATATGTTAAAGTTGAGTCTAGTCAACTTTTAAAAATGGTCAATAGAGTGTTTTCATGGTCATCTCGATAATATATGCTTCATCAGAATTGTCAAATTTGGTCAAGTATAAGTGATGTATGTGGTCGAGGCTAGTCGGTAGCTAGACATAAAGCGAGATTTTAATGAGTCGATGGCCTTTTGATTGAGCACACTCATTTCCTTGGTGGGAAGCAATATAATTTAATGGAAATATAAATTTCCTGAAGTAACATTACCTACAAATAGTTTGAAAATGTTTCATTACCATGATAGAATTGATTTTCTCCTTTGTTCGAGAATGGATGCACAATGCCTGCAAACCAGTCGGTTGCAATAGTCGAGTTTGCAAACTATTCGATTGCATGAGTCGAGGATTGTCTCCAGTGGGTTGGATTGGTCGAGTCTCCAAATAAAATGACTTATCACTTGACCAAATAGCATATAATTTTGTTTTTCGACCATATGGGCGGACTTTGCCCATTTCTGTCGACGTCAGCTACAGCGATCGGTTTGAACCCACAAAAAATGTGACACGGTTGACGGGCCAATTCTAGTAGACATAAATCAATATTTTAATGAGTCGATGGTCTTTTGATTAAGCACACTCGTTTCCTTGGTCGGCAGCAATATAATTTAACGGAAACATAAATTTTCACCGAAGTCAAATTCTACGAGACTCAACTTTAACATATACTATGCCAAATGTATTGACGAAAACTCTCTTTTGGTCGCATATTCTCAAATAAAATGACTTATCACTTGACGAAATAGCATATAATTTTTTTTATCGACCATATAATGTATAGACTCAAAGTTAATGTCCCGATAATGTTACATCGACCATTTTTTAAAATAATTTTCTGACTATTTTTATAGACTCAATCAATTAATGCGTAAGATGCACATCAGATGCGACTGAATTAGTCATCTTGATTACATGCCCTCCATAGCCATTGATCATATTTTACAATTCGACCAAAAGTAAGTATTGAGTCGGAGTGGTCTACTAAATACAATATAGATAAAGTCACTTTGGAGTGGACTCGACCAAACTTGAGGATCAACCATAGACATCACTTATACTTGACCAAATTTGACAATTATGATGAAGCATATATTATCGAGACGACCATGAAAACACTCTACCAACCATTTTTAAAAGTAGACCAGACTCAACTTTAACATATACTATGCAACGAAGTGACAGGAAACCTCGATGAAGAGAAACTTAAATTGACGAACAATCGCAAATGAAGTGGCAGTTTTCCATTCGCTCTATGAGCGAGGAATCTGGCTAACATTTTTTTTTCTCGAATGAAAAGCGTTAATAAACTTATGCATGGTTTTGTTGACCTGAACATGAAGTCGACTTGGGCACTAATGACACAAATTGACTGTCTAAAGAATATGTGCTGTCAGCCATAATTCGAAAAGAGTTTGTCGACCACTCTTCACCAACATGTGCAATCGCCTGTCGGGTATGCCAAAGCAGTCGACCACTCTTCATTGACAAACACGACTTATTCTAACAAACATCGACCATATTTTTAAATAATTACTTGACTATCTATGCTAATTTACCAGCCAAAGTAGTCGGTGTGGCCTCACGAAAACCTGTGACATGGTCGACGTTCCACGGTCGGCGTGAAATGACAAACAAACTCAAATAAACAAAAAAAACCGCGAAACGATGCGATGGTCAGCGTGAATCGGCTGCGTAAGCATGAAGTCTCAAAATTGCTACGACATGGTCAAGGGTTTGCGCGAAAGGGGCAAAGTCAACAAAGACGGCTCAAGATAAAATATGACTTCTCTTGCAGAAAAAAACGTAAGAGTCAGAAATATCTGGTGCCAAAGCGGAAAACACGTGGCAGGATTCCATTCGCTCCATAAGCGAGGAATCTAGCAGACGTGGATGGTCACGCTTCTCATTGGTGAAACGCATTCGACATAATTATAATATAATAATTAATTATTTAAATAACAAATAATTATTTAATATATTATTATTTATTTAATTAATTAATATTATTATTAACTAATTAATCAAACAATTAAATTATGTATTTCATTAAAATTATTAAACAATATTATTCTATTAATATTTTGGAGATATGTGTATGCGCACACCCGTTACTAGCAACATCAACATTAATAATATTAATGTCTCCGAATACGTTGATAGGCGTAATAGGGCACATACTTTTCATATTAATGTTTTTTCCTATAGTATATGTCTCATTTACGCCTATCATAGTATTTAGAGACATTAATATTATTAATGTTGCTCTTGCTAGTTTATAAAATATAAAAAAAATGTAATCCATTTATAATTTATTTTTTTTTAACCATGAGAACAACAGCCTTCTAAAGGTATATCCAAAAGCCCACAAACCATATACCAAACCCTTTATCTAAAGGGAGAACCTTTGCTTAAAAAGAAAATACAACAAAGGATTTAATAAGTTACGAGAAGAATATGCTCCATCCCTAAGGATGGTCCGATCATTCCAAATGTGCTATATTCCAAATCAACATTTTCTTTGACCTCTTGACTAATATAACTTCGTAATTTAGCCGAAAGGTTGTGATCTAGAACAAGTTTCAATTCTTCAAATATTTAGATTCTTAATATAAAGTCTTTTTAATGAAAATATAAAGTTTAGATAGACAGTCTTGAAATGTTGTTAGAATTGTATAATAAAACCGTTCAGAATTAATAATGCAATTTCAAAATAAACAAACTAAATTTCAAATGGTGATTTGTGGCCAGATTCGAACAAAATTAAGCTGAGCTCAAAACATCAACGATTAGCTTACTCAAATCCCAATACTCCGTCAAACAAACCATGCAAACCAGAGAGTCATGTTTAATGTTACCTATGAGCTGGTCCCTCACATATTTCTCCTTCAAAGCTTTTTGCCAATGAACAAGATTCTCAATCTCTGGTCCCTAACATATTTCTCCTTCAAAGCTTTTTGCCAATGAGCAAGATTCTAAATCTCACTGCTCCTGTTATCCTTCCGCTCCTACTATTTGACGGAAAATAATGGCCTTTTGATTTTGGCTTATAAATTATCCTCAGTTCGTCAAAAATCTTGTAAATTCAAGGAAAAATCTAAATCCTCAGGCCAGAATTTTGAAATATTAAATGATGTAATTTGGTGCCAGAATTGACAAAGCTGTGTCCTCCGATTGAAGTTGACTTTTGGTTTGTAGGCGAATGCCACCGCCCCCATTGTAGAATTTTCGGAAAAGTTAGCAGGAACCGTATGGTCCTACAGGCTGTTTCAACAACTATCATGACGAATGAAATCCACGAGCTCTCGATAGATAGTTACATTCCAACAGTGACAATCATAGAATTCAGGGCCTTCTAACAGAAAACGCCAAAGCATGAACAGTATGGTAATAATGTTTTAGTTGGCAAGACTGACTCTGCCCACTTTCAACCAATTATTTACTCGGAAAACTGTGTAAGAAGTCGCTTAAGGTCGTCTGAAACCAAATAGTACGCCCGCATCTTGAACGAAGATAGCAATGTCAAGAGTCTAGATCGTGTAATTTTCTTGGTCAGACGTTGCGTGCACGGTGGGTTGGATACTTCATTTCTTGACGATCATAGTCAAGCGCTCGTGAACGATCCACCAAATATCCGAGCTCGTGAGATTATTTATTCAGATCTACTCTCTGCTTCTAACTACGGCTCAAATTAAAAAAATATTTCTGGCACCAGAACCAGAAAGAGAAAGAGTAACCATCGTGATTATTCATCAGTCTAACTATGGTTCAATAAAATTGATTCTCTCCCACCATGGAGTGCAGTATGTGCGGGGATGTTGGCTTTGCAGACCATCTGTTCCAGTGTAGCAAATGTCGATCCCGCTTCCAGCACACGTAAGTTCTTATTGAATTTATGACATGTAAGCTTTCAGTATTTTGATGTTTCAGGAGGTTTGGACTTACGTAACATATTGTAAAGAATCCTATAACGGTTATGTTTTTGTTTTGATCACGCACTGGCAGATATTGTAGCAGAGGATACTACTATGGGGGTAGCTCTACTGGAGATCATATTGAATTGTGTGATTGGTGTTTTGTGGAATCTGATCAATCCGGTGGGTCTAGCGCTAATTTCCATTCAATCACCAAATCTAAGCCGACATTAACAAAGAACGTCGATGGCAAAACATCAAATGACTCAACTTCTCTTAGAAGGAGATCAGCCTGCAATGCCTTCAGTCTCAAGCGAAAAAGAGATGAACCCGGCCTTACGGTTAAGTATAATGATCAGAAGGCTAGCATGAGACCTGGATTGGTGAGAAGTCTCAGTAAAACAAATGTACAAAATGCAAGCTTGGCTCCTCCAAGAAATAGACAACGGATGAAGCTCCTGCATGAGATCCTGTGTTAAATTTATATATGTTGAAACTACGAAGTGTGACCTCCTTCCTAGTGGATGGTATAATGTATTTTCTATATTTCAGGAAAAAACATGTATATATCATAGGCATGACGAGTTGGAACTAAATATTCCCAACAATAAACACTACACATTTTGGCGGTTCTCTTTGTTTTATTGTTGTGGCAAATACTTAATTTGTTGTCTAATTTTAAGTTTGATTCTCCGAGTTCTACTACTCATTTCTCTACATTATATTCCAAGTTGAGTCAGAGAACACAGCATGAGTTGGAGGGCAAAACCCCATATATTTATAAAATGATGCAGTATCTACTGAGGTGAATGCTATCTTGGAAGGTGAAAACCTAGAGATTTATAATAATATGATGCAGTCACTCAGGCCGGGAATGCTTCAGCTAGCTTAGAGATAGATGAGGTGCTTCGGATTAGTAATGTACCGATTACAAAGAATAGCTGATAAATTATTTCTATAGAAACTGAGAGCACAAAGAAAAGGCGATATCAGTGCAGTCTATTGTAACAATCTCAAGCTTGCCAGGAACAACAAATTACAGAGTTCATGGGTTTCACAATATTTGACGTAGTAGAATTAGTTTGTATACTAAAGAACAACAAATTACAGCGTTCAACGATTTCACATTTGAGGGAATAGAATTGGTTAGTTTGTATTTTTGTTATACTGCATATGTGGAATTTCAACCAATAATACTTGTCTAGGCCAATGTCAAGACAAAATTGACATTCAAAACCTTTACTTGTTTAGGCCAATGTCCACACAAAATTGACATTCAACAACTTTTTGGTGACTCGACAAACTTGGAACTGTTAACCAGGAGAAAGGTTGCTGATTATAAAAATCCTAATACTAATAAGGTTAGAATGAGTAAATATTTAGATGCGAATTGACATCATAACTTGTTGACTAAGGCTTTAGACTAAGGCTTCACATTTCTAGGCATAGTAGCATAATTCCACAGTATTGGTAGTTGGTGAAATTTGGAATAAAGTCAGTTCATAGAATACTAGGTAAGTGTAAATATTCCATATGGTTGAAATTTTTTATTTTTTATTTTTTAATTATATATTCAATTTTATTATATAAATGATTATATATATTTTTACTTTATTTATAAATATTTCATTAAAAATATTATGCAATTATATTAATATCCATACTATATTTCTAGGGTCGTCTCTCAAAATGTACCATCTTTCCTCATTGACTCTCCATACATAACTATGTTTACATGATACGATATTGACTATCTTACTTTATACATGATAATCTATATCGTGTTCCATGGTCACACGCCTAAATAAATGAATGAAAGGGAGTTGCCATAAAAATATACTAGGAACTTACTTTATGACTTGATCATTTGATATATGCTACTTTTACATGAGATGAAATTCTTTAATTGTGTTGGTGCAATTGATATAGTATATTTTAAAATATTTTAAAAGAATATATATATTTTTAATATGTACATGTAAAAGTATATAATTATGGAAATAAAATATTATATAATAATTAAAAAATAAAATTTAATGTATTTAATATTAGGAGATGAATTTTTATTACAATGAATGGAAACATGGAAAGCCTTAACATTTTGATTGAAAGTGTCTTTGAAACATTATTTATGAACATTAAGTTTTTCAACAACAAAATTGTAAATAGATGACTTGTCAGGATACAGTGGTCTGTTGATGGGGTTAGATGAATTTCATTCCATCTACCCGAGTTCAATTCCATTGAGACATCTTATGGCTTGAATTACCGTAAAAAAGAATTTAATTAGAAACAATGAAAAACTTAAAATCTTATAAAACATTATCTCGGGTGCACCTCTTCCAAAAAGTAATCGATCATGGAATTCATCACGTCCTCCATAGATATTTAATTATAATTTATTTTAGTTAAAAATTTGGTATTTAATTCATGATAGCTCATCAATATATATATGATTAGGTTCATTTATATTGTTGTCATTATGAGTATCATTATTTTGGAGGAAGTGAAATACCAATCTTATGAAATATTTTTTTTGTAATTAATAAACAAAAAATATATATAGGGTGAGTGCAAGTTAATGAGGGTCATTTTTGGCAAGTTAGATACAATAGCAAAATGAAAAATAAGGAATCCCTCAACTTACTTGGATTTTTTGAGGTACTTACACAAAATATCTTGCATTGAGTAAAATAGATGGAATGTAGGAATTGAATCACGTTTTCGAATATATAATTTTTTATGTATTGAATTTTTTTCATAACTATTTCAAGTTTCATCTTTTCTAATAGTCGCATTTTTTTTTAAGATGGTAAGGTATATGTTGTTGTGGGTGCATCCTTTGAGTTCCTAAATGATGGTTTCGGGCTACAAAAATTGTTAGACATGTAGAGAACAAGAAGCACTAGTACAGAACTAATTTTTCCAAAATTAAATTTTAATTTTTTTATTTATTTTAATTATCTAAGTGATCAAACCTCAAAAACAATATGTCATGTGTGGGTGCATATTTTTAAGGTCTTAATGAAATGATTCTGAAATGGATTTTTTATAGCATGTAGAGGTTGGTGTCTAGTAGTGCAACATACAATTTTTTTTAAAAGTGCTTGTCAAATGAAAAAGTTATGGAAGAAACACTAACATTGTGTTTTTGAGTTAGGGAAAAAATAGAAACAATTAATATTTAAAAAAAAATACATATTTGGAATATGCATAAAAGTGTTATCTATGTCTAAAATTTCATAAAAAATTATTGTGTCTATCATACTGTAAAGAGTGGTGAAAGACAAACATACTGAGAAAATGGAGGAAATGCCCAATTAGCTATGGTTTACCATATTCCATAGCACAGGGTTGATAAATATAAACCAAACACGTAGGACTTTGGATGACATGCAAACGTGTGAGGAGGCATGTTTAGGCATTAAGGAGCGCTCACACATTACCTTTAAATTTAAATTTGTATTCCTAGCTTTGGTGTCAAGAGCATTTTTTCTCTACAAAATGCGTGAGCATTTATTATTTACAAAATGCTCTAGCGTTTCTTAGTTACAAAACACTAATGCTATGGAGCACATAAACTACATGTGGTAAGTAATGGATGGAATAAGGGGGGTGAGAGAAACATGGGATACGAGAGGGGTTGGGACTATATGTTAAGTAATGGATGGAGGTAAGGGTGGTGAGAGGCATAGGAGATACGAGAGGGGGGAAAAAAAGGACACAAATTTAGGGAGGGGGAGAGAGAAATCAGGAGGGAGGAAATTAAATCCCAAAACCTATAATCCTTAAGGCCCAAACCCCCTAAAGAACTAAACCCCTATGTCATTATCTCCTAAGCTCCTAATCCCTTAACACACAAGCCCTTACCACTTTAACCCTTTGACACTTAACCCTAATCTTTTATACCTTACCCCAGGAATAGTCTATCCCTAAATCCATTAACCTATAAAGGACCTAATCCCTAAAGCTTTAGTCCCTTAATTAAATACTTATATCCCACCCCTTGGTCCTTAACCCCTAACGCGTTAATCCCTTAACCTCTTATAAGCCCTTAACACTATAAAACCTAAGCCCTTAATGCCTAACCTCTTAAAACCTAACCCCCTAACCCAATAGCCCTAAATCCCTTTATCCCTAAAGCCCCTAATCTCTAAACCCCTTAATTCCTTTAATTGTTTACCTCTAATCATCTAATCGTTAGCCTTTAAGCTCTAGTTTACACCCTAAAGGTAAAATAATGGTTTACCTCTAATCTTAGTTTGCATGTGTGACCTCCCTTATGCAAGTCCACGCTGCATTTGCTTGTGTTCTCTATGTTTGCATGTATGCTCTCCATTTGCACATGTATGCTCTCCATTTGCATGAGATATCTATGTTTTCTTGAGAGCTCCCCCTTGGGCTTGATCACTCCTCTCTTGGCTTGGGAACTCTCGCTTGGGCTTGTGCATTAGTTCCTAAGATCTAGTTTACCCCTCAGTAGCCTTTGACCCTTTAATCCCTTCACCCTTAACACCTAACCTCATAAACCCTAACACCCTAAACAAGAGCACTAAATCCCTTAACCCCTAAAGCCCCTAACTCCTAAACCCCTTAACCACTTCACCTCTAATCCCACAAACCCTAACCCATAAGACCTAGTCCACCCCTAACCCCTAAACAACCTAACTCATAATACTTAAACCCCAAATCCCTAAAGCCCTAAGCCCTTAACCCCTAATCAATTAAACCTGTAACTGATTAGGCCTTAAACACATAGAGATATATATATAATGGGAGGGTGGGGTAGGGACATAGATACAAAGGGGGGGGGGTGATATGTATGGGTAGAGAGATAGGGGTAGAGTGAAAAGAGAGAGAGAGAGAGAGGGAGGGAGGGGGACAGAGATAGAGGGAAAGTGATCGAAGGAGAGAGAGGGAGGGAGAGGGGGAGATATATATGGGGATATATATATTTATAAAGAGAGAGAGGGGGGGGATATGGAGGTGAAGAAAGAATTAGGGTGGGAGGAATAGAGAGAATGTTAAGGAAGTAATATGTAATATAAAATGCTAGAGCATTTTTTAGTTACAAAACACTAGAGAGTTTTGTAGTTACAAAACACACAAGAATTTTCTAGTTAAAAAATGCACTAGTGTTTTTGTTTCCTATCCTGTGTGTAAACTGACATGGCAGGCTTGGGCTCGCGCATGCCTAGTTAAAAGAAAAACTCAAGTGTTTTTGTTTTACTAACTTTCTTGCGGGTTTCACGAAACTAGGATTTCATCTAAAAGGTCTCTCAACTTTGTGTCAGGACCCTATAGAATAGGGTATATATTAGAATAATTAGAACAAAAACAAAATGAATCATCTTACAAAAGAGATAAATGTATTCCGAAATTCATGCTTGGGAACTCTCACTTGTACTTGTGCATTAGCCTCTAAGCTCTAGTTTACCCCTTATAAGCCTTTAACCCTAAATAACCCTTTCACCCTTAATGCCTAAGCTTATAAACCCTAAGCCCCTAACCCTAAAGCACTAAATCCATTAACCACTAAAGCCCCTAACCCCTAAAACCCTTAACCACTTCACCTCTAATCTCACAACCCCTAACCCCTAAACAACCTAATCGATAATACTTAAATCCCAAATCCCCAAAGCCTTAAATCCCTAATCCCTTAACCCTTAAACAATTAAACATTTAAATACTTAGGCCTTAAAGACATAGAGAGAGATATATAAAGGGAGGGAGGGGTAGGGACATACAAACAAAGGGGGGCAGATATGGAGGGAAGGAGGGAGGGAGAGATGGGGAGATATGGAGGGGAAGAGAGGGAGGGGTAGGGACATAGAGAGAAAGGGGGGAGATATGGAGGGTGAGAGATAGTTAGGGAGGGAGGGATAGAGAGAAGGTTAAGGAAGTAATATGTAATATCAAATGCTAGAGAATGTTAAATAGTTACAAAATTCTAGAGTGTTTTGTAAGTACAAAATGCACGAGCATTTTGTAGTCAAAAAATGCGCGAGCATTTTGCAGTTAAACAATGCGTTAGCATTTTTGTTTCCTATCCTATGTGTAAACTGACACGGCACGATTCAACCTGCCCATGCCTAGTTCAAAGAAACACTCGATATTTTTTGTTTTACTAAACTCTTGTGGGTTTCACGAAACTGGTATTGCATCTAAAAGGTACCTCAACTTTGTGCGAGGACCCTATAGAATAGGGGATATATTAGAATATTTAGAACAAAAACCAAATGAATCATCTTACAAAAAAGAGAAATGTATTCCCCCATTTGTGCTTCTATATTCCTTAACTTTATACAAGCATTAAGTATAAAAATATTATTCTGTTCAATCCCTTGCATATGATACACACACAATTATTGTACCATAGATTATACCACTCAAATTATGCAAGCTAAAGAGGGCTCACATCATTGGAATTAGTATTTTCATGATCATAGTGATTCGAACTATAATTTCCATTGGCATCATCAACGATTCAACATCCATTAACTTCATAATCATTAGAACTATAATCACCAAATAAAAATCTAGCTCTAGAGGCTATTTTCACATCATTTCATCATTAACATTTCGAGGGTTCTAAGTGTCAATATATTCAAAATAATGAGAATTATATCACCAAATAATATAACCCATGAAATTATCATCACAAAATAATATAATCAATGAAATTATCATCACCAAATAAATCACAATTATCCCAATCTTATTAAGAATACAAAATTACATAATTAATGTTTTTGTTTGCCACATTTGAGTCTAGTTTGTATACTTATTATACTTATTATTGTGTAAATATACAATTTTAGGAAATAATAATTATTATAGAAAGAAAGAGGAAAAACTACATGTAATGACTTTCAAATAACAACTCAACAAACTATGGTCTTAGCTAATTTATTCTACTTGTAGAGTCCAATATGCATTGATTGTATCATGCTAGTTTGGAATCTTATTCCTAATCCACATAAATAGGCACAAAAAAATTCATATGTCATTATAACTGCAACATGGCTATGTATAACTAATATAAGGAGGTCTTAGAGGAGGAAAATATAATCCATGACCTAAACAATCAAAAGCAATTGGCTAATGTTCTCTCAGTGAGTATGGATGAGAATTGTAGAGCCCAAGGTGCCAAGATACTAGCTAGGCTACAGTGGCTGGCTTCAAACTGGAGCTCCACCTACTAATGATTTCTTCAACTTCCTAGCCATCAAGGAGCTCAAGGAGTTGTTTTCAACCCTCAAAGTTGAGGAGAGGGATATCATTGAATATGAAGTGACTAAACATGGCCTACTACATGTTTTTTGAAGATGAATATTATATAAAGAACAAAAAGTGCACCATGTAGAAAGGCTTCGACGTAATTCCCATCAATTGTTTTAGGAAAAAATGGACCTATATAGCCATTCCCCAACCTTTGATGAGTTGACCACTTACCTCATGAAAATATTGGACGAGAAAACACATGGTCTGGATGGCTTACTACGTGAATTTTACAAGGCCATGTGCAAATTTGATGGGCTATACCTCTATAGGTCTACAAAGTATATTTGAAAAAGAAATCCTTAGGCGTTTATATTAGGAAGGTTTCATAAAACTCATTCGCAAAGGTGGTGAGCCTAAGATAATTACCAACTATAACTTGATTACCCTTTTGAATAATTTATAGAAAATCCTAACCAAATCCTTATCCTTATGACCAAGGTACATCTTGCTTAAACTTTGCTTAACGTATTACGACCAAAATATATAGGGTTAATTTATGGGTGCTTCATTCTTAACAACACCATTGTCATTTATTAAAGGATGGAATGAGCACATGTCAATGGGTTTGATGCGGTGTTCATCAAAATTGAATCTAAAATACATTACAATTGGGTTGATGGTTAGTTATACTTGAAATGTTTAAATGCCTAGGTTTTGACCCATTTCCCTTTATTTTCTAGAAATAATGCTTGTTTTAGCTTTAGTCTATATTTAGATCAACATTTGAAAATATGAGAAAGTGGGTTTGCATCTCCATTCAATGAGGTTGTACAATCATCCTATCCCATACATGTCACTTGCACTAGTGCTCGGCTACTTTTTTATCCCAAATGTAACGAACTTTCATTTTACCTTAATTTCTTTAGAATTATTATTTTTAAGTTTCTAATAGGACTTTGTCAATATTCTTCAATTCATTTATCACGAGGATTTATAACAATCTATATGACATTAAATATGTCTATAGAATGTTGTATATACATATACATACATACAACATACATGTATGTATTTATTTTGTTTTACCCTCCCTCTATATATATATATTGGGAGACCTTTGTATTTACCTACTAGGTTTATTATAATGATAGTCCCATATGTTTGATTTTCAATTTAAAACTTATTTTAGTACCCTCTATGACCCGAGAACACTTATGTTAAGAATTAGAGCATCATGAAGGGGGGTCACACTACGGTTACGTTAATAGTACACCCACCATACAAATGTGTGAAATCTAAATGGTAACTTGCATGAATTCATGCATGTAACTCCAATTTTAACAAGTGGTGGAATCCATCCAAACTATGCATTGAACCTTGTCATACACCTAGCATAGCCACTTAACTTGTGGTTGGTGAACAACGATAGGTCACAAGTTAAGTGCCATGAACAAGTTACTTGTTATCCATCTGTAGTTGCACCAACTTGCACCAACTTCCCATTATCCATGCATTAACTATGATTTATTCCTACATCAACCACCTGTTATCCCTGCATAGCTACTAGTTATTGTTTCTTTTGAATTTGGAACGACTTCTATAAAATCAATCTAGACTTTACACTTCACTTGTCTCATCCATGTGCAATCTAGGAAATGCATAGGCTCTACTCCATCCCAAATTCTAAAATATAAACACCTATCAGTGTAACAATTGTACTGAGATTCACAATATGAGGTTGATGTATCCATATTAATGATCATTAAATGATTAATCTTGGAGATGGTTGGCAATTGTGATTTCTAGCTCCCACATACTCTATTTGAAATTATGGTGTGTACTTACTTTGATTGAAATCACAAGGTGGTTGATGTTGGACAAGTATATGGGATAACCAAAATGTCATGCATATGCCAAAATATACAGATGAAGAATTGTTGAAATTGTAGTTTTTATTGCTCAAATCGTGTTTTCCATGATTTGAGTAGTTTTAGAATCCTGCATCATTTGGTCTAGAAAACACATTTGTGACTGCTGAAATTGCATAATAACACAAACTAAAATTTCTAGACATGATTTTGACTAGATTTAGTTAAACATGTGCCTAAATAATAGGGAATTTTGGTTGATGTTTATCCCATCTAGTTGATGTTGAACTACGACACTTTAATCCTGAACTAACTGTTTACTTCTGCCTTAGGGACATCATTCCTTTCTTACTTTACCTAACTATGCAAAGAACGTTCTCGATCCTCCTACACACGTCTTTCAGAAGCATTGTTACTGTGGTTGGCTATTTGTGTATCCTCCAAGACTGAATAGAAGTATGGTTTATGAGTTATAGATGTTGATTTTTCCATTTCCTAGTTTGTCCTTCAGCTACTGGCTGGGTGTATCATCATAGGGTTTCTTTATTTCCCCATCTCAAATTTGCATCTCAGTTCAACCCATAGTAGCATAATTCGAGTATGAATACAAATTCAAATACGATTCTATATAGAAAAAAAACATAACAAAAAAATCTAGTATCGTAAAAATACGGAAGTAGCATGGGTAAATTTGAACCCAAAATCTGACGACATATATGTCTGAATTTCTACAACACCTTGTCTAAAATCCAACAAAGTATTCTTTTTTTAAACGTCGGTAAAACTTCGACAGATATCCGACAACAACAACGTCTCGTCGATAACCGACAACACATTGTCGAATAACCTACGCATTTATTTTAATCAATACGTCGCATAACCGACTCCAATAACGTTGAATATCCGATGAAATGTATTTACCACAAGGTCAGATAACCGACCAAATAAACGTCGAATATATGACAACATTTACTTACCACAAGGTCGGATAACCGACAAAGAAAACGTCGAATATATGACACATTCTTAGTTGATTAACCGACCTGGTAAATGTCGAATCTCCGAGAAATAGCTAGTCGATTAACCAACATATTTGACCACAGCCACACGACAAAATCCGACAAAAATTTCCGTTGGAGGTATAGAAACCTTGTCGGATCTAGTTGAGTGATTGTCGGATATGCGACAACATTGAGGAATTAAAAAAAAAAAACCTTGGATGTGCACTTTAAGATTGGTAAAATACCATCTATTTTTTCATTGTCCTCTGTTTTGATCAACATAGGGGTAAAGGATTCTTCGTTTCCTAAAAAATGTTGATACAAGTTTGAATCATCAAATATCCCACTGAAATGACCCTATCTATTGAGTCACCAAGGTACCTAGCTAAGGTGCTTTCTTAGTTCTCTATAACAACCTCATATTCCTTTAAATAAAATGTATTAGCAACTTGATAGATTTCTACAAAACTTGCTATACTCTAATTGAACATCCAATACAATTTAAAGGTAAAGAGATGAATTCCCTTTTCTTTTTCGTATTGAAGAACAAAAATCATTTTTTATACTATCTACATGATTTAATGAAGATTAACCTATTGCAAGAGAATTGAGAGAGGAAGTTTTCCCTAAAATGCATAAAGTCTAATGTATGTATGAATTTATTCCAAAATATATTATCCTGTTATGAAAAGAAAGCTGTTTGCTTCCATGGTCACCTTTTGGGTTCCTTCCCTATCAACATATGCCTACACTTCTTGACAAAATAATCTTGGACGTGATAAAAATGAAATGGCATTGTGTCTCAATAGAGTCAAGTGCCAACATTGGATTGGTTCAATTTCATAAAGAATATTTTCTTTTGGGCCCATTGCTTCAAAAGTATTATAGAAAACTAATGCAAATACCAAATACACCATCACAAAGAATCTTTTAAATTTGGTTAAATTTATAAGTTGATGAGATATTTCATTTGAGGTAATGTTTTCCTAGTTAAAAAATACATTCAATCCCAAAGTGAAGTGTAACACATACAACACATACTTGGGAACATATGTTGTAGCCTCCTGGCCAACCAAGTGGGTGGAAATCCAAGGAAATTCCTTATATGGGTCCATCATATGATTGACTGCAATTTCGCAAGGGATAAAAGTACTCATTAATGGATATGCAAGATATTATTTTAAGAGGTTCAATCTTACGAGCCTTGAGATTCCAAAAATGTGTCAACTTCAAGGAGTTACAAAAATCTATTTGGGTGAATAGAGCCAACTTTATCCATCCCTATATAACATGCTTAACTCTTCTTATATTTTGCTATGATAGCATTGAATAATATTTGTTTGCCTTTGTCCAATCCAATTATTTTTGTTCTCAAGCCAACAAATTTACGATGTCTCCACAAAAAGGCTCATACTTCTTTATGCTCAACATATTTTTCTCCTACCATAGCTCTTAAGGATTCTAAAATATGACAAAATCCATGCACCAACCCTTATTGTCAATCTCTTGGAGCATGTGTGTTTGATAATCAATAATTTATGGTATGAGACAAGTTTCAATTTCCATAAAGAGATTCAACATTATTCACTGCCATTGAACCAAATTAGAAGACCAAGGTAATGAGAAAGATGAGGGTTGTTCTTCACATCTACAACAAAAAGGAATGCAAAAAGGAATACAAAGGGATGTAACTGATGTGTCATTGAATTTCTTATTGGTTATGAATGGGATGAGGATAGGTATGACTTGGGAAAACCTATTCTATATTTGGGAGGGTGTAGTGTGCCTATGTTCAACTCTAATAAATGTAATAAACCACCTAAGATTATAGATTCCCAAAGAAACAACGGCAATGTAGTAAAATGTCTGAACAAGAGTTATTAGTCAAAGATTGATACCTCATTCTCCATCCAGATTACAAAGTTGGTCCACTTTTTGCTTTGATTTTTTATTTTCAAATGGTGTTGGATGTCGGCCATGTTTCTCCTCCTGTAAAACACCTGACACATGTACTAGTTAAACTAATTATTATGAAATCACTTACTTTTTTCTAGGAATTAAAAAAAATATCATTTCACAAATTAAATATACTTACAAAAGTACAGATCAAGGCCTGCAAACCATTATGGCAACTGTAATGCGTGGCACAAAGTTTGGCAAGCCTATCCTTGGAGGCCTTGTCTTGAACAATATACCAAATCAATTTAAGTATGGACAAATAAAACATAAAAATCATTTATTAATTATGATACAATGTTATGAGTAAATTTAATTACCAGGGCACTCTCCTTTCCAAACTTCCTCCATGCATCCAACTTCTCATATGATTTTACAAGTGTTTTCCATATTTTAAGACTTACAACAATTTCCCTTTGTTTAGCCTTTGCTAGGGCATAATTTTTTATCTTATTTATTTGGTTGCACCATACTCACTTGCAATTTTGAGACATTTTTTTTTGTCTTCTTTATAGACCAACCTGTGCCAAATTCAGTCTCCATGTCATGGATGTCTGCTTTCTGCAGGTGCATCAGTATCTTTGAGAATGACAAATGTAGATGGTTTTTGAAACATTGAAGGCATGATTCCTTCAACATGTTCACAAAATATTTTCTAGTATGGAAAAATTTAGTCATCATAATCATGTAATCTCTAGTATGGGAAAACTTATCGAGTTTTGGAAAGACTATATATTGTATAGGGTGGGTTTTAGCGGTGATAAATGGAGCTATTGTCTATAAGAGAACTCACACGAAGACATTGAGCATGGTGAGATTCGTTGTTTGGAGGAATTGGAGCTTGATGTGATGTTATGATTGAAGTAGTTTGGAGAGATTCCTTTCTTGGGAATGTGATGTGATGATGTACTTGGATGTTCACTTCTATGATACGAATGACGAAGTAGCCAGCTTTGGTTGGAATTGACTCCTTATAGCTAGGGGGATTTTATTGGGCTGAAATTTCCTTCTTGTTGTTTTGAAGGCCAAATATTTCAGTTGGTGAACCTAGGAGTGGTTGTTTAATGGTGAAACCCTCATGTCCTGAGATGAGCACTTGCACGTGTGAAGCATTTATGGGTTGAAACCTCGTTGATGTTGTGATCATAATAGTGTGGTTTGACTTATGATAGGTACTGAAGATACTTCATTGATGGCAGGTATAAATACCTCATTGATATCCTCTTTGTTTCGAGAATAATTTAATATTCTCTACTAAACAGGGCTAACCACATGAATGTGGAAGTTCTTATGGCCCCTCCCCCCTTTCACATCACTCTTAATTCCCCATACCCAATTCATGTACTTGAAGAAAAAAATATGTGCAAACATGTGGATTTCATCATAAAGAAACATTTACCATTCATTCATTAAAATATAGAATTCATTAAACCACTCATTCTTTCAGTAGGAAAAAAAATGCATGACATTATATTATAAAAAATAAGTATACATAGTGTTTCTTCAATCACTTCTTTCTAGGTTTTTTTTTTATGACAAAATCAACAAGCAACTCATCTTCTGCAACTTGTTGTTAAGTTCTTGTGGCATCTACAACTTGTCATACTGCCTTCCTAGTAGAGTACTTGTGACATGGATGCTGTTGCAAGGGGTCCGGATTTGTTGCAATAATGTAAAAATGTTACATTGATATCTTTTTTTATTATAATGACAAGTATTTCATAAAAAAAACATTACAGAGGTGTTTTTTACCTGATGTGGCCACATCGTGTACTTCATATTCATGTCTAGGCTCATCTTGCATAGTGTGACCCTCTACATGCTCTGCAGTTGAAACATGGAAAAGTACAATTAATATTCAGCATTTGCAATGCAATATTTTAAATTGTAGCATATGAATACATTCATTACTAGGATTCAAAGCATGATCTTAGATGAGTTGTTCTCCATCCCCGACATTAAGTGGATTGTTTCATTCCTGCTCAAAACAAAGTCAATATTTTATGGCAAATATTTATAACGAATAGATTTCACAAGTAATTAATCTTCATTAAACTTCATTGATTTTATATACCTGTGTGCAAGATGGATCACTGGAAGACTGCGTTTTCCCAAACAAGATTTTTCGGCATTCAACAACAGCTCCAAAGCCATGCTGGAAACCAAGCTTCAAGTCTTCCTCTATGGGAACTTCCTTGAATCGGTCAACTTGCATATTTGCATAACATCATGAATTTACCTTTTACATTTCAATAAAATGAAAATAATTTGCAATTTATTATTTGGATGCAATATTGGTTTTTTGATACTTACAAATTGTGCCGCCAAATTCGAATAACCACTAGACCCAAGCTTGTGCTGACCAATTTTTTCTTGTCTTTCCTTTGTGGTATTTAATGTGTTTGACAGCCTATGAAAATGTTGAAATACATTAGATGTTTCAAATTTGATCTGAAAATTAATAATAATAAGGTTTATAATTACATTGCGGAAAGTATTGCATAACTTCCTGTGCCCAGTGGTAGCTTTCCTTCTTTTCTCAGATCCCTCTCATTTCCATATTCCACTAGGGATTTCCACTCTCTTCTTAGAATCATTGGAGGGCGCTCATACCTAGGGTTCCATTCTAGATGAACCATATATTGGTCCCTCCATAATTGAAATTGGAAAAAGGATGGCTCATTAGAAATATTATACACAACAATATAATGTTTATCCATTGTATTTTATGTTAAAAGTGAAGATGAAAAATATAATTACTCAAAACATGGACTACATGATATACATCATGGAATATGTCCAACTATGCCACAATAATAAATTTTAATATAATATTGAATCAATGACACTAACCTAAATCGACATGGATTTTGCCCCAATATTGACTAAGAAGGATGGGATAATACCATGGGGTTTAAAGGAATGACCATCAAAAGAACTAAACATTATGGAATAATGGAATATCTCAACAAATCCTAGGGCACTTCAAGATAACATGGACATAACTCAAGTTTAATGCTTTCCATTTACCACAGTTAACATAACATGGAAATAACACAAGTTTAATCAACTTATGTCATCTTTATTTGGATATGGCCAATATAATATGATGTAGATGCTTCCTTGTCCCTATATCTAGAAGGTAGGACATTGCAATTATGATCTTGTGTCTAGAGACTAGTTTCCTTATAACATTTCTTAAAAGGTAGGTCTCAAATTATGATGCGGCCACTTATGCCTTACCAATCTTCTCTATGTTGCGAGAATAATTTAATATTCTCTACTAAACAAGGCCAACCATGTGAAGGTGGAAGCTCATCTGACCCCCCCCTTCACGTCACTCTCAATTCCCCATAAATCGACAAAATCTATGTTCAAAAAAATAATTTATTGTGTTTTTCCGTACTTAAGAAGCAATGTCTCTTATAACATATGCCAACATACAAGAACATGACAATAAAACTTAAAAACAATTAATTTATGCATACCAATACAAGTCAATAATTCTATCGCAATATTAATTCAAAATATATAGAGTAGATATATTAAGGCATACCTCATTCACTTCAATGGACTTCATTAGTGTCTTCATCCAAGTCATCATTTGTATCATCCAACACATATTCAACATTGTAAGGATTGGCCATATCATCATCGTCATCGATGTCAGTTTTGATCATCATGTCATCGTCGATATCATCTTCATGGACATTGGCTGTTACATCATCTGATTCAACTAATTCTTCAACATCTTAATCTAAAACATGATCATCGACTAACTCATGTTGATCATCCTCAACATGATCATCTTCTTCTTCAAGACCTAATTCATTATCTTCCTCTACATTATACTTTATCAGCCTTCCCCTTGGATCGTGTCTCAAAACAAAATGACCAATCCCCTCTTCCTGGAACCTCTGAGTAAAATACCTATTCACATTGGCTTGGAAGAACATAGGGCTCCATTCCTGGATCAAACAACTTTGTATTAGCCATGGTAAATCCATGATCATGTTCAATAATAGTTCTATCGGGATCATGTTGATTCAATCGTAACATGTACCATTTGACAACGAACATAACTAATTTGAAGGAGTTAAATTCACACTGAATAATATATTCCAAATACCCATAGTATCAATTTTTCGAGAGTTCTGGATGTTTGTCACTTCTAGAGGAAACATTCATCACCTTAAAGACTGCAGTTATCCCACAATATGATGTTTTCTTCATTTCATCCAACTTTTTAATCAAAAATTTACAACCATTGCACCAAATAGCCTTATGGTGTTTTACCTACAACAATCTATACACGTAAAGATTACATCATGAATTGATGATTAAGTGCATGTTTATGCTCTGTAGGGAAAAAAATCAACCTGCACATCAATATATTTGTAAAAAAGTCAAATAGTATGGATAATTAATATGCTTGCCTTCTTATATTTCAAACCATATGCTAAATCAATTTCCCTTTGTGTAATATTGGTATCTCCATTGCAATGAGCTACTTTAACTAATGAATCCACACCTTCCCATGATATTCCATGACCATATTGTTCACATCGTTCAATCCATACCTTCATCCAATCAATATTGTTTGCGATGTATAAATGAAATGCATCCCACTCTCGAACAAATGCTTGATTAAAATAAAATTAAAGTTCACTACAAATGCATATTCACTTAACACAGTATACACCTTTAATTCATGTATATTGAATATTAAAAATCAATTAAGTATGATGTATACATAAAAATCAACAGTCAAATGTAGTATAATTAATCTCTACTAGCTAATAATTACCTTTCACCTTCCTCAATCTACCTTTCCCCTTTAGGTACTCCCCTTCGAAATTGTTATTGGAGTCTAGATCACAAATGCGACATAAATTGAGCTTTGACTCTAATTTAGGAAGATATTCACTAATATACATCATGTTCTAGTATACCATATATCGCTCCACCATAGAACCCTCAGGGCGTGCTCATTGTCTAACCAAACCCTTCAAAAATTTCAAGTGCCTCTCAACCATCCACATGGACCTTGAGTGTACAACTCCACACAATTCAATCTCCTCAACTTGGTGTATGAGGTAGTGTTCTTATGCATTGAAAAATGCTGAAGGTAGATGATTTTGCATTTCACACATGAGACGAGGATTTTATCTCCTCCAATACTTTATATCTTCTTTATAGATTTATTTAGATGACAACCATCTACAAGTGATGCAAACCAATGATCACGGTATTTGAAAAAAAAAACATTATATTACATAAAAAATAGTAAAACAAATGTCAAATATAAGTTCTACAATGAATTAAACAAAAACTTTATACATGCAAAATATCGCTACTTACCTTATGTATTTCCAATATTATATATAACTTGTTTGACATTGTTGTCGAAGTTGTTTGAAAGAGATAGAGGTAGAACATACTGTAACAGTATAAAAATCGTTTCATTATTTTTTACAAAAATTAGAAAAAAAATACCAGCAATATGCACTAGAATAAAAAAATATAGCAATATATATATACCATAATAATTACCTTGATGAAGATATTCCAATCATGCATTTTCACCCCCACAAAATCACCTTTCTTTGTTATGATATTCTTCATGTTTGAACAAAATCCAGTGGGAAATTTAATTTTTCGCATGACTTCTTTTACAACATTACTTTGTTGCTCTGTTAACAAGCATGGAAGTGAGTTTATGTTAATTTGGTCTCTGTTGCTATGTAATTGAATGACATCTTTCATTGCATGGTTGGCTTCCTGAATGTCATTGCAAATTTTGACCATTTTTTCTTTGTCATTCCTTCCATCCAATATTCGCCATAATGTTTCAGTCACGTTCTTTCTGATATTCATTGTATCAAACAAATGAGCAATTTGTAGGTGCTCATACTAGGGAAACCCACTGAATTGTTTAGGATAACTTTTCATTCCTCGTGGAAGTCCATTAATGGATTCATGATCACGACGACCATCATGGGTCATATTTTATAATGAAATTATAGAAAATAAATGTCAATTACAGCAAACAACACATAATAAAAAAAAATCAAAACATTTCATATACGATGATAGATAGACAATTTGATCTGTACGTACAGTGATGATTTGTATTATATTGCAACTTCCATAGGTGAGGTGTCATTCCCTGCGGTTTTAATGCAGTCTCTTGATTCCCATTGAATGTATGTTTTTAGTAGTTCGATACCTGTGATTTTTAGAAAGGAAGTGCCTATACTCATCAAACACTTCATTTCCTAAAATTTTTGAACGACGAGATTTGATATTAGGATTGCAAACTGGACATGCAAATTTTCCCTTTGTTTGAAGACCTACGCAAAAAGATGGATTAACTATGTCAGTTATAATTATATAAAATGAATGGATTATTTGAAAAACCATGCATGCATAATATATCAACTTCATAAAATTAAATACTATTGAAGTGTATGTTATAATTACAAACCGCAAAAATGGGTTAACCCTAGGGAATCATGTATTGTACATACAAGCATTGCATGGAATTGAAATTTCCTTTGTCATATTGGTCTACATACATCATACATAGTGTTGCCATTCCAATTCTTTAGTAGCTCGTCAATAAGAGGTTCTATATATAAATTCATATCTTTAACTTGGTACTTACTGGATTGATTTGAACATATCGAATATATAATTATTACAACCATTTAGATATATAAATAATACACAAGAGAAAAGAAATATATGACATTATGCAACAAAATACGACAAATGAGATGCCACTACATTAAAAAAAATTGTTGTAGACACATACTTGGAATAATCATTGCCAACATTATGTGCTCCCTCTTTATTTACAATAATGGAGGAATGTTATTGTTGATAACAAAAATAGGCCACACCGAGTAAATAGATCTCATATCTGCAAATGGATTGACACCATCTGCTGCCAAAGAAATCCTAACATTACGAGGTTCTTCTTTAAAGTGTGGCCATTTTTCCTCCATATATCTAAATGCAGAACCATCTATAGGCATTCGAATAATTTCATCTCGAATTATGTTTCGTGCATGGTAATCCATAAATTACGCTATGTTTTTACAGTTGAACAATAGTTGCAAATGTGGAATAATGGGAATATAATGAAGAACCTTATGGGGCACCTTTTTGTTACTTGATCTGTTCGATATCTACTAATATGACATTCCGGACATTTTGTTTCAAATTCATGCTGATCATAATATATAACATGGTCATCGGGGCATGCATCAATTGCTTCATACTGCATTCCAATTTATTTCATGATAGAAGATAAATATCGATATGTGTGAGGTAAAATATTTGACAGTGGTAACAAAAATTCAGCTATCAAGCTACACCAAATTAAAATAACAAACTAGTTAATATAATATATAAATAATAATATTAATAAAACATATTTCATCCATATTAATTTTATGTATGAATTAACAATAAAATTATTAGAGGAACAAAGATAAAGTTTATCGTGATCATATATATGTGACGGAATATATTACATACTTTAACATCCATGTGACTAACGTGTTTGAAATACCATTCATAACCTTCAAGTTCATTATCAACAATATAGAAGAGAGAATATTTGTGTTGGATCCCTCATAAAGGGGTTTGTATGCCTTCTCAAGAAGAGGTAATCATGAAAATCATCAAAGTCATCATTTTCATGATCACCATCATCATCATCCATTCTAACATTAAATGTATTAGGGATCAATGTATTATTTGTACTATCATCTTCAATATGTTATCATATGATCATCTTCTTCAATATGATCATTAACTTGTTCTCTATTTTTCATAGCTTCACATTCCTCCGGTACTTTATCTGAAAGCACATCCTTCTATTGATTCCATGTCACTTGAGGAGTAAGTTTGGGTCAAAGGTTTCTTTTTGATGGTGCCACCTGAGGAGTATGAAACTCCTATTTCTGCTTTTGATGATGGCATGTCTATATCACCGTATTCCTTACATTTGCATCAACATCCTTGGTTACCCTATGATGATACACATATTCATGGATGCATATATAGTACTCCTTTGAGCCCCTTAAAGGCTCATTGTCTTCTTTGCTCCTCACTTGGCTCAGATTTTGGAGAAGGTTCTTCATTCACCTCTTGGATGGAAGAACACATGGCTGATTATTTTGAATCCTTTTACATTCTTTTGGAGTAGCATTATGGGACATGGTATCGTTACCTATGTCATTGGAGCATATTTGTTTTGACCCTTGGTACTTATGTGCATTGGGAACATGAAGTACAATCTGATTTGCATGCGCTTGGAGAGTTTGGAGTTAAGCAAGATGAAGTCCAAGCACCTGTTCATTGCCAGAAAAATTATAAGTTGTCTCATGGAGGAAGTTCGACATTTTTGGTGGAGGCACATGATTTCATTTTGGTTGAGCCAACCACAAGATTAATGGATAATTGTTTCCAAGAGTTGGTTCAATTTCCTTCACCCCACATACATATGGAAGCCGACACACATAGGGATGATTGGTAAAAGGAATTTTTTCTTTTGGTGCCACATGAGAAGCATGAGGCTCTCACACTCTTATTTGATGACTTGATGGTTAGATATTGGGGTTCAACAAGCACACTAGTCCCTGACCATATTGATGAGCAGCAACATAGGCATCTAATTGATGTCTCCATCATGCATAGTAGTGCATTCAGTTGGAGTGTTTTTTCATCCATTGATTGAGTGAATGGATACATATTGGAGCTAAGCACTCCCAAGGGTGATTTTGTTGTTTTCATCAGTGGAAAGTTTTTGGACACATCATACATATTTTGTGAGCAGTTGTGTGGGCATATATGGATTTTATGTGATGCCTTGAAGACATGGGATTGTCGCTTATGTCAATTAGTTAGAAGTGATGTGAGGCTCTGTGTTGGTTTGCGCATGGAACATAAGGAGTTTCATACTTGGTTGGAGGGATTCACTAAAGTTCGATTTTGTATTGGAAGCGATGAAATTCCGGTATGGTGGAGTGACATAGACATCCTCCATGACGATATATTATTCATGTTGATCCTGATGTTTGGAAGGATGCAACTGAGACAAAGGGATACCAGAATTCTTTGGAATGACAATTTTCCACAAGTAACAATGTCACTGGGATACATGCAGCACAAATAGGGGAATCTGAGCATTCTTCTCAGATTTCTTAGCTGGGTTGAAAATTTTGTTGAAGAAGAATTAGTCATTGGGAGAGTGACTATAATCAGAGTGGTGCAGGAGAAACACGGTGGACCTTTGGTCGGAGTTGGAGTTGGTTTATTGCTCGAGGACAAGCAAGCTTGGGAGGGGAGGACTGTAATGTTCCCATTTTTTCAACACCAAGAAGCAACCAATGTCAAATCAAAACTGTAATACCCCAATTTTGATCCTTATGAACTATTGGTTCTTAATGTGAATATTGTGTACATGCGATGTATGTTTCCCTAGCGTGGAGCTCAAGGCCAACGCCCCGCTAGTATATGTTCGTATTTTATTTTAAATAGACAAGCATTTGACATTTTTTTACCCATGTGCTATTAAGCCATCGGATATTGTAAATTGATGTAAATATTTAATATTGCAATAAAATACCAAAAACTGGCTATAGGAGCAACAAATGAGAAGGGGCCATGTGTATCCACTAGGGAGTGGTGAGGGGGTTGTGGGGATGAACGATATGCTACCAAATGTCATTGTGAGAACCCATTTGACTTTCCTTTATGACATTTATTTCTGTTGTAAGGAAGTAGTTGAAGATTTCATTCCATGGCTTCAATGGAGCATGGGCAGCCCTAAAATTCGTATTTGCAGGTATGGGCTCTGTTTTCTTGCACCACAAGTCACTCTACCTCATGGGAGTTGCTTCTTCCTCATTCCCATTGCAGTGTGGAAGATGCTAACATCATTTTCCAACCAAAAATGAATTCCCATCAGAGAGCAAAACCAGAAATCGCAACTTTGCAAGAACCCACGTTTTGAAGAGCCAAAAACGCCAAGATTTGGTATTTGATAGTGAAATCCAATGGGGGATCCATAGATATGAACCTTGGGGTGAATTTGAGAGTATTAGATACCCCGAAATCCATTGGAAAACCCAGTTTTTATAGCCCAGAAAACCAGTGACGGGATTGAGTTATTTGATGAACAAAATTGTGAGAAATCCAATTGTGAATGACTGAGAAGAGGTTGGGTTTGCTTGATAAACCCAATGAATGCTAGAATCTCAAGGATTAGCAGTTGGACCTTTCTATGCCCACCCTGGAGAGAACTGGAGGGAAGAGATGCCTGAGGGATTGTGCAGTAGAGAAGGGGACCTTCCTTGTGTTGGGTGTGGTAGGTAATGTGGGTGCCTTGACTGTTGAATTCATCTGAGATGCTTGTAGCTCTGTGGATGAGCTCACTAGCTTAGAACTGCCCTCATTTGTCTGTTGTATTCTTGATAAACCTAACTGTGAGTTGTCTTAGCATAACTGTTGAGTGAAACCATGGATATGAGTGAGTCTGTTTAGTTCCTCCTTAGTGGATACACAACCCAGCTCAGGGGTGATCTCTCAACTGAAAGAATACAAGTTGGATAGAGATCTATGGTTGGGTGGAACGTTGCTCTCACATAGCCAGTTGTTTGGATAGCTTCATCTTCCAGATAAGTGTTCTCTGTGATTTACATTATATGCATTATGTGTTTTGCAGTGTGTTAATTCTGAATGTTAATTTCCCATGTTAATGAAACGAAATGATTATCTTAATGAAATCGACATGAATTCTGTGCATAGCATGAGTACGAGATTGAATTCTCTGCATAATGAACCATCATATGCCTGTGTTAGATATGATGATGCATTAATGTTTGTGTGTTTACAAATATGGTTATTTTCGCTATGTTTATATTGAATATGAGTCTGCACAGAGAAGATTTTTAATTGTTATGAATTTATGAGTAATGTATGGAGCTGAGATTGTCAAATAAGCCTGGTATGTCAGTCATGTTTCCCTCCCTTGCACCGAATTGATGGAAGAGGATGTGACAAAAACCCCATGGATCCTAGTGAAATTCAATTAATTAATTAATAAGGGGGTGACATTACTTAGGAAATTAAATTATTAACTAGGAATAATTTAGCTTATAGTTGTTTTAATTAAGTAAATTGAATGAGGTGTAATTATTAATTACATGTTATGATGAGTTGGATGATGACAAGGGTGCATAAGGATATAAGTTTAGCCTTATGATTTGTCACATCAAAGAGGAAAGTGAAAGAAAAGAAGAGAAAAGAAAAAAGGAAACTAGAAGAAAGCATGCACAAAGCAAGGTGTGAGAAAAAAGAAGGAAACTAACAAAAGCAGTGCGTAAAGCAGAAAAATGCACAAAGTAGGCCAGTGCAGAAAAGTAGCCAGACTTGAAAAGATTGGAATTTATCAAAAGAAAAAAAGAAAGAATATTCTTGATTTGTGCAACTCAAGAAGGAGTAGAAACATCCAGAAAATCTGCAGGGTCCAAGTTTAGCAAGTGAGAACACATACATGAGGATAAGTGGGTTCAAACCCAATCCAAATAATCAAGGAAACATAAATTCCTCATAAAATTTGAATTTCTAAGATGATAAGCTCAACCATTAGGAGAAAAGTCTATAAATGGAGGAGGAGAACTCCATTTCACATCTTTTTACAGTTGATGATTTGTATGTGAGAAAGATCAAGGTTCTATAGGCTTTGGTGATGCACCCTTAGACAACTATGGGATATTTACCCCATAGTTCCTTTGACAGTATTCTACACATGATCCAGTGCATCCACTTATGACCAATTTGCAAATCTGATACAGCTCTATGATTACATCCTCTATTCTTTCTATCTTCTAAAGCATTCTTCTCATTCGGTGGAAACAATGTTGAAGGGATGAAATGGAGGTTCTGGTTTCAACAATTTTTATCATTATGGGTTGTGAGACCTGTTCCATTGTGTCTGAAAGGTCATTTCCAGTAAGAAACTCTTTTTTTTCTTGTTGAAAAAGGTGCCCGAATGACCAAGACTATACAACTATTCTCACCAGAACCAAGGTTTCATTGTTGAGGAGTGCACGTGTGCAAATTGGAGAAGTTTCAGTTGATGAATATACCCCCTATGAGATGTAACTAATATATGGTGCACCTTCCATGAGAATAAAACTACCCTGTATTCATCATATTGCACATCCAGAGAATATTTTGCTTCTTCTTCTCTTCTCAGACTCCTTCTACACTTAGTATTGTAAGAATTCCATGGTTAGAGATTCTATGTAAAGTATGAGATCATACTATATTCATTTGATGCTCAATATTATATAATATAGTATGATTATATTATTTTATATGTATATGAGCCATATTTTTCTTTAGAAGGAAAATTTGACAACCTCAGAGGTTGATTGTGCTCACCTTTCAGAAGCCTAGCTCTCTGTGTAATTTTAATGACTAGTTTCCATAAAATTTGCATATACTGAGTTTTGTAAATGTATTTTCCTTTATGTAAGTTTATGTAGGTGGTAATTTTTTTGATTAATACATCCCCATTCACAAATAATATATTGGTTACCATTTAGGACTACTTGTATTCATATTTTTTAAGACTAGCTCATTGAGCACTTCTATTTAACTAGTTTTGTAGTTTGTTTAATTAAAAAGTATCGGTATGCTCAATTTCGTTTATGTCAGTCATGTTGGGTCCTTGAAAAATTTATGAATACCATCCCACCATTATACTAAGTATTTGTGGCCTTCTCTGCATGTTCGGAGGATCTTGGAAGAAAGCTAGTGGAGTAGTCCACCATAGCGCACTTTCTCATTTTGCACCCAAACTTAGTCAAACCTTCCCTAAAACTTAAAAAAAAATATCCATCATCAAGTTATGGGTTTATTAACCTATTGTACACCTCTAGTTGATTTCCATTGTAATTTAACGAGTTTAGTATGCATATGTCGGTGTGCCCATGAAGCCTTGGAGTAGACTTCATCCTAGCTGATGTTCGAAACATAAATGGCCCCAGTACCTTGTGCATAGAAATCAGAAGTTGGAATTGATGCTGTTGTCCTTTATTCTACACAGTCCCCAGTAAATTTTTCAGATCCAAAATTGTTCTCCTATCAAGCTTTGGCTAGGTTATTCAATGACCATTTCTAGTTCCTTCTTCACTAGTTTTGACAACTAGTTACGGTGTGGAATATTTTTTATTTTAAAGCTTGTATTTGAGATAATATCATCTGCTATAATATAAGGGATATTCCATGTCTCATAGCATATAGGTAATTGAAAATGTGTCTGAAATACCATAGCTAAAGATGACAAATTCATGAATGTATTGCGATGCAACTCAATGTACCATTTCGTAGCGGTTCACGTGAGGGTCCACTAAAACAACCGTAACCTAATACTATCATCAACTAGGGAATTGGATGAATACCACAAATGGAATTTCATCATGTGATTTGATGAATATTCCCCTAGTCATCTGTCGAACTTGGGTATATGCAAGGGTAGTTTAGCTGGTATGGTTGAACACCCATTCAAATGTATAATGGGGTCATTGGTTAGCGAAGATAAATCTGGTAGATTCAATGTGGCTAGAAATAATGATCTAACTGGTGTTGTAGCAAACAATTGATACATGGGTGAAGCTTGATGGCTCCATTGTTGTTGTCCTTGGGCTTCAAAAGTATTCCAAGGAGGAATGCCTCCTTGTGGAGGTTGTATCCAAAAAGATTGGTTACTTTCTAGAAATTTTCCATTCCATTGTGAAAAAGGGTGCGTGGATGGATTTCCCCCTTGAGGAGGTATGTTCCAATAAGATTGGTTACTTTCCAGAACCTGACCATTCCATTGTAGAATAGAATTAATGGGTGGATTTCCCCCTTGTAGAAGTGGGCCTAAATAATTTTGTTTGCTTTCCGGAAGCTTACCACTCCATTGATTATTTCCTTATTGTTGATTATCATTCCAAGTTTGATTTCCCCCTTGCAAAGGCAGTCCCCATGAAGATTGGTTACTTCCTCGGACTTTCCGAGTCCATTGTGGAATGGGGTTGATAAGTGTTTTTCCCCTTGGCATGCTACCTAGTGAGGGTATGGGATTTCTCCTAGGAATTGTGTTAGGAAAAGTTGGAGGATAAGCCCCCATGGAATTTCCACCGATTGGTGGAGGATAACTCCAATTGGCATTGATGTTCCATGGCCCATTGCTTTCGCCAGGAATATTACTATTCCATGGTGAAGGGTTACCCCCAGAAGTAGAACTTGGAAAATTATTTGGTATACAAAGAGGATTTTGGCTTACTCCTTGTGTGCTTTGACCTTGATTAACCAAACCATATGGAAACACCATGTTTGGTAAGGCACACCCACCAATAGGGATCCATGTAGACGAAGCATATGTACTTCTGGGATTGTAACCCGAAACTGTACCAACTAGCACTGAAGTGCTAGTGGAAATTGTGCTATTAAACATGTATGCTAATCGTTGGGATTGATGTAGATGCCAAAGCGAATTATTTCTACCTCCCACATCCATTTGAGATTGCATTGATATAGCCCCTCATGCTCTTGATAAATCCATAGGGTCAAGTGTTGAATATTCCATGTTATTCAAATAACTGAAAAGAGGATTGATATAATCCAATGACTCACTGATGGGAAATACAACTGGGTCTTAAGGACCGGTCAAGGGTGGGTTGACGTGAGTATATGTGCCATTCTCTAATGTTTCAATTTCAAATGGAGCAAGATCATCAAATATTTACGTGTTCTCTTCGTTATGTGATGGTAAATATTCAGTGTTTGTTTGATGTTGTTCTTCTCTATTACTGTTAATTGAATGCAGAAGTTGTTCAGATTCCAAGTCACTAGGGTGTGGTTTTTGTCTCCGTCTCCATGATTTAGTGGGGCCTTCAGATTCCGTTACTCACCTCGCTACCATCGTGATTGGAGGATCGGGATAGTATCCACTTTTAAGGTTTTGATATAAGGATTTGTTTATAGTTGTATACTTAATAAAAAATATAATCAAACAATACTAAAGGAAATCTAGACTCAACAAAAATCAAAGTTTCCACACAATAAAAAATTTCCAATGAATCCAAGCAAGCAATCTACTTTTCCAAAGAACCAAAGCTTAGTGAAAAATTGGATTAGAGGGCCTTCCAAAACTAGTAGCTCCCACTAGTAGAAAAATGGATGATAAATGACTAGAAGACCAAAAAAATTGCTCACCATGAAAAATAAATTACTAAAACACCAAAACAGTTGGTCACTGCAGTCCTTTTATGTGAAATATGACCAAATTTGAGCAATTTTAAGTGATTACAACTAAAAGTGACTAAAATAAATGACAAATTTGGTCATGGGATAAAAACATGACTAATTTAGTCATGTGATAAAAAATACAACTTGATGGTCTAAGTTAATAATTATATAATATGTCCTAGCTATCAAACATTTCCTTATACATCACACATAAATTAAGAGTGTCTATATATAATATTTAATATATGGTTTTATAATTATATATAGCATGTTTCTACACGTATCTAGATATGTCAATATTGTAATTTCTGTATTAGAGATAATTATTTTTCAGTGACTAATTAGTTTGCATTAATGACCAAAAATGGAAGAATGATCCATGTCGATATTTAGCCTACTCCATTTACTTAGCAGTATAGTGTTGATCTTCAACATCGACATCATTTCGAAGTGTTGAAACATTAATATATAGGCCCAACCTACTGAATTCTTTTGCAATATCATTCCATTTGTACCATCACATCTAGTTCAATGTGCTTATCCGCATGTCCATATCTTATCTCACCATGTTTTCTTTTCTATTATCCCTTTGATATATCCGCCAAGTTGCATCATGTCCGTCATCATAGTGTGGTTGAGTCAAGTCTTATATATTTTTTGTTTTTCCCTCTCTTCCTTGTCATGCCGTGAAGTTGGTTTCATTGGGTTTAGATCGTCATATTGGTCGCGCTAATATTTTTCTTGAACAAAACTGTCATTGTTTGATTCTCTCGACAGTCTGTTAAAGTTTCGACAAGTTCATGTATTTTGCACCATGTTAGCTAAAAATTGTCAATTTCACAACCTCCATTAATTCTCAATATGATCCCATTCAACACGGTTCTCCTCACGCATGAGTTTAAAAATTTTGAAAGTTCCCCTCGAGCGTTTCCCCTGCCAAAAATTGCCAACATCCTCCATTTTGAAAAGAAAAAATGTCTCCCTTTTTATAACAACAACAACAACAAAAACAATTTTTATGTCCTTATAATCCCTAACCCCTTCACTTTCATTTTCCCATTTAAAATAAAGAAATTCCTAAAAACCCTTATTTTCCCTATATCCCTATTAAGAGTCCATTTTTCACTCATATATAATGTATTAATATATTATATAGTTATTATATATATTAATATAGTTAATATATGTAATATATTAATATTAGTATTAACAAATTTACAAACACAACAATATAAACAAAAAAAACGTAATAATAAATAAATAAATAAAGATAAAAGAGGGAAAAATGAACTAGCTGGAACAATGAGTAAATTAAAAAAGAGATTCGAAGGGAAAATAACTGAAAAATAGGTCATTTTTCAATCTGAGTGATGCGAGGGTACTTTTGTCTCTAATTCAAATCTGTCATTACCCTGGTTCCATCATCATGACATTGTGAGTTGTTTGTGTAGGTTCCATAATGGAGTGGGATTATGGAATCATATATATAGAAGCGGCATCGACACTCTAAATATAGGTATGGGTGTTTGTTTTTTTTTCAGTATTTTCTTTTCTCTTCATCAATTTGATTTGTGATGATCAAACCTTTAAAACCCAATAGCGCATGTAAATACCTGCTGAGTTTTAAATGCCTTTCTGGGGTTTTCTTCACACCCCTTCTCATTTACTTGTTGAACAACACACTGTGGTTAAAGACCCTGCTAGTTTAAAAATAGTATCATGTGCATACATCTATAGAATGTTGTGTGATGAAGGAGACCCACCAATAGTTTGTGAGGATCTTGGGTGATCTGAAAATTTACTAGGGTTTTGTGTAGATAAGGAGTTACCACTTTTGAAATGGTGATCGTTTCCTTTGGAGAAGTATAGCCTCTTTCAAAGCCAAGTCTGTCCCATGTGTCTCAAGGAAAAACCATTTAAAATGTGTTGATTGATTCTTTGGACAGGTCAACCTTCGAGACTTAAAAAATATTACATTTGAACATTATTATGTGAAGAATATGTCATTGTTCCTTTGCTTTCTGAAATGTCAAATTGATATGTTTGTCATTGTATCCCTAAATTTTTCTAAGGTAAGTCTCTCCCAACCATAGCTCAATAAAATAGTAATTATATTCAAAATTTTACAATCTACGAAAAAATGCTAGACCACACCCACTCAAATACATAGAGAGGTAATGCCAAATAGGATATGTGCAGAAAATTGAAAATCCCAAATGTCATGGAATGTATGGTCAATATGTAAACCCTTCTTGGCACCAAGGAGTTGAAGCCTAGATATTTTCTATTTAAAAATAGAGATCAAAACATAATATAAGACAAATATTTCTAAAATTGAAAGACTAAGGAAGCACAAACAAAAAGACATTGGAATTCACATACAGAGTGTCAAAAGGTTCGCTTGACTATGATCTCGTCTCCTCTACGTATGCTGAGTACCATTGAAATAATACTATTTTGCAGTACTAATTATAAAATCTATACTTTACTATGTCCAACCTCAACCCCCAGTAAATAAAAGGTTGCATGTCTAACATTAATCTAATCCAACAATTTTTGGATTGGTAAAGCTAGCACTAGAAGGAAAAAATTGCATGGAGGCCAGATTAGATATCTAGCACCCGAATATGCACGTAAAGTTACTTTTATTTTCCCTTAGAATATTTATCTCTGAAATTGTGTACATTCTTACTTACGTATTTACAAAGACTAGAATGCAACGTATGTGAGGATGTCACATGGATTACATTCAAAACAATTTTATTATGAATTAAGAGAATCAAATAGAAATTATATAATTCCATGCTAGTGGTCTTTATCTGGGAGATTTGGGTAATTAAGAAGAGCTTTTTTAGTTTTCATAGACGGATGAAAATGCACGATATATCAGAAATAGCAGAACACAGAAGGGATTTATTGATTGCAGGCCACTTCGAGGGGGAAACCTCCTTTGAACAATATCAATACAAATAACTTGTGGATGCCTTCATTGTCCTCAACAAGTACTTATATACTAAGTCTAAGATAAACAACTATTACTCCCCATGAATGTGGGATAATACAATATACTCACGGGACGACTTACAAATCATATATGTCCAACAACAATTTACTAACAATGCGAGATAATACAATATACTCACAGGACGACTTACAAAGAATATGAGTCCAAAAAAAATATACTAACAAAGTAAAGATAAGGGTTGACACGGGTTTCTCCATCCCCTCCCCCTTAGAAAAATATTTGTCCTCAAATCTTTAGATGTGGAAATTGTTGCTGAATGTGAAGGAGTGGTTCTCATGTGGCATCCTCTGGTTGCATTTCTTGCCATTGAATTAATACCTCTGTGATGGATCGAGAGAGAAGCTGATGAGTGCGCCCATTGAGGATGGCCTTCGGCTCCAAAATGATGGATCCTTCATTATCCAGTTCTGGTAAAAAAATTTGTGTTGTGATGTTGGTGCCAAGAACTTTTTTTAGAGAAGAGACATGGAATATTGGATGAATGCGAGAAGAAGGAGGAAGTTCCAATTTATAAGCAATGGACCCAATCTTCTAAAGAACCTTATATGGACCATATAAATTTGGAGCTAGCTTATGACTCCCTTTGAGTTCCACGGAGGATTTCTTGTAAGGATGTAGAGGAAAATTCATATAACCTACTTGAAACGTGTGTGCAGAATGGTACTATCGGCTTGTTGTTTCATTTGATTTCTTGGCATGTGAAGATTGTCTTGAAAAATGTGAAGAATCTGATCTCAGGTTCAAAGAACCGTGTCAACTTCCTGAACATGTGAACTGATGGGGGTGTCTGGAAGAATCACCGGTGGTGCCTGACCATATACTTCTTCTTACGCAGTCATTTTAGATATAGTGTGGTAGGAGGTATTGTACCACCATTCATCGAGAGGGAGCCACTTTTCCCATTGATGTTGTTGTTCGGAGGTGAAGCAACGAATATAAGTTTCCAACATTTTTTGATACATTTTGTCTGAACATTTGTTTGTGGGTGATACCCTAAACTCATCTTCAGTTTGGTGCCAGTGTGCAGAAATAGTTCTATACAAAAATGACTGGTGAAAGTTGCATCGCGATCTGAGACAATGGAAGAAGGAATTCCATGAAGATGAAAAATCCGGTCCAAGAAAATCTATGCGACTGAGTAGGCGGTATAGGGATGGTTGAGGGAACAAAAATGAATGTATTTGGAGAGGCAATCAACCAAACCAAAATCATTGTCTTCCCTCCATATTTAGGGATCCCTTCATTGAAATCTATAGAAATATTTGTCCAAATCCGTGTAGGGATGGGAAAGGGTTCGAACAATCCCGAATGAGTGTCGTTTCACCCTTCTTGCGCTGGAAGGTATCACATTCATCCACCATATGTTGAATTGTCATTTTCATTTCCTTCCAAAAGAAGTTACGTCATGTCCACTCATATGTTTTGAGGAACCCTGAGTGGCCTACCGATGGAGAAGCATGGAGTTCATAAGAGACATGTTGTTGAAGATCTATGCTCTAGGGAAGCACCAGACGACTCTTGTATCTCATGGAAACACCATCCCAAGAGTAATGCGGTATAACAGAAGGGTTGCTGTCCAACCATTGGATGAGTTGAGAGAATGAGGAGTAATTGACATAGCCTTACTGAACATATTGCAACCAATTTGGAACAGGCATAGAAATAGCTAAAAGAGAAACTTGGTCATCAAATGTTTGAGAAAGAGCATCCGCCACAAGATTATCCTTACCCTTCTTGTAAGTGATCTCATAGTCATAACCCATGAGTTTGCTAACCCATTTCTGTTGTGCTAGGTAGGAGACCTGTTGTTCTAGGAAATATTTCAGACTATGGTGATCGGTTTTGATCGAGGAATGATACCCTAATATATATGGCTACCACTTTTGTACTTCATGCAAAATGGCCATCATTTCCTTCTCATATGTAGAGGTGACTAAATTATTACTAGAAAGGGATTTCCTGGTGAACGCAGTGGGATGTTCATCTTGAAGGAGAACAACACCAAGTCCATTGTCGCAAGCATCACTCTCAATAGTGAAGGGATTGGAAAAATCAGGCATAACTAGAACATGTGTAGTACACATAACTTATTTCAGTTTGTCCTGAACAAGCATCTCAATCTCTGTCTTTTGGTGAAATTGGTAAAGATAGGGCCTAATGTTGGGAGGAACGCTTCCAGGAAGGAGATGAATATGATGGTCCTCTGGTCTTGAAGGTGGAAATACCACATGTTTAACAAAGACACATGCATATCTATCCAAAATTTGTTGTAGATACAAAGGAGTAGTGGAGACTGTTGATGGGTGCATTTCAATGGAATGGAACTGAGCGATGAAACCATGTGAATTCTTCTTAAGAAGATTTTCCATGCGATGTGAACTGATGATGTTGAGAGACTCTGGTTGTAATCCCTTCAATATGTATTTTTTCCATTGATTGAAAACTACATCCAAAGTTCAGCAAAATCCCATAAGATGGGACCAAGTGGGTGTAACCATTGAGCGCCCAAAACCACATCACATCCACCTAAGGGCAAGGAAAACATGTTGGAGTGCAATTTATAATCTCCAATAGAAATACACACATTGCGACACTTCCCATTACAAGGTAAGGTGCCCCCCATTGGCAATCATGACTTCAAAGCTGGAGCAAGGATGGACAAAACAATCAGCCTGTTTGGCGATTTGAGGGTCAATGAAGTTATGAGTGCTACCAGAATCAATGAGTATTGTAAGAGAGAGATTATTGAAGTAACCCTTGACTCACATTATTTGTGGGGTGGTGACTCTAACTAAAGCATGGAGAGATATATTTGGGTGGTCGTCTAGAAAAGGAGGGTCAACAAGCAGCTGCTAAATATCGTCCCGATCATCTACTATATCCTGAGCTTCTTCACCAATTTTAGTTATAGCCGGAGAATCCACATCCAAGAGATAGAGTTTTTTCTCAACACATCTATGTCCCTGAGTGAATTTCTCATCACAATTATAACAAAACCTTTTTTCTCTACGTGCTCACATATCTGCTTCGGACAAATGCTTGATAATAGTTGCTCTAGGAGCTGGCATGATGGGAGGTCATTGAAAAAGCATATTTCTGAATGGAACAAAAGTGGATTTGGAGGGCTGTTGGGATGTGATATTGTCCTCCGCCAACTTATCCAACCCGAGGATTTCCATCATTGTGCTGGGACAGAACATTTTAACCTCGGATCGGATTGCATCCTTCAGACCATTGACAAAACAACTCCTGCAAAATTCATCAGGAAATCCTTCTATGTGATTGGCCAATTTCTCAAATTTTGGGTGATACTCTCTCACAGTGCCAATTTGGCGAAGTTTAGTGAGTGCTCCTGTGAAGTCATAAAAAACACTAGGGCCAAATCGTTGCAAAAGGAGTTGGAAAAAATATGTCCATTTTGGCTCTACATGAGCCTTGATGTACCAACAGAACCATTGAAAGGATTCATGTTCCAAATGAAAGGATGCAAGTGGAACTTTCTTGACATCAAAAGTATTATGTAGACTGAAATATTGTTCTGCCCAGTATATCCATCCAGTCGGATCATCACCATTGAAGCGAGGAAAATCAAGCTTCAACCCATGAAAAGTGTTGGAAGAAGAGGACCCAGTGTCTGCACAAGACTCTGGTTGTCGTCTATTGTTCATGGTTGAAGGCTGAAGATGGATTCCGAGAATTTTTTCATCTAGATCTTAGATTTTGGTCTTGAGGGCTGTAAGTTATTACTCGTTTTTTGCTCTTGCGCGGGTGAATCATTACTAGGATTTTTTTTTGGGATGAATTGGTAGAAAAAAAAAAAACTTCTTTAGTAAAGGAAAATTTGGATTTGAGAAAAAAATATGATGGGTAATTGGTGTTTGACTAGGTTTTAGACACTTTCTAATGGACACGGAAACAAAAAATGGGGATTTCAGAGGTGGGGTGAAAGAATGAGAAATTTTTTCCAAGAGGAACAAAGAAGCAAAAATAGGAAATGAACACTGTGGCAAAATCTGAAGGTGATTGGGTGAAAATCGAAGAAGTTATGGCAAACCTTAAAAATAGATAGATGTGAGATTTCTGGCTTCGGGAAGTGGAATTTGGTATAGGATCCTCAGGAAGGAAATATGCGGAATGGAATTGTAGGGGTGCCACTTAATTTTCAAGGGAAACAGAGTTAAAGAAAAAATGATATGGCGAAAAAACAAAAAAAATGTACTTTTTTTTCCCATAATTGATCTGCAACAACTATGGACACATGTAAGATGCTATTTATCGGCTGACAATAGATATGGACCCCGGGTATGCTCGGATTCCTAAATGTTCACGGGATTCAATCAATTACCAATGTTGTCTAACGACTTGTGTATTGGGCCAGTATCCCTCACTCCACGGCTCAGGTAAAACTGATCATCGCTTTTCCATAGATGGCAGCTCTTGGTTTACCTCACGGGTGGGAACTAGTCAATTAGGTAGGGTTCGTTTCCCTTTTCGCTAGAAGGTCATCTCAATGGGATGGCTATTTCGGGGTTCGTGTGGTACTCTTCACAATGTGTTTTAGGGCTATGCCCAGGTACTTCCCACAGTTAAGTGAATAGGGATTATTCCCGGATCCGAACCTACAATTGAAAAGAACAATACAGATGCAAAGAAAAAAAAAGTACTACAATAATCATAGCACATGGAAGCCATTGCGAAAAAACAAATTGCCATAAATTTCACCCAGCGAGCCCAAGAAGGTGCTCTGATACCAGATGTGGGGAACCTCGAGCAATTAAATGATGAAAATTGCCATAAAGTAAAGATAAGGGTTGACACGAGTTCCTAACAATCACATGGATTACATTTAAAACATTCTTATTGTGAATTAAGAGAATCAAATAGAAATTAAATACTTTCATGCTAGTGGTGGTATTTATCTAGGAGATTTGGGTAATTAAGAAGCGTTTTTTAGTTTTCATAAAAGGATCATTAGTTCAGCAATTGAATTGCGAAATACCTGATTTTAGGATTTGGAAATAGGTATAGAATGTTACAGTAACCAAGATAAAAACTAATTTTTAATGTTTGTTGAATCTTTGCATTATGTCAATGATTGGGCGAATCACCACAAAAGCATATGTGTAAATTTAGTGATGTGTTAATGGAAGCAGGGCACTCAATGAGAATGATCATGAGGAGAGCACACATTTATCATCATGGTTTCATTGAATGAACTCATACAAAAGATGGCTTAACATTCCATCACACTAACAATTAATAACTTGAAAGACGTGAGAAAATTTGAAAGTATGAATTATGATACTAGCATTTTCCCCAAGAGGGGCAAAAGGAACGCCGAGAGGGAAAGAGCATAAGGAAATAAAGTTAGTTTGGGTAGATTATGGGCAATAGGTCATACTGGCATCATTGAAACAGAAAATAAGATCACAATTTAAGTATTAATCTTAGACTAACTAATAGAAGCACCTCCAAACATGATGTAAACAATTTCAAACTAACCCTCAAAGCTAACAAGGTGAGGCAACTGAGAATTAAATACAAATAGGAGACATGTAACACTAGTTCAACAAGAATAGGGGATATCCATATCTTCCTAAAGGATCTATATCCCTCCTCAAGTGATCCTTGAAAATTCTAATAGTCGTATCGTAGGTTCTTAATGAATCATTTCAAGAATGAAATTGCATCACAACAAACATCATCGAGTCTATATGGGCTTGAACTATCTAAAAAGTAAGTTTAAGCTCATGCTTAATATGTTCTTGACCCTCAACTACTAACTTACATCTGTAAAGGATACACATTGTTAGCACAGTTTTTGTTCCACAGGATGGAAGCGTTTTAAGACAAGAAAATGAGGAAAGCATTTTGCTACAAGTTTATTGAAATGATGAAAGAATGCCTTGTTTGATCCTTGGTTAGCTGTTGATTCTGGTGAACATTTTTGAGTTGCTCCAACTGTGCATTGAAACGCGTTAGCATAACTCAATAAATTGCATCGATCTTCTCACGCTGATTGTTTCGAAGAGAAAAGACCGACGAAAGCAGTTGGTGACGAAATCCAAGTGCACTGAAACGTCGACAAAGATAGGTGAGTTCGATGATCGGAGAGAAAATTTTGGCGAAAGCGGTTGGCGAAAAAAGGCAAGTGCGCCAAAATGATCAGCAGAGATAGGTGAGGTCGCTGATCGACGAAAAACTGGAAGTTGCTTCGTGCTGAGTTGCGGCGATGCATTTCAGAGAGATTCGATGAGTTGCAACAATGTGTATCAGCAACAAAAGGTGAGTTCGCTGAAACAGTCGATGCAAAAGGGAAAGTTATCCTATTGGAGATAAACTCCAAGTGTGCTGAAATGGTTGGAGGAAATAGGTGAGTTTGCCTATCAGAGAGAAAAGTTTGGAGAAAACGGTTATATCTCGAAATTTTTTATATTATATTTAAGGAAGCATCAATACCTTCGTGGTGTAAGTTATCCTTTGAATGTGTACGCATATAGGGATAGATATACCACTTAATAATTTCTTTGGTACTACTAATTCTTTTATAAACTTAAACACCTAGTTATATTATCCAATGTTTTGAAAATCATGACTCTTTCCGCAATTGATCTACCAACTATGATGTTTGTTTTATATATATAATAATAATAATAATAATAATAATATTTATAATCATATTAATTATCTTATACCTAATAAGTTTTGAATGTTTATATATATTACATAGAATTAATAATGATTTTAATTATTTATTGATGTTTAAATATTATTTATATAAATCAATAATAAATGTGATAAATAAACATGCTTAATTATTTAAATTTAAATTAAATACTGATGTCAAAATTTTTTATGTATATTTTTGAAAAAGAAACTGTTATTAATTTAAAATATGAATACAAAACTTTCAACCAAAGTATTCCATAACTAAATATACTTGATAAGTAATTTTTCAAATAACATAGAAAGTAACAATTTCAATAAAGTTTCAAACTCATGTTTAAGTTAAATGACACATGTACTATACATTAGCAAAACAACCTCTTTCTAATGGATCTTACTAAAAAGAATATGATACCAAGAGGACCATATGAAACTTAAAGCCTTAGCACTCATGAGCAATAAAACAATTCGAAAATAGGAAACATAGAGTCTCAAGACCTAATCACAAAGTTGTTAAGTATCAATAATGAAACCTAACACCTAACGTCAAGAGGAACTCCTTGAAAGGAAAGCTTTGGAAAACAAGAATCCATGCAAAAATACATTATATGTAGGAGAGCCTAGAGGATCATACCATGCAACCTTGATTTACCCACTTAGCCTCCTCATATTAAAGTCTCCGTCTTTTATTCAACTTCTCTTGGAAAAGGATGTGATTACTAAATGTAGATAAATCTATTTAGGCTTATAGATCTAAAAAAGTTCTCATACCTCCACCTCCATTCTCCCAAATACGCTTCAAAGTAAACATGTTATCTCATTATCTAGAATCATCTATTAAATACTTTGAATGGTCAAATTATCATTTCACATCAAAGCCATATTCACAGGAAATATAGTGTGATATTTTCAATAGCCTAGCACCCTCATCATAGAGACATTTCCTTACATAAATCACTTTATTAAAAAGTCTCTCATGGAATAATATGTTTAAATGGGTTAAAGTGAGAAGTTGTCACTTTTCAAAGCTAAACTGAATGATAGGCCAAATCCAATGCTCTTATAATACCATTCCAATGCCAAGAAAGGGTCATAACTATCTTCTTACAAGCTTCCCAAATACTTCCTAAAATATAGGGGACGTTAATTTTGAAGTCACACGAGATGGAATAGTATAGTCTGCCACAACCCAGAAACAATTAAGCCCGTGATGTGGAATTCAAACAAAGATCGAATTTGTCATGCTAGTTTTACAAATGGATGTTGTATAGTCTGCCACAACCCGGAAACAATTAAGCCTATGATGTGGAATTGCAAGAATTCTAGGATGATTTGGGATTGTAGTACTTGTTGGGCACCATTTTGACCTCTTTTTGTCATCCAAATATCCTCCATTTTCCTCCATAAAACCCTCATACCAATCTATAAAGCTTGTAGTTCACCACAAACTTTGTTTAAAAAGGTATTAATGTCATTGCTTGTTAACAAATTGAATTTTGAGGTTTTTAGAGCATTTAAACTAAGTCTTTTAAAAATTACAGGATGTGCTAACTTCCCGTAATGTCTCCAAAGTTGAGCACTTGCAGGACAGCTAGGCATTAACTGAAAGATGGAGGAAAGATCCTCAATGTCCAAGGATGGATGAATTTCCAATGAACAGATGATGTGGCTCTCACAGATGGCATGTCAAAGTCGGTCAAAGATGACCACCTATGCTACCACTCAGCACAAAAGCAGGGCAGTTTGGATTCTGTTGAGTTTCATGATTCTGCATGAGGATCTCAATGGCTATGTTCATTAATTAGTTTACAAGATTATAGCATTTCCAGTTTTCTTTTGAATTTGTATAAATACTTCACAAAACATTGGATTGATAATCACGATTTGGGAAAGAACGCATACTGCTTCTGAACTGCGTGGTTTTGCTGTGTAATCGATTTTATGGTGAATACAATTAGACTTTCAGTACTGTAAACCTACGACTGTGTGTGGAACGAGGCACTGGAGGGCCCCCTTTGTTGAGTTCACACACCATTCCATTACCAGTGTATGCGATTTATATGTTTGCAATGATTTAAATTTGATGCATGCGATTTAGGTCGAGCCATTGGTATGTGTTAATTCTGTAGTAGTTAGCATATTGTTGCAAAACGAATTCAGTTAAGTTTTCAATTAATTTTATTATAGCTCAGTTCTCATTTAAACAGTTCAAGTCACGATTTCGTTAATGCTATATACCACTTACATTTCTATGAGCTCTGTCTTCTATTATGTTAAATGTTAAAGGAACAGTTCAGACTGTGATCTTGATATATCATACATTGCTGCTCATCTGAAGATGAAGTGTTTTGAACAACTAGCAATTACGAACAATGTCCTGTAAGGGAATTTAATGGTTAATTTTTCATGCATTAGTGGATTTTTAGGGTTAGAATCATTGTTAAATTGCTTTCACTATATCAGTTCTTTCATTGTTAAATTGCTTTCCAAAATAGATTGCTGTGCACTTAAAAGAACAGATGAAGTTATCCCTGTAAAAGGATTTTTGTATCTTTAAGTTACAGTACTTCTCATCAGACAGTAGATTCAATTCACAGAAAATTAGGTTAACCAAACAAGTCTAGCTCTAGGTCCTAAAACTTGGATATGCCTCTAAGATTACATACCCGGATTGATATATAAATTTAAGGTTCGATCTGCATTAGTGGATTGAAGCCCAACAGTACTTCTGAATACAGTACCCTTTTTATCGCTCCACTTCATTGGTAATGGATTGTGTTTGGGCTTGAGTGGATAATTCAGTAGGATAGCAAAAGTATGTGGGATGTGATCAGATTAATCAGAGCCTCATTATGGAAGAATTGTTGCCATGCGATTTCTCAAGAGCCGACTGTCATTTAACCTGGCCAAAGTTTCTACATTCAAATTAGATTAGGCTATTTGAATTTTGGACAGAGGGAACACCTTTTGGGAAATATATTGATACTTTCCAACATGGAGCCAAGTCAGATATGCTTACTCTCCTTGTTTATGTAGGCAGGGGGGAAACCAGATCAACCACTTTGTGGCACTTGGATTTATCACTGTTGTTACATATTGATTTCTACTATAATATATGATGCATTTTAAACAAAGATATATATGGGACATATTTTGAATTAGTGGGGAATTTAATTGAATGCTTCATCAACCACAAACCAAGCAGAGGTTGATTGATGCATCGATATAGATAGGTGGCACCAGGCACACAATAGGGAGAAACAATGAGCTAGAAAAAATATATAGACCAACGTACCACAATGGTGATTAATAAAATTTTAAAAATAACAATTTTTGGCTTATGAATTGTCTTCAATTTCATGCGTGGCATGATCATTATAATGTAATCTCCCTCCGTCCTTCCAAACATATGTGGTTTCTCACCACGTTTATCTTCAAAACTCACCACCAAAATACATATAAAAATTGCATGTCATTACATCCTCTTCTATTTAAATCCTCATCGCATAGTCATAACTAAATATTATTATGCATGCACATCCTCACCTTATAATATCAATTGGGTCAAGGGGCAAAGGAAACCATAAATTATCAAATGTATCAAGACTGAAAGAGTAGGAGACAACTATAAGTAAGTCTTATATTAAATTTACCATATAAATCTTTAATTGGCACTCTCATATGAGATTTGACGCATTGGATTGTTGTGATCTTCTTATGACTCTTTACCAATGTGATTGTAAGGCCTCTTTGATGGTGAAGTCCATAATTTTAAGTCTTTTTCCTCATTCTCATGCCTTCTAGTAAGACAATAAGAAGGGCAGTGGCCCACATCAACATGGAAAATAGTTTCGACATATAGGTGGATAGATTAATTCTTTCATTAAATAACTTAAATTTCATGCCCATGACTACGAATTCAATGAGCTCTTAATTAATCATGTATCTAGATTTTTCGCAAATCGAGCCATTAACGAACTTCTTTTGTTGTTCTGGTTCAATTTAAAAGGAAGACTGCCGAGACTCAAACATGCAGTGAGTTGCAAGGCTCCAGTTGAACTAGGCTTGATTTCATTTCTCCTCCATCTCATACCTATATGTTGTTGCAACAAGTGTTGAACAACAAAATTTGATGCCCAGGCCCCTATGATGCTAGCATTGCTAACTTGCTTGGTATGGAGGATTTTTTTTTAATGTTTTTTTTATCTATGTATTATTTTTTCTTAGGGGCCTAATGCCCATCATTATTACATCTCTAAAGCTTGGATGGTTTCCCTCTCTCCAGTTTGAATTAAGGTTTTGGTTGGTTTTATATGTATATTTTGGTTGTAGGTTTATTACAGCCTCGTTTTGCTTAGTGGCTTCTTTTTGTACATAGTTAACGGTAAGTAATTTTCTCATGGTTCTAATTTTATTCTAAGACTATATCTAGTTACAACGTCCTACACTATGCATAAGATCATGCAAAAGCCCCAATATGGTTATTGCATAGGATAAGTAGTTTTTATGTATAATGAAGTGTGGTCTAACCCATAAAAATACAACAAAATAGTTGTTATTTTAATGAACTGTAAAACTAATGTTACATATATGTCAAATTAATGTGTTTAAATTTGGTTTTATTGAAAAGATGTCATTTTATCATGTAGATATTGAATGCTCAATTGTTTAACATTGTAAAAATTTGATAAGCAATATTTGTTTTTTGCATTTTAGAGGAAAAGGGTATATGAATTAGTTAGGTTCATAAGGAGTTTCATTAGGAGGAATTAGCAAGCTTCTACTCTCTATTCATTAGGGAGGAACACATTAGGTGAATTAGTAAGCATCATCGGTTCATTCAATTCATTAACATAAAAGGCATTATTTAGACAAGCATAACATATATTATTTCTACATGCATAACACACCTCATTTAATCTTATATACATTACATACATCACATAAACTACAAGCATGCATCCTTTATAATATGAATTCACAATTCTCAAGCACTACATACTTATAATCACAATCACAATAGATAAACTGGGTGACAACTTCCCCTGCGAACTCTCATAATGATAAATGGCTACAAACTTTATATTAATAAAATATTAAATACTAATTCTTAAAAGATATTAATAGAAATTTTAATATTAAATTAAACTTTGTATTCAATATAAAATGTTTATTAAATATTTAATAATATAATATTACACTAAATACATTTATATTAAAAATGCAATTTTTTTATAAATACAAATGATTCATTATAAAAGGTTAATGAATATTTTTAATATAATGAAAATAATATTGAAGATGATTTTATAAATAGGGATAGGGATTCAATTGATTCCCTACTTCAAGATCCACTCTTGCTCAAAACCTCTTTATGATTGGAAAGCTCTAAGATATTTTCAACCCTACTTGATATATTTCTTTTTTTATTGACTTGCAATTTAATTTAAATAGAGGATTTTGTCAAAAATTTGTTTAGAAATGAAAAAAAAACTACATTAAGCAAAATCAAATAATTTATGGAAAGACTGAATCCCTATTAACAATATGATTATATAATGAATCCCTATTGACATTGTGTTTCTTTCTTTAAAAATAATTCATAGTTCTTTTACTAAAAGAAATGAATAAACCCATTCAACTTTTTCTAAAATTTTATGAAAGACCTAAAATCTAAATATAACCATATGTAATTATTATTTTCATTTTTTAATAATAAAATTGTAAATAAATTTTACTTTTTTATAAAAGAGAGCCTTTATGACCTCTATTTCCTATTTCTTCACATAAAACTTTAATTTATATAATTATTAATTATATTTAAACCTTCAATTTGTTTTCACCATTAAATATAATGTTTATATTTTATATTAACTATGTTTTAATATAAATTTTAGTATCTTATTAAAAAATAAAAAATTATATTTATAATTTATTAATAACATAAAATCATATATAGAAATTAAAAATAAATGATTGTAAGAAGCATGTAAGTGAGACAATTGAAATGGAGAAGCTGCTATACTCCACTCTTAGTTCAGCGTAGAATACGACTGGCTGCTTGCTTCTAAGAGCCACTTCATTGAAAGGATGAGTTATGCTAGGTAGTTGAACTGGATGGAGTTGAAATGAATGTATTGGAGATTTCATTTGCTTCATGAGCAAGGAATCTTGCTGACCTGAAGGTAATGCTTCTCCATGGTGAAAACGCCTACCATATAATTAATAACTTGAAAGATATGAGAAAATTTAAAAATATAAATTATGATTTTAATATCAATAATATACCTAAGTAAACGTGATCCTTTGCTCTTTTTTAATGCTTTCTTTATAGAGTTGTCATTGCTTTCAGAGGCAGACGTTGAGTCAAAAGAAATGCAAAAATTATAAAACAAAGCCATATTGTAAGCTTCAAATTTAAATAATTTTCTACATTGTAAAATTTTGTAATATGGAAACCATTTGAATGGTAGTATGATGTTGACTAAGTAAGATGTTGTCCAAGTCTGCTACATTGTGCCATTAATTGGTGGGTTTCAGTTGATCTTCTTTCATCTGGGTCATGAGATGCTCTCCAACACCGCGCCATTAATTGTTGGTTTTTTTCTGTGTAAGATTTGTTGTTCTTTCGCCTCTCATATAAACCATTATTGATAATTAAAATCTCAGGAAAACCTTCTGAGTTGTATGAAATCATTTATGGTGAATATGCGTTGTCCAGTGGCTTAATAAAAACCCATGTCCCCATGGAGCCCTATCGCGGTAGTAAAACTTGCAGTCGATGAAAACGGCCTATAGTATAACCTCGCCGACACAATGAAATACAAAATAGTATTCATAATTTTCATCATTAAATTTCACAAAACTGCGGAATGTCATGCAGTGTCATCATTTGCGTGTGAACAAACTAGACTAACAGGTCTATGGTCCTATAGGCTCTATATTGAACACTACAATATTTCAATCTACGACAGCATTACAAAAATTAATGAGTTAATGCGATGCGAGTAATTTTAACGATTTAAAGGCATGCGAGGTCAGGCTTTAATAACCAGAAACATTACCTGTAAAGACAAATTTAAAGTTAAACTATTTAAAGGCATCTGAGATCAAGCTTTAATAATTAAAACATTACCAGTAAAGACAACTTCAATTACTAGAAACATTACCATTAAAGACAACTTTGTGGATGGAAGGTAAATTGTCATTGTTTTCAAAGAAAAATAATTCCAAAGACATGACAAATATGGAATGAAGTATTCCCAGTTGAGGGAGAAATGCTGGAAAGCACATAGAGGGGGCCGGTGGCATATATAGAGGCCCGGGTTGGCATAATTGAGGAGATACAGGGCGTGTGGGGGTATATGGATCCATCCAGGATAGAGGGCGCGTGTGGGGGGTATGGATCCATTCATTTTCGATATGTTAAATTACATGTGTGTTAATTAGGAATAGTGATGGAAATGTAAAGATTGATTATGAAAGTTCAAGATTTATATTGTTTAATATTGTAGATTAAGTAAATAATTAAGGTTAATTATGTAAATTCAATGTTTTTATTGTTTAAGTATATTATATGTAAATATTTGGTTTTTTTCAAATTGTTTAGTTTTTAGAATTAATTGAGGATCAAGTCATTCTTGGAACCAGTCATTTTTGCTAAAAGTTTTCATCCATATATATTGACTTAAGAATTTTATTTATTTATTTTTCTTTAGTGGAAAAAAGTCGTACTACTGGTATTCATTAATAATGAATCAAATAGTACAATAAAACATCAATCTTATCCAGACTTATGATAAAAAATATGCCAAAGATCTGCATAATCAGTCCAAGTTCTATGGTTGATCTCCCAAACCAGCAAAAAACAACAAAAAACATAAAACCTTGGGAAAATATGTTCATCATGACTAATATTGTTCAAACAGATTCACCATGCCCTTATTGCAACAATGTTCCTCTATGTATTCTTCCCCATAGACAAAACCTTCAGTTCCTCCATGAGCTTCCTTGGAAAGAGTGTCAGTAGTCATGTTGAATTGTCGATAGATGTGTTCAAAAGAAATGTCTTTGAAAAGTTGAATTTTTTCACGAACTCTGTAACACCACTAATTTAAAGAAATGATATTTAATTTATATTCTTTGAGAGCCCATTTTATCGTCACCCTGGAGTCGCCAAAAAGAGTCATCACCTGTAGATCCATAATGCCAGCTATAGTAATAACACACCATAACCCAAGTAGCTCAGCTTTAGTGTTTGATCTTCTTCCACAATTCATTATAAGTGTAAAATAGTGATCTTTGTTGACATAGATTACACCCCCAACATCACATGATCCATCAATAGCCAACCCAGCAAAGAAACCCACCAGTTTATGATAAGGAATAATGACAGTTCGAAGTTGTCTAGTGCGCTTCTGTCCAGTACTTTGATTGTAGTAATTTAATATAGCCATTAAACTGTTGAAAGAGTAGTATAAATTGGGCATTTTATCTTCAAATATTGCCTTGTTCCTTACCCACCAGATGTGCCAGGAAAGTAAAGCTGGGAGATGTGGCAAGCTTTTACATTGCTTCTGCTAATTATAAACATTAGCCACAAAAATTCCCAATCCCCAAGTCTGATCCAGCTGAAGGTGTGTAGTGACCAGATGCCACAAATTTCTTGTAAATCCACAATCCACCAATATATGTTGTGTGGATTCAATGTGATTCATGCACAGAGAACAAATACTTGGGCCAACCCATCCTCTCTTGACAAGATTTTCCCAAGTCTTGAAACTGCCTTGTAAGGCATGCCACATAAAGCATTGAATCTTCACTGGGATTTTCCATTTCCAAATATCCTTATACCACCAATTTGCAAGGTACATACCATCATGTGTGACAATTGCTTTATATGCCAAATTTGCAGTAACCATGCCTGTAGCCTTATTTTTTGTCCAAATAATGCTGTCATTCTCAGACGTGAGTCTGCATCCCATAGAGTTGAGTTTGTCAATGTAATGATTCCATTCAGTAGCCTCATTCCCATCCAATCCCAGTTCCATAGCAGTAATCCAGTATGTTTGAAGAGATCTATAGTTAATTCTCTTGATCTTATTGAGTGTAGCATAATCAAAGCGATGCAAATTTTTAATGATTTCATCTGATAGAGTGTAATCTTCATCCATGCCCAAAATTGGGTCAATCCCCACCAATATGTTTTTTCCATCTCCCACCTTCCATGAGAGATCATTTGCCAACATATTATATACTTTGATAAACCCAGCCCAAATCAGTGATGCTCCCCTGAAATTTTAAAAAGGATACCGAATCCAATTAAACACATCCATCTTGATATATTTAACCTTGAGCAAATCAGTCCACAGGGTACGGCCAAAAGCCCTCTCCAAAAGCTTTTCATCTTGAGAGCACAATTGAATAAAGAGAGGTTCCTAATGCCCCATCCTCCACCATTTTCAGGATGGGCAATTTGTCCCCACCGAGCTATAACCATAGTACTATTTGTCATCCCCCTAGTCCAAAGAAAGTTAAAAAATAACTTTCTAATGCAGTTAATGATATAGCATGGGACCTGTAGAAGTGAAAACCAATAAAGAGGTATACCTGTAAGAACAAATTTTATCAAAGTAAGCCTCCCACCAATCGATAGAAGCCTATAAGTCCAATGATTAATCTTTTTTTCAACCTTCTCAACAAGCCACAGCCTGTCATTCCTCCTGTATGAGCAAGGTTTAAGAAAATAACCAAGGTACTTAAAACCTGTCTCCAAATTGCAGAACTAATAAGGCAACAATATTTTGTATATATCCAGTTTGTGTTCATCAATTCCATAATGGTATATATTGGATTTCCATTGGTTGACTAACATACCAGATGCTTTATAGAAAGCATTGATTATAGAACTGTAATGTTTCCATTCAGCCTCTGAATGTAACCCAACTAATAACACATCATCAACAAATAGGGAGTGAGTATGTGACAAATATTTAGAGAAAGCAATACGTTTGATAGTTCCAGAAGTTTTAGCTACCCCAATCAACTTGTTGAGACCTTCAATGATCAAAAGAAAAATTAATGGTGACAGCGGACAGCCCTGCCTCACACCTCTAGATATTTTGAAAAATTATGAGGGTGCACCATTAACCAAAACATATATGTTAGCAGTTGTAACACATGCCAAAATCCAGTGTTGAACAAGAGGGGGGATACCAATTTGAATAAGTATTAATCACAGGAAATCCCAATCGATTCTATCATAAGCCTTCTCCATATCAATATTTAACATTAATGAAGCCACCTTCTTTGCTTTCACAGTGTGAATAACCTCCTGTGTAATTCCAATGGCATCAAGAATCTGTCTATCTTGTAAAAAACCAAATTGCTCCCCAGAGATGTGCTGAGACGATATGGGTTTTAGCCTGACAGTAATTATCTTTGAAATTATTTTATATGCCAAGTTACATAGAGCTATAAGCCTGCATTCACCAAAAGTGTTTGGTCTACTAACTTTGGGGATTAATGTTAAGAAGGTGGAGTTTAGATTGTTTGATATAAATCCCTCCACAAGTGAGAATTCAACCATATCCAGTATATTATGCCCCATGACATTAAAAAACACCAGGAAAAGTTCAACTGTCCACCCATTAGGGTCGAGACTTTTTTCCTTTGCAAAACCTTTCAGAATCATCTCAATCTCCTATAGTGTGACTTCCTTACACAAATCTGCAACAGAATTCTCATCGACCATAATTGGATAATGTCTGGCCACCCAAAGCTGATTAACTAAACTGTGATTTCCAGGATCACAATAGGCAGTGTTGAAATGTTCTTTAGCAACACAAAGAAGTTCATCCATACCAGAGATAGTATTTCCTGAAGCATCCTGCAATTCCCAGATATTGTTAATATTTTTCCAATGAGTGTCAAATGCAGGAAAGAATTTTGTATTTCTATCCCTCGCTTCAATCCATAAATCCCTACTCTTTAGTCTCCACTCCAATTCTTCTCGAGTAAGCAATTCTTGCTTTATTTTTCAAGTTCCTTTATTTTCTTGCCAATTTCAACATCACAACTCTCCAAAATGTTTAAATGTGCCAATACCTGAAGCTGATTTTCCATCGCCTTGATATCACCCCGGTCTTCTTCCTATTTTCTCTTGATCCAGTTCAAAACAATACCCTTTAGTCTACAGATTCTATCAACAAAATAATCCATAGGATTCAAAACAGGGTCCCTTTCATCATTTACCCAGAAATCTCTAGCCGTTTTGCAGAAGTCCTCATTCTTCAACCATGAAGAATTAAATTTAAAAGGATATTTTATTTTTCAAATAGTGTCATCAAACTGAAAGAAAATAGGCCAATGATCTGAAAATTTTGAATCTCCAATCCATGACCGATGCCTTTCCCAAAGATTTAAAAGATCAACTTGAACTAAAAAATGATCCAGTGTTTTATGTATACCCTCACTTCCATCTCGTCCATTGGTCCAAGTTGGCATGAGCGTACCCGAAACAATATCCACCAAGTCATAAGTATCCAATAGTGAGTTGAAATATCCCGCCATATCATCCAACCGAGCATGTGCTCCCCGGACTTCCCCAGCACCTCTAGTGAAATTGATATCACCATCTAAGATAAGATGATTGTTGTTCAGGATACCAGAGTTGCAAAGTGAAGACCAGAAGGGAGCTCGATTTCTGTAAGGGCCATACAGATTCAATACTGAAATAGGCTGGTTCGTAATAGTATAGAAACCCTCCAGAAACATGCCCCACTTAGTATTAAAAGCCCAAAAATCATAATAATTAGGATTCCATCCCGCCAATAAACCTCTCGACAAACCCTGAGCATTAGTCACAACAAATTCCCAACCAAGAAGAATGGAAGACATCTTCTTGATCGCCACATGTTTAAGACACATGGTCTCCTATAATAAAATCAATGATGGACTAGTATCTTTAATAAGATGGGTTAAGGGCCTCCTTCGAGAGACCTTTCCCATACCCCAGATATTGAGTGAGAGAAAAGACATTAAGAACCCTCCTGTTAAGGAATAATGACAGTTCGAAGTTGTCTAGTGCGCTTCTGTCCAGTACTTTGATTGTAGTAATTTAATATAGCCATTAAACTGTTGAAAGAGTAGTATAAATTGGGCATTTTATCTTCAAATATTGCCTTGTTCCTTACCCACCAGATGTGCCAGGAAAGTAAAGCTGGGAGATGTGGCAAGCTTTTACATTGCTTCTGCTAATTATAAACATTAGCCACAAAAATTCCCAATCCCCAAGTCTGATCCAGCTGAAGGTGTGTAGTGACCAGATGCCACAAATTTCTTGTAAATCCACAATCCACCAATATATGTTGTGTGGATTCAATGTGATTCATGCACAGAGAACAAATACTTGGGCCAACCCATCCTCTCTTGACAAGATTTTCCCAAGTCTTGAAACTGCCTTGTAAGGCATGCCACATAAAGCATTGAATCTTCACTGGGATTTTCCATTTCCAAATATCCTTATACCACCAATTTGCAAGGTACATACCATCATGTGTGACAATTGCTTTATATGCCAAATTTGCAGTAACCATGCCTGTAGCCTTATTTTTTGTCCAAATAATGCTGTCATTCTCAGACGTGAGTCTGCATCCCATAGAGTTGAGTTTGTCAATGTAATGATTCCATTCAGTAGCCTCATTCCCATCCAATCCCAGTTCCATAGCAGTAATCCAGTATGTTTGAAGAGATCTATAGTTAATTCTCTTGATCTTATTGAGTGTAGCATAATCAAAGCGATGCAAAGTTTTAATGATTTCATCTGATAGAGTGTAATCTTCATCCATGCCCAAAATTGGGTCAATCCCCACCAATATGTTTTTTCCATCTCCCACCTTCCATGAGAGATCATTTGCCAACATATTATATACTTTGATAAACCCAGCCCAAATCAGTGATGCTCCCCTGAAATTTTAAAAAGGATACCGAATCCAATTAAACACATCCATCTTGATATATTTAACCTTGAGCAAATCAGTCCACAGGGTACGGCCAAAAGCCCTCTCCAAAAGCTTTTCATCTTGAGAGCACAATTGAATAAAGAGAGGTTCCTAATGCCCCATCCTCCACCATTTTCAGGATGGGCAATTTGTCCCCACCGAGCTATAACCATAGTACTATTTGCCATCCCCCTAGTCCAAAGAAAGTTAAAAAATAACTTTCTAATGCAGTTAATGATATAGCATGGGACCTGTAGAAGTGAAAACCAATAAAGAGGTATACCTGTAAGAACAAATTTTATCAAAGTAAGCCTCCCACCAATCGACAGAAGCCTATAAGTCCAATGATTAATCTTTTTTTCAACCTTCTCAACAAGCCACAGCCTGTCATTCCTCCTGTATGAGCAAGGTTTAAGAAAATAACCAAGGTACTTAAAACCTGTCTCCAAATTGCAGAACTAATAAGGCAACAATATTTTGTATATATCCAGTTTGTGTTCATCAATTCCATAATGGTATATATTGGATTTCCATTGGTTGACTAACATACCAGATGCTTTATAGAAAGCATTGATTATAGAACTGTAATGTTGCCATTCAGCCTCTGAATGTAACCCAACTAATAACACATCATCAACAAATAGGGAGTGAGTATGTGACAAATATTTAGAGAAAGCAATACGTTTGATAGTTCCAGAAGTTTTAGCTACCCCAATCAACTTGTTGAGACCTTCAATGATCAAAAGAAAAATTAATGGTGACAGTGGACAGCCCTACCTCACACCTCTAGATATTTTGAAAAATTATGAGGGTGCACCATTAACCAAAACAGATATGTTAGCAGTTGTAACACATGCCAAAATCCAGCGTTGAACAAGAGGGGGGATACCAATTTGAATAAGTATTAATCACAGGAAATCCCAATCGATTCTATCATAAGCCTTCTCCATATCAATATTTAACATTAATGAAGCCACCTTCTTTGCTTTCACAGTGTGAATAACCTCCTGTGTAATTCCAATGGCATCAAGAATCTGTCTATCTTGTAAAAAACCAAATTGCTCCCCAGAGATGTGCTGAGACGATATGGGTTTTAGCCTGACAGTAATTATCTTTGAAATTATTTTATATGCCAAGTTACATAGAGCTATAAGCCTACATTCACCAAAAGTGTTTGGTCTACTAACTTTGGGGATTAATGTTAAGAAGGTGGAGTTTAGATTGTTTGATATAAATCCCTCCACAAGTGAGAATTCAACCATATCCAGTATATTATGCCCCATGACATTAAAAAACACCAGGAAAAGTTCAACTGTCCACCCATCAGGGTCGAGACTTTTTTCCTTTGCAAAACCTTTCAGAATCATCTCAATCTCCTATAGTGTGACTTCCTTACACAAATCTGCAACAGAATTCTCATCGACCATAATTGGATAATGTCTGGCCACCCAAAGCTGATTAACTAAACTGTGATTTCCAGGATCACAATAGGCAGTGTTGAAATGTTCTTTAGCAACACAAAGAAGTTCATCCATACCAGAGATAGTATTTCCTGAAGCATCCTGCAATTCCCAGATATTGTTAATATTTTTCCAATGAGTGTCAAATGCAGGAAAGAATTTTGTATTTCTATCCCTTGCTTCAATCCATAAATCCCTACTCTTTAGTCTCCACTCCAATTCTTCTCGAGTAAGCAATTCTTGCTTTATTTTTCAAGTTCCTTTATTTTCTTGCCAATTTCAACATCACAACTCTCCAAAATGTTTAAATGTGCCAATACCTGAAGCTGATTTTCCATCGCCTTGATATCACCCCGGTCTTCTTCCTATTTTCTCTTGATCCAGTTCAAAACAATACCCTTTAGTCTACAGATTCTATCAACAAAATAATCCATAGGATTCAAAACAGGGTCCCTTTCATCATTTACCCAGAAATCTCTAGCCGTTTTGCAGAAGTCCTCATTCTTCAACCATGAAGAATTAAATTTAAAAGGATATTTTATTTTTCAAATAGTGTCATCAAACTGAAAGAAAATAGGCCAATGATATGAAAAATTTGAATCTCCAATCCATGACCGATGCCTTTCCCAAAGATTTAAAAGATCAACTTGAACTAAAAAATGATCCAGTGTTTTATGTATACCCTCACTTCCATCTCGTCCATTGGTCCAAGTTGGCATGAGCGTACCCGGAACAATATCCACCAAGTCATAAGTATCCAATAGTGAGTTGAAATATCCCGCCATATCATCCAACCGAGCATGTGCTCCCCGGACTTCCCCAGCACCTCTAGTGAAATTCATATCACCATCTAAGATAAGATGATTGTTGTTCAGGATACCAGAGTTGCAAAGTGAAGACCAGAAGGGAGCTCGATTTCTGTAAGGGCCATACAGATTCAATACTGAAATAGGCTGGTTCGTAATAGTATAGAAACCCTCCAGAAACATGCCCCACTTAGTATTAAAAGCCCGAAAATCATAATAATTAGGATTCCATCCCGCCAATAAACCTCTCGAAAAACCCTGAGCATTAGTCACAACAAATTCCCAACCAAGAAGAATGGAAGACATCTTCTTGATCGCCACATGTTTAAGACACATGGTCTCCTATAATAAAATCAATGATGGACTAGTATCTTTAATAAGATGGGTTAAGGGCCTCCTTCGAGAGACCTTTCCCATACCCCAGATATTGAGTGAGAGAAAAGACATTAAGAACCCTCCTGTTAAGGAATAATGACAGTTCGAAGTTGTCTAGTGCGCTTCTGTCCAGTACTTTGATTGTAGTAATTTAATATAGCCATTAAACTGTTGAAAGAGTAGTATAAATTGGGCATTTTATCTTCAAATATTGCCTTGTTCCTTACCCACCAGATGTGCCAGGAAAGTAAAGCTGGGAGATGTGGCAAGCTTTTACATTGCTTCTGCTAATTATAAACATTAGCCACAAAAATTCCCAATCCCCAAGTCTGATCCAGCTGAAGGTGTGTAGTGACCAGATGCCACAAATTTCTTGTAAATCCACAATCCACCAATATATGTTGTGTGGATTCAATGTGATTCATGCACAGAGAACAAATACTTGGGCCAACCCATCCTCTCTTGACAAGATTTTCCCAAGTCTTGAAACTGCCTTGTAAGGCATGCCACATAAAGCATTGAATCTTCACTGGGATTTTCCATTTCCAAATATCCTTATACCACCAATTTGCAAGGTACATACCATCATGTGTGACAATTGCTTTATATGCCAAATTTGCAGTAACCATGCCTGTAGCCTTATTTTTTGTCCAAATAATGCTGTCATTCTCAGACGTGAGTCTGCATCCCATAGAGTTGAGTTTGTCAATGTAATGATTCCATTCAGTAGCCTCATTCCCATCCAATCCCAGTTCCATAGCAGTAATCCAGTATGTTTGAAGAGATCTATAGTTAATTCTCTTGATCTTATTGAGTGTAGCATAATCAAAGCGATGCAAAGTTTTAATGATTTCATCTGATAGAGTGTAATCTTCATCCATGCCCAAAATTGGGTCAATCCCCACCAATATGTTTTTTCCATCTCCCACCTTCCATGAGAGATCATTTGCCAACATATTATATACTTTGATAAACCCAGCCCAAATCAGTGATGCTCCCCTGAAATTTTAAAAAGGATACCGAATCCAATTAAACACATCCATCTTGATATATTTAACCTTGAGCAAATCAGTCCACAGGGTACGGCCAAAAGCCCTCTCCAAAAGCTTTTCATCTTGAGAGCACAATTGAATAAAGAGAGGTTCCTAATGCCCCATCCTCCACCATTTTCAGGATGGGCAATTTGTCCCCACCGAGCTATAACCATAGTACTATTTGTCATCCCCCTAGTCCAAAGAAAGTTAAAAAATAACTTTCTAATGCAGTTAATGATATAGCATGGGACCTGTAGAAGTGAAAACCAATAAAGAGGTATACCTGTAAGAACAAATTTTATCAAAGTAAGCCTCCCACCAATCGACAGAAGCCCATAAGTCCAATGATTAATCTTTTTTTCAACCTTCTCAACAAGCCACAGCCTGTCATTCCTCCTGTATGAGCAAGGTTTAAGAAAATAACCAAGGTACTTAAAACCTGTCTCCAAATTGCAGAACTAATAAGGCAACAATATTTTGTATATATCCAGTTTGTGTTCATCAATTCCATAATGGTATATATTGGATTTCCATTGGTTGACTAACATACCAGATGCTTTATAGAAAGCATTGATGATAGAACTGTAATGTTGCCATTCAGCCTCTGAATGTAACCCAACTAATAACACATCATCAACAAATAGGGAGTGAGTATGTGACAAATATTTAGAGAAAGCAATACGTTTGATAGTTCCAGAAGTTTTAGCTACCCCAATCAACTTGTTGAGACCTTCAATGATCAAAAGAAAAATTAATGGTGACAGTGGACAGCCCTGCCTCACACCTCTAGATATTTTGAAAAATTATGAGGGTGCACCATTAACCAAAACAGATATGTTAGCAGTTGTAACACATGCCAAAATCCAGCGTTGAACAAGAGGGGGGATACCAATTTGAATAAGTATTAATCACAGGAAATCCCAATCGATTCTATCATAAGCCTTCTCCATATCAATATATAACATTAATGAAGCCACCTTCTTTGCTTTCACAGTGTGAATAACCTCCTGTGTAATTCCAATGGCATCAAGAATCTGTCTATCTTGTAAAAAACCAAATTGCTCCCCAGAGATGTGCTGAGACGATATGGGTTTTAGCCTGACAGTAATTATCTTTGAAATTATTTTATATGCCAAGTTACATAGAGCTATAAGCCTGCATTCACCAAAAGTGTTTGGTCTACTAACTTTGGGGATTAATGTTAAGAAGGTGGAGTTTAGATTGTTTGATATAAATCCCTCCACAAGTGAGAATTCAACCATATCCAGTATATTATGCCCCATGACATTAAAAAACACCAGGAAAAGTTCAACTGTCCACCCATCAGGGTCGAGACTTTTTTCCTTTGCAAAACCTTTCAGAATCATCTCAATCTCCTATAGTGTGACTTCCTTACACAAATCTGCAACAGAATTCTCATCGACCATAATTGGATAATGTCTGGCCACCCAAAGCTGATTAACTAAACTGTGATTTCCAGGATCACAATAGGCAGTGTTGAAATGTTCTTTAGCAACACAAAGAAGTTCATCCATACCAGAGATAGTATTTCCTGAAGCATCCTGCAATTCCCAGATATTGTTAATATTTTTCCAATGAGTGTCAAATGCAGGAAAGAATTTTGTATTTCTATCCCTCGCTTCAATCCATAAATCCCTACTCTTTAGTCTCCACTCCAATTCTTCTCGAGTAAGCAATTCTTGCTTTATTTTTCAAGTTCCTTTATTTTCTTGCCAATTTCAACATCACAACTCTCCAAAATGTTTAAATGTGCCAATACCTGAAGCTGATTTTCCATCGCCTTGATATCACCCCGGTCTTCTTCCTATTTTCTCTTGATCCAGTTCAAAACAATACCCTTTAGTCTACAGATTCTATCAACAAAATAATCCATAGGATTCAAAACAGGGTCCCTTTCATCATTTACCCAGAAATCTCTAGCCGTTTTGCAGAAGTCCTCATTCTTCAACCATGAAGAATTAAATTTAAAAGGATATTTTATTTTGCAAATAGTGTCATCAAACTGAAAGAAAATAGGCCAATGATCTGAAAAATTTGAATCTCCAATCCATGACCGATGCCTTTCCCAAAGATTTAAAAGATCAACTTGAACTAAAAAATGATCCAGTGTTTTATGTATACCCTCACTTCCATCTCGTCCATTGGTCCAAGTTGGCATGAGCGTACCCGGAACAATATCCACCAAGTCATAAGTATCCAATAGTGAGTTGAAATATCCCGCCATATCATCCAACCGAGCATGTGCTCCCCGGACTTCCCCAGCACCTCTAGTGAAATTCATATCACCATCTAAGATAAGATGATTGTTGTTCAGGATACCAGAGTTGCAAAGTGAAGACCAGAAGGGAGCTCGATTTCTGTAAGGGCCATACAGATTCAATACTGAAATAGGCTGGTTCGTAATAGTATAGAAACCCTCCAGAAACATGCCCCACTTAGTATTAAAAGCCCGAAAATCATAATAATTAGGATTCCATCCCGCCAATAAACCTCTCGACAAACCCTGAGCATTAGTCACAACAAATTCCCAACCAAGAAGAATGGAAGACATCTTCTTGATCGCCACATGTTTAAGACACATGGTCTCCTATAATAAAATCAATGATGGACTAGTATCTTTAATAAGATGGGTTAAGGGTCTCGTTCGAGAGACCTTTCCCATACCCCAGATATTGAGTGAGAGAAAAGACATTAAGAACCCTCCTCCTGAGGAAGACCTGCTCTAAGGGCCTCAACAATACCATGTGATGTATCAGCATTCCTATGCACATCACCCTTGTCAATCCTAACAGATAAAGGGATGAAGGTATCCCCCTCCTCCAACTCCTTAGTCACAGACTTGTTGCGGCATTTATGGATTGTTACATTGCTAAACCTATTGACAGAAATAGGTTTGATATAGGGTTTATTTGAAGGTTTTTTTGAGTAAATAGTCAGTGGAGTAAATGGATTAGTGCCATCCTTATTCCCCTCCACAGAGACCCCAGAACCCGTATCACAAACAGTTAAAACCTTCCCCTCCACAGAGTCCCAAGAACCCGTAGTACAAACAGTAGAATCCAAAATAATTGGGGATAAAAGAGTCCCACCTTCAAGAGTAGCCGAGTCAGGGTTTGTAACAGGAGAAATAGCAGGTGGTGTGAAGAACAAAATACTACAGGGAATGGTATCAGAGAAGACTGTATCAAGCTCACAAGGTAAAGAGACTAAGTTTGACAATGTTATGCGGCAGATTTCACAGGAATTGACCTCAACACCATGAGCACATGCATCTATTATAGAACCCCTAGAGAATCAATAGGTGTGCCCAGACAAAATTTCACCTGACCCTTAGATATACGCCTATCTAGGGTTTTTTCCTCATTAATAATGAAATTAAGCTCATCTAGTGAGACATCTTTGTAAGGAGTAATGATTTGATTGGAAAACTTACCTGAAGAATCCTTAACAGGATTAATGTCAGTCTCCAGAGAGTTCCGCTCAGCCACAGGAGACATGTCCTTTGCCTCATATTCAGAAACCCCAGGTTCATGCGTTAATAAATATGGACAGTGAGCCATAACATGACCAGTCTCCCTACATTGAAAACATTTGAAAGGCATCCGATAATAGTCCAATTTTTGTAAAAATTTGTTTTTTCCCCAAATGATTTCTACTTTGGCTGGAAGACCTCTGCCCAGGTCAAGTTCAACCATAACCCGAGCCACCAATCTATCAACCCCATGCAGTGAATGCTTATCAGTGCAGACAAAAGTACCGAATTGATTTGCAATCCCCATGAGAATATTCTCAGTCCATAGGGCAATGGGAAACCCCGGAAGCAACATCCATAAGTGTCTCCACGACTATTGCTCATGCACGGGATCAAATGCTATATGCCAATGTTTAAGAAAAAATGAACCCTCCTTAAAACACCACTTACGACCAAGGATAGTACCCATATGCTCAACCTCAGGAAGTATGAACAAAATCCAATGGTTGGGTAGAATGTTTACTCTTTGCGTAAGACACAGTAGAGGGGTCCAATGACAGTGCACCCATTCCAAAATCTCCACCTTGGAACCTGATGTAAATTCCAGCCTCCCCACTAATGCACGCCCTGAGAGCATTTCAACTCTATCAAGGTTAGTTGTTTCCTCAATGATGAATTGATGAAGCCCATCCCAAGCCTTTATAGCTTTGAACCGACGTCGGTTGCATGCTTGAGCCCCTCTAAGTCCCGACCGTCGAGCGTATTATCCCGGCACATCCGCAGGCTTCAGCACATCCGCATACTAATCAATATCAACCGGCACATTGCCCTTCAAGGAAGCTAACTATGGGTTCAGTTCAGTAGCAATTTCATTCTTTGAACAATCTAGAGCAGACCCCAGGTGGCTGCATCCATCCCCAAATGTTCAAAAATTGCAAAAAGTCATATGAGGTGACATTTAGTAGGGTAAATTAATAAAAACCCTAACCATGCATCATCCAATACAAAAAGTGTCCTTCCAGGTGTTTGGACAATCCAAACGAAGAAAACGACAAATGTAGGGTACTACAGATAGACAGGTGTGGGCTATCCTTAAACCCAGTAGGAAACAAATAACCGTAGAGACAATACCCCGAGAAAGTAAAAGATCCCAACAGAAAAATACCACCAACAACAATGTCCAAGCAAATCAAAAGGGGACAGTGAATCCTACAGTGACTAAATGACAAAACCACTGAAAACCCCCAATCAAAAACAAATCAGAATGAAACGTAGAAAGAATTTGTTCCCACTGTTTTTAATCTTGGTTGGTACTAGGTTGATTCGATGAATCAACTTGGCTCCAAGAAAATCTACATTCACTCTGATCATCTTGTCCAAGGATCCAGCAGCTGCCAGTAACATGCAACAAACTCAAACCCTAGAAAAACCATCTTCGCCCCTTCACCATTGTTCCCAACTCCTCAACTTTCTCCGTTACATTTGGTTAGCCTTATATTCTGACATGTAATTATTAATTTTTGCATGTTCAAACTAAAGAATTTTGTTGCATTGCTTTGATTTCAAGAATGTTCCTTTAAAGTAATATTAAGATTCATTGCTTATAGTAGGGACATCTATGATCTATTCATGTATGTAATTAGAAGGATATTTGTGTCATGATCTAACGTCACTCTAATTTGAAATTTGTATATTGGGAAATGCAATATGATGTAATAATATTATTAAAATGATTTGATTTCAATAGCATTTCATTTTGTATGATATCATGGAGTTAAATAGTCAAAACCTAATTTGATTAAGTTAAATTTTGTATGAAATGCTTTCAATATGATATTTTTAGATTTTAAGAAACATTGTCTTGCTTTCAACAATGCGATTGGAACCAACATAGATACATCGTAACTCTAGCTCTATCAAGCACTAAGAGGGATCAAATGTCCTCATGTTCAAATCTTTCGTCAAATTTAAAAATCTAAAAGCACTTTGCAAGTCAAGGGATTTGATCCTTCTTGGCACTTGATAGAGCCATATTTAAGATTGATCTATCTTGGTATATTACTACATGTTAATTTTCAGACTATGGTAAGCATATAAGTAGACTCTGCACTCAAAGCATAATTCTAAAATCCTATGCCTTTAAATCTTGAAACCTATGAAAACAACAATCTCCAAACACTAGAATCTACAAGCACATTCTAGATAAAACAACTATTATTTATAGTAACTTTCTGAAGATAGAAACAAGTGTTGCAAGGGAAACTCTTTTTGCAGACCCATTAGTAGATTTCATTGATCGGTTCTCCATTAGTTTAGACATGCCTAGCTTTTTTGTATATCCTTTGTTGCAATTCCCTTTGCAATGAATTTTAGTGAGTCTGTCTCATCCTTTATGTTTGTCAGCCAACAGAGTAAACGACATCTCTCTCTTGCCTTTTCATAGGTATACCATGTATACACTATTGTAGGTTTGCATCTCTAAGTATGCCAAAAGTTTGTTGAAATAGTTAAAGATGAATGATTGTAAGATAAAATCTACACATATGGAGACCAAGTTGAAACTGTTAACCAAACCTAAATAAAAATCAACTAATGAGTTAGTATATAGGAAGTTGGTTTGGAGATTAATATATCTTACAACTGCTAGGCTTGACCTATGTTTTGCAATCAACTATACCGATGGATTATAACTAGGAGTTTAAATGTGAATCACGTAGAGAAGCTTGTGGTGGTTTATCATGGACTTGGAATGGAATGTTCAATCAATGTTTTGGTTTATTACATTTTCAAATACTAACCTTGATTTCACTCTAACATCAAAGTATAACGCTTTGAGAATTGCCATTGGTGACTATATAAGTACAGTTTGCCCTTTGTTTCATTGCATTTTTTATATTTTTGTTTATACACACACCCACATACACACTATTGTTCTCAATTGGACTAAAATAAGGTTGACGAGTTTGTATGGTTGAGTGGATGGAACCTCTTTACTAGATAACACCGATTAAAGTTATATGCAACCATGTAACTATTTTTGCACTATATTAAAGGTAGACCTATTGGTTTCTTTAAATCCTCTAATGGGATAAGGCAAGGATGCCCCCTTATCTATATAATATTATGGTAAAAACACTATGTAGGTTCCTAGAGGGAAAAAATAACTAATGAAAAACTTCCAAGAACTGAAATGGTCCAGGATTCTAAGATCATAAATCACCCACATTTTGTGGATGTTCATGATTTCCAAGCTAACTATTTTTTAGGATAAAATATATATTGAAATTGAGACTTACTTGATCAAATTTTATTGTTGTATGCAGATATACATCTCTAGGAGTTGCTTACATTGATGAAGTAGAAGAGAGAGAAAGATAAATCACAGAAGGTTTATTACTCATTCCTTGTGAAGGATAGGGATCCACCGGATCAGGTATTTCTTTCCTTTACGGTTTTGGATTCCTTTCCAATCCTTCAAAACCTGCTATGGATTTCAGCTTCCATTTGCATTTGATGAGTTTTATTGTCTAGAACACTGAACTAAAATGTTAATGCTTACAGAATATTAAGGGATGACTGTGTCAAGGTGTAACTGTAGAGGTCAATTGGTTCAATAGGAGAAGATGCCACATTGTAATTTATTGTTCTATGAGTTCCAACTTTTCCTACCATTAAAAACTGGAGAAGAGATTGAATTTGAGGCTTATTACTGAAGATCTCTATTATCCATGCCTTGTGTCTACTAGAGTCTCTTATCCATGGAATTCTTATTATACAACTAGATTTACCTTTGATTTGATGTATGTTTTTTCATATTGCAGGTACTTTTGTAGCCATCACACTTTTTTTTTTTAACTTGTACCCCTTCAAAATATCATGTTTGATGCTCTACAATGCACTTGAATTTATTTTCCTTGGTAATGAAACATGTGACTCCATAAATTTTATCTATCTTTTCGTATCCATATTGATTAAACAAGACATTGGTGAGGTGTATGGAATCGACACATTGGTGGATTGGGAAAAATGGCTAATTGTTAGAGGTATTATTGAAGCTAAACATTTTCTTATAATTGTTGATACTGAGATTGCTTAATTTATAGGAAATATATTGCATCAAGACCTTGGTGAGGGGAAACCAGAAAACCAAAACCATGCTATTATTTTCACTTGCGAGGAAGGATTTCAAACAATTGATATGGATTAGGTGTGTTTAGCTTCTCAAAATGGTATAATTTTTTTATTTTATTTTTTAAAGTTTAATGTGAAATATTTTCACCATTCTTTGGTTTGTGGACTTTGCTTAAGGTCTTTTGTTTGTGGATTCCATCTTCTCGAATGGAAAAACTATGGAAGTAGATGTTGTATTAATGGATTGAAACTTAGTGAGGGAAAATTAACCAATAAGAGATGACAATGTACATAAAATAGTCATGATAGAACTAACCTTTTAAGAAAAACACAAATCCCTTTGTCACGATAGTTAGGGTCATATGTCTGTAATCGTAGTGTGTTAATGTTTCTAAGAGTTTGTGATATATTTTTAGTATGAAATTTGATTCACTGTGAAATTTTATTCTATTTAAGGGTGATAGCTCAATGGAGGAGAACTTTCTTTATAGGCAGGAGATTGGTGGTTTGATTCCTCTGTACCCTATCTACATAAATCAATGACTAATTAAATGACCAATTAACAACAATCAATTACTACATAAATGACCAGTTAACAACAATCAATGACTAAACAAATGACTAGTTAACAACAAACAATGACTAAATAAATGACCAGTTAACAACAATCAATGACTAAATAAATGGCCACTTAACAAAAATCAATGACTAAATTAATGACCAATTAACAACAATCAATGATTAAATAAATGACTAAATTAGTGACCAATTAACAACAATCAATGACTATAAGCATTTATTATTTATTTTTTTCGCTTTAGCCACCCTTACATTGACCTAGGTGGTGGTTCCCTCCTAGTCATACCTTCCATCCTCCGCTTTAAGAGGAGAATCTATTTAAAGGGATAAATTACAACGAGCGATAGAGTTTTCCTCTACCTTTATGCTTGTGTGAACAAAAGCTCTTTATTTACTTTTAAAACAACATAATCATGTGTTATTTAGCAAGCATGATCCTGCTTGTTCTTTTTCATTGTATGATGGGGCATTGATTTATGGTAGTCTATTAGTGCAAATTATTGTACACTTGCATGATTTTTGGATGGAGATGGACCATCTACAACTTTTTCAATTAATATGGGAATGACTTGTTTGTGATGAGTCAAGGGTAAGTGTCAAGCCCTACCAAGCCTGCCTTGGCATAATTATAGTGGAGTAGTCATCATAAGGTCGTCAATTTGGTTAGACTGCAACATGAGCGGGCCTATAATGTATCAATCCTTGCACCATAAAACAAGTTTCCTACACCCTATCTATTTGTAAGCACTCTAACCCCCTAGAGGTTATCAATGGATGTGATTTGCCCCTTAACGAGCATCCTATTGTTATTCTATGGGTCATGGCCTCAAATGATCATCATGAGCCACAACCTGATGTGGTGTTATGATTTAATATTTATGCCCATCACCCTTTTGATATTGGTATGATATACATTTTATGTATGGATGTTTTAACTTAGATAAAATAATTATTAAAAAAAATTAATATAAAAAATCCAAACAGATAATATTTATAAAAAACAACACTAATATGTTAAAAAAAAACTTTGTCCATGATTAACAATACAGCTTGATCCTTATCGGCTAATGATTGTGGAAACTCATTTTAGACTTCCAAGAAAACATAATACAAAAAAAATAACACTACCAAAGCTTTTATATTCTTTTTTTTAAGTTTGTCCATGTTTGACATTACACCGAGAACCACATTGTCTATTGATTTTGGAAACCCATTTTAGAGTTACCGATATGCATTTTTATTACTCTGTACGGATCCAATGAAATGATATTTTTAATTTACTAGAGCAAGTTCACCCACGCTACACATGATTTAGATACTCTTTGTGGATTTCCTATGTAACCTATAAGAAAAAGCATACATAAAGGTGAAAAATTTAGCTCCTTCCAAAAAAGTAGAAATTCAATACGACGTTTGTTACATCAAAGTAGTTTGTCGCAAGAGTTAAAAAAGCTGTCATCTCATTATTGGTGCAAAAATTAAAAAACGTTTGCGCAGTCTTGAAGCTGGCGTCGATTTGTAAGTGAAAGCCGGTCTGTGCACTGTATAGCTTTTGGAAAAAATGGAGCAACCGTAGGGCCCTCCAAACTGTACAAACAACTATCACGACGCATTGCAATCCATGAGTCGTTGATGGATAGTTACATTCCACCAATGTCAATCATAGAATTCAGATCCTCGTGACGGAGACAAGCACAGCCTAAACAACACTGCAGATGATGTTTCAGTTGGCAAAGCCCTTAATTATTGGATCCAAACTGTGTAATATGATAAGAGAGCCATTATGAATAGTTGAACATAGCAATCTCATCATCGTGTTTTCTTCCAAACACATTCATTCATTCACTTTATTCAATCTACTCCCAATTCCAATATTGCTCAAATAAAACTCTCTATGCAGTGTGTGCGGGGAGGTAGGCTTTGCAGAGCATATGTTTCAAGTAACTCTTCATCAATAGAGGAAAAGCAGTGCAAAATAGGAAAATACAGTGCAAAAGAGAGAAAAGGAAACGATAAATGGAAGAACGAGGTAGCTTATTGAAGTATACTAATATTGGATTAATTCTTGTCACAGTTTCAACAATCTCCACCTTGACAACAATTTACCTAATAGCTTATCGTGGTTCATTTATCACATTTTCTGCAAGCCAAGAGAAGCCAAATACCCCTGCAGCTTCTCTAACAATACTTGTTTTGTAAATATGTTGGGCTGATGGACTTTCTCAAAGGCTACTTCACCTCCATCAAAATCTAAAGTGGATCTCCTTTTGTCCATTTAACCAACTGCAAAATATGAAACAACATGTCCACAAATTGAACCACTGTAACCATTAATAATTGCTTGTGCCTCTAGGAAACCAAAGCACCCATTTCATTGTTGCCCAACCTTGATTTTCCATGTATCTACTAACAAAACCAAGTGCATGTGAAATATCTCATCTTGTATGTACCATCCCATACATAAAACTTCGTAGTGCATTAGCATATAATCATTTTCTTCCTTATTACTAGGACATAAGGGCCCTCGCATGAAGTTGAGGGACCTTTTAGATGCAATTGTGCTTTTACGAAACGCGCGAAAGTTTAGTGAAAGCAAACCGCGCGAACGTTTCTTTGAACTAGGCATAGGCGGGCCTGAGCCCGCCATGTCACTTAACATGCAGGATAGGAAATAAAAATGCTCAAGCATTATGAATTCTATAATGCTAGAGTGCTATAGAAATACATAATGCTCGAGCGTTATGAATTCGACAATGCTTGAGCGTTATAGAAATACATACTGCTCAAGCGTTATGAATTCGATAATGCTCAAGTGTTATGTATTCCAATAACGCTCGAGCGTTATGTATTCTATAACACTCGAGTGTTATTGGAATACATAATGCTCGAGCATTCCTGTTAATATATTAAAATCCTAAAACAGGCCGTGACAACCATTCCGCACTTTGCATCCACTGTTCACCGGCCGAGGTCAACCAAAACGCTCGAGTGTTCAAGGCTGTGAACTTGGAAGTGAAGAGTGAATTCGAAGAACAAGGGGGATTGTAAAGGTAGGAATCCAAATATTCAATGTTGCCTCATTCCCTTAATAAAAATATAAATTTTTATATTTCCCTAAATTAAAAATACAAGTAATTGAAAAATCCAAAACTATTTTTTTTCAAAATTGTTATAACATATGGAAATTCCTCCATAATATAAACCTCCTTAATGAATTTTGCATCCACCTAAGAAATAAGGGATTTGAATCCCAAAACCAACTTTTCCTCAATATTTTCTCCACATCTATTGCAAATTGGAAAAGAAAAGCTATCCACCCTTTGGCTAGGAGGAGGAACTATGGACTATAACCTAGGCTTAGTTTCTAGACTTGACTCAAACAAGCCCTATGGTTTTTTCCCACACATTCTTTTATCCTAGAAATTTTCAACCAGTGCTTGTGAATCCAACCCAATGGGTTGATGGATTTTACATTATTCCCCAAAACCCAAGGGACTAGGTTCCCCTCCTTGCAAAGAGACCACTTACTTTGTTGCAAAGATGAACTACCGCATATTTTTTGACCTCGTTCACCACCAAGATACTCAATCAATGGATGTGGGTCTTCATCCCTATCAAATGATAAGAGATTTACTTCATGGAACAAGCGTATATAAACCATCACATTCAAAATCTTGCCCCTTCTTAATGACGCAGAGGACTTCACCACCAAATATTCCTCATCATACACTAGATTATGAGTAAGGAAAGGGCCACAAACATGATATGAATTAGATACAAAGGCTAAATTTATGAAGGTAGAGGATGACGAATAACATCTTCTCCAATACCTCGGTTCTAGAAAGGTGTACATAAAGTGCTTTTAAGGCCCTTGTCTCGATCCTTTAATATTAATTGAATTAGGAGCTCTCTGCCATCAATCATTAATCGATTTACATGTAGTTGATTCTCACCTTCCACTTTGGTTTACATGTAGTTGTTATTATAGTATATTAGGATGATATTTATGTTTGTAATGTATTCATTCTTGCACAAAGTTTTTACATTTTTCATTTTTGAGAGATGCCATTATAGTACATGTATATGTTTCTAATGATTTGTTTTTTTATTTTTGATTGCAATGACGACCATGGATGCACACACAGACATTCAAAGAGAAATTGAGAGGCTCAAAGACATTTGATACTCAATTGTTATTGTTGATGATAAGCATCGTATGCTTGCATCCAATTTGGATGCAATGATAGATACCTTTAGTAGGTCAAATGTTGCACTCCAAGACATTGCCACATACAGAAAGAGAAAGAGGAAAGATTATGCCGATGGACTTAGTTACAAGGAAGTTAAGAAGTTGAAGATAAAAAAACAACATATCTTTTCTCTTTTAAGAGATCCACGGACGGGTGAAATCCTAGATGTAAACAAAAAAAATATTTCTATTGAGTGGTGTATATATAAACCATTCATAGGTAATTGGATGGAACGATGGTACACGGTATTTGACGTACCACCACATAAAAACAGGGAAAAGCCGTTATATTTTCTTCAAAAGATGTAGCAAATTTTTTTGGGGGGAAGCATGTTAATTATTTTTATATCTTGGAGTACCAGGGCATTGGGATGGGGATGCCTCAACAACATCCCAATGCGAGGCACGTAGATCCCAAATTCCCAGTAGCTCCACCTCACAGGAGGCTACCAAGTTTAGATGTGCTTCCTACACATTGGTTGGTCCCATAGACACATGAGTCATTTCTACTATTGGTAGGGGAGGTTTTTTTCCATAGCATGTATCTTCAAGGTACGTACTAGGAAGGTCCATCAGAGCCACCATCTATTGCTGGAGTAGAGCCACCACCTCCCGGTGGGGTAGAGCCACCACCTCCCGGTGGGGTAGAGCCACCACCTTCCAATGGTCGAGGAGCATTTAGTAGTGGCACTAGACCCACACATCATGAGCACAGCCAAGAGCCCCAACCATGAACAACATGTGGCCATCCCTTCTTTGGTCCTGTCCAAATAGATGATAGATTTACTGGGTATTTTACTCAGGTAATTAAATGGTTAACAATTTAGTGTTATTTAGTAGTTCGATTTAGCATACTATGTTACAGAACGACTTCGGACTCTGCTAGGGTTTGTTGTTCTCTGCGATTTGGGCTTGCCGAGGATGAGCCCCTCTGGAGGAGGATCGTCGCCTCCTCCCTCTCTGTCCACTGATGAAGCCGCCTTTGCAAGGCTGATTAACGAAAATGGGAAGAAGGTTGGACCTGCGCCGCTGCCGAAATTTGTCAAAAAACTGGAAGCCATCCCAGAGATCGAACTTCCACCTGAGAAGCCCATTCACCTTGCCGTCTCGCTTGCAGAAAGGGCCCTCATTGGGCAGTTCACGGGCCTGTGGCCATCTCCTCGCTCCACCGAAAACTGGATTCAGAACAACTGGCGACCTTTGATCTCTCAGGAAGTGACAAGTTATGCAATCGGACGAGGGTATTTCCTCTTTGATTTTGTATCTAAAGATGATAGGGACCTGATATTCAGAAGCGGCCCCTATTTTATGGGTCCCCAGGGGTTATATTTGAACCGTTGGACCCCTGACTTCGATCCTGCTATGGATGTCCCAAAAGTGGTCCCAGTCTGGGTGCGCCTTCCCAATCTTCCCATGCATTGTTGGGGCGAAGAGTCCCTCCGCTTCATTGGTAATGGTCTTGGTAAATATATCGATAAAGCTGACCCAAAGGGTCAATACTCCTTTGCTCGAATCTATGTAGAAGTTGATCTAGAGGCGGGACTACCAGAAGCTGTTAAACTCACTATCAAAGGATGGCAGCATTATCAACAACTCGATTACGAACAACTGCCCTTCAAGTGCAGGCATTGCCATGAATATGGGCATTTTCAAAGGAACTGTCCGAAACTCCAAAAGGCAGAAGCTGAGAAGGAAGCCGAAGAAGGATGGCAGCAAACCAAGAAACAAAAATCAAACCCCAGAAGAAAGGGATCCAAAGGAGTCCCGCCGGAGGGTCTTCTGAAACCTTCTGAGGCCCCGGAATCTTCGAAAGGCCAAAAAAGCACACAAAAATCTGGATCTGATAACAGCTTTGCTATCCTTGGCGAACAGGAACCAATGGAAAATTTAAATGAAGAAGGGGAAATTTCTCCTGCGACCTCCCCTACCAAGGCAAAAAGAAACGAAGTCAGAACAACAGAAAATCAGTCTGCAGACCCAGAAGCTACCTTGCCAAAGGAGGATCTGCAGCAAGACCCAATTACTGAAGGATGCACAGAGGAAGAAGGATCAGAGGAGGATGACCCAGACCTCACGATACCGATGAAAAAAGATCGCCGAGGAAGGAAAACGGAAAAGGGAAAAAGGGAAGTCGCCACCTATCGAGATCGGCTAGCCGGAATCCAATCTACTCTGGAAAAACATCTAACACCAAGAAATACCAGACAACAAGGAAATGCCTCAAAAGGGGCAACCACTACCTCTAAAGGTAAGTAATGTTGATAGTCTCCTGGAACTGTAGGGGGTTAGGAAGCAAATCGAAAATGTTATCAATGAAAGATTTAATCAAAATCTCGAAACCCTACATCCTTCTGGTCCAGGAGACGAAAATGGAAGAACATGCCGTTCTTCAGACTGTTCCCTCGTTTTGGTTCCATGCAAAATGTATAGCGGTTAGCTCTAGAGGAGCTTCTGGAGGCATTGCAACACTCTGGGATCCCTCAAAGGTTGAACTGGTAAGTCACTCCATCTCCCTTCATTGGATCTTCACTGAAATGCTCTTTAAAGAAGCAAATCTCCGTATAAGTCTTTTTAATGTCTATGCCCCCATAGCTGTTACTGAAAAGCAAATGTGCTGGTCTACCCTGAATGACCATCTGATATCTACCCAGTTGGAGAATTTTATCATAGCAGGAGACCTAAATCTCACCCTCTCCTCTGAAGAAAAACGAGGGGGTAATATTGTCCGAGACCCGGCCAGAGAATGGGTGGATGATATCATCTCGGACTGGGATCTGGAAGATATAAAACCTGTAAAAGGAAGGTATACTTGGACTAATAAAAGGTTGGGACCGGGCCACATTGCTGCAAGGCTGGACAGGTTCCTTGTTCAACAGTCTCTTCATGTCCATGGGTATGATCCAACCTCTTCCATTCTACCATTTAGCGCCTCAGATCATAAGCCGATCTCGCTCTCCCTCACCAAAGATCAGAACTTGGGACCTATTCCCTTCAGGTTCAACCCAGCTTGGATCCAAATGGATGGTTTCTTGGACATAGTGGATGCAGCCTGGAAAACTAAAATTAGAGGATCTGCTTTCTACGTGTGGGAAGAAAAGCTCAGGAAGGTTAAAAAGGATCTTAAAGATTGGGCGAAACTTATCAAGTCTCCCAAGAAGCAAAGGATGGAAGCAGAAAAAGCACTAGAGGAACACCTTCTTAGCAATGAAGGGAGACTTTCCCAAATCACTCTGGACAAAGAAGTTACTCTTCACAACAAGCTCCATGAAGCCTATAGGTTTGAAGAAAATTACTGGAAGATCAAATCCAGGAATACTTGGCTTCAAGAGGGGGATAAAAATACTAAGTTTTTTCATAAACAAGCAGAGATCAGAAAACATTTTAAGAATGTCTCTCAAATTGATCATCTGGGGAAACAAATATCCGACTTTGATGAAATTAAAAAAGCAGCTCATGACCACTTTCTGGAGATCTACACTGAAACTTCTCCTGGGTTGGATTTTACTCATACGGACCTGATGGAAAATATCCCCCACCTTGTTCCCGAGCATTTGAACCTATCGCTCCTTTGACCGGTCTCCCTTGAAGAACTTAAATCTGCTGTGGATTGCATGAGCCCAGATAAGGCCCCAGGACCGGATGGCTTTACTGCCAGATTCCTCACTGCTTGCTGGCCCATAATCCAGTCTGACCTATTTAGGATGGTCCAGAAATCCCAGACCTGTCTCAAACTCGGCGGAGGGACCAATTCCTCCTTCCTTGCCCTCATTCCCAAAGAAAAAGGAGCCACCTCATATTCCCGCTTTCGACCTATCTCCCTCTGCAATATTGGCTATAAGGTTATTACAAAAATTCTTGCTAACCGACTGAAAGCTGTTCTTCCTCTCATTATTCCTGAAAACCAAGGAGGATTCATTAAAGGCAGGAAAATCTCTGATAACATCATCTTAGTCCAAGAATCCATCCACTCCAGTGTGGCGAGAAAAGAAAAAGGTATGGCTATTAAATTGGATTTAACTAACGCCTTTGATAGAGTTCGTCATGATTTCCTGTTTCAGGTTATGTCCAGATTTGGTTTTGCCCCAGGGCTGATCTCTTGGATCAAAGCCTGTATCTGCTTTCCATGGATCGCCCCCCTGGTTAATGGGAGAGCTGCTGACTTCTTTCAAGCGTCGAGGGGACTTCGTCAGGGTTTCCCTCTCTCCCCCTTGCTTTATGCCATCCAAGCGGCCTCCCTAAGTTTTCTGCTTGAACACTTTCGTGTTCATGAAGATCTACTTGGGCTAAGGATTGTGAGGGGGGTTAAAGAAGTTAATCATACTCAATTTGCTGATGATACTCTCCTTTTGAGTGGAGCAAGTCCTTCCAATGCTAGAAATTTCAAAGAGGTGCTTGATAATTACCAGGACATCTCAGGAAGCAAGATCAACTACTCTAAAAGCCAGATCTTTGGTTGGAACTGTTCTCCATTGGAGCTGGAAGCCATATCCCGTATCTTGGAAATAGAAGCGAAGTACCACTGGATGGATTTTAAATACCTAGGAGTGCCAATTTTTAAGGACAAACCTAAAGTCTCCAGCTGGGATCCACTGATTGAAAAACTGAGTTCGAAAATCAAGGCTTGGGGAGCCTCCTGGCTCAATCTTGCTGGGAAAGCAGTACTTATCAAAGCAGTCCTCGCAAGCATGCCGGTCTTCCAATGTGCTCTGCTTTTGGATCCTGTCTCTGTTCTTAAGAAAATTGAAGCCCTTCTCCGAAGATTTCTCTGGAAAGGCGGGATGCATAATGAAAACAGGCTCCATCTGGTCAAATGGGAGAAAGTCACCGCTCCCTATCATGAAGGGGGATTGCATCTTCGGGATCTTCGAACCCAAAATCTAGCATTGGGAGCTTCTTTGGAGTCTGGTTTCAGGGAAATCCTCCTGAAGCAAACAAGTTTTATGGAAAAAATACTTCTCAGGGACTAGGCTCAGGTGCGTGGACAATGGTCCGAAGGTGGCCAAAGGTTCCCCCATATTCGCGCTCTGTTCCAAAGCTCTGCCCTTTTTTTCTGAAGGCCTATCGTGGATCCCCGGAAATGGGAAAAAAATCGGAATTTGGGAAGATTCCATATCTGGAAGCCCCCCAATTGGTCATATGGAAGGACTGGACGGTATCAGGAGACATCTTTCAAACCTTGTGATCTCCAAGCTTTCGGACATATCAAAATGGCACCCGGAAGGACACCACTGCTGGATAGGATGGGACATTCCGGACTGTCCTCCACACCTGGAAAATGAAAAGGAGCTTCTCCTTCTCTGTTTGAATGGGAAATCACCGGTGGCCAAACACCTCAAAGATGTCAGGGGATGGGGTTCAAGATCCGGTCACTATTCTGTGGCGGAAGGTTATAGATGTATCAAAGCCATCCCTAATGTCCCTAGAAACCCAGCAATTTGGAAATACATCTAGTCAACCAAATCTCTCCCCAAAATTGACCACTTTGTCTGGACTCTCGCACATAACAGTGTTCTCACTTTGGAAGTCCTCCGGAGAAAAGGATGGGAAGGGCCGTCACGCTGTCCTCTCTGTTTAGAGCAGGAAGAATCGTCCCCTCATCTTTTCATCTCCTGCCCCTTTGCCTCCTTTGTCTGGAATTTAATGACCCTCCCCTGGCTCGTCCCCCTGAATTTTGATGGGATCTCTCCCCTCCTCTGTAGCTGGGCTAATTCCTCTCCTGTAAGAATTCATGTGAAGGACCCTCTATCCATTGCTTGGTTGTCCCTGCCTAAGTTTATCTGCTGGATGATATGGCTAGAACGCAACAACAGGATCTTCAGAGGAATTCGATCCTCCCCTATTCAGGTCGTGACCAAAATAAAATCCCTGCTCGGGGATTTTATTCGATCTCGCTCCTCCCTCATCCATCACTCTCCTATGACTCATGAGGAAGCCAACTGGTTTCAAAGCTTGAACTCGGGCTCTTTTGCTAACCCCCCCCACAAACCTCCCATGTTGCAAAGCTGGGATATCAGGAAGGATGGGACGGATTACGACCTCTGGTGTAAAGAGTTGGGGAATAATCTCTTGTGTTTTGATGGAGCTTCAAAAGGCAATCCAGGGGAGGCAGGAGGGGGAGGGGTGCTTATTGACCCCGCTGGAGACTTGGTCTTCACGTACTCCTGGCATTTGGGTATTGAATCCAACAATATAGCTGAAGCATTGGCTCTTTGGCAAGGATTAAACCAAGCCCTTCTTCATGGATTCCAGGACCTCACTGTTGTTGGGGACTCAAGGATGATCATCCAATGCATCAACTCTAAGAACTTCCCTGCATCCAATCGCCTTCGTCAAGTTCTCAGAAGAATTTACCTGCTCACTCCTCTTTTCCGGAATATCGAGTTCTATCATGTCCTGAGAGAGCATAATGGCCAAGCTGATAAAGCGGCAAACGAGGCTATATCCCTGGGAAAAGGGGCTCTGAAGATCAATAATGTACTCAGCTGGACTCCCATTCCTTAATTTTCAGAGGGTGGATTCGCAGGAAAGCGTAGGGGACACTTGGAGAGCGGATCATAGGCCAGTTGTCAAGCACTCCCGTCCCAAGCGAGACGTGGTGCCTACTGTCTTGGTTTTTAACACCTCTCAACTCGTACATTCCCCCATCTCCAAAATGATGCTGTTTTCGCTCATGCTGATGAGGGAGCGTACCTACATCTGTACTTCTGAGCATGGGAAATTAACGGGAAAGATTTCTTATAAGACGAGGAGCTCTCGCAATCATAGCAGGTCCCTTCACTGGGTTGATTCACCTGCGGTCAATTCCCTCGCTGCCATCATTTTGGGACGGATGGTACATTATTTGGCATTGGTGACGATTACTCCCCGGCTTCGCATATGGTTTCATTAATCAGAAACATGAACTGGCATGTAAAGGGCAGTACGGGTCTGGAAATCGACGACCCTCGCATTATGATGATGGGCTTTGAAGCATGCCCCATGCTTAAGACATTTCTGCTCCATATTTATCAGGTGGAAGGCCAGCAGGACAACATTCGAAATCCTCATAGCGCTGCTTCTAAAATCTTAACCCATTCTTCTGGGTGGCGAAGGTCCTGGGCACCTTGTCTCGATTTTCTTGCTGTTTATCCCATCGTCTCAGTGCAAACGGTAGGAATGGCGGACTCAGGGGAGTCGGCAACCTCCTCCTCGGATCCATTGCAGGAACTGGAGGCTGAAGTCCGTGTCCTGCGATGAAGAGTACGTCGCCAAGGGAATTTCATGCAGTAGCTGGACCATCAGGGAGGTAGGCGTCTGGACAGAATTGAGGACGAGTTAGCTCTCATTCGCTCGGACTTCAAGGCAGCCTTCGAGGCTTTGGAAGAAAAATTCATGGTGGCAACTGATAACCTGGATCTCAGAATGCAACGCGCGGAGGCCGCCCTGGTAAGCCTTCGAAAAGCTGAGAATGCTGGACAGGACAAGAATCAATCGGGTAATATGCCAGCTTCTGGGGCTCGTCATCGCTGACAACAGTCTAGTTTCTGTCTTTTACTGTCTCTTTATAGCTATCTCTTTATAAAAGTCTTGATTTTGTCTTACAGGCACCTGTATTTAAAGTTTGAAAGACCATGCGGCTTTCCCTGTTTTGGAAATGTAATCTCTCTACTGTTTTATTAATATAAAACCTACCCGTTTGTGTCACAAAAAAAAACAATTTAGTGTTATTTGAAAATTATTTTTCCTACTATACACATATATAGATTGCTAATATTTTTAATAATTTTAAAACTTGTAGTTGCTACAAGAAGAGGATGAGGGGCAAGACTTTTCCACTTACGATGCCCAGGATAGCCTAGAGGATCATGCACAAAAACCCTTTGATGTTCAATATGTTGTCATACCTTCGGTGATAATAACTCACACTAAGTTAACTATTTCAATATGCCATTATTTGAATACATGTTAGTTTGTTATCACATGTTAAGTAATGCTACACAGTCTAATATTTACAATTTTCTAAATTGTAGGTTGTAGATCCCCCATAGAGGGAAATCATTTCATCTAGTGATCTCCCCCTTGGTGGCGAGACAAGCGCTACACGGCCCACAGGGTAGGAACATATGGAAAAACATATCTTAGAATTGATTGAAGCATATCGTACATCAGTATGTATTTCAACATTGTCACTTTGTTAATACATGCTATTTCATTGATCAATGCATTTCTAACTACGTCAGTAATTGGTGACTGTAGCCATCACCTGCTATATTTAGGAAACGCTCAGCAATTGCCTCTCATCGCAGTCCAAATGTGCAAAAGGGACACGTGTATAAGAGAGGCTCATTCCTATAGAGGGTGTGGATGTCCTCTATAGTAGACACACAGGAGATCCATCTACACCTCACCTAAAAAGGGTCATTGATGTTGCAGTTAGTGCCGCATCTGTAATAACAACAAGTCATACAGAGGTAACTATTTCAACAATCACAATGCATAGTATTTAACCATGTTAATATATTTTTTATTCATGCATGTATAACTATTTCCACATTTGGTGATTATAGCCATTAACAACAGCAGTGCTCGGCCCCTCCGCTCAATCCATCGTTGTGACCGGGTCTCCTCTTGTGGTGAGATGTTCATTAATGACCAAGTCCTTTTAGTCAATTTACATATATGTGTTGATCAATGTTGAATTGTTGAATTAATTGAGATATGAATTTTTATTTACAGAGCACGATTATAGAGAGAACTTCCATGAGCACACTACATACATATATACCCCGAATGGATTTGGTGAGTGTTTTTCATAAATAATTTGGCCATAAGTTAATTTTTAAATTTGTTAATGGTAGGGTATTAGTGCAGTTATTTGATAAAAAATGATCTTTTATTTGGAGACTCCTAACTTGATGCATAGCGACCCTAGGGAGATGGTTGATAGAGTAAAGTCGGGGAAAAACAAGAAAAAGATTTATTTTTGATGTCTCCTAGTCTTGGATATATGTATTTTGACATACATATACATTGTTGTACTTAGGGATACATGTACATTGACAAGCCATTTAAGGCCTGGCTACTTTGCCATATTTTGTATTACAAACATTCGGCTATCAATGCATGATACAATATATTGCATATTTTCTCTTAAGTTTCCACTTGTTTCTTGTGATGATTTATCTCTTCAACAAATTGATAAATTATGCTATTGAAATTTATATAATTACATTTAAAGCAAAATATTTATTCTCTTACATTTATTGCATTGGTCAAGTAACATCTCACCATTGTGTTATGAAAACATTATCTTAATGGAACAAACTGATAATACCTTTCAACAGTTCAATGATCTCATTACATGCATGCTAATTTGATGTCTAATTTAAAATTGTGGTTTTATCAACTCCAAGGGTTCATACCCATTGATCAGAATTATGGTTGCAAGGAAAATATGTTACAAAGAAAAAACAAAAGTTAACAAAATAAGTCAAAATATGTTTGAATAACCCCTATCATGTAAAACATGCTACGCATATCATCAATGTAATCCTGTGACATTTTCACAAACTAAGAGGAAGTCTAATAGATGATACACATTTCATCTATGCTATTGTATTTCATCAAATGATGAGTACATGAGAATCTATGAAGTTCAGTTGAATTATGCCTACTCTAGCATGCTAAAAACAATGGAAAAGTATCAAGTACAACAAATATGGTCAAATATACAACAGATATGCCCTATTTTGTTCCAATACGCTAACCAATAGCTGGTCATGAATTCACTTTCATAAAATTGTTGAAGATATAAACCTTATCCTTACTAAACCCTAGTATGTAAGACCCTGGTTTGTGCTTTACCTCTTTCATAATTCTAATTCATGTTTGAGTGTACATCCTTTCTTTATTTAGGGTCCTGAACATGCATCGAACCAGGAGTCATTGCAAAAAATATCTCAGTGGTGAAACATGGCTCTAAATATGTTGAATGTGCATAAAAAAATGTGTAGTGCAAAAGTAATCAGATAGAATCCATGGAAAATGAAATACCTAACTAGTTTAATGATATTCCTTAATAATGTTTTTTTTATGAAAGAAAATAAGATGGTCATGGTCCTATGTTTGTAAAAAGGATGGATTATCCTCATATGAAAATGTATTTAAAATTGAATGTACTTGATTGATACAAATGATGATGTAATGTTTGTTCATTGTGATTTGGCAAGTATTCCCTCATAACTTGATGGCAAAGGTTCATGGTAAACCAAAAGACATTTTTCATGGAAAATAAAAAGTTTGTGGTCGGTGGGAAACCACTTGGTGTAATGAATGGGAAAAACCATTAGAGGAATGTAATGGTTGAGAGTAACTTAGTGGAACACATAAGCACCTTACCCACATAATAACCTCACAAACATAAAGGATTCACATAGTTGATACACCTAAGTGATGCACCTATGTGGCACACATAAGTGAAATTGGCATTTTCCAAGATGACTTTGATCTAAGAAAGATAGCAAGGATCAGAGGGATATCTTTGATGAAACATTGCCTCCATTTTTTATTTTGAACTTTGAATTCTTAAAAATGACATTAATTACTCAAAATTAAAATATAGTGGAACACTAAGGATATGTTAAATGATGTGGCACACTAAGCACATACATATCAATCTACCAAGGGTGCAATGTGGTAGGTTTGATTTCCACTCTTTGAATGTCTAGTTCTAGAATCAAAATCAATTTTTTCAAAGTTGACCCCTTTGTGCAAAAAATGCAAAGACCCTTACTGAGCAAAAACCTAGTTTCCAAAATTGACCTAAAAGATGACACTTGGGCCATCGAACCAAAGGAGAGGGGAACCCCTAGCACTATCTCAATGTCCTGACTCAGACGGATTCAACTTTTTTTTATTCGAGCCATGCTTATCATTTTATGGCTCGTTCCAACTCGCATCTTAAACACTTTCAAGGACACTTGTTGGATATCTACCGGGGGAATAGAATTCCAACTGTGCAACAAAACTGGGTTTTGGGAGGTCTTGCAAGTGTGTATAGGAAGGTTCCAAGTGGGAACATTAGACATAAGTTCTCGGTCGATGACTTTGCAAAGTTGACCCCTATGTGCAAAAATTACATAGTCTCTTACTAAGCAAAACCCTATTTTCCAAAATTGACCTAAAAGATGATACCTCGGACATGGAACTAGAGGAGAGGGGAACCCCTAGTACTATCTCAATGTACTAAATCCAACAGAGTTGATGGTTTGTCTATTTGAGCCACAATCATCATTCTATGTCTCGTTCGAACTCACATACCAAAGGCTTTTAGGGACACTTGTTGGATACCTACCGGGGGCATAGAATTCCAACCGTCTAACAAAATCAGGTTCCAAGAGATTCTTCAAGTGTGTCTAGGAAGGTTCCAAGTGGGAACACTAGCCATAAGTTCCTAGTTGAGGATTTTGCAAAGTTGACCCCTTTGTGCAAAAATTGCATAGTCACTTACTGAGAAAAACCTTAGTTTCCAAAATCGACCTAAAAGATGACACCTAGGCCATGGAACCGGAGGAGAGTGGAACCCCTAGCACTATCCATATGAACTGAATCGAACAAAGTTGACGGCTTGTCGATCCGATCCACGATCATCATTCTACGGCTCATTCCAACTCACATCCCAAAGGCTTCTAGGGACACTTGTTGGATACCTACCGGGGGCATAAAATTCCAACCGTGCAACAAAAACGGGTTTCAGGAGGTCCTGCAAGTGTGTTTAGGAAGGTTCCAAGTGGGAACACTAGCCATAAGTTCATGGTTGAGGATTTTGCAAATTTGACCACTATGTGCAAAAATTGCACAGTCCCTTATTAAGCAAAACCCCAGTTTCCAAAATTGACTTAAAAGATGATACCTAGGCATGGAACTAGAAGAGAGGGGCACCCTAGCATTATCACGATGTCTTGAATCCAATGGATTCAACGATTTTTCGATCTGATCCACAGTCATCATTCTATTTTTCATTCCAACTCGCATCCCAAAGGATTTCAGGGACACTTGTTGGATACCTACACGAGGCATAAAATTCCAATTGTGCAACAAAAATAGGTTCCGAGAGGTCCTGTGAGTGTGTCTACGAAGGTTCCAAGTGGGAACGCTAGCCATAATTTCTCGGTCAAGGATTTTGTAAATTGACCCCTTTGTGCAAAAAATGCACAAACCCTTATTGAGCAAAACCCTAGTTTCCAAAATCAACCTAAACGATGACACCTGAGACATGGAACTAGAGGAGAGGGGAACCCCTAGCACTATCCCAATTTCCTAAGTCCAACAGATTCAATGGCCTATCTATCCGAGCCATGACCATCATTGTATGGCCTGGTTCAACTCGCATCCCAAAGGATTTCAGGGACATTTGTTGGTTACCTACCCGGGGCATAGAATTCCAACGGTGCAACAAAACTGGGTTCCAGGAGGTCCTCAAAGTGTGTCTAGGAAGGTTCTAAGTGGGAAATCTAGCCATAAGTTCCCAATAAAGGATTTTGGAAAGTTCAGCCCTTTGTGCAAAAATTGAACAATCACTTAGTCAAAAAAACCCTAGTTTCCAAAATCAACTAAAAGATGACACCCGGGAAATGGAACTGAAAGGGAGGGGCACTCCTAGCACTATCCCTATGTCCTTAATCCAATGGAGTTGATGGTTTGTCGATACGAGAAAAAAGGATCATTCTATGGCCTATTTAAACTCACACTCGAAAGGCTTTCAGGGACACCTGTTGGATACCTACCAAGGGCATAGAATTCCAACCGTGCAACAAAATCGGGTTCTAGGAGGTCCTGCAAGTGTGTCTATGAAGGTACCAAGTGGGAAAGCTAGCCATAAGTTCCCGGTGGAGGAGTTTTCAAAGATGGCCCTTATGTGCAAAAATTGCATAGTCCCTTACTGAGAAAACCCTTAGTTTCCAAAATCGACCTAAAATATGACACCTGGGCCATGGAGTTGGAGGAGAGAGTAACCCCTAGAACTATCCCGATGTCTTGAATCCAACAAAGTTGACGATTTATCGATCCGAGCAACGACCATCAACATATGGCCCGTCTAAAATCACACCCCAAAGGCTTTCAAGGACACCGGTTGGATACCTACCGGGGGCATAGAATTCCAACCGTGCAACAAAACTAGGTTTCAGGAGGTCCTACGAAGAATCCCTCACACAAACAAATCACATATAAATTCACTAATATATGGAGAAAATCCAATTTGGGAAATAGTGACAATGAATAATTGATATTAGCAATTGGTTAACGATAGTTAGTGGCTAGAAAGTAGGGTTTCTATGATTTTGAACACAAAGTAGGCTCTAGGCTACAAACTAGGGTTTCTAAGGTTTAGAATTCAAATTAGGGTTTAGGCGAAAAAATAGGGTTTCTAGGATAGGATTTATAGGGTATGATTTCTAGGATAGGGTTTTAGAATACAAACTAGGGTTTCTTGGACTGTTGTGCATATTTGTAGCACAATGGTTTAGATAAAAGTGGATGCACATGAATATATGAAGTTTTTTTGGCATGCATATATTAGGATTAGGTTGCTATTGTTTTTTTGGCATGCATATATATTAGGATTAGGACTGGGTTTTTTGGCATGTCTTAGGTTTCTACTATTATGGATTAGGTTGCTAAGGTTATATTTGTGTTTCTATGGTAGACTAGATTTCTAAGGATAGATTAGGTTTTTATGTTTGTGGTTTGAGTTTCTAGGTTTCTAAATTAGGCATATAATGGTTATATTTGTGTGGATAATGGATGAGAATATTATGGTGAAAAGGGGGATGGTGATGGTGACAACATGGGTAGGAAGAGCATGGTGGTGATGTTCATGGTGGCATGGTGATGGCGACAATGACTATGGGGATAGTGATAATGAGCATGGGGATGGTGATGGTAATAGTGAGCATGGAAATGGGCACGAGGATGTAGATATTATGGTGTACTTAGATGGGAGAAGAAAACAAAGAAAACAAATCCATGACGAAGCTTGTGCAATTTATCAAGTTGTACCAAGTCTATGCAATTTATGAATCTATCAAGCTATCAATGTCTGGCTGTAATAGTCAAAATATTAATGTCAATAATCAATGAGACCACAAAACAAAATCATAACATACATGTACACCACATACCTATAACATAGTACACAATATAACATGCAAACCACATACCAGATTACCTACCTATGGTCATTCAACTAGACCATCAAGATCACCTCGGATACCAAGGGTTTCCTTTAACCTCTCGTGCTCATAGTAAGGAAATAAGTATCGTGCCTTTGATGAGTTATTCCTTGGCATTGTTTGTAGTTGGAGGTTTGTGCCAATAAATACATTTGTATAATGGTATACAATCTCACCTGGTCTATAATCTTCATATGTATACCCTTTTCTATTTGCTGAGTGGGAAACCTGGTTTAAATATTATCCTTTGATAACCATCGACCTAATCGGAAAATCATTGGCCTCAGAGTCCCAGAATGGGACATTTAGGATTTTATTCCCCTCCAATCAATGTTCCAACCAATAGTCAGTGCGTCACACATTGTGTCTCGGGGAAACCACTGCGTATATGTGCCCTGGAGAAAATATAGCTCCAACGTTTCAGTCAACTAACTAGACACAACTAGTTGTCAAAAATATTAAAATATTAATCGAACTTTGTTATACGAGATCTGATATGTGGTCATAGTATGGTGAAATACTTGATTGGCCCTCCTCCAACTGGGATAATTATGTATCTATCCATCGACCAATGGGGATTTATACACAGTGCTAGCTATCAACCCAATCCGTGGATTCACATTCGTCACATTTACCACTTCTGCATGGAGAACAAAAACATGAGAGTTTCCTTGTCCACATTTCAAGTATAGCATTGTATGACATTCTAATTGAATGAAATGCACGAGTTCCTTGGATGGTCTTGCACTCATGTAACTGTGATCGATCTACAACCACCACCTCCCAAAAATATGTATGTACATGTGCTTTTGTGGTTGACTGATATTCCTACGTTCTTTCTCCCTCCCCCATGACTGAAGAACCATTAGAGGAAATTTGAGGTCTAAAATGGGAATCCTAAGGAAAATAATAAAATAATAGTTAAAATAATAAAATAATATATATTAATTTTGGAAAAAGAAAGAAAAAAAACTACTTTTTTTGTTTGTATTTTCAACATATCTCCCTGTGTTTTTACTCCAATTTCGAGCGGGAGCACTCGTTGGATGCACAATTAAATTATGCATCCAATGAGTACCACACTGCATATTTTGACGGAACCCCCCGCCCCAAAAACAAGAAATACCTGAAAAACGTGATGATGATGTCATCATGTTTTTTAGGTATTTCTTATTTTAGGGGCAGTGAGGTCTATTAAAAGTATGCAGTGCGGGTACTCGTTGGATGCAGAATTTAATTGTGCATACAATGAGTGCTCTTGCTCGAAATTTGAGTAAAAAAAACAAGGAGATATGTTCAAAATACAAACAAAAAAAGTTTTTTTTTATGACAAATATTTCAAGTCAACCATTATGGTTGACTCATTTTATTGAAATTCTATTGGTTCTTGAATTCCAACTCATCAAGAAATTATGGTTGGCTCGTTTTCTTATGAGGCCCATTTTAGACCCCAAATTTCCTCTAATGACCATTCAACGATGGTGTTTGCATCTTAGATGAGTGATACATTTGTGAACTTCATTCCTTTCCTGCATAATGCAGTCTTGATTCACACACCTACTCCATCATGTTCACATTTTTCGCGTTCAGTCTCAAAATAGCTCCTAATATGTGGCACTATTGGGTGCAACCCAAGTGGGAGAAGTTTTGATGGCGTAGTCCAAGTTAAAGGACACTTTTGATTGCAGAAGTACAAGTTAGGCGAGCCCTAACATTAATTAGTTTTGGGAGAAACAATTCCACAATTCCTGGGAGCAGGGCGTGGAGCGAAGTGAAGTGACAGATAAGGATCTGTCCCCTTAGTAAATGCGAATTACTAAGGATAAGTGAAGTAGTTGGAGCAATTATGAATTAAGAGAGGCACTGTCAAGCTACAAGATCAAGAAGTAAGGAGACAAGATTGTGCAAAGGACGCACCACTCTAGCGTCAAAGCCGCACGGTCATAACTGTGACTGTCAGAGAAGTGTTAGAGCCAGAGGAAGCGATGCAAAGGGCAGTAGAGCTCCAGCAAAGTAAAGCCAAAGCATGGTCAATAGAAGAACCATGTCATTTTGGGTTTAAGCGTACTATGTCGTTTCAGGCCCATAGCTATTGTAAAGATATGACCTTCGGGCACAATCTATAAAAGGGTCAATTTTGCATAAGGAAGGGTGAGATTTTGTGGGTTATGTTGAAAATTGTAAGACTTATTGTAGATCTGTGTTGAGAGATCTAAGAGAGGAAAAAGACTCTGCAGCTGTGTGCATAGAGATCCATTGTAGAGAAGAGTCTGCAACTGAGCATGGAGACTGGAACTATTAACCACTTCCAAGAAATATAAGAATAGTTCTCATGGACGTAGCTCCCATCTGGGGGGTGAACCAAGTAAATATCTATGTAGTGTGATTGTATCTAGGAGTTATTTCATGTTTGTGAATGTTATGCTTTTATATGTATTTTCATATGTATGTTGATGAGAATAATATGCTAAGTGTTAATGGATTTGATAAATGCGTAGTTTCCTAGTTGAATAGTTAAGGAATAACAATAATTCAACGGAGTCTGTATTGTTAGAACTGTGGAGTGCGCAGTCACATAATTGCACTGTTATAATATGATAAATGCGCAGTAACAATGATTCAGCGGAGCTTGTACGTTGTTGAGAAATGCAAGTGTGCATATACATGCTAAGGAGTGATCTGTGAAGTAGATGATAAGTGAACTGCGCATATTCACCTCGCATAACATAACCGCATGTCACGAGGTTACATAAAGCTGATTCTGTAACCACCCATCTTTGCTTTGGGTGAGACTTTAGCCTGCTCGTAGGTTGATGTCGAAAGGGCTAGTGAAGTGGATTTGTTGGACCACAACTAGAAAGAACCTTGTAGAACCTAGGTCAACCCTAAAGAAAATAGTAAGAGAGATAGAGAGCCAACAAATAGTTTCGTTGCCATGCTAGAGAACTGGTGATATGTGATGTTGTTATGATTGATACCGTGAAGAAGGAAGTGTAATGAAAAAGGTTCCTTTTCGCTCTTAAACTAGTGATGTGCTCTGAAAATTGGTATCCAAAAAAGACATAAATAAAGAACTGGGTAACTCAGACAGAATTGGAGTTTGCACATAAAGAGAATAGACATCCGCGTCTGACCACAGAAAAATGGTTGCAGAGGTATATATTCATTGACCTACATCATGTTTTCTTCACATCATTTGCTACTGAGTTGCATGGTTGTATATCAAGGATAACAGAACGCAAAAACTATTTTCAAGGAGGAGAACCTACAATTTGGACTTCATAGTTGATTCAGACTCTTAAAGGCGTCGACAACAAAATTTCAACAGCAGTAGAATTTTGGTTGGATAGCTTACTGGAAGGCTATGTCACAGAGTTTTTTGTGGACACGTTGAAGTCCTACAGCGCAGCAGAAGGGGATTTCTTCAAAGGATTTAGAGGTAAGTACCTGAAAAACCCTAGTTTATACATTAAAATGCTACTAGCTGAAAAAGGAGTCTTAAGAATGCAATCAAATTCCTAGGGTTCGAGTCTATAATGTTCAGTAACACAGATAGTGACACATACGAACATATTGGTATTTTAAGAAGTGGAAAAAGATACAAATTTAACACTAGAAATAGGTCTCATGAAGCCGAACCTCGCACTCTCCTAGAAGCTGAGTTAGGAAGTGATAGAGACTCATATCAGGTTGAGTCTGAGATTGAAACAAAACCCAGACACACTGGTTATCAGCCTATTACTCCGCAGGATCCCCTAGTTGAGGGTAGAAACCTTACTATTCTGCATAAGACTACTAGTAGTAATACTGCCAGAGAAAATACCTAGAATCGGTCAAGTAGTGGTATACCTTTATCATTGCAGAACACTAAACCTCCTAGAAGAAGAATGGAAGTTGACATTAAGCTACCTATTTTTAAAGGAACTGGTCTAGAAGAACTAGAGCAACATCGGTTTCTTTGTGAATCCGTATGGAATGTTAAGCAAGTCCAGGATGCTTCTATAGGAGAAGATCATCTAGTTACCACATTTAGAGACAGAGCTCTAACATGGTTCATGAAGTATTTTGTTGGAAAGAATGGATCGCTAGTTGATATCCAAACTATTCTTATTAGAGAATTCAAAAAACCTAAATCAGAATCTCAGTGCATCACATAATTAAAAGAAATCAAACAGAAACCTAATGAGACTATATGGGAGTTTGATCAAAAGTTCAAAGCATTATTAGATCAAATTAGCTTTGAGATAGCACCGCAACAATATCAAGAATGGTTCATAGCTGCGTTGTTGCCCCATATTAGATTGTCGTTGATGCAACATAAAGTAGCATTGCAAATAGAAGCATTAGAGATTGCGATGAAGCTAGAAGCTTCGCCTATTGGAGAAACTAGCACAGGTAGGGTACAAATACAGACATAGTTAGCTAATTTGACATTACAAATACAAGATATCAAGAAAGGAAAATAAACCAAAGAAGAATATTGGTCTACAAAGTGTAAAGAAGAAGGGCATTCTAAGGAACACTGTCCTATATTTAGAGACTACATTACTAGCGGAGCACCAAACCCATTGAATCAACAACAAGGACCATGGTGTGAAATTTTTCGATGTAGAGGACATTGCCCAGAATACTGTTACTTGCTTCAAAAATATTTACCAACACCTAAGAATCTATATTGTACATATTGTACGTCAGTTGCACATGGTGATACCAATTGCAGATCTTATGATCTCATGATAGAGAGGAAGTATGATGTCTACAGAGTACAAGGAGAAACACCACATAATATTGAAAATGCGCAGCATGACCAAGGCACATATAGAGGATGTGGTGGATACAGAGGAAGAGGATGCAACACTAGCCAATAAGGAAGTGGAAGAGTTCAGATTGTATGTTATAACTGCGCTCAACTAGGAGATCCTTCTAGACACTATCATAATCCATGTACTACATGTAAGTACTGCAAGTCATTTGACCATGTCATTGAAGCATGTCCCATTTTGCAAGGCAAAATGCAACCGAAAAGACTAGAAGGACAGAACCAGAACATACATATGATCGCAACTGAAAAGAGAAACAAGGATCGCAACATTCATGTTGTGACACAAAGTGGATCCATGATAGGAGAAGACAGAACAAACGAAGCTTCGACTTCTGAATATCACTTAAACAGAGCAAAGCCTACTGAAGGGGCTTGGATAAGAAAAACAATAGGGAAAATCCCTGCATTCAACCCTGACCAAGAGAAGAATAAATTCATGAAAGCCAGGAAAAGATTTCAGGATGTGGAACCTTCGACCATAAGAACCCAATTGCGAAGTTTTCAGACACCGATATTGGATATGCCAACCTCGTATGATGGATTGTGAACTTCGTGAGAGCAGATAAGTCTTGTTATGTAGTTCCTACAGAGTTGTGTGAAGTTGCTAAGACATGAAAATGCCTTAGGGGAACTACGGAACTTATTGGGGAATTAAAAACAATGTAATACAATGAATGATGCATACATAGTTCATCATATTAAAATCCACAGAAGGACTAGAAGAGAAATGAGATTAAGTGCATAGATTGGAGATTTTGAAATGGAATAGATCATCCTCGACCTAAGCTCAAAAGTGAATGTATTGACAAATAAAACATGGGAACAAACAGGAAAACTAAAGTTATCTTTGTCACCTATACAATTAAGATTAGCCAATCAACAAAAGTTTATACCTTTTGGTAGATTATCAAATTTCCTTGTTGACATTGATGGAGTGTGAAGTAGAGAGAACTTCGAGTTTATTGATATTATAGATGACACCAATCCTTATCTTGCACTGTTAGGGATTGACTGGACAACAGAGAACCTCGCAATCATCAATATAAGAAAAAACAGATGATATTTGAAGGACCCGATATCAGGGTCATCGCACCCTTGGACCTTGCCCAAGGACCCAAATATATTGAACCAGTACGAGAAGAATTTATAACTCAATATATCGATAATATCTACAAAATTATGGTGAATCAGAAGGATTACATTAATCCTATGGATTATGGAAGATTAAGTTGGAGATGTGACCATTTTTGCATATTAGACTCAGATGCAGGAATGGAGAACTGGCAGAGCAGAATGCATGAAGTCTCAGTAAGACGATGTGCACAGATCAAAAACTCACTACGTTGCATTGGAACAGAGGTATGTACAATTCCTACTTATGATGGTCTAGGAAATATACATGCATTCCTTCATGAATATCTAGTTTCAGTTCCAGCAGAACATAAGTTAGCTTCTATAGATATATCACTGCCCACTACACATGCTAGATGGTGGGATGTGCACAAAGAGAACCTGAAAACATGGGAAGAATGTAAGAACATGATGGAAATCATATTTGCAGAACATGATGAGATAGCACAAGCAAAATATAATGGACATACTAACCCCAGAGATCATATAGAACGTTTCTTGAAAGCTTGGATACACACACCTAAGCAAGAATGGGTTCACATGTTTATACACACATTGGATCAAATACTAAAGAATTGGTATATAGAAGCCGAACTTCACAGAGGCACAGTAGATTGGCACATACTGATAACTGAATTTCAATCCACCTTTAGTTTTGAGGATGATTGTCCGAGTATCAGTGATGCTCTGTAGGTTATTAAAAAGAACATATTCAATGATACCCCGCTACCAATATATAGACATCCAGATTGGGTCATACATCTTGAGCATGCCCTTGAATGTTATAACCTCGCATTAGATGAAGATGAAGAGGAAGATCCTCTCAATGTGCATATACCTGATTCGGAAGGAGAACGTGATGTTGAAGGACCTGACTTAGAAATTCCAGAATTGAGTAGTCCTGCGAAGACTAGTCAAAAGATCAACATTGTTAATGTGAATGAACCAATGTTTGCTTCTATTGGGGATTAATGGGATGAAGAAACAGTAGGACAGATTGCATACCTACTGCACAAATATCAAGATTTATTCCCTACCAATTTTTCTGAAATGAAATTAATTTTAGGTGACTTGGGAGTTATGAAAATACCTCTCAAGACAGATGCAAAGCCTATTAAGCAAAGACCTTACAGATTGAATCCAAGATATAAAGAAAGGGTCAAGGAAAAAATTGATAAGATGCTTGAGGTAGGAATTATTGAACCAATAGAGGAATCGAAGTGGATAAGTCCTATGCCCATTTAGGATAATAAATCTAAAGGAGAGATTAGAATCTATGTGGACCTCAGAAAGCTCAATTATGTCTCCTTGCATGATCCATTTCCTACTTCGTTTACAGATGAAGTTCTAGATAGCGCTGGAGGAAATGAAACATACTAATTCACTGATGGATTTTCCGGATATCATCAGATCAGAATTGTTATAGAAGACAGACATAAGACAACATTTGCTACTGAATGGGGATCATATTGGTACATAGTTATGCCCTTTGGTTTGAAAAATGCACCTACTATTTTTTCAAGAGTTGTCGTTGCTGCATTTAAGTAGTATATTCATAAATTCTTAGAAGTGTATTTTGATGACTGGATAGAGTTTGGTCTACTGAAGAATCATTATGTGAACTTAAGAATGATGTTAGCGAAGTGTAGACAACATCATATTTCCTTGAACCTAAAGAAAAACATCTTCGATGTTCCCTATGGAATTATATTAGGACACATTGTATGTAACCAAGGACTCATGGTTGATCCAACAAAGATTGCAATTATAGTGAACCTAGTAGCGCCTAACTCAATGAAACAACTACGCACTACATTGGGACATATAGGATAGTATAGAAAGTTTATCAAAGGATATGCACATATCACTGCACCTATGGAGAAATTATTAATGAAAGATGCGAACTACAGTTGGACTGAAAATTGTCAAAAAGGATTGGATACATTAAACGAAAAAATGGTTACAGCACCGATTCTAGTCTTTTCGGACTGGAACAAACCATTTCATGTGCACGTCTATGCTTCATCTATAACACTTGGTATTGTACTATCTCAACCATGTGAGGGAGGTACCGATCATCCCATCTCATTTTCAAGTAGAAAACTATATTCAGCAGAAAAGAACTATACCACGACATAAAGGGAAGGCTTGGCAATGGTATACGCATTGCAGAAGTTTAGACACTATCTGCTAGGTTCACATTTTTGCATGTTTACTGACCATTCAGCTTTAAAGTACTTGGTAAAAAAACTAGTGTTAGGGGGGAGAATATGCAGATGATTGTTTCTATTTCAGGAATATGATTTTGAAATCATTGTGAAGCTAGGAAGATTGAATTCAGGAGCTAACCATCTCTCTAAAATTGAGTCAGGTGAAGAACCTTGTAATCTGGAGGATAGTCTACCAGATGCGTAGTTGTTTTCTATTCACATAGCATATGACTACTACAAGGACATTGTAGAATTTTTTACTACAGTTTTAGCGCCTACAGAATCTACTACGCAACAAAAGAAGAAATTAGTTGTAAGAGCAGTTGACTTTACCATAATTGCGGGACAATTGTATAATTTAGGACCAGATGAATTGTTGTGAAGATGTGTATTGGAACATGAAAAACCCATGATACTTGTTGAAGCACACTCAGGAGTATCTAGAGGACACTATGCAGGAAGATCTATTGCACAAAAATTTTTGATATCAAGACTATGGTGGCCTACAATACACAAAGACTCAAAAGAACATTGTCAAAAATGCGATGTATGCCAAAGAACAAGAAAACCATCTCGTTGAGATGAGATGCCGTTGATGCCACAACTAACACTTGAAGCCTTTGATAAGTGGACTATTGACTTCGTGGGACTTATTAACCCACCAGGGAAGTGAACTAGATCAAGTTGTATCGTCATAGCTACAGATTATTTAACGATATTGGAAGAGGAAAAACCAGTGAAGGAATGTAGCACAGTTACTTCCGCACAGTTCATCTTTGAGAACATTTTGAAAAGATTTGAATGTCCAAATATTTTAATCAGTGATCAGGGAACTCATTTCCTGAACAGAACTATTTCAACCTTGATAGAAGAATTTCAAATCTACCATCAAAAGAGCACACCATATCATCCACAAGCTAATGGCACTGTTGAAGCCTTTAACAAAGTACTAGAAAATGCACTGACCAAGGTATACAAACAAACAAGGATGATTGGGATATCATAATATCAACAGTATTATGGGCATATAGAACAAATTTTAAGAAGTGTATGGGCTATACACTTTTTAGATTAGCATATGGACAGGAAGTTTTCATGCCCATGGAATACATAGTCCCAAGCTCGAGAATTGCAACATTCACAGATATAGCTGATGAAGAGACAATGTATAACAGACTACTAAACTTAGTTGGATTGGAGGAAGATCGCTTCATTGTAGGTTTTCACCAACAAGTGCAGAAAGGAAAAGCAAAATCATGGCATGATAGGCACATCAAGTACAAATTCTTCCAGTACTCCTCTATGATAGAAAATTTATGAAATTTCCTGGAAAATTCAAAATGCATTGGTTAGGACCATATATTGTTAAACATGTCACTAGTGGTGGCGCGATTCAGTTAGCCACACTACTTGGAGAAAATTTGAAAGGACTTGTTAATGGGAGTAAACTAAATCCTTACATGGATAGTCCTACCCCTCTAGACATCAGTTAAAGCACTGCAAGAAAATTCTAAGTTTTATGTGCAGTTGAAATTGGACACTAAGAATAACAGAATAAGGATTCTGCACACAGTTTTGGAAAAATGCAAAGTTTTCACAAAAATGGAAGCTATGTTGCGAAGCCCACATAGCAAGAGAGGACTCATGTCCTGAAGTTAACATCAAAGCAAGAGAAATGCGCAGTGAGCCTCGCAACTCACACATCTGCTAGCAAGAGAGGACTTGTGCTACAAAGTTAAAAGTCAGCAAAGAGAAATGCGCAGTGAACCTCGCAATTGACATGACCGCTAACGAAGTCAAGGAAAATTAGTTGTTACAGTTGTTGGTCGAAAATAGTTGTTATACAGTGTTTTTGGAAACCGCATGTTTCCTCAATTAAGGCATATTCGTCCCTTGAAAACACATTCAATAAAGGGAAAGGACCAATATCTACGCTATATTTGGCCAACTAACATAGCATTTAATGCTAAGCTATCTATTTTTGGGAACACTTTAATGTTGAGGTGCCTATAAAGAGTAACGATTATTTATTACCCATTTTACCGCAAATTTTCAATTTTTATTGCTTGTAAATTTCTCAGTGTTTAGCAGTTGAAAGCGATAGTTACCCGATATTATATGTCTGAAGAATCGACATTAGAAGAATTTTTGAGTGATTTCAGACATTCCAGTCTTAAAGGAGTTATGAAGACACCCATGAAGCAATTCATCCTAGAATGCGGTGGTTCATTCAGGTATTCACCGAGGAACCAACCACATCAAAAGAAAGATAAGCAGAAGGCCATTGAACAGGGAAAGATGAAGGCCATGAGTGCTCAGAAGCCAATTCCACCACCAGAGACACAGGAGAGACCAATATGGCTTATTCTGGAGTACATATCTCCAAGGAGAAGTGACATGCTAGATGTGTTTCTCATAAAGAATCCTCTGTATGAGATTCCCATGCTGCCAATGTCAAGACATGTGCAACTTAAAGAGAATTTGCTAGGTATAATTCCCGACTACAGATTCTCCAATAATGATTTGTTACAGCAGGACAAGTTCCCACAATTCCAGCCGTATCAGTATATGTATAGAAAATATGATGAAGTAACCCAGGTAGCGACTATTCACCTGCAAGAATGGGCTGCACCATTAAACCCATCTAGATTGTTGAATCTATTGTGCATCCCACACTTTGATATAAGTCTAGAGCTTACAGCCATGGTGCGCACGCTACTATCATGCACGCACCAGGGATATTTATGGTTGGATCGTAAGGTGGACATAAACATTGAAATCATTGTCAGGATCATGAACCTATGCAAAAGGGGTGTTGATACTGCCGCTGAGTTCGTTGGAAAAAACAAGGATAAAGAATTAGCTGCGCGAATGAAGAGTGAATTCGGCATAAGTAAAGGAAGTCATTGTTATGTAACCACAGGAATCAAATATCAAGCCATGCGCTTTACAGTTCATATCCTCGCAAGAAAGATCATGAGGAAGTGCAGAACAAATGAAGTATCGGCTGCTGCAATATCCTTAGTTGCGAAGGCTAAGAATGGCTTTCAGTTCAATTAGGCAAGCTACCTGTTGAACGCATTTCTATAAGACATTTGCGACACATAAGAAAATGGAGCAGAGTTCCACTACAGTTGGTTACTGGTATTGGTTTCCTTTTTAGGGTGGAAGGAGCCTCTCTAATAGCAAGGTCTCCTAGTATTCCTTGGAGATTGTCAAGTACCGAGGTTTGCTAACATGTGGGAAAAATAGAATCCAAATCGACAAAGGGTGAACAACATACAGTTGCTTACCTACTATGAGAAGTTATGTGAAGTCATAAAAAAGAATCCGCGTATCACCAAGGAAGTGATGGCCCGCTATATTAAAAAGATGAAGTTCAAGGCTAGACTGCATTTCATTTACATACAGCCGCGAGTGATAATCACGCCTCCTGAATGGTTTGAAGCGTTGTATCAGCTAGATGCGCAAAAATTGACTTAATCATGGAAGACTGACCACCATAATGGAATGTTGATGCACCAGCCACACTGATCACCACTTCTAAAGAAAGTGAAGCAGGAGATCCAGAAGCTGGAGGTGATGATACAACAAGCACGTAAAACCTAGAACCTAGCCAAGGAGTAGGAGATAAGAGAAAGGAACCCGAAAAAGCCATGCTTGAAGGAGCACAAAGGAAGAAGATGAAAGCTACCAAGCCTCCACTAGATGCGCAGCTGCATGATGATGACTATGAGCTGGGCAGGGTCCAAATGGGTTAGAAAAATATACAAGTGTGGAGAATCGTGCATTGCACGCTGTAATGTCCCTTGTTAGGAATTTTATCAAAATGACAATTTTTCACTTTTTTCCCTAGTTAGACCTTTGACTAGTTTTGATCTCTAGGTCCCAAATTTGCCCCAAATGATCCCAAATATTTTGAGAAGGTATATGAATGATATTAGAACATAAATATGTGTTTCATGTATGCCTTTGGACATTTAAAATACTTCTTAAAATCCACTTTCCATTCTGGTCAATGTAGGTAACTTTACTAGTGATTTCCCTTTGACTAGTATTGGTCTCTAGGTCTCAAATTGACTCCAAATGCCTTCAAATATTCAAGGAAGGTGTATGAATGATATTAGGACTTGAATATGATGTTCAGGGATGACATATGGCCACCAAAAGACCTCTGCAAACTCTCTTAAGACTCTGGACCAAGTATGCAATTTTACTAGTAATTTGGGGTTCAAATCCCGCTGGGGTAAGTACTGAAAATGGCTTCCCAAATGTCTCCAAACCCACTCAAATTTATGAACAGAGGTATGGAATGTATTAATGATTTTATTAAGGTCTCATGTGAACCATTAATTGATTATTATATCTGTTCCAACCATCTCCCATTCAAATGCAAAAATCACCAACTCGACCCTTGGGGAAATGGCACTATTTCTTCTCCCAATGCAATTAAACTGAGTAAAAATACTTCAAATGCTCAAGTACAGTACATGAAACTTGTAAAATACATCCATGGAAGTCCATTAATCACAAATGCATCAAAGAATCATCCATTCATTCGAAATCATCATCATTACATTGATTCACAACAAGATAGTGGGGAAATGGCACTCTTCTTTCATTAAAATTGAGATTTATACATTTCTACTTGGAATTTCGACCTGAAACTTTCTGGAGATGAAGAATAGAGTGTTTAATTCATATTACAAAATAAATGGGGAATTACAAGCTTCCCCAAAGAGTAGCATATCTCACCAAAAACGCCCTCCCTCAAGGATCCCGAATATGCCATCAAAACTGGAAATGGTTGAAGGAGTGAGCTGCAATAGAAGAAACCATGAGATGCCCTATAGCTTACACCTGCAAATAAAGGCTCCATTAAAGCTCCAAATGAAAGGTCTGAATGGCCTTTCCAATTACCAACTTGGATGGGAATCTTTCACCCTCGAAATTGGCTAAGGCAAGAAACTAGTCATCCACTAGCTCCCCCTCTTCACAAATGCAATTGCAAATTCTACAAATGATCAAAAGATGGTTTCATTCTTTGTTATTGACATTTATAAAGTTCTAATGTCCTCCATGGGTCGAAGCAACTTGCCGATCTCTTCCGCCATTGCGGACGAACTCGCTGAGTTCTTCCACTGTTGCAGACGAACTTGCTGAGTTCCTCTACCATTGCGGATGAACTCGCCGAGATTCGCCACCACAATTTTTGGTAGAAAAATCATAGACACTTTTCAAATTTTCAAATTTTTTTTTTTTTCTTAACTATTAGTGATGAGCAAGAAGCATAATTACCTTTGCAACTATGATAGGTAGCCCATAAAGGCCCAATGCTACAACCAGTAGCTCTGATACCATTTTGTAATGTACCCACCTGTGAACCTAATTTGTGAGGGGAACACAGTGCCAATCTCATGGGGCTTTCACATAACTCATCCCACTAATTAGAATCATATGAATAAATCATTGTGTGTAGATGTAAAACAAATCAATTTTTGCACAACGGAATTAAACTATCCACACACAATACTCATGCATGCAGCATATCAACCGTCATCAAATTAATATAGTGTAGAAGTAAATACATAGACAGATAAACACTTATCTCCATTTTGCAACTGTCCCAAACAACTAGCTATGTCGCTGCAAGGTTCCACCCAACCATAGGCCAGTTGTGTTCATCAATCTCTCAACACAACTACCACCCCTGAGCTAGGCATGATTCTTACAAGGAAAATGGGACATTCACTCTTTCATAGCCAATTAATCATTTCATCTAAGCCAAGCGCATCCACAGCTGGGTTTATCAAGCTACATTTGAACCCTGGAGGCTTACACTCAAGCTCAAGCCAAAACAATGGATTTACCAACAGGATGGCCATGGTTTTGGGATTTTCCCAAATTGTTTCCATCCAAAAATGAATTGTGGGATGGGGAAAAACATTCACAGGGAGGAAAACGTTTTCTCCCCAACTCTCTCAACATTTAACAGCAAAAATGGTCTCCATGGAACCCCAATTCCATTCCCCTTCTTCCCCACTGGTATACAATACAAAAACACCCTTCTCAGCTGGGAGAATGAAGGAAAACACCTCAAACATGGCTGGAAAACGCCCAGGTAGCTCTGAACTCGTGAGGGAGGAAGAGTGGTTGATGGATAATGGCTTGGGGGGGGGAATTCATGGCTCTTTTCTTTCCCAAGAAGCAAAACGCGATTTCCCATGAAGGGTGGCTTGCCCATACTCGAATTTGGACAGCCATACCTCTCATTCCCCAAGGCATTAACTACCTCAACCAACTCTTGGGAGAAATCAATGATTGGGTACAAAAGTCAACATGGGTAGTTGAGGGTTTGATGGGTTCTCTCATTGACACTTGGCTTGCCTTGATTGGATCAAGGGTTTGAATGTTTTCCCTCCCAATTCCTTGTAAAATCATGCCCCCATCTCTTTGTTGCATTGCATAGCTAGTTGTGGGTATTTGATTAAAATGCATATTTACATAATATCCGCAAATCCACTATGCATGGCTAGCACGTAAACCATAGGCATCAATAAATCGATGGTGGGGCCTTGGCCTTGAGCTCCTCACCATGATTTCATAATAATATTACATCATTTACAATTTTAAATTCCATGGGGTTAAGATGGGGACGTTACACTAAGGTTGAAGATCTGCCTTATGTTGATAAAAACAAGAAAATGAAAACCACTAAAGTGAAAAACAGTTCAACCTCATCAGGAAATGCTATTGAAACACGCAGAAAGAAATGTAACTACACCAGTGATAGTAGTGAAGGAGATTTCAAGCCTAGAAGGAAAAATCATAAGGAATATGAGCAGATTTCTGGGGAGTTCAAAAAGATTAGACCTCCAACATTCAATGGAGAAACTGAGAAGGGCGAGACAGTTGAAGCATGGCTGTCCGGTATGAAGAAATACTTCCAGATTCATAACTATTCAGAGTCTTTGAAGGAAAAAATGGCTATATATAACTTGACCAGAAAAGCGGATATTTGGTGGCAGGACATCAAAAGAGTAAAACACATGAAGGATAAAGATGTAAGTTGGAGTACCTTCAAACGATACTTGAAAAAGAAGTATTTGTCTGAACAGTACTATGAAGAAAAATCTAAAGAGTTCTACAATTTGAAGCTGGGAGGTATGAACTTGAAGGAAATGAACAGTAAGTTTCTGAACTTACTAAGATATTTACCATACCTCATAGAAGAGAAACCGAAAATTCAAAGGTACTTGAGTTGTTTGCCTTTCAATATTAAGGACATAATTGAATACAACAGTCCTAAAAACTTAGAAGAGGCCATGAGAAAGGCAGTTTTCTGTTAAGACACAAATCTGAAAAAGAGAAGGAATGTCAAACTGGAAAAATCATAAGCCCAACAACTTTGAGCAGAAAAAGAAAATTTTCAGATTCAGTGGAAACTCTGGGTTCCAAAGGAAGAATTTTCAGAATCAGAATTTCGAAGGGAATAATTCCAGAAACAATTCACAGCAGAATTCTACAGCACCCAGAAATGTACCTAATAGTACCAGAACCAGTGAGCCAAAGGCACCTATCAAATGTTTTGAATGTTAAGGACCCCATTATGCATCATAATGTCCCTTAAAGAAGCAGAAAGCAAACAACATCAACTCTATTTAGACTGAACCTACTGTTCGAGATGTGGCGAGGGAAATGCCCAGAATCAATGCAGCACTCGACAACAGGCAAGCAGATCATCAAATCTCTATGGTGGAGATTGAAGGTATGATACAAAATCATCCTGTTACTATTTTAATTGACCCAGGTGCTAGCTTAAGTTATATATCACTAGATATCGTGGAAAGTCTTAAATTGAAAACTGAAAAAGTTTAGTAAATCTTGGCTAGTTAGACTAGCAACTGGAACAAAGAGAAAAGTATTAGATTATATAGAAAATTGTGTTTTATTCATGAATCATTTACAAACAAAAATCAAGTTGAATATCCTATCTTTAGGATCTTATGATATTATAGTTGGGATGGATTGGTTAGAAGCCCATCATGTCATTCTGGACTGTTACAGAAAACGTTTTACATGTTTGAATGAAGAAGGAAAAACTATAGAAATAAAAGGCATCCCAAGGAAAGTGACTGTTAGACAGATTTCAGCCATGCAAGTTAAGAGGGCAGTTAGGAAAGGATGCCAGTTGTTTGTAGTAAACATAGTGAATGATGAATTTTTGGGTAAAGAGGACAAATTGAAATTAGAGGACATACCTGTCCTAAAGGATTTTAAGGATGTATTTCCTGAGGAGATTCCAGGATTATCTCTCAAAAGAGATTTAGATTTTACCATCGAATTAATGCCAGGAGAAGTACTAAATTCGAAAGCTCCATACAGAATGAACATACTAGAATTAAACGAATTAAAATCACAGTTGAAGGAGCTGATTGATAAGAATTATATAAGACCCAGCGTGTCTCCATGGGGAGCACCTGTCGTCTTTGTTAAGAAGAAGGATGGGACCTTAAGACTGTGCATAGATTATCGCTAGCTTAATAAGATGACAATCAAGAATAGGTATCCGTTTCCCCGCATAGACGATCTATTCGATCAACTATGTGGAGCAACTATATTTTCAAAGATTGATCTAAGATCATGATATCATTAAGTACGAGTTAATGATGAAGATATTTTCAAGACAGCTTTCAGAACTCGGTATGGACATTACGAGTTCGTAGTCATGCCATTTGGCTTGACTAATGCCCCGATTGTATTTATGTGTCTGATGAATAATATTCTACATAAATACTTAGACAAGTTTGCTGTTGTGTTTATAGATGACATTTTAGTGTATTCAAAAAGTAAAGAAGAGCACGATGAACATTTACGGATTATCTTACAAGTTCTAAGAGATAATCAACTATACGCCAAGTTTAGTAAGTGTGACACAAAGATAGAATTCAGTACCTAGGACACATAATTTCGGCATAAGGAATCTCGGTTGATCCCGACAAGATAAGGGCCATCAATGACTGGCTGATTCCTAAAGATGTGACGGATGTAAGATCGTTTATGGGCATTATTGGGTATCACAGAAAGTTTATAGAAAATTTTTCAAAAATTGCCAACCCCATAACTTCCTTGCAGAAGAAAGGGAAGAAATTTGTGTGGGATCAGAGATGTTCTGACAGTTTTAAGAAATTAAAGAAATTATCGACGACAACACCTATCTTGAGGATAGCAGACCCCAACAAGAATTTTGTAGTTTGTACAGACGCATGCAATGACGGACTCGGTGGAGTCTTGACACAGGAAGGGCATGTGGTGGCATATGAATCTAGAAAGCTGAAAGTACATGAAAATAATTACTCTACCTATGATTTAGAGTTATTGGCAGTTATTCATGCCTTAAAAATGTGGCGTCATCACCTTATTGGCAGAAAATTTACATTATTGACAGATAACATGGGTCTGAAATATTTATTAGATCAGACAAACCTGAATGCTAGACAAGCTAGATGGTTGATGCTCTTAAGTGAGTATGATTTTGAAATTCAACATATTAAAGGAAAGGAGAACAAGGTTGCAGATGCTTTGAGTCATAAGGAAAAGCTAAATTTTATTTCAGCAATCAGTACTTATTCAACTGATTTGGAAAATCAGATTCTTGAAAAGAGTGAAACAGATGAAGAATATAGAAAAATGAAGGAAAAGACAACAAACAACAATTCTGAAAATTTTATGGCAGATTTCAGCATGAAGGAAAATGGTTTATTACTGTATAAAAACAGATTGTATGTACTAGACATATCAGAAATAAAATTTCTGATATTAAATGAGATGCACAAGATTCATTATTCTGATCATCCAGGTTATCAAAAGACCATTACTATGCTAAGAAAAGATTACTATTGGCCCAGAATGAAGGATGAAGTAGCAGAGCACATAGATAAATGTTTGGACTATCAAAAGGTGAAGGTTGAACACCAACATCCTGCTGGATTGTTGAAACCGTTACCGATACCAAGTTGGAAATGGGAAGTAATTAGCATAGATTTTATTACTGGATTACCTAAAAATCAGAAACAACATGATTCTATCATGGTGGTAGTGGACAAACTCAGCAAAGCAGCACATTTTATACCAGTGAAGACCACACATAAAGCACCAGACATTGCAGAAATATTTATGAAACAGATTTTTTGACTACATGGGATACCGAAAGTAATAATTTCAGATCGTGACTCTAAATTTCCTGGAAACTTTTGGAGGTCACTGTTTAAAGGGTTGAATACAACTTTAAATTTCAGTACAACATTTCATCCACAAACGGATGGACGGACAGAAAGGGTAAATCAAGTTTTAGAAGATTTATTAAGAATATATGTTAAGGATCAACCTAGTAAGTGGGAAGTGGGAAGACTACTTGCACTTAGCAGAATTTGATTATAATAATCATTATCATGCATCGGCCAAACTTAGTCCTTTTGAAATTCTTTATGGTAGAAAATGTGATACACCTGTTTCGTAGAATGATCCAGTAAATAGAGTTGTTTTAGGACCTGAATTATTGCAGGAGTTAGAACTAATTGTGAAATAGGTGCAACGACATTTAAAAGCTGCCCAAGATAGGCAAAAGAGTCAAGCAGATTCAAAAAGAACTCATAAAGAGTTCCAGGTTGGTGAACATGTATTCCTCAAGGTAAGACCAAAAAAGAGTTCACTGAAAGTGGCGAGCTGTGCCAAGTTGGCACCCAGGTATTGTGGTCCTTTTGGAATATTGTCTAAGGTTGGAGCAGTGGCATACCAACTGGCTTTGCCACCTAACTTAAAAATACATAATGTTTTTCATATATCATTTTTAAAGAAATATGTGCACGATACTACTCATGTTGTAAATTGGAATGATATACAGGTGGGACAAGACTGAAATTTTTCGGTGGAACCGGACTGTATCCTCGGAAGGAGGGAAACTATTCTCCAGAATCGCACCATTGGGCAAGTGAAGGTGCAGTGGAAGCACCTTAGCCCAGAAGAGGAAACCTAGGAGTTGGAGAGTAGTATGCAGGCAGTATACCCAACTCTGTTTCAGTAACACTCAAGTAGTGATTAGCCAACATCGAGGATGATGTTGAGACTTAAGGGGGGGTGTATGTCACCTACCCAAATTTATAGAAATTATTATTTTATTTGCAAAATACTTTATGTTAAATTTAATTACAAAGTTTTGTAATTATGATCAATTCTGATCAAGGATGAATGTAATTACTGATTATTATTATTTAAATAAATTAATTAGGAGACAAACACCCAAGGGGACTGTTAAATGAGTGTTCACTAACCCACTAGGAGGAATGGAAGCTGTTGGAAGGTATGGGACAGATGGCAGCAATTTCACGTCACCACTAGCTGTTGGTTATGGGACAACTACCCCTAAAAATGTGGCATTATCCCCCAGGTGGAGGGAGTGAGCAGGAAGCTCATTAAATGACCCAATAACAACTGAAAAGGCCTAGGAAGCCTGCATAAGGCAAATTCGAATTGAGCAGGCATCTCTTACCCAATATTTTCTACAGAAATATTTTCCTCATGTCCATCAGGTGATCACTGAGAGATTTGAATTAGGGAGGCTGGTGGTGAGTGCAAATCATAAGTCTACAAATTATTGCTAAGGAGAACCAGAGGTCCTGGAGCAAGTCCCTTGGACTGCTAACTCTTGGAGGTTCAACAAGTTACTTGCTACTACAAGAAGAGATCCTAAATTCTTAAGTTTCTTCCTCTTGGTGGTTCAGTGAACAGGCTCAGGGGTCCTAAGCCAAGTACTCGAATGTCTTCAGGAATTGGTTGGGTGGAACAGTCTTCTTGGGCTGTTTTTTGCCCTACAGATTTATCCAGGTTTTACAAATTTTCTACTTTATCTTAGCTAGTAGTTCTGTTCATTAAGTTAGTGATCTTTGTTTTCTGTTTGGAAGAAGAGTCTATTTCCAAATTTATTTAAAGTCTGAATGTTAAAGTTTAATGATGATTTTGAATTGATAAACCAGTATCTATATTTTTCCACATGTTGTTTTATGCATCGTACTCTAGTATAGATACGCAAATTAAGAATAGATGATAAGATAGGCAATGTGCCATTAAATTCGATAGATAAAGATAGTAATTAGATGTTTATCAGTTTTTGTCCTATAGTTAATAATAGTAGAAAGTTATGTACAATATCTAAATATTATAGAATAATTCATTGTTTTCAGTTTAAACAAATAATGTTTATTTTCTGTACAAATATATTGTAAACTCTTATCTCTACCATGTACATAAGAAAACAAATGGAATTCAAGTTTCCATACATCATATCATGTCTACATCATAATAGTCTTACTACAAATAAATAATGTGTTGACTAGGAACGTAATTTATAAATTACAGTCACTACATTTTTCGCACACACATTGTAGTCTTCATCATAAATTTACTGATAGAATAAATTTCTATATTCGTACAAGTATTATTAGAACTGAAATCAAGGAAAAATGTAAGACCTATATTATATACACTTATCATTTTACTTTACAATTTGCTTGTATTATTAAATCTGAGCGTTGTAATATCTATTATATTACAAACTACACATAGCACTAAACATAGTATCATATCAATTGTAAAAACCTTAGATTGATTTTGTTATAAGGTTTTCATTCATCCACGACATCATAAAAACATATATTATATCCACATTACATTACAGTACGAACCCTAAATACATTTAAGGGCTATTATGAAATCAAATATATTTAATATCTCTCATTTTTTTCAAAGACGAAACTAGAACCTGGGTGTGGCCCTGTTCTTTTCATTTTTCAAAAAATTTAGTTAATTTCAAAGACAGAACTCGAATTAGGGTATGGCCCTATTCGTGTCCATTACAAACGAAATGATTACCATTTCAAAACATTTATATTACAGAGTTATCTTCCACAACGAGCATATAGACCCTAGTCTAGTTCAACAATCGTGATATCAACACACAGAAACCAACTCATAACACAGACAAATTTCAGAGAACGAAACAATAATTTTATTATCTTTGCCGACAAGAAAACATTGTAATCACAGATGAATGAGCCTTGGCTCTATTTATTTCCCTTCTTTTCTCATAATATAAATCCCAAGAAGTGCTCCAAGTTTAAAACAATGTTTTCCATAAACAAAATATTACCTACGTTTCCAACAAATTCGCACAAGGTTATTTCCCAAAAACTTTAAAACAGTGAAAAACAAGTCTAACAAAACCTCAGTGTTGATGAAGTATCATAACTCTCAGTTCGACAAGTTAAAAGACCAAATATCATACATTTAAACGAAGGTCACAACCTTGTACAAGCATCACTCGAATAACAAGAGAGCTTTCAGGTATTCCAACTGACAGACGATGCCAAGGCATGGTGAAATACTGAAAACTCATCCTCCTGAAGACACATCAACCACAGACGAAGGGCACCTACGAGGGTTTTAGACCCGGATCTTACCAGGAATGGAAGTGCACCTTTCCAAACCCTTGCTCAACATGATCTTCACAACCTGCAACTGACACAATACAATGTTGAAGTTAAATAACAATTATTTTTTCAAATTGTTTAGATCGAAGATTCAACAGAAGAAAAAACTATGTTTTTCAAAAGCATTTACCTTCTCGACGAGCGGCCAAGTTCATGGGATCCAACAGAACAACGACGAGAGCTCTGCTGTAGATAAGACCAGAGCACTATTATCATTTGCAAGATGGCATGTTTTCTCCCAATCTCTAAAAATATTAACTATAAACTATCAACTCAATGACAAGTCGAACCAGAGACCTAGTCTTTCATTACAACACCATTACAATGGATTAAAACCTGCAACTCCAACCCTGAACTACAGGTCTCAAGGTCGAACCTCTTACAAACCTTCTACCTAAAATTTTGGCAGCCTATCGGCCACACAGACCAAAATAATAGCACAATAAATGACTTTCCAATCTCTTAAACCAAATCATTGACAAAAGTTAGGGTTGTAATCTAATGGTCCAAAATCGTCACGATCAACGTTCATAAGTGTGCCAGGGAGTTTGCATTGGGATGAACAATCCTTGCATTTAATGCTCTACCACTTCACATACATAGCATTGCTACGATGGATCACGTTGGATCGTTTTACATCCAGCTCGGAGGAGTATTAACTTACAAACATTACACAGTTGTCTTGGATTTCACCATTACAACAATATTACAATACGTGGAGTGGCAATAATCTTTGATACCGAGAGTTTTCTTGTGAAGACTTTAATGCAGGATCATAACTCGATCTCCATGACAGCTCATGGCATATGCCATTAATAAACCATCAACATGCTACCCTGTCATTTTAAATGCATGTCAGTACCATCGAGATTTATGACATAGATCCAATTGATATTCATAATTTCAAAAACCCTTAATGTTATTATTATATAGTAAATAGTAGTTCTATGTTCACAATCGTGATTAGGGTTTTAAGGCTCAAACTAGCCATATAATAAGTTCAAGTTTCATATCATTTCAATATTGCAAACTTTCGTATATATAAATATATTATGAATAGTTTGCAAATTATAAAACTATATATATATATAGATTAGTAATCTATAAAAAAATTAAATGGTTAGTGTAATAACCATAGTTTCTATTTATTTTATTTATAAAATAATGTAGAAGTTTTGCACTTGTGGAATTCCAACCAGACCATCGATTAGTAACTAGCATAAAAACATACTATGGTCATAAACTCCATACCCTAACTCGCAATACAATGCTTCTCATGGTTAACATTACAATCACGACACTAATACGTTACAAGTATTAGTTATCTTAAGACGACGACCACAGCTAAGCTAAATTTACATCTTTGGCTTATGACAACAACGCATACAACATGAACACCTTCTTGACGTCATTATCATAAACAAATAAGACAGTATCGAGAAACTGGGAAGTAGCATTAAACCATCATACCTGTAGATACTTGTTTTCATAAAAGAATTCACAATTTTTCTATTTGACGATTGAATTGAATTACACACGTACTTTTAACCACACAGTTATTGAATCTTTTATGTGTCATTTGCACATAGAATATTCAAGTGCGTTAGCATTGTAGCTAAGTGAACTCCAGGGTACCTTGTAGGACACCCTTATGCATCAAAAGCCAACTGTCAGTATCTTTGCAAAAGAAAAATGTCGCATCATATTTCCGATCTCTTAGTACTTTTGTTATCATAATCACGTTTACTAATTTTTTGTTTAAAACTATCATTATCACATTGCTGCTAAATAGAAATTAAAGTATGTTTAGTACTAAAAACTTTACAATTAATGCTGTCATAATCACAATTATTATTTCCGCAATTATAATTATCATAATTAATGCTGTTAACAAATTTTTTTATTTTTTACGAAAATTCAGGATGTTACAACCGTCCCGAAGACTGTTTCCTAATACAGAAATATGTAAGAACACCTAAGAGCCTATTTTGCAATTTCTATAAATTAGTTGGACATGACTAATCCAACTTTCGTGCATATGAACTCATGAATGAAAGAAAGCGCGATATGGAAGCAATGGGAGGTGCTGGAATGTACCGCATCCAAGAGAAATTAGCCAAATCAAGAGAACACCCACTATGATCAGGGTGCATATAGAGGCCATGGTGGTGGATACTGTGAAAGAGGAAGAAATACCGGCCCAGCGCAAGGAAGAGGCCGTGGTTAGGTAATCTGTTATAACTATGGCCAGCCAGGTCATGTATCTCGAGATTGTACCGACCCATGCACTACATGTAATTATTGCAAGTCATTCGAACATGTTATTGAAGATTGTCCTGTGATTGAAGTAGAAATGCAAAAATGCAGAAGGACAGAACCACCGAATCCCAACATACAGTTGATCGCAGCAGAGAAAACATGGTAAACATGGTAACGCGTAGTGGTGCTGATACAGGAAGGGATGGAGGTGCAGAAGCTTTGACTTCTGGGATGCGCGATCCTAGGGAGAATCCTGGTGAGCCAGTATGGATTAGAAAAGTTCCTAGGAAAGCACTAGCTCTGGACTTATAGAAAAACAAGGGAGAATTCGAGGAGGCGCGGGACATCTTCCAAACACCGCCACTTGGATCCCCGAGAACCTAGTTGCGTAGCGAAATACCGCACAGACAGGATATGCCAGTGGCATATGATCAAATGAGCACTGCGACAGACACAGGTACCTCTATGCGCAGTTCCTAGGAGCTGCATGAAGTTATTAAAGAGCACAGATGCTTTCATGGAATTTGAAAAGCTACTAAGACAATATGACCCAAACGGTGAGAAGGAGGCTTCCCATGGCGTAGTCCATAATATCAAGAGTCCTAAAAGAACAGGAAGGGAAATGAGTTTAACTGCTCAGATTGGGGACTACAAGATGGATGAGATCATTCTTGATCTTGGATCCGAAGTAAATGTCTTGACCAAGTAGACATGGCATCAGATGGGAAAACCAAAGCTACAATGGTCACCTCTACAGTTAAGAATGGCTAATCAAGGGATAGTTATACCTTGGGAAGGTTACCCAACACCATTGTTGACATTGACGGCATGCGCATCTATGCAGACTTTGAAGTGATTGAAATCGTGGATGACAACCACCCTTATCTGGCACTGCTAGGTATCGATTGGGAAATCACTAACTCCACCATTATCGATTTAAAGACCATGAAAATGATATTTGAAGGCAATGATATCAGGGTCATCGTGCCATTGGACCCTTCGCAAGGAGAAAGATATGTTGATCCCATTCACGAGGAATATAGATCCCAAGACCTGGACCGTATTTACAAGATGACAATTGATGCTGCTGACTATATTAATCCAACTGCAGATGGCACACTTAGTTGGCACTGTGACAGCTCTTGCGTTTCAGATTCTGATGCAGGACTAGAAAACTGACAAAGTAGATTACATGGAGTATCTGCCAAGAAATGCGCGTGGATCACGAAGTCACTCCGCTAGATTGGAAAATAGGTAACTCCAATCCCTACCTATGATGTCTTATCTAATGCTTATTGTTTCATCAAAGAATATACTACAGCAGTTACGGATGAATACCACGTCTCAGGATTAGACATGGCACTACGCGAGACACTTGCCAGATGGTGGGCTACGCATAGGAAGACACTGACCACATGGGATCAGTGCAGAATCAAGATGCAAATCAGGTTTGCTGAGAAGATTATACTATCTTTCGAGAAATATAATGACCAGACGGATCCACGGGATCACATTGAAGCATGTGTACAAGCTTGGGTAGAACGGCCACCGAAAGAATGGGTACATCTGTTCGTGCATATGTTAGAAGAACCAATTCCAAAGAAGTGGTACCTAGACTTGGAATTGCGCAGAGGCACAATGGATTTGTCTACTCTAACCGCGAGTTTCCAAACAGATTTCAGCTTCAAAGATGAACCCCCCAGCATCAATGATGCGCTGCAGGTTATTAAGAAAAAAATATTCAGTCCAGATTGTACACAAGGAACCATGACACTGGAAGAATTCTTTGGAGCAGAAATTATACCTGCGTGCCTATAGCCTGAATGGGAGGATCAGTTCGAGCACGCTCTTGATTGTTATCACATCGCTGAGGAAGGCGAGGTTCAAGCAGATGGTGATGAGGAGGACCCGCGCAATATACAGATACTTAAATCAGAAGGATCGCGCGAGGTAGAAGGACCTCCACTGGAAATTCCAGATATCAGTGGACCTGTGAAAACAAGGAAAGTGAACATTGGCACCAACGCAGAGCCAAGGTTCGCAGCTATTGGAGATTATTGGGATGAAGACACAGTTGAAGAGGTCACGAGTATATTACAGGAATATCAAGAATTATTCCCGACCAAGTTAACAGAGATGAAAGGTATCTTGGGAGACTTAGGAGTGATGAAAATTCCTCTTAATCCTAGCACAAAGCCTGTTAAGTAAAGACCATATTGAATGAATCTGTGCTATAAAGAACGAGTTAAGGAAGAACTCGACAAGATGCTTGATGCAGGGATCATTGAGCCAGTTGAAGAATCTGAGTGGATAAGCCCGATGGTTATCCAGGATAAGAAAACAAAGGGTGAGTGCTGGCTTGGCTGATGTTGACCTAGAGGTTTTCAATAAGACCCAAGTTCTTCACGATTTCCCTTTGATCAACAAAACCCCTTCGCACCGGCCCTTTCAGCAACAACCTGTGAGCAGGTTGAGGTCTCACCCGAGGTGTATCTATGGGGTACTATGAAATCAGGTTTCCACAGTATGTGATGAGTTGTTTGGACAGATGTACTTCGCAACACAACAGGTGGGTATGCACTACAAGGTGAGACTGCACGGCGATGGACAACGCCGCAGTCTGCACCACTAATTCCTTCTACCGCAGGACTTCTACTGAGACTGCAAATAATCCAGTTCAACTTTATACTTGGAGTACACGAAAATGTTTAAGGTACTGAACTGAGTATCACTCATCCACTCATTCATGCACTGAAATGACTATTACTCTAACATTCGTTTATACAGTAAGAATGTTTACTATTTAAGCGTCTACCGCAGATGCAAATCACTTATTATTCATTCGTCTGCTGCGCATAGAAAAGTACTTAAGCAATCTCTTAACACTTGAACAAATAACTGATTCATTGCTTTCAGAAGCAAAGCTAAGTATTAAACATTCATCTATTCATGTAGACTTAACATATCATCTCCATACTCTCTTAATGTCAAATGCATACAAAAGTCTTCACATAACATAATGCAAGGAAATATTCAGACATTCATCTACATAAAACAGGTAAATGCAATCATACACAACAATGTTCCACTCAATCACACAACACAATATTTAACGTGGTTCACTCCCCCGGGTGGGAAGCTACGTCCACAAGAATAGCTGTTATATATATATATATATCTTTAATGGGAAGGGGACAACCGCTCTTGGTCTGCGCACTTAGCTACAGACTCTCTCTTCTCTCGACTAGGTCTCTGCGCACACAGCTGCAGAGCCTTTACAATGGCTTCTCACTCAGAAACACTCTTACAATACATCAACAACAAAAAGCAATGAGAGAACCCCCAAAAGTAACCAACAACCCCTTCCCTTACAAAAATGTCTTCTTTTATAGACCATGCCTGAAGGTCATTTCTTTATAATGCTGAAGACCGAAACCCTTAGGGTTTCCAAAAATGCTACGGTTTCTTTAAACCATCCTGATGGCCTTTGGTAGCGAGTGTGCTGTCGTGGTAGTCCTCCATGCCTTATTTTTGTCGCTTTCAACCTTCCTGTTGTGCACATACCAATAGGTCATCTTCGTCGAGCCGCCCTTCCACTAACGGACTCATACAACTAGCTCAACTCCCAGTCGCCTCCTCTGCAAACCATTCATCCTCTTAACGGCCTCGTACAATTGCCTCATCCTCCAGTCACTTTCTCAATGCCATTCTCCACTTAACAGTCTCGTACCACTAAGCACGCCCAGCTATCGCTTTCCTTGATTCATTCTCCACTTAACGAACTTGTACAACTGGCTGCCTTCCTGATATGCTCATGCCCGCAGCTCAGCATCCTAGAGCATACTTGCAAAAATTAGACCACTGCTGGTCTATCCAGTACCCGTACCTATCCTTTGTCCATCAATACGCTTTGATGGCTCCACGTGGCCTGATCACTTCACAACACTACTTCCTCGCAATGCTGACCTTCGTAGTACTTCCAAAATTTGGTTTCTATGCACAACTTCACAGCATCCCCCATACTTGTGCAAAATTATATCTTTTGTTCAACTGCGCTCAACTCCGCAACTCAACCTCCTTGTGCTATCCAAAATTGCCCCAACTTGGGCCAAGCCGAACATGCCCCTAACAATTACATGTGGCTCGTCCCCGAGCCACCTTCTACTTCGGCCTTCTAGATCTGCTCCATGACTTGTGGAGCTAGCTTGGCTGCTAACTCATTGTAAGTGGTGATCAATTGTTCCACTGCTTCCTTGGTGTCTTGCTCGACTTGCTTTACTGTATCCAGCAGTGCCGGAGTTATCTCTTCTCTAATTTTTTCTTGTACCTACTCCTATTTGTCGCATAGATCTTTCAGCTTGTCTTCGATCTACTGTGATATTGCTGTAGCATCCTCCAGGAGTTGTTGCGCCTGATTATCCATCTCAGTCTCTTTTTCTCGTAGCACTTGGACCTCCATCTTCAAGCCTGAGATCTCCTTATACCTCGGCGGTCTATCTCTGGGTGGAAGAGCCTTGACCTTGGCCTCCAATTGTTCCAGCGCAGTCTGCTTTTCTTTTACCGCGGTCTTTACCTGCAGTAGCCCTTGATCCTCTTCAAGGGTAGTGAATGCCTTTGAAACCTTCTCCAACAAATCTTGGCACTTAGCCATCTCATTGGTTATGTTCTGTACCACAACGCTAACTGCTTGCTCTCTTAACTACTGTTCAGTTAATGGTGTCTGCGTGTTGAGCTTTTCCTTCAAGGCGGCAAGATCGACCTCATGAAGAATCTCTTTATCTTGTAATTCCATCTTCAATGATTTCACCCTTTCTCCGATCCTCAGAACGGTGTCCACAGGATCATTTTGGAGTTCTAAATCTTCAATATCTTTTGCGACATCAGTAATGGTGTTCTCTAATCATAGCCGACGGTTCTGTTCATCATAAAATTGTATCTATGTGCGCGAACTAGAGTCCTCAAGCTGCCTGTTTGCTGCTTGCAGCTCTTCCTGCAACTTCATTAAATCTACTATTCTTTCATGCATCTCATCGATGATCTGCATGTGCAGAAAGTGTAATCCAGGCAAAGGAATCTTGGCTAGGTCAAGCTCTACCCGCTCGACACCCTTTGTGTCCAGAACCATCTGTTCTGACATTGGTAATGATATGACCAATGGCTCCAGATGAAAAACTCTGGTCTTTGAAGGAAATGTTATGGCTAGCTGTGGCAGTGCCTGCTGTGAGGTTCCTACCGACCTCCCTTTATCTCCTGCGTCATGCGGCAAGGGTAGGTTCTTTTGGACATTGTCCATATTTTTCATAAGCCCTTGCAGTGCGAGCCTTGTCCTTTGTAGGTCATCCTATATGACCTTGTCCTTCTTGTCTTTTTCTGTCATTAGCTCCCCCATCTGCTCTGAAACCTTTTCTGCAATCATGTTGAAGTCTTCTTTGTTCAGCACTATCTCAGATTGACTCTTTATTGCTTTCATATTCTTCCGCGCCTTTGGCTTCTGCGGGGTTTTAGGTTCTTTCCTCTTTCCTTTTTCTTCAACAATAGGGCATGACGGCGGGATTGGTCCATCTTCTTCTGAATCAGTCTCAACATCCATGACTTCGACACAGAAGTCAGCCGGCCAGTCCTTCATGAGGATGTCAATGTCTTCCTTGTACATATGGTAATTACCCGCATACCATTCTGGCTTCTTCATCTTTCCTTTGGGTGAGATAAAAATACATCTCATGTCCACCATAAAATCAATAATGCGAATGTACTTCGACGTTACCTACTTTGTAATGCACAATGTTCGGGTGATCACCTAGAATAGCTGGTTGTAATACTGATAGGAAACTTCAGCTGTCGCTTGCTGCCGCTCTGCGTTCAGATTTTCCCAAAGGTTGGCGTAGCGGAATCCTCTTGGATTGTTGGTTTCTGTAATTACACTGACATATTTTTTTGGTTCCTTCCATCCTACCAATGCAATGAGGATAATCAACCACGTGAAGTGGAATTGTCCTCCATTCTCCTGAGTATCATTGAGTTCATCCAGGAACTCATTTAGAAGGTACTGACACCAATTGAATTGGGTCCCTTTAGCCGCTGCGGCACCGAGTAGTATTACGCCTATAGGCACCTCCAGAGGCTTGGCTGTTCTTAGGATTTTTCCTGCGAGCAACTGTGTGACAAATCTTGTTGCTCTATCTGCAATTTCTTCTGTGGGAAACCCTCTTTTTCCCTTCACCAATGCATGGCTTTGCTTCATTTTCGCGACAGCTTCTTTTTCCTTACCCTTCCCTTGGAAGAACTGCTTGGGGTCCTTGCCGCCCTTGCTTAATCCTGTTATGCGGTGGATTAAGTCAATGTTCAAATCCACATTTCGATCCATCCATAGGTATCCATGGTGAATTGGCGTCATCAGAGTGCGAACCACTACATTAAGGTCGGGTGAACGATCAAAAGGCGGTAGTCGGAGCAGGTTTAGCAATCTGGACTCCACTACCGGCATCAACCAGCTTTCGGAGACCAAGTTATATATGCCCTTAGCATCTTTCTTCCAGCACATGTACTGGTCAGGCTGGAACTGTGTGTACTTGGGATCATGGGGTTCTTCCTTTTGTATGCCTAGGAGGTCATAGTCTTCCCATTTACAGTCCGGGATCTTTCCTAGCAAGTTCTGGGCAACCTCTATGTGCTTCGAAATGGGCGACAAGGGGATTTCATAACGGGCACTCTTGACCAGATTAAAAACAAGGGCATCTAGCGCCCGAGGTGATATGTACTCCGGTGTCAACTTCAAGGGTTCCTTCTGAAAGACCAATGATCTTGGCACCGTCTGGCCCATATTGACAGTCTTGCTTCATGGTCCAGCTATGGCTTTCCCTTTGTCCCGCATGGCTAGATTATGTGAAGGTGATCTTCTAGACACTTGACCGGGTTTCGAGTACAAACTTCCTGGAAGGGGTTTTCATTAACTCTGCAAACCCCCCATGCTGAAAGACTTGGATTGCTTCCTTAAGTGTAAGCTCTTCTTCTTTGTTTGGTGATTTGGACATTCACTAGCGAGAGTAGGCAATTGTTTCTAAGATATGACTAAGGATTGCTAACACAGGAGCGAACGCATGAAAATTCTAAGTGTCTGGTAATGCCCGCGAGTCCTTATGCGGTGTTATTTATAGGCGCAATTGAGTCCCCCCCGTGCCTTCCAACGGCTAGATGAGCATTTAATGAGGTTCCCATTGGCCAATTTGAGTGAATCCTTCAGTCCCTTCCATCGTCAGTGTGTTCAGAACGGTTATCTTTTCGTTAAATGCTCAAGCGAGTGCTTGCAACGGTCACCTAATAGCTATTTTTCTTCAAAAGTAGGGTAACGACTATTTTTCTGAGTACTACGTTGGGCTGCACGACAGTGCATTTTTTATCCTGCGCAGTTACATTGTAGTGTCGGTGTTTGAACTGTGCAACTCCCTTTTTCTTTCCTTTCTTTTTTTTTTCCTTCCGCGTAGCTTCAGCAGCACTGCACGATACACACATTGTTCTACTTATCGTACATGTACAGACTCCTTTACATTTCCAGTGTCCAATTTCAACTGTACTTGACACTTAGAAATTTCTCCCTTTGTTTATCATTCAGGATTCTGCGAAGCAGGGCTGTCATGGTACAGCTTTAGCCTGCTTCCATTTATCAAAGTTGGTAGGGTATCACCAGCTAAATTGGCTAGTTGGACTGCACCAGTGTTAGTAACATGTATCACAGTATATTGACCAAGCCAATGCATTTGAAATTTACTAGGAAATTTCATGAATTTGCTATCATACAGGAGGACTAGGTCACCTACCTGAAAGCACTTGTTCTTTATATGGCCATCATGCCATGATTTCTCGCAGTCTTTCTGGACTTGCTGGTGGAAGTCGGTGATGACGTGATCTTCCTCCAACCCAACTAGGTGTAGCAACCTTTCTTCTAGCACTGCGAGGTCTGCCATCCCTGTGAATGCAGCGATTCTTAAGCTGGGGACAATGTACTCCATTGGCATTATAGCTTCATATCCGTATGCCAACTGGAAGGGTGTGTGCCCCATCAATTTCTTGCAAGTGGTCCTGTATGCCCATAACACAAATGAGATGCGCAGGTCTCAATCATCTCTATGCACATTGCAAACTTTAGTCAACGCATTCTCCAATATTTTATTGAAAGCCTCAACAGTGCCATTCGCCTGCGGGTGATATGCTGTACTGCGCTGATGATGGATATGGAATTCCTCTATGAGAGCTTAAATAGTCTTGTTTAAAAAGTGAGTGCCTTGATCACTCATCAAAATCTTTGGGCACCCGAATCTTGATAATATTTCTTCAAAAATGAATTGCGCGGCAGTGCCTGCGCTACAGTCCTTCACTGGTTTTGCTTCTGCCCATCTGGTGAGGTAGTCAGTAGCAGTAATGATGTACCTCGCACCAGTTCTTTTCCCTGGTGGGTTTATAGGTCCCACAAAATCAATGGCCCATTTTTCAAATTCCTGCAAGGTCAACTATGGATTCAATGGCATCTCATCCCTGCAGGAAGGTTTTCCTGTCCTCTGACAGACATCGCAGTTTCGGTAGTGTTCTTTAGAATCTTTATGGATTGTAGGCCACCATAGCCCTGCACGTAGTATCTTCTGTGCGGTAGCCTTTCCTGCATAATGTCTTCCTGTGATCCCTGAGTGCGCATCTGCTAAGATGAATGGTCTCTCATGGTCTAGTACACATCTGCGCAAGACTTCATCCGGTCTGAGTTTGTATAACTGACCTACAGTAATAGTGAAGTCTGCGGCGCGCACTACCAGCTGCTTCTTCTATTGGACGGAGAACCCCTGCGGTGCCAATCCTGTTGTTAAGAAATCGATGATGTCCTTGTAATAATCATCGACAATCGGTATAGCAAATAACTGCACATCAGGCAGACTGTCTTCAATGTTCGTCGGCTCTTCTCCTGACTCAATCCTAGAGAGATGGTCAGGTCCCAAGTTCAGCCTGACAGGCTTAACAACAATTTCAAAATCATACTCCTGGAATAGAAACAGCCATCTGCATATGCGCCCCCCTAACACTGGCTTATTGACCAATTATTTCAACGCAGAATGGTCAGTGAACATAAGGAAGTGCGCACCAAGCAAGTAGTGTCTGAATTTTTGGAGCGCGTATACTATCGCAAGGCCTTTCCTCTCAGTACTAGTGTAATTTTTCTCTGCTGTCGAGAGCTTTCTGCTTGAAAATGAAATGGGATGGTCAATACCTCCTTCTCCTGGCTGAGCTAATACAATTCCAAGGGCAATGCATGACGCATCAACATGAACATGGAATGGCTTTGCCCAGTTCGGGAAGACTAGGATCGACGCAGTAACCATCTTTTCTTTAAGTGTGTTAAAAACCCGTTCACATTCCGCATTCCAAATGAATGGTGCGTTTTTCTTTAGAAGCTTTTCCATTGTTGCAGTTATCTGCGCGTAACCCTTTATGAACTTCCTGTAATATCCAGTATGGCCTAAGGTAGAGTGCAACATATTAACGAAAATTGGTGTAGGCAAATTTACAATAATGGTAATCTTTGCAGGGTCCACCATCAATCCCTGCTTACAGACAATGTATCCTAGTAAAATTCTGTATGGAACATAGAAGATGCACTTCTTTAGATTCAATGAGATTTGATGCTCTCTACACTTCTCAAGCATCATTCTGAGATTCACGCAATGGTTCTTCAATAGACCAAACACAGTCCAATCATAAAGATAGGCTTCCAGAAACTTATGCATGAAATCTTTAAATGTTGCGACGACGACTCATGAAAATATGGCAGGTGCGTTCTTCAGCCCAAAAGGCATTACTGTGTACCAGAACAACCCCCATTCTGTAGCAAATGTTGTCTTATGCCTATCCGCGAGATCAATTATGATCTGATGGTATCCGGAGAATCCATCAGTAAAGGAATAGGCCTCATTCCCTCCAACATTGTCAAGCACTTCATCTGTAAAAGGAGTGGGGAAAGGGTCGTGCATAGAAGCATCATTCAGTTTTCTAAGATCCACACAAATCCTGATCTCACCCTTCATTTTCTTATCCTGAACGACCATGGGGCTAATCCATTTGGATTCCTCGATAGGTTCAATGATTCCTACTTCTAGCATCTTATCCAGCTCTGCGCAGACTCTTTCTTTATACCATGGGTTCAATCTGTATGGCCTCTGCTTCATAGGCTTGGCGCCTGGCTTCAAAGGGATCTTCATGACTCCTAGGTCTCCCAGAATTCCTTTCATTTCTGTAAATTTTGTCGGAAATAGATCCTAATACTCATATAAGGTGTCTGCGATCTTCGCAACAGTTTGATCATCCCAATAGTTTCCAATTGATGCAAACTTCGGCTCTTTACTTGTGCCAATATTCACCTTCCGTGTCTTTACCGGTCCGCTCATATCTGGGATTTCCAGTGGAGGTCCTTCTACATCGTGCGCACCCTTCGACTCTGGTATGTTTATATTGTGTGGATCATCGTCATGGTCTTCCTTGCTATTCTCATCTTCTTCAGCTAGGTTATAACACTCTATGCCATGTTATTCATGTTCCTTCCATTCCGAGTGAAGGTTTGCAGGAACGGTATCTGCCTCGAAGAATTCTTCCCATTTCGTATCTTCACGAAGATAGTCTCCCCTGAATATGCATTCCTTAATTATCTGCAACGCCTCATGGATCAGCGGATTCTTATCCTCAAAGCTGAAGTCCTCTGGAAGTTCGCAGTCAACATCTCCCAATCAGTGGTTTCCCTGCGCAACTCCGGGTCTAGGTACCATTTCTTCGGAATGTCATCCTCGAGGGTATGCACAAATAGGTGCACCCATTCTTCGTGTGGCCTTTCCAGCCATGCCTACGAACAGACTTCAATGTGCTGACTAGGATCTGTCTGTCTATTAAACTTATCAAAGGGTAAAGTAACCTTTTCGGCAAACCCAATCTGCATCTTAATCCTGCATTGATCCCAAGTGGTCAATGTCTGCTTGTGCGCATCCCACCATCTAGCTAGTGTGTCGTGCAATGCCATATCCAATGTGGGTAACCTATGCTCATTTGGAACTGCTGCAGTATATTCCTGGATGAAAGTGTAAACATTAGCGGAACCATCATATGTGGGAATGGGACTTACCTCCTTTCCAATCCAGCGCAATGATTTCGTAACCTGTGCACACCTTCTTGCAGATACTTCATGCATGCGGCTTTGACAATTTTTCAGTCCTACCTCCAAGTCAGAGACGCAGGAGCTGTCACATCTCCAGTTGAGTGTACCATCCACGGTAGGATTAATGTAATCTTCTTGGTTCGTGGTGAGCTGATATAGTCTGTCCAAGTCTTGAGCCTTGGATTCCTCTTGAATCGACTCGTTGTATCTGTCACCATCTGTAGGATCCAATGGTGCAATGACCCTAAGATGCTTTCCCTCAAATATCATCTTCTTTGTCTTTAGGTTTATGATAGCCAAGTTATCAATAGCCCAGTCAATTCCTAGAAATGTAGGAAAAGGCTGACTATCATCCACAATCTCAATAGCTTCAAATTCTGTATGAATTTGGACTCCATCAATGTCAACCACCACATTAGCTAACCGACCAAAAGGTATGACTTTCTCTTGGTTATCCATTCTCAACTGGATAGGTGACCATGAAAACTTTGGTCGACCCATCTGCTGCCATGTCTGCTTAGTTAAAACATTCACTTCGGATCCCAGATCAAGGATGACTTCATCCATTTCAAAATCTCCTATCTGCGTGGTAAGCCTCATTTCTCAGCATGTTCTTTTATGCTTCCTTATGTGATGTACTGCGCTATCAGAATTTTATGTTCCCGTATGTGGTTCATATTTGTTTATGAGGTTTTGTAGCTCTACTATGGCATTTTCACTTTTTAGTAACTTCATGCAGCTTCGCAGGAACTGTGCAATGGAAGTGCTGACATCCGTTGCGGTGCTTGTTTTATCATAAGCAGCTGGCATGTCTTTGACATGCGGTGTTTCACTACGCAATGGGATCCTTTGTGATTCTATTGCTGGTTCTCTAAAGGTATCCCACGTGTTGATAAAGACCTCTTTGTTCTTTTCTAGGTCGAGAGCAGGTATTTTTCCCAGACATTTTCTTATCCATACTATCTCAAAAGGGGTCTGCTTTGTGTGAGCATCCCCTGATGTGGAAGCTTCTTCTCCCCTATAGCAGCCTATCTCAGCACCACTGCGTGTGACCACATTGATTCTTGGGTCCACTGGTATGTTCTCTACTGCTATCCAATGGATGTTTGGATTTGGTGTCTCCATCCATCTTTTTTTCTGCATTTCCACCTCTAGCATTGTCCAGTCTTCAAAAACATGCTCGAATGATTTACAATAGTTGCATATAGTGAATGGGTTAACACAATCTCTAGATACATGACCTGGATGGCCACAATTGTAACCAATGACCTGGCCGCAGCCTCTTCCCTGCGCTGAGCCAACATTTCTTCCTTTGTCGCGGTATCCACCACCACGACCTCTGTATCCTCCGTGGTCATATTACGCGTTTTCTTGTTTTGGCTGGTTTTATTCTTGTACGTGGTACAAGGCAACGCCTCTCATTGAGTCCATATCTCGTTTTCTCTCATTCATTAGCTCGTATGCGCGGCAGTTGGATTCATCATGTCCAATTGATTTACAGAAATTGTAGTATAAATTTTTAGGTGTTTTCACATATTTATGTATGAGATAGCAGTCTTTAGGTCTGTGTCCCGTGGTTCTACAAATTTCACACCATGGGGCCTGATTCTGATTTATCAGGTTGGGCACACCGATGTTAAGATAATCGCAGTATACTGGACAACACTCCCAGTCATGGCCTTCTCCTTTACAACTTATACACCAGACCTCATGTCTAGGTTCATACCTTTCCTCTTTGCCATTTTTCATGCTTTGCACCTCTAGTGTCAGGGTGGTCAACTGGTTTTGGATTTGAGACATCCCAGAACTAGTCTCACCAATCAGCGAAGCCTCTAGCTTCATTGCAATTTCCAAGGCCTCTACCTATGACACAACCTTCTGTTGCATCAATGGTAATTTGATGTGGGGCAACAGCGTAGCAATGAACCATTCCTTGTGTTGTTGTGGAGCTATAACAAAGCTCAATTGGTCCAAAAGTGTCTTAAACTTCAGATCAAACTCCTAGACCGTTTCAGTCAGCTTCTGCTTTATTTCTTTCAGCTCGGTTATACACTAAGATTTAGATTTGGGTTTCTTAAACTCTGCCACAAGCGCATCTTTAATTTCCACGAGGGTTCTTGGCTATTTCTGAGAATACTTCATAAACCAATGAAAAGCTCTGTCTTTGAAGGTGGTGATGAGCTGTGCTCTCTTCACGGCATCATCCTAGATTTGTCTTACACTCCATACGACTTTGCAAAGGAACCAATGTTGGTCAGGGTCTTCTAGAATAGTTCCTTTGAAGATTGGTAGCTTCATATCAGTGTTTTCCATTGTCCTATTAGGTGGTGTAGCACCCGGATTAGTGCGCGGCTGCTGTAAAGGGATCTATGCAATGAAAACAAATGGGCTTATCAGGGTAGACATACTGGGATGAGTATTCTGTGGGGTGGGCTGCGTAGCGAGTGGGTTTTGAGATAAGGGTGGCGTGGTCTCTCCAGCCGGTGGGTTCTGAGGGGTAAATGGTGGTGCGACTTCGTTGTCAAGGTCACAAGGAATCTCAGTATCTATATGGAGTCCAGGGCCTCCAAGATTCTTATTAAATTTATATCTCTTCCCACTTCTAATATTATGGGTGTCTTTGTCAGAAACACTATATATATTGTTTACCATGACAAACTTGAGAATATTACTGCATTCTTAAAACACCTTTCTCAGCTAACAACATCTTAATGTATATACTGGAATTTTTTAGGTACTTACCTTGGAATCCTTGGAAAAAATATGCTTCTACTTGGCTGTAGGATTTGAGTGTATCTACAGCAAATTCTATTACAAAGCCTTCTAGCATATGATCGACCCAAAAGTCAACTACGCGTGTCAATGGGTTGTCTATCGCTTTGAGCTGCGCTGTGAGCTCAGGAGTCCACTCTGTAGGAACTCCTCCTTGAAAACAGGTTTTCTTTTCTACGAGCCGCGAGATCCACCCATGTAGCTCGTTTGAAATCGATGCCCAGAAAATCTTGTGAATATCTTTCCTGTAGGGACCCCCATTTCGGGTTCCCCAAAATGACTTCCACAGAATTGGAAAATATAAGTATAATTAAGTTTATAACTTCCAATATGATTTTTCAGAAGAAGATATAAAAGCCACAGATCTAGTTCTATCTATTGTAGCATATGAATGTCAATATATAAAACTATATACTCAGATTTATTCATTCTCAAAAAGATTTAGCAGAATAAATAAAATAAATACTTCAAACCTGTTTTCGACGATTGCTTCAGCGAATCGATGGAGTATTCGAAGTGGTTCCTGCATGATCCAATCAAATTTCCTAACGAAGTACCAAGTGACCCCTCGGTTGACCTCCCTACCGTATCGGGGTTATTCTTCTTCACCCCAAACCCCCGAGCAAATGGAGTCGCAAGAACACACAAGCTAGCCTCCCGAAAGGATCTCCCAATCCCCGTTCCGGCTAATCCCAACTCCAAGGATCATAACATAATCCAAGATTATGATGACCATCCAGCATTAGGGAGCAAGAGATTTCTTTCTCTCCTTCTCCTCCCTCATTATATAGAAAAATCCTATGTGCCATGTATCTGTCCATGCACATATTTAATTTAATTTAATATTTTAATTTTCAATATTCTCAAATACATGTGTCTTCTTAATGTCTTTAATGTGCACCTGAATCCCTAGATCAGTGGGAGTTAGGTGTAGAAGAGTTCTACTTCTCTTTTGGTTCTCATTTAGTTTACTTAACAATCTTTTAATTAGACTTATTGCTTTCTACTTTTCTTTCTTTTCGTAAAATTAAGATTGAATTAAAAGATGATTCCTTTTACCAAAAGTATAATCTATTTTAAATTTCCTATTTATAAAATAATTTAAACGAATAATAAAATTAATTAAAGTAAAATATTGAATAATAATAAAAGAAAAACCATTCTTTTATTAATGACCTATTTCAATTCTTTCTCAAAATAATGAAGTCAATTAAATAGAATCTTTAATAGAATGATTTAAAATAATAAAATCCATAAAATTAAAATCTTTGAATAAAAATAATTATCTTATTATTAACCTTTTTCAATCAACATAATTAATCAAATTTAATATTGAATAAAATGAATCTCTTCAATTCTTTTTGAAGTTAATAAAATCAATTAAAATGAATAATTCAAATTAATGAAATCGATTAAAAATAAAATCTTAAATAGAATTATTCATATTAATAAAATAGAACAAAGTGAAATAAAGTATTTCATAAATCTTATGTGAAATTTTCATTTAAACCATTGATTAATTTTTTTCCTCTCGTTCTTGTCTAGGTACCTCTTTGGCAGGCCCTTCTGACAGTTTCATTTCTTCCTTCTTATGGGGAGTATTGCCTAGCGACCGAGAACCGTTACCGCGATATCTCAACTACGCTCCTTGGAGACTAAGGGATGTTGAGGGATAAGGCTCTCCTTATTGCGTGCCCCTCAACTCATCGTACCTGACCAAATCATTATGGACTTACCTGTATGGCATATGCTTCCCCAGGTGAGCTGAAATGGCTTCACCCATGTGTGGATTGCTAATCCAGGGTCGACAGTCAGTCGTTGTACCCCTATGTATTCTTTCGGTTCTTACGACCCCTATAATTCCATTGTGGGTCAGTCAGTAAATCATCTTACCTGCCACTACACACACACACACACTCAAGCACACATTAGTAGCACTGCACTATGAAATATTTCATCATCCATCATAATATCTCAGTTAGTCGAGCATATATTTCATTCATCATTTTCTCTCAAGTAGTAAATCATATCTATCATTCATAATTCTATCTCAATCAGTCGAGCATATGTAACTTTTAGTCATCCTATCTCAATCAGTCGAGCATATCTAACATTTAGTCATTCTATCTCAATCAGTCGATCATATCTAACATTCAATCGTTCTATCTCAATCAGTCGAGCATATGTAACATTCATTCATCCTATCTCAATCAGTCGAGCATATCTAACATTTAGTCATTCTATCTCAATTAGTCGAGCATATCTAACATTCAATCGTTCTATCTCAATCAGTCAAGCATATGTAACATTTAGTCATCCTATCTCAATCAGTCGAGCATAATCTAACATTCAGTCATTCTATCTCAATCAGTCGAGTATATCCAACATTTAGTCATTCTATCTCAATCAGTCGAGCATATCTAACATTTAGTCATTCTATCTCAATCAGTCGAGCATATCTAACATTTATTAAGTAAAGTAATAGTTTCTATAACTGTCGTTCAAGCATTTTCAAAGTAAATTCAAATGGTTTGTGTTTTACTTAGCCGGTTCATTTCAAAACTAGTATCTCATTCTTCTAAACAGTTAAGGTACTGAGGTGGGCATTACATACACCCCCTCTTATTAAAACTTCGTCCCGAAGTTAAGTCTCATGTGCTTCCATGATGAGTTTTCACTTCCTTTTCACATTCATTTCTTCAATATATCCACAATTGATAATAAAATTTCATTTCTTCTTTTCTACCCTCATATAAGTATAAACCGCATAATTGGTAATATAACTAAATTGTACCTTTCGTAGTGTAGCAATCCCCAAAGCAGTTCTCCCTTGACATCGCTAATTGTAAACGGGATTGAAATTGTCTACGACAAATTCTTTCCATTCAACAAAACTATTAAGTACATCATTTACGAAAATCCTTAAAGCACTGACACATTTCAACATAAGGGATAAAATATTCAATCCCAATTTCTTCATTTTCTATAGTTACGTATAACTATCATATATTTTAAACAGTATCTGAATTTCAAAATAAGAGTTAACCCTTCCAAATTCTATTCTGCAATACATAACTTAGCCATTTATAAACTAATCTTACATACAACCTCTCTCTTCTCATAATCCAAGGTACAATTAAATACTGGAGGGCCATTTAAAAAGTATTATCTCAAATTTTATAAACAAAGTTATGTAATGCTTTCTTCTCTTCCTAACTCAACATCCTATAATTCAACGTAAGTATAACTTCTCTCTTTTCACAATCCAAAGCATGATTACAACTAGTAGTGCATACCCATGAAGTCATCGTATTGATTTACAAAATAAGCATTTACAACCAATTGATAAAATCCTTGACGCAAAACCCTTCATCAAAAGCATACAAACCCTGAATGCAATTCAATCTTACATACTAGCCAATTTAGAGGAGAATAATTCTAACTTGTTCAAGAAGCTGGAAGTATCCTTGCCAAAGGAGAAGAAGTAAAGATCCATCGTTCACGGTGCGTGTTTTTTTTTTTTTTGCGAATATTCAATTCATAATATCAATTATAAACACTAACACAAGTGGTGTTCGTATTTGAAAAGTTTTATTTTGTATAACTCTAGAGTATGATGAATGTAAGTGGGAGTTCCTTTCATCTCTCTGACAAGAAAGCTTACCGTAATTAAGTGTGTAATTAATTAATTGAAAAGTATACATTCTCTTGACACAAAACTACATATTCCCTTCAATAAGCTATTTACCAAGCACATACTGTAGTGACCTTTAAATTACACAACTTGCTAACCTTAAGAACACACACTTCAGCAATAGATTTATCTATGAAGCATAGCTTCTAGTAATATTCTAACATAGAATCTTAATCATGAAATATATTCTTCTTCCCAATTCCATAAAACATGAAGCATAAGAAAATCCATTTTTCCTAATTAAAGGTTAGCATGAAGAAATTTTATTTAACCAATTATCACATTTTATGTTACCTATAGGGTAACATTATAGTATTCATATCTAATGTAAAATTGCCCTCATACTAAGTAACACCAAAAATAACCCATCATTCATACTTATTAATGTATACATAATATATATAATTTAGATTATTGTCACCCACAATATATCTATCTTTATGTAAGTAAAATTTCAATGCATATTCTTATAAGTTTATACATCTTCCTCCTATAAGAAATTCCCTGGAAGTAGCCCTACCCTAACTAGCCCTTTTTATTTCTTCTTTTCGATTATTCAAATACACTTCCATATACATATTGTCTCTATTAGGATATTCCTACTTTTTTATTATTGAAAGGGACTATAACTCATGTAACTAACTCCTATTCTAAAATGTATCTTCTTGTATAAATTAAATAAAGCACGTATTCATATTAAATATATTATCGATAATCCAACCTGAATTTAAAAACTTAAGTCATACAAGAAATCATACGAGAGAACCAATATTGTTTTAAATGAAATATTACTGTGATCATAACAATATATAAATACATGGAATTTAATAGCATCACCAATATCAAAAAGGGTTATCAATATTGAGACATAGGATTGGGTCATTGTCAAACTATGCTCATAAATGAGTTTACGGCTGTTCAAGAAAACTCGTGTAAATTAAAACTTAGAATCATGTAAATATCAGTGGTAATTGATATCGCTTTTCAAACTCATAACTTCTAATATTAAGACAGAGTCGATTTCAACTAAGCAGAGCGCATGTGACAACTTGATAATCCTCGATGTTGTTTCTAGGAAATCATGTGTAAGTTTTATTTATGGATCTTCCTTTCAAACAATCAAGAAATTGTTTTTGTTTTAGCATTATCAGCTGTGATAAATAAATATTCCTAACAAAATTCCATGGACATTTTAATATTGCAATTGGTTAAGCTTAATCAAGATCTATGCATACATATTTACGAACAGAGTTCACGCTCAGCTAACAGCATCTCTTAAATATATATTTAATTATAGGATTCAGCAATCCAAGCTATGAACTAGATCTGGAGTTGCGCCCACCGTGAATTCACCCTAAGCAACAAAATCCCCAGGTTTCATTATAGGGCATACGTATTTACTAACAGAGCTCTTCCCTAGGTTTAGGTAAGAGTCCTTCACAACATAAGTAATTCACACAAGCTTTACATACAGGGTTCTAGCTCTCTTATAAGCTATCCCTTTCCCCAAGCTCTCTGTGCAATTAGAGGTATTTCCAGATTTAATAAACATAATATTATTTACACAAGTTTTATTTACAGGGATCTAACTCTCTGACGAGATATCCCTTTCCCTGAGCTCTCTGCATAATCATTAGATAGAGGCATTTCCAGATTTAAACCAGGCCAGGTAGAGTTTGGTATAAGAAAAGCATTGTTTAGATGCAACCAGTTGGCTGAGATCGGTATAAGAAGTTACATTCTCCAGATGTAATTAAGGCAGACATAGTTTGGCATAAAAAAAGACATTCTATAGATGCATCCAAACCAACAAAGATTAGTATATAAAAATCACATTAATATTAGATGTAACTAACCTCTTTCTTCTTGCAGATAACAAAAATCCCTCCTTCGTGCAGAGATCGGACTTCTAGTCTTCCAAAACCATCACAACAAACTGTTAATTAATTTAAATAATGGCACAAAAAGTGCCTCGGTTGAGGCAGAGATGAATCCATAGCATACCCACCTTAAACCAGACCCTATTTCAGAGTATTGTCAACGGATTTCAGCTGATTCTCAATAGGAAACTAAATACAAAACGTGCTGAGATTTTAAAGTTTAATCGAAATCATAAAACAAGTCTGGAATCGTCATTAAGTTTTTAGATAGACACAGAGATATTTTAAATTTTAAACTACATCCGGGTTTAGGGATTCTGACTAAAATTTCCAAAGGGTAATCGCTATACTAACCATAAGGATTACCTAACTACACAATCGGTGGATTCAATTGAAGCTTCTATAATTACTCAGCGATTGAAAAAAAATATCAGATTCACATAGGTAAAAAGGAAAGTCGGTCAAAAATCAATTACAATTTTGGCGCTGAGCATTTGTAGGGATCGAAGATTACAAATCATGACAAAATATTCTTCCCTGCCAAATCGTAGAAACAGAACGATTACTCAATATACATCTTCTTTGGTGAATTTAAAATTCAAGGATTTTCTTCTTGATCACAAGTAGAGTACGAAGAATCAAATGAATTGCATTCTAGGATTTAAGTATGAAGCACCAATCAATTCTCCTTGATTGCAAACAGAGTATTAAGAATGAATTTGCGTTTTACATAAATTAATTAAGAAACCCCAATCTGATTCATCTTGATCACAGACAGAGTATTAAAACAAAAATAATTTAAAAAGAATCGGTGTGCCGTCAATGCCTTCCAATTCAAAATCCAAAACACAAAGTTAGGTTAGCGTCTCAGCGCATTGGCAAGGAATTGATTCGAAGTTCAATCGCTGAGATGAATTAAACATTTTAATGCATGGGCATGGTATTAATTTAATGGTCTTCAATCTCAGATAGGTGAATACCACAGGTAGAGTTCAGATCGCCGAGCCTTGGCGACAGGTCTCCCCAAAATGACTGTTTCTGATTACTGGTTATACAAGAATAGATATATTGAAATCACAGCTCAAAACTAAACGTAGCCAACACTGTCATGGAAGATAATAAATTAAATGTCAGATCAAAAATTAAATCGTGATATGAATCGGTTCAATATTTGGGTATTATATAATTGTCATCACTACAATCGGAGGCCGATCTACTAAGTTCGTTGCCATGGTTTTCCATAATTAGCTACGACACATATCTCGTATCTTATACAACAACCAAACACACTCTCACATATTCAAAGATAACTATACACTAAGTTAAGTCAACTGAAATACAAAAACAAGTATCCTTCCCTATTGATTATCATTTAACCAAACCACAGAATCACGGCTACCGAGGTGCTTCACATAAATGCAGACTTTTACAACATTCACTTAAGTTGCAGATTTATCGCTTGGCGTCAACCGTAAGTCAGGATGCTACTAAGTTTAACACTCAATAGTGAAATACCAATAAACAAATAAATCAACTCACAGACCTATCTATCAGTCGCATTCTGACTAGAAAGTCAAAGATAAGACCCACACTAATACATTAATCCTTCTACCATGCTATTACTCGTCAATACAAAGTTCTAAGACCGAGGTTTCCTTCATTGAGCATGTGGATTATCAGCCAGCTAAGTGACATTACTAACTGTCATCAAACTTACCTCTAGCATTGGATCGATCTGTCTTTCCTCCATCATCATAATTACCTTATAGGCCATATAGAATGATCTTAAGCTTACTTTTAAGTCCATCCCAGCGCTAAGGAAACAAGCACTCGAATTGTAGCCTGGGCACTAATGCACTGTATGCGTTACACTCCGATTATGTAGGGACTATTTCGGTTTAACTAAAGACTAGATATCGCCATAAATCTGCGCCAAAGCTACCCATGAATATAGAGACTGCACTCATTCCCAACGGGAGTGACCGGGCTCATTTCCTTACGGTAGTAAATACCGGTCATAGATTGTGTGGTGTTTTTAAATGGTGTAGATGGAAATTGGAGCTCATCACCCTAGTTATTCATGTGGGACGGTTAAGCTGAGTGAGATATTCCTATCTGGCAATGGGTTGGTAGAGAGTCACACACTCTACGTATGATTTCCATCATCGGCGACCCATCTAAGCGGCATGGTAGAAGCGAGTATGCCATGGCGAGATGCTCCTTCAACCACTAGATCGTTAAGCCTACGGTAAATGCAATTATAGGGGATAGATGTTAATCAAGATGTTATCTTAGTATGATACAGATAATCGGTAATGGAGTTGTCAAGAGAAAATATTTATCAATGTCCTTCACAACCAGTGTAGAAGGTTAGTTACCAATAACGCAGAGTTTTGGAGGTCGAAACAACAGATGAAAAATGACGGATTTTACATATCAGGATTCCTTTGGTGCAGAAAAGATCAGATCGGTAGTAAGCAAGATAAGTGGTCAGCAAGAAATACAGGGGTTGAATCCCTAAGTTTTAAGCAGAAAAAAAACCGACTCAAACTTAAACAATCAGTGTAGTGAAGCGATCGGGTTTAGATCTCTACCTAATGATTTTTTTTTATATAAAGCAACTTACAGTCACATGCTAAGAACGATTGCAGTCAACGATTCTCATGTAAATGTAATTCGATCTAGTTCCACAAGACCTCGATTTAACGGATTTATCTAAGTAATCACAGTAATATGCTGAGAGTAATTAAAGTCAAACGATTTCAATATAAATATGATTAGATCTGGTTCAGTAAAATCTCTGTAGAATGAGTTTTATAAATGTAACGCCCTACTCACGCAGATATAGGATAATATGGTGATCGTGAGGAGCTGAGATTACAGTACATAAAACAATGTTTAGAAGATTTGAGAAGACAAGAAGGAGCAATCCGACAGAGAACGGATTCACCCTCCAATGCCATTCCTTTTTTTTTTTACAGCTTCACTTTGGGCAGATCTTCATTTACAAGAACTGTAATGAGATCACCACTTAGATTTTGAATAGATAGAAATGGACGATTGAGACAAAGACCGGTTTTGAATTTGATAATTACACATCGAAATACCAAGCTTCGATAATCACACCAAATTTCATAGTTAAGGTGATTGTACAGGGAATTTAATTCAAAATACCCACACAGAGATTTCATATTTTAAAAATAATTGCTCAGAAATTTCAAGAAATAATCACAGAGATTTCATAGTTTAAAAATTATTCATTCATATTAGCTTATTCCAAATAAGGAATACATAGAAAAGTAAACCAATTGATTAAACCTGATTTCGACAATCAGCTAGACGAGATGAGTGTGTTGGTAAGCCATTTAATTCGGATCAATCCTTTCTTGACGATTCACCGAAGAACACCTAATTAATATGAGTCTGGTGCCCTCAAGGCTCGACTGGCTCTGATACCAAATGTAGGGACCCCCATTTCGGGTTCCCCAAAATGACTTCCACAGAATTGGAAAATATAAGTATAATTAAGTTTATAACTTCCAATACGATTTTTCAGAAGAAGATATAAAAGCCATAGATCTAGTTCTATCTATTGTAGCATATGAATGTCAATATATAAAACTATATACTCATATTTATTCATTCTCAAAAAGATTTAGCAGAATAAATAAAATAAATACTTCAAACCTGTTTTCGACGGTTGGTCCAGCGAATCGATGGAGTCCTCGAAGTGGTTCCCGCACAATCCAATCAAATTTCCTGACGAAGTACCGAGTGACCCCTCGGTTGAACTCCCTACCGTATCGGAGTTATTCTTCTTCACCCCAAACCCCAGAGCAAATGGGGTCGCAAGAACACACAAGCTAGCCTCCCGAAAGGATCTCCCAATCCCCGTTCTGGCTAATCCAAACTCCAAGGATCATAACATAATCCGAGATTATGATGACCATCCAGCCTTAGGGAGCAAGAGATGTATTTCTCTCCTTCTCCTCCCTCACTATATAGCAAAAGTCTATGTGCCATGTGTCTTTCCATGCACATATTTAATTTAATTTAATATTTTAATTTTCAATATTCTCAAATACATGTGTCTTCTTAATGTCTTTAATGTGCACCTAAATCCCTAGATCAGTGGGAGTTAGGTGTAGAAGAGTTCTACTTTTCTTTTGGTTCTCATTTAGTTTACGTAACAATCTTTTAGCTAGACTTATTGCTTTCTACTTTTCTTTCTTTTCCTAAAATTAAGATTGAATTAAAAAATGATTCCTTTTACTAAAAGTATAATCTATTTTAAATCTCCTCTTTATAAAATAATTTAAATAAATAGTAAAATTAATTAAAGTAAAATCTTGAATAATAATAAAAGAAAAACAATTTTTTTATTAATGACCTATTTCAATTCTTTCTCAAAATAATGAAGTCAATTAAATAGAATATTTAATAGAATGATTTAAAATAATAAAATCTATAAAATTAAAATCTTTGAATAAAAATAAGTCTCTTATTATTAACTTTTTTCAATCAGCATAATTAATCAAATTTAATATTGAATAAAATTAATCTCTTCAATTCTTTTTCAAATTAATAAAATCAATTAAAATGAATAATTCAAATTAATGAAATCGATTAAAAATAAAATCTTGAATAGAATTATTCAAATTAATAAAATGAAACAAAGTGAAATAAAGTATTTCTTAAATCTTATGTGAAATTTTCATTTAAACCATTGATTAATTTTCTTCCTCTCGTTCTTGTCTAGGTACCTCTTCGGCGGGCCCTTCTGATAGTTTCATTTCTTCCTTCTTATGGGGAGTACTGCGTAGCGACTGGGAACCATTACCGCGATCTCTCAACTACGCTCCTTGGATACTAAGGGATGTTGAGGGATAAGGATCTCCTTATTGCGCGCCCCTCAACTCATCATACGCGACCAAATCATTATGGCCTTGCTCGTACGGCATATGCTTCCCCGGGTGAGATGAAACGGCTTCACCCATGCGTGGATTGCTAATCCAAGGTTGACAGTCAGTCGTCGTACCCCTATGTGTTCTTTTCCATTCTTACGATCCCTATAATTCCATTGTGGGTTAGTCAGTAAATCATCTTACCTGCCACTGCACACACACACACTCAAGCGCACATTAGTAGCGTTGCACTATGAAATATTTCATCATCCATCATAATATCTCAGTCAATCGAGCATATATTTCATTCATCATTTTCTCTCAATCAGTAAATCATATCTATCATTCATCATTCTATCTCAATCAGTCGATCATATATAACATTTAGTCATCCTATCTCAATCAGTTGAGCACATCTAACATTTAGTCATTCTATCTCAATCAGTCGAGCATATCTAAGATTTAGTCGTTCTATCTCAATCAGTCGAGCGTATGTAAAATTCAGTCATCCTATCTCAATCAGTCGAGCATATCTAACATTCAGTCATTCTATCTCAATCAATCAAGTATATCCAACATTCAGTCATTCTATCTCAATCAGTCGAGCATATCTAATATTTAGTCATTCTATCTCAATCAGTCGAGCATATCTAACATTTATTAAGTAAAGTAATAGTTTCTATAACTGTCGTTCAAGCATTTTCAAAGTAAATTCAAATGGTTCGTGTTTTACTTAGCCGGTTCATTTCAAAACTAGTACCTCATTATTCTAAACAGTTAAGGTACCAAGGAGGGCATTACATTTCCACAGATATCTATTCAACCACTGTTTGTCAGATAGACATGGATTTCTATTCTCTTTCCTTGCAAAGTCTCTTATGGTCTTGTCCCACCAAGCTTGGATCTCTGTTTTTTCAGGATGCCAGTTGCTGGAGCCTTCCGGGAACTGATATTATTCGTCACTCATTACGGTTGCAACTCATCATGGATTCTAGCATGGCAACGAAACCATTTGTTGGCTTGACTGATACTGATCCAAAGGTTTTCAATAAGACCCAGGTTCTTCGCGGTTTTCCTTTGACCAACAAAACCCCTTCACACCAGCCCTTTCGGCAACAACCTATGAGCAGGTTGAGGTCTCACCCGAGGTGTATCTATGGGGTACTATGGAAACATGTTTCCATAGTATGTGATGAGTTGTTTGGACAGACGTACTGCGCAGTGCAACAGGGGGGTATGCATTGCGAGGTGAGACTGCGTGGTGATGGACAATGCCGCGGTCTGCACCACTAAGTCCTTCTACCGCAGGACTTCTACTGAGACTGCGAACAATCCAGTTCAACTTTATACTTGGAGTACATGAAAATGTTTAAGACATTGAACCGAGTATCACTCATCCACTCATTCATGCACTGAAATGACAATTACTCTAACATTCGTTTATACACTTAGAATGTTTACTATTTAAGCATCTACTGCAGATGCAAATCAGTTATCATTCATTCGTTTGCTGCTCATCGAAAAGTACTTAAGCAATCTCTTAGCACTTGAACAAATAACTGATTCACTGCTTTTAGAAGCCAAGCTAAATATTAACCATTCATCTATTCATGCAGACTTAACATATCATCTCCATACTCTCCTGATGGCAAATGCATACAAAAGTCTTCACATAACAGAATGCAAGGAAATATTCAGACATTCATCTACAAAAAACAGGAAAATGCAATCATACACAACAATGTTCCACTCAAGCACACAACACAATATTTAACGTGGCTCACTCCCCTGGGTGGGAATCTACGTCCACAAGAATGGTTGTTATATATATATCTTTAATGGGAAGGGGACAACCGCTCTTGGTTTGCGCACTCAGCTTTAGACTCTCTCTTCTCTCGACTAGGTCTTTGCGCACACAGCTGCAGAGCCTTTACAATGGCTTCTCACTCAGAAAATATCTTACAATACATCAACAACAAAAAGCAATGAGAAAACCCCCAAAAGTAACCAACAACCCCTTGCCTTACAAAAATGTCTTCTTTTATAGACCATGCCCGAAGGTCATGTCTTTAAAATGCTGAAGACCGAAACCCTTAGGGTTCCAGAACTGCTACGGTTTCTCTAAACCATCCTATTGGCCTCTGGTAGTGAGTGTGCTGTCGTGGCAGTCCTCCATGCCTTCGTTTTGTCACTTTTGGCCTTCCTATTGTGCGCATACCAACAGGTCATCTTCGTCGAGCCACCCTTCCACTAACAGACTCCTATGACTGGCTCAAATCCCAATCGCCTCCTCTGTAGACCGTTCGTCCTCTTAACGGCCTTGTACAACTGGCTCAGCCTCCAATCACTTTCTCAACGTCGTTCTCCACTTAACGGTCTCGTACCACTAAGCACACCCGGCTGTTGCCTTCCCTGATTCTTTCTCCACTTAACGGACTCGTACAACTGGTTGCCTTCCTGATATGCTCATGCCCGTAGCTCGGTATCCTGGAGCATACTTACCAAAATTAGACCACCGCTGGTCTATCTGGTACTTGTACCTTTCTTTCGTCCATCAATCCGCTTTGCTGGCTCCATGTGGCCTGATCACTTTGTAGTACTACTTCCTTGCAGCACTGACCTTTGCGGTAATGCCAAAATTTGGTTGTTGCACACAACTTCAGAGCATCCCCCATACTTGTATAAAATTATATCTCTTGTTGAGTTGCGCTCAACTCCACAGCTCAACCTCGTTGTGCTATCCAAAATTGCCCCAGCTTGGGCCGGGCCCAACAGTGAGATAAGGATTTGTGTAGATCTCAGGAAGCTAAATGACGCTTCGATGCATGACCCATTTCCTACACCTTTTACAGATGAAGTGCTAGCCAATGTGGGAGGGAATGAGGCTGTTGTAGATATTTCTCCCTATGGATAGGTAGAAACTCTCTTAGAATAAAACATGATGCACTGACTTTATGCTAAGACAAAAAGGAAACAAATGCTACCTTGAGTTCCTGAACTAATCTTCACAACAAGATTAAATACATTCAGAAGAGATGAAAGATGTAACTCACCTTCCAATTCAACGTTTGTCCTGCTTCTAGCTCTTAATCCTAAAGTCTAGCTCTTGATCCCGAAGCTCCAATGTAGAACCTGTTGAAATCAAACAAAGGACAAGCATGCAAGCTTCCAAATACCTTGAAGCAAGATTAATTTCAAATCTAAACTAGATACATTTCATATCAAAGATTCATACAATACACATGAAATGGGAAAAACAAGACAAGTTATCTTTTATTACAAACTTGAAGAGTGCTTACAAAGGTTGCTTGATATCCAAGCCAATCCTCCAGCTCCAAGTGCTTCCTCTATCTATCTCTACAGAAGTATGAAGATCATAGGTTTGATACCCCAAAAGTCCTCCCTTTGGCTCATGGAAGGCTTCTCTCTTATAGCACATGGGAAGGCTAACCAACAAGAGAGAAGTGTGGATCTATGGAGGGTTTAGTGGATCAAGCCAGCTAAACAAAGAAGGAGTTAGGATCGAACCAAAGGTGGTAATCCCAACAAAATATCCTCGAAGGTCGAATCCCAAAATCCAAGGCAAAAAGGCTAATTTCAGACTACCGCGCCCCTATAACTGAGCATAATGTGGTAGTACCCGCGTCCCACAGAACGAGCAAAGTGCGATAGTTCTGATTACCATGCCCCTGTAGATGTGCAGGGAGCGGTAGTGCTCACAAACAGGGCTAAGTTGGGTTGGCAGATGGCAGAAAAAGTGTTTGCTTTCAGTGTTCAGTCAATGGTTTTCACTCTGGGTGTTCATATGATCTTTAAGGGAAACTGTTGTTTAGGTCGCTAGTGCAAGGATGCAACACTAATACATAATGTGTAATATTGAGGTATAATAGATGCCCCCTAAAGTGTGATGTCAGAAGAGACTGATGGCTGAAATACTTTACAAATATGGTTCAGAGATAGCATCGAGGGGAGCAACAAGGAGCTGAAACAGAAACAAAATGTCAGATATACCACTGAGGTGGTCATTCCCATGCTCGGAAACAAATGACTCAAAGCATGGCTGCCAACCAATACATTGCAGATCCATGAGTACTGAGATGATATAGACTGTAGACAAATAATGGCTACTATGAACAAGCATAGATCCATGAGACAGTGATGACACAGCCATGACCAATACAAAAGTGCATCTGTGTGACAATACAGAGGAAATCTCCATTGCAACCTGGACGTAATCAAAATATAAAAAGGTGTCCAGGGTCTTCTACCCGATTGCAAATGATACGAATCTAGCCATGTGATTACAAGCTGCTGAAGTCGAACATGGTAGAAACCATTTGATTACCAGTCAATGATGTGAACCGTTAACAAATGCGAGGGAAATCACCAATAATGATAATGATCCCCAAGGTATCTATAGCACATCTCAACAAAATGCAAATAAACGAGTTGATGTCGAGCATTCGAGAGATCATTCAATCAGAGGTCATTGATGAAAACCTACTATTGAATATGAGGAAACCTGCCATTGAGGCATGTAGGTACCAAGGTACTAGTGGTTGACTCCTAAGCCTAATTCCTGGATAGTTATTTGATGTCGACAGGAATAGACTCGTCGAAGGTGGGCCATAATGATTCCCACATCATTGACATGAAATCAGAACGAAAGATAGTATGGACCGATGAAACAATAGAATATGTACTAACACAAAGGGAAGGTTTGACATGAAGTGGAGGTGGACTCAAGGTAATAACCCTTTGAACATATAACGGCATGAAATAGAGCTTGGCAGCAAGGATTACTTGAACAGACAGAACCACAGGAAGTGTGAACTCATAGCAATAATGAGGACGCATGATCATAATGATGACACTATCAGCAAGACTGACTACCCAAAACAGACAAGGTGAGGATGCATGCCATGTTCAAAGGTGATGACTCACAAGCTGCCAACAAGGTAAACTTGACTCATTTTCCCATTTTCCCCCGACATGATGGACGAGTACCTCTTGGTTTTTTTACGAGCTTGAGGAGGATAACAGATGCTCGGTATAGCTCATCTCATAGATGAGTCCAATCTCACATGTTTTACAAACCTAAGAAAGGAGGGGTTCGACCCAAAGTGGGCCCTTCGATGTTGAATTTTAACGAGTCCAAGGAAGGAAAACTCGATCGTCATTTCATGTTTAGAGAGTCTAAAAAGAACTAAAGAAGACTCCAACGGTCCTTTTTCGTAAGGTTAGCCTCATCGCCCGAAAAAGGGTAAAAAAATGCAGGAGAGGACTCTTCCAGTCATGATTGGCTGGAGTATTCCTTTTTCGTAAGTAGTTCCCCCTAGTCCAAAAAAGGGGTAAATTATCACTAGGGAGACGATCATTCAAATCCTTTTACAAGCGTGAACGAATCAATTTCGTTTGACCATCTTTTCCTATTTTAGGAGTCTAAAAAGAGCTTAAAGAGGACTCCATGTGCAACTTTGTCATGGTTGATGACCGAGTATGACAAAGGAGAAGTAAACTCGGCACAGTTCCTTTTCTGTAAATAGTCTAGCGAGGCTGGATAAAGTGATAAACCTATACTCGTTAGACACACCTTTTTACTCCAATTTGTTTAACGAGCACAATAATGGTATCAAAAGCACTCGGAATCTTTTTCATGTTTGGATCCAGAGCACGAAAAAGAAAAAGTAAGCTCAAACCACTTTTCATGTTTTAACCAGAGCACAAAAAAGTGAAAAGTAATCTCAAACACCATCTTACTGTTTTTAACGAGCTCGAAGATAGGTTGGAAGAATGCTCATGATGTCTGCTTCATTTTTTTAACGAGCTTGTAACAGAAAATGAACTATGCTAGGGATAATTTTCATGGTTTTAATGAGCTCGAAACCTAAAAAGGAAAGTATGCTCGAAAACGTTCCCAATGGTGAACTTCTTCCCATCGTGAAATCCAAAGGTTGGTACATGCCCCCAGCATGATTGCTAGAAGTAAGTGACTTAGCTCCAACATGGTGTGGAGAGGTGATCGAGTTGACTTCAACGTAAATTCCAGAGGTTGAAGACTTTCCCCCAAGCTTCATTTCATTCGCCTAATGTATAGGCGCATGAAAAGAAGGTTCAGGTACTAAGTCTACGAGGAGACTCGACTCAAAGGGAAAGTATGTGTTTCATTTTTTAATGAGCTTGACACAGCAATAGAACTTTGCTCAGACTACTGGTTTCATTTTTTAATGAGCTTGAAGCCAAAGGTAAACTCTGCTCACGGTTAAGGCCCATTGATGGGTTCCCTCCCAATATGATGACTAGAGGTTGGTAAATGCCCCCAGCATGATTGCTAACGGCTAAACATGCCCCCCAAGCTTCGTTTCATCTAACTACTCTTCTTCCTTACCCAAAAATCCTGGTTACTAATCCAAATGTGTTCACTAGGGGGGTTAGGGAGAACCAGGATCAAGCAACCCAGGCAGATGAAATGAAGGTTCAAATCCTAACTCTAGCAAGAGACTCGAACAAATGGAAGGGAGATCTATTTCATTTTTACACAAGCTTGAAATAGATAATAACAATGCTTGAAAGGGTCCTTTTTATTTTTTAATGAGCTTAAAATAGAAAGAAATTATGCTCGAAGGTAGTTTCATTTTTACGCAAGCTTGAAACTATGCTTGGGATTGGTTTCGTTTTTACACAAGCTTAAAACCAAAAGTAAACTATGCTTGAGGGCCGGTTTCATTTTTTAATGAGCTTAAAACAGAGAATAAACTATGCTCATGGGAACCTATTTCATTTTTTAACGAGCTTGACATAGAAAGGGAACTATGCTCATGGTGACCTATTTCATTTTTTAATGAGCTTGACACATAAAGGGAACTCTGCTCAAAATGATGGTTGGTTTCATTTTTACACAAGCTTAAAACCAAAAGTAAACTATGGTTGAGATGATGGTTGGTTTCATTTTTACACAAGCTTAAAACCAAAAGTAAACTATGCTTGAGATGATGGTTGGTTTCATTTTTACACAAGGTTAAAACCAAAAGTAAACTATGCTTGAGATGATGGTTGGTTTTATTTTTACACAAGCTTAAAACCAAAAGTAAACTATGCTTGAGAAAATGGTTTCATTTTTTAACAAGCTTGACACCGGAATAGAACTTTGCTCCAACGTCCCCCCCCTAGGGGGAATAAACCACTAAAACATGTGGAACATTTAGGGAAGTCTGGTGACTAGGAGTCATGCGATGAGTGGACATCACAAATGAAAGTTGATCGATGGTCACAACATTCCCATGATGGGGAAATAACATCACTCAAAAGAGTGAGGACACTACAGCCTTCATTGCATAGACATAATCACATCCAAGGAGTAGATTAAAATCTAAGGGAACTTGGACAACCATAACATCAATACAGACAGTTTTCCCTCCCAAAGTGATAGGTAACTGAGAAAGGGACCCTAAAGGTCCAGTAGGCCTTCTACTGAAATCCAGTATCTGGTCAGTGACAGGCACAAGCCGAGGAGAACCTAAGGCTTGCCAAGCAGTTGAGGATAGAATACTAACAGAAGCTCCTTCATCAACTGTCGTATGAAAAATTTCTTTATCGAAAACTCCTACAGATATTTGAAAAGGAACGCTCGAAGGAAGACGAGAGTCTGTTAGACCATTCCAATCAAAGGAAATAACCTCAGTACTTGGAGGGGGTCTCACGGAAATGGACAGGGTTTTCCCTTGCCGAGGACATTCTGAACCGATAAGGAAAACATCAACGGTTTCCAATTCACTCTCACTTGGAATATAAGAATGAGACGAAGATTGTGTCAAGGTGACTACTTCAGTCCGGACTTTTTCCAATGAAAGAGCGGGATCGAGTGGGGATGACAGCGACTCGATCACTTCACTCTTGGGAGGGAGAGTGGGATCAATTGGAAATGAAACTGAATTGATCACTTGGTCAACCAACGGGGGGTCGAGGGACAACTTACTATCATTTGTTGGAAGCACCAGTTGAGAACTAGTAATATCTTTCAACCACTGCGAAGCTTCATCCATGCTTGGACAAACGAAAGTACGGTGCATACCCTTGCATATCAAACAGGGATATAGGACTTTACCCTTCCGACCCTTCACCAAGGGGTCACTGGTTGAGGGAGTGTCATCGACATGATGGTCAGAGGTTGATGATACAAGTGGTTTGGGTTTCTTAGACCACACTTCTGATACATGGGAAAGACCAGGGCAATCCTTGAGAAGGTGATCACCTTTGCAGAGTTTGCAGGGAAACTTGGGCTTACGAGGTGTTTTCGTAGAATGAGTGCCATTAGGGGCAACCAGTTTACGCTTGGTCTCTTCCTTATCCTTCTTCTTCTTCTTATCCACCTGATTACTAACACTATTGCTTTGATCGGGCGAAGAAGAAGGAACGGAAGAAGATTCATCCGACGAAGAAGGGAAAGGATTAGTTTGGGATTGACTCTCTCGTGGTGGAGAATTAACATTCGAAACATTGGGTGCAATCGGAATTACCGGATTGAATAACCATACCAGTAATCCTATGGTTAATCCAGAAAGATTTAACGTGGCAATAAAGGGAGGACCAATATCTTCAACTGGAGGAAAACTAAAAGGTACCCCTTGAAAAGGGGTCTCTGGATTGGTAGTCCCAGAAGGAGCATGGGTGCATGGAGGTAGATTATCCATGAAACAAAACTAAGTGATGTGGACGAAGTGTTGTTAAAAAGAACTCAAAAACCCTCAGGCAACCGAGTGTGCGAAAGGGGAGCTAGGAAAATACAAGGCTCATAGGACAAAAGAGAAAGCTCAAAAAACTATACTGAGGCTGCTGCCACAGTAAGCGAGCTGTACAACAAAATGGCTAGAATGCCAACAAGCAACCCTACAAAGAAAAGTACCCTATATAAGATAGCAAGCAAAACCTCCTAACTAAGAGCTGGAGACCTCAACAAATTGTATCCTTCACAAGGTGATGAAATCCAAGTCGAACAATACAAAATGAGAGACCAATGATGGAAGGATATCCCTCTACTGAAAGGGATCCTAGGTAAAGAGCCCTAGAAGAAAGGTCACTAAGCTACCTCGTTCATGACACATTAGAAAAGGTTTTCGGTGCTTCTGCCTTATCACCCTTGCATTACTATGAATTACAAGGAAGACAATGATCAATGTTGCCTTAGGGCTAAGTGGAGTGCAGCATTCCACAAAATCCGTCCGGTTCTCAATCTCGCGGCGGTTTAACCCCTGAAAGTTAAAAACAGTTAGGAGGCCCCTCCATAAACTAGCTGTGACCGTGTCAATAAATACTAGAGGATTTTAGTTCCCTAAAGACAACGACTATGTCTCAGATGAAAAATGACAAGGGAGAATTATTTTGATGCCTATCCCTGATGTCCTACCTAACTACCAAATTCTTTTGATTTCCTCAAGTGAGGTTAATATTGGTTTAGTTAGGGAGATTGATTTTAGAGGCTGTCTTACACAATCGGGTTATGGAAGTGCAACTTGACGGTGTTGTGACAACTCAAACCATGCAAATGAAGATGAATCGAAATGAGCCTTTCTCTTAGATGAACACTAGCTAAAGTAAGGAAGAATTCTTTCCGTTCCCAATATGCACAACCCAATGCACATGCAATTTTATTTCTTTTCAAAATGATAGAAAGAAGTAAAATATGTACCCAAGACTAACCCAAAGTAATGAAAAAGTTCTTCATATGAACACCAAACGTAATGATCCTAATCCATTTCCTATCTTTTCACACTTGAAAAAGACACATCCAAGCTACGGAAAGAAAGTTTATACAAATGCTTCCAATCAAATGCAAGACAAAGAGAAGAACCTAATAATATCGTCTAACTCAAATGCACATAAATATGAAACAAGCATTTCTTCTTCTTATGAATTTGAGACCAAGAATTGCAAATGTTCAAATTAAAGTAAGAAGAACATATATTTTTTCTAGTTTCGTGAATATAGCAAAAGAATGACAAAACCAAGCTTCTCTTTGGACTAAAGTGGATACAAGGAATCAATCTTTCCAAACAATCATTAGATAGGATGTAAAGGAAATAAGATGCCAAGCAATCCAAACACACCAAACCAAAAAATGATCTCAAAACCTTAATATGGGTCAAAATGACTGTAGGATGCACAATTCATGGCCCCCCCTAGCCACGAGGGGGAATTTTTTTTCAAAAATAGAACCCATTTCACTTAAAAATGCAAGCAAAACACTAGTATTTACTCAAAGGGCCAACATGGATCCAAATCTCAAAAAGACCCAAAAATAACCAAACAAACCAAATAAACACACATTCCAGGAACTACCGCGGGCCTGCAGGCCACCTGGGAGCGGTACTGATAGACTACCGCGCTCTAGACAACGCTTAAGGTGCGGTACTGCTAGAATACCACGCTCTAGACAGTGGTTAAGGCACGGTACTACCGCTCTATAGGAAGTTACGGGGGCGCGGTAGTGTGTGAACAGAGGAAAAGAGGCAGAATTTTGAGAAAAGATTTTGACTTTTCAAGGGTTTGCCAACCCAAAGAACTTATTGATCTATAACAGAAGTCTAATGCGGAGAACAGGGAAGTCAATGAGGGTAAAAGAACCCAATTCTTACAATCAATGAGTGAAATTGAAAGCAAACTTCACAAGCAAAGAAAATGGATTCAAGTCCCCAGTGGAGTCGCCATTTTTTGTTGTAGATATTTCTCCCTACGGATAGGTAGAAACTCTCTTAGAATAAATCAAGATGCACTGACTTTATGCTAAGACAAAAAGGAAACAAATGCTACCTTGAGTTCCTGAACTAATCTTCACAACAATATTAAATGCATTCAGAAGAGATGAAAGACGTAACTCACCTTCCAATTCGACGTTTGTCCCGCTTCTAGCTCTTAATGTCGAAGTCTAGCTCTTGATCCCGAAGCTCCAATGTAGAACCTGTTGAAATCAAACAAAGGACAATCATGCAAGCTTCCAAATACCTTGAATCAAGATTAAGTTCAAATCTAAACTAGATACATTTCATATCAAAGATTCATACAATACACATGAAATGGGAAAAACAGGACAAGTTATCTTTTATTACAAACTTGAAGAGTGCTTACAAAGGTTGCTTGGTATCCAAGCCAGTCCTCCAGCTCCAAGTGCTTCCTCTAGCTATCTCTGCAGAAGTATGAAGATCATAGGTTTGATACCCCAAAAGTCCTCCCTTTGGCTCATGGAAGGCTTCTTTCTTATAGCACATGGAAATGCTAACCAACAAGAGAGAAGTGTGGATCTATGGAGGGTTTAGTGGATCAGTCCAGCTAAACAAAGAAGGAGTTAGGATCGAACCAAAGGTGGTAATCCCAACAAAATCTCCTCGAAGGTCGAATCCCAAAATCCAAGGCAAAAAGGCTAATTTCAAACTACCGCGCCCCTATAACTAAGCATAATGCGGTAGTACCGCGCTCCAGAGAAGGAGCAAAGCACGATAGTTCTTACTATCGTGCCCCTGTAGATGTGTAGGGAGCGGTAGTGCTCACAAACAGGGATAAGTTGGATTGGTAGATGGCAGAAAAAGTGTTTGCTTTTAGTGTCCAGTGAATGGTTTTCACTCTGGGTGTTCAGATGATCTTTAAGGGAAACTGTCGTTTAGGTCGCTAGTGCAAGGATGCAACACTAATACATAATGTGTAATATTGAGGTATAACAGAGGTGTATTCTTTCACTGATGGATTCTCTGGATACCATCAGATTAGGATTGATCCAGTAGATAGGCATAAGACTACTTTTTCTACTGAATGGGGGTCGTTCTAGTACACAGTGATGCCTTTTGGCCTGAAGAACGCACCTGCCATATTTTCCAGAGTGGTCATCGCAGCATTCAAAGACTTCATACATAAGTTTTTAGAGGTTTATTTTGATGATTGGACCATATTTGGTTTACTAAAGAACCATGCAACGAACCTCATAATGATGCTAGAGAAGTGTAGACAGCATCAAATCTCATTGAATTTGAAGAAGTGTGTTTTCTGTGTCCCTATGGAATCTTGTTGGGACACATTGTTTGCAAACAGGGCTTGATGGTTGATCCTGCGAAGATCCCAGTCATTGTAAACTTTCCCACACCTAATTTAGTAAAGCAATTGTGCACTACATTGGGGCATACCGGTTATTACAGATAATGCATAAAAAGGTATGCATAGATAAACGTAGCTATGGAGAAGCTGCTAAAGAAGGACACACCGTTTATCTGGAACGAAGAATGTAAACAAGGCTTCGACACCCTAAAAGAGAAAATGGTCACTACGTCGATCCTAGTTTTTCCAGACTGGGAAAATCCATTCCACGTTCACGTGGATGCATCATGTATCGCATTAGGTGTTATTCTTGCTCAACCAGGAGAAGGAGGTATTGATCATCCCATTGTATTTTCTAGCATAAAGCTGTGAGGCACCTGCAACAATTAATTAAGACAAATATGCGAAATAGCAGAATTGACAGAACTCAGAATCACTTTTATATTGATCATAGGCCACTTCGAGGGGGCAACCTCCTATGAGCAAGCTCAATACAAATAACTTCACGGTGCCTTCATAGGTCTCAACACACACTTATACACTAATTCTAGGCACCAATACTATGGGTCAAAACCATGGGCCGTTACAAACTATGGATCAACAATACTACAGGCGACTTACAAAGCATATGTGCCAACAACAATAACACAAACTATTGATCAACAAATACTACGGGACGACTTACAAAGCATATGCGTCCAATAAAAACATACTAAGAAAGTAAAGACATGGGTTCCTAACATCCCCTCCCCCTTAAAAAAAGCTTTGTCCTCAAAGCTTTAGATGTGGAAATTGTTGTTGAATCTGAAGGAGTGATTCCCATGTAGCATCCTCTGGTTGCATGCCGTGCCATTGAATTAAGACCTCTGTGATAGAGCGAGAGCGAAGCTGACGCGTGCACCGATTGACGATGGCCTCTGGCTCCAAAAGGATGGATCCTTCATTATCCAATTCGGGTAAAATTGTTTGTCCGCTGATGTTGGTGCCAAGAACTTTCTTCAGACAAGAGACATGAAAGACTGGATGAATGCGGGAAGAAGGAGGAAGTTCCAATTTATAAGCAACGGACCCAATCTTCTGAAGAATTCGATATGGCCCATAGAACTTTGGAGTGAGCTTATGACGCCCTTTGAGTTTCAAGGAGGATTGTTTGTACGGCTGGAGACGAAGAAAAACCATATCGCCGACTTGAAAAGTGTGCTCCGAACGGTGCTGATCAGCTTGTTGCTTCATGCGATTTCGTGCCATGTGAAGATTGTCCCGCAAAATGCGAAGAATCTGATCGCGGTTTCGAAGGACCGTTTCAACTTCCTGAACTGGTGAACTGGTGGGGGTGTATGGAAGAAGAGTTGGAGGTGCCTGACCATAGATTGCTTCATATGGGGTCATTTTAGAGGCAGTGTGGTAAGAGGTATTGTACCACCATTCAGTGAGAGGGAGCCACTTTACCCACTGATGTTGTTGTTCCGAGGTGAAGCAACGAAGATAAGTTTCCAAGCATTTATTGACAATTTCCGTCTGACCATCTGTTTGTGGGTGATACCCTGAACTCATCTTCAGTTTGGTGCTAGTGTGGCGAAATAGTTCTGTCCAAAAATGACTGGTGAAAGTCGCATCACAATCCGAGACAATGGAAGAAGGGATGCCATGAAGACGAAAGATCTAGTCCAGAAAAATTTGAGTGACGAAGGAGGCTGTATAGGGATGGCTGAGAGCACAAAAATGACTATATTTGGAGAGGCGATCAACCACAACGAGAATCACTGTCTTCCTACCAGATTTAGGGAGCCCTTCAATGAAATCCATAGAAATATCTGTCCAAATCCGTGTAGGTATGGGAAAGGGTTCAAGCAATCCTGGAAGGAGTGTTGTTTCACCCTTATTGCGTTGGAAGGTATCACATTCGGCCACCATCTGTTGAATTGTCCTTTTCATGCCCTACCAAAAGAAGTTACGCCGTGCTCATTCATACGTTTTGAGGAACCCAGAGTGCCCTGCTGATGGAGAATCGTGGAGTTCATAGAAGACATCCTGTTGAAGATCTGTGCTCTGGGGAAGCACCAGACGACCCTTGTATCGCAGAGAAGCACCATCCCAAGAGTAATGTGGTATAGCAGAAGGGTTGTTGGTTAAGCATTGGATGATTTGAGATAAGGAAGAGTCATTGACATAACCCTATTGAACAGATTGCAACCAATTTGGAACAGGCATAGAAATAGCTGAAAGAGAACCCTGGGAATCAAATGTGCGAGAAAGAGCATCTGCCACAATATTGTCAGTTACCCTTCTTGTAAGTGATCTCATAGTCATAACCCATGAGTTTGCTAACCCATTTCTGTTGTGCCGGGGAGGAGACATGCTAGTCCAAGAAATATTTCAAACTCTGGTGATCAGTCTTGATGCATAAATGATTCCCTAATAGGTATGGGCGCCACTTCTGTACTACATGAAAAATAGCCATCATTTCCTTCTCATAGGTAGAGGTAGCTAAATTCTTACCTGAAAGGGCTTTGCTGGTGAGCGCAATGGGGTGTTCATCTTGAAGGAGAACAGCACCAAGTCCATTTCCGCAAGCATCACTCTCAATAGTGAAGGGCTTGGAAAAATCGGGCATAGCTAGCACAGGTGTAGTACACATAGCTTGTTTTAGTTTGTCAAATGCACACTGAGCAGCAGGTGTCCATGTAAAAGAATCCTTTTTCAATAGAGCAGTTAATGGAGCTGCAATCTTCCCATAATCCTTGACAAACTTGTGGTAGTAGCCAGTCAACCCCAAAAAACCACGAAGGCTCTTGAGTGTCTGAGGACATGGTCAATTGTTCATGGCATCGATTTTGGCAGGATCCACGGGAACCCCTTGTGCTGAGATAATCTGCCCGAGATACTCAACTTCCTTCTGTCCAAAAACACATTTAGACTGCTTGGCATGGAGATGATGGTCAGAGAAAAGTTGCATGACAAGATCCAGATGCTAGAGATGTTCATCCCATGTTTTACTGTAGATGAGGATATCATCAAAGAATACCAGAATGAATTTCCGCAAGTAGGGTCGAAATATTTTATTCATTAAGGCATGGAATGTGGAAGGAGCATTAGTGAGGCCAAAGGACATGACTAAAAACTCATAATGGCCATCATGTGTGTGGAAAGCTGTTTTAGGAATATCATCCTCATGAACCCAAATTTGATGATACCCAGAATGAAGATCCAACTTGGAGAAAAAGTGAGCCCCATGAAGCTCATCAAGAAGCTCATCAACAACAGGAATTGGAAACTTATCCTTGATGGTGAGGTGATTAAGTGCTCGGAAGTCAATGCAGAGGTGCCATGACCCATCTTTTTTGCGGACAAGAATAACTGGAGAAGAAAAGAAACTAGTGCTTGGGCGAATAATACTTTGCTTCAATAAGTCCCGAACGAGCATTTCAATCTCTGTTTTTTGGTGAAATGGGTAGCGATAGGGCCTGATGTTGGGAGAAACGCTGCCAGGAAGGAGTTGAATACGATGGTCTTCTAGCCTAGAAGGTGGCAATCCCACTGGTTCAGCAAATACACCTGTATATCAATCCAGAATTTGTTGTAGATCCAAAGGAGTAGTGGAGACCGCTGATGGTTGCATCTAGATGGAATGGATCTGAGCGATGACACCATGTGAATTCTTCTTGAGGATTTTTTCCATGCGATGTGAACTGATGATGCTAAGAGAACCTGGTTGTAATCCTGTCAATGTGTGTTTTTGTCCATTGAGGAAAAACTGCATCCAAAGTTCAGCAAAACCCCATATGATAGGGACAAGTGTGCGTAGCCATTGAGCGCCCAAAACCACATCACATCCTCCTAAGGGCAAGGAAAACATGTCAGAGCGCAAGGTATAATCTCCCATAGAGATACGCACATTTCGACACTTCCCTTTGCAAGGTAAGGTGCCCCCATTGGCAACCATGACTTCAAAGTTGGAGAAAGGATGGATAAAACAATCAGCTTGTCACGTCCCCTCCCATCATTCCAGTTAGATGGAGAGGATCGTGAGGTTAAACCGGGCATCCAGCCCCATACATAATAAACAAGCATTCAGATTAAAATAAAGATATACCTATGAAAGTGCATAACAGACGTGATGCTAAACTAGGTGTCTAGCCCCATGAAAATTTTAACCATAAGCATTCACATAATATAATAGAGAAATATGGAAATGTATGAGTTTAAGAAAATCACAGCGGAATATTAAGAATTGCACATCCATCATACATTTAAGATGTTCATCAAATAAGTAAATTGCAAGTTAATACAGGAGAATACTTATCTCAATAAGGCAGTCCCAAGCAACTGGCTATGCAACTGCAACGTTCCACCCAACCATAGGCCAGTTGTGCTTATCAACCTCTTGATGCAACTGCCACCCCCGAGATGGGCATGATTACTACAAGGAACCAGGGAACAACAGACTCACACATAGCCAAGCATACACCAAGATGAGCCAAGCCAATCTGCAATTGGGTTTATCAGGCTACTAGGAAATGGGAAGGAAGAATTGCTAAGCTAGTGAACTCAACCACCGAGCTATGGGTACCCCTCCCAGATCTATTCAGCTTGGCACTCACAATGCCTACACACCCAACACCAGGAAGTATTCTCTTCACTGCCACACAGTCCCTCAAGCCATACCTTCCTTTCTAGTGCTCCCAGGGTGTGCATAGAAAAGTAGCCAGCCCTCTTGATCTTCTTGAGAGGTTACTCCCCACACTAGGTTTATCAAGTTAATTCTGTCCACTACCACTCTAGTTTCTTGCTTACAGGTTCAAATCAAACAAGGATGCTCATAACAACAAAACTACACTTGCTGAGCATGAGAAAAACGTTTCAACAATGGAATGCATGAGGTGGGGTTTCTTGAGCTTCAGAAAAACGTGGGTAGACTCAAAACGAATTGGCAACTAGGAGAATTCGACTAGGAGAGCAACCCATTCCAGAAAAACGCCCCAAGGGCAAAAACGACCTCTCCCTCGGTCCAAAATCGCGTCCCTCCTTCCCCAGATACTGCAAAATACCAAAAACGAGTTCCTGGGCATGGAAAAACACAGGGTTATGGTGAAAAACGTGAGGATAACTTCCAGTAAGCTCAGTCTGCGTGAGAGGAAGGACGTAATGGATGAGGAATTGCCTTAGGCAGCATTTCATGGGGGTTTTTTTGCCCAGCAAGCCAAAAATACGATTTCCCAGGTTGATGGCTTGCCCATGCATGAAAATCTGACTACCATACTTCTCCCATCCCAAGACATTAACTGCCCCAACTAATCTTTGGAAGAATTAAATGATTGGGTGCATGAGATAAAATGGATAGTTAAGAGTTCATGGGTTTTCACATTGCCACATGGGCTGACACCATTGGCTCAAGGGTTTGAATAATTCCCCCCCTATTCCTTGTAGAACCATGCCCCATCTCTTTGTTGCATTGCATAGCTAGTTGTGGGTATTTTCCATTAAAATTCATATTTACATGATGTCTTATTTATATTGTGCCCATCTAGCACAAGAACCATAGGCATCTATTTCTTTAATTGCCGATACATAAAATGCTAAATCAATGGTGGGGCCTTGGCCTTGAGCTCCTCACCATGATTAAGTAACAATATTTACATCTTTTACGATTTAATGCGAAGGGGGTCAAAATGGGGACATGACACAGCTTGTTTGGCGATCCGAGGTTCAATGAAATTATGAGTGCTACCAGAATCAATGAGTATTGTAAGAGGAAGATTCTTGAAGTAACCCCTGACCCGCATTGTTTGGGGGGTGGTGATTCCAGCTAAAGCATGGAGAGATATCTCTGGATGGTCATCCTGAGACGGAGGGTCAATAGGCGGTTCCTGAATGTCGACCGGAGCATCCAGTGTTTCTGGATCTTCATCACCAATTTCAGAGGCAGGCGGAGACTCCACATCTAAGAGATAGAGCTTTTGCTGAACACATCTATGTGCCCGAGTGAATTTCTCATCACAATTATAGCAAAGACCCTTTTCTCTACGTGCTTGCATCTCTGTTTCAGACAAATGCTTGATAGGAGTCGGTCGAGGAGCCTATAGTATAGGTGGTTGCTGAGAACCCATATTTCAAAAGGGAACAAAAGTGGGCTTGGAGCGTTGTTGGGCTGCAATCTTGTCTTCTGCCAACTTAGCCAACCCTCGGGCTTCCATCATTGTGTTGGGACATAACATTTTGACCTCAGAGCAGATGGCATCCTTTAGACCACTGATAAAACAACTCCAGTAAAAGTCATCAGACAATCCTTCGGTGTGGTTGGCTAGATTCTCAAATTCGGTTTGATAGTCTCTCACCGTGCCAATTTGGTGAAGTTTAGTGAGGGCTCCTGTGAAGTCATCAAAAGCACTAGGACCAAATCGTTGCAAAAGGAGCTGGCAAAAGTCTGGCCATTTGGGCTCTGGATGAGCCTTGATGTACCAACGGTACCATTGAAGAGCTTCCTGTTCCAAGTGAAAGGATGCCAGCGGAACTTTGTTGACATCAAAAGTATTATGCAGACTAAAATACTATTCTGCATGATAGATCCATCCAGTTGGATTAGTACCATTGAAGTGAGGAAAATCAAGCTTCGGACCACAAAAATTGTTGGAAGAGGAGATCCCATTGTCTGATGAAGACTCGGACTGCCGTTTGTTGTTCATAGTTGCATGTTCAAGATGGAGGCCGAGAAATTTTTCATCCAGATCCTGGAGTTTGGCTTGGATGGTTGCATTTGCTTCCTCCATGGTTTTTGCTCCTACACGGGTGACAACCATAACCAGGAGTTTTTTTTTTTTTTTTTCTTTCGGTTGACTAGGTAGGAAAAAAAAAACAGAAACTACTTCAGTAAGGGCAAATCTTGACTAGGGAAAAAATCTGAAGGGTAATTGGGGTTTGACTAGGTTTTGGACACTGTTGAATAGACAAGGAAACAAAAATGAGGATTCCAGAATCGGGGTGAAAGAATGGGAAAATTTGGCAGAGGGGAACAAAGAAGCAGAATTCAGAAATGAACTCTGTGGTAAAATTTGAGGGTGATTGGGTGAAATCTGAGGAAGTTATGGCAAACCCTAAAAATAGACAAATGTGGGATTTTGGGCTTTGGGAAGGGGAATTGTGGATAGGGTCCTCAGGAATGAAATATGCAGAATGGGGTGACAGGGGTTCCCCGAAAATTTCAAGGGAAATAGAGTGAAAACAAGGGAGATATGGAGAAAAAAGTGAATTTTTTTTATTTTTTATTTTTTATTTTTTTCAGACTGGAGCGGCTATGGCTCGAAAGGAATTTGAAACGATGCCGAATGGATTGAAAATGGCTGGATTTGGAACGGCTTGCAAAATGGATCTGAATGACTGTATGTAAAATGGCGCAGCAACGATCGACGATAGTTCAGCTGAAATTAGATATGGACCCTAGGTATGTGCGGCTTCCTAACATTTCAAGGGTTTCACTCGGCCACCAATGTTGTCTGATGGCTTGAGTATTGGAGAAGTACCCCTCACTCCACGGCTCAGGTAAAACTGATAACCACTTTGCCACAAACGACAGCTCTTGGTTTACCTCACGGGTGGGAACTAGTCAATCAGGTAGGGGTCGTTGCCCTTTTCGCTGGCAGGTCCTCTCAATGGGCCAGCTACTTCGGGGTTCCTGTGGTACTCCTCACAATGAGTTTTAGGTCTTATGCCCAAGTACTTCCCACATTTAAGTGGATAGGGATTATTCCCAAATCCGAACCTGCAACAAATGCGAAAAAAAATTTGGCAGAAATTTCACCCAGCGAGCCCAAGAAAGTGCTCTGATACCAGATGTGAGGCACCTGCAACAATTAATTAAGACAAATATGCGAAATAGCAGAATTGACAGAACTCAGAATCACTTTTATATTGATCACAGGCCACTTCGAGGGGGAAACCTCCTATGAGAAAGCTCAATACAAATAACTTCACGGTGCCTTCATAGGTCTCAACACACACTTATATACTAATTCTAGGCGCCAATACTATGGGTCAAAACCATGGGCCGTTACAAACTATGGATCAATAATACTACGGGCGACTTACAAAGCATATGCACCAACAACAATAACACAAACTATTGATCAACAAATACTACGGGATGACTTACAAAGCATATGCATCCAATAACAACATACTAACAAAGTAAAGACATGGGTTCCTAACAAAAGCTATCATCCACCGAGAAGAACTATACCAATACTGAAAGGGAAGAACTCGTGATGGTATATGCACTACAAAAGTTTAGGCAATACTTGCTTGGTGCACATTTCTCTATGTTCACCGACCATTCTGCTTTGAAGTACCTGGTCAATAAGCTAGTGTTAGGGGGGCGCATATGCAGATGGTTACTAGTCTTTTAGGAGTACGACTTTGAGATTGTTGTTAATCCAAGCAGGTTGAATTTGGGACCTGATCATTTGTCAAGAATAGAGTTAGGCGAAGAGCCTACGAATCTGGAGGACAACCTTCCTGATGCGCAATTGTTTGCTATACAAGTTGCAGATGATTACTATCAGGACATCATTGACTTTCTAACCACAGGATTTTCACCTACAGAGCTCACTACACAGTAGAAGAAGCAGTTGGTAGTGTGCGCAATAGACTTCACTATAATCGTAGGTCAGCTATATAAATTAGGACCAGACGAAGTATTGCACAGATGTGTAATAGAGCACGAGAAACTATTCATATTGGCTGATGCACACTCAGGAATCGTAGGAGGCGATTACGCAAGTAGAGATACTATGCAGAAGATATTGTGCGCAGGGCAATGGTGGCCTACAATCCATAAAGATTCAAAGGAACAATGCCAGAGTTGCGATGTTTGTCAAAGGACAGGGAACCCATCGCGCAGGGATGAAATGCCCTTAAATCCACAGCTGACATTACAAGCCTTTGAGAAATGGGCCATTGATTTTGTGGGACCTATTAACCCACTAGGGAAGAGAACTGGTGCGAGGTACATTATTAACGCAACCGATTACCTCACCAGATGGGAAGAAGCAAAGCTAGTAAAAGACTATAGCGTAGCTACAACCGCAGAGTTTATATATAAAATTATCCTTACAAGGTTTGGATGCCCGAAAATATTGATGAGTGATCAAGGAACTCAATTTCTGAATAAGACCATTGAGGCTTTGACCGAAGAGTTCCACATTCATCATCAGTGTAGTACGCCTTCTCATCCATAGGCGAATGGAACCATTGAAGCATTTAACAAAGTATTGGAGAATGCACAAACCAAGATATGCAATGTCAATCGGGACGATTGGGATCTGCGCATTCCATCTTTCTTACGGGCATACAGGACCACATGCAAGAAACTGACAAGACACACACCCTTTAGGTTGGCTTATGGGAAAGAGGCTATAATGCCAATGGAGTACATTGTTCCCAGCTTAAGAATAACAGCGTATATAGGCATGGAAGATCACGCAGTGCTAGAAGAAAGGCTCCTACACTTAGTTGGGCTCAAGGAAGATCACTTCATCACAGGATTCCACCAACAAGTACAAAAAAAGTGTGAAAAAGCATGGCATGATCGCCACATCAAGAACAAGAGCTTTCAGGTAGGTGATCTAGTCCTCCTGTATGATAGCAAATTCATGAAATTTCCTGGAAAGTTTAAAATGCATTGGCTTGGCCCATATGCCGTAATGCATGTTACTAATGGTGGCACAGTCCAGTTAGATACATTAGTCAGAGATACCTTGCCAAGTTTGATAAATGGTAGCAGACTAAAGCTTTACTGCGATAGTCTGGCTGCGCGGAGTTCTATATGATTCGGGGAAGTGTACCGCGCAGCACTGCTGAAGTTGCATGCTAAAAAAAAAAAAACGGAGAGCAGCTACGCAGAGCAAGTCTAGATACCAATCACGTAGAAAAAATGGGACGACAGTCGTGCAGAAGACGACACCAAGTGCGCATCCTGAAGCAAACATCCTGTGATACCACCAGCACATTATGACGAAAACCGTTACCATGACATCTATTGGTCGGTTAGTGGGCCGTTAACCAAATTGGCGGCACTTGGAAACTCTAAAAATTAAGGGCGGATGTGACATTTTGGAACCCATTAAAGACTGAAGTGACAAGTTAGCATCGAAATCCAGCTAGAAGGCTAAGCCATTAACGCTAATTCGACGGAGTTGACAAGCTGGCTTTCCAAGCAACCTTTTGGCATTTAAGGAAACAACATTGGCATGATGAGAAGGATCGGCTGACAGGGCCAAGATCATATGCACGAACAGATAATGAATATGGCATTTAGTGCCTGGAAACCACCAAAGACCACGTTGTAGACTAGCTGAGGCTATAAATAGGCCTCACTCGGCCACTTAACCTTTTTTACAAAGCACCATCACTATTTGAGAGCCAAGCGACTAGAGCACTGTATGAGCGAACAGGTTGAGTTGGAGGATATATCCTAGTTATTTGAGCAAGCAAGGGTTCCAGTAGCAATGATGGTTACAAAGGAAGGTGCATCTAGAAGCTCATCACAACAGGCTGTAGGAAGTAGCAAGGGCAAAGAACTAGTGTCAAAGCAGGGGGATCTGAAGTACCATTGCAGCAGTTGGCCTCGGCTCGGAACCTACATATTTATCTAGTACTGGAGTACGTCCCTCCATGGAAGCTCAACGCCCCACCAGTCCACATAGAAAAGAATTTCAAGTATGAAATCCTAATACCCATTATTTCTACCAGGGTGAAGATTGTCAAGAACCTATTGGGCGGCGTGCTAGGATGCAAGCTAGACGACCTGAACGTACTTGAAAACACGCTGGTGACGCCGAAGAATTACCCATAATTTAGACCAGACTCATACATCGACCGAGTAATGGATGCGCAGGCTGGCACCGATAGGCTGGAAGTCCAAGAATGGCTGAAACCCATCTAGCCATCCGGCTTGTTGAACTTATTACAGATGCCGCATTTCACTAAGAGCCCTGTGTTTTTGGTGGTAGTGCACATATTACTGACTTGCATGCATGAAGGATTCTTATGGTTGGACAAGCACATTGATATCAATATCGACATGATCCACCAAATCACTGGACTGAACAAGCGAGGAGAGGACCTTGCTGACCTCCTCATCAAGAGAGCACAAGATAGAGCTCTGAGCATCAAAGTAGCAAAAGAGTTCGACGTAGTACGGAAGGGACGGGGGTTCCCAACCACCAATATCAATGACCGCGCAACAAAGTTTACGACCCAGTTGCTTGCAGGAAAGTTGTTGCGCAAGTGTAGACCACTTGAGGTACCTACGATCACAATTAAGGCAACCATTAATATATTGCGCGGGAAAGCTTACAATTGGTGCTAGTTTTTATTGAACGAGTTGTTAGCGGATATTCAAGATACCCAAGATGATGGAACAACATTCCATTTTAGTTGGCTGCTAGTGTTGATAGCCTTTGTAGGCTGGAAGGAGCTAGAGGGGTATCAAGGGGCTACCACCTTAGCAGGACAAGGCCAAGGAATGCACTTCACCAATTTATGGGAAAGCCCAAAGGCCTCTAGGTAGCAGCAAACGGATGAAGTTTTCTATGTTTACTATCACTAGTTGCGCGACGCAATTACGGCAACACTGTGAATTCCCAAGCCATTAACTTACACATACACCTGCATAATGAGGTTTATGCTGAAGAGGCATCAATTGTTCATTCAGCCAAGGGGTGACATAACTGAACAAGACTTATGGTATCCAAGCTTTTACCAACTGGATGAGCAGGCGATCGAGGGAATGATGGAGCATTGGGAGCCAGACTGGAAAGTTCCCACTTCACGCGATGATGCATCAAACTACGAGAAGAACGTAGAACCTCTTCGGGAGAAGATCAATGTAAAAGACACCAATGAGGAAAACACAGACACAGATCAGGAAGACAAGGAAGAAATAGAACCAAGAAATGGGAAGAAGGGAGGGCTACCAGCTGGTATGCCCATTGATGAAGAAAAGGATGACGCGCAGAGCGTGCATACAGAGATGGCAGCAGGAAAAAGAAAGGCCCTGCGCAATCCCAAGGCCGTCGTACGAAAAGGAAGTCCGAAAGACCTGAATTTGGACCACAACTACACCCAGACGACTGCGAGACAATCGCAAAAAAAGTGCAGGAAGTGTGGGAAGAGACCCGCACTAAAAAAGAAGCGAAGCAAGAACAACTGCATTTGACCATAATCCAGGCTATGGAGGAGGTCAAGACAATGGTAGCCCAGATGGGATTGGGGCAGCCAAGTTCAGATTCTGACGGGAATTCAGGTGGGCCAAGCGCGCAAAGAAGACCACCCATTGCTGTAAGTAAGTATCCGTGCATGCTGAACCTTGAGATCATGTGGGTTGACCTCAACATTGGGGCTTTTCCCCTAGAATACTTAAACGAATTTCATATCAAGATTGTGGAAGAAATTCATGAGCGAGGCCTTGCCTCATATGATCAATGCGCATGGTTAACTAAATATATCAATCACTTAAGGCAGGAATCAGATAACACCAAGCAAGAGTTGAGCATAACCATGGAAAAATGCCAAAAGCTGAGGGAAACCATTTCAAAGGTCTGTGTCGAAATGGAAGATTGTGAAGAAGAGGATGATGTGGAGGACACGATAAAGAAAATTGGGGCCAAGGTAGAATCTCTCACTTCTGAGAAGATACAAATGGAGGCTTCTTACAGAGGGAAGATTGCAGAGCTGGAGGCTAGGCACCCTTCATTCCACCGGATTAGTGCCCAGCTCAGCTGAGGAGGTGAAAGCTACTATGGATGACATTTCCTTGGAAATAACGAAATGCCAGGACTTACATGATGAGATAACAATGGCAGTAACTGGGTTGAATGAGGACCCCACACTTCAGCAGATAAAGGCTAATGTGCAGCGAACACAGCAATAGGTAGATGCTGCAAGCGCAAAGGTAAAGAATGCACTGGAAAGGGAGAAAATCCAAGAGTTTAATGAAGTCAAAGAACTCCAGAAAGCACTGGTATCACTTAGAGAAAAGGAGGCTGCCACATCTGCCAGGCTGCAGCTTATTGAGCAAGAAGGCCTCGAACTGATGTAGCAATTCGATGTGAAGTTTGTAGAACTTCAGGCAGCAGAAGGAACCATGAAGGAACAAGTGGCTCGAGAGAAGGTCTCATAGGAAAATCCGGAGACACTTCAAGGTTTCGAACGGAAATCCAAGGAAATAGTTGCAGAGTTAGCAGGAACTCTGCAAAGATTTACATCAAAGCTTGGTACAATGGAAGATGTGGCACAAGAGTCCGCAAGTGGAAGTGACTCGGGACGAGCCACAAGTGATTGTTAGGGGCCTATTGGGTGGGGCCCAAATGGGTTGGAAAAATATACAAGTGTGGAAAATCACACGTTGCACGTTGCGGCAAAAAGAAAAGGCAATTTTGATCATTGCGCATTGCGGCAGGAAGAGGAAGCAGTTTTGATAAGTTCGCATTGCCCGCGGTGACAAGCTACAGACAGTTTTGAGAAATTGCGCATGTCGTGCAATGGAAATGGACAAGGAATGGTTGCACAGTAGGATGATATGCATTATAGCGGCTTGCAATATGGGTAAAGGTCAGATAAGGGTACGACCTATTTTGAGTAAGGAATAGGTGGAAGGAAGAGGAAAGCGACCTATTAGAGAGAGTGGAGGCAAGCAGTTGAGAAGCTAGGCCACTACGCCGATGGCGACAGGCAAGCAGAACGAGTGGAAATGGATAAACCATGATGCATTTGTAACTATTTGAGGATTGTGGCTGTCAGAAGAGCGTGTGAGCCACGAGTGGCCCAGTTGGAGCAGATGGAGCAGGTTGTCAACGGTGACAACTAGGGTGGCAGTTAGCCACGCCAATTTTGGAAACCTTATGGTTTTGGCCTAATGATTGTAAAGACACGACCCTTGGGCGTGATCTATAAATAAGGGCATTTTGTAAGGGAAAGAGTTAAAGATCTCTCATAGAGCTATTCATTGTTGGGCACTGTTAGAATCTTTCAAGTTTGAAGCTATTGTAAAGGATCTACAGCTGAGTGTGCAGAGACCTATCTGAGAGAGAAGAGAGTCTGCAGCTGAGTACACAGACTAAGAACTGTTGCACCCTTCCCAAAAGATAAATATAACAGTTCTTGTGGATGTAGCTTCCATCCATGGGGTGAACCACATTAAATTCTGTGTTATGTGATTAGTGCGCGTTTATGACTATTCATTTGCTTGGTATGAATGTTTAATACTGATTTCTTTATGTGATTACATTTATATGTATTTTCCACAAGAGAATGGGAATAATATGTTAAGTAATACATGCTGGAGGAATGTTAAGTATTCAATGCTTACAAGTCAGTGAATGTATGAATCTGTCAATTAGTCACAATAATTAAGCATTGAATTTAAGCATAGAATTGGAGTGCGCAGTAGTATATGTTTATTCAATCACATGCAATATTACGATAAGAACTTGGATGAGTTGAATGGATGAAGAATGCTAAGTAGGATTGGTTAGAATTTGTCATCTCGGAGTAGGCGCGCAATCTTGTTGACACGCTGGCCCGATTAAGTGATGCGAGGTAAGTTTTCAATAGCTTATCAGTGCCAGGCAGGAAGTATCCGATACCACGCAATCCCTGGATGCCTTGGTTGCGCAAGTTCCTAGACTTGCAAAGTATCCGACGTGAAACAAAGGTTTCGCGCAGTTGTCTGTCCACGGCAGTCTGCAAGATATCGCTCTACTTATCCATCTTTCCACTCTCGCATCACCAGGATGCAGAAACTTGATTCCGCAACCACCCCCTCATCTTCTCCTTAGGTGAGACCTCAGGATGCGTGCAGTCTATTGCCGAAAGGGCTAGTGAATAGGGGTTTTGTTGCTTCGCTGAACCGTGAAGTACCTAGGTCTACACTGGAAACCTCTAGCTTAGTTATATACAACCAACACTATGAGTGCATCGTGGCTAGAGTATCAATGCATATTAAAGAAACACTTGCATTGAAAGAAAGCAAGCAAGAGGCATTACAAATAGGCATGATGGAGAGCCTCGTAGAATTGAAGAATTTGGTCGCAAGAGTCAAACAAGTATAGCAAGACTTGGTGAAAGAACCAAATTCTGGTGATCAGTAAGGAGAATCAAGTCAAAGTAAGAGAAAGGATCCTGCCTTCAACATGAGACTTCGACTAGTCAGAATTGATCCAATGAATGTTATATTTCCCACTGACAACCTTGCTGAAAGTGCAAAGAAGTTTGCACATCTAGACATCAATGTTGGGGTTTCATAATCTGCATATGCATATTGTAGAATAAATATGATATAGAGACTTAGTCTCTTATAACCAGCATCTAAAGCTGGAGGAAATCTACAAGGAGCTAAAAAATGAATGTGCATTGAAAACTAAGGAGCTCGAGTATGAGTAGAAGAAGCAGCAGAAGCTAAAGGAAACAATTTCAGCAGTCTGTGTGAAGATACCTGAATGTGCTGTAAAGTCGAAGGTAGAGGAAACTATACTTAAGATTGGTGCCACTGTGGAAAATCTTAAGGTATAAATGATGGACATGGAGATCACCTATAAAGAGAAGGTTGTTTATTAGAAGCTTGACAACAATCTAGAACCTTGCAGCAAGATAAAGAAGCAAGCACTGAAGCATTGAAGGCTTCCACAGAAAACATCTTTGTAGAAGTGGCGAGATTTCAAATCATGCTTGAAAAAATTTCTAAAGTATGGGCCACCTGCAGGAAGAACCAGATTTGCAAAAAATCAAGGATGAGGTACAACAAAGGTAGAAAGATCTCGATTATGTGCATATGGCTATGAAGGATTTTCCACCAAGAAAAAGAATCTAGAAATTCGTAGAGAAGAGGGAGCTTCATCGAAGTTGCATCCACTACAGGAAGAAGCGCTTGCGCTTTCAGAAGAGATTGAGCAGAAGTTGCAAGAAATCTAGGCAACAAAAGACATTGTGAAGGAGTAACTTCTATAACCCATCTCAGAGGAGATGCTCAAAAAAATCAAGGAGTTTGAGCAAGAGGCCAAGGATATAGTTGCGAAGTTAAGCTCAACTTTTCAAGAGTTTACAATAGAATCAAAAATCTCAGCAAGTGCACAGATGGAACAACCTGGTTAGAGTGGCTCCGGGGTGAGCCTCGAGTAAGTGTTAGGGGCCTATTGGGAGAAACCCAAGTGGGAGAAGTTTGGATGGTGCAGTCCAAGTCAAAGGACACTTTTGATGGAAGAAGTACAAGTTAGGAAAGGCCTAACATCAGTCATTTTTGGGAGAAATAACTCTGCAATTCCTGGGAGCAGGGTGTGGAGTGAAGTGAAGTGGAAGATAAGGATCTATCCCCTTAGTAAATGTGAAGTACTAAATATCAATGAAGTAGTTGGAGCAGTTATGAATGAAGCGGAAAAATGTCAAGCTATAGGAGCAAGAAGTAAAGAGACATGATGGTGGAAAGGACGCGCCATTGTAGCGTCATAGCCGCATGGTCAGAACTGCGACTGTCAAAGAAGCGTCAGAGCCAGAGGAAGCGGTGCAAAGGACAACAAAGCTCCGACAATGTAAAGAAAAAGCATGGTCAATAGGAGAACCATGTCATTTTGGGTTTAAGGGTACTATGGGGTTTTGGCCCATAGTTATTGTAAATATGTGACCTTCAGGCACAATCCATAAAAGGGGCAATTTTGTGTAAGGAAGGGTGATATTTTGTGGGTTATGTTGAAAATTGTAAGACTTATTCTAGATCTATGCTGAGAAATCTAAGAGAGGAAAAAGACTCTGCAGCTGTGTGTGTAGAGATCCATTGTAGAGAAGAGTCTGTAGCTGAGTGCATAGAATGGAACTGTTAACCCCTTCCAAGAAATATACAAACAGTTCCCGTGGATGTAGCTCCCATATGGGGGGTGAACCATGTAAATATCTATGTTGTATGATTGTGTCTATGAGTTATTTCATGTTTATGAATGTTATGATTTTATATGTATTTTCATATGTATGTTGATGAGAATAATATGGTAAGTGTTAATGGATATGATAAATGCATAGTTTCCTATTTCAACAGTTAAGGAATAACAATAATTCAGTAGAGTCTGTATTATTAGAACTGCGGAGTGCGTAGTCACATAATTGCACTATTATAATATGGTAAATGTATAGTAACAATGATTCAGTGGAGCTTGTAGGTTGTTGAGAAACGCAAGTGCACAGATATATGCGAAGGAGTGATCTACAAAGTAGATGATAAGTGAACTGCACATATTCACCTTGCATAACATAACCACGTGTCACTAGGTTACAGAAACTTGATTCTATAACAACCAATCTTCGCTTCGGGTGAGACTTCATCCTGCTCGCAGGTTGATGCCGAAAGGGCCAGTGAAGTGGATTTGTTGGACCACAACTAGAAATAACCTCGCAAAACTCGGGTCATCCCTAAAGAAAATAGTAAGAAAGATAGAGATCCAACAAGAAACTTGTGCCTTCTGTGGAGCATACACAAGCATATTTGGAAGACACGGGCAATTTTTAATTTACCTGCACAACCATCAGACCAAATCCAATGTTGTTCCATCTCTATACTATTATCCTTCAAGTGATTATATCATATTTAAAAATTTTGTTGCACAAAATCCAAGTCGTGAAACATGTCATCACTTATGTAGAAGTAATACTCCTTCAATATAACCCTGTTGTCTTCAGTACTATCTGCCCCATGTCTATAGGTGATATGGACCATTATGTTGACCTAGTCTGAGTGATAGTATTGACTATGAATCTTGTTTTGTGGTTGAAGAATGTAGTTTTCTGCAAAATTTACCATTGATAGGATAGTCTCAATAGGAATGTATCTTGCTTCGATCGACACTATAAAAACCTCTTTACACCAAGCATTTCATATGAATGATTTAGGGTTGCTGAAGCAGTTTCTTGGTCTCGAGATTACTCATAGTTTTGATGGGATCATGATTTCTCAATCAAAATATGCTTTAGACCTTCTAAATAAGTTCAATATGACAGAATGTAAAGCTACATGATTCTCATTCCTCTAAGGAATTAGTCTTGAGGATGATGATTCTACACTGTTGGTGGATTATACACTTTACCGACAATTGATTGGTAGTATTTTGTATCTAACACACTCTAGGCCTGATATTTCTTATGTCGTGAGTGTTGTGTCAAGGTAGATTCAGAAGCCCCATGAGATTCATTGGAAGGAAGCCAAAATGATCTTGCATTATGTGCAAGGTACGAGATATTTTGGCATTCACTATGCTGTGGATTCTGATCCTGACTTGGTTGGATTCACTGATTCAGATTGGGCGGGTGATAGCATTGATCAGAATTCCACTTCTAGATATGTTTTCATGATTGTCACAGGGCTTATTTGTTGGTCAAGCAAAAATCAGGCAGCCATTTCCTTATCTTCAGCAATGATAGAGTATCGAGGAGCAGTTAATGCTTGCATTCAGGAAGTTTGGTTGTAGGGTATTCTAGCAGAGTTTGATATTGATAGCACCACTTCCATTGTCATTTTTTGTGACAGTCAGAGTGCTATCAAGATCTCTACATATCCATTTTAGAGACAGAGGACTAATCATATCGATATCCACATGCACTACATCCGAGAGCTCGTGCATGACAGAACCATTATACTGCAATATTGCCCTATAGAAGAGCAAATTGCAGACATATTCACCAAGAGGTTCACTGAGAAGAAGTTCTCTTACCTCTATTCACTGTTCGGGGTGAGTTATACTATGTTGAGGACAAATTAGATCCTTCATTTTTCACTTTGAGGGTGGGTTTTCTTTCCCACTTAGATTTTTTGAGCATTTTTTGGATTATTTATATATTGGAAGACCTATGGCCTTTGTTGTCGGGACCCTTTAATTATTTTATTTTAATCCTCCACGTGAGATTAGCTTAAGGGTGGGTGTTGTAGTCATTTTCCAAAAACACATCATTATTTGGGCTTAACAGCTGTGATAAGTCAAAATGGCACTTCTCCGTCCATGACTACATTGCATTGTCCCTCACACAAAATGACCTTATGAGTGGAAGAGACTAATTGATAATAGATTCTTTTGGCCTAGATCTTACAATATTCTCCTTAAAATAACTATTTTTGTGTCATATTTTGAGATATAACCGCAACTCTCCTATCGGTAAACATGAGGGTTAACAACGATAGTATATACTGACAACCCATGGGTAACATTTTAAAAGTTTCCCCCACATGTTGCTAGGCATTATACTCGCAAATCACTCGATGGTTTTCAAGAGACACACTCGCAGGTATCTCTAAATCACAAGAAAAAAATATTAAAAGATGATTAGAGATTAGTTATGGAAGTTATTCTAACTACCATAACATCCCTAACCAATTACCTTTCGATTCTATCCTCTCAACCTTGCTATAAATACAAGGAGAGGGCCTTGAGAAAGGGATAACTGATTTTGATAAGGAAATGTTGGAGAAAATTCCACTTAAGGAAGAGGAGCAGGAGCCATGGGTCAGCTTTCAACGGTGCCAGTTGCAGAGTAGGTTTAGTTGATTGCTTTTAATGCACATAATACATATACTTTCCTTCCCATAACGATTTGTCTATTATATGAATTTGTGTCATTGAATATTTCATATCTATTTATATATGAGTTTCATGTTAAGTGTTAGTTCAATAGACGTTCTAAGTTTGTTTTATAGAACTGTTCATGGGCATGAGTTAAATTTATTGTATTCTTTGCTTAATCAAAATCACATTCACTTGAGTATAATGTAGATAACCAAATCTTGGAGTAATGTGGACAGTACTTCAATATGCCAATGGAAGAACTTGAGTGAGGGTGGTGCTGATGAAATGGCACAAGAAAAAGGTACCTCAATGAAGGTAAATATTTATCTTATGTGTATGAATAACGTACTAAGTCGAAGGAGGAATTCAGTAGTTTAAACAACAATGATCACTGAGCTAAATCTGAATAGTATGAGGATATCATAACCAGATAACATAACATGAATATTTAACGCTATAACCATCTTAGAAACAATAATTTAAGCTAATAGGACTCATATTTGAATCCAAAATTAACTATGCAAATCATGAACATATATGAAAGAGATGAATTTACAAGAGAAGAGATTACTAATTGGACATATCAAAGGTTTGAATCCACAAGACACCAAGATAGGGCACTGAAGTTCTTCTTTACATCTTGATTAGACCACAAATATTAGAAGTTACTCCTCTTACAAAAAGAGTCGACCCCTATGGCCTTTTCCTTTTCTTCTATATATAGCCTTCACAAGCCTTACAAAATAGTTTGTTACATCCCAACGACTTAATGTTTCTGTTTGTACTTTCAAACAAAAAATGGTTACAAAAATAGTCCATCGGACTAATGCTGACTTGTTTGCTGTTGTGGATGGGGTCTAACCTGCTGAGGTGTAGGAATGTCCTTCTACGTGGAATAGGTTCCTACTGCTTCTTTTCCCTAAGATGCACGTCCATCCGGTGAAGCTCTGTGGGGAGTGCGCCCTCTTTAGATGGCTCAACTGTTCGGTGGTGTGTGGCCAAAAAATACTGTGCCAGACTTTAGTTCAGGGTTCCGCATAAGAATTTTAGCTAGCCGGGCCATCAACATGAATTTGTGACATTCCCTAGAGCCACCTAATATGGACACCTCTGTTACGGTTCTGTTTTTCCAAATTTGATATGGGCCCCTCGCTGCTATGTACTTCTTGAGACTCTCTTGAAACCCTCACGTACTTATTCAAACTCTCTTGAAACCTTCACATAATTCTTCAAACTCTCTTGAAACCTTTACCATCTATCCCCTCTATTCCATCCAAGCCCTTTGATTTCAAACCTTGCTTTCAATGGGACAAAAGTTCATCAACATCACTGAATTATGAAATAGGGCCTGATATCTCTTCAAACCGTTGAAACCGTTCTAGCACACATGTTTCACAATTTGATCATCCTTCGATGGGACCGGCGTGCCCTTTCCCTCTGTGCTTCTACAATAAGAAGGCCCTCTTCTCGTTCAACAATTGAAGTTCTCTTACACATATCGGGTGAGACCCCATTTACTTTGCACCTGATTGTTTTATTATGTGCATCTGTTGGTTGCTCATGAACACTTATCGTCCTTTCCCTTAGTGCTCCATGTGTGCTTCCACTGGAAATAAAATGCACCATTGTAATCCTCTATTCTCACTGCTTCACTTGGCAGTTCTAGGAGAATTGCACACTCTGCTCAATGACTCTCCCTACTGATGCACATAAGGCTCTGTGATTCTACTTCTGCATTTACTTGGGTATTTATAACCTTATTTTCTTGTTCCTCGACAATCATGTCGTTCTTGAGTAATGATTACCCAGTCATTCATTGGGCTCCTTGCATGCTGGGAGATGTTTACTCCTAAACAGCGGCGATACAGCCTGTTTAAGGGTGACTTAGGGAAAAGAAATGGGGATGGAATGCAGTGGGAAGTGGTAAACCATAAACCATAAGTGGCTTCAGGGCATCGATAAAATGGTTTAGGAAGACCTCTTTTCAGGTCCTGACTCAACGTGATGCTGCCATGTGGAAAGGATGGTTTTGATTCAGGGGCACCCTTAAGATGCTAAACACTGAGCATCTTAGATGCCTTGAAGTTCAGGAAATCATTGATCTTCTACCAAGCCTTCTTCGGGATTTGTGTCCAGCTGATGCGACTTTATGGATTTCTTATGACAACTAACTGCTTGGTGGCCCGTGGTTGAAAAACCACTGTGACAACATTTAGCAGTTTTAGGGTTCCAACAAAGTGGTTAAGGAAAACTACCTTTTGGCCCTTGAGTGATCTTGGGGCTGCCACGTGTAGGTGGCATTTTTCCTTCAAGGACGTCTCAAGAGTAATAAAATCCGATCACTTTAACCCCCTTGAATCTCGGGTGTCCATTGATGCTACCTCTTTGTTCCATTTGGATGCGCACCCAACCGTTGCAGCTCTATGGGGAGGGCCCCCCTCTCTTCCGATGGTTCAACTATTTAGCGGTGTGTGTCCAGAAACCATCATGGAGAACTTTAGTTGTTTCAAGGCTCTGCATGAGTGGTTTGGCCGAACTGCTTTTGGGCCCCTGAATGATCCTAGGGCTACCACGTATAGGTGGTGGTTTTCCTTCAGGGGTGTCTTAGGAGTGTTAAACTTCAAGTGCTTTGGACCCATGAATGAAACACTATCCATTTACCTGAAATTAATCGACCATTTTTTCTTTGGCTGCTCCTATAACTTCTGCAGTCGATCTTTCACCACAGTGTGAGTTGCAAGTCTTTCTGTCAGTGTTGTTGCCACTACATATTCTCGTCCAAAGGTCTTCATCAGCATAGTGTAAAGTAGAGCTTCCTTTGGCAGATCAGTTTGTTGATATTAGTACTAACATTAGCTTTAGCGGGGACAACCTTTTTTCTTTGGAAGAGGCTAAGAACAATAGACTTAGCTCCTTTAAGTCCATTGGGTTGTGGAGTCATATCTATCTTTTACTTCTTAAAATCAAGTAACACGACAATGTGAGAAATAAAAAGTAACATGTGAGCATAAATTTTGCAAAAGGGAAAAAAACGGGAAAGACATATGTTACATATATGATACAAGAGATCATTTGGTAGAGCAAGATAGAGATCAATATCGAAAAAATCGCTTCAGGAATCTCCCATTTACAGGATTTCCAACGATTTCAACATTATGTTGAGCCAATTCATATATGTTTTTGTCGTGGACTACAATGACCTTGAATGGGCCCAACCATAAGTTGTCAAATTTTCCATGTTTATCTCTCTTCTCTCTTCTAGCATCCCATTTCAGAACAAGGTCCCCATGTTTAAAATGTTGAGAAATGGCCCTTCAGTCAAATGTCGCCTTAATATTATCTTGGTGGATCTTGGAGGTTTCATCCAGCTTCTCCCTGTCCTGTTGAATCTCTATTAGTTGGTGAATCCTTATTTCCATGTCATTTGGTTTTTCATGTTCTGGTTGCAATAGCTTCATCAGCAGGAGAACCAACTGAGTGGGGAGGACTGCTTCCGTTCCATAAACCAGTTGGAATAGTGAAGTGCCTATAGCACGTTTGATACTAATTCTGTCTTCCCATAATGTGAATTTTAGCTATGAATCCCAAGACCTTTTGTTTGTATTTAGAATCTTCTTGATGATAGTCACTAAAATTTTGTTAGAGGACTCAACCAAACCATTTCCCTGAGGGTAGTAAGCAGTTTAGTGGATCAATTCAATATTGTAGCTTTGACAAAAACTCATCATCTTGGAGGATTTGAAATCTTGAGCATTGTCTGTAATGACCTTCCTGGGACAGCCAAATCTTGCCAAGATATTCTCTTCTAGAAAATTTATTATGACCGTATCATTAGTGTTTCTTGTTGGAATTTCCTCTACTCATTTTGTGAAATATTCAGTGGTTGTAAGAATCCATCTATGTTGGCCACTAGAATGAGGGTTTATTTCTCCTATAAAATCAATGCCCCATTGTTGGAAAGGTGCTTCTATTCTGATTGGTTTAAGGGGTAATGGTTTGAGCTTCTTCTTTCCAACGAATAACCGACATTCCATACATGATCTAATGAGATTATTAGCATCAATGAACAATGTATGCCATAAATAACCGGCTCGAAGGACCTTGTAAGTAGTAGCTCTCCATGCATGATATACTCCACACATTCCCTTATGAAACTATATTATTATGCCTTTTTTTTCTTCTTCAACAATACAATTTAGAAGAATACCAAGAGGATCCTTCCAAAAGATATATCCATCTATAATACAATACTTGACAACTTTGAGTTTAAGAGATGTCATTTTGTATTTATCTAGATTGGGAGGAGAAGTTAGATGTTGTAGGTAATAAACAATGTCTTTGTACCATTCTGAACAAGCAAATTTTTCAGACACATTGTTAGGAATATTTTTTTGAATACATTCTTCTTCCTGACTAGGAATTTGATCTATAAGATTAACCTCTAGAGCTTGATAATTTGACTCGACTAGGAGTTTAGATAGCCCTTATCCTTTCACCAGTTTAGTAGGATTGATTTCCCTGTCATATTCTTGGATTTTGGAGATCCATTTTCCCCTTCTTCCTTCATTGTCTGGCTGAAACAGGATATCCTTGATAGTGCTTCCTGGGACGTAGGATATGATTTTAGAATGCAGGATATAATTCCTGAAGGACTTAAGAGCTTTTACTAATGCATAAGCCTCTTTTTCCATCGTACTGTATTTCAGCTCCGCATCTCTCAATGCTCCGATAAAAAATGCAATGGGCAGCTCATGGCCTTCATTATTCTTCTGTAAGAGGACTGCTACAATGGTAACCTCAGAGGAAAATGAGAATATAAGAAAATCCTATGTATAATCATGACTAGTCAAAATAGGTGCTTCTCCTAAATCATCCTTTATCTGTTTAAAGGAATCCCTTGCAGTTGTGGTCCATTTGATCTCAACATTTTTTCTTAACATGTCAGTGATTTCTTTCATTATTTCAACAAAATTGGGGATGAATCTTCGTAGAAAATTTATTTTTCCATTGAAGAGTTGTATGTCCTTTTTATTCCTTGGGATCTCAATTAATTTGATAGCAGCTACTCTATCATGATCTATCTTCACACCATATCTGGAGACAATGTGCCCCAACAACTTTCCCTCTGTCATCGCAAAAAAGGATTTTTGGGATTGAGACACAGACCGAATTTTCTACATTTCCTGAAGTTCTGCTTCAGATGTTGAACATGGTCTTCATCAGATTTAAAAATACAGTCATATCATCCAAATATATAACAATAAATTTGTCTTTTTCACCTTTGAATTCTATGTCCATAGCCCTTTGAAATGTTGCACCAGCGTTAATAAGACCAAAGGGAATTTTATCATACGTGAAAGTTCCTCATGGTGTAGTAAAAGTTGTATTTTCCCTGTCATCTATGTGCATGGAGATCTAGTTATATCCTGAGAATCTATCCATCATAGATACTCTAGTGGACCCAAACACTTTTTGTAGAATGTGATCCCTTTTGGGAAAAGGGTAATTGTCCTTTAAAGAGCACATATTCAGATTTCTGAAATCAACACATAAACAGATTTCTCCATTCTTCTTCCTGACTGGTACTAAGTTAGCCACCCATTCTGAATATCTGAGGGGAATGGTGATTTTTGCATCAAGTAACTTTCTCACCTCTTTCTCGATTACAGGGAGTAAGATAGGATTCACTTGTATCAACATTTTCTTTAATAGTTTATCCTATGGCTTCAGTGGGATCCTATGTTGTATGATAGTTGTATCATAAGTTTTCAAGTCTTCATAATTCCATGCAAAAACTTCTGAATATTATTTAAAAAGATCCTCATACTTTTGCTTTTGCTCGATCGTAAGAGACTGTGAAAGTTTTACGAACTTTGGTTCTTTCAAGGAACCAAGATTCACTTCTTGTACAGCCTCAGTAGTTGGTTCTACTACTATTTTCACTGGGATCTCGTTCTTGTCGAACAATTGTTCTAGAGGAACCAGTCCTTTAGGAATAAATTTATTCTTTAGTTGAAAGATCTTGTGGCCAGCAATCTTTCGAGTTAACCCAAGTGTTCTTCCATATTCTATTTGCAGAATATATTCTCCTTCCTCTACTTCATCTCTATCTATATTGATGCTTGAGAACTCATCCATAAGCTGCAGAAAGTATTTGATCTGTTGATCGTCCTCAAAGACTTGCCAATTTTTAATATTTTATGGAATAGAGGGACGATATCGTATTTACACTTCATACTTAGCTTCGGCTTCTTGGGAGGTTTGAAAGAGCTGCCCATCAAGGCCAATGAATCAACCTGTTGGTTGCATTCCCTAGGGATAAAAGTTATATTGAAAGCATCAAATAAATTGTCAATAAAATCCCATGCAAGATTTCGATACATTCTAATCCTGAGATGATTTTCTTGGTAAATACCTTTTATTTTGTTTACCACCAGCTTAGAGTCTCTGAAAACTGTCATCTTAGTGACTTTCAAATCTTTAGCAGCTCGGAGGCCTAAAATGAGCGCCTCATATTCAACAACATTGTTAGTAGTATCAAAATAAATTTTGTAGGACAGACTGGTCTCTTCTCCTGCCAGTCATTGATAGTACTGTGCGAGCTCTATATTCTTCTTTGGTTGAGGCTCCATCAAAATATAGTTTCCAAACATGATTCTGGTTATCCTCAATAATAGGTTCAGTCACTTGAGTTTGCACAATTTCTTCTACAGAAGGATCACCTAATGATAACATATAACATTCCATATCTTCATCAACTGCATATATGGGATAATTCATCGGACTGTCTTGATCCCTTATCACATAAGAAAACATAGCTTCTATGTATAATAATCTAGTCTCCCCAACAAATACAGGTATTGTGGCATACTTCATATCCATCTGCATGGTGCCTCAAATTTTTTTATCCCAACTTCTTGATAGAAGCATAACATATTTTTTGGGACATCTGCTACCACCACATCCATCATTACACTTTTGGCGGGTATTTGAAAGAGAGTGACTACCAAATCCTTTATCATACCTATGCATTTCACTTTTCAGGAGTTGAAACTGTAGAGATCATGATATGGTCTGGTAATCTCTAGTCCCAATTGTTCCATGATAAATTTGGGCATCAAATTGTGGGATGCTCCAGAGTCCAGCATACATTTGTGGAGGAGCTTATCATGTACATTTCAGGTAACATAAAACGGAGCAGTAGGCTCTTCTTTATCATTGATGTGGGGGGCACATTGAAAAGATGGGGCTTCATCATTCAGATTTATAGAATCTTGTTGATCAATGTTTTCAACTCTGTGTAACATCTTGTCAATCTGTTGTTGATACATAGGTTTCTTTATCAATTTAGACAGGGGAACAACTATTTTTAACTTGCTCAATTCCTGTTCCAAATTGAAATGGGTAGATCCCTCCCTAGGACTTGGCTCTATTCTCTTATGGGGGCTGATGTCTGGCTTAGTTTGGATTTCTAGAACTGTGGCCTCATTTGATTTATCCTTTGGTAGGATTTTTCTTTTCAATAGGGGGGATGCTTGAGCCGGCTTCTGGGGAGAGTTCTTAGGAGGAACAACATTCTATCTGTTTGTCAATTCTGGTCTTGGTCTCAAGTCATACTTCCTTTGTAATTTATCTGGTTGAGCACTTGGGAATAAAGGATATTTACAGGGGAATGAATCACTTTCTTGGGGGTTTATAATATTTTGGCATGTCTGATTATATGGGAGTGAGTTTTCATAATAATCTTTAGTGAGGTGCATGAGATGGGAATCTTCTTCCATAAAATTAAGCTTCTCTTCAAATTCTTCATAAATTTCTTCCTCTGGAATTTTCATCAGATTATTCTCATTATCCTGGATAGGTGGTATTAGGGGTTGTTTATCATTCCTTTTTCCTCTGTATGCCATTTGAGGATTATAAGGCCTTCAGAACTGAGTAGGCGGTCGATCAGGGGATTGTTTATTTAGGGCTGCTACTTTCTAATTCCATTCTTGTAACTTTATTTGATAGATTCTTTATAATGCGAGTTATTTCATCAATCTTTGCTTACTAAGAGTCTTTAACTCCTAAGGAGTCACTCTCTTCTTTGGCCTTCCATTTGTCCTTATGTTCAACATCATTTGTCAACTTTATCTTGCCTCATGTCCTCATGTTTCCCTCAACATCTACAACATCATCTTGCATTATTCTAAGAGAGGGTAATCTTCTTTCCCTCAACATGATGGTGAAATTTGAGGGGAAATATTCCACATATGTGGCTCGGGCAGTGACTTTTGTAGGTCAGATTTCTTCAAGGATTCTATAATATACTTTGTTGAACCTTGCAGTGAAATCCACCACATTTTCAAAAAAAAAAATTCTCAGGGCAGAAAATTCTGTGAGATAGTAAAGACTATCACGTTTAATTCCCCACTTCTTGATGAAGGTGGTTTCCAGAATTTCCATAGTGCATGCTGATGGAAGCGTTGGGTAGTGATTTGAACCATTTTTTGGATTCTCCTTCCATTGATTAAGCAAAGCCTCTCATGAACACATCATCATGGTCGATAAGAATGTTGTTAATGAAATCTTGGAATCTATCTACATGATCTTCTGCGGATGTTTCCTTACTACCATCATATTTTGGTAAAAAATTCAAATAGTGGGTACGCATATCATTTAGGGGTGTTGGAAATTGCAAGGGTCTATGTCGGCTAGCCACCCATCTAGGCGTTCTAGGTGGTGGTGGTGGAGGTACTTTGCCTCCTCCTCCTGACATTAGTTGGTTGGCGATTAGCTTCTCGTCTTGAGGAGAAATGAAATATTTGAGTGGAATTATACGAGCTGAATATTCTTTACTTGTAGCAAGAATCGTTTGAGAACTAGGTAAACCACAAGGAGTGTGGGGATTCTGGAGGGAAAGTTCTTTTTCAGCGGTTTGGATAATGAATTTAGTTTCAAGGAATTAAGTACCAAGAGGTGGGGAGAAACTTTGTCGATGGATTGGAGAGGTGGACTGATATTTTCCCTGTCTGTGTCTCTAGGAGATAGAATATTGTAAAGCCACAAATTCTTCATGGTCAGGGTTCTGGCAAGTATGTCTTCATCCATATGCCAAGTTTGCTTCAGTGGAGTCTCCAAGTGGATTACATCCTACTACCTAGTTTCATCCACTGTGAAATCAAGAGTGTATAATTTTTCATTGTCCCTGGGGAAGATTTATCTTCTTGCTTGCATTCCCCAACAATCGCACCAAAAAAGATGTTAGTCCCAGAGACGTTCTAAGGTTGTTTTTTTAGAACTGTGCCTGGGCATCAATAAAATTTATTGTATTCGTTGCTTGATGAAAATCACATTCAGTTGAGTATAATGCAGATAACCAAATCTTGGAGTAATGTGGGCAGTACTTCAATATGCCAATGGAAGAACTTGAGTGAGGGTGGTGCTGATGAAATGGCACAAGAAAAAGGTACCTCATTGGAAGTAAATATTTATCTTATGTGTATGAATAACGTACTAAGATGAAGGAGGAATTCAGTAGTTTAAACAACAATGATCACAGAGCTAAATCCGAATAGTATGAGGATATCATAACCAGATAACACAACATGAATATTTCACGCTATAACCATCTTAGAAACAATAATTTAAGCTAATAACACTCATATTTGAATCCAAAATTAAATCTGCAAATCATGAACATATATGAAAGAGATGAATTTACAAGAGGAGAGATTACTAACTGGACATATCAAAGGTTTGAATCCACAAGAGACCAATATGGGGAAATGAAGTTCTTCTTTATATATTGATCAGACCACAAGTATCAAAAGTTACACTTCTTACAAAAAGATTCAACCCCTATGGCCTTTTCCTTTTTTTCTATATATAGCCTTCATAGGCCTTACAAAATATTTTTCTACAAAAATCGTTTTACATCCCAACGACTTAATGTTTCTTTTTGTACTTTCTAACAAAAATTGCTTACAAAAATAGTCCATCGAACTAATGCTGACTTGTTTGCTGTTGCGGCTGGGGTCCAACCTATTGAGGTGGAGGAACGTCCTGCTACATTTAAGAGGTTCCTACTGCTTCTTTTCCCTAAGATGCACGTCCATATGGTGAAGCTCTATGGGGTGTTCCCCCTCTTCAGATGGCTCAATTGTTCAGTGGTGTGTGGCCGAAAACTATTGTGGCAGACTTTAGTTCAGGGTTCAGCGTAACTATTTCATCCAGGTGATCCCTCAACATGAATTTGCGACTATCACTCAAGCCACCTGAGTTGGACACCTCTGCTATGGTTATATTTTACAGAATTTGATCCAAGCCCCTCCCTGCTATGTACTTCTTCAGACTCTCTTGAAACCTTCACATACTTCTTTAGAATCTCTTGAAAACTTCACGTACTTCTTCAGACTCCATTGACGCAGCCTCTTTGTTCCCTTGAGATGCACACCCAACCGACATAGCTCTATGGGACCGACGCCCGTCTCTTCCGATGGTTCAATTGTTCAGCGGTGTGTGGCCAGAAACTGCCATGGAGAACTTTAGTTGTTTCAGGGCTCAGCATAGGTGGTTTGGCCAAACTGCTTTTGAGCCCCTGAATGATCCTGGGGTTTCCATGTGTAGGTGGCAGTTTTCCTTCCGGGGCGTCTTAGGAGTGTTAAAATTCGAGTGCTTTGGTGCCCTAAATGAAACACTAGCCGCTTACCTGAAATTGATCAACCATTTTTACTTCAGCTGCTCCTATAACTTCCGCAGTCGATCTTTCACCACAGTGTGAGCTGCAAGTCTTTCTGTTAGTGTTGTTTCCACTACAAATTCTCATCCATAGGTCTTCATCAGCATAGCATATAGTAGATTTTCCTTTGGAGGATCCGGTTGTTGATATTAGTACTAACATTAAGCATTCATCTCTCTTTAGTCAAAATATTTGAGAAGGGTATATGTTTTATTGCAGGTAATTCATCTGGAGCAGTGGAGCAGGAGATTAAAGTTTGAAGCTTGGATTAGACTTCGGTTATTCAGGTATTCATTTTGAGTTTATATCTTAGTTCTTTTCAATTGAAAGAAATATTCCATGCTGCACTTGTTTTCCATTCTATATCTGCAACTCAATTACATGTATGTTGATGATCTCTTGAATTCCCTATCATAGGTAGATTTATCGCACAACAGAACTGGTGACTCCCCTGGTGAGTTCTTGTTGTTTATTTCGGAATCCTAGGGTATTTTTCTTCAGTTTCATTATTCCTGTAAGTCTCTGGGAGAGTTTATAGGGTGTCTCTACCCCTGTTTGTGACTCAAACCTAGTCTTGCTTGAGTTTTCTTTCATTTTTTATTTTTTATCAAAGAAGACCCGCTAGTTGTACTTGGTTACAGTCGCAGATTTTTCCCCTTACCCGTGAGTTTCTTACTTTTGGACCCGCGAGTCACCCGCGTGGTGCTGCATTGACAGTCACAATTTTTTCTAAGAATTTGGGTTTTTATCCTAGGGTTTAAGCTTGGATCTGTGCTTTGTTGATGAAAGTTTTCTCTATTAAGTGATGGACTATTTACACCTGTGTTAACACCCAAAAAGTGCTCACTAGCTCATTCCCTTATTCACATGACCCATTTGTCCACTTTTTCCACCATTTGAGCCTCTAAAGCCATCAAAAGGTCACCAGAAAGACCACAATACACCTTTTCCCCCCTCAAAATATATATTTTTCCTCAAAAACCGCAAAAAACCCTAAAAAATGGTCAAAAATTCTCAAAAAATATTAAAAGGGAATAAAAATATTCAAAATATTTTAAAAAGGTAAAAGAGGGAAAAAGGTACCTAAACCATGTTGGTTAATACCATTGGTTTCCTCAAAACCATAATGGTATTCCCCATCACCAAAAACTATAAAAAGGTGATAGGGGCTCCCCACATTTCATCCTATCCTTATGCTACCAAATTCCCTTTGAGAGCCATTGCCTCCCATTTCGAGTTTGAAGACCCCCATTTCAGCATCTTGGAGAAGAGACCATTGGAGCTGCTCAACACCAAACATCCTCACCTTTGAGGTAATACAAAAAAATTTATTATTTTTTCTCTTGTTCTTTCCATAGATCTCTTGTTATTGATGTAGTTCTTGTTTATTTACACATGTTTATGTTAATGTTAGATTAAATTTACAATTTTTTTTGCTTTTCATTTGAAACTGCTATTACTTTGTTAATAGGTGCATCCTTGCACATGTTTGGTTGAAAAACCAAGCAACAGTTTTTGGCGACTCTGCTGGGTTTCGAGCTTTAAATTTTTTCTTTACATCTCTGTTTTTTACTTGTTTTTACCATTCCAATTTACAGATCTTCCATACTAGACAGCATATCCATTGTTGCCCTAGTCTTTGGCCCTTTCTGTAGCCTTTAAACAACCCGAAATTTCACTTTTCGGTTTCGTTTCCGACTACCATTTTTCTATTTTCACATCACGACTTTTCACCTGACAGTCGCGCAGCTCATCGTGACCTCGCAACCTTTTTTTGCGCTACACATCGAGGCTTCGTGGCCTTTTTCCACGCTGCACATCACGGCTTCGCGGCTTTATTCCACGCTCCACATCACGGCTTCGTGGCTTTTTTCTGCGCTGCACATCGCGGCTGTGCGCCTTAAACCCGTGATGCACATCGCGGCTTTTGCCCATCAACCCGCGATGTCGTTTTTTTTCACTCGGCCCAATTTTTAGAAAAATTTCTGCTGCATTTTTTTCCCATTTAGCCTCTTTCATCCAGCATTATTTTTCCTACAATTTTTTCCAGCATTCTATTTTAATTATTGCAACAATAGTAAATCATTTTCTATTACATATGCTCAATCAAAATCTTTTTAAAAATTTTCAACTAGTGAAAGAAAGGTTTTTTAGCACTTTGTTTAGATCATAGATTTCACTTCTTTGCAAATTTCAAACCAAATTTCCAATTTGCTCAATAGTTTTTCCAAAGAAAGCACTTAGAAATCCATTTATTTCTAGCATTTTTTACGATATTTGCTTTCCTTTAAAAAATTATTTCAAAACTCCATAGTTTTCGAATTATTTTTGTTGAATCATTTACATTTCAGAAAAAGCCTTTTATTTTTTGCAAATTGAAATCATCTTGTTTTTAATTTGTAATCAATCACCCAAGCGAGGAAAATTCTTTTTTTTTTCAGTTAAATAATCACACTTGCACCCAATCTACCACATTTTTAATTAACTGAGCCTTAAAATCTGCCTAAACTCAACAAACACTTTAACCCCACTTGGGGAACACTTAAAGAATCTTGTAGCTAGGTAGGATTGAGGGGATAGGTGTTCCAATAACACCCCTCAATTATTTACATCTGAGAAATAGTGGTTGACATTTAGGTTCCCAAAAATTCCTTATTATTTGTTGACACGGTTATACACCAATTTATCGGGAAGGCCTCTCTCTTAGGAGGGTTGAAGTAGCCAGACTGCTTCCGGAAGCCTGAGTGGAATACCGCTATCCATTCAATAACTGAAGGATACCTTTCACAGTTCTCGGTGTACCACCCGTATGGGAGTACAATGGCGATAGAACCAAACTGCAGATTCACCCAACCGAACATGTCATGAACGGGGTATCTTAGTGGCCAATTTTTAGGATTGTCTACTCGATATCCCTCCCAATAGGGGGATATCTAGCCTTTGATTCCACTAATCCTATTGTCTGACTTGGATTTCATCACCTTACAAAGGTTATGTTTCGTTGAATCATAATACCACTTTTATTTATGCGTTTGCATGCTCTGCTACCCCCCTTGGTCTAGTAAGCACCACTTTTTTCTAGGAACCGTTTGATTTTTGGTATTCTGACCACTTTTCTTGATTCCTCCACTTATTATAGAAAAACTGTTATAATAAGTGCTTTTGAGGTTGGTTGTTGGTCTGAGAGCCATTGTTTTTTCACACTCCCCTCCTGCACACATTATGGCATTAGGGTCTTGAGTTTACAATCTCACCACCATCCATTGGCATTTCTAGACATCTCTCACCATTGAGAACTTAAGACTATCCCTCCGTTTTCAGGGTGAACCCCCTTAGTTCGGTACACTTGACTCTACACGTCATAGATGTAGAGCGTTAGCCCTTGACTCCACACATCATCGGCAGAGAACCCTGTCATCTGATTCTGACACACCTCATTTTACATATGATTCTGAGGTTGAATCCGAACACCCTACCGAGACATCACCAACCAACCCCATGGCTATATCACAATTTGACCCTCTTTTAACCAGTGCTATTGGAGCTACATCAACAAACCCCGCTACTACCGTGAAAACCATGGTAGCCACAACCCCCTTAGGCATGCCTAATATGGGGGCCACCCCGCTTTAGGCATGCCCAACACAGGACCAATGCCTATTTTAGGTATGCCCAATATGGGCATCACCCCCCCCCCTCATTGCCACTACCCAGATCCCAGTAATTACTGGAACCATTCCTAATCCATCTGCAACTCATGTTGCACTTGGGAGCACAGGCCCCTCCCACACCACATCAGTCGGAGGACACATCCATTTAATACCTAACATACCCTTAGGGGGAACTGGACCAATCCACAATGCTATCATTAGCAATTATCCCCCGGTGACCATACCACACCCATCTGCCAGTCTACCATACATGGCTAGTCTAAACTTACTAGACCTAGCAAGGTTAACCAATGACCCTATTAGACACGACCCTGCATGGCCCCCCATGCCCACAAAGCTTCCCTCGGATATCCCAAAATTTGAAGGAAAAGCTGGGGAAGATCCCCAAAACCATATCATGTCGTTTCACCTATGGTTTTCCTCAAACTCCATAGTAGATGATTCTATTAGACTGAGACTTTTACAAAGAACTTTCCTCGACTCTACAGCCAAATGGTACATTGAGCAGCCACATGGGACCCATCCCACTTTTACATCCCTCGCATCAACGTTCCTTCAGTTCTTTCAACTACCTGTACGCTATGATGCAAGAGTGGAAATACTTTTGTCTTGTAGACAGAACACTGCTACACACATCACTGATCATATCCATGAGTGGCATAAGCATCGTAGCCTCTACATGATAAAACTTGAGGACCGAATATTTTTGGACTGGTTCCTCAAATCCCTCCTCCCCCTCATAGCCAAAGATGTAGCTTCTGAACGACCCCAGTTAGAAGAAGAATCCATCTTAAAAGCTCAGCAATTCGACCTCATATATGCCCAGTCTGGATATCTATACACTATTTTACCTGATGCCCCGCACGACGATCCATCCCACCATGACGCACCGGGGGCATCCCATGCCGCCGACAGTATTATCGGCCAGGTTATGGTGCAAAACAAACCTTTTACCATGATGAGTACAATGAATGCCCCAGACCTTTCTAGGGCTACATCTCATTCTGGAGCAACAACTTTGTATGCTCCAGTAATACACACCCACCACACTCATGGACCCTCATGTCCACCACAGTGTTATGGGAAAGCACCATCAGCTTATGCGCCAACTCCATATTATAACTAGCAGGCCCATCAGACTCCGTTTCAACCACAAGCCCAAGTGGCTTATTATCCTCAACAGGCAGCACCTCTTGCTCCAACACTTACATCAGCTCAAGGTTACCCACAACCGCAACAAACACCAGGGCCACCTCAGAACCCTCCTGCCTACTACCCACCGCAACCCGCCCCAAAGCCAGCATGACCTCAATACCCACCTACTGCCCAAGGGCATGTCTGCGCACAGCAAAACCAACCTCCAAACCAGAACAACCAGCGTAACCAAGGAGGTCAACAAAATCGCGAAAGAGGGCATAACCGTGGAAACAACCAACAACATAACCATGCTGCACCACAACCTCCAGTCGTTCAGACTTATCCACCAAACAACAACAACGCTGCCCCCGCCAACCAAAACCTTGATCGACCACCGAAACAGGGTAAGAACCCCAATTTACGAACAAACCACCCATGTTCCATATGTGGAGTATACGGCCATTACACACACACTTGCCACCATTTGGAGCAAGTGCGCCAACTGTGGAATTATGATGCACAACACCAAGGGCACATGGCACAACTAGCACCACCTACTCAACCACAACCCATGGTGATGTAGAATCCTTTTCCCACACAAGGAGTGGTGAACACTCATCCGTTGGATCCTCCTCAAAGAACCACAGAACCACAATAGCAAATCACATATGCTGCACACACAAACCAACCGATGGATTCAAGTAGTCATCATCTCCTTATGATGTCATCATCCTACATGAATCTCCAAACGCGTCAAAACCAATACGCCCCCACTGCACCTAAAAATGTTCTCCCTATGATTGAACAACCAGTTCAGAATGCACCTACATTGTTCTTCTCCACAGTCAGACCTGGATTATACTCAGAATCACCTATGACTTCCACATTCCAATCCATCCCACCCCCTTTGAAGATAACCAAGATATCTGATCTGTGCACCCTCTCGCATAACACATAGGTACCAAACCAACAACCCCCTTTACTCCCACAACCACCCTCAGTGCCAACTCATGTAGGAGCCACACCAATTCATACTATCCCATTTTTTTTCCCCCTTCAAGTGCCATCAGCACACTAGTCATGCCTACACTTAATCTCCTAGGATTAACATTAGGACTACCTGTGTGGTACCTACCTGCCCCAACCCCTCCCCCGACACCGAACGTCATTTTACAACCGGTGCAACCCATCAATACTTCTAACTGTCTACCCCCTGGTGTAGCAAACATCGAGAACCAGCCACCTCCAACAGGGGCCACTGCATCAACATCTTGTAATGTTCCCCCTAAACTCCACTACAATGGGGGCATAGGCCAACAAACCTACACCACCGGACCCACAACCTACACCACAAAACCCATAACATGCACTGCCCCACTGATTCCCAGGTTGGCAAAGAATCCCCCAACAATACGTGCTCCCCCCAAGTGCTCTTTGTACGACGATATAGGCCATGCTACCCATCAATGTCCACAATTACCGGCACTTCAAGAGCATATGCAAATGTTGGATGATGACACTAACATTCCAGTAGTCAAATTCGAGCTGCCCCCTCAGCCTCATGATAAATATTTGCATACCAACCACCCTTGTGCGATATGCAGCATCTATAGCTATTATTCACATCACTGCCCTCATCTCCCAGATTATAGAGAAGCACTATACGAACTGAATAATGCCGACCTAGAGATATCCCCTCTTCTCATTGAGGAAATATATCCCCCAAAATATTCCTCCTCGAAAGAAATTGACACAATTTACACGGTTTCCACTGGAGACCCCTCTATCCGATCGACCCCTTCCACTGATCCCTTTGACACACATGTTCAACCCTTTCAAATCGATGAGGAAACCACATGTCCACAACATGGGGGTAGGCCCAAAACCTTTCCTACTCATCATCATCATAATTCTCGTCAGAGATATTGGTGGAATCCACCCCACAAGAGGAATCCCCCATCATCATATCATCACTTCAATATGCCACCACAACCCACAACCTCATGGTATAACCCCCCGCCAGTAGTTGGTCAATGCCCTGTTGATCCCTCTCTAAGATAGCATCTGCACCGCATTGACACCTCTGATTTAGGGGGCATAATATATTACCCTGACCTTGGGAGAGAGGGCATGATCAATCAATTTGAACCTTCCCTGCCACACCTATCTCAGTATTTCAATGATCCCATTGTTCAAACTAACACATATGTGATCCACAATCATAACCCCCATGCACATAGCATGGGGGCAGGTCATTAACCCTGCTCACTTTTTCACATGTGTGATCTCAACCATTTTTGAGGTCACATATCACTTTTATATTTGATTTGATTTGATACACCTAGTATTCTTCCCCCTCGGGTCATCATTTCTCCCCACCACTACATCCTTGGCTTAGTGGGGTCGCCTTTATTTGTAGCCATTTTTTAACCTAGTTATTTCCTTTGACCATTCCATAGTTCTTATGACCTCCATTTTTCGCACCATTTACACCGCATAATTCATATTTTTGTGCCCGTGATGATGCTTGAGATCATTTCTCGCTCTCACTAAACACTTTCGGGCATTTTTTCCATGTCCCACGCCACCTCGAATTGTGTGCCACATCGGCTGTTGTTAGTTTATTGGCGATTTTTATACAATGGATTCAATTATGGCGTTGTTTTGCTACCATTCATCAACCCGCAATTTTTATACCATTTTTATACCATACCCCAATTATGGCGTTGTTTTGCTACCATTCATCAACCCGCAAGGAGGCCCCATTAGGGTTCCCCCTAATCACCGTGCTTGATCCCCATACTTGCCCTTTGATTGAACACTTCCTCCTTGCCTCTCCATTACTTTTGTTCGGTATAATTTTATCCCTTTTTCGGGCCGAGCATTTCCTTTACGAAAAAGGCACTTAGGGAGTTTATGTTAAGCTCTTTTCTGACTCCTAAAACAATGAAAAGATCACCGAGCAATCTTGCTTCCTTTCATGCTCACTAAATGTATTTGAAAGGGCGTCTACCTGGTATAAGTTTACCCCTTTTCTGGACCTTGTAGACTAATTACGAAAAAGGAATACTCTAGTCACATTGGCTAGAAGAGTTCTCCATTTGCATCATTTTATACTTTTTCGAGCCTTGGAGACTAACATACGAAATGGAGTCTACTTACCGCTTTCAGACTCCCTAAAATTGAAAGCAATCACGAGCAATCACCATCTTAGGCTCGTACAAATCCACAAGATGGTACTCATCCACAAATTCAGAGTCTTCTTATCGTTTTCAGACTCCTTAAAAATGAAAACACTCATGAGCATAAATAGTCCTGGACTCGCATAAATCCACAGGACAGTACCATTTCAAAGCACACTTTTATCCCTTCTTGGAGCTCATTAAAACCATGAAGAAGGGCCCAATGGTGCTTTTCGGCGCCACAACAGATCATGTTTACTCATATGGCAGCTTCCCCATTTTGGTCGCCTTTGTTCAGAGCATTCTGCAGTATGTCACCCTGAGAGTCCCCCAATAGCATCCATCAGCTTGTCCCCCCCAGAGTCACTCCAGTTTACAACACATATCCCTGATCCCTTAAAGCTATGGTCCTCACACCTAAAAGTCAGTTTCCTATGCTTCTAGATCAACCATGTCATCATGCTCTGAACAAAGGAAGTCTGAGTCCACCCACTCTATGACCCCAGTTTTTTCCACATCCCCACAGTATGTCAGTCCTACCATCAATACTACCACACTTCAGTTGTACACCTCGTGCTCCTATCAAGGAAACATCATTGCCTTGATAGTTGCTGGTCTCCCTCTGTCGACGCCAACCAAATCTATTCCAGAGGATAGACCCAGAGGTCCCTATGCCTTGGACTCATCACCATTAGTGATGAGTGCCTATGGATCATTTTGACAGGAGTCTTTAGTGCCTCTCCAAATGATTGTTTCTCACATGCTCAACTTCAACACCTTGATATCATCGTTAAGACTCATACAGGGTATCGGTCCTTTCAGTTTTTTGTTGAAGACCCTGGATATCACCTGACTCTACCACATTTGAGAGTCTAATTGAGGAAACCGCCAATTACACATTCCTATGGATATTCGGGTTGCGCTCGGCAACAATTTACAGATGTATCACATTTTTATACTCCCTCGAGTATACAGTTACATATACACCTCAGAATTGACTCACGGTCATTGAGTCCCTACAGATGTTGGACACCTTCAGATTTAGCAGTTCATCAACCCTTCTGATACCTTATTTAGAACAGTTGTTGCTTTTTTTTAGTGTATCAGTTATTGAGATCAGTCATGGTATGACCATGAGTACATCCCAGCATTGTGTTCCCTCTAGACCATTATGATGTACCAACATATTTTTATGTATTATTCAAGTCCCCCTTCTTGGGCCTAATTGTTATGTATATGTCTTGATACGAGCATGGGTATGCCCGCCTCGTCCATAATCAGAGATTATTCCTCATTCATTTTGAGGCCATGTATTTTTTTAGTTTTTGCAGCTTCCAAGGGGCTGTTTTTCTAGTCTCGAATCAGTCTCTTTTCTTCTCCAAACCCCAGGAAAAAGACAAAAGAACTATGATGTCTATCGGCCATACAATGAGCTCTTGCCCTCACACATCAGGGGGCAATCTATTAACACCCAAAAAGTGCTCACTAGCTCATTCCCTTATTCACATGACCCATTTGTCCACTTTTTCCACCATTTGAGCCTCTAAAGCCATCAAAAGGTCACCAGAAAGACCACAATACACCTTTTTTTCCCCTCAAAATATATATTTTTCCTCAAAAAAACCCTCAAAAAGGGTAAAAAATTCCCAAAAAATATTAAAAGGGAATAAAAATATTCAAAATATTCAAAAAAGGAAAAAGAGGGAAAAAGGTACCTAAACCATGTTGGTTAATACCATTGGTTTCCTCAAAACCATAATGGTATTCCCCATCACCAAAAACTATAAAAAGGTGATAGGGGCTCCTCACTTTTCATCCACATTTCATCCTATCCTTATGTTGCCAAATTCCCTTTGAGAGTCATTGCCTCCCATTTCGAGTTTGAAGACCCTCATTTCAGCATCTTGGAGAAGAGACCATTGGAGCTTGGAGCACCTCAACCTTGGAGCTGCTCAACACCAAACATCCTCACCTTTGAGGTAATACAAAAAAATCTATTATTTTTTCTCTTGTTCTTTCCATAGATCTCTTGTTATTGATTTAGTTATTGTTTATTTACACATGTTTATCTTAATGTTAGATTAAATTTACAATTGTTTTTGCTTTTCATTTGAAACTGCTATTACTTTGTTAATAGGTGCATCCTTGCACATGCTTGGTTGAAAAACCAAGAAACAACATGTCTGTAGCTTTACACTGAGTTTTCTTGGTTGTTTTTGAGATTTATTTGGTTTTTGTTTGCTCGTAGAGTGTACTTAGGTCTTTCAAATCCATTTTGTGTTTGGTAGACACTTGTATATTTCCCTTTATGGTCACTAGTTTATGGAAGGGAAGTCTAATATCTCGTTTGATTCTTTGCTTCCTTCTTTATGTCAGTTGATTACATAGTGTCTCTATACTAGACCTAGTTACTTCTTGCTTCTTGGAAGAAAATTCTTGGTTTTGTTATCTTCAGATTCTTTTGAGGGTAGAATTCTGAGTTTTATAGCTTTAGGTATAGTCATTTATACTTGCATTTTATAGTGTCCTTGTCTTGTTTATATTTATTTTCCATTTCTTTTGTTAAAGAGAAAAACCAAAGAGTGAGTACTTTATTTAAGCAAGAGCATTTCTTTATCTAAATTTTAGTTGTATATGCTAACTCTTTGAAAAAGTAAAAAACATTTCAAGTTTATTTTAGGTTTACTTTCCAAGATTTTAACTTTGAAAGATGAGCGAAAAGAAATTTGTGAAAAGAATTTGCATTTTATACACTTTGATATTTTTTAGTTGTAACCATCTTACACACACATTCACTCCTTTCTGAGTAAGTAAAAACCCTAAAAAGAATATTTTAAGTTAAAATCTATTACTAACTTTTCTTTCTAGGGAACACACACCAACTAGATTAGGCTAGGGTTTTGGATTAGATCATCTTAAACTATCCAAAACCATTTTAACTCAAATCATAGTGAACTATCTTTAGGTAAATCCACCTTTGTGGAAGGTTTTTCGGGAAGATCCACTCAAACCAGAGTCAAGAACAAGGTCATGTGAGATTTATTAGTTGGGGACACCCCATCGCTTTTCAATCGATCATCTACTAGGATTGATACGCATATGGGGATCCACTACTACCTTGTGTGCTCTTGGATTTCAGGCTTAGTTACCCTCCCCATGCATGTTAGTTCAACCTGGGACTGTCCCCCTTGACTCTTTTTGCATTGTTGGTAGTCTTAGTATCTTGACCATTAGGGCTTTACACAAGTGAGAGTGAAAGGATATTTTCACTTCACCTAGGATAGATCTGGGTGGAAATCCTCTGCAGCTCTTTGGAAAGGTGGTTCAATGATTCCAACACTTGGCCCCATCGTAACTATACCATGGACCCCAGATAATTGTTCTTCATTAATATACTGGCTTGCTATGGGCCTTAACCATCCCAGAATTCCCTTTGGGAGACTATCTGTTTGCTTCGTCTGGACCACTATAAGAAATTTTGTAGTGGTGTGTTGTGTGTTTATCATTGTTCTAGCGGCCCCTAGGTTTATTACATAGAATATTTTTGTTGTGATTGTGGAGGACCAAACTCCTCGTAGGTCAAGAAGGTTGAGAAACCTTCCTCCACTTACAGTGGAGCCTCCACTGCAACCTCAGCGGCACAAAACAAATTCAAGTGGTTATTTTGAACTAATTGGCATAATTGAATCCCCTAGAGAACCTCAACTCATTTATCAAACTTCATTGGTCCCACAGACCATCGATGTTGAATATTTTCCAATAGAAGACTTTTCACCAAGACACTTCAAGCCTCGCTTACTGGACCAGACGATCCATTGTTAGAAAGAGTTGTATCTTTAGGATTACCTGAGCTAAGTGTATATAGATTCACATCTAGAATTAATATGGAAAATATAGGGGATGGATTAGGATTTCCACATACTCCCACATCGGCTATCAAACCTAGAGGTTTGTCTCCTCCACACATTAATACTCTCGTACCAAGCTCGTTGCGGATGTCTTCTGCTCCGAGCACTTCTTTTAGTTTCAATGCTAGACCTTTAGGAACATCTAGCACTCATTTTGAAGTGACATCTGCTCCTTTTGGATCCACTATTGGTTCATCCAATATCCCTTTTTCAGGGATACCTACAATATCATATACATATTCCCCTTTCATCCAACAATTCGAGGTTAATCCCATCTCAGCTCCTTTCAATTAAGGTTTTCTTTGGCATGGAGGACATATTTCTCCTTCTGCACCATTTGTGGGCTCAATGCCTACCCCTTATGTTGCACAAATACAGAGTTTCAATCCCTTTACAAGCTTTAATGTACATTCTTCAAATGTTCAAACTTCAAATGTGCCTATAGGAAGTGCTCCTTTTTCACTATTTGGTGGAGTAGGAAATAATACTTATACTCATACTCCATTCAGAGGTACCTACACTGAGCCGCAATGGACTGGGACACAAGGTGTTGGAATATTATTCACCATCATTTTCATGCATGCATGCATTCTGCATCCATCCAATCATCATGCATGCACTTGCATGCATCCAGTCATCATTTTGGTGGTCTCCCTAACACCTAGAGCCTACTTTTAGCTCCCTAGAGCCTATCTTTAGCCCCTAGTAGCCCTCCTACCTACCTGATGTGCCTTGTTTTCCTCACCTGGATGACATGTGCACCTTATCTCACCTACCAGGAGTTTAACAGTCAATTAGAGCATTGATTGATCAGTTCTTCCATTAATTTCTCATCCTAACTGCATGTAGCTCCCAATTGACTACTTCTAGAGTGCCACTTGACCTTCTGACAGCCTCGTGCGCCATCCTTGGAGTCTCCATCCACTAATTTGTGCTCACATGGTTCTGTTAGACTCAGATAGACTCATTTGACTGACTATTGATCATTTATGACTGCTACTACTGATTGGATGATGTCTCCAATGTTATCCAAGCTACACACTGAGGATGATTCGAATGACCTCTTGGCCTATTCAAATTCCATTAACAGTTATTATATTGTATTCAGTTATTATTCATTTTACAGAGTGCCATCTTATAGCTGATGTATGATACAACAACTTTTCTCCATTTTTTGTGTAATGAGTGATTATTGATTCAACAATTCTTCTTCTTCTTTCTGCACCACATGAGTGAATTCTAGTGAGTTCTTCTACTATTGAGTGATCCTATTCCTAAAATATCACATGGTATCAGATCTGACAACAACTATTTGAATTGCAGCATCAGTAGTTGTAGCAATTCCTTGAGCAACTGTCTTTCATTGAGCACCAGAAGCCTCTGAGTTTCCACAACAAATCCTGGTGCTATTACCTTGAATTCACTGGAGCAATCTCGTGAGGCATAGTCGGGTGTGAAGGACTTAGTCATATATTCTTAGTGTCCTAAGGAAGTGTTCAATTCGAATTGTAGCAGATCTTCTTTTCATAATTCTCATTGTTTTGCATTAATTCCCCCTTTTTCAGCTTCGAATTCCGCAGTATCATGGATCTCAAGTTGAATTCATTCAACTAATTCGAATCGAAGGAAAAAGTGGACATCTTCTTGAATTCAAAGAGTCTTTGCAGAGTAGTGAATGGATCTGCAGTTGATCCCACTGGTGCAGTAGAGAAATACAAGTACTTAGACAAGCTTGATGAAGTAGTAGGACTGCTACTACTTAGCATTTCTGAAGATTTGCACTTTCATGTTATCGATTTGAAGAATCCAAAGGAGGTTTGGGATAAGCTCGAAACTCTTCTTGTTCAGAAAGATGATTTGAAGGGGCATAAACTAGAAAATGAGCTCATCTCCATGAGGCCAAGTAGTTTCAAAACTATCACTGAGTTTCTCAACAAATTCAAGAACTCGATTTCACAGTTGAAGAGGTATTGGATTGAGAATGAAGACAAACAACTCATCCTTTCCATCCTGTTGAAGCTAGGCCCTGATTATTTAGTGTTTTTTTTTACCTTCCAGTCATCCAAGATGTCCATTCCAAAATGGAAGTTCCCTTCTCTTTCAAACTTCATACAATATCTAACTCTTGAGGAGGAGAAGCTAGTGCACATGGGAGTGATAAAATCCAAGTTGGATTAAGCTCTTGCAGCTACTGAGTCAAGGAGAGTGAATGGAAAAGGAAAAAAAAATATTTATGATAGAAAGTCAAATGATCAAAAGAAGAAGGAGGCTTCCATACAGTCAGTTGAAGCCTCGAATCCTAGGAAGGAAAAAAACATTCAGAAGGGAAAATCCAAGTGGACATACTGTAATCTAGGATATCACCTTGAAAGTTCATGCATGAATAAGACCATAGATCTCATTGCCTCAATCCTTGAGAAAAATAATCTCCCAGTACCTGCATGTGCTAGGAAGGAAGAGAGCGAATCATCTAGATCTGAGGACAAAGAGAGATGCCATGCTCCCATGGCAAGTGCATCCACACCATCCTCCTTCATCATAGATTCTGGAGCATCAAGATACATGTCTTTCTCCAAGGATCTCTTCACTAGATTTGAATCTACTATTGGACCATCCATCATGATGGGGAATGATTCTGAAGTCTCTTCTGAAGGGAGAGGAAGAATCAAATTAGAGCATGGATACTTCTCAGATGTACTTGTTGGGCTTGTCCCAAGTGGGGCATTTTTGTGCAAGCTAAGTTTTGGAACTGCGGAGCTAAGCGCAGTTTAGTTGGAATATTTTTGGCATAAGTCAGTTTTGGTTAGCTACGAAGTTGAGCACAGTGCAGCATCGGAAGAGCTGTGAGTTTCAGCACTGCAAGGAATATAGTGCTGCAATGTGCCCAGTATATGGAGATCCAACAAATAAGAGTGTTGGACAGAAGGCAGAACATATTCTGGTTAGACCATCGGTGGTCTATTTTCAGTAAAGATGCTCCATGATTACCAAGTGGTGGATAAGGAGCAATGCAGAAGGAAAGCGACTGGTCGCACATGTAAAGAACCCCTACACAAGCCAGTCACACAAGGCCATTAGAAGAAGAATGGCTCAGTGAAAGTGACCTATTGGCATGCACACGACAGGGAGGCTAATAGCGACGTGAGCATGTGCTGAGGGCGGCCATGACGAAAGATTTGCTGCCAGAAACCAACAAGTCCGGTGAGCTAAAAATCACAATAGTTTGGTAAACCTTAGGGTTTTTGCCTGCAGATTGTAAAGATATGACCTACGAGCATGATCTATAAATAAGGCATATTTTGTATGGGAAATGGTTGTTATTGTTTTGGTTAACATCTCACATATTGATAAATATTCTGTTGAGAGACAATTTTGTAAAGGCTCTGCAAGCTGTGTGCACAGAGGCCTATTGAGAGAGAAGAGAGTCTGCAGCTGAGTGCGCAAACTGGAACTATTGTACCCTTCCCAAAGACTAATACAACAACAGTTGTTGTGGACATAGATCCCATCCCGGGGGTGAACCACGTTAAATCTTGTGCAGTGTGATTGTTTACGTGTTTTGAACTTGTTTGTTTGCTTACAAATGAATGCTTGAATTCTCATTTATCAGTTGATATGTTTCAGCTTTTGTATGTATTCACCATAGGAATGAAATGGGAATAATATGTTAAGTATTACATGAACGGATGAATGTTGAATGCACAGTATTTGTGAGTTAATGGATGCATAAGTCACTTAGATAAGCACTTACGTAGGAGAGTTCGTGCCGTGTGACTCCCTAGAAACGCAGCACCGGAAGTGTGTAGAGTAGTGTATTTCATCCTGTTGTATAAGTTGTGAGACTGAATAATCTAAGGCAGTAGATGAATGAATAAGTATTAAGTAAAGTCATCAATATCGGTTAAGTCCGAAGACAAAGTGTATAAGTCAGTTGCGCTGTCCTATCGAGGGAATTCCACCCGAACCGCGCATTCCATGGATGCGCTGGTTGTGAAAACATATTAGCTTGTATAAGTGTTGACAGCAACGAAAGCTATCATCGCACAATCTTCGGTCAACATCACGAGCGTGTAGTGCACTATCCAGTAGTTATGTCTGAACAACTCATCACATAGCTGTGGAAACCCAATTCTGCAGCTTCCCCATAGCTCCACCTCGGGTGAGACCTCAGTCTGTTCACAGGCTGTTGCTGAAAGGGATGGTGAGAAGGGGTTTTCTTGGTTCCTTGAAACCGCGAAGAACGTGGGTCTAGATTGGAAACCTCTAGAACAATTATATAATCCAACAAATGGTTCCAATGTTGAGACAAGAATTTATGATGAGTTGAAGTCGTGATGTGCAATGAAGAAGAAGCTTCATTGGGTATTGACGTTTGGCATCCAGACAACAAAGAAATCTGGGCTTCGTGTGAAAAGACAGAGAGAGACTTCACAAGAAAGGAGAATAGACACCCACATCTGTCTGACATCCAGTGGTTGAGTAAATACCTGTGGAAATATGTTCACAAGATATTTTGGGTATCCTTCGGAAATGACCTACACGAGTGGTTTTCAAGTCTCGCAGAATGCAGAAACTGTACCCCACAAGACGTACCGACCGAGTGGACACCAGAGCTCATTGAAAGGCTCAAAGGAATAGATAGTCCATTCATGTGAGCATTCGACTTCTGGGTGGACAGTACACTACAAAGATTCACGACGGAGTTCGCTGTGGACATGCTAAAGTCCTACAACACAGCCGAAAGAGAGTTTTTCAAGGGATTCAGAGGTAAGTATCTGAACAACCTTAGTTTATACATTAAAATGCTTTTAGCCGAGAAAGGCATTTTTAGAATGCAGTGAATTTTTTTAATCTGTAATGGTCAATAGCATTTATAGTGAGTCTGATGAAGAGACACATAATTTGAGAAGTGGAAAAAGATATAAATATATGCCTAAGAAGACTTCCACTAACCATGGAATCTGCGTAGACGTTGAGTCACAAGCCAAACCTGGTATCCAAACCGCACCTCTATATTCCACCTATCAGCCTATTACCCCGCAGAATCCACCAGGTGTGAACACCGTGCCTCCCATTGCACAAAATCCACCAACTCGCACTCCACTAGTTGTGAATATCCCAAGCAATTAGAACATTCTGAATCAGAGCTCTTTGTGCAGTATCCCTTTTATTTTTTCAACTCAACAACCTGTGCAGAACCCTCAACCACCTAGAAGAAGCATGACTGAAGATATTAAGCTGCCGATATTCAAAGGAATGAGTCTAGAGGACCCTGATCAACATTGGTTTCTATGTGAACCCATATGGAATGTTAAACAAGTTCAGGATGATGATGTGAAGCGAGCACAGCTCATCACCACCTTTAGAGACAGATCCTTGCATTGGTTCATGAAATATTCGCAGGAAAAAAATAGAACCGTGGTAGAAATCAAGGCTGCACTCTTAGCAGAATTTAAGAAACCGAAGTCAGAATCACAGTGTATAATAGAGTTAAAAGAGATCAAGCAGAAATCTAATGAGACAGTCTAGGAATTTGACCAAAAATTTAAGACACTGTTGGACCAAGTAAGCTTCGTTATAGCATCGCAACAACACCAGGAATGGTTTATAGCTGCGTTGTTGCCCCATATCAGACTGTCATTGATGCAGCAGAAAGTGGCTTAATAGGAAAAATCCTTGGAGATCACGATGAATTTAGAAGTTTCACCTATTGTAGAAACTAGCACTGGGATATCGTAGATTCAGACCCAGTTGGCTACCCTGACACTACACCTACAGGATATCAAGAAAGGAAAACAAGAGAGACAAGAAGTCTGGTGTACAGGTTGTAAGGGAGAAGGGCACACTAAGGATCATTGTCATTTATTCCAAGAATTCCCGAACATGGGTGCACCAAACCCATTAAATCAGAACCAAGGGCCATGGTGTGAAATTTGCTGAACTAGAGGACACTATCCAGAGGACTGCTACTTAATATAGAAATATGTAACAACACCTAAAAATCTATATTGTAATTTCTATAAGTCAATTGGGCATGATGAGTCCAATTGCCGCGCATATGAGCTCATGTTGGAAAGGAAGAGCACCAAGTCCATTGCCGCAAGCATCACTCTCAATAGTGAAGGGCTTGGAAAAATCGGGCATAGCTAGCACAGGTGTAGTACACATAGCTTGTTTTAGTTTGTCAAATGCACACAAAGCAGCAGGTGTCCATGTAAAAGAATCCTTTTTCAATAGAGCAGTTAATGGAGCTGCAATCTTCCCATAATCCTTGACAAACTTGTGGTAGTAGCCAGTCAACCCCAAAAAACCACGAAGGCTCTTGAGTGTCTGAGGACGCGGTCAATTGTTCATGGCATCGATTTTGGCAGGATCCACGGGAACCCCTTGTGCTGAGATAATCTTCCCGAGATACTCAACTTCCTTCTGTCCAAAAACACATTTAGACTGCTTGGCATGGATATGATGGTCAGAGAAAAGTTGCATGACAAGATCCAGATGCTAGAGATGTTCATCCCATGTTTTACTGTAGATGAGGATATCATCAAAGAATACCAAAATGAATTTCCGCAAGTAGGGTCGAAATATTTTATTCATTAAGGCATGGAATGTGGAAGGAGCATTAGTGAGGCCAAAGGACATGACCAAAAACTCATAATGGCCATCATGTGTGTGGAAAGCTGTTTTAGGAATATCATCCTCATGAACCCAAATTTGATGATACCCAGAATGAAGATCCAACTTGGAGAAAAAGTGAGCCCCATGAAGCTCATCAAGAAGCTCATCAACAACAGGAATTGGAAACTTATCCTTGATGGTGAGGTGATTAAGTGCTCGGAAGTCAATGCAGAGGTGCCATGACCCATCTTTTTTGCGGACAAGAATAACTGGAGAAGAAAAGAAACTAGTGCTTGGGCGAATAATACCTTGCTTCAATAAGTCCAGAACGAGCATTTCAATCTCTGTTTTTTGGTGAAATGGGTAGCAATAGGGCCTGATGTTGGGAGAAACGCTGCCAGGAAGGAGTTGAATACGATGGTCTTCTGGCCTAGAAGGTGGCAATCCCACTGGTTCAGCAAATACACCTGTATATCAATCCAGAATTTGTTGTAGATCCAAAGGAGTAGTGGAGACCGCTGATGGTTGCATCTAGATGGAATGGATCTGAGCGATGACACCATGTGAATTCTTCTTGAGGATTTTTTCCATGCGATGTGAACTGATGATGCTAAGAGAACCTGGTTGTAATCCTGTCAATGTGTGTTTTTGTCCATTGAGGAAAAACTGCATCCAAAGTTCAGCAAAATCCCATACGATAGGGACAAGTGTGCGTAGCCATTGAGCGCCCAAAACCACATCACATCCGCCTAAGGGCAAGGCAAACATGTCAGAGCGCAAGGTATAATCTCCCATAGAGATACGCACATTTCGACACTTCCCTTTGCAAGGTAAGGTGCCCCCATTGGCAACCATGACTTCAAAGTTGGAGCAAGGATGGATAAAACAATCAGCTTGTCACGTCCCCTCCCATCATTCCAGTTAGATGGAGAGGATCGTGAGGTTAAACTGGGCATCCAGCCCCATACATAGTAAACAAGCATTCAGATTAAAATAAAGATATACCTATGAAAGTGCATAACAGACGTGATGCTAAACTAGGTGTCTAGCCCCATGAAAATTTTAACCATAAGCATTCACATAATATAATAGAGACATATGGAAATGTATGAGTTTAAGAAAATCACAGCGGAATATTAAGAATTGCACATCCATCATACATTTAAGATGTTCATCAAATAAGTAAATTGCAAGTTAATACAGGAGAATACTTATCTCAATAAGGCAGTCCCAAGCAACTGGCTATGCAACTGCAATGTTCCACCCAACCATAGGCCAGTTGTGCTTATAAACCTCTTGATGCAACTGCCACCCCCCGAGCTGGGCATGATTACTACAAGGAACCAGGGAACAACAGACTCACACATAGCCAAGCATACACCAAGATGAGCCAAGCCAATCTGCAATTGGGTTTATCAGGCTACTAGGAAATGGGAAGGAAGAATTGCTAAGCTAGTGAACTCAACCACCGAGCTATGGGTACCCCTCCCAGATCTATTCAGCTTGGCACTCACAATGCCTACACACCCAACACCAGGAAGTATTCTCTTCACTGCCACACAGTCCCTCAAGCCATACCTTCCTTTCTAGTGCTCCCAGGGTGTGCATAGAAAAGTAGCCAGCCCTCTTGATCTTCTTGAGAGGTTACTCCCCACACTAGGTTTATCAAGTTAATTCTGTCCACTACCACTCTAGTTTCTTGCTTACAGGTTCAAATCAAACAAGGATGCTCATAACAACAAAACTACACTTGCTGAGCATGAGAAAAACGTTTCAACAATGGAATGCATGAGGTGGGGTTTCCTGAGCTTCAGAAAAACGTGGGTAGACTCAAAACGAATTGGCAACTAGGAGAATTCGACTAGGAGAGCAACCCATTCCAGAAAAATGCCCCAAGGGAAAAAACGACCTCTCCCTCGGTCCAAAATCACGTCCCTCCTTCCCCAGCTACTGCAAAATACCAAAAACGAGTTCCTGGGCATGGAAAAACACAGGGTTATGGTGAAAAACGTGAGGATAACTTCCAGTAAGCTCAGTCTGCGTGAGAGGAAGGACGTAATGGATGAGGAATTGCCTTAGGCAGCATTTCATGGGGGTTTTTTTGCCCAGCAAGCCAAAAATACGATTTCCTAGGTTGATGGCTTGCCCATGCATGAAAATCTAACTACCATACTTCTCCCATCCCAAGACATTAACTGCCCCAACCAATCTTTGGAAGAATTAAATGATTGGGTGCATGAGACAAAATGGATAGTTAAGAGTTCATGGGTTTTCACATTGCCACATGGGCTGACACCATTGGCTCAAGGGTTTGAATAATTCCCCCCCTATTCCTTGTAGAACCATGCCCCATCTCTTTGTTGCATTGCATAGCTAGTTGTGGGTATTTTCCATTAAAATTCGTATTTACATGATGTCTTATTTATATTGTGCCCATCTAGCACAAGAACCATAGGCATCTATTTCTTTAATTGCCGATACATAAAACGCTAAATCAATGGTGGGGCCTTGGCCTTGAGCTCCTCACCATGATTAAGTAACAATATTTACATCTTTTACGATTTAATGCGAAGGGGGTCAAAATGGGGACATGACACAACTTGTTTGGCGATCCGAGGGTCAATGAAATTATGAGTGCTACCAGAATCAATGAGTATTGTAAGAGGAAGATTCTTGAAGTAACCCCTGACCCGCATTGTTTGGGGGGTGGTGATTCCAGCTAAAGCATGGAGAGATATCTCTGGATGGTCATCCTGAGACGGAGGGTCAATAGGCGGTTCCTGAATGTCGACCGGAGCATCCAGTGTTTCTGGATCTTCATCACCAATTTCAGAGGCAGGCGGAGACTCCACATCTAAGAGATAGAGCTTTTGCTGAACACATCTATGTGCCCGAGTGAATTTCTCATCACAATTATAGCAAAGACCCTTTTCTCTACGTGCTTGCATCTCTGTTTCAGACAAATGCTTGATAGGAGTCGGTCGAGGAGCCTGTAGTATAGGTGGTTGCTGAGAACCCATATTTCAAAAGGGAACAAAAGTGGGCTTGGAGCGTTGTTGGGCTGCAATCTTGTCTTCTGCCAACTTAGCCAACCCTCGGGCTTCCATCATTGTGTTGGGACATAACATTTTGACCTCAGAGCAGATGGCATCCTTTAGACCACTGATAAAACAACTCCAGTAAAAGTCATCAGACAATCCTTCGGTGTGGTTGGCTAGATTCTCAAATTCGATTTGATACTCTCTCACCGTGCCAATTTGGTGAAGTTTAGTGAGGGCTCCTGTGAAGTCATCAAAAGCACTAGGACCAAATCGTTGCAAAAGGAGCTGGCAAAAGTCTGGCCATTTGGGCTCTGGATGAGCCTTGATGTACCAATGGTACCATTGAAGAGCTTCCTGTTCCAAGTGAAAGGATGCCAGCGGAACTTTGTTGACATCAAAAGTATTATGCAGACTAAAATACTATTCTGCATGATAGATCCATCCAGTTGGATTAGTACCATTGAAGTGAGGAAAATCAAGCTTCGGACCATGGAAATTGCTGGAAGAGGAGAACCCATTGTCTGATGAAGACTCGGACTGCCGTTTGTTGTTCATAGTTGAATGTTCAAGATGGAGGCCGAGAAATTTTTCATCCAGATCCTGGAGTTTGGCTTGGATGGTTGCAAGTGCTTCCTCCATGGTTTTTGCTCCTACACGGGTGACAACCATAACCAGGAGTTTTTTTTTTTTTTTTTTTCTTTCGGTTGACTAGGTAGGAAAAAAAAAAACAGAAACTACTTCAGTAAGGGCAAATCTTGACTAGGGAAAAAATCTGAAGGGTAATTGGGGTTTGACTAGGTTTTGGACACTGTTGAATAGACAAGGAAACAAAAATGAGGATTCCAGAATCGGGGTGAAAGAATGGGAAAATTTGGCAGAGGGGAACAAAGAAGCAGAATTCAGAAATGAACTCTGTGGTAAAATTGGAGGGTGATTGGGTGAAATCTGAGGAAGTTATGGCAAACCCTAAAAATAGACAAATGTGGGATTTTGGGCTTTGGGAAGGGGAATTGTGGATAGGGTCCTCAGGAATGAAATATGCAGAATGGGGTGACAGGGGTTCCCCGAAAATTTCAAGGGAAATAGAGTGAAAACAAGGGAGATATGGAGAAAAAACTGAATTTTTTTTATTTTTTATTTTTTTCAGACTGGAGCGGCTATGGCTCGAAAGGAATCTGAAACGATGCCGAATGGATTGAAAATGGATGGATTTGGAACGGCTTGCAAAATGGATCTGAATGACTGGATGTAAAACGGTGCAGCAACGATCGACGACAGTTCAGCTGAAATTAGATATGGACCCTAGGTATGTGCGGCTTCCTAACAGTTCAAGGGTTTCACTCGGCCACCAATGCTGTCTGACGGCTTGAGTATTGGAGCAGTACCCCTCACTCCACGGCTCAGGTAAAACTGATAACCACTTTGCCACAAACGACAGCTCTTGGTTTACCTCACGGGTGGGAACTAGTCAATCAGGTAGGGGTCGTTGCCCTTTTCGCTGGCAGGTCCTCTCAATGGGCCAGCTACTTCGGGGTTCCTGTGGTACTCCTCACAATGAGTTTTAGGTCTTATGCCCAAGTACTTCCCACATTTAAGTGGATAGGGATTATTCCCAAATCCGAACCTGCAACAGATGCGAAAAAAAATTTGGCAGAAATTTCACCCAGTGAGCCCAAGAAAGTGCTTTGATACCAGATGTGAGGCACCTGCAACAATTAATTAAGACAAATATGCGAAATAGCAGAATTGACAGAACTCAGAATCACTTTTATATTGATCACAGGCCACTTCGAGGGGGAAACCTCCTATGAGAAAGCTCAATACAAATAACTTCACGGTGCCTTCATAGGTCTCAACACACACTTATATACTAATTCTAGGCGCCAATACTATGGGTCAAAACCATGGGCCGTTACAAACTATGGATCAATAATACTACGGGCGACTTACAAAGCATATGCACCAACAACAATAACACAAACTATTGATCAACAAATACTATGGGACGACTTACAAAGCATATGCATCCAATAACAACATACTAACAAAGTAAAGACATGGGTTCCTAACAAAAGCTATCATCCACCGAGAAGAACTATACCAATACTGAAAGGGAAGAACTCGTGATGGTATATGCGCTACAGAATTTTAGGTAATACTTGCTTGGTGCACATTTCTCTATGTTCACCGACCATTCTGCTTTGAAGTACCTGGTCAATAAGCCAGTGTTAGGGGGGCGCATATGCAGATGGTTACTAGTCTTTTAGGAGTACGACTTTGAGATTGTTGTTAATCCAGGCAGGTTGAATTTGGGACCTGATCATTTGTCAAGAATAGAGTTAGGCGAAGAGCCTACGAATCTGGAGGACAACCTTCCTGATGCGCAATTGTTTGCTATACAAGTTGCAGATGATTACTATCATGACATCATTGACTTTCTAACCACAGGATTTTCACCTACAGAGCTCACTACACAGTAGAAGAAGCAGTTGGTAGTGTGCGCAATAGACTTCACTATAATCGTAGGTCAGCTATATAAATTAGGACCAGACGAAGTATTGCACAGATGTGTAATAGAGCATGAGAAACTATTCATATTGGCTGATGCACACTCAGGAATCGTAGGAGGCGATTACGCAAGTAGAGATACTATGCAGAAGATATTGTGCGCAGGGCTATGGTGGCCTACAATCCATAAAGATTCAAAGGAACAATGCCAGAGTTGCGATGTCTGTCAAAGGACAGGGAACCCATCGCGCAGGGATGAAATGCCCTTAAATCCACAGCTGACATTACAAGCCTTTGAGAAATGGGCCATTGATTTTGTGGGACCTATTAACCCACTAGGGAAGAGAACTGGTGCGAGGTACATTATTAACGCAACCGATTACCTCACCAGATGGGAAGAAGCAAAGCTAGTAAAAGACTATAGCGTAGCTACAACCGCAGAGTTTATATATAAAATTATCCTTACAAGGTTTGGATGCCCGAAAATATTGATGAGTGATCAAGGCACTCAATTTCTGAATAAGACCATTGAGGCTTTGACCGAAGAGTTCCACATTCATCATCAGTGTAGTACGCCTTCTCATCCATAGGCGAATGGAACCATTGAAGCATTTAACAAAGTATTGGAGAATGCACAAACCAAGATATGCAATGTCAATCGGGACGATTGGGATCTGTGCATTCCATCTTTCTTACGGGCATACAGGACCACATGCAAGAAACTGACAAGACACACACCCTTTAGGTTGGCTTATCGGCAAGAGGCTATAATGCCAATGGAGTACATTGTTCACAGCTTAAGAATAGCAGCGTATATAGGCATGGAAGATCACGCAGTGCTAGAAGAAAGGCTACTACACTTAGTTGGGCTTAAGGAAGATCACTTCATCACAGGATTCCACCAACAAGTACAAAAAAAGTGTGAAAAAGCATGGCATGATCGCCACATCAAGAACAAGAGCTTTCAGGTAGGTGATCTAGTCCTCCTGTATGACAGCAAATTCATGAAATTTCCTGGAAAGTTTAAAATGCATTGGCTTGGCCCATATGCCGTAATGCATGTTACTAATGGTGGCACAGTCTAGTTAGATACAATAGTCAGAGATACCTTGCCAAGTTTGATAAATGGTAGCAGACTAAAGCTTTACTGCGATAGTCTGGCTGCGCGGAGTTCTATATGATTCGGGGAAGTGTACCGCGCAGCACTGCTGAAGTTGCATGCTAAAAAAAAAAAAACGGAGAGCAGCTACGCAGAGCAAGTCCAGATACCAATCACGTAGAAAAAATGGGACGACAGTCGTGCAGAAGACGACACCAAGTGCGCATCCCGAAGCAAACATCCTGTGATACCACCAGCACATTATGACGGAAACCGTTACCATGACATCTATTGGTCGGTTAGTGGGTCGTTAACCAAATTGGCGGCACTTGGAAACTCTAAAAATTAAGGGCGGATGTGACATTTTGGAACCCATTAAAGACTGAAGTGACAAGTTAGCATCGAAATCCGGCTAGAAGGCTAAGCCATTAACGCTAATTCGACGGAGTTGACAAGCTGGCTTTCCAAGCAACCTTTTGGCATTTAAGGAAACAACATTGGCATGATGAGAAGGATCGGCTGACAGGGCCAAGATCATATGCACGAACAGATAATGAATATGGAATTTAGTGCCTGGCAACCACCAAAGACCACGTTGTAGACTAGCTGAGGCTATAAATAGGCCTCACTCGGCCACTTAACCTTTTTTACAAAGCACCATCACTATTTGAGAGCCAAGCGACTAGAGCACTGTATGAGCGAACAGGTTGAGTTGGAGGATATATCCTAGTTATTTGAGCAAGCAGGGGTTCCAGTAGCAATGATGGTTACAAAGGAAGGTGCATCTAGAAGCTCATCACAATAGGCTGTAGGAAGTAGCAAGGGCAAAGAACTAGTGTCAAAGCAGGGGGATTTGAAGTACCATTGCAGCAGTTGGCCTCGGCTCGGAACCTACATATTTATCTAGTACTGGAGTACGTCCCTCCATGGAAGCTCGACGCCCCACCAGTCCACATAGAAAAGAATTTCAAGTATGAAATCCTAATACCCATTATTTCTACCAGGGTGAAGATTGTCAAGAACCTATTGGGCGGCGTGCTAGGATGCAAGCTAGACGACCTGAACGTACTTGAAAACACGCTGGTGACGCCGAAGAATTACCCATAATTTAGACCAGACTCATACATCGACCGAGTAATGGATGCGCAGGCTGGCACCGATAGGCTGGAAGTCCAAGAATGGCTGAAACCCATCTAGCCATCCGGCTTGTTGAACTTATTACAGATGCCGCATTTCACTAAGAGCCCTGCGTTTTTGGTGGTAGTGCGCATATTACTGACTTGCATGCATGAAGGATTCTTATGGTTGGACAAGCACATTGATATCAATATCGACATGATCCACCAAATCACTGGACTGAACAAGCGAGGAGAGGACCTTGCTGACCTCCTCATCAAGAGAGCACAAGATAGAGCTCTGAGCATCAAAGTAGCAAAAGAGTTCGACGTAGTACGGAAGGGACGGGGATTCCCAACCACCAATATCAATGACCGCGCAACAAAGTTTACGACCCAGTTGCTTGCAGGAAAGTTGTTGCGCAAGTGTAGACCACTTGAGGTACCTACGGTCACAATTAAGGCAACCATTAATATATTGCGCGGGAAAGCTTACAATTGGTGCTAGTTTTTATTGAACGAGTTGTTAGCGGATATTCAAGATACCCAAGATGATGGAACAACATTCCATTTTAGTTGGCTGCTAGTGTTGATAGCCTTTGTAGGCTGGAAGGAGCTAGAGGGGTATCAAGGGGCTACCACCTTAGCAGGACAAGGCCAAGGAATGCACTTCGCCAATTTATGGGAAAGCCCAAAGGCCTCTAGGTAGCAACAAACGGATGAAGTTTTCTATGTTTACTATCACTAGTTGCGCAAGGCAATTACGGCAACACTGTGAATTCCCAAGCCATTAACTTACACATACACCTGCATAATGAGGTTTATGCTGAAGAGGCATCAATTGTTCATTCAGCCAAGGGGTGACATAACTGAACAAGACTTATGGTATCCAAGCTTTTACCAACTGGATGAGCAGGCGATCGAGGGAATGATGGAGCATTGGGAGCCAGACTGGAAAGTTCCCACTTCACGCGATGATGCATCAAACTACGAGAAGAACGTAGAACCTCTTCGGGAGAAGATCAATGTAAAAGACACCAATGAGGAAAACACAGACACAGATCAGGAAGACAAGGAAGAAATAGAACCAAGAAATGGGAAGAAGGGAGGGCTACCAGCTGGTATGCCCATTGATGAAGAAAAGGATGACGCGCAGAGCGTGCATACAGAGATGGCAGCAGGAAAAAGAAAGGCCCTGCGCAATCCCAAGGCCGTAGTACGAAAAGGAAGTCCGAAAGACCTGAATTTGGACCACAACTACACCCAGACGACTGCGAGACAATCGCAAAAAAAGTGCAGGAAGTGTGGGAAGAGACCCGCACTAAAAAAGAAGCGAAGCAAGAACAACTGCATTTGACCATAATCCAGGCTATGGAGGAGGTCAAGACAATGGTAGCCCAGATGGGATTGGAGCAGCCAAGTTCAGATTCTGATGGGAATTCAGGTGGGCCAAGCGCGCAAAGAAGACCACCCATTGCTGTAAGTAAGTATCGGTGCATGCTGAACCTTGAGATCATGCGGGTTGACCTCAACATTGGGGCTTTTCCCCTAGAATACTTAAACGAATTTCATATCAAGATTGTGGAAGAAATTCATGAGCGAGGCCTTGCCTCATATGATCAATGCGCATGGTTAACTAAATATATCAATCACTTAAGGCAGGAATCAGATAACACCAAGCAAGAGTTGAGCATAACCATGGAAAAATGCCAAAAGCTGAGGGAAACCATTTCAAAGGTCTGTGTCGAAATGGAAGATTGTGAAGAAGAGGATGATGTGGAGGACACGATAAAGAAAATTGGGGCCAAGGTAGAATCTCTCACTTCTGAGAAGATACAAATGGAGGCTTCTTACAGAGGGAAGATTGCAGAGCTGGAGGCTAGGCACCCTTCATTCCACCGGATCAGTGCCCAGCTCAGCTGAGGAGGTGAAAGCTACTATGGATGACATTTCCTTGGAAATAACGAAATGCCAGGACTTACTTGATGAGATAACAATGGCAGTAACTGGGTTGAATGAGGACCCCACACTTCAGCAGATAAAGGCTAATGTGCAGCGAACACAGCAATAGGTAGATGCTGCAAGCGCAGAGGTAAAGAATGCACTGGAAAGGGAGAAAATCCAAGAGTTTAATGAAGTCAAAGAACTCCAGAAAGCACTGGTAGCACTTAGAGAAAAGGAGGTTGCCACATCTGCCAGGCTGCAGCTTATTGAGCAAGAAGGCCTCGAACTGATGTAGCAATTCGATGTGAAGTTCGTAGAACTTCAGGCAGCAGAAGGGACCATGAAGGAACAAGTGGCTCGAGAGAAGGTCTCACAGGAAAATCTGGAGACACTTCAAGGTTTCGAACGGAAAGCCAAGGAAATAGTTGCAGAGTTAGCAGGAACTCTGCAAAGATTTACATCAAAGCTTGGTACAATGGAAGATGTGACACAAGAGTCCGCAAGTGGAAGTGGCTCGGGACGAGCCACAAGTGATTGTTAGGGGCCTATTGGGTGGGGCCCAAATGGGTTGGAAAAATATACAAGTGTGGAAAATCACACGTTGCACGTTGCGGCAAAAAGAAAAGGCAATTTTGATAATTGCGCATTGCGGCAGGAAGAGGAAGCAGTTTTGATAAGTTCGCATTGCCCGCGGTGACAAGCTATAGACAGTTTTGAGAAATTGCGCATGTCGTGCAATGGCAATGGACAAGGAATGGTTGCACAGTAGGATGATATGCATTATAGCGGCTTGCAATATGGGTAAAGTTCAGATAAGGGTACGACCTATTTTGAGTAAGGAATAGGTGGAAGGAAGAGGAAAGCGACCTATTAGAGAGAGTGGAGGCAAGCAGTTGAGAAGCTAGGCCACTACGCCGATGGCGACAGGCAAGCAGAACGAGTGGAAATGGATAAACCATGATGCATTTGTAACTATTTGAGGACTGTGGCTGTCAGAAGATCGTGTGAGCCACGAGTGGCCCAGTTGGAGCAGATGGAGCAGGTTGTCAACGGTGACAACTAGGGTGGCAGTTAGCCACGCCAATTTTGGAAACCTTATGGTTTTGGCCTAATGATTGTAAAGACACGACCCTTGGGCGTGATCTATAAATAAGGGCATTTTGTAAGGGAAAGAGTTAAATATCTCTCATAGAGCTATTCATTGTTGGGCACTGTTAGAATCTTTCAAGTTTGAAGCTATTGTAAAGGATCTACAGCTGAGTGTGCAGAGACCTATCTGAGAGAGAAGAGAGTCTGCAGCTGAGTACACAGACTAAGAACTGTTGCACCATTCCCAAAAGATAAATATAACAGTTCTTGTGGATGTAGCTTCCATCCATGGGGTGAACCACATTAAATTCTGTGTTATGTGATTAGTGCGCGTTTATGACTATTCATTTGCTTGGTGTGAATGTTTAATACTGATTTCTTTATGTGATTACATTTATATGTATTTTCCGCAAGAGAATGGGAATAATATGTTAAGTAATACATGCTGGAGGAATGTTAAGTATTCAATGCTTACAAGTCAGTGAATGTATGAATCTGTCAATTAGTCACAATAATTAAGCATTGAATTTAAGCATAGAATTGGAGTGCGCAGTAGTATATGTTTATTCAATCACATGCAATATTACGATAAGAACTTGGATGAGTTGAATGGATGAAGAATGCTAAGTAGGATTGGTTAGAATTAGTCATCTCGGAGTAGGCGCGCAATCTTGTTGACGCGCTGGCCCAATTAAGTGATGCGAGGTAAGTTTTCAATAGCTTATCAGTGCCAGGCAGGAAGTATCCCATACCACGCAATCCCTGGATGCCTTGGTTGCGCAAGTTCCTAGACTTGCAAAGTATCCGACGTGAAACAGAGGTTTCGCGCAGTTGTCTGTCCACGGCAGTCTGCAATATATCGCTCTACTTATCCATCTTTCCACTCTCGCATCACTAGGATGCAGAAACTTGATTCCGCAACCACCCCCTCATCTTCTCCTTAGGTGAGACCTCAGGATGCGTGCAGTCTATTGCCGAAAGGGCTAGTGAATAGGGGTTTTGTTGCTTCGCTGAACCGCGAAGTACCTAGGTCTACACTGGAAACCTCTAGCTCAGTTATATACAACCAACACTATGAGTGCATCGTGGCTAGAGTATCAATGCATATTAAAGAAACACTTGCGTTGAAAGAAAGCAAGCAAGAGGCATTACAAATAGGCATGATGGAGAGCCTCGTAGAATTGAAGAATCTGGTCGCAAGAGTCAAACAAGTATAGCAAGACTTGGTGAAAGAACCAAATTCTGGTGATCAGTAAGGAGAATCAAGTCAAAGTAAGAGAAAGGATCCTGCCTTCAACATGAGACTTCGACTAGTCAGAATTGATCCAATGAATGTTATATTTCCCACTGACAACCTTGCTGAAAGTGCAAAGAAGTTTGCACATCTAGACATCAATGTTGGGGTTTCATAATCTGCATATGCATATTGTAGAATAAATATGATATAGAGACTTAGTCTCTTATAACCAGCATCTAAAGCTGGAGGAAATCTACAAGGAGCTAAAAGATGAATGTGCATTGAAAACTAAGGAGCTCGAGTATGCGTAGAAGAAGCAGCAGAAGCTAAAGGAAACAATTTCAGCAGTCTGTGTGAAGATACCTGAATGTGCTGAAAAGTCGAAGGTAGAGGCAACTATACTTAAGATTGGTGCCACTGTGGAAAATCTTAAGGTATAAATGATGGACATGGAGATCACCTATAAAGAGAAGGTTGTTTATTAGAAGCTTGACAACAATCTAGAACCTTGCAGCAAGATAAAGAAGCAAGCACTGAAGCATTGAAGGCTTCCACAGAAAACATCTTTGTAGAAGTGGCGAGATTTCAAATCATGCTTGAAAAAATTTCTAAAGTATGGGCCACCTGCAGGAAGAACCAGATTTGCAAAAAATCAAGGATGAGGTACAACAAAGGTAGAAAGATCTCGATTATGTGCATATGGCTATGAAGGATTTTCCACCAAGAAAAAGAATCTAGAAATTCGTAGAGAAGAGGGAGCTTCATCGAAGTTGCATCCACTACAGGAAGAAGCGTTTGCGCTTTCAGAAGAGATTGAGCAGAAGTTGCAAGAAATCTAGGCAACAGAAGACATTGTGAAGGAGTAACTTCTATAACCCATCTCAGAGGAGATGCTCAAAAAAATCAAGGAGTTTGAGCAAGAGGCCAAGGATATAGTTGCGAAGTTAAGCTCAACTTTTCAAGAGTTTACAATAGAATCAAAAATCTCAGCAAGTGCACAGATGGAACAACCTGGTTAGAGTGGCTCCGGGGTGAGCCTCGAGTAAGTGTTAGGGGCCTATTGGGAGCAACCCAAGTGGGAGAAGTTTGGATGGTGCAGTCCAAGTCAAAGGACACTTTTGATGGAAGAAGTACAAGTTAGGAAAGGCCTAACATCAGTCATTTTTGGGAGAAATAACTCTGCAATTCCTGGGAGCAGGGTGTGGAGTGAAGTGAAGTGGAAGATAAGGATCTATCCCCTTAGTAAATGTGAAGTACTAAATATCAATGAAGTAGTTGGAGCAGTTATGAATGAAGCGGCAGAATGTCAAGCTATAGGAGCAAGAAGTAAAGAGACATGATGGTGGAAAGGACGCGCCATTGTAGCGTCATAGCCGCACGGTCAGAACTGCGACTGTCAAAGAAGCGTCAGAGCCAGAGGAAGCGGTGCAAAGGACAACAAAGCTCCGACAATGTAAAGAAAAAGCATGGTCAATAGGAGAACCATGTCATTTTGGGTTTAAGGGTACTATGGGGTTTTGGCCCATAGTTATTGTAAATATGTGACCTTCAGGCACAATCCATAAAAGGGGAAATTTTGTGTAAGGAAGGGTGATATTTTGTGGGTTATGTTGAAAATTGTAAGACTTATTCTAGATCTATGCTGAGAAATCTAAGAGAGGAAAAAGACTCCGCAGCTGTGTGTGTAGAGATCCATTGTAGAGAAGAGTTTGTAGCTGAGTGCATAGAATTGAACTGTTAACCCCTTCCAAGAAATATACAAACAGTTCCCGTGGATGTAGCTCCCATATGGGGGGTGAACCATGTAAATATCTATGTTGTATGATTGTGTCTATGAGTTATTTCATGTTTATGAATGTTATTCTTTTATATGTATTTTCATATGTATGTTGATGAGAATAATATGGTAAGTGTTAATGGATATGATAAATGCATAGTTTCCTATTTCAACAGTTAAGGAATAACAATAATTCAGTAGAGTCTGTATTATTAGAACTGTGGAGTGCGTAGTCACATAATTGCACTATTATAATATGGTAAATGCATAGTAACAATGATTCAGTGGAGCTTGTAGGTTGTTGAGAAACGCAAGTGCACAGATATATGCGAAGGAGTGATCTACAAAGTAGATGATAAGTGAACTGCACATATTCACCTTGCATAACATAACCACGTGTCACTAGGTTACAGAAACTTGATTCTATAACAACCAATCTTCGCTTCGGGTGAGACTTCATCCTGCTCGCAGGTTGATGCCGAAAGGGCCAGTGAAGTGGATTTGTTGGACCACAACTAGAAATAACCTCACAAAACTCGGGTCATCCCTAAAGAAAATAGTAAGAAAGATAGAGATCCAACAAGAAACTTGTGCCTTCTGTGGAGCATACACAAGCATATTTGGAAGACACGGGCAATTTTTAATTTACCTGCACAACCATCAGACCAAATCCAATGTTGTTCCATCTCTATACTATTATCCTTCAAGTGATTATATCATATTTAAAAATTTTGTTGCACAAAATCCAAGTCGTGAAACATGTCATCACTTATGTAGAAGTAATACTCCTTCAATATAACCCTGTTGTCTTCAGTACTATCTGCCCCATGTCTATAGGTGATATGGACCATTATGTTGACCTAGTCTGAGTGATAGTATTGACTATGAATCTTGTTTTGTGGTTGAAGAGTGTAGTTTTCTGCAAAATTTACCATTGATAGGATAGTCTCAATAGGAATGTATCTTGCTTCGATCGGCACTATAAAAACCGCTTTACACCAAGCATTTCATATGAATGATTTAGGGTTGCTGAAGCAGTTTCTTGGTCTCGAGATTACTCATAGTTTTGATGGGATCATGATTTCTCAATCAAAATATGCTTTAGACCTTCTAAATAAGTTCAATATGACAGAATGTAAAGCTACATGATTCTCATTCCTCTAAGGAATTAGTATTGAGGATGATGATTCTACACCGTTGGTGGATTATACACTTTACCGACAATTGATTGGTAGTATTTTGTATCTAACACACTCTAGGCCTGATATTTCTTATGTCGCGAGTGTTGTGTCAAGGTAGATTCAGAAGCCCCATGAGATTCATTGGAAGGAAGCCAAAATGATCTTGCATTATGTGCAAGGTACGAGATATTTTGGCATTCACTATGCTGCGGATTCTGATCCTGACTTGGTTGGATTCACTGATTCAGATTGGGCGGGTGATAGCATTGATCAGAATTCCACTTCTAGATATGTTTTCATGATTGTCACGGGGCTTATTTGTTGTTCAAGCAAAAATCAGGCAGCCATTTCCTTATCTTCAGCAATGATAGAGTATCGAGGAGCAGTTAATGCTTGCATTCAGGAAGTTTGGTTGTAGGGTATTCTAGCAGAGTTTGATATTGATAGCACCACTTCCATTGTCATTTTTTGTGACAGTCAGAGTGCTATCAAGATCTCTACATATCCATTTTAGAGACAGAGGACTAATCATATCGATATCCACATGCACTACATCCGAGAGCTCGTGCATGACAGAACCATTATACTGCAATATTGCCCTATAGAAGAGCAAATTGCAGACATATTCACCAAGAGGTTCACTGAGAAGAAGTTCTCTTACCTCTATTCACTGTTCGGGGTGAGTTATACTATGTTGAGGACAAATTAGATCCTTCATTTTTCACTTTGAGGGTGGGTTTTCTTTCCCACTTAGATTTTTTGAGCATTTTTTGGATTATTTATATATTGGAAGACCTATGGCCTTTGTTGTCGGGACCCTTTAATTATTTTATTTTAATCCTCCACGTGAGATTAGCTTAAGGGTGGGTGTTGTAGTCATTTTCCAAAAACACATCATTATTTGGGCTTAACAGCTGTGATAAGTCAAAATGGCACTTCTCCGTCCGTGACTACATTGCATTGTCCCTCACACAAAATGACCTTATGAGTGGAAGAGACTAATTGATAATAGATTCTTTTGGCCTAGATCTTACAATATTCTCCTTAAAATAACTATTTTTGTGTCATATTTTGAGATATAACAGCAACTCTCCTATCGGTAAACATGAGGGTTAACCACGATAGTATATACTGACAACCCATGGGTAACATTTTAAAAGTTTCCCCCACATGTTGCTAGGCATTATACTCGCAAATCACTCGATGGTTGTCAAGAGACACACTCGTAGGTATCTCTAAATCACAAGAAAAAAATATTAAAAGATGATTAGAGATTAGTTATGGAAGTTATTCTAACCACCATAACATCCCTAACCAATTACCTTTCGATTCTATCCTCTCAACCTTGCTATAAATACAAGGAGAGGGCCTTGAGAAAGGGATAACTGATTTTGATAAGGAAATGTTGGAGAAAATTCCACTTAAGGAAGAGGAGCAGGAGCCATGGGTCAGCTTTCAACGGTGCCAGTTGCAGAGTAGGTTTAGTTGATTGCTTTTAATGCACATAATACATATACTTTCCTTCCCATAACGATTTGTCTATTATATGAATTTGTGTCATTGAATATTTCATATCTATTTATATATGAGTTTCATGTTAAGTGTTAATTCAATAGACGTTCTGAGTTTGTTTTATAGAACTGTTCCTGGGCATCAGTTAAATTTATTGTATTCTTTGCTTAATCAAAATCACATTCACTTGAGTATAATGTAGATAACCAAATCTTGGAGTAATGTGGACAGTACTTCAATATGCCAATGGAAGAACTTGAGTGAGGGTGGTGCTGATGAAATGGCACAAGAAAAAGGTACCTCAATGAAGGTAAATATTTATCTTATGTGTATGAATAACGTACTAAGTCGAAGGAGGAATTCAGTAGTTTAAACAACAATGATCACTGAGCTAAATCTGAATAGTATGAGGATATCATAACCATATAACATAACATGAATATTTAACGCTATAACCATCTTAGAAACAATAATTTAAGCTAATAGGACTCATATTTGAATCCAAAATTAACTATGCAAATCATGAACATATATGAAAGAGATGAATTTACAAGAGAAGAGATTACTAATTGGACATATCAAAGGTTTGAATCCACAAGACACCAAGATAGGGCACTGAAGTTCTTCTTTACATCTTGATTAGACCACAAATATTAGAAGTTACTCCTCTTACAAAAAGAGTCGACCCCTATGGCCTTTTCCTTTTCTTCTATATATAGCCTTCACAAGCCTTACAAAATAGTTTGTTACATCCCAACGACTTAATGTTTCTGTTTGTACTTTCAAACAAAAAATGGTTACAAAAATAGTCCATCGGACTAATGCTGACTTGTTTGCTGTTTTGGACGGGGTCTAACCTGCTGAGGTGTAGGAATGTCCTTCTACGTGGAATAGGTTCCTACTGCTTCTTTTCCCTAAGATGCACGTCCATCCGGTGAAGCTCTGTGGGGAGTGCGCCCTCTTTAGATGGCTCAACTGTTCGGTGGTGTGTGGCCAAAAAATACTGTGCCAGACTTTAGTTCAGGGTTCCGCATAAGAATTTTAGCTAGCCGGGCCATCAACATGAATTTGTGACATTCCCTAGAGCCACCTAATATGGACACCTCTGTTACGGTTCTGTTTTTCCAAATTTGATATGGGCCCCTCGTTGCTATGTACTTCTTGAGACTCTCTTGAAACCCTCATGTACTTATTCAAACTCTCTTGAAACCTTCACATAATTCTTCAAACTCTCTTGAAACCTTTACCATCTATCCCCTCTATTCCATCCAAGCCCTTTGATTTCAAACCTTGCTTTCAATGGGACAAAAGTTCATCAACATCACTGAATTATGAAATAGGGCCTGATATCTCTTCAAACCGTTGAAACCGTTCTAGCACACATGTTTCACAATTTGATCATCCTTCGATGGGACCGGCGTGCCCTTTCCCTCTGTGCTTCTACAATAAGAAGGCCCTCTTCTCGTTCAACAATTGAAGTTCTCTTACACATATCGGGTGAGACCCCATTTACTTTCCACCTGATTGCTTTATTATGTGCATCTGTTGGTTGCTCATGAACACTTATCGTCCTTTCCCTTAGTGCTCCATGTGTGCTTCCACTGGAAATAAAATGCACCATTGTAATCCTCTATTCTCACTGCTTCACTTGGCAGTTCTAGGAGAATTGCACACTCTGCTCAATGACTCTCCCTACTGATGCACATAAGGCTCTGTGATTCTACTTCTGCATTTACTTGGGTATTTATAACCTTATTTTCTTGTTCGTCGACAATCATGTCGTTCTTGAGTAATGATTACCCAGTCATTCATTGGGCTCCTTGCATGCTGGGAGATGTTTACTCCTAAACAGCGGCGATACAGCCTGTTTAAGGGTGACTTAGGGAAAAGAAATGGGGATGGAATGCAGTGGGAAGTGGTAAACCATAAACCATAAGTGGCTTCATGGCATTGATAAAATGGTTTAGGAAGACCTCTTTTCAGGTCCTGACTCAACGTGATGCTGCCATGTGGAAAGGATGGTTTTGATTCAGGGGCACCCTTAAGATGCTAAACACCGAGCATCTTAGACGCCTTGAAGTTCAGGAAATCATTGATCTTCTACCAAGCCTTCTTCGGGATTTGTGTCCAGCTGATGCGACTTTATGGATTTCTTATGACAACTAACTGCTTGGTGGCCCGTGGTTGAAAAACCACTGTGACAACATTTAGCAGTTTTAGGGTTCCAACAAAGTGGTTAAGGAAAACTACCTTTTGGCCCTTGAGTGATCTTGGGGCTGCCACGTGTAGGTGGCATTTTTCCTTCAAGGACGTCTCAAGAGTAATAAAATCCGATCACTTTAACCCCCTTGAATCTCGGGTGTCCATTGATGCTACCTCTTTGTTCCATTTGGATGTGCACCCAACCGTTGCAGCTCTATGGGGAGGGCCCCCCTCTCTTCCGATGGTTCAACTATTCAGCGGTGTGTGTCCAGAAACCATCATGGAGAACTTTAGTTGTTTCAAGGCTCTGCATGAGTGGTTTGGCCGAACTGCTTTTGGGCCCCTGAATGATCCTAGGGCTACCACGTATAGGTGGTGGTTTTCCTTCAGGGGTGTCTTAGGAGTGTTAAACTTCAAGTGCTTTGGACCCATGAATGAAACACTATCCATTTACCTGAAATTAATCGACCATTTTTTCTTTGGCTGCTCCTATAACTTCTGCAGTCGATCTTTCACCACAGTGTGAGTTGCAAGTCTTTCTGTCAGTGTTGTTGCCACTACATATTCTCGTCCAAAGGTCTTCATCAGCATAGTGTAAAGTAGAGCTTCCTTTGGCAGATCAGTTTGTTGATATTAGTACTAACATTAGCTTTAGCGGGGACAACCTTTTTTCTTTGGAAGAGGCTAAGAACAATAGACTTAGCTCTTAAAATCAAGTAACACGACAATGTGAGAAATAAAAAGTAACATGTGAGCATAAGTTTTGCAAAAGTGAAAAAAACGGGAAAGACATATGTTACATATATGATACAAGAGATCATTTGGTAGAGCAAGATAGAGATCAATATCGAAAAAATCGCTTCAGGAATCTCCCATTTACAGGATTTCCGACGATTTCAACATTATGTTGAGCCAATTCATATATGTTTTTGTCGTGGACTGCAATGACCTTGAATGGGCCCAACCATAAGTTGTCAAATTTTCCATGTTTATCTCTCTTCTCTCTTCTAGCATCCCATTTCAGAACAAGGTCCCCATGTTTAAAATGTTGAGAAATGGCCCTTTAGTCAAATGTCGCCTTAATATTATCTTGGTGGATCTTGGAGGTTTCATCCAGCTTCTCCCTGTCCTGTTGAATCTCTATTAGTTGGTGAATCCTTATTTCCATGTCATTTGGTTTTTCATGTTCTGGTTGCAATAGCTTCATCAGCAGGAGAACCAACTAAGTGGGGAGGACTGCTTTCGTTCCATAAACCAGTTGGAATAGTGAAGTGCCTATAGCACGTTTGATACTAATTCTGTCTTCCCATAATGTGAATTTTAGCTATGAATCCCAAGACCTTTTGTTTGTATTTAGAATCTTCTTGATGATAGTCACTAAAATTTTGTTAGAGGACTCAACAAAACCATTTCCCTGAGGGTAGTAAGCAGTTTAGTGGATCAATTCAATATTGTAGCTTTGACAAAAACTCATCATCTTGGAGGATTTGAAATCTTGAGCATTGTCTGTAATGACCTTCCTGGGACAGCCAAATCTTGCCAAGATATTCTCTTCTAGAAAATTTATTATGACCGTATCATTAGTGTTTCTTGTTGGAATTTCCTCTACTCATTTTGTGAAATATTCAGTGGCTGTAAGAATCCATCTATGTTGGCCACTAGAATGAGGGTTTATTTCTCCTATAAAATCAATGCCCCATTGTTGGAAAGGTGCTTCTACTCTGATTGGTTTAAGGGGTAATGGTTTGAGCTTCTTCTTTCCAACGAATAACCGACATTCCATACATGATCTAATGAGATTATTAGCATCAGTGAACAATGTATGCCATAAATAACCGGCTCGAAGGACCTTGTAAGTAGTAGCTCTCCATGCATGATATACTCCACACATTCCCTTATGAAACTATATTATTATGCCTTTTTTTTCTTCTTCAACAATACAATTTAGAAGAATACCAAGAGGATCCTTCCAAAAGAGATATCCATCTATAATACAATACTTGACAACTTTGAGTTTAAGAGATGTCATTTTGGATTTATCTAGATTGGGAGGAGAAGTTAGATGTTGTAGGTAATAAACAATGTCTTTGTACCATTCTGAACAAGCAAATTTTTCAGACACATTGTTAGGAATATTTTTTTGAATACATTATTCTTCCTGACTAGGAATTTGATCTATCAGATTAACCTCTAGAGCTTGATAATTTGACTCGACTAGGAGTTTAGATAGCCCTTATCCTTTCACTAGTTTAGTAGGATTGATTTCCCTGTCATATTCTTGGATTTTGGAGATCCATTTTCCCCTTCTTCCTTCATTGTCTGGCTGAAATAGGATATCCTTGATAGTGCTTCCTGGGACGTAGGATATGATTTTAGAATGCAGGATATAATTCCTGAAGGACTTAAGAGCTTTTACTAATGCATAAGCCTCTTTTTCCATCGTACTGTATTTCAGCTCCGCATCTCTCAATGCTCCAATAAAAAATGCAATGGGCAGCTCATGGCCTTCATTATTCTTCTGTAAGAGGACTGCTACAATGGTAACCTCAGAGGAAAATGAGAATATAAGAAAATCCTATGTATAATCATGACTAGTCAAAATAGGTGCTTCTCCTAAATCATCCTTTATCTGTTTAAAGGAATCCCTTGCAGTTGTGGTCCATTTGATCTCAACATTTTTTCTTAACATGTCAGTGATTTCTTTCATTATTTCAACAAAATTGGGGATGAATCTTCGTAGAAAATTTATTTTTCCATTGAAGAGTTGTATGTCCTTTTTATTCCTTGGGATCTCAATTAATTTGATAGCAGCTACTCTATCATGATCTATCTTCACACCATATCTGGAGACAATGTGCCCCAACAACTTTCCCTCTGTCATCGCAAAAAAGGATTTTTGGGATTGAGACACAGACCGAATTTTCTACATTTCCTGAAGTTCTGCTTCAGATGTTGAACATGGTCTTCATCAGATTTTAAAAATACAGTCATATCATCCAAATATATAACAATAAATTTGTCTTTTTCACCTTTGAATGCTATGTCCATAGCCCTTTGAAATGTTGCACCAGCGTTAATAAGACCAAAGGGAATTTTATCATACATGAAAGTTCCTCATGGTGTAGTAAAAGTTGTATTTTCCCTATCATCTATGTGCATGGCGATCTAGTTATATCCTGAGAATCTATCCATCATAGATACTCTAGTGGACCCAAACACTTTTTGTAGAATGTGATCCCTTTTGGGAAAAGGGTAATTTTCCTTTAAAGAGCACATATTCAGATTTCTGAAATCAACACATAAACAGATTTCTCCATTCTTCTTCCTGACTGGTACTAAGTTAGCCACCCATTCTGAATATCTGAGGGGAATGGTGATTTTTGCATCAAGTAACTTTCTCACCTCTTTCTCGATTACAGGGAGTAAGATAGGATTCACTTGTATCAACATTTTCTTTAATAGTTTATCCTATGGCTTCAGTGGGATCCTATGTTGTATGATAGTTGTATCATAAGTTTTCAAGTCTTCATAATTCCATGCAAAAACTTCTGAATATTATTTAAAAAGATCCTCATACTTTTGCTTTTGCTCGATCGTAAGAGACTGTGAAAGTTTTACGAACTTTGGTTCTTTCAAGGAACCAAGATTCACTTCTTGTACAGCCTCGGTAGTTGGTTCTACTACTATTTTCACTGGGATCTCGTTCTTGTCGAACAATTGTTCTAGAGGAACCAGTCCTTTAGGAATAAATTTATTCTTTAGTTGAAAGATCTTGTGGCCAGCAATCTTTCGAGTTAACCCAAGTGTTCTTCCATATTCTATTTGCAGAATATATTCTCCTTCCTCTACTTCATCTCTATCTATATTGATGCTTGAGAACTCATCCATAAGCTGCAGAAAGTATTTGATCTGTTGATCGTCCTCAAAGACTTGCCAAATTTTAATATTTTATGGAATAGAGGGATGATATCGTATTTACACTTCATACTTAGCTTCGGCTTCTTGGGAGGTTTGAAAGAGCTGCCCATCAAGGCCAATGAATCAACCTGTTGGTTGCATTCCCTAGGGATAAAAGTTATATTGAAAGCATCAAATAAATTGTCAATAAAATCCCATGCAAGATTTCAATACATTCTAATCCTGAGATGATTTTCTTGGTAAATACCTTTTATTTTGTTTACCACCAGCTTAGAGTCTCTGAAAACTGTCATCTTAGTGACTTTCAAATCTTTAGCAGCTCGAAGGCCTAAAATGAGCGCCTCATATTCAACAACATTGTTAGTAGTATCAAAATAAATTTTGTAGGACAGACTGGTCTCTTCTCCTGCCAGTCATTGATAGTACTGTGCCAGCTCTATATTCTTCTTTGGTTGAGGCTCCATCAAAATATAGTTTCCAAACATGATTCTGGTTATCCTCAATAATAGGTTCAGTCACTTGAGTTTGCACAATTTCTTCTACAGAAGGATCACCTAATGATAACATATAACATCCCATATCTTCATCAACTGCATATATGGGATAATTCATCGGACTGTCTTGATCCCTTATCACATAAGAAAACATAGCTTCTATGTATAATCATCTAGTCTCCCCAACAAATACAGGTATTGTGGCATACTTCATATCCATCTGCATGGTGCCTCAAATTTTTTTATCCCAACTTCTTGATAGAAGCATAACATATTTTTTGGGACATCTGCTACCACCACATCCATCATTACACTTTTGGCGGGTATTTGAAAGAGAGTGACTACCAAATCCTTTATCATACCTATGCATTTCACTTTTCTAGAGTTGAAACTGTAGAGATCATGATATGGTCTGGTAATCTCTAGTCCCAATTGTTCCATGATAAATTTGGGCATCAAATTGTGGGATGCTCCAGAGTCCAGCATACATTTGTGGAGGAGCTTATCATGTACATTTCAGGTAACATAAAACGGAGCAGTAGGCTCTTCTTTATCATTGATGTGGGGGGCACATTGAAAAGATGGGGCTTCATCATTCAGATTTATAGAATCTTGTTGATCAATGTTTTCAACTCTGTGTAACATCTTGTCAATCTGTTGTTGATACATAGGTTTCTTTATCAATTTAGATAGGGGAACAACTATTTTTAACTTGCTCAATTCCTGTTCCAAATTGAAATGGGTAGATCCCTCCCTAGGACTTGGCTCTATTCTCTTATGGGGGCTGATGTCTGGATTAGTTTGGATTTCTAGAACTGTGGCCTCATTTGATTTATCCTTTGGTAGGATTTTTCTTTTCAATAGGGGGGATGCTTGAGCCGGCTTCTGGGGAGAGTTCTTAGGAGGAACAACATTCTATCTGTTTGTCAATTCTGGTCTTGGTCTCAAGTCATACTTCCTTTGTAATTTATCTGGTTGAGCACTTGGGAATAAAGGATATTTACAGGGGAATGAATCACTTTCTTGGGGGTTTATAATATTTTGGCATGTCTGATTATATGGGAGTGAGTTTTCATAATATTCTTTAGTGAGGTGCATGAGATGGGAATCTTCTTCCATAAAATTAAGCTTCTCTTCAAATTCTTCATAAATTTCTTCCTCTGGAATTTTCATCAGATTATTCTCATTATCCTGGACAGGTGGTATTAGGGGTTGTTTATCATTCCTTTTTCCTCTGTATGCCATTTGAGGATTATAAGGCCTTCAGAACTGAGTAGGCGGTCGATCAGGGGATTGTTTATTTAGGGCTGCTACTTTCTAATTCCATTCTTGTAACTTTATTTGATAGATTCTTTATAATGCGAGTTATTTCATCAATCTTTGCTTACTAAGAGTCTTTAACTCCTAAGGAGTCACTCTCTTCTTTGGCCTTCCATTTGTCCTTATGTTCAACATCATTTGTCAACTTTATCTTTCCTCATGTCCTCATGTTTCCCTCAACATCTACAACATCATCTTGCATTATTCTAAGAGAGGGTAATCTTCTTTCCCTCAACATGATGGTGAAATTTGAGGGGAAATATTCCACATATGTGGCTCGGGCAGTGACTTTTGTAGGTCAGATTTCTTCAAGGATTCTATAATATACTTTGTTGAACCTTGCAGTGAAATCCACCACATTTTCAAAAAAAAAATTTCTCAGGGCGGAAAATTCTGTGAGATAGTAAAGACTATCACTTTTAATTCCCCACTTCTTGATGAAGGTGGTTTCCAGAATTTCCATAGTGCATGCTGATGGAAGCGTTGGGTAGTGATTTGAACCATTTTTTGGATTCTCCTTCCATTGATTAAGCAAAGCCTCTCATGAACACATCATCATGGTCGATAAGAATGTTGTTAATGAAATCTTGGAATCTATCTACATGATCTTCTGCGGATGTTTCCTTACTACCATCATATTTTGGTAAAAAATTCAAATAGTGGGTAGGAATATCATTTAGGGGTGTTGGAAATTGCAAGGGTCTATGTCGGCTAGCCACCCATCTAGGCGTTCTAGGTGGTGGTGGTGGAGGTACTTTGCCTCCTCCTCCTGACATTAGTTGGTTGGCGATTAGCTTCTCGTCTTGAGGAGAAATGAAATATTTGAGTGGAATTATACGAGCTGACTATTCTTTACTTGTAGCAAGAATCGTTCTAGAACTAGGTAAACCACAAGGAGTGTGGGGATTCTGGAGGGAAAGTTCTTTTTCAGCGGTTTGGATAATGAATTTAGTTTCAAGGAATTAAGTACCAAGAGGTGGGGAGAAACTTTGTCGATGGATTGGAGAGGTGGACTGATATTTTCCCTGTCTGTGTCTCTAGGAGATAGAATATTGTAAAGCCACAAATTCTTCATGGTCAGGGTTCTGGCAAGTATGTCTTCATCCATATGCCAAGTTTGCTTCAGTGGAGTCTCCAAGTGGATTACATCCTACTACCTAGTTTCATCCACTGTGAAATCAAGAGTGTATAATTTTTCATTGTCCCTGGGGAAGATTTATCTTCTTGCTTGCATTCCCCAACAATCGCACCAAAAAAGATGTTAGTCCCAGAGACGTTCTAAGGTTGTTTTTTTAGAACTGTGCCTGGGCATCAATAAAATTTATTGTATTCGTTGCTTGATGAAAATCACATTCAGTTGAGTATAATGCAGATAACCAAATCTTGGAGTAATGTGGGCAGTACTTCAATATGCCAATGGAAGAACTTGAGTGAGGGTGGTGCTGATGAAATGGCACAAGAAAAAGGTACCTCATTGGAAGTAAATATTTATCTTATGTGTATGAATAACGTACTAAGATGAAGGAGGAATTCAGTAGTTTAAACAACAATGATCACAGAGCTAAATCCGAATAGTATGAGGATATCATAACCAGATAACACAACATGAATATTTCACGCTATAACCATCTTAGAAACAATAATTTAAGCTAATAACACTCATATTTGAATCCAAAATTAAATCTGCAAATCATGAACATATATGAAAGAGATGAATTTACAAGAGGAGAGATTACTAACTGGACATATCAAAGGTTTGAATCCACAAGAGACCAATATGGGGAAATGAAGTTCTTCTTTATATATTGATCAGACCACAAGTATCAAAAGTTACACTTCTTACAAAAAGATTCAACCCCTATGGCCTTTTCCTTTTCTTCTATATATAGCCTTCACAGGCCTTACAAAATATTTTTCTACAAAAATCATTTTACATCCCAACGACTTAATGTTTCTTTTTGTACTTTCTGACAAAAATTGCTTACAAAAATAGTCCATCGAACTAATGCTGACTTGTTTGCTGTTGCGGCTGGGGTCCAACCTATTGAGGTGGAGGAACGTCCTGCTACGTTTAAGAGGTTCCTACTGCTTCTTTTCCCTAATATGCACATCCATATGGTGAAGCTCTATGGGGTGTTCCCCCTCTTCAGATGGCTCAATTGTTCAGTGGTGTGTGGCCGAAAACTATTGTGGCGGACTTTAGTTTAGGGTCCAGCGTAACTATTTCATCCAGGTGATCCCTCAACATGAATTTGCGACTATCCCTCAAGCCACCTGAGTTGGACACCTCTGCTATGGTTATGTTTTACAGAATTTGATCCAAGCCCCTCCCTGCTATGTACTTCTTCAGACTCTCTTGAAACCTTCACATACTTCTTTAGAATCTCTTGAAAACTTCACGTACTTCTTCAGACTCCATTGACGCAGCCTCTTTGTTCCCTTGAGATGCACACCCAACCGACATAGCTCTATGGGGCCGACGCCCGTCTCTTCCGATGGTTCAATTGTTCAGCGGTGTGTGGCCAGAAACTGCCATGGAGAACTTTAGTTGTTTCAGGGCTCCGCATAGGTGGTTTGGCCAAACTGCTTTTGAGCCCCTGAATGATCCTGGGGTTTCCATGTGTAGGTGGAAGTTTTCCTTCAGGGGCGTCTTAGGAGTGTTAAAATTCGAGTGCTTTGGTGCCCTAAATGAAACACTAGCCGCTTACCTGAAATTGATCAACCATTTTTACTTCAGCTGCTCCTATAACTTCCGCAGTCGATCTTTCACCACAGTGTGAGCTGCAAGTCTTTCTGTTAGTGTTGTTTCCACTACAAATTCTCATCCATAGGTCTTCATCAGCATAGCATATAGTAGATTTTCCTTTGGAGGATCCGGTTGTTGATATTAGTGTTGGCTGCTTTCTTGGGCAGACCCAGGTTTTAATGAAGCGCAGCAACAACCCCTTGGCGCACTGGCCCTCTCGGTAACGAGCTGCGCGGCAGCTCGAGGTCTCACCCGAAGTGGCTATGGGGGGGTTAAGGAATCATATTTCCTTAACCATGGTGACGCGGAGATTGCTCTTCCTTTTCCGGTTCCTCAGATATCGACGGTCCGACTTTCCCGCAGGCCCTCGGCGCAACTGCGCGGCTTCCTTCCTCAGCAGGCCCGCTGCGCAAGTTCCCTCCCTGGCGCAGAAGACAAGTATTCCTTGCGTCGACGTGTTAAGTACCCCTTCGCCCTGCGCGCCCAGCGCAGTACCACATTCCTCGGTCGCTGCCGCGACAGTGCTCCGCCACTTCTTCAGTACTTAACACTTTATAGCTATCAAGGGACCTTCCCAAACTCACTTACACAGGCGCAAAGGTAATGCAAGAGTCTTGTATACACAGGTAATGAACTTAAACAGTTAAATCATTCACGCAAACATTATAACAAGAAGAAATAAGTGAAGCTCATCTCCACGAGGAAAACCACGTCCACGGGAGTTTATATTAACCAGAAAATGATAGAGTTATACAATATGCTGCGCACACAGCTGCAGCCTTAGATCTTTACAGGAAACTCCACGCACACAGCTGGGAGCCCTTCTCTCTATCTAGTCTCTTCTCTACAGAGATTACAAAGGCACAGATGTCAACTCAGACTGTCTGGCAACTCAGGGATTAGCTCCTCGGCTATCCGACTCTTACTCTAGTTCTACACACTCGGTAGAAAACATGGCAAAGGATAATCAACACATGATCTATCCTCAAGACTGACTATCGAACAGTCTAACCATCTAACTATCCCAAAAGTATCTAACTCTTCTTCTTATCATGTATACATATATATAGGTGGCCATGATGGTCACACCTTTACAAAACTGTGGGCCTTTCCCAATAGTGATTCCCAAAAACCCTAACCACGCACATGGCTAGGTGTACTGTAGGCGCCGCTTGCAGTCACGTCGCCGCTTCCTGCAGGCTCCTTGACTTTCGGCGCAGATTGCGGGTATGGGCGCTTGTCCTTCGCCTTCAATGCTCTGGTCCGTTGCTCCTCCTTGGTCCGAGCAACCATAACTTCTGTACTTAGCCTTTAAATGAGGGTAGCTAAGCCCTCTACTCCATCGCCTTATTTATTATGGTAGCTGAGCCACCTTCATTCTTCTATGACGTGCGCGCGAACTCCGTGATTTCCGGTCCGTGATCTTCGCTGAGCTTGTCCATCTGGCACCGTATTGCGCACCGTCTCCTTCTTGCCCAAAACTTAGTGCTTGTCCCAAAATTAGCACTTTCCTTCCATACTTGTGCTTTTTTCCCAAAATTCGCAGCTTTACCGTAGCTACGGCCTCGGCTCCAATAGGCCCCTAACACTCACTTGTGGCTCGCCCTCGAGCCACTCGCACTAGCGTGTGGTCGCTTGATTTGCGCATCTGCTTTTGCTTGGGTCTCCGCGATTGTTTTCTTCCACTGCGCAATAGCGGAGTCCAATTCATCGATACACTCCACAGCTGTCTGCACCGTTTCTGCGGTGGATTCTTCTTTAGTGATGGTATCAATCACCTCCTGAGATTCACCAATCTCTTTGATTTTTACCTCGACCTGGGCAACGATTTCAGCATAGTCATCCATGAATGGCTGAATGCTGTTAGTGAGCTTCTCATCTTCAGTTCTGAGCTTGTGCAGTTGCTGCTGCATTCTGCGCACTTCACTCATTTTCTTCATTTTTGGTAAGCCTATTAAGGCCTTAGCTTCTTCAGTCAGAACAGTGAGAGACTGTTCTGCAGCTTGCACCTGTTCTGACAGACCAACTTTAAAAGGGAGCCCTTCAAGCTCCGTCCAAGCTTCCATAGCTTGGCTCATCAGATTCTCGGCTTCCTGTATTCTATCTTTCATCTGTGTGGAAGCTCTGCTCAGTGCTTCAAATTGTACCTGCGCATCATCCGTAAACTGCGCAGCAACGCGAGCTTCTAGCTCAGCGATCTGGGTTCTATGGCCTTCAGCCATAGCAACTATTTCTTGCTCCAGGGTTTTCGCCCTTCCTCCAATAATTTGAACTTTTGCAACCATAGGGAGGTCTGGTTGAATCTCGCAAGCCGGCAATTCCTGGGCAATCTCGTCGACTGCGCTTCTGATGCCGATGTCTTGCGCCTCATAAAGTGCAAGTTTCTCAGATATATCTTTATGGATTGCCTTCAACACTAACTCCTGCGATTGCAGTCGTTGGTTTGCCTGGAAGGTGGAGAGCTCTCTAGCTCTCAACTCAACAGAAACTTTCTCCTGGACAAGCTGTAGAGTCTCTATAGGAATTAAAGACAAATTTATTTCTACAGGCCCAACTGAGCTTACCTGTAGTGCAGCAAGCGGATCTGGAAGTGTCATGCTGGTAGGCGGAATATGCACGACAGTATGCCTTTCTGCGAGTACTTCAACTCGCTCAGCACTTGGAATTTCTTGGGGCGCCTGCGAAGTAGATGCTGGCGCATGGGTCTGCGCAACTCTTCCTGCGAGACCTTTCAATTCTACGTACTGCAAATCTAAAGCACTTCTGATGTGAGCGTGCGCATTGCGCAGCTCGCGAAATTGCTCGTGTAGGTACTGGTCGATCCCCGAGGGAATAGCCTTAGCGGGATGCGACACTTTTTGCTTCTTGGTGGCCGGTTCTGTGGAACCTTCATCACTTCTTTGCTCCGGGGCTTCCTTGCCCTTGTCCTTCTCTTTCGCAGCGGCGGTTGGCAGCGCGGATGCGAGATCGGCGGCCTCCCTCCACTCATCCGACTAAGACTTGATGGTTTCTTCAACATCCTCGGTAGTCATTCTGTAAAGGCCTAGCGCCCATTCATCTGGAATGCCGCAAGGGAGGAGGTAAAGTTGGTGTATGTCGGCAGTAAAAGCCAACTTTCCTTCATATAATGTGGCTGTCTCCTGGCTCAGCCTTGGCATTTCTTGAATAGTATCTCGGAGGAGATAGTAGTATTCACAAAATACAGCGCGATTCATCTTGCGCTTCACGGGATTGGGAGAATCCCAGAGGTTGATGTAGCGCATGCCGACAACCTCTCCTGCGCGGCGCGGAAGGAACTGATTATTCGGGGGCTCCTTCCACCCAACGAGAGCGCATAAAATTAGAAGCCAAGAAAAATGGAATGATTGGGCTGCATTGTCCTGCACATTCAGGCAATCAGCCAAGAAAGAATTCAGCAGGAAGAGAGACCAGTTGTACTGCTCTCCCTCCGCAGCTGCGATGGCGAGCTCTACGACAGCTCCAGTAACTTCCTTTGGTCGGCACTTTGTGAGAAGTCTGCCTGCAAGAAGACTTCCCGTAAATCGAAGTGCCTCATCTTCTACTATAGTGAGGTCATAAGCCCGACCTCCTCTCGTCAAATTATACTTCTGCACCAGCTGTGCAGCCAATTTTCTGTCTTTGTCCTTTCCCACAAAGTGAATATTGGGATCCTTACCAGCCTTAGATAGACCGGTGATGTGGTGAATCAAATCAACATTTAGATCAATTGGCCTCCCGAGCCAAAGGTAACCTCCATGAACACATGAAAGCAGCGTCTTAACAACTGCATTCACTTCGTTACTATGCCCAAAGTGTGGTAGCTTCAGCAAATTCAACAAACCTGGCTTCTCCAAGTTTGCTGCAAATCCCCTTGGGGTAATTTCATCGACCTTCCGGATGGGATTGTGAACTATCGTCAGATATCGATCTGGCGCAAACTGGGGATACGTTTTATAGTCTCCCAGATTGAAATCAGAGAATTTGACCAGTGGAATGTGTCCCAACAGTTGCCCTTCTACCCGCACACTAGCTGGTAGTGGCGGTAACGGAATGGGATACTTTGCATTCTTCGGGATCTGTACTTCTGGCGCATCATCTGGACACGGCGGAATATAGTTCGCCATGGTCGCCAACGGCTCTGGAACAGGTTCTTCTGGCTGCGATGGCGACGCTCTTGTAGCCGGAGACTGTCTGGGATCCTGATAACCAGGATGTACATAAGTCGAAGCCGTGACTGGAGTAGTCATGCCGAAATCTAAGCCTCGGCGCAGGAATTGACGAACAACTTCTTCAGTTGACAGGTTCTCCGTCGTGAATCGATGTAGGAAACAAAAACTTTGGGCAGCAAATGGCGGACGAGCGTAGGATATGGACGTTGAAAACAAGGGAAAATACTCTACACAACGCGGCTCTGAAAACAATAACTTGGATTCGTAAACAAGATAGCAACTCGAGGAAAGTAACCCAAAAATTATACAAGTGTGAGGTATTTATAGCCAGAGGTGATAGTAAATGCGACCAAGTGGGGTTACGTAGCTATAGGGGGCTATACATGAGTTGACAACACGCGATCCTCCTCGCCGCAGTGGTGCATTTATTGTGATTGACGGGCTCTGACAGCCTTCCGGGAGAAGCTAATGCTTTCGGCGCCTGAGTTAAATGCAAATCTTTCGGAGATCAAGCCAAATCCGTCAGAGCGGCTAGACTTAAATAGCGGACTTATCCTTCATTTATTCCTACGCGGCTACATAACTGCTGTAATTCAAAATTTTCGGCGGGTCATTTCAACTTAGGGAACTGTGCCTATAGGGGTCCACAAGGAGAACTCTTCAAGCGGTGAATTAACACAGGGAGCTCCGCAAGAGCGATAGTTCAACGGTCCAGGGAGAAGCTTCGCAAGAGCGCAACTATGTTCGCTCCAACCAAACTTTAGTCATGCGCGGATGTTTCTAGGAACTGCGCAGGAAGCCGGAGACTGAGTGTCTCGCAACTTCCGTGTAGACTGAATGCGGTGCCTCTTTCAACTACACTGGGCATCTGCATTTTAGCAATATATTAGGTCGACATAGCGGAGTGGCCGTCGCGATAAAGCTTGAGCCGACTCCCGTTGATCATTGTAGGTAGTAATTCTCCATCAAGCTTTACAAGCTGTACTGCGCCTCCGTCTGTTATTTTTATCACCTGAAAAGGGCCTAACCAATGTACACGAAACTTGCCCGGAAACTTGATGAATTTACTATCATAAAGGAGTACCAAGTCTCCTTCTTCAAAGTGTTTATACTTAATGTGCCTGTCATGCCAAGCTTTCTGTCTTGCCTTCTGTACCTGTTGATGGAATCCGGCTAAAAGTCGGTCTTCTTCTAAGGCAAGCAGTTGCGAAAGTCTTTCATTCATAGTATTAGGATCTGCCATCTCTGTAATTTGCGCGATTCTAAGACTGGGAACAATGTATTCCATGGGCATAACTTCTTCTTGTCCATACACCAAACTGAAAGGTGTGTGGCCTGTTAGTTTCTTGCAAGTGGTTCTGTAAGCCCATAATACAGCTGTGACTCTAAGGTCCCAATCATCTCTTTCTTGATTACAGATCTTCGTCAGGGCATTCTCCAGGATCTTATTGAATGCTTCCACCGTACCATTAGCTTGAGGATGGTAGGGTGTACTCTTATGGTGATTAACTTGAAATTATTCAGTAAGGGCCTCTATAGTCTCATTGAGGAAATGTGTACCCTGATCGCTCATGAGAATCACTGGACATCCAAATCTAGTGATAATATTCTCGAAAATGAACTGCGCGGCCGTAGCAGCGTCGCAGTTCCTAACTGGCTTCGCCTCAGCCCATCTGGTGAGGTATTCAGTAGCTGTAATGATGTATCTTGCGCCAGTTCTTTTTCCTAGTGGGTTAATAGGTCCTACAAAGTCAATGGCCCATTTATCAAAAGCACGCAGTGTGATCTGGGGTCTTAGCGGCATTTCATCTCTCCTTGAGGGTTTTCCTGTTCGTTGGCACACATCGCAACATTTACAGAACGCCTTAGTATCCTTGTGCAATGTCGGCCACCAAAGACCTGCAGCTAATATCTTTTGCGCAGTCGGCTTTCCTGCGAAATGGCCTCCTGCGGTACCTGAATGCGCTTCTGCGATGATAGAGCTCTTTTCATGTGGTAAGATACATCTGCGCAAAACTTCGTCAGGGCCCAACTTATAAAGCTGGCCTGCTATCAAAGTGAAGTCTGCGGCTCTGACAACAAGTTGCTTCTTCTGTTGGATTGTAAACTCAGCCGGCGCTTGCCCGGTAGTGAGAAACTCAAGAATATTAGAATAATATTCGTCTGCTGCTTGAATAGAAAACAACTGTGCGTCAGGAAGATTGTCCTCCAGACTTGTAGGTTCCTCGCCTGACTCTATCCTGGATAGATGGTCAGGCCCTGCATTCAATCTTCCTGGCTTTACAATAACCTCGAAATCATATTCTTGAAAGAGCAGTAGCCATCTGCAAATTCTTCCTCCTAAGACTGGTTTATTGACCAAATATTTCAAAGCAGAATGGTCAGTATACATTTTAAAATGAGCGCCTAGCAGGTAGTGTCTGAATTTCTGTAGGGCGTACACCATAGCTAATCCTTCCCTTTCTGTAGTGGTGTAGTTCTTCTCAGCTGTAGATAGCTTTCTGCTGGAGTAATCAATCGGGTGGTCAATACTTCCTTCTCCAGACTGTGTAAGCACAACCCCCAATGCTATGGAAGAAGCATCAACATGAACATGAAAAGGTTTCCGCCAGTCCGGGAAAACTAGGATAGGCGCTGTGATCATCTTTTCTTTAAGTGTGTCCAAGCTCTGTTGGCATTCTTCTGTCCATTGGAACTTCGAATCCTTTTTCAGCAATCTTTCCATAGGCACTGTGATCCTTGCATATCCTTTGATGAATTTTCTGTAGTATCCTGTATCTCCCAATGTAGTGCGTAATTGCTTAACTGAGTTGGGCGCATGTAAATTAGCAATGATGGCAACCTTCGTAGGATCCATCAGGAGTCCTTGTCTGCATACAATATGTCCCAACAAAATACCAAAGGGCGCACAAAATATACATTTTTTCAAGTTAAGGGAAATCTGATGCTGTCTGCATTTTTCTAGCATCATGCGCAGATTTGCAATATGGTTCTTTAATAGGACAAATACAGTCCAGTCATCAAAATAGACTTCTAAAAACTTGTGAATAAATTCTTTAAAAACAGCAACAACAACTCTAGAGAAGATAGCAGGTGCGTTTTTAAGACCAAAGGGCATTACCGTATACTGGAATGAGCCCCATTCAGTTGCAAAAGTAGTCTTGTGGCGGTCGTCCGGATGAATTCTGATCTGATGATATCCCGAAAAACCATCAGTGAAAGAGTAAGCCTCTTGTCCTCCAACATTATCAAGTACTTCATCTGTGAAAGGAGTGGGAAATGGATCGTGTGCTGATGCATCATTGAGTTTGCGCAAGTCGACGCAGATTCTTATTTCACCTTTCGTTTTCTTTTCTTGGACCACCATAGGACTAATCCAATCGCTTTCCTCTACTGGCTCAATAATACCTGCTGCGAGCATTTTATCAATTTCATCTTTGACTTTTTCTTTATAGCGCGGGTTCAACCTGTATTGGCGCTGCTTTACTGGCTTGGCATCTGGTTTCAGAGGTATGCGCATCACTCCTAAGTCTCCTAGGATGCCTTTCATTTCTGTGAACTTGGTAGGAAAGATATCCTGGTATTCACGCAATAATTCTGAAACATGTCCAACAGTTTCATCATCCCAATAATCTCCTATAGAAGCAAACTTTGGTTCAGCTTCTGTACCAATGTTAATCTTCTTGAGCTTGACGTGTTCTGTGATGGCGGGAATATCAAGCTCAAGACCTTTAATAGTGCGCGTCCCTTCTGATTCTGGGATATTGATGTTGCGAGGATCGTCCTCCTCATCTTCAGCGGTGAAGTTATAACATTCCAGGGCATGTTCTATCTGGACAGCCCAATCTGGTTGGGAATATTCTGATAACGGGCATTGTTCAAATATCTTCTTTTTAATACACTTCAAAGCCTGATCGATGCTTGGATGTTCTGACTCGAAGCTGAAGGTAAGTTGAAAGCTTTCTATCGTAAGAGGCCAACTGATAGTGGCGTTGCGCAATTCTGTTTCAGTATACCAATTCCTTGGAACTGTATCCAATGTGTGGATGAATAGGTGAACCCATTCATCTTCCGGAATATCTGACCATTGCTGAATACATGCTTCAATGTGTGACCTGGGGTCACTCTGTCCCTCATATTTGCGTAGGGCTCTGGCTGTGGTGTCCTGAAATCTGCGCAGTATCAATCTGCGACAGTCCTGCCATGTATGAATATTCTCCTTATGCGCAGCCCACCATCTTGCGGGTGTGGCGCGCAATGCTACATCCAATTCCTGTATGCGCTGCTGTTCTGGAAGCTTTTGTTCATATTCATGTATGAATTTAGTTACTTCAGTTAGACCATCAAAAATTGGAGTGTCAGTTAATTCTGTGCCAATCCATCGAATGGATTTAGTCATCATGGCGCAACGTCTTGCAGAAACCTCATGTAAACGGTTCTGCCAGTTTTCTAATCCTGCATCTGAGTCTGATGTGCACGAGTTATCACATCGCCAGCTGATATGGCCATCTGCTGTGGGGTTAACATAGTCACTGTGGTTAGTAGTCATTTGGTACAAACTTTCCATGTGGCGCGCTTCCTCTTCTGCGCGAATGGGTTCTATATACCTTGGTCCTTGAATAGGATCAAGTGGTGCGATGACCCTAATCTGGTCATCCTCAAAGGTCATCTGTCTTTTCTTCAAATTAATGACAGCCAAATTATCAAATGCCCAGTCTATTCCTAAAAGTGCTGGGTATGGTCTACTATCATCCAGGATTTTGATTACTTCAAAATCTGCAGAGCTTCTTACTCCTTCAATATCAATAAGTACATTGGGTAATCTGCCCAATGGAGAGACTCGTTGTTGATTCGCGAGTCTTAGCTGGATAGGGGATATTGTAAGCTGAGGGCTTCCCATCTGTTCCCATGTCTGCATAGTGAGAACATTGGCTTCTGAGCCCAAATCTAACATGACTTCGTCCATTTCAAATGCTCCAATCTACGCTGTGAGCCTCATCTCTTTTCCAGTTCTAATGTGACTCCTAATCTGGTGAACAGCACGCTGCGGTGTGTTCGTCAAAGCAGACTGTTGGCACTGATCCAACAGGTGTTGGAGTTCTAGAGTTGCCTTTTCATTGCGCAACAATTTTAAGCATTGTCACAGGAACGTATGAACACTGCCTAGTGCATGCTCCTCGTCAGGCCTTCCAGCTGTATTGGCCTGTTCTTGTACCAGGTTGTCTTGTCTTAGCACTTGCGATCTAATATTGTTCTGCGGAATTGCGGCAGAACTTGAAGCTCTCGGATCTGAGAAATACTCTTGAGCCTGCTTGAATGCTTCTTTTTGCTTCTGCAGGTTAAGTGGGGCTGGTTTAATATTAGCACGGCGCACCCATTGTGTCGCTTGCTTTCCCATTCCCATCTCTTGCGCACCAGTGGTTGCTCCACTGCGTGTCATTATATTAACTGTGGGGTCTGGTTCTCTTTTTTCTGCTGCAATCAACTGAATATTCTGATTGACCTGTGGGGTCTTTGCTTGCATCTTAGCCTGTAGCTGAGGGCATTCTTCAATGATATGGTCAGAAGATTTACAATACCTGCAAAGGGTTGTAGGATTTTGGCAATCCCTGGCAAAATGACCTTGTGTTCCGCAATTATAACAAGTGATCTGTCCTCTTCCGCGACCAAAATTTGTTGTGCGTCCGCGTCCCCTGTAATTTCCTGCTCGGGCGTCGCGAGTTTGGTCATACGGTGGACCGGCTGTGGGTCCTTGTGTCTCTGCTTGTACCCTATAAACATCATGCTTTCTTTCTATCATAAGATCATATGCTCTACAATTGTTCTCATCATGACCTACTGATTTACAGAAATTACAATATAGATTCTTTGGAGTTTGTACATATTTCTGAAGTAAGTGACATTCTTGTGGTCTATGACCTCTAGTTCTACAGATTTCACACCAAGGCCCCTATGCCTGTGGTAAAGGGTTAGGTGCTCCAGTTGCAATATAGTCTATGAAAACGGGGCAATCGTCCTTTGAATGACCTTGGGCTTTACATTTTGTACACCAAATTTCTTCCTTAATCTCCTTGCCTTTCTTAATATCATGCACTTGCAAGGTTAAGTTTGCTAATTGGTTCTGCAACTGCGCAACATCGTTGCTTGTTCCCGCAATGGGCGAAGCTTCTAGTTTCATAGCCATCTCCAGAGCTTGTTCCTGAGTATTGAGATTATGTTGCATAAGAGGAAGTCTAATGTGTGGGAGCAGCGCAGCAATGAACCATTCTTTGTGCTGCTGTGGTGCAAACTCGAAGCTTACTTGATCTATCAAGGATTTAAATTTCTGGTCAAAGTCCCATACTGATTCTGTAGGTAACTGTTTGATGTCTTTGAGCTCTGTTATACACTGTGATTCTGATTTAGGTTTCTTGAATTCTCGAATCATGGCATTTCTTACATCAGCAAGCATTCTATTCTGTGCTGCTGAGTATTTCATGAACCAAGTTAAGGCTCTTTCTCTTAGTGTGGTTGCTAACTGAACCAGTTTAACAGCATCATCATTAATTTGCTTAATTGTCCAAATGGCTTCACATAAGAACCAGTGCTGCTCAGGGTCTTCTATCCCTATTCCTCTAAAAGTTGGTAGCTTGATGTCATCACCCATCCTTCTTGTGCTAGGTTGAGGTGAGGGTGCTGTAGCAGTGCTTCTGGGCTTGTTAAATAAAGGTGGTGCAGAGGTACTAGAAGTACCGTGTGGGCTACTAGAAGATGTTACTGCGGGGTTATACTGAGCTCCGTCTGGTTTTTGCGGTGTAAAGGGGTGATAAGGGATATGAGCACTCCCTTGTCTTTCTATATGGCTTGGTCCAGGGACTTGGCTATCATCTGGGCTAGACTCAAAGGAATATTGGTCAAGGCCTACTTTATATCGTTTTCCACTACGAGTGCACCCAATAAGTTCAGGATCACTATCAGAATCTACGGACATTACTTGTCTATGCTATTCATCAGAAGCAATACATAGCTTTCCTTTTTCATACAGAAGCATTTTAATCCATAAGTTCAGAGAATTTAAGAACTTACCTCTGTGTACTTGGAAGAAATTCCTCTCAGCTTCACTGAAACTCTTTCGTGTATCTACTGCAAACTCGGTGATGAAACCTTTCAGTAGACTATTCAACCAAAAGTCTACTACGCGGGACACAGGATTGTCTATCCGCTTCACAATACTGACTAGCTCAGGCGTCCAAGCGACGGGTCGATCAATATGCACAGTAGGTCTAGAGTCTGCTAGCTTGGCTATCCAAGCGTGCAACTCCAGTGCGAATGTAACAAAGAAAATTTCGTGAAGGTCAGTATAAATATGCTTCTGTAACCAGTCTTCTGTTTGGAGCGTAGAACTTCTATTTTCTTGTTCAGCGAACTCTTTAGCCTTTAAGTCAAACCAGTCTCCAATTTCTTTAGCTGTAGGATTCCAGTAACACATTTGGTAACTGAGCAAGTCTCAGTGTAACAGAACCTTTTGCTGGCTTCAGCAACAATCTCAGACGTCAGGAAAATAGTAAGTCTCACAGCAGCAAGTCGCAAAGCAACGGAACCATTTGTTGTCCTCGATCTCGCGCGTCGCCTAAATAACAAGTCTCACAACAGCAAGTCGCAAGGCAATGGAACCATTTGTTGGATCCCTTCTTTCTCTGGGTTTCACATCAATCTCGCACGTCACTGGAATAAGGAGTCTCATTCACGCGGCAACGGAACCATTTGTTGGCTCCCTTCTTTCTCTGGGTTTCGCATCAATCTCGCACGTCACTGGAATAAGGAGTCTCATTCACGCGGCAACGGAACCATTTGTTAGCTGCTTTCTTGGGCAGACCCGGGTTTTAATGAAGCGCAGCAACAACCCCTTAGCGCACTGGCCCTCTTGGCAACGAGCTGCGCGACAGCTCGAGGTCTCACCCGAAGTGGCTATGGGGGGGTTAAGGAATCAGATTTCCTTAACCGTGGTGACGCGGAGATTGCTCTTCCTTTTCCGGTTCCTCAGATATCGGTGGTCCGACTTTCCCGCAGGCCCTCGGCGCAACTGCGCGGCTTCCTTCCTCAGCAGGCCCGCTGCGCAAGTTCCCTCCCTGGCGCAGAAGACAAGTATTCCTTGCGTCGACGTGTTAAGTACCCCTTCTCCCTGCGCGCCCAGCGCAGTACCACATTCCTCGGTCGCTGCCGCGACAGTGCTCCGCCACTTCTTCAGTACTTAATACTTTATAGCTATCAAGGGACCTTCCCAAACTCACTTACACAGGCGCAAAGGTAATGCAAGAGTCTTGTATACACAGGTAATGAACTTAAACAGTTAAATCATTCACGCAAACATTATAACAAGAAGAAATAAGTGAAGCTCATCTCCACGAGGAAAACCACGTCCACGGGAGTTTATATTAACCAGAAAATGATAGAGTTATACAATATGCTGCGCACACAGCTGCAGCCTTAGATCTTTACAGGAAACTCCACGCAGACAACTGGGAGCCCTTCTCTCTATCTAGTCTCTTCTCTACAGAGATTACAAAGGCACAGACGTCAACTCAGACTGTCTGGCAACTCAGGGATTAGCTCCTCGGCTATCCGACTCTTACTCTAGTTCTACACACTTGATAGAAAACATGGCAAAGGATAATCAACACATGATCTATCCTCAAGACTGACTATCGAACAGTCTAACCATCTAACTATCCCAAAAGTATCTAACTCTTCTTCTTATCATGTATACATATATATAGGTGGCCATGACGGTCACACCTTTACAAAACTGTGGGCCTTTCCCAACAGTGATTCCCAAAAACCCTAACCACGCACATGGCTAGGTGTACTGTAGGCGCCGCTTGCAGTCACGTCGCCGCTTCCTGCAGGCTCCTTGACTTTCGGCGCAGATTGCGGGTATGGGCGCTTGTCCTTCGCCTTCAATGCTCTGGTCCGTTGCTCCTCCTTGGTCCGAGCAACCATAACTTCTGTACTTAGCCTTTAAATGAGGGTAGCTGAGCCCTCTACTCCATCGCCTTATTTATTATGGTAGCTGAGCCACCTTCATTCTTCTATGACGTGCGCGCGAACTCCGTGATTTCCGGTCCGTGATCTTCGCTGAGCTTGTCCATCTGGCACCGTACTGCGCACCGTCTCCTTCTTGCCCAAAACTTAGTGCTTGTCCCAAAATTAGCACTTTCCTTCCATACTTGTGCTTTTTTCCCAAAATTCGCAGCTTTACCGTAGCTACGGCCTCGGCTCCAACAATTAGTACTAACATTAAGCATTCATCTCTCTTTAGTCAAAATATTTGGGAAGGGTATATGTTTTATTGCAGGTAATTCATCTGGAGCAGTGGAGCAGGAGATTAAAGTTTGAAGCTTGGATCAGACTTCGGTTATTCAGGTATTCATTTTGAGTTTATATCTTAGTTCTTTTCAATTGAAAGAAATATTCCATGCTGCACTTGTTTTCCATTCTATCTCTGCAACTCAATTACATGTATGTTGATGATCTCTTGAATTCCCTATCATAGGTAGATTTATCGCACAACAGAACTGGTGACTCCCCTGGTGAGTTCTTGTTGTTTATTTGGGAATCCTAGGGTATTTTTCTTTAGTTTCATTATTCCTGTAAGTCTCTGGGAGAGTTTATAGGGTGTCTCTACCCCTGTTTGTGACTCAAACCTAGTCTTGCTTGAGTTTTCTTTCATTTTTTATTTTTTATCAAAGAAGACCCGCTAGTTGTACTTGGTTACAGTCGCAGATTTTTCCCCTTACCCGTGAGTTTCTTACTTTTGGACCCGCGAGTCACCCGCGTGATGCTGCATTGACAGTCACAATTTTTTCTAAGAATTTGGGTTTTTATCCTAGGGTTTAAGCTTGGATCTGTGCTTTGTTGATGAAAGTTTTCTCTATTAAGTGATGGACTATTTACACCTGTGTTAACACCCAAAAAGTGCTCACTAGCTCATTCCCTTATTCACATGACCCATTTGTCCACTTTTTCCACCATTTGAGCCTCTAAAGCCATCAAAAGGTCACCAGAAAGACCACAATACACCTTTTTCCCCCTCAAAATATATATTTTTCCTCAAAAAAACGCAAAAAACCCTAAAAAATGGTCAAAAATTCCCAAAAAATATTAAAAGGGAATAAAAATATTCAAAATATTTTAAAAAGGAAAAAGAGGGAAAAAGGTACCTAAACCATGTTGGTTAATACCATTGGTTTCCTCAAAACCATAATGGTATTCCCCATCACCAAAAACTATAAAAAGGTGATAGGGGCTCCCCACATTTCATCCTATCCTTATGCTACCAAATTCCCTTTGAGAGCCATTACCTCCCATTTCGAGTTTGAAGACCCCCATTTCAGCATCTTGGAGAAGAGACCATTGGAGCTTGGAGCACCTCAACCTTGGAGCTGCTCAACTGCAAACATCCTCACCTTTGAGGTAATACAAAAAAATTTATTATTTTTTCTCTTGTTCTTTCCATAGATCTCTTGTTATTGATGTAGTTCTTGTTTATTTACACATGTTTATGTTAATGTTAGATTAAATTTACAATTTTTTTTGCTTTTCATTTGAAACTGCTATTACTTTGTTAATAGGTGCATCCTTGCACATGTTTGGTTGAAAAACCAAGCAACAGTTTTTGGCGACTCTGCTGGGTTTCGAGCTTTAAATTTTTTCTTTACATCTCTGTTTTTTACTTGTTTTTACCATTCCAATTTACAGATCTTCCATACTAGACAGCATATCCATTGTTGCCCTAGTCTTTGGCCCTTTCTGTAGCCTTTAAACAACCCGAAATTTCACTTTTCGGTTTCGTTTCCGACTACCATTTTTCTATTTTCGCATCACGACTTTTCACCTGACAGTCGCGCAGCTCATCGTGACCTCGCAACCTTTTTTTGCGCTACACATCGAGGCTTCGTGGCCTTTTTCCACGCTGCACATCACGGCTTCGCGGCTTTATTCCACGCTGCACATCGCGGCTTCGCGGCTTTTTTCTGCGCTGCACATCGCGGCTGTGCGCCTTAAACCCGTGATGCACATCGCGGCTTTTGCCCATCAACCCGCGATGTCGTTTTTTTTCACTCGGCCCAATTTTTAGAAAAAATTCTGCTGCATTTTTTGCCCATTTAGCCTCTTTCATCCAGCATTATTTTTCCTACAATTTTTTCCAGCATTCTATTTTAATTATTGCAACAATAGTAAATCATTTTCTATTACATATGCTCAATCAAAATCTTTTTAAAAATTTTCAACTAGTGAAAGAAAGGTTTTTTAGCACTTTGTTTAGATCATAGATTTCACTTCTTTGCAAATTTCAAACCAAATTTCCAATTTGCTCAATAGTTTTTCCCAAGCAAGCACTTAGAAATCCATTTATTTCTAGCATTTTTTACGATATTTGCTTTCCTTTAAAAAATTATTTCAAAACTCCATAGTTTTCGAATTATTTTTGTTGAATCATTTACATTTCAGAAAAAGCCTTTTATTTTTTGCAAATTGAAATCATCTTGTTTTTAATTTGTAATCAATCACCCAAGCGAGGAAAATTCTTTTTTCAGTTAAATAATAACACTTGCACCCAATCTACCACATTTTTAATTAACTGAGCCTTAAAATCTGCCTAAACTCAACAAACACTTTAACCCCACTTGGGGAACACTTAAAGAATCTTGTAGCTAGGTAGGATTGAGGGGATAGGTGTTCCAATAACACCCCTCAATTATTTACATCTGAGAAATAGTGGTTGACATTTAGGTTCCCAAAAATTCCTTATTATTTGTTGACACGGTTATACACCAATTTATCGGGAAGGCCTCTCTCTTAGGAGGGTTGAAGTAGCCAGACTGCTTCCGGAAGCCTGAGTGGAATACCGCTATCCATTCAATAACTGAAGGATACCTTTCGCAGTTCTCGGTGTACCACCCGTATGGGAGTACAATGGCGATAGAACCAAACTGCAGATTCACCCAACCGAACATGTCATGAACGGGGTATCTTAGTGGCCAATTTTTAAGATTGTCTACCCAATATCCCTCCCAATAGGGGGATATCTAGCCTTTGATTCCACTAATCCTATTGTCTAACTTGGATTTCATCACCTTACAAAGGATATGTTTCGTTGAATCATAATACCACTTTTATTTATGCGTTTGCATGCTCTGCTACCCCCCTTGGTCTAGTAAGCACCACTTTTTTCTAGGAACCGTTTGATTTTTGGTATTCTGACCACTTTTCTTGATTCCTCCACTTATTATAGCAAAACTGTTATAATAAGTGCTTTTGAGGTTGGTTGTTGGTCTGAGAGCCATTGTTTTTTCACACTCCCCTCCTGCACACATTATGGCATTAGGGTCTTGAGTTTACAATCTCACCACCATCCATTGGCATTTCTAGACATCTCTCACCATTGAGAACTTAAGACTATCCCTCCGTTTTCAGGGTGAACCCCCTTAGTTCGGTACACTTGACTCTACACGTCATAGATGTAGAGCGTTATCCCTTGACTCCACACATCATCGGCAGAGAACCCTGTCATCTGATTCTGACACACCTCATTTTACATCTGATTCTGAGGTTGAATCCGAACACCCTACCGAGACATCACCAACCAACCCCATGGCTATATCACAATTTGACCCTCTTTTAACCAGTGCTATTGGAGCTACATCAACAAACCCCGCTACTACCGTGAAAACCATGGTAGCCACAACCCCCTTAGGCATGCCTAATATGGGGGCCACCCTGCTTTAGGCATGCCCAACACAGGACCAATGCCTATTTTAGGTATGCCCAATATGGGCATCACCCCCCCCCCCTCATTGCCACTACCCAGATCCCAGTAATTACTGGAACCATTCCTAATCCATCTGCAACTCATGTTGCACTTGGGAGCACAGGCCCCTCCCACACCACATCATTCGGAGGACACATCCATTTAATACCTAACATACCCTTAGGGGGAACTGGACCAATCCACAATGCTATCATTAGCAATTATCCCCCGGTGACCATACCACACCCATCTGCCAGTCTACCATACATGGCTAGTCTAAACTTACTAGACCTAGCAAGGTTAACCAATGACCCTATTAGACACGACCCTGCATGGCCCCCCATGCCCACAAAGCTTCCCTCGGATATCCCAAAATTTGAAGGAAAAGCTAGGGAAGATCCCCAAAACCATATCATGTCGTTTCACCTATGGTGTTCCTCAAACTCCATAGTAGATGATTCTATTAGACTGAGACTTTTACAAAGAACTTTCCTCGACTCTATAGCCAAATGGTACATTGAGCAGCCACATGGGACCCATCCCACTTTTACATCCCTCGCATCAACGTTCCTTCAGTTCTTTCAACTACCTGTACGCTATGATGCAAGAGTGGAGGGAAATACTTTTGTCTTGTAGACAGAACACTGCTACACACATCACTGATCATATCCATGAGTGGCATAAGCATCGTAGCCTCTACATGATAAAACTTGAGGACCGAATATTTTTGGACTGGTTCCTCAAATCACTCCTCCCCCTCATAGCCAAAGATGTAGCTTCTGAACGACCCCAGTTAGAAGAAGAATCCATCTTAAAAGCTCAGCAATTCGACCTCATATATGCCCAGTCTGGATATCTATACACTATTTTACCTGATGCCCCGCACGACGATCCATCCCACCATGACGCACCGGGGGCATCCCATGTCGCCGACAGTATTATCGGCCAGGTTATGGTGCAAAACAAACCTTTTACCATGATGAGTACAATGAACGCCCCAGACCTTTCTAGGGCTACATCTCATTTTGGAGCAACAACTTCGTATGCTCCAGTAATACACACCCACCACACTCATGGACCCTCATGTCCACCACAGTGTTATGGGAAAGCACCATCAGCTTATGCGCCAACTCCATATTATAACTAGCAGGCCTATCAGACTCTGTTTCAACCACAAGCCCAAGTGGCTTATTATCCTCAACAGGCAGCACCTCTTGCTCCAACACTTCCATCAGCTCAAGGTTACCCACAACCGCAACAAACACCAGGGCCACCTCAGAACCCTCCTGCCTACTACCCACCGCAACCCGCTCCAAAGCCAGCATGACCTCAATACCCACCTACTGCCCAAGGGCATGTCTGCGCACAGCAAAACCAACCTCCAAACCAGAACAACCAGCGTAACCAAGGAGGTCAACAAAATCGCGAAAGAGGGCATAACCGTGGAAACAACCAACAACATAACCATGCTGCACCACAACCTCCAGTCATTCAGACTTATCCACCAAACAACAACAACGCTGCCCCCGCCAACCAAAACCTTGATCGACCACCGAAACAGGGTAAGAACCCCAATTTACGAACAAACCACCCATGTTCCATATGTGGAGTATACGGCCATTACACACACACTTGCCACCATTTGGAGCAAGTGCGCCAACTGTGGAATTATGATGCACAACACCAAGGGCACATGGCACAACTAGCACCACCTACTCAACCACAACCCATGGTGCTGCAGAATCCTTTTCCCACACAAGGAGTGGTGAACACTCGTCCGTTGGATCCTCCTCAAAGAACCACAGCACCACAATAGCAAATCACATATGCTGCACACACAAACCAACCGATGGATTCAAGTAGTCATCATCTCCTTATGATGTCATCATCCTACATGAATCTCCAAACGCGTCAAAACCAATACGCCCCCACTGCACCTAAAAATGTTCTCCCTATGATTGAACAACCAGTTCAGAATGCACCTACATTGTTCTTCTCCACAGTCAGACCTGGATTATACTCAGAATCACCTATGACTTCCACATTCCAATCCATCCCACCCCCTTTGAAGATAACCGAGATATCTGATTTGTGCACCCTCTCGCATAACACATAGGTACCAAACCAACAACCCCCTTTACTCCCACAACCACCCTTAGTGCCAACTCATGTAGGAGCCACACCAATTCATACTATCCCATTTTTTTTTCCCCCTTCAAGTGCCATCAGCACACTAGTCATGCCTACACTTAATCTCCCAGGATTAACATTAGGACTACCTGTGTGGTACCTACCTGCCCCAACCCCTCCCCCGACACCGAACGTCATTTTACAACCGGTGCAACCCATCAATACTTCTAACTGTCTACCCCCTGGTGTAGCAAACATCGAGAACCAGCCACCTCCAACAGGGGCCACTGCATCAACATCTTGTAATGTTCCCCCTAAACTCCACTACAATGGGGGCATAGGCCAACAAACCTACACCACCGGACCCACAACCTACACCACAACACCCATAACCTGCACTGCCCCACTGATTCCCAGGTTGGCAAAGAATCCCCCAACAATACGTGCTCCCCCCAAGTGCTCTTTGTACGACGATATAGGCCATGCTACCCATCAATGTCCACAATTACCGGCACTTCAAGAGCATATGCAAATGTTGGATGATGACACTAACATTCCAGTAGTCAAATTCGAGCTGCCCCCTCAGCCTCATGATAAATATTTGCATACCAACCACCCTTGTGCGATATGCAGCATCTATAGCCATTATTCACATCACTGCCCTCATCTCCCAGATTATAGAGCAGCACTATACGAACTGAATAATGCCGACCTAGAGATATCCCCTCTTCTCATTGAGGAAATATATCCCCCAAAATATTCCTCCTCGAAAGAAATTGACACAATTTACACGGTTTCCACTGGAGACCCCTCTATCCGATCGACCCCTTCCACTGATCCCTTTGACACACATGTTCAACCCTTTCAAATCGATGAGGAAACCACATGTCCACAACATGGGGGTAGGCTCAAAACCTTTCCTACTCATCATCATCATAATTCTCGTCAGAGATACTGGGGGAATCCACCCCACAAGAGGAATCCCCCATCATCATATCATCACTTCAATATGCCACCACGACCCACAACCTCATGGTATAACCCCCCGCCAGTAGTTGGTCAATGCCCTGTTGATCCCTCTCTAAGATAGCATCTACACCGCATTGACACCTCTGATTTAGGGGGCATAATAGATTACCCTGACCCTGGGAGAGGGGGCATGATCAATCAATTTGAACCTTCCCTGCCACACCTATCTCAGTATTTCAATGATCCCATTGTTCAAACTAACACATATGTGATCCACAATCATAACCCCCATGCACATAGCATGGGGGCAGGTCATTAACCCTGCTCACTTTTTCACATGTGTGATCTCAACCATTTTTGAGGTCACATATCACTTTTATATTTGATTTGATTTGATACACCTAGTATTCTTCCCCCTCGGGTCATCATTTCTCCCCACCACTACATCCTTGGCTTAGTGGGGTCGCCTTTATTTGTAGCCATTTTTTAACCTAGTTATTTCCTTTGACCATTCCATAGTTCTTATGACCTCCATTTTTCGCACCATTTACACCGCAGAATTCATATTTTTGTGCCCGTGATGATGCTTGAGATCATTTCTCGCTCTCACTAAACACTTTCGGGCATTTTTTCCATGTCCCACGCCACCTCGAATTGCGTGCCACATCGGCTGTTGTTAGTTTATTGGCGATTTTTATACCATGGATTCAATTTTCTGAACTTGTGATGATGCTTGAGATCATTTCTCGCTCTCACCACCATATTTTTTGGGTATTTTTTCACCTGCCCCTCGTCGCCTCGATTTGTGTGCCACATCGACCATTGTCCATTTTTTAAGTTCTTTATATCGTCGAATTCAGTTTTTCGTGCTCGTGATGATGCTTGAGATCATTTAGCACTCTCACCAGAAACCCTTTTTGACATTGTGTCCCTACACCTTGTTACCTCGATTTGCGGGCCACATCGACCGCTGTCGAGTTTTACAATTTTGTACATCACAATTTATACATGAGCCATCCACTCCATCCATACCCCAATTATGGCGTTGTTTTGCTACCATTCATCAACCCGCAAGGAGGCCCCATTAGTGTTCCCCCCTATCACCGTGCTTGATCCCCATACTTGCCCTTTGATTGAACACTTCCTCCTTGCCTCTCCATTACTTTTGTTCGGTATACTTTTATCCCTTTTTCAGGCCGAGCATTTCCTTTACGAAAAAGGCACTTAGGGAGTTTATGTTAAGCTCTTTTCTGACTCCTAAAACAATGAAAAGATCACTGAGCAATCTTGCTTCCTTTCATGCTCACTAAATGTATTTGAAAGGGCGTCTACCTGGTATAAGTTTACCCCTTTTCTGGACCTTGTAGACTAATTACGAAAAATGAATACTCTAGTCACATTGGCTAGAAGAGTTCTTCATTTGCATCATTTTATACTTTTTCGAGCCTTGGAGACTAACATACGAAATGGAGTCTACTTACCGCTTTCAGACTCCCTAAAATTGAAAGCAATCACGAGCAATCACCATCTTAGGCTCGTACAAATCCACAAGATGGTACTCATCCACAAATTCAGAGTCTTCTTATCGTTTTCAGACTCCTTAAAAATGAAAACACTCATGAGCATAAACAGTCCTGGACTCGCATAAATCCACAGGACAGTACCATTTCAAAGCACACTTTTATCCCTTCTTGGAGCTCATTAAAACCATGAAGAAGGGCCCAATGGTGCTTTTCGGCGCCACAACAGATCATGTTTACTCATATGGCAGCTTCCCCATTTTGGTCGCCTTTGTTCAGAGCATTCTGTAGTATGTCACCCTGAGAGTCCCCCAATAGCATCCATCAGCTTGTCCCCCCCAGAGTCACTCCAGTTTACAACACATATCCCTGATCCCTTAAAGCTATGGTCCTCACACCTAAAAGTCAGTTTCCTATGCTGCCAGATCAACCATGTCATCATGCTCTGAACAAAGGAAGTCTGAGTCCACCCACTCTATGACCCCAGTTTTTTCCACATCCCCACAGTATGTCAGTCCTACCATCAGTACTACCACACTTCAGTTGTACACCTCGTGCTCCTATCAAGGAAACATCATTGCCTTGATAGTTGCTGGTCTCCCTCTGTCGACGCCAACCAAATCTATTCCAGAGGATAGACCCAGAGGTCCCTATGCCTTGGACTCATCACCATTAGTGATGAGTGCCTATGGATCATTTTGACAGGAGTCTTTAGTGCCTCTCCAAATGATTGTTTCTCACATGCTCAACTTCAACACCTTGATATCATCGTTAAGACTCATACAAGGTATCGGTCCTTTCAGTTTTTTGTTGAAGACCCTGGATATCACCTGACTCTACCACATTTGAGAGTCTAATTGAGGAAACCGCCAATTACACATTCCTATGGATATTCGGGTTGCGCTCGGCAACAATTTATAGATGTATCACATTTTTATACTCCCTCGAGTATACAGTTACATATACACCTCAGAATTGACTCACGGTCATTGAGTCCCTACAGATGTTGGACACCTTCAGTTTTAGCAGTTCATCAACCCTTCTGATACCTTATTTAGAACAATTGTTGCTTTTTTTTAGTGTATCAATTATTGAGATCAGTCATGGTATGACCATGAGTACATCCCAGCATTGTGTTCCCTCTAGACCATTATGATGTACCAACATATTTTTATGTATTATTCAAGTCCCCCTTCTTGGGCCTAATTGTTATGTATATGTCTTGATACGAGCATGGGTATTCCCGCCTCGTCCATAATCAGAGATTATTCCTCATTCATTTTGAGGCCATGTATTTTTTTAGTTTTTGCAGCTTCCAAGGGGCCGTTGTTCTAGTCTCGAATCAGTCTCTTTTCTTCTCCAAACCCCAGGAAAAAGACAAAAGAACTATGATGTCTATCGGCCATACAATGAGCTCTTGCCCTCACACATCAGGGGGGATTCTATTAACACCCAAAAAGTGCTCACTAGCTCATTCCCTTATTCACATGACCCATTTGTCCACTTTTTCCACCATTTGAGCCTCTAAAGCCATCAAAAGGTCACCAGAAAGACCACAATACACCTTTTTTCCCCTCAAAATATATATTTTTCCTCAAAAAAACCCTCAAAAAGGGTAAAAAATTCCCAAAAAATATTAAAAGGGAATAAAAATATTCAAAATATTCAAAAAAGGAAAAAGAGGGAAAAAGGTACCTAAACCATGTTGGTTAATACCATTGGTTTCCTCAAAACCATAATGGTATTCCCCATCACCAAAAACTATAAAAAGGTGATAGGGGCTCCTCACTTTTCATCCACATTTCATCCTATCCTTATGTTGCCAAATTCCCTTTGAGAGTCATTGCCTCCCATTTCGAGTTTGAAGACCCTCATTTCAGCATCTTGGAGAAGAGACCATTGGAGCTTGGAGCACCTCAACCTTGGAGCTGCTCAACACCAAACATCCTCACCTTTGAGGTAATACAAAAAAATCTATTATTTTTTCTCTTGTTCTTTCCATAGATCTCTTGTTATTGATTTAGTTATTGTTTATTTACACATGTTTATCTTAATGTTAGATTAAATTTACAATTGTTTTTGCTTTTCATTTGAAACTGCTATTACTTTGTTAATAGGTGCATCCTTGCACATGCTTGGTTGAAAAACCAAGAAACAACATGTCTGTAGCTTTACACTGAGTTTTCTTGGTTGTTTTTGAGATTTATTTGGTTTTTGTTTGCTCGTAGAGTGTACTTAGGTCTTTCAAATCCATTTTGTGTTTGGTAGACACTTGTATATTTCCCTTTATGGTCACTAGTTTATGGAAGGGAAGTCTAATATCTCGTTTGATTCTTTGCTTCCTTCTTTATGTCAGTTGATTACATAGTGTCTCTATACTAGACCTAATTACTTCTTGCTTCTTGGAAGAAAATTCTTGGTTTTGTTATCTTCAGATTCTTTTGAGGGTAGAATTCTGAGTTTTATAGCTTTAGGTATAGTCATTTATACTTGCATTTTATAGTGTTCTTGTCTTGTTTATATTTATTTTCCATTTCTTTTGTTAAAGAGAAAAACCAAAGAGTGAGTACTTTATTTAAGCAAGAGCATTTCTTTATCTAAATTTTAGTTGTATATGCTAACTCTTTGAAAAAGTAAAAAACATTTCAAGTTTATTTTAGGTTTACTTTCCAAGATTTTAACTTTGAAAGATGAGCGAAAAGAAATTTGTGAAAAGAATTTGCATTTTATACACTTTGATATTTTTTAGTTGTAACCATCTTACACACACATTCACTCCTTTCTGAGTAAGTAAAAACCCTAAAAAGAATATTTTAAGTTAAAATCTATTACTAACTTTTCTTTCTAGGGAACACACACCAACTAGATTAGGCTAGGGTTTTGGATTAGATCATCTTAAACTATCCAAAACCATTTTAACTCAAATCATAGTGAACTATCTTTAGGTAAATCCACCTTTGTGGAAGGTTTTTCGGGAAGATCCACTCAAACCAGAGTCAAGAACAAGGTCATGTGAGATTTATTAGTTGGGGACACCCCATCGCTTTTCAATCGATCATCTACTAGGATTGATACGCATATGGGGATCCACTACTACCTTGTGTGCTCTTGGATTTCAGGCTTAGTTACCCTCCCCATGCATGTTAGTTCAACCTGGGACTGTCCCCCTTGACTCTTTTTGCATTGTTGGTAGTCTTAGTATCTTAACCATTAGGGCTTTACACAAGTGAGAGTGAAAGGATATTTTCACTTCACCTAGGATAGATCTGGGTGGAAATCCTCTGCAGCTCTTTGGAAAGGTGGTTCAATGATTCCAACACTTGGCCCCATCGTAACTATACCATGGACCCCAGATAATTGTTCTTCATTAATATACTGGCTTGCTATGGGCCTTAACCATCCCAGAATTCCCTTTGGGAGACTATCTGTTTGCTTCGTCTGGACCACTATAGGAAATTTTGTAATGGTGTGTAGTGTGTTTATCATTGTTCTAGCGGCCCCTAGGTTTATTACATAGAATATTTTTGTTGTGATTGTGGAGGACCAAACTCCTCGTAGGTCAAGAAGGTTGAGAAACCTTCCTCCACTTACAGTGGAGCCTCCACTGCAACCTCAGCGGCACAAAACAAATTCAAGTGGTTATTTTGAACTAATTGGCATAATTGAATCCCCTAGAGAACCTCAACTCATTTATCAAACTTCATTGGTCCCACAGACCATCGATGTTGAATATTTTCCAATAGAAGACTTTTCACCAAGACACTTCAAGCCTCGCTTACTGGACCAGACGATCCATTGTTAGAAAGAGTTGTATCTTTAGGATTACCTGAGCTAAGTGTATATAGATTCACATCTAGAATTAATATGGAAAATATAGGGGATGGATTAGGATTTCCACATACTCCCACATCGGCTATCAAACCTAGAGGTTTGTCTCCTCCACACATTAATACTCTCGTACCAAGCTCGTTGCGGATGTCTTCTGCTCCGAGCACTTCTTTTAGTTTCAATGCTAGACCTTTAGGAACATCTAGCACTCATTTTGAAGTGACATCTGCTCCTTTTGGATCCACTATTGGTTCATCCAATATCCCTTTTTCAGGGATACCTACAATATCATATACATATTCCCCTTTCATCCAACAATTCGAGGTTAATCCCATCTCAGCTCCTTTCAATTAAGGTTTTCTTTGGCATGGAGGACATATTTCTCCTTCTGCACCATTTGTGGGCTCAATGCCTACCCCTTATGTTGCACAAATACAGAGTTTCAATCCCTTTACAAGCTTTAATGTACATTCTTCAAATGTTCAAACTTCAAATGTGCCTATAGGAAGTGCTCCTTTTTCACTATTTGGTGGAGTAGGAAATAATACTTATACTCATACTCCATTCAGAGGTACCTACACTGAGCCGCAATGGACTGGGACACAAGGTGTTGGAATATTATTCACCATCATTTTCATGCATGCATGCATTCTGCATGCATCCAGTCATCATTTTGGTGGTCTCCCTAGCACCTAGAGCCTACTTTTAGCTCCCTAGAGCCTATCTTTAGCCCCTAGTAGCCCTCCTACCTACCTGATGTGCCTTGTTTTCCTCACCTGGATGACATGTGCACCTTATCTCACCTACCAGGAGTTTAACAGTCAATTAGAGCATTGATTGATCAGTTCTTCCATTAATTTCTCATCCTAACTGCATGTAGCTCCCAATTGACTACTTCTAGAGTGCCACTTGACCTTCTGACAGCCTCGTGCGCCATCCTTGGAGTCTCCATCCACTAATTTGTGCTCACATGGTTCTGTTAGACTCAGATAGACTCATTTGACTGACTATTTATCATTTATGACTGCTACTACTGATTGGATGATGTCTCCAATGTTATCCAAGCTACACACTGAGGATGATTCGAATGACCTCTTGGCCTATTCAAATTCCATTAATAGTTATTATATTGTATTCAGTTATTATTCATTTTACAGAGTGCCATCTTATAGCTGATGTATGATACAACAACTTTTCTCCATTTTTTGTGTAATGAGTGATTATTGATTCAACAATTCTTCTTCTTCTTTCTGCACTACATGAGTGAATTCTAGTGAGTTCTTCTACTATTGAGTGATCCTATTCCTAAAATATCACATGGTATCAGATCTGACAACAACTATTTGAATTGCAGCATCAGTAGTTGTAGCAATTCCTTGAGCAACTGTCTTTCATTGAGCACCAGAAGCCTCTGAGTTTCCACAACAAATCCTGGTGCTATTACCTTGAATTCACTGGAGCAATCTCGTGAGGCATAGTCGAGTGTGAAGGACTTAGTCATATATTCTTAGTGTCCTAAGGAAGTGTTCAATTCGAATTGTAGCAGATCTTCTTTTCATAATTCTCATTGTTTTGCATTAATTCCCCCTTTTTCAACTTCGAATTCCGCAGTATCATGGATCTCAAGTTGAATTCATTCAACTAATTCGAATCGAAGGAAAAAGTGGACATCTTCTTGAATTCAAAGAGTCTTTGCAGAGTAGTGAATGGATCTGCAGTTGATCCCACTGGTGCAGTAGAGAAATACAAGTACTTAGACAAGCTTGATGAAGCAGTAGGACTGCTACTACTTAGCATTTCTGAAGATTTGCACTTTCATGTTATCGATTTGAAGAATCCAAAGGAGGTTTGGGATAAGCTCAAAACTCTTCTTGTTCAGAAAGATGATTTGAAGGGGCATAAACTAGAAAATGAGCTCATCTCCATGAGGCCAAGTAGTTTCAAAACTATCACTGAGTTTCTCAACAAATTCAAGAACTCGATTTCACAGTTGAAGAGGTATTGGATTGAGAATGAAGACAAACAACTCATCCTTGCCATCCTGTTGAAGCTAGGCCCTGATTATTTAGTGTTTTTTTTTACCTTCCAGTCATCCAAGATGTCCATTCCAAAATGGAAGTTCCCTTCTCTTTCAAACTTCATACAATATCTAACTCTTGAGGAGGAGAAGCTAGTGCACATGGGAGTGATAAAATCCAAGTTGGATTAAGCTCTTGCAGCTACTGAGTCAAGGAGAGTGAATGGAAAAGGAAAAAAAATATATTTATGATAGAAAGTCAAATGATCAAAAGAAGAAGGAGGCTTCCATACAGTCAGTTGAAGCCTCGAATCCTAGGAAGGAAAAAAACATTCAGAAGGGAAAATCCAAGTGGACATACTGTAATCTAGGATATCACCTTGAAAGTTCATGCATGAATAAGACCATAGATCTCATTGCCTCAATCCTTGAGAAAAATAATCTCCCAGTACCTGCATGTGCTAGGAAGGAAGAGAGCGAATCATCTAGATCTGAGGACAAAGAGAGATGCCATGCTCCCATGGCAAGTGCATCCACACCATCCTCCTTCATCATAGATTCTGGAGCATCAAGATACATGTCTTCCTCCAAGGATCTCTTCACTAGATTTGAATCTACTATTGGACCATCCATCATGATGGGGAATGATTCTGAAGTCTCTTCTGAAGGGAGAGGAAGAATCAAATTAGAGCATGGATACTTCTCAGATGTACTTGTTGGGCTTGTCCCAAGTGGGGCATTTTTGTGCAAGCTAAGTTTTGGAACTGCGGAGCTAAGCGCAGTTTAGTTGGAAGATTTTTGGCATAAGTCAGTTTTGGTTAGCTACGAAGTTGAGCACAGTGCAGCATCGGAAGAGCTGTGAGGTTCAGCAATGCAAGGAATATAGTGCTGCAATGTGCCCAGTATATGGAGATCCAACAAATAAGAGTGTTGGACAGAAGGCGGAACATATTCTGGTTAGACCATCGGTGGTCTATTTTCAGTAAAGATGCTCCATGATTACCAAGTGGTGGATAAGGAGCAATGCAGAAGGAAAGCGACTGGTCGCACATGTAAAGAACCCCTACACAAGCCAGTCGCACAAGGCCATTAGAAGAATAATGGATCAGTGAAAGTGACCTATTGGCATGCACACGACAGGGAGGCTAATAGCGACGTGAGCATGTGCTGAGGGCGGCCATGACGGAAGATTTGCTGCCAGAAACCAACAAGTCCGGTGAGCTAAAAATCACAATAGTTTTGTAAACCTTAGGGTTTTTGCCTGCAGATTGTAAAGATATGACCTACGAGCATGATCTATAAATAAGGCATATTTTGTATGGGAAATGGTTGTTATTGTTTTGGTTAACATCTCACATATTGATAAATATTCTGTTGAGAGACAATTTTGTAAAGGCTCTGCAAGCTGTGTGCGCAGAGGCCTATTGAGAGAGAAGAGAGTCTGCAGCTGAGTGCGCAAACTGGAACTATTGTACCCTTCCCAAAGACTAATACAACAACAGTTGTTGTGGACATAGATCCCATCCTGGGGGTGAACCACGTTAAATCTTGTGCAGTGTGATTGTTTACGTGTTTTGAACTTGTTTGTTTGCTTACAAATGAATGCTTGAATTCTCATTTATCAGTTGATATGTTTCTGCTTTTGTATGTATTCACCATAGGAATGAAATGGGAATAATATGTTAAGTATTACATGAACGGATGAATGTTGAATGCACAGTATTTGTGAGTTAATGGATGCATAAGTCACTTAGATAAGCACTTACGTAGGAGAGTTCGTGCCATGTGACTCCCTAGAAACGCAGCACCGGAAGTGTGTAGAGTAGTGTATTTCATCCTGTTGTATAAGTTGTGAGACTGAATAATCTAAGGCAGTAGATGAATGAATAAGTATTAAGTAAAGTCATCAATATCGGTTAAGTCCGAAGACAAAGTGTATAAGTCAGTTGCGCTTTCCTATCGAGGGAATTCCACCCGAACCGCGCAGTCCATGGATGCGCTGGTTGTGAAAACATATTAGCTTGTATAAGTGTTGACAGCAACGAAAGCTATCATCGCACAGTCTTCGGTCAACATCACGAGCGTGTAGCGCACTATCTAGTAGTTATGTCTGAACAACTCATCACATAGCTGTGGAAACCCAATTCTGCAGCTTCCCCATAGCTCCACCTCGGGTGAGACCTCAGTCTGTTCACAGGCTGTTGCTGAAAGGGACAGTGAGAAGGGGTTTTCTTGGTTCCTTGAAACCGCGAAGAACGTGGGTCTACATTGGAAACCTCTAGAACAATTATATAATCCAACAAATGGTTCCAATGTTGAGACAAGAATTTATGATGAGTTGAAGTCGTGATGTGCAATGAAGAAGAAGCTTCATTGGGTATTGACGTTTGGCATCCAGACAACAAAGAAATCTGGGATTTGTGTGAAAAGACAGAGAGAGACTTCACAAGAAAGGAGAATAGACACCCACATCTGTCTGACATCCAGTGGTTGAATAAATACCTGTGGAAATATGTTCACAAGATATTTTGGGTATCCTTCGGAAATGACCTACACGAGTGGTTTTCAAGGCTCGCAGAATGCAGAAACTATACCCCACAAGACGTACCGATCGAGTGGACACCAGAGCTCATTGAAAGGCTCAAAGGAATAGATAGTCCATTCATGCGAGCATTCGACTTCTGGGTGGACAGTACACTACAAAGATTCACGACGGAGTTCGCTGTGGACATGCTAAAGTCCTACAACACAGTCGAAAGAGAGTTTTTCAAGGGATTCAGAGGTAAGTATCTGAACAACCTTAGTTTATACATTAAAATGCTTTTAGCCAAGAAAGGAATTTTTAGAATGCAGTGAATTTTTTTAATCTGTAATGGTCAATAGCATTTATAGTGAGTCTGATGAAGAGACACATAATTTGAGAAGTGGAAAAAGATATAAATATATGCCTAAGAAGACTTCCACTAACCATGGAATCTGCGTAGATGTTGAGTCACAAGCCAAACCTGGTATCCAAACCGCACCTCTATATTCCACCTATCAGCCTATTACCCCGCAGAATCCACCAGGTGTGAACACCGTGCCTCCCATTGCACAAAATCCACCAACTCGCACTCCACTAGTTGTGAATATCCCAAGCAATTAGAACATTCTGAATCAGAGCTCTTTGTGCAGTATCCCTTTTATTTTTTCAACTCAACAACCTGTGCAAAACCCTCAACCACCTAGAAGAAGCATGACTGAAGATATTAAGCTGCCGATATTCAAAGGAATGAGTCTAGAGGACCCTGATCAACATTGGTTTCTATGTGAACCCATATGGAATGTTAAACAAGTTCAGGATGATGATGTGAAGCGAGCACAGCTCATCACCACCTTTAGAGACAGATCCTTGCATTGGTTCATGAAATATTCGCAGGAAAAAAATAGAACCGTGGTAGAAATCAAGGCTGCACTCTTAGCAGAATTTAAGAAACCGAAGTCAGAATCACAGTGTATAATAGAGTTAAAAGAGATCAAGCATAAATCTAATGAGACAGTCTAGGAATTTGACCAAAACTTTAAGACACTGTTGGACCAAGTAAGCTTCGTTATAGCACCGCAACAACACCAGGAATGGTTTATAGCTGCGTTGTTGCCCCATATCAGACTGTCATTGATGCAGCAGAAAGTGGCTTAATAGGAAAAATCCTTGGAGATCACGATGAATTTAGAAGTTTCACCTATTGTAGAAACTAGCACTGGGATATCGTAGATTCAGACCCAGTTGGCTACCCTGACACTACACCTACAAGATATCAAGAAAGGAAAACAAGAGAGACAAGAAGTCTGGTGTACAGGTTGTAAGGGAGAAGGGCACACTAAGGATCATTGTCCTTTATTCCAAGAATTCCCGAACATGGGTGCACCAAACCCATTAAATCAGAACCAAGGGCCATGGTGTGAAATTTGCAGAACTAGAGGACATTGTCCAGAGGACTGCTACTTAATATAGAAATATGTAACAACACCTAAAAATCTATATTGTAATTTCTGTAAGTCAATTGGGCATGATGAGTCCAATTGCCGCGCATATGAGCTCATGTTGGAAAGGAAGAAAGATATCGAGCATATGTATGGAGGAGTAGTACAAATTCCAAGAAGAGACTCCACATAAACTAGATAATGCACAGCATGATCAGAAATCATACAGAGGTCGTGGAGGATACCGCGAGAGAGGAAGGAATAACGGCCCAGTGCAAGGACGAGGCCAAGGTCAAGTAATCTGTTATAACTGTGGCCAGGAAGGTAATGTATCTAGATATTGTACCAACCCATGCACTATGTGTAATTTTTCTAAATCGTTCGATCATGTTATTGAAGACTGCCCGGTTTTAGAGGTAGAAATGAAGAAACGCAAGCAGCAAGACACGTCGAACCCAAACATTCAGTTGATCGCAACAAAGAAGAGACCTGTGGATCCAAGCATCAATGTAGTGGCGCGAAGTGGTGCTATGACAAGGAGAAATAGAGGAGCAAAAGCTTCGACGTCTGGAGGCTTTAACACTAAGCAGACTCCTCTTGAAACAATATGGATAAGAAAAGCTATTGGGAAAGCACCTACTTTCAACTTGGAGAAAAACAGAGAAGTCTTTGAAGAAGTGCAGGATATCTTCAAAGAGTTAAGACCCAGGCCATCAAGAATCCTGCTATGTAGTGAAAAATGGTATATAGAAGATATGTTGGCTTCTTATGACAAAATGAGCACCATGGCAGAGATAGGAACCTCTATTGCGCGGTTCCTAAGGAGCTGCATGAAGTTGTTGAAGAGCGTAGAAGCTATAGCGGAGTGCAAAAACTGTTAAATCGGTATGAACCACAGAGCAATATGGAAACTACCGATAGGATAGTTCACAAGATCAATAAACATAAAAGATCATGCCGAGAAATGAGGCTCAGTGCACAGATAGGAGACTATGAAATGGATGAGATCATCCTTGATCTAGGATTTGAAGTAAATGTCTTAACTAAATAGACATGGTAGCAGATGGGGAGACCAAAGTTGTTATGGTCACCTATCCAGTTGAGAATGGAAAACCAGGAGAAAGTCATACCTCTTGGAAGGTTAGAAAATGTTATTGTTGACATTGATGGAGTACAAAGTCATGCAGACTTTGAGGTTATCAAGATTGTGGATGATAGTCAGCCGTATCTAGCACTATTGGGAAATGATTGGGAAATGGATAAACTAGCCATCATAAACTTGAAAATAAAGAAGATGATATTTGAAGGAAAGCATCTCAAGGTCATCGCACCATTGGACCCTTCAAACAGAGATAGATACAGCGAGCCGATTCAGGAAGAATCCAAAGCTCAAGATTTGGATTGCCTTTACAACATGACTGCAAACCAGGAAGACTATATTAACCCTACTACAGATGGAACACTCAGCTGGAGATGCGACAGCTCTTGCATCTCAAACTCTGACGCCAGATTGGAGAACTGGAAAAGTCATATGCATGAAGTATCTACAAGCAGATGCGTGCAGGTTACAATGTCACTACGCTGGATTGGAAAGGAGGTAAGCCCAATTCCCACCTATGATGGTTTATCTAGTTTTTATTCCTTTATCAAAGAATATACTGTAGCAATTGCAGATGAGCATCGCTTACCAACACTAGACATGGCACTGCATGAGACACCTGCCAGATGGTGGGCTGTGCATAAGCAGACATTGACCACATGGGATCAATGCAGAATCAAGATGCAAAGCAGGTTTGCTGACAAGGTTACACTACCCTTTGAGAAATATAATGGACAGACAGACCCAAGAGGGCATATTGAAATTTGTTCAAGAGCATGGAAGGAGATACCACAGACAGAATGGGTGCATCTATTTGTGCACACGTTGGAGGAAGAAATTCCAAAGAAATGGTACCTGGATATGGAGTTGTGTAGGGAAAATACAGATTGGCCTACCCTGACTACGAACTTCCAGAAGAGCTTCAGTTTTGAAGACGAGAGTCCTACCATAATTGATGCTTTGCATATTATTAAGGAAAGAATATTTAGACCGGAATGTCCACATAGAAACATGACATTAGAGGAATTCTTTGGAGCTGACAGCGTACTTGCAAGCCTACAGCCAGAATGGAAGGACCAGGTAGAGCATGCCATGGAATGTTATAACCTAGCTAAAGAGGTTGAAGAAAAAGAAGAAAGTGATGAGGAGGATCCATGCAACATAAACATACCTAAGTCAGAAGGAGCGCGTGACGTAGAGGGACCTTCGCTGGAAATTCCAGACATGAGCAGACTTGTGAAAACGAGGAAAGTAAACATTGGTATCAACAAAGAGCCAAAGTTTGCAAGTATTGGGGATTACAGGGATGATCAGACGGTTGCGGAGATCGTAGATCTGTTACATGAGTATCAAGATTTATTCCCAACAAAGTTTACAAAAATGAAGGGCATTTTGGGAGACTTAGGGGTGATGAAGATACCTCTAAAGCCAGGTGCAAAGCCTGTTAAGCAAAGGCCCTATAGAATGAATCCGTGATACAAAGAATGATTCAAAGCAGAACTTGATAAGATGCTCAACGCGGGGATCATCGAGCCGGTCGAAGAATCTAAGTGGATAATCCCTATGCTTTTCCAAGACAAGAAGAAAAAAGGCGAGATCAGAATCTATGTGGACCTTAGAAAATTGAACGATGCTTCGATGTATGACCCATTTCCTACTCCTTTTATTGATGAGGTGCTTGATAACATTGGAGGTAATGAGGCATATTCCTTTACTGCTGGATTTTCGGGATATCATCAGATAAGAATTGATCCAACGGATAGACACGAGACCACTTTTGCCACCGAATGGGGGTCGTTCTAGTACACAGTGATTCCATTTGGTCTGAATAACGCACCTACCATCTTTTCTAGAGTTGTGGTCGTGGCATTTAAAGATTTCATGCATAAGTTCTTAGAAGCTTATTTTGATGATTGGACAGTATTTGGGTTGTTGAAGGACCATTGTGCAAACCTCAGATTGCTGCTAGAAAAGTGCAGACAAAATCAAATGTCATTAAACCTGAAGAAGTGTATCTTTTGTGTACCCTATGGAATTCTGTTGGGACACATTGTGTGCAAGTAGGGCTTGATGGTTGATCCTGCGAAGATCGCAGTCATTGTAAACTTACCAACACCAAATTCAATCAAGCAGTTGCGCACTACATTGGGGCATATGGGTTAATACAGGAAGTTTATAAAGGGTTATGCATAGATAACCACGGCCATGGAGAAGATATTAAAGAAAGATGTGCCATTCATCTGGAACGCAGAATGTGAGCAAGGATTTGACACATTAAAAGAAAAAATGGTAACTGCATTGATCCTAGTTTTTCTAGACTGGGAGAATCCATTTAATGTCCATGTTGATGCCTCGTGTATAGCATTGGGTGTTGTTTTAGCACAACCAGGAGAGGGAGGTATTAACCATCCCATTTCATTTTCGAGTAGGAAGCTCTCATCTGCAGAGAAGAATTATACCACCACTGAGAGAGAAGGCCTAGCTATGGTCTATGCACTGCAGAATTTCAGGCACTATTTGCTCAGTGCACACTTTTTTATGTTCACTGACCATTCTGCTTTGAAATACTTGGTCAACAAGCTAGTGTTAGGGGGATGAATCTGCAGATGGTTGTCACTCTTTCAGGAGTATGACTTTGAAATAGTGGTTAAGCCTAGTAGATTGAACTTAGGACTTGATCATCTGTCAAGGATCGAGTCAGGAGAAGAACCTATGAACCTGGAAGACAATCTTCCTAATGTGCAGTTGTTTTCTATTCAGATTGCCGATGACTAATACAAAGATATCATAGAATTTTTTACTAATGGGTTGGCACCCATAGATTTTACTACGCAGCAGAAGAATCAACTGGTAGTAAGAGCAGCAGACTTCACTATAATCGGAGGTTAGTTATGCAAATTGCGACTGGATGAAGTGTTGCATAGGTTTGTTTTAGAACACGAGAAGCCATTCATATTGGCGGATGCACATTCGGGAGAAGCATGAGGTCACTACGCAGGATGAGCAACTGCATAGAATATATTGCGAGCAGGATTATGGTGGCCTACTATTCACAAAGATGCAAAGGAACATTGCCAGAGCTGCGATGTCTGTCAAAGGACATGTTAGGATATTCCTATACTCCATCCTAGTCCCACCAGTATTTTGATCATTTACATTTTCAGTCATGCATGCACTTTTAGGGTTTGCATGCATCATTTAGGGTTTGCATGCATTCCAGTCATCAGTCCCAACACCTAGCCCTCAGTTAGCTAGCCCTCGGAGCTTCCTTCCACTTAGTTTCATCTCTCCTAGCCTGTCATGCGCCCAGTTCTCACCTTCCACTGAAGAAGGGCGCATTTCTCACCTACCAGTCCAGTTTACTTCAGTTATCCACCAGTCTTTCCTTGATTTGAGGCCAAACTGACTCCTCACTGCTGTTATCACTCCGATTGACCTCCGATGAGACATGACTACCTGTTCTGACTCTAGTTAGCTCCTCATTTGCCCTCCACTGAGCCTCCTTCATTCAGTTAGTGCCAGTTATGCTTAGTTACACTCAATTACACCTATCACACTCAGTTAGACTCAGTTTGACTGATGGTTGACAGTTACTTGAGCATTGATGACTCCACTGATGATGAGATAGACTACTATTTGTGCTCCGATGACACTCCAGTGATCTTTTGATCACTCCATGAAGGTTAATTCGAATCCTCATGCATTGTACTATTTATTTGTCCAGGTTGTGATTAATTAATTAGTGTGTGTGAAGTATTTTTGCTTCTATCTGAGTTCTACTGTATTATTATTCTGTTGCTCATTATACTGCATTGACCACTCTTCTTCTATTTTCTTGCTTAATCAATTACTTTCTTGTGAGGTATACATCATCTCTTAGATCTGCTATGAGGATTTTCACATCGTATCAGAGCATGTTGAGAGTATTGTTTATCTCCATTCCTGAGATTTTTTTGCAGGTTATTATCAAGATTTCGAGTGCAGCAGTTGCATATATTTTCTATTGTTTTTGCAGGTCTTCTACTGCTTCCATGTATTCAGAAGAAATCCATCCTCTTTCTCCATTCAACTATGATGAATGGAAACAAAAAATGATAGCATATTTGAGGAGCTGTGGTCTCTTTGATTATTGTTTTGAAAGAGAGTTCAAATCCTCTGAAGAGAAGTATGATTGGTTAAATGAAGGTGATAGAGCCACTGGAGTCATGATGTATTCTATATCTCGATGCATGGTAAACCACTTCCTTGATGTTGAATCTCCAAAAGAGCTATGGGCCCATCTGGATGAAATATTTGGCAAACAGAATAAAGGGATTGGTCCAATCCATTCTGAGAGCAAGCCCACTATTCCATTCACTCTCCTTAAAAATATCATTGATTATGAACCAGTATCAAACATATCTCATATTGAAGTTGTCCACAAAGAAGAAGAACTTGCAGATTCTACACTCATGCTCCAAATTTCTTTTATTTCAAATTATGTGCCAGCTCACACTCTAGAAATTTCAGAAGGTCCTAAATCCTCTCTTGCACCAGAGTCTGTTGGTTTGCATCATGATCTATTGAATGTTTTGGAGGTAAAATCAACCATTGGAGGTAATGCATTTTCTCTCATTGATCACTCACCTCTTATGTACTACCATATGATCATTATTTCATGCTTTCAGAAGGTTATTGAAGATGATGGCCATTTACATTCACTTGGGATAATCTCTCATGCATTTACTAGTTTAGATCTCACCTCTAATGGTTCAAAGGAGATCTTAAGCAACCATGATTCAAGTCTTGGAGCTAATTTAAAATCCAAGCAATCACTACTTGGGATAATTTCTCATGCATATGATGGTTTTGATCTCACCCATGCTGGTTCAAAGGAGATCTCAAGAAACCATTTATCAAGTCTTGGAGCTGATTTGGATTCCAAGCAATCATTGTTATTTGATAGTTATTTTGGGCATAATCTCACCCATGATGGTTCAAAGGAGAAAACAAAAGACTATCTACACATTCATGGATTTGATCCTACCTCAACTGATTCGAATCACAGGTTCCAGGATCATCCTCATACTTTTGGATTTGTTCTCATCACATTCGATCTGAAGAGCAAGTACAAGCACATGCTTTTTGAGCATGAACCACTTCTTCCCAAGAAGAAGATACCTCCAGACATATGACCAAGAATCACACCTGCTTGAGTTTGGAGCATTTATTTTTTATGTGTGCCTTACAGTTTGTTTTTAGGGGGGGGTATTTTTCCCATGAAATTTTCCCCACTTCCTTGGTTTATTGACTATTATTATTCATTGTATTGGGTGACCTTTGGTATTAGTTATTAGCGCCCAGGATGGATTAATGGGGGGTGTTAGGATATTCCTATACTCCATCCTATTCCCACAAGTATTTTGATCATTTACATTTTCAGTCATGCATGCACTTTTAGGGTTTGCATGCATCATTTAGGGTTTGCATGCATTCCAGTCATCAGTCCCAGCACCTAGCCCTTAGTTAGCTAGCCCTCGGAGCTTCCTTCCACTCAGGTTCATCCCTCCTAGCCTGTCATGCACCTAGTTCTCACCTTCCACTGAAGAAGGGCGCCTTTCTCACCTACCAGTCCAGTTTACTTCAGTTATCCACTAGTCTATCCTTGATTTGAGGCCAGACTAACTCCTCACTGCTATTATCACTCTGATTGACCTCCGATGAGACATGACTACCTGTTCTTACTCCAGTTAGCTCCTCATGCACCCTCCACTGAGCCTTCTTTATTCAGTTAGTGCCAGTTACACTCAGTTACAATCAATTACACCTACCACACTCAGTTAGACTCAACTTGACTGATGGTTGACAGTTACTTGAGCATTGATGACTCCACTAATGATGAGATAGACTACTATTTGTGCTCCGATGACACTCCATTGATCTTTTGATCACTCCATGAAGGCTAATTCGAATTTCCACCTTGGCATTCGAATCCTCATGCATTGTACTATTTGTTTGTCCATATTTTGATTAATTAATTAGTGTGTGTGAAGTATTTTTGCTTCTATCCGAGTTATACTGTATTATTATTTTGTTGCTCATTATACTGCATTGACCACTCTTCTTCTATTTTCTTGCTTAATCAATTAATTTCTTGTGAGGTATACATCATCTCTTAGATCTGCTGTGAGGATTTTCACAGGATAGGAAGGTCGTCATGAAGAGACGAGATGCCATTGAATACACAATTGACATTACAGGCATTTGAGAAATGGTCCATTGATTTTGTGGAACCTATAAAACCACCGGGAAAGAGAACTAGTGTGATGTACATTATTACTGTAAATAACTACCTCACCAGATGGGCAGAAGCGAAGCCAGTAAAGGACTGTACCACAGTTACTGCCACGTAGTTCATTTTTTAGAACATCCTTACAAGGTTTGGATGCCCAAAGATTTTGATGAGTGATCAAGGCACTCACTTTCTGAACATAACTATTGAGGCATTGACAGAGGAATTCCACATTCATCATCAGCAAAGTACACCATATCATCTGAAGGAAAATGGAACTGTGGAAGTGTTCAATAAAGTACTGGAGAATGCACTAACCAAGGTACGTAATGTTAATAGGGATGACTAGGACCTGCACATTCCAGCCATTTTATGGGCATACAAAACTACATGCAAAAATTTGACTGGCCACACACCTTTTAGGCTGGCCTATGTACAGGAAGCAATCATTCTAATGGAGTACATTGTTTCCAGCTTAAGAATAGTTGCATTCACATGCATGGTAGATCATGACGCACTAGAATAAAGGCTTATACACTTGGTTGGTCTGGAGGAGGATCGCTTCATTGCAGGATTTCACCAACAACTTCCAAAAGATAGAGAAAAAGCATGGCTAATTGCCATATCAAAACAAGTCTTTTCAAGTAGGTGATCTAGTCCTCCTGTATGATAGCAAGTTCATGAAGTTTCTTGGAAAGCTTAAGATGCATTGGCTTGGCCCATATGCTATTGTACATGTTACTAATGGTGGCGCAGATCAGTTAGCCACGTTAACAGGAGATAGCTTGCCCAGTCTAGTCAATGGAAGTAGACTAAAACCCTATCTGGATAGTCCTACTTCACATAACCCTTGATGATCAAAAAGAAATGAAATTTCTAAGTTCCAAGTACAGTTGAAATTGGGCACTAGAAAAGAGAAAGAGTCTTTACGCAAAGAGCGATGACGAAAGTGTATATACCGTGCAGCCCTTGTAAAGAAGTGAAGCTGCACCAAAAAACAAAAGAGAAAAATAAAAATAAAAAAGAAGACCCGCGCAGTTGTGAAGTTCAAAATGCAACTGCAACGATCAAGTTGAACGAGGAAAGAGGCTAAGTTCAGAAGCAAGACGTTAGGCACCGCGAAGTAACTGTATAGGAGTAGTGATGACCGACGTGCAGTTTGACCCAACACTCTCGAAAAGTAGCCATTAGAATGTCAGTAAAAAATGTAGCCATTATACAGTGATTTTTCCAGCGACCGCTTTAGCATTTAACGAAGAAATAGCCGTTTTGAACAAGTTAATGAAGGAAAGGACCAAAATATCCGTTGGATTTGGCCAATGGATACCACATTTAATGCTTATCTAGTCGTTAAGGGGCACAGGGGAGGCTAGCTGCACCTATAAATACCGTTGTAGTTGGACTCATGGGCATTACCGAAACCCTTGAACTTTCTCGCGAGAACTACGTCGTGATTGTTTACGGTAAGTTCTCTGAAACTCTGTTGTTTTTCCCAAATCCATCCAGTGAATTTCTGAGAGGTCTTCTATTGAAGAAGAGTTCACCGTCCAAGAGACTATGAAGGTGTTTAAATATGGGGGAATCAAAGGGTTGATGAAAATACCTGTAAAGAAATTTGTAATAGAACAGGGTCAAGCTTCCCGAAGATCACCAAGACACCCTATAGCTATGGAGGACAAAGGAAAAGGACCAGCAGCGCTAAAAGTGAAGCAACAAAAGATGAGTTCCACAGTGCCACAAGCTCTGCTGGCCGACAAAGAGATACCTTTGAAGCTAACCCCTGAATACATCTGTCCGTGTGCATAGCATGCACCAGCTATTAAGCTGATGAAGAATGCCAAGTACGAGATTCCGCTCTTGCCTATATCAAAGTATGTCGAGGTGGACACAAATATGTTGGGTAAGATCCAAGAATGTAAGTGGGAGGACTATGATCTGCTTCATATGCAGAAGGAACCCAATGAACCTAAGTTCCCACAGTTCCAACCTGAACAGTACATGTGCTGGAAGAAAGACATGAAAGGAAACCTTTCCTTGGTCATAGAAAGTTGGTTGTCCGGAGTAGTCCAGTCAAGACTGCTCAACTTGTCAAGGCTCCCACACTTTGATAGATCGCTAGAGCTGAATGCGGTGGTGCGAACTCTGATGTCGCACATGCACTAGGGATATCTCTACTTGGATCGCAACATAGACCTGAACATTGACTTGATCCACCGGATCACTGGATTAAGCAAAAGAGGAGAAGATCCGAAGAACTTTTTCCAAGGAAAGAACAGGGACAAAGAGGTCATCACGAAGATGAAGAAATCTGCACCTACTGTGAAAGGGAAGAGAGGCTTCCAAACCAAGGAAATAAACAATAGGGCTACGCACTTTGTCACACAACTCCTATCAGGAAAGAAGGACCATTAGAAGCACCTGTGGGCACAATGCTACTCGAGGCAAAGGTCGTGGAAGGAGGCAGATTCTGGTGTCCGTACCTATTGAATGAGTTCTTGGAGGAACTGAATGATACACAGGAAAATGGTGGTAATTTCCAGTTCACATGGTTAATAGTGTTGATTGCATTCATAGGATGGAAGGACCCGAAGGAGTATGTTGGCATAATAACCGACAACAGTGATTGCAGAGGAGCCCGTTATACAAACCTTTGGGTGAATTTGAATTCACAAAGACAAGACGCGACAGCTAAAGTATTCTATACTTATTATGAGGAGCTGCGTGAAGCCATTATAGTCACACCACTGATAACAAAAGAGGTAACGAGTAAGTACATCCGCACTGTAAATTTTTATGCTAACATGCGTTGTATTCACATTTCATCTAAGGCACAGACGAAGGACCCCAAATGGTTCGCAAGAGATACCATATGTATGAAGAGGATATTGATAACATCATGAAGGAATGGCCTACTAAATTTTGAGTTGAAATTGTGGATATCCAAAGTGACTCCGGCGAAGACAAACCCATTCCATGTCCCATTATTGAAGAAAAAGAGACAGGAAAACGGAAGGAAGCTGAGAGTCCTATACAACAAAAGGTGCAGAGGAAGAAGCAGAAAGCCGTTAAAGGTCAATCAGAAGCAATACTTCACGATGATGATTTTGACATGATCACATCGAAGGTTACGGAATAGATGGAAGACCTGATGACTGAAAAAAGACAGGAAGAATGAGGCAATCCAACAAAGTCTGTAGAATAATCTCGTCACGCTAGAAGGAATTACATAAAATATTGAAGAAGTACAAAAAAGATTACCCTTTCCGTGGGACTCAGAGTCCGAAGGGAAGTTAGGAGGTACTTTGCAGCAAAAGACATTGCAGCTAGCCATGACCATGCCTATGAAGTCTCGCATCATCCATCTTGATCCCTTAAGTGTAAGGCTTCTACTGCCAGAACAATTAATATTGGACACGAAGTACCTAGAGCATGTTGACCTAGACCTTGCGAAGATACCACTACCTCGTCTACATAATATGCATCTGCAGGTTATTGAGGAGATTCATGAGTGAAGTGTCGACGCTCTGAACCAACATGCTGAGCTGCAAGCAAGCTATAAGCAGTTGGAGGAGTCCAGCTCGTGGAGGGCCATGGAGTTACAAGATGAGAATGAACTACGGAAGACATTAGAGTTGTTGGCACGGGATAGATCCATATGAAGTGTGGAAGCCGACAGGTGCGAAAGGGTCATCCCGCAGAAAAAGGACCTTTCACGGATTTAGCGAAAGCATAAGATTTGTTAAATTAGTCAAGTTGGTCATGTGGACCATTTTGTAATAAAATAGAAGAATATAAATAGAGTAGGATTGTAATCCTAAGGGCATCAGAGTTTTGGAGATTAATCCTATCTTTTGGGTTCGGTTGTATCATCGTTATGATGACGTAACAGTTTCTGCGAGGTTTATTCCACAAGTTGTGATGAATGAATGAGAATGTTCGGTTATGATATGAATTCTGTTATTATGCAATGATGCGATGTTGAATAATGGATTATGTGAATGCTTTCTATTGATTAATGCAAATATGTTGTTGAATATATTCTGAATGTATGTGTTAGAAACTAAGAAGGATAGAAGATGCAAATGACTAGTTAATGGTATGTTATGAAGGTTATAATCTCTGGTTAGTGTGAAGGTAATGTGCGCATATCCTCTACACAACTGCGGAAGCTTGGTTCTAGCAGCCCTCTTATCCATCTCGGGTGAGACTACACTTGCTCTGCAAGTGTTGCTGGGAAGGGTTACACCTTTCCTGGATGGTGTATAAGGGAGTTTGGGTTGATAGTTTGTTGGCGACAGTGCAGAGTGAACCCCTGTCGATAGACTCTGTGTCAACAAATGGTTTCGTTGCTTGGACCCTAAAGAAGAAGGAAAGACGATATGTTGTGGAATCCAACTAAGCCAGAGATCCAAGAGTGGTTCAATAAGAAGGCGGAGGAGTTCGCAGAAAGCGAGAAGCGAGATCCTAAACAGACAACGACCAATTGGTTAGAAAGATACATCTACTCAGATATTCATGAAATCTTTTTCTGTGAATTCCCAGTGCTATTGCATGAGTGGCTAGCACAGTTGACGTTCCGAAAAAACCACTATCAAAAGATTGAACCAGATTGTTGAACTCCAGAGTTGGTGCGATAGCTAAAGCAGGTCGATAACAAGGTATCGCGCATTGTTGATTTTTAGGTAGACAGTATCCTCGAAGGGTACATAACCGAATTAGCGGTAGATACTATCAAGTCATACAACGACGCTAAAAGAATTTTCTTCAGGGGACCAAGGGGAATATTTTTGTCATCGTTAAAACTGTGGATTAAAATGCTCATATGCGAAAAAGGAATATTGAGGATTTCTTCTGATGAGTAGAAGAATCGGTGTGCGAGGGTGAAGGTATCGTGTAAATGCGAGTCTGACAGAAAAATGTGGTAGATGGACATGAGCAACGATGAATTTGAAAGGGAAGTTGATGAAGAGTGTGGTCTATTGAGGACTGGAGCAATATTTCGGCGTCCTGAAAAAAATAGGAGGACTGAGAGAGAGTCTCCTAAGAGGACCGGAACAGAGAACCGCAACACAAAACCACAAGAGAGGAAGTGCCCTTATTGTGGAGAAGACGTCGACCAGGCTACCCCAAAGACAGAAGGAGTTCAGATCGTAAGTTACCATGTACCTTCGACCCCACACACTACTCCAAATTTTATAGGAATAAATCAAAACTACTCGCGGAGTTTCCCTACTTGCAATGCTACGAGTAGCGCTTCAGTAAATAACAATACTAACAACATTAGGATGGCAGATGAGGCAAAGATTCCCACCTTTCAGGGGAACAGGACTGAGGATCCTGAATAATATTGGTTTGTATGTGAAGCAGTCTGGACCGTGAAGCAGGTCTAGGATGATGCTATAAAGATAGGATAGCTAGCGACGACCCTTAGGGGTCGGGCATTAGACTGGTACATGAAGTTTGTAAGGGTTACAGTGGGAACAACGACTAAAACACTAGAGCAGATCATGACGGCAATGATTGACAAATTTAAGAAACCAAAATCTGAGTCGCAGTATGTCACTGAGCTTAAGGAGATTAAGCAATTCCTGAATGAGTCGATGTGGGAATTCAATCAACGATATAAGACGCTAATAGCGAAAGTGAGATTTCTGATAAATGAGTTGCAACACAAAGAATGGTTCATCGCAGGACTGGTGTCGCATATCCGAGGACCATTGATGCAACAAAAATTCACAACACAGGAAGAAGCATTAGAAATTGCGATGAATCTAGAGGCTTCACCAATTGGAGAAGTAGGAATGGGAATGGATAGAGTTCGGCACAATTGGACAATTTAACATTACAACTGGAGGATATCAAGAAGGGAAAGGAAACCCGCGGATCTATATGGTGCATCAGATGCAACACTGAGGAGCATCATAAGGACAATTGCCCAGAGTTCTGGGATTATTTGTAGTTGGGGGCACCAAACGCCCTTCGCCAAGGAGGCATGCCCTGGTGTACTGTTTGTCATACCAGAGGGCATCGACTAGAGGAGTGCGTATATTTGCAAAAGATGGTATCAAAGCCAGCAAACTTATACTGCAAATTTTTCCAATTGGTTGGTCATGATGAGAAGGACTGCAAGGCCTATGATTTGCTGCAAGATCGGACTACTGACACGTATTTCATGAAGGGAGAAGAACCACCAGTGGTACAAAAGCAATCGCAGTATATCCAACCGCAGCAATATGACCAGGGGAAATATGGGCAACCGTAGTATGGGCACCTGCAGTACCCACCACTGCCGTATGGCCAGCCTCAGTAAGGGAAGCAACAGTATCAGTAGCCATAGTACAGGAAACCGCAATATGAACAATATGGACCACCAAGTTGATGTTCTGGGGGAGGATTCCGCGAAGGCCGAGGTATGGGACATGGAGGCGTTGTTGTATGCAAAAGAGGCCCAATCATTTGTTACAATTGTGGATAGCAAGGGAAATACCAGAGAGACTACTCGAATCCAGCGCCGCAATGTACATACTGCAATGTTCCATACCATAGTATAGAAGACTACCCTCAACTTATTTCGAAATGGAAAACCAAGAAGAACCAGAACTCGAATAATCTGAAGGCACCAACTGCAATACAGATGATTTCAACAGAAGCCAGAGGCAGCCACGCTATAGTGGGGATAGTGACATAAGGAGGAGCGGTGACCGGGGCTGATAAGTCACACACCAATGTCAGACCAACACAAACACAATGGAGGCAAGTCAACAAGGGCACAGAAGTGGAAAAGGATATCTTCTAAAAGACACATGAGGCAACAAGGAATAAGAGACAGGTAGCTCGGGAAAAAGAAATCTATGACATGCCACTGACATTTGACCAGACGAGGTCGCGAAGGAAAGAAACCACCCTAAAAGCCTTTGTAGGGAGTTTCCTAGATTTGGAAAAAGACCCAGAGATATTGGAAGAAACAACTAGTTTATTACGACAGCGGGGAGGTGCACAACTGGAGTAGAAAGTTAATCACATACATAAAAGAAAAACAGGCAGGGAGATGTGGATGTCGGCACAAATCGGAGAATTTTTTGTTGACTCCATCTTTCTGGACTTGGGTTCGTATGTGAATATCTTGACTAAATAGACACGGGAGACGATGGGGAAGCCATGGATGTCCTGGTCACCAGTACAGCTACGACTAGCGAACCAAAGCAAGGTCACTCCACTAGGTTAGGTATGCCAACTTCTAGTTGAAATTGAAGGGATTAGAACATATGCGGATTTTGATGTCATTGAAATTGTGGATAACACCAGTCCCTATCCAGCACTGTTGGGGATAGATTGGGCTATGGAGAATTAAGCAATTATTGACTTTAAGAAAAGGATAATGTCATTCAAGAATCAGGAGATGAGATTCATTGCACCACTGGATCCGACGGAAGGGCTGCGCTATACGAAGTCGGTCAGAGATGAATTTACGGAGGGATGGGATAGTCTGTATAATATTTCTAAAGATTAAGTTAACCCCACCACGGATGGAGAATTGGAAAGGTGCAGCACCAGTTTAGCATCCTCCGACTCAGACGAGATCCTTGAGAATTGGCAGAACCAGTTGCATGAAGTGTCTTTTCGAAGGTGCACACAGATAACATAGTTCCTGCAAATGGTATCTAAGGAGGAGTATGCATTACCTATGTATGAAGGATTTCCCACCTTGGACACATTTCTCACCGAATTTGAGGAGAAGGTGGAATAGCCACAATGTCTTCTAGCCCTGGAGGAAGCCCTGAAGGCTACTCCTGTGCAATGGTGGGAAACGCATAAATCAAATATCACATCTTATCCACTATGTCGATGCCTCATGGAGGTTCAGTTCGGCAAATCCTTGAAGGATAACTAGATGAGATATGATGGACAGGGAGACCCGAAGGCACATCTAAACACCTGTCAACATCGATGGGGATCGAGAGCATGACAAGAGTGGGTAGATGCAATGGCACACACATTGGATGAGGTACCACGGAGCTGGTATGTCATAGTAGAACTACGATGTGGGACAACATCTTGGGAGTAGCTTATGATTGGCTTCAACCAAATGTTCTCATTCGCAAATATGAATCCCTTAATCCACACTACGCTACAGGCGATCCGCAGAAATATCTTTGAAGCGGTACCAACCGGACAACCAATGGCACTCCAATGGACGACGACACCAAAAATGTTGATGGTGTGTTACAACGTCACTGGAGAACCCCAAGACGATGATGACCCTAGGGATACATATGTACCAGATTCGGAGGGTAGTCCTAGTGTTGCAGCACCAGATATACTGGCAGAAACATTTCAGCAACCATTAAAGATTAAAAAGGTGAACATTGGATTAGAGGAAAACCCAAAATTCACAAACATTGGGAACTACTGGGATGAATCAACCGTTGTGAAAATAACTGACCTACTACATGAGTTTTAGGATTTATTTCCAATGAATTTCTCAGAGATGAAGGGAATTTATGGAGACTTAGGAGAGATGAGGATCCCCCTAAAACCCGACGCAAAGCCAATTAAGCATCGGCTATATCGATTGAACCTGAGATATAAGGAACGAGTGCAAGCCAAACTCGAAAGAATTCTAGAGGCAGGAATTATAGAACAAGAAAACTGGCAAAATCAGAATGGATCAGTCCAATGGTTGTCCAAGACAAGAAAACTAGTGAAGTACGAATATGCATCGACCTAAGAAAACTGAATGATGCTTGCCTGCATGATCCATTCCCAACCCCATTCATGGATGAAGTGCTCAAAGGAGTAGGCAGTCAAGAGATATATTCCTTTACGGACGGATTTTTAGGATACCACCAAATCAATATTGTGAAGGATGATTGACACAAGACTACATTCGTCATTCAGTGGAGAGGTTTTCAGTACACGGTGATTCCATTTGGATTAAAGAATGCTCCTGCAATATTTTCCATAATAGTGGTAGCCCCCTTCAAAGATTATAATCATAAGTTCCTTGTTGTTTACATGGATGACTAGATGGTATACGGGTTATGCAAGGATCATGTTGCAAAATTAAGACTCATGCTAGAATGCTATCAACGGCACCAAATTTCCTTGAACCTCAAGAAATGTATCTTTTGTGCTCCATTCAGGATACTGTTGGGACACATTGTCTGGCATGAAGGAATGTTGGTAGACTGGGCGAAGATTGCCATCATTGTGGACCTCCCACCACCAACGATGGCTAAGCAACTGCGAGCAACATTGGGACACATAGGTTACTTCCGAAAATTCATCTGAGGATGCATAGCTATCACATCACCCATGGAAAAGTTACTAAAGAAGGATGCTAAGTTTGAATGGACCGAGGAGTGTAATAAAATATTGGACATATTGAAACAAAAGATGGTTGAGGCCCCAATCCTTACATTTCTGGATTGGACGAAGGAATTTCACGTACATGTTGATCCGTCATCATTTGCATTGGGAATTATCTTGGCCCAACCCAGAACCGGCAACATTGATCACCTGATAGCATTCGCCAGTAGAAAACTGTCTACGGTGGAAAGGAACTATACGACCAATGAGCGGGAAGGGCTAGAGATGATCTATGTGTTGCAAAAATTTAGGCACTACCTCTTGGGGGGGAACTTTAAGATGTTCACCAATCATACTTCCTTGAAATACTTGGTGAAAAAGCCTGTGTTGGGGGGGAAGATCTACCGCTGGCTATTGTTGTTTTAGGAGTTCAATTTTGAGATCATCATAAAGCCGGGATGATTGAACGTAGGACCTGATCATCTCTCATGAATAGAATCAGGAGAGGAACCAAGGATCATCGATGAAGGACTGTCAGACACCTAGTCTTTTAGGATTGGCATGGTCGACAACCACTATGAAGAAATCATTCAATTTTTGGCGACAGCGGAGGCACCGGCCGAGCTCACTACCAACCAAAAGAAGCAACTAGTTGTCTGAGCCATAGATTTTTAGCTAATTGCAGAAGAGTTATATAAAATTGGCCCAGATAGGATTCTACGATGATGTGTCCTTCCGCATGACCAGGAATAGGTTCTATCAGAAGCTCATGATGGAATTGCCGGGGGACATTACAGTGGATGAGAAACTACGCGAAAGATCATTCGAGCAGGGCTATGGTGGCCAACTTTGCATGGAGATGCTATAGATTATGCCAAGAGCTATGACGTATGCCAACAAACTGGAAAGCCCTCATGTCTCAATGAAATGCGACTAGTACCACAAGTAACGTTGCAGGCCTTCAACAAATGGGACGTTGACTTTGTGGGACCCATCAACCCACCTGGTAAGAGAACAGGGTCATGATACATCATCACTGCAACAGAATACCTAACGTAGTGGGTGGAAGCTGCACCAGTTAAAGATTGTTCTGCGGCAACAATAGGACAGTTCCTATTTGACAATGTGGTTACCAAGTTTGGGTGCCCAAAAGTCTTGTTAAGCGACCAAGGGACGCTCTTTGTCAACCAAACAATCGCCGCGATGAAAGAAGAGTTTTGGATCCAACACAAGAAGAGTACGCCTTACCACCCTCAGGAAAATGGGACAATTGAAGCATTCAATAAGATATTGAAGCATGCTCTCACCAAGGTGTGCAATATGAACCGTGACGACTGGGACCTAAAAATCACAGCTGTCCTTTGGGCATATCGCACTACATGCAAGCGATTGACTGGCCAGACTCCATTTAAACTTGTTTATGGCCAAGAATTAGTGATGCCAATGGAATATATAGTACCTAGATTGCGCATCGCCGCACCAATAGGGATGAGCGATGATAGCACGCTGGAGGAATGCTTGACACAACTAATACAGCTTGACGAAGATCAATTCATTGCAGGTTTTCATCAGAAGGTAGAAAAGGACTGCTAGAAGGCTTGGCACGACCGATATGTCAAAACAAAACACCTCCAGAATGGGGATACAGTTCTGTTGTATGATAGCCAATTTCTGAAACACCCTCGTAAGTTTCAAATGCACTGGTTGGGACCATATGTTATCACTTTTATCACCAACGGGGGTGCAGTACAGTTACAAAACTTGGATGGGGTATTGTTACCCAAACTAGTCAATGGGAGTAGGTTGATGCCCTATCACCATGATCTGACGCAGAGCGGATGAGGACCAAAAACTAAAAAAAAAAAGAAAGAGAAATATGCCAAAGATACGAGAAGGCATATGATGCACCAGCCGGAATGTGAACTAGGAGGGATTGTATCGCAGTTTGGGATTTGGACTGCAACAGCGGGAGGATTGCGACCCTATCAAACAAGTAAGCATTCTGAATAGTCAACAAATGGTACTTTGCTTGACAAAAAGGTCTTTTGGACAAGTATAATGATTAGTTGGCCTGGATCGGCTCCGACGCCAGGCACGTTTGGCACATAGTAACACACCATGGTAGCATGGTCGATGGCACCACGGATGATAGTTCTCATGGGGATGGAAAAAAGAGCATCTGGGAGCAGTACGATCACCCATCATGCACATAGGAAGCTCGATCACCACATGCAGGATAAATGATGATAGAATCAACGCATTAGGTGAAGATATTCGCGGAGGGTTTTTCGAAGAAGCCATCTCAGATGATGGAAATGCATAAATACAGGCACCGAAAGGTAAGTGGAGCAAAGAGGTATTTACCATAAGCATGGAATACATGCTGCGAGCGGTTCAAGTAATTTCATAAGTTAGGAATTTCAAGGAGGTTGTGGAAATGATCCATTTCATTTCGTGTGGTAGCACACCGGGGGTGCTGCGAGCCTGAATGACGAGTGTGCATGAGCACCTCGAGCAGAAAGAAGCATGGGCACTCAGGTGTCATAGAGACAAGGTTTCATCCAAGATGTCTAAGTATGTGGTAGTAGTTCGAAGCTGTATGGCCCCATTGAACACCAGAAGAAAAGGGGTGGAAGCCCCCTGGTCCCGGTAGGAAGCAATCTAAGGTGTGAAACAAATATGGCAGAGTAGTCAGCCTATTTTCCACCTTGGCGATGTCGATGACCTTCTACTCAGGTGGGAACGAATGCAGAGTGAACCAACAGACTCCGGAGGGATAGATGATCAAGGTTTCTAGAGACTGGAGGATGAGTGGAAGAAGTACATGACAGTGAATGAGAGGTCGACGGATGGGGATGAGAAGTACACAACAGCAAGTTCCAGACATCAAGAACAGTTTCAGCAACTGAGCACATCGCTGGGTGGGTGCAAACGGACAGTGTCCAACTAAGGTGGCTCGAGACAAGCCACAAGTTTGTGTTGGGAGCCGGTTGGCACGGGATAGATCCGTAGGAAGTGCGGAAGTCGACAGGTGTGAAAGGGTCATCCCGCGGAAAAGGGAATTTTCACAGCTTTGGAGGAAGCATAAGATTTGTTAGATTAGTCAAGTCAGTCATGTGGACCATTTTGTAATAAAATAGAAGAATATAAATAGAGTAGGATTGTAAGCCTAAGGGCATTGGAGTTTTGGAGATTAATCCTATCTTTTGGGTTCGGTTGTATCCGCATTATGATTAATTAACAGTTTCTGCGAGGTTTATTCTTCAGGCTATGATGAATGAATGAGGATGTTCAGTTATGATATGAATTCTGTTATTATGCAATGATGCGATGTTGAATAATGGATTATGTGAATGATTTCTGTTGATTAATGCGAATATGTTGTTGAATATATTTTGAATGTATGTGTTAGAAATTAAGAAGGATTTAAGATGCGAATGACTAGTTAGTGGTATGTTATGAATGTTATAATCTCTAGTTAGTGTGAAGCCAATGCGCGGATATCCTCTACACAACTATGAAAGCTTGGTTCCAGCAGCCCTCTTATCCACCTCGGGTGAGACTGCACTTGCTCTGCAAGTGTTGCTGGGAAGGGTTACACCTATCCTGGCCGGTGTATAAGAAGGTTTGGTTTGATAGTTTGTTGGTGACAGTGCAGAGTGAACCCCTGTCGATAAACTCTGCATAAACAATAGTCTACGATCACTGCAGTCGCCAAGGAGATATTGGAGTACGACGTACAACCAGACCCTACGGATACTATCATTAAGATCGACGAGGTGGTTAACGATCTTAAGGTGGGGATAGAGATATGGATATCATCCACGTAGCTAATATTGTTGCCTTGGAGGCGCAGACTCAGCCGAAGACTCCACCCGACCAGCAACAGTTAAGAACAAAGGAAGTGAAGGCCGCAGCAGTAAGTATAGTCACCGAGGTGGCTAAGTGCCAAAATCTATTAGATGAGGCATCAAAGGAATTCACTGCCCTCGAAGAGGATCCGGAGTTGTTGGAAATCAAGAACATTGTGAAGGATAGGCAAGTAGCATTAGAACTACTGGATGCAGAAGTTAAAATGTTGAAGCCAAGAGAAAGACTATAGAGGTACAAGGAAGTCCAGAGCATGAAAAAATAAGTTCAATCATTGAGAGAAAGAGAGAGTGAAATGACAGACAAGTCTCAACCCTCGCTGGAGGAAGCCCACATGATCTTGCAAGAGATTGAGGAGAGGTTAATGGAGCTGCGAGAAGGTCAAGAACAGGTGGAAGGACAAGCCGATGATGATGTAACACCTCAAATGTTAGAAACAATCAGACAAGTTGAGCAAGATACTAAGGAAGTGGTTGAAAAATTGACTGCAACATATTAGGATTTTGTTGCGAAGCTAGCTCTATAGGACGAAGAACAACTGGGAGAAGTAGAAGTTGAAGGTGGCACGGGGATGAGCCACATGTAAGTTTTAGGGCCCTGTTGGGCCTGGCCCAAGTGGGACATTTTTGTGCAAGCTAAGTTTTGGAACTATGGAGCTAAGCGCAATTCAGTTGGAATATTTTTGGTATAAGTCAGTTTTGGTTAGCTACGAAGTTGAGCGGAGCTCAGCATCGGAAGAGCTATGAGGTTCAGTGCTGCGAGGAGTACGGCGCTATGATGTTCCTAGTCTACGGATATCCAGAAAAGAAGAGTGTTGGATGAAAGGAGACACATATTTCGGTTAGACCATTAGTGTTCTATTTTTGGTAAAGATGCTCCATGATTACCAAGTGGCGGGTAAGGAGCAATGCATAAGGAAAGTGACTGGTCACACATGTAAAGAACCAACACACAAGCCAGTCGCACAAGGACATTAGAGGAAGAATGGCTCGGTGAAAGTGACCTATTGGCGAGCGTGCGACAAGGAGGCTGATAGCAATGTGAGCATGCGCTGAGGGTGGCCACGACGAAATATTCACTACCAAAAACCAGTAAGTTCGATTAGCTAAAAGCCGTGACAGTTTTGTAAACCTTAGGGTTTTTGCCTGCAGATTGTAAAGACATGACCTACGAGCATCATCTATAAATAAGGAAAATTTTGTATGGGAAAGGGTTGTTATGATTTTGGTTAACCTCTCGCATATTGAGAAATATTCTGTTGAGAGACAATTTTGTAAAGGCTCTGCAAGCTATGTGCGCAGAGGCCTATTGAGAGAGAAGAGAGTCTGCAATTGAGTGCGTAGACTGGAACTACTGTACCTTTCCCAAAGACTAATACAACAACAGTTCCTGTGGACGTAGCTCCCATCCTGGGGGTGAACCATGTTAAATCTTGTGCAGTGTGATTGTTTACGTGTTTTGCACTTATCTGTTTGCTTACAAATAAATGCTTGAATTCTCATTTATTAGGTTATATGTTTCTGCTTTTATATGTATTCGCCATAGGAATGAAATGGGAATAATATGTTAAGTATTACATGAACGGATGAATGTTGAATGCGCAGTATTTATGAGTTAATGGATGCATAAGTCACTTAGATAAGCACTTAAGTAGGAAAGTTCGTGCCGTGCGACTCCCTAGAAATCCAGCACCGGAAGTGCGCAGAGTAGTGTATTTCATCCTGTTGCATAAGCTGTGAGACTGAATAATCTAAGGCAGTAGTTGAATGAATAAGTATTAAGTAAAGTCATCAATATCGGTTAAGTCCAAAGTGGAAGCATATAAGTCAGTTGCGCTGTCCTGTCGAGGGAATTCTACCAGAACCGTGCAGTCCGTGGATGCACTGGTTGTGCAAGCATCTTAGCTTGTAGAAGTGTTGACCGCGACAAAGGCTATCGTCGCACAGTCTTTGGTCCGCAATGCGAACCCGTAGCACACTGCGCAGTAGTTCTATCTGAAAAACTCATCACATAGCTGTGGAAACCTGATTCTGCAGCTCCCCCATAGCTCCACCTTGGGTGAGACCTCAGTTTGTTCATAGGCTATTGCTGAAAGGGCCGGTGAGAAGGGGTTTTGTTGGTTCCTTGAAACCGTGAAGAACTTGGGTCTACATTGGAAACCTCTAGAATAGATATATAAGACAATAGTACTCTATGTCCCCACTCTCACTACTAATCTACTTTATGTATATCTGATGACCCACACTGGAGAGCCCAAGAAGCTGATCTTCTCTCCTAATAAAGTTGAACTTCAAGACATGGTATCAAGATCTACCATTGTAAAAGGTGTCACAAATCATAAGACAAAACTCTATGAGTTCTCACACTTCTTACCTCTCTCAAAGTAGTCTGCTCTCCACACTCATGAAGGAAGTAGGCTATCTCATCTCAGCTACAAACATTTGCATAGCATGCAAACTCATAAGTTAGTTGAAGATCCTCCCAATCTCATATCTTCCCAAAGCACCTGTAAAGGTTTCTTGAATGGAAAAAATCCAACAAAGAAGGTTGAGAAAATGAAGGCTCAGAGAGTGGAGTGAAAGCTAGATCCAAATCCACAAGAACGTAAAGATCTAGCTCCTATTGGTTCAACTCCTATTGCAAAGTGGGCCACCACTATTGCATACACCAGTGATCTTCTTGAAGATCAACCATCATCATGTCATAGTTCATTTGGTAAAAATCTCACCCATGTTGGTTCAAAGGAGATATCAAAGAACTACATGCACATTCATGGAGCTGATCCTACCTCAGTTGGTGTGGATCACATGTTTCAGAATGATATTCACATTTTTGGATTTGTTCCCACCATGTTTGGTCAAAAGAGCAAGTTCAAGAAGTCTCTAGATTCACTTGCTTCATCACATGAGATTTCAGATTCATAGTTTGGAAGTGATGATGAGCAAGAGAGCAAAGCTCCATCACCTGAGATTTCAAATTCAGAGTTTGGAAGTGATGGTGAGCATGAAAGCAAAGCTCCATCACATGAGATTTCAAATTCAGAGTTTGGAAGTGTTGATGAGCAAGAGAGTGAATCTTCATCACATGAAAGTTCAAATTCAAAGTATGAGAGTGATGATGATGAAGAGTGAATGCTAGATCCAGATCCACAAGAACCTGAAGATCTAGCAATTGATTCAGAAGATGAGCGAATGGGAGATCCAGTTCCACAAGAACCTGATGTTACAACGTAATTTTCCACCTTGTGAGCATCATCACTCTTTGGCTTTCAGGATCCATTTCAGTGACTTAGACCCACTTCATTTCCTTCATAACACATTTTTCCCTGTATGCTAGTTGTTCCACTTTAGTCGGCGTAGCCACGAGTTGCATCTCTATAGCCCACGGGTGACAGGTAAAATGGTAAAAATAACTAGTAAATGAATATTTACTCCCAAAAAGCGGTCTTAGGGTGACCTTTGGCCCTCCATTTGCCCAGTAATGTCTCGATGTGTCCTTTCACTTTCCTTTGGGAGGACTATATATTGAGCACATATGGGATATGGAAGGGAGGATAAAGAGAGATCTAGATAACTCTAGTGAATTTTTGCCACATCTTGAGTCTACACTCATTGATCCTTGTTGTTGTGAACCTCTTATGTTCACCTTCCAAACTCCTATCGCAGTTTGAGTTTGCCATTTCATGGAGGATTGAAGTGGTGGATCCACAAGTGGAGAGACCCAGTTCTTGGTTCAGATTGGTTGCCAACAAGAGGTCGTATCACATTGTACTTCTTGTTATTGATTAATAGAAATACTCATATTCTCATCCATTAATGGTGTGAATGGTGTTTAAATTACATTGGGTTGCATTTACTTATTATATTATGGACCATTGTTGTTGATGATGTTAATGTTGTTTATATATTATATGCACTTGTTTTATATTGGCTGTCAAGACTAATTTGCAGGTTCAAGTGCACAAGTTGAAAGCTCCAATAGGTATCTACATCAAACATTTGGATCGAGGTTGGTTACATTCTTCATTATCCTAGCATTGTCATTTACATAGCATAGCATTAAGAATTGAGTTAATTTCTGGTAGTCAGCTGTCTGTTGTGGTCTACCCCAAGCCGTAGGAACTTTTCTCCGTAACAGAAATGGCGACTCCACTGGGGAGAACATCCATTTTTGGGGATTTTTAGGCATTTGTCCATATTTAGAGTTGTTGTGTGTTGAGTCTCTGTGTCATTGGTTGGACGTTAGGATACCCTATAGAAAACACATTTTCTCTGAGCCATTGGACTCTTCCCTTACTCATTTGCTTTTCCCTATATGTGGTTGAGCCTAGTTCTATCCGCATCTACCCGCCTCTGTCTGCACTATAGCCCGCAGGTACCCTCAGTTATTCCTTCGATAGTATCATACAACTCCGGGAGTGATTATTTTATGGCCTTTGGTTGTTGCTGGGTTGGTTTTGAGTGTTCCTGAGTCTTCTTTGGCCTTGTTCCTAACTGTTCCAAGCCTTTTTTGTGACCAAAACTCTTCCTTTCTCTTGGTTTTGAGCCTTGTTGGTTTTTACCCATTTTTTATTTTCTTAGGTCATTACCTTGGCTGAGTTTTACTGTTTGGGATCTGCTAGGTTGTCTAAGTGATCTCCCTTGCATTTTTCATTCCATTATATTGAAAAATACAAAAACATAGTTTTGCATTTTCCTTTTGCTTATAAGAGAAAATACAAAAAAAAAAACTTTTATGCACTACATTTTGCATCTGAGTGCTTGTTCTTTCATTTAGGATCTGCTTGTGCATTGGAAAATTAAAAGAGTTGCATTTTTATTTCGAAAATTGTTGGATTTGCTTGTCATGCTAGTGGCATTGTTTTCATTGTGTAGATGAGTCTAGAGTTTGACGATTGTGCATACTATTGAGTCATATACATCACTAGTTTCACGACCATATCCTTTGAGTAACCACAACCTTTAAAAGTAACGCTTAATCTTAAAATTGATTAGAACGACTTTATTTATAGGGTAAACCAATTAGCATAGGTTTAGAGTCTTGGAATAGATCATTATGAGTAAACAATCCAATACTACTAGATGAAACATTATGTGTCTAACCAGGGAGTGGTGAAATCCATGGTATACATCGGTGTTCTCAGGAAGATCTACTCAGACCAGAGTTAAGCATGAGGTAACAGGAGGTTGGTTGCGGAGATAGCTCTCCAATACCTCCTGAACATGGGAGATATTTCTAGGGTTTGTTCATATATGGGGAGTCTTGGGGGATTTGACCCTCTTGAGTTTTGGGCTTAGCTACCCTGCCCATACGACGGATCCCACCTGGGACTGTCCCCCTGAGCATTGTTTATACTTTGGTGACCATAGTTTCCTTACCTAGGTATCGCATAGGGTACTTACAGTGGTTATATTGTTTGTGTCCTGAGTCAAATAGGGGTTGGACAACACAGTTGTTTGTTGCCGAGGATTACGGCCCTTTGCACGCAGTGAAGCCTAGGAACCTTTATAATTGATTTTGTTACCTTCGGCTACATATTGGGAGTCTCAAGGCTCTCCTAGGAAAGACATACCGGTTCTAGTGTCAGGAGCTCATTTAGCCACTCTGTTTGCATGCTCTTGGTTGTAGTTTCTCTAGGTGTGCGCTCTTTATTTTTTATTTTATCGATAGTTTGACCGTTAGGAGACATTTTGATTTTATAGTCTCTACAGAGATATCATGGCGTGGAGGCCTACTCTCCATTGATCTCGTCGGTTGGCTGGTTTACCAGCTCCCAAGCTTTCACACCATGTCAAGAAGGGACGCCGACGGGCTCCCTCCGAGTCTTTGGATTCTTACGAGACATACGTCATCGACACTATGAATGCACATTCTGGCACGGGATAAATCCCTATGAGTCCATCGAGTAGAGTCAAACACACTTCAGACACCCCTACTCCTCGAGAGGCGTGGGGGGGTGATCCACTTGAGACCCAACATAGTTTGTTTGGTCTGGATCCACCCGAGACCCACCCTATTTTGTTTGGTCTGAATCCACCCAAGGATGACCCGTTCAATCCTTCATTTCCACACAATTATCTCTATGCGATTCCAAAGTTACATGATGACCCTATTCCTACGATCATCCCTACCTCATTCTCTTTTGGTATGCTTGGTTATAGCACTATTCATCCATCCACTACGTCTGGTATTCATGCTAGCACTAGTCATGGTGTTGGTACCACTGCACCCACTAGGGGAAATACCCTCACTGGGGGCACTACCCTCGCTAGGGGCACCACATTTGCTTCTCACACACATACTACTGGGTCAGGTTACATTCCTCCAAACATGACAAATTTGGGTGGCAGACCGCCTCCTAGGACTACCGCACCTGGTGGGAATACTTCACATCATACGGCTCATATCCCATAGATACTACACATGCTGCTACACGTCAACCTCGGACCACTTTTTCCAATGTCAACAATCCTCCTCATATGGGGGGTGGACATATACCATACACCTTTTCGACTATTCCTGCCACCCATAACACTAATGTGGGAGGTGGGAATACATCTTATAATCATGGTCAACATGCCACCACTCATGCTACTAGTAGTGCTTACATGGGGGGAGGGGGTATACCTTATACTTATGGTCATAATTGTTAGATTTTGAGAATTAATTCAGCATAATCTAGGATCTTTATTGAGAGAATAACATGTACAACATATCAATCATATCAAGCATGTATCAATCATATCAAGCAATCGCATAAGACAATGGAAACACAGAGTTTCACTGGGGAAAACCATAAAGGTGAAAAAACCCACAACTTCCTCAGAGATAGAAAGAGCAATGATACAACTAAAGTATAAGAGATAGTCTTCTACTAGCAGGTCCTCCTCCTCCTCAACTAGTGTGCCACTTTCCGAGTAGTGTAGATGTCAATAATGAGATAATCAAATAGAGAGATCCCTCTCTCTATTTATACTTGTCCTGAGCTGCCTAATAAACCAATGGGGCCGACTTGTCTAACTCAGTCTAATAACCCATGGTTACATTAATCCAGGCCGACCCCTTACTAGGTGGTCTAATAACTATTAAGATTCAATATTCTAAGACAAAATATCAGCATTACATTCCATTTCACAACAATAGCATATACAAGATCATTGAAAGAACAACAAGCACAACATAAACACAAGAGACACAGATTTATCCTGGGAAACCCTCATGGGGTAGAAAACCCAACAAATCTTCCTCAATATAGATGACCAACAAATACAAAGATGTAAACCATAGACATGAGCTCCTTCTCCTCCATAGCAGATCTCTCCCTCACCTATGTGCCAATCACAAGTGAGTGTAGTGTGTGTTAAATGAGGAACACATCTCTGACTTGTCTTTTACACAAGCTAGGTCGGCCCCAACTTAACCACTTTAGATAATGTGACAAGGTGGTCTAATAACCCTTTAACCCACATAACACATACAGGGCCGACCCCCACTAGGGAAGTCTAATAACCCAAGTTACCACATTATCCATGGAGGAATAAACATCTCCATATATACAACAAAGTCCCGTCGGAGGAATGAAACATCTCCGGAATAATAAAGTACACAATATAATATTCTTAGAAGTTACAATATTTCAACACTCCCCCTTAACGAGAAGGATATTATAACAACATCTGCAAGAGAAAGCAGTCATCAACATCATACATGATACATCTATAAATCATTGCAAACTTTCTTTATACATCATTAGTAACTCAAACAGTTACTAGAACATCTTCAAGATCTTCAATACTGGAACAGCAACATCTTCAGTACTAAGTTTTCATCTTCTGCAGCACTTGAACAACGATAGTACCATCATCATCTGGATCTCTTGATCAACAACCTCATCGTCTCGATCTCCTGATCAACATCATCATCTTGATCCCTCAATCAATATCCTCATCATATGTATCTCCCGATCAACATCATCATCTGGATCCTCATGATCAACAGCATCGTCATCACACGATCATCAGCATCGTCATCACATGATCATCAGCATCGTCATCACACAATCATCAGCATCGTCATCACACGATCATCAACATCATCATCACACGATCATCACAATCAACATCATCGTCATCTAGATCATCATGATCAGCATCATTGTCATCTAGATCATCAAGATCAGCATCATCATCATCTAGATCATCACGATCAACAGCATCGTCATCTAGATCATCACAATCAGCAGCATCGTCATCTAGATCATCATGATCAGCATCATCGTCATCTAGATCATCACAATCCATAGCATCATCATCTAGATCATCACAATCAGCAGCATCATTATCTAGACCATCATGATCAACATTATCATAGCAGCATACCCTGCAATACACATGATCCATTTAAGACACCATAACATGTCTAGGGACGATGTAGTCCACTCGTCAACTTAGATAGGGTATAAGGAACTCTTTTTCGAAGACATATGTCTACGGATCAATTTAGGGACTGAAGTCTGGGGATGATATAATCCCCTCTCGTCCACTAAGGACCACTTCTCAGAGACATCTGTCTACAAATCAATTCAGGGACCGAAGTCCGGGGATGATACAATCCCCTCTTGTCCACTAGGGACCACTTCTCAGAGACATCTATCTACAGATCAATTCAAGGATCAAAGTCCGAGGATGATGAAATCCCCTCTCGTCCACTAGGGACCACTTCTCAAAGACATATGTCTATGGATCAATTCAGGGACCGAAGTCCAGGGATGATACAATCCCCTCTCGTCCACTGGGGACCACTTCTCGGAGACATCTATCTACGGATCAATTCAGGGACCGAAGTCTAGGGATGATGCAATCCCCTCTCGTCCACTAGGGACCACTTCTCAGAGACATCTATCTACAGATCAATTTAGGGACTGAATTCTGGGGATGATGCAATCCCTTCTTGTCCACTAGGGACCACTTCTCGGAGACATATGTCTACGGATCGATTCAGGGACCGAAGTCCGGGGATGATACAATCCCCTTCACGTACATTTTGAACTAGTGGTTCCAAGATGATGCAATCCCCATCATGTACATTTTGAACTAGTGGTTCTAGGATGATGCAATCCCCATCACGTACATTTTGAACCAAGTGTTCAGGGATGATGCAATCCCAACCACAGTGCCAGTCATTTTTCATACTGGATGTAACCTAGATTAAATCTAGGATTTTATCACCTATGAATGATCACCTGCTGTTGCACTAAGCAGTCCAGGAGTGAACATTACATCATTATAGGACCTGCGAATGATCACCTGCTGCTACACTAAGCAGTCCAAGAGAGAACATTACATCATTCATCAATATCTTTCTCAAAGACATGAGTCTACGGATCTGTTCAGGGACCTAAGTCCAGCGATGATCCAATCCCTCCTCGTCCACTTAGAAAAAGTCTAAGGACCATATATCAACCTCATTATCAGAGCCAGCAACCTCACCATTGACCTCACCGTCGGAACAGGTAACCTCATCATCAATACATGTATCCTCATCATCGATACAAGTATCCACATCATCAATACAAGTATCTTCATCATCGATACAAGTATCCTCATCGATACCAATATCCAAATAACATTATCGATCATATCACTCCCTCTTTCGAGGAGGGTCCTTCTGAACAACACTAATCTTGTCTCGAAAATACTCAAAATTTACTCGAGACAGGGGTTTGGTCAATATATCAGTGACTTGTTTGTCAGTTCCCACATACTCGAGCTCGGTATCTCCTTTCTGCACCATATACCGTATATAGAAATATCAAATCTCTATGTGCTTTGACTTATCATGGAATTCTGGATTCTTTGTCATCTTGATACAACTCTGGTTGTCACACAGGATCACAGTGGAGTCCATCTCTAAGTCAAATAATCCTGATAACAATTTCTTAAGCCATACCGCGTCACAACTAGTAGATCAAGCAGCTATATATATTCCCCTTCAACTGTACTGAGATCCACACTATACTGCTTCTTGCTAATCCATGAGATCATGTCAGATCCCAGACAATAACATCCACCGATGTACACTTCCTTCCCAATCAACATCTATGTAGCCATATAATCTAAAGTCATGATCTCCAAGATAACATAGACCAAAGTCTATCATACCGTTTAGTTACCTCATCACATTCTTTGTAGCTATCAGGTGAACACACCTAGGTTCCATTAGATACTGACTCAAGGTGTTCACAAAAAAGCATATATCTGGCCTTGTATTCATCAGATACATCAATGACCCAATAATCTATCTGCACAGAGTCACATCCACTAACTCTGATGAGTCATCAGCTAACAGCTTCAAGTCGGAACTCATGAGAGTGGCCATGGTTGTACATTCCAACATATCAAATCTTATCAAGATTTCCACAACATACTTTTCCCTGGTTGAGAAAGATTCCTTCTGATCCTTGTATACTTCCAGACCTAGGAAGTAATGCATCAATCTGAGATCTTTCATCTCAAATTCTGTAGCTAGCTTCTTCTTTCTTTCCATGATCTATTTCTCATTCCCTGTCAGAAAGAGATCATCCTCATACAATAATAGTATCATCCATAACCTTAAGGTAAAGGTTAGGATCAGCTTTACTTTTGGTAAAGCCCAAGTTTGTTAAGAAGCTATCAATTCTCCCTCTATAACTAGACATCATTCACACTCTGCATTGAGTGATCCTCTACATATCTATCTGTGCCATCTCCTGTCAGATGGGTCTACTGATATGAGCCTCAAGATCATTTGTACTTTGTGGTGAGTTCCTTCTTGCATCCATGTCATCTGTATATAGAAACCATCTTCAACCTTGTAGCAAAGGTTGAAATACGCATCACCCATGGTAATCATTAAGCTCATTAAATGACTATCGATCCTGGGTACTCGTACAGGGCTTTCTTTAATTGAATCCTGGGAGTTTTCTTGATTTGCACTTCTTCTTTAATTACACCATTACAAGAATGGTCTTATCTACCAATTTGGAGCAAACATCTTATCATGATCCTCTTTCTCTTTTTAAGATAATCTTCTAGCCACGAGCTTTCTATAGTATGTTTGATTTGTAAATCTTCTTGTTGAACATCCATCACTTGTTCAGTGTTCATCATTCTTCATGATCTTTCCTACAAATCAAAATTAAGTATATGATTAGTAATACTTCATAATCATCAAATCATGTTGACATGATAACCTATTATGCATACAGATATGATTTACATAGTTATGCAACTATCTTGACCAATACTTTGGCACAACACTTTTCCATATCCTGTATGCATACAATGGCTAGCTAGATGCCTTCCATCTCTACCAGAACATACTATCGAGAGCGTGCACAACTCTCAGCATGTTAGCAAATAGGTTTCATTCTAGACAAGCAACAATGGAATGTTTGTCCAACTTACCAATCATATCCATATTAGTAGTATATTGTTTAATGCTATATGAATGTTTGCACTCAGCATGATATATTCTAGGAATACAAATATGCATACAACTATTACAAGCAATATCGTTTACTATTTCAGAGATTCAAATAACAACTCAAATACTTATCTTTTATGTTTGTGTGGTTTCCTCCCCCTTGATCTTCTATTCATTCTGTACCACTATGCATGCTCAAGTGTGCACTCGTGTCATCCTCATGATCTCATACACAAACATACATTCATTAATATAATCTCAATATTATCAAAACATTATAATTCTAAATAATCTTAAGTATGTATGGTCATGATTATTTCATACACATGTATACTTACCTAAGATCCTAACAAAGTAGAATTCTAACTTGATATAGGAAAACATACCTGGATTATCAAGCTTGGTTATTTCTTAACATACCCAAACAATATCTTCTTTGCTCTCTTCAATGATTTAGAGACCTTGTGCTAGAACCTGCATATCTCATAGGTTAAGCATAGTAGAACAAATTCATACATACCTCATAAGTATAGCTTCTATGTGATCAAAGATAATGGATGAGTCTTTGTCTTCATGTCATCATGGTCATAGAACTTGATTTGTCTTTCTTGATGTACCTGTATCTTGTTAGCAGACAACATCATCCTCACAAGTGCATTAGTACAATCGTAAGTATCATGACCCTAATCAATGAATGTCTTCTATCATTCACATGCATTCATTATCAAACACTCATAATTGTACTAAACTCAATAATATGAAGACAAACATATCATGAACTTAATCAAGAATCAAATTTCAAAACATACCTATATTTCCTGAAGTCATACCTGTCAGGATTTCTTTTAACCCAATCCACTTTGATTTGCTGAAATTGGATCAGGAGCTGGATTAGGGTTTGTCAGAGAAACCCTAAAAATTCAAACTTTGAATTTCAAACTTCTGAATGGATGGAAAGATGTGGCTTGCTGAGCTGATCAAGCAGGTATACATCAATTTTGAAAACTGCAAAATTTGACCCCTCAAAATTGCCTTTGAAACTTCTAGATTCACTATACAGCACCCCGAACTAGGGTTTGATAAAGCCCACCCTTCTTTCCAATCAAAAGGTTCGATCCAAAGCTCTAAACTTTGATTTTTTTGAGGAGCTTCCAGCTGTGTTCATAGACTTAAAAAATTCCAACTTTTGTAGAAGCCCTAATTTTCCACCTTTCTGATCAAAATCCCAAACTAGGGTTTGATCAAGCCCAGTCTTCTGACCAATCAAAAATTTTGATCTTGGTCTCTAAATTTTAATTTTTGTGAGGTACGTTCAGCCGTGGTATCTGATTCCAAGAATTTAAACTTTCTCTGAAACCCTAATTTCCCACAGCAGTGATGATTCAAGAATGAAGGTGCTCAAAATCCAAATCTGTTTTGACATAAATATGCACCTGATTGTTTCTGGTGTAACTATGAAATTAAGAATCCATAGGTTTTGAAACTTCTTCCTGTGGTACCCCAACTTGTCTTCTTTCCCACCCCATAGGTCTGACGTCAATTGGATTCTCTGAGAGATAGTTATTCCAAGTGTCGCAACGTGACCTATTTATGGGATAAAACAGGCGAGCAAACTTGTACAGTGTGCCACATGTCACTGGTTCCACTTTGGCCTTTGAAATAGTTACCTGAAAAGATACAGTCTGTTCTCTACCTATCACTTTTTACGAAATTTCATTTGGAGCTTCCTAGCCCAAGTTGTGACCTTTTTTCCTAGGTCACCTATTTATGACTAAGATCTGGAAGAGGCAGAAACCCTAACTTGTACTGATCATAAATCACAAAGTACAACGAATATGAGGTTTTCCTTTGGAAACATGGTAAATGGAGATGTTTTCTACGACCTGTAAAGGTTTCAAATCCTGAACCTTTTCCAGAATGGATTTATAGCGAAAGTGCCACGATGACTGGTTTTTGCTATACAAAACCCTAACCTTCAAATTGTCGCAAGTGAAGCAAGTGTCGTAAGTGCTATACATTGCCTTCCTTTAGGTTAGCTTTGATACCATGTTAAGATTCAATATTATAAGACAGAAAATATCAGCATTACATTCAATTTCACAACAATAGCATATACAAGATCACTGAAAGAACAACAAGCACAACATAAACACAAGAGACACAGATTTATCCTGGGAAACCCTCATGGGGTAGAAAACCCAACAAAGATTCTTCAATATAGATGACTAGCAAATACAAAGATGTAAACCATAGACATGAGCTCCTTCTCCTACATAGAAGATCTCTCCCTCACCTATGTGCCAATCACAAGTGAGTGTAGTGTGTGTTAAATGAGGAACACACGTCCTCTATTTATACACAACTCCAACTTGTCTTTTACACAAGCTAGGTCGGCCCCAACTTAACCACTTTACATAATGTGACAGGGTCGACCCCACTAAGGTGGTCTAATAACCCTTTAACCACATAACACATACAGGGCCGACCCCCACTAGGGAAGTCTAATAACCCAAGTTACCACATTATCCACAGAGGAATAAACTTCTCCGGATATACAACAAAGTCTAGTCGGAGGAATGAAACATCTCCGGAATAATAAAGTACACAATATAATATTCTTAGAAGTTACAATATTTCAACAATAACCCATCAGCAAGCTACAACACTTGCGACACTTGTCAATACAAATGACGACACTTTCGTATAGCGGAATAATACATTTGTATAGGAGTACAATAAATACATAGATGAAATACATTCTGAAGTTACATATACATCAGCACTCCCTCTTAACTAGGAAGGTATTTCTCGACATAGATATGCTAGCACAAGTCTTCTTCTCTCGATCATCGTCACTGGATCATCGTCATTGAACCATCATCATCGAATCATCATCACTGCTGCTATCTCGATCAATATCCAATCTACTCGTCATGGGAATTTCTACTGTCACGTACCCACCCATCTATCCAAGGCAAGGAAGGGAACATGATGCCAAGTTATGGTCTTTTACATAAACTCATCCCATGCATTAGATTCATGCACATAAATTCAAGAGTGTGCATATGCAAATCAATTAAATATGCACAGCGGAATAAAAACTATCCACACACATTACTCATGCATACAACATATAAAAAACAATCATCAATTTAAACATTGTAGAAGTAATACATGGACAAAAAAACACTTATCTTTATTGTGCAATTGTCCCAAACAACTAGCTATGTCGCTGCAACATTCCACCCAACCATAGGCAAGTTGTGTTCATCAATCTCTCAACACAACTGCCACCCCCCGAGCTGGGCATGATTCTTACAAGTAAAAGGGGACATTCACTCTTTCACAGCCAATTAATCAATTCATCTGAGGCAAGCCAGTCCACTGCTGGGTTTATCAGGTTACATTTGAACCCTGGAGACTTACACTCAAGCTCAAGCCAAAGCAATGGATTTACCAACATAATGGCCATGGGTTTGGGCTTTCCCCAAATCATTTCCATCCAAAAACGAATTGTGGGATGGGGAAAAACATTCACAAGGAGGAAAACGTTTTCTCCCCAACTCTCTCAGCATTCAATAGCAAAAACGGTCTCTATGGAACCCCAATTCCATTCCCCTTCTTCCCCACTAGTATACAATACAAAAAAAATTCCCTTCTCAGCTGGGAGAATGAAGGAAAACACCTCAAACATGGCTGAAAAATGCCCAGGTAGCTCTAAACTCGTGAGGGAGGAAGACTAGTTGATGGGTAATGGCCTGGGGAGAAATTCATGGCTCTTTTATTTCCCACGAAGCAAAATGCAATTTTCCATGTAGGGTGGCTTGCCCGTACCCAAATGTGGACAGCCATACCTCTCATTCCCCAAAGCATTAACTACCTCAACCAACTCTTGGGAGAAATCAATGATTGGGTACAAAAGTCAACATGGGTAGTTGAGGGTTTGATTGGTTCTCTCGATGACACTTGGCTTGACTTGATTGGCTCTAAGGGTTTGAATGTTTTCCCTCCAATTCCTTGTAAAATCATGCCCCCGTCTCTTGTTGCATTGCATAGCTAGTTGTGGGTATTTTATTAAATGCATATTTACATGATATTTACAATTCCATTGTGTCGGGCTAGCACGTAAACCATATGCATCAATAAATCGATGGTGGGGTCTTGGCCTTGAGCTCCTCACCATGATTATATAACAAGATTACATCATTTACAATTTTAATGTGATAGGGTCAAGATGGGGACGTGACATTCCCCTCCCCTTGGAATAACACCGTCCTCGGTGTTCCAATACTTCAGAGTATATACCCACTTTACACATGCCTCAAAATTCACAACTGGTGACAGGTCTGTCCTGCATTTCATCTCTTGAATTTGAACTTTCAGGATCAAGTCCTTTGGCTTCCTTAAGTTGCTCTTGCTGGCTTTGATCTTCCATCTCTGCAAGTGGGCATTGCTCCACAGCAATCCCTTCCTTTTATTCACCTTCCAGCTGATCTACAAGTTTGGAATTTTCATGGATTTTATCTTTCTTACCATCCTAGCAACTTGTTGAGGAATATTTCCAACCCAAATCAAATAGCCTTTGGTCTGCTGCCATGATCACGGTTCACAAATGGCTCACTCTCTTTTTTCACCACCAACACTTGGCTAGTAATAGCCACAACAATGGCTTTCAATGTCTCGCGTATGAGACTCATCATGGAAATTCCTGTTAGGACAAGCATAACACAGTATCAAAATTAGCCAATTATTTTCCCAATTGACTTGGAACGTCCATGCTTTACTCATGAGACTTCCACACATTTCATGCTTTCCCACATACACATGAACTCATTCATGTTCATCCTTTCATAGGAAAATAACTAATTTTGCATTCACAATTCATTTCAAGCAATAAACACAATCAACTTCATCTTTGACATGCACTCAACAATATTTTGTTTCTAAGATGCATTAGTCAAAAGGAAAGAGAAGAGTAAGAGTTTCCCCCTCTTAGTCTTGTTCCAATCCAGAGCCACACCATCACGGTGGTTTCATGCTCCTTAGCCTCTTTCACTTCAATGTGAATGCTTGACTTGCCCTTTTTTTGCTATGACACTTTAGTGTCTAAGGTCTATCTAATGCCTTCCAACTAGGGAACCCTTCCCCATTATTGCTTACAGGACCCTTGGCTACTAGGACCCACACCGTTCCACTAGCACCATCTTTCATTATTGCTCATACTGAGCTCTTTAGGACATTCATATGTCCATATGCATCCTCCAGATGCTTTCATAATCCTTGCTTCTAGAAATACCTACACTCAAACATTGAATCAATTCACATGTTTAGTATATTTTCATAGGGTTTAGTTGAGAAATCATAATCAAATTATATACACACATATATTCATAAGCAAGAAGTTGCAAGATAACCAAATACTTATCTGTATCAGATGTCTTCACTTTATTCCAAAGGATCCTTCTTTGCTTTCTAAGCATTGGATTTCCCATGGATACAATAATGAATTTTGGGACAGCACACAGGCTACTCCACAACCATTCGAATAGGCAATGCCAGGCCAGTACGCTGACTGGTTTTTATCAATTAATTAAGGAATGTTTGGCCAGCACGCTGGTTGCTCCAAAACATCTAGTGGTTAATGTTCCCACCCACTATTCTTTGAATTTACCAAGAATTTTATAGCGCCCAACCAGTTACTCTTTGGCTTTACCAAGCATTTGTAGCTCCAACCAGTTACTCTCTGGGTTTACCAAGAATTTATAGTTCTTTCAGGGTCCTTGCTTCCTGCAATGGCCAAGGTTTCCAACAAGGAAACAATAGTGTATCGGCTTAGCTGTTAGAAGACTTATACCTGAAATATTCATTATTCCAAACAAGAAATAAATGGAAATGAATACTTATCTGTATTGTGTGTTTCCTCGCTACTCCACAGGTTTCCTTCTCTGCTTTACAAGCCTTGGATCACCTGTGGGGTGGATGCTTGGCCAGCACACCTGCTGCTCCTCAACATCATCCAAATAGGCAATGCCAAGCCAGTATGCCGACTGGATTTTTCAGGCATCCCAAAAATCAGTATGCTAAGTCAGTATGCAGACTGGGTTTATCAAGCATTTCAAAAATCAGTATGCTAAGCCCGTACGCCGACTAGGTTTATCAAGCATTTCAAAAATCAGTATGCTAATCCAGTACGCCGACTGGGTTTATCAAGCAGACAATAACCATTTCCAAGCTAGTTCTCCAACTGGATTTGTGAGGAAATAACACCCTTCACCAATACCTCAACAACATGCAAATAACCAATGCCAAGCCAGTACATCGACTGGGTTTGTCAATCATCAATTTAACAACATGCCAATCCAGTACACTGACTGGGTTTATCAGGAATCCGGAAACCCTTCGCCACAACACCCAAATAACCAATGCCAAGCCAGTACACTGACTGAGTTTATCAGGCATACAACAACCATTTCCAAACCAGTACATCGACTGGGTTTATCAGGCAATATGAACAACATAATATGATTATGTGGCTCCTTCTCTTATGCAACCAGTGGTTCCCTCCAATAACTCCATAGGTGACTCACTTGACTGCAGGCTAGCATGGCTCCACAATACCCACTCACACTACACAAGGATGATACCCCTTTTATGCAACACAAGTCCTCGGGCCTATCCATCTCTTCTAGTGTCCTTTAGTGTGAGCGTAGAAAGGTTACCACTGCCCATACAGTCCTCTTGAGCACCCTTTCTTCACTTTGCCTCTTACGTGCAACACCAAATTGCATCTGTGTAAGCTGATAGCACACGAAGGATAAGCAGACTCATCAGTATTGCTACTCTAAAATTGTAACCATATTTCATAACATTCACTATCAAGTATTGAAACACCAGGAATGCGTCCATTCCCTTAGGGTGTAGTCAATATTGAAAACCCTAACATAACCCATCACCCGAAAGGTATGCATCCCTTTTCGATTTGAGCCATGTAGGCCTTAGTCACACTCAAGCAGTCTGGAACAATAATGAAATAATAAAACATGCTCTGCATATTAAATCTAATAACCATACATGTATATCCTCAGTTAGGGTTACCAAATACTCATTCGTTTCACATATGTATCTTTCCTTGATTGGCGAAGAATGGGGCTCCCTTCTCTGAGTCAATAGTACTTCGGTTTTCCACCCCATTATTCTCACGTTCCATAACCACACATGCCTTCTTGGCATAATTTCACCATCTCACTCACATGGCTTTACCGACATGCAATTCGGTTGATACATTGTCACATTTACAATGGCGTTTCACCCGAAACCCATTTCCAAAGCATGGGATCCTTCCCATCTAGTTTGGCTTTTGCAGGCCATCATACATGGCCTTCCTGCAATGTGTCATCCTGGCACACTTTATCAAATAGCCAAACAGTCAGCAACATTTAGCAATAAGCTTCAAATATGATTGTTCCATAACCAATCAATAGCATTAATAATTAAATTCAATATGAATTTACAATTCTGTCTCCTACAAAAATTGATTTGCTTAGCAATGAGGCCCTCCTCATATTGTTTGGCTCTTGTAAGTGGTATCACTCTGCCCATTATGGTTTCACCCTTCCTACCATACATGAACATCCACCTACAACATGTCCTCCTGACACAATTTTATAGAAGCCAAACAGTGATTAGAAATTATAAGCAAATTCCCAAATCTGAAATTTACAATTTTGTTTTCCTACAGAAATTAGATTTGCAACCAAGAGATTATTCTCATAAACTTAAATCAGACAATTTTCAGATTTATTTCATGCATAAGTTACAACCATGAGAACCCTCTCATAACCTTTGGCTTCTACACATTGTAGATCCCGGTCTTTACTATGGACTTATCCTTGTTGCCATATGCAAGACTTTCCTACCTAAAATCTGAACTTCAATCAACCAAACACGTTATGAGTATCTATGCATATAATCCTTTCATTGGTACAACAGTTACTGAAGTGATCTCAGAATTATAACACTCAATAATTCAAACACTTTCAACTGTTAGTATTTGAAATGCAATGAAATATATACCTTTCTATATATGCATCATCATCATAATAAAATTTGCAAGATACAATCACATTATCCATGCAATTTAAATAAACTGTAAATACTCATTACTTCATATTCCATGCAACTTTGTCCTTCCAACAGAGTGCTCTGGTACCCTCTCACATGTCTACCTTTTTCATGCAGTCTTTCTCCTCCATTCATAACAGCTCATGAAATGGTCTCAGGATTAACAATAGTCCACCATTTCATCTATTATCTAACTGCATTGAAACATATATATGTCACACCCACGCATTCACACAATGCATATTCACAACATTTACATCACTCACATAATATTTCAATACAACCTTGCATTAATCCATGAATACTATTCATTCCAACATATTATTGCCTATCCATGCCTATCCCATATGGCATACACTACAACAGGACCACAAGTCATCACTTGCTTTGGTTGTTAAACTCACAACCAACATACACAAATGGTATACACAAATGGTATGATATAATTTTCATATGAATGCATTGAGGTTTCTAAGAAACTATAGGGTGCAAGGCTCCTTGCCTTTACTTACCCACACCTCACCATACTCGGTGGGTCAACATTCACATTTAGGCAGTCAATACCACATGCAAACCAATCAATCATAGTTTGAACATAGTTGAACGGATCTCACCAAATCCTCTTTCAACATTCATGCAATTTACGCATAAATAATCATTGCCTACATGGCTGTCATTAACATCGCTTGATGTTACTTGATCAGTTGGCCTCTTACCAAGGCTACTCCATCCTTTTGCCAACATCATGATCACGTATTTGTTGCACCATCCTCTCTTCATAAGGTTGCATGCAACAATCATCATCCACATCTTTAGCCATGCTTCGGTTGTCTTTGGTCCTACAACCAATGTGAACATGACTAATGATTAGCAACCACAATAATTATCTTAAGTGGCTCATTGCATATGTAAAACATCACTATTTTACTAATATGCAATATCATATACACGCAAAAAACACTTTCACATGCACTGTGCAATATGCCATCTAGTACATATTCACTTCATCTATCTATCCTTATGCATTTCCAGCATCCCTATGCCATAATTTTCAGTATAGACAACTCATGAAATATAAATATAATAGCAATGGAGGATTTAAGGAATTCTCCCTTTCCAATTCCTCATCATGACATGGAGTTCCTCCTCCACATCATAGTTGATCCCTTTCTTGGCTTCCCTACCAAGCACACAAGGATTCATTAGCTATGATCTTCTCATGAATTAGCGATTCAACATATACATACGTGTATAATATTCATTCTTGCTATATGCCATTATTATGCTATAAACATAAGTAGTTTAAGGTGAGGAATTTCCCTTTATCAACATTGCCTTGCTGCTCCCTTTGCTCTTCTGCAAGACATATTACAACCAACTACTCTTAATGCAATTCCTGCTTCTCATCCCAAGCATAGAGAATGCATTTCACACTTTTAACGACTGCCTCTGGGGGACGATGGGGGTCAAGGGCAGCGCCCTCGTTTTTTTTTTTTTTTGTAAATCCTTTGATTTCACGCAATCTGGTGCATAAGTTCCATGGCATTTTTTTCTCTTTCGGGCACCTGAAAATTTCACTGAAAAACGGTTGAAATTCCTTGTTTCAGAGCAACTCACTGAGTTCTTCCGACTTGTTTTGGGCCAACTCGCCAAGTTCTTCCGTCGTTGTGGACCAACTTGCTGAGTTCTTCCGCCGTTTTGCAAAACTTGCTGATTTCTTTCCGCCGTAAACACTAAGAAAAATTTTCAAAATTTTCGGACCAACTCGCCGAGTCCTTCCGCCATTGCGGACCAACTGGCCGAGTTCTTCCACCGTTGCAGAGCAACTTGCCAAGTTCTCCCACTGTTTTGGAGCAACTCGCTAAGTTCTCCTGAAATTTCCTCTTTGACACCGAAAACACTTAGAAAGTTTTTCAGACCAACTCGCCAAGTCCTTCCGCCACTGCGGGGCGACTTGCTAAGTTCTTTCGATTGAACTCAGCTTTTCCTTCCAAAATTTTTCCATCTTTTTCGTCGAACTTAAAATTTCTGGGCGATCAATTGCGAAGCAACTCGCCGATCTCTTCCGCCATTGCGGACGAACTTGGCGAGATTCGTCGACATAGTTTGTGGCAGAAACTCATAGACACTTAGAAAAATTTTGAAAATTTGAAAATTTTGAAATTTTTTCTTAACTATTAGTGCTGAGCAGGAAGCATACTTACCTCTGCAACTATGATAGGTAGACCATAAAGGCCCAATGCTGCAACCAACAGCTCTGATACCATATGTCACGTACCCACCCATCTATCCAAGGCAAGGAAGGGAACATGATACCAAATTCTGGGATTTTACATAAACTCATCCCATGCATTAGATTCATGCACATAAATTCAAGAGTGTGCAGATGCAAATCAATTAAACATGCACAGCGGAATAAAAACTATCCACACACATTACTCATGCATACAGTATATCAAAAATAATCATCAATTTAAACATTGCAGAAGTAATACATGGACAGAAAAAACACTTATCTTTATTGTGCAATTGTCCCAAACAACTAACTATGTCGCTGCAACGTTCCACCCAACCATAGGCAAGTTGTGTTCATCAATCTCTCAACACAACTGCCACCCCTGAGCTGGGCATGATTCTTACAAGTAAAAGGGGACATTCACTCTTTCACAGCCAATTAATCATTTCATCTGAGCCAAGCCAGTCCACAGCTAGTTTTATCAGGCTACATTTGAACCCTAGAAGCTTACACTCAAGCTCAAGCCAAAGCAATGGATTTACCAACAGAATGGCCATGGGTTTGGGCTTTCCCCAAATCGTTTCCATCCAAAAATGAATTGTGGGATGGGGAAAAACATTCACAGGGAGGAAAACGTTTTCTCCCCAACTCTCTCAGCATTTAACAGCAAAAACGGTCTCTATGGAACCCCAATTCCATTCCCCTTCTTCCCCACTGGTATACAATACAAAAAAAATGCCCTTCTCAGCTGGGAGAATGAAGGAAAACACCTCAAACATGGCTGGAAAATGCCTAGGTATCTCTAAACCTGTGCCTGTGAGGGAGGAAGACTAGTTGATGGGTAATGGCTTGGGGAGAAATTCATGGCTCTTTTCTTGCCCAAGAAGCAAAACGCGATTTTCCATGTAGGGTGGCTTGACCATACCCTAATTTGTACTGCCATACCTCTCATTCCCCAAGGCATTAACTACCTCAACCAACTCTTGCGAGAAATCAATGATTGGGTACAAAAGTCAACATGGGTAGTTGAGGGTTCGATGGGTTCTCTCATTGACACTTGTCTTGACTTGATTGGATCCAAGGGTTTGAATGTTTTCCCTCACAATTCCTTGTAAAATCATGCCCCCATCTCTTGTTGCATTGCATAGCTAGTTGTGGGTATTTTATTAAATGCATATTTACATGATATTTACAATTCCATTGTGTCGGGCTAGCACGTAAACCATATGCATTAATAAATCGATGGAGGGGCCTTGGCCTTGAGCTCCTCACCAAGATTATATAACAAGATTACATCATTTACAATTTTAATGTGATAGGGTCAGGATGGGGACGTGACATCTACAAAGCTAGTACTTTTTCATACTGGATGTAGGCCCGCCACCTGCAGGTATTCATCATCTACAGAGCGAACCCGTTTTCATGCTGGATGAACATCATCAACATATCTACGAGCAAGCCATCAAGCATGTACACCTTAGGACTGATTACACTACTTCTGCAAAACCTGCAAGATCTCCTAAGACTGATTACATTGTCTTTGCAAAACCTGCAAGAGCATCTCAGGACTGATCATATGCCTCTGCAAAACCTGTGTACCATACTATCACATCATCGTCTTCAGATCATCGTCAACATCCACAGAGCACGACCCAGATGCACACACACAACACTTACACTCAGCAGCATGGGAGGACCAACCTACTACCATCTGTGAAAGGCTCACAACACTTACATCAACGACCATGGGAGGACCAACCTACCACTATGTCGAAACGGCTTAGCAATTACATCAACGACCATGGGAGGACTAACCTACCACCGTATCAAAAAATCTCGCCAATTACATCAACGACCATGGGAGGATTAACCTACCACCATGTGGGAAAAGCATGGGAATTACATCAACAACCATGGGAGGACCAACCTACCACCATGTTGGAAAATCCCGTCCATCCCTTACAACTCACCATGGGAGGACTAAGCTACCACCATGTGAGAATGGCCCAGCCCTTACATTTGCACCATAGGAGGACTAACCTACCACTATGTGAGAATGGCCCAGCCCTTACATCTGCACCATAGGAGGACTAACCTACAACTATCTAAGAATGGCCCAGCATTTACATCAATGACCATGGGAGGACCAACCTACCACCATGTCGGAACGGCTCATATGCATCTGTGTCTCCGGACTAATCACTTCCCCTTGGAAGGTATCTCGATCTGAAGTACACCAAGTCTCCCTCTGAAGTAGTCAAACTTCACTCTGGCAAACGGCTTGGTCAACACATCGGCTATCTGCTCATCCATCGCAACATACAGGAGCTTCACTACTCCTCTTTACACCATATCCTTGATATAGTGATACTTGATCTCAATGTGATTTGACTTGTCATGGAACACTGGGTTCTCTGACAACTTCACACAACTATGGTTGTCGCAATATATACAAGTAGCACTGAGCTGGAGATCAAACAAATCAAACAGTAGCTTTCTAAGCCATACTGCCTCACAACTTGCCGAACAAGCTGTGACATACTCTACTTTGGCTGTACTCAGTGCCACATTGGACTGCTTCTTGCTAAACCAAGAGATCGTACTGGATCCCATACTGAAGCAACACCCCACAGTGCTCTTCTGATCAATGGCACTGCCTCCCAATCCAAATCAACATAACCCTCAAGGTTAATCTTTTGATTCACCTCATACTTAAGCCCATAGTCAACTGCACCCTTCAGGTACCTTAGAATATGCTTTACAGCTATTAGGTGAACATGTCTCGGATCTATCAAGTACTGGCTCAAGGTGTTCACCGCAAAGCAGATATCTGGTCTTATATTCATCAGGTACATCAAGGACCCAATCATCTAACGATACATCGTAGCATCAACCGGCTCAGATGAAGCATCACACAGAAGCTTCAGGTTCGATGCCATCAGTGTGGCCATGGCCTTGCAGTCCATCATCCCGAACCTCTTCAGGATCTCTACTTCATACTTCCCTTGTCCAAGGAAGATTCCATCTGCACTCTGCCACACCTCCATACCAAGAAAGTAGTGCATCATACCCAAGTCCTTCATCTTGAACTCGGCAGCAAGCTTCCTCTTCATTCGACAATCAATCTATCCTCCCCTGTTACAAACAGGTCATCCACATACAATAGTAGTATCATTGGATTGCTCTCCTCAACCTTGTAGTAAAGGTTGGAATCCGCTTTACTCTTGGTAAAGCCCAAACTGGATAGGAAGCCATCTATCCTGCCATACCAGGTCCTGGGTGCTTGTTTCAGACCATACAGGGCTTTCTTTAGTTTGCACACAAGTGACCCTCAGTCATGTGTCTCAAACCCAAGTGGCTGCTCCACATACACTTCCTCTTCAACTACACCATTCAAGAAAGCTGTCTTGACATCCATCTGGTGTATCTTCCATTTCATCACTGCAGGCAGAGCAAGTACTGATCTGATGGAAGTGTATCTGGCTACAGGAGAAAAAGTCTCTTCATAGTCTATTCCCTTTTTCTCGGAGAAGCCACGAGCTACAAATCTTGCTTGTATTTCTCTATGCTGCAATCTGCAGCATGCTTGATCTTTGGAAGTCACAACAGACTTCCCATCTGGTCTTGGGACCGCATCCCAAACATCTTTCTTCATGATCGACGAATCATGGTATTCTTCCATTACTTCATCTTGGATCCTGGGAACTTCAATATCTTTAATAGATAGCTTTGTTGCTGAAAAAAATGTTGCAGTCCTTCTTTTGTAGGTGATGGTATACGATATTTCCTACAAAGCAAGTTAAATTGCACGACTAGAAACATCTCATAGTTTTCAAAACAAATTCTTACACATAAAGAAATATGTCAACCAGTCATGCAATTATTTTAGCCAATGCTTCAATACAACATTTATCCATATCCCGTAACTTTCTAGATGCCTTCCAATCTCTACCAGAACATTGTTAAGAGTGTGCACAACTCCCAACATGTCAGCAAAGAGGTTTCATTCTAGACAAATAGCAATGGAATGTTGTACAGTGCCATAGGCCACTTACCCATCACATGAATATTAGTAGTATATTGTTCATTAATGCAATTATTCTAATATGCATAATACACAACCTAAGTCTAGGAACATAAGTATATACATCTTCGAACAGTATTATTTAATCAAATATACAAGAAATGACAATTCAAATACTTATCTTTGTTTGTTTGATGGGTGGACTCCCTCTCAATCTTTGCTTCCTTGCAGGAGCTACTAGAGTGTGCTCCCTCTTCATCTTTGCTTCCTGGATTACCTATCCTTGAACTTATGTCCATCCTTGACCACTATGCATGCTTAAGTATACACTAGTATCATCATTGTGTCATCCTCAAGATCTCATACATAATCATACATTCATTAGTATAATCTCAATACTATCAAAACAAAATAATCTTAAACATGTATAGTCACGATCATTTCAAACATAGGTAATAAGCATTAGTATTCAAGGTTTCAAGGAAGACTTCTTTTACTCATGCATATTCGTATTTGACCATAGGACACTTCTTGTTATTCATATCATCAATCAAAGTAAGAAACATAATATGCATAAACCCTTGATTACTTACATTTCTAACTTCATGAATAATCATTATCAACCATACAATAGTATAAGATCCTAACACAAGGTAAGATTCTAACTTGATATAGGAAAAACATACCTGCTTATCATATTTGCTAGTTATGTCTAGCAATGTCTTCTTGTTCTCTTCAATGACTTGTGCTAGTAACTTGCATATCTCATAGGTTAAGCATTGTAGAGCCAAATTATACATACCTTGTAAGTAGAGCTTCAATGTGATCCATGACAGTGGATGAATCTTTGTCTTCATGTCACCATGGTCATATGTTCTTGAACTAGAACATGGCTTGTCTTTCTTGATGTACCTTTCATGTTGGTGGACAACATCAACCTCATACAACACCACAATGGATTAGTACAATCATAAGTGCCAAAACCTTAATCAATGAATATCTGCATTCATAATTTTATTAAGGTGATACGACAAGTCTAAGTTTAATTAAGATTGTACCAACCTTAATGAAGACAAACATACCATAAACTTAATCATGAACAGATTTCGAAACATACCTGTAAGTCATACCTGTCGATATTGCTTGTAATCTTCTTATGTAAGGCCTTAGCCTTATCTCCCTCTAAAACAAGAACTTCTTCACTTATGCAGGTGACCAATACATTCTCTTCTAGGATTAACCCAATCCACTTGAATTGCAGAAACTGGATATGGAGCTGGATTAGGGTTTGTCAGGGAAACCCTAAAAATTCAAACTTTGAATTTCAAACTTTTGAAAGGATATAAAGATGCCCCTTGATGAGCTGATCAAGCTTGTATACTCAGAATTTGAAAACTGCAAAGTTTCACCCCTCAAAATTGCCTTTTAGATTTCTAGATTCACTAGGGAGGACCCTGAATTAGGGTTTGAGTTTCCAGGAGCTTCACCCAACCAAGTAGTTTGATCCAAAGCTCTAAACTTTGATTTTTCCAAGGATCTTCCAGCTATGGTCATAGATTTCAAAAATTCCCATTTTTGCAGAAGCCCTAATTTTTCACTTTTCCGATCAAAGTCCTGAACTAGGGTTTGATCAAGCCCGGCCTTCTACCCAACCAAAAAATTTGATCTTGGTATCTAAATTTCGATTTTGATGAGGAGTATCCATCCATGGACTCCGATACAAAAAATTCCAACATTCTTCGAAACCCTAAATTCCTAGAGCCATGAATGAAGGTGCTCAAAATCCAATTATGTTTTGATAGAAATATGCACCTGATTGTTTCTAGTGTAACTCTGAAATTTCATATCTATAGGGTCTGAAAATTATACGTGTGGTATCCTGAGCTGTTAACTTTCCAACCCCATAGGTATGAGCTCAAATGGATTCTCTGAGAGAGATTTATGCCAAGTGTCACAACGTGACTTGTTTATGGGATAAAATAGGAGAGTGAACTTGTACAGCATGCCACGTGTCACTGGTTCAACTTCGGTCTCTAAAAACCTTACCTAAGAAACTACAGTCCATGCGCTACCTGTCACTTTTTACTAAATTTCATTTGGAGCTTCCTAGCCCAAGTTGTGACCTTTTTTCCTAGGTCACTTGTTTATGACTGAGATTTGGAAGAGGCAGAAACCCTAGATTGTACATATCATAAAACAAAAAGTACAATGAATTAGAAGTTGTTCTTTGGAAACAAGTTACATTGGGATATTGTCTTTGACCTATAAACGTTTTAGATCCTGAAACTTTGCCAAAATGGATTAATAGAGAAAGTGCTATGATGACTAGTTTTTGCTATATTAAGCCCTAGCTTCACAAGTGCAACAAGTGTCATAAATGTCATACCATGCCTTCTTTCAGGCTAATTCTGATACCATTTTATATTTTGAGCATTAATTCAACATAATCTAGGATATTTACTGAGAGAATAACATGTACAGCATATCAATCATATCAAACATGTATCAAGCATATCAAGCAATCACATAAGACAATGGACACACAGAGTTTCACTAGGGAAAACCATAAAGGTGAAAAACCCCACAACTTCCTCAGAGATAGAAAGAGAAATGATACAACCAAAGTAAAAGAGATAGTCTTCTACTAGCAGGTGCTCCTCCTCCTCAACTAGTGCACCACTTTCCAAGTAGTTTAGATGTCAATAATGAGATGATCAAATAGAGAGATCCCGCTCTCTATTTATACTTGTCCTAAGCTACCTAATAAACCAGTGGGGCTGACTTGGATAACTTAGTATAATAACCCATGGTTACATTAATCTAGGCCAACCCCTTACTAGGTGGTCTAATAACCCATCATCAAGTTACAAATGACGACACTTCCATATAGAGGAATAATACATCTCTATAGGAGTACAATAAATACATAGATGAAATACATTCTGAAGTTACATATACATCAACAATAATACGACTGCTCCTACTACTCAGAGTACCTATGCAGGGGTTGGGAACATACCCCACTACTACAGTTCTTACAACACGGTTCCCACTACACAGAGTACATATATACCCCATACCTATGGTGGTAATCCTCACTACGATACAGTCGCTTCTGGCCCTTACTACAACCCACCTTATTATGGCACTCATAATACACACATGCCTGTTTACCCTCACACAGGTCAAGTCGGAGGAGGGTATCAACCTTATGGTCATGGTCATGGTTATCGTCATGGTCAATCTTATCCTTCAGGTCTATATAACCAACGTTTTATGGTAGCATATAATCAAGCTTTACAGCCGCAGCTCCCGTTCCTTGCTCGACTGAATCTTCCGGATCTCTCTAAGCTCAGGAATGATCCGATGTGTCACGATCCGTCTTGGCCTCTAGTACCTACTAAAATCCCTTCGGACATTCCTAAGTTTGAGGAGAAGGGGGGTGAAGATCTGGTTGATCATGTTACAAATTTTCACTGTAGTGTTCATCCAACTCGCTAAATCATGACTCTATTCATTTGAGATTATTTCAACACACCCTAATGGGGGCAGCCACGAAATGGTACGTCGAGTTGCTTGGGGGCACCTATAGAGTTTTCAATGAGATAGCTTTGGTTTTCTTGGATCATTTCCAGCTGACAGTTCGTTATGACACTGGTACTGAACTATTGTCCACCTTCCATTAGAACAAGGCCACACATATTTCTGACCACGTTCAAGAGTGGCATCGACGAAAAAGGTTAGTGAAATCCAACATTCCTCCAGAATTTTTGTTGGAATTGTTTCTCAAGTCTTTGGTCCCGTATATTGCTAAGGATGTTTCGATGTTCGGCATTGTGACTGAGGAACAAGCCATCTTAAAAGTCCAGAAGCTATATTTATTATATTCTTAGTCTGGCATCTCAAATGACATTATCCCTGATGCACCACGAACACGACATGAGCCCAAGTCAGTTCCTAGACCACATGCCGATGGCATTATGGGATCTACAAGTACTCGCCCTGTAGATTTGGTTGCTTGTCAAATGCAAAATTTTTCCATTAACCAGTTTACTCCCGGATAGGTTCACACCTTCTCCACTTCCACTCCATCGTCTTATGTACACACTGTGTAATTGACGAATCCATCAGGTAACCAACAACCTAGTGGTAAAAAGAAGGGGAGAAACAATAGAAAGGGTGGAAAAAATGGAAATAATGGAAGTAATCGCAATACTCCTCGAAAAGAAAACACCAACCCTCCTTGAGATGACGGAAATGATGGTGGGGAACATAAACCTAGGCCTAAAGTGAAATTCCCTTGCAAGCTTTGTGGGGAAGATCACCTTACTCACTTATGTCCTCGTATTGAAGAAGCATCAAAGCATCTGGCATAGAGCCCAGCTGTGTTAAAGAATCTCCTTCCAAATCATCATACCATGGCTTCGCATGTTCCCTCTATTGGTTATGGACCTAATGAGACTACAACGTCTTCTCCCAATACTAGTGGCTATGGATGCGTGAATATGGTCCAATCAGTGGTTAGTGTTGCCACTCGTCAACACGATTATGGTGCGCCACAACCGAACATGGGGAATGAGCCTCCCCCTCCTCCTGATACCTCCTTGAATATCGAGAAGCCCTCTACTATGCCACGGATACCAAAAGGTGTTCTCAAGTGCTCTAAGCATAATCCCAATGCTCGAGCCGCCCAAAACTACTCCATTGTAGAAGATTTGGGCTAAACTTTGTGTGCCATGTCGGCTCTTGAAGTTTTGTAGGTGTGTCCTTCTCAAAGGCATGCCCTTTTGAGTGCTTTAGGAGTCCAAGATGGGGGAAGTCCTAGTGTTATCAAGTTTGATACTACTGATGTTGAACCTCTCTTACCATACCACGTGGATTTTCAAATCCATGTGGAGTGCCTTCAAATTTTCATTAGAAGAACGGTGGTTGAAGAAGGTGCTTCCACGTCAGTAATGTCTTTATCTTGTTGGAAAGATCTTGGCTCTCCTCCTTTATCCAAATCTATGACCATGCTCACTACATTTGACAGTCGTTCATTTAAGCCGTATGGGATTATCCCTTCCCTTGTTGTCTGCTTGGGTGGAAAACCCGTGCCTATTGAAGTCGAAGTGGTTGATGCACCCATCGACTACAACCTTCTCCTCGGTAGGAATTGAATGTATGCTATGAAAGCAGTTGTGTCCACTGTTTTTAGAGTTATTTGCTTTCCACAAGAAAGCAAGATTGTGATAGTTGACCAACTAGATTTCGTTAGTCCTCCTTCCATAGCATCCACAGGATCAGTAGTCCCTCAAGTTAAAGATTCTCAGCTGGCAATTAGGAACATGGGTGTCAGAATGTAACCTTCTTTGATGGGATCTTATGATTTCACCACACCCATTAATTTTATTGGAACCATTTCCGATAATGCATCTCCTCCTTTAAATAACGTACCTTTACAGACTTCATATTTTGATGATCCATGGACTCTGCCATCCACGATTCCCTCGTCCGAAGACATTACACATATTGGAATGACTATGCCACTATCTGTCGCTAAGCTTGCTTATCAAGATATTCAATAAGCCACGGTAGACCTGGATCTCTCCTGTTCACGGACAAAAGAGAAAGATCCCGTTACGCTGCCAATTTGGGCAACCAGCTCATCTTGCTCACATGACTGCCTTGATGATACTTTACCCTCGGATGAAGCTATTATGGAGGTCATGTGTGGTAGTGAGAGTCCTTGGGAATATATGCATCATTGCTCTCATTTTCTTCCCAACCTCGATCTTGTCGAGCAAGAAGAGCTTAAGATGACTCTAGCTGAGATGGTTGGTCACCCTGTGGCTCTTTTGGGGTCACATGAGATTTATGCAAAGGGGAATATGGCTAATATTTCCCCGACTACATCGATCAACATCTCTCACTCCCAGAAATATTAAGAACGTCTACATCAGTGATGATTGCACTTCTGAGGAGGTTGCTATTTACACTGAGTTTTTTATAGAACTCCGGGAAGCTTTTGCCTGGTTATATGAGGAGATGCCAGGAATAGACCCCTGCATTGTTGAACATGATATTAGAATGTACCCTAACGCTAAACCGGTTCGACAGTACTTGCGTGCTATGAACACTAGGAAGGCATCCACTATCAAGGAAGAGGTGGAGAAGTTGCTTAAAGCAGGTTTCATATACTCAGTTCCCCTTACCGAATGGGTGTCAAATCCCGTTCCTGTGGATAAGAAGCAGGGAACTATCCGAGTATGCACTGATTTTAGAGACTTGAACTGCGCATGTCTGAAAGACAATTTCCCCACTCCATTCATTGATTAGATCTTGGATGCTTGTGCGGGAAGTGAGATTTTTTCGTTCATGGATGGATTTTCGGGGTATAATCAGATCCAGATCAAGCCTGAGGACCAACATAAGACTGCTTTCATTTGTCCTTTGGGAACGTTTGTGTACCGGAAAATTCCCTTCACCCTTAAAAATGCCAGAGCTACATTTCAACATGCCATGACCTATGCCTTCCATGACCTTAAACGTATAATGGAGGTTTTCTTGGATGATCTTGTTGGACATTCTCGTAAGAAGGTGGACCACCCCAAGCACCTCTGTATGATTCTCGAACGATGTATATGCTACAAGATTCGATTGAATCCCAATAAATGCATCTTCGCTATGAGGACTGGTCTCCTTTTAGGTTTCATAGTTTCCAAAGAGGGTATTAGAGTAGATCCTCTTAAAGTTGAGGCAATAATTTGATTGCCTCCTCTGCGCAACTTGTTACAACTTCAGATCCTCCAAGGGAGATCTACTTTTCTATGCCGTTTCGTAGTGAATTATGCAAATCTTGCCAAACGTTTCGCGTGCTTATTGAATAAGGACACACATTTTATCTAGGATGAGCGAGCCCAGCAGTCTTTCAACGCCCTTAATAAAGCTTTGGAATCGGCCCCTATGCTTAGTCCACCATACTTCGCACGAGATTTTATCCTTTATGTGGCCGCATCTCATGATATGATTAGCAATGTCTTGGTTCAAGTTGATGATGCGCTCGTATAGCATGTTATTTATTACCTCAGTTAAAATTTAGTAGACGCTGAACTAAGATATACTCATGTGGAAAAGTTGGCACTTGCGACTGTTTATTCAATCCAACGGTTACAACATTATATCATGCTTAGGAAAACCACGGTCGTAGCACACATCAATCCATTTCAGTTGGTGCTATCACGACGTCTCATAGGATGGAAGTACAATAAATGTGTTGTGATTCTTCAAGAATTCGAACTTGAGTTTGCTTCGGCGAAGTCAGTTAAGTCCTTGGTTTTTGCTGAGCTGATATCGGACCTTCTGCGATTAGATGAGGATATCATTCATGAAGATTCCTTTGTGGATGAGAATTTGTTTCTTATCTCATCTAAGGACCCTTGGTATGGGGATATTATTATATATCTCCAAACTTTGAAGTTCCCTTCGCATTATTCATGAGATGAACGACGGCGTGTGAAACATCATGCTAGATATTATACCATTGTTGGTGACACTTTTTATCATCAAGGAAAGGAGTCTATTCTCCGTCGTTGTTTGACTCATGAAGAAGTGGAGTGTGTACTGAATGATTGCCATGCTGGGGCGTGTGGCAGTCACTTATCTGGGCTTGCTACAGCCCAACGTATTATGCGAGCGGGTTATTTTTGACCTTCCATCTTCAAGGATTGTGTCAACGCTATGAAGAGATGCCACCATTGCCAGGTGTTTTCTCGGAATATACACTCGCATCCAACGCCCCTTCATCCGGTCGTCACCGTCGGTCCCTTCACCAAGTGGGGGGTGGATTTCATGGATTGCAAACTAGATTCGGCTGGGGGGCATCACCATATCATAGTGGCTGTGAACTACTTTTCCAAATGGACTGAGGCCATGCCTACCGTAAAAGCCGACGGTGCTACAGCAGCCCATTTTGTATTCAATCAGTATATTACTCGGTTCGATATTCCAAAAGAGATTGTCACTCACCATGGCAGTCACTTTCAAAACAAAATGATGGAGGATTTGTCGCTCAAGCTTGGGTTTTGTCAAGAACACTCATCTTCTTACTATCCCCAAGCGAATGGTCAGGTTGAAGCAGTTAATAATTCTTTGAAGACCATTCTCCAACGTACCATCCAAAAGAGCAAGAACAACTGGCATATTATGTTATATCCTGCTTTGTGGGCGTATCGAACCGCAGTCAAGACTGCCACCTGGTTCTCACCGTTTCAGCTTGTACACGGTGTGGAGTATATTTTACCGATTGAATGCAAAATCCCTTCACTGAAACTAGCTATAGAGTTCCTCCCTGATACATCGGGTATTGAGCAACATTTGATCCACCTTGAGCAACTTGACGAGCACCGTTGAGATGCCACCATGGCTATTTTGGCCAATAAACATTGTATCAAGGCTCAGTATGATAGGTCTATCCATCCCCGGCAATATGTTGAAGGTGACTTGGTCCTTCTATACGACCAAGCTAAAGAACCCCTAGGGGCAGTGCAATTTTAACCCAATGTGGCACGGTCCTTACATCGTGAGGGATGTCCTAGAAAAAGAAGCTTAGGAATTAGAGGATTATGAGGGGAACATCTTGAAGGAGCCTATAAATTGGCTCTACCTCAAGAGGTATTATGCTTGAGCTAATACTTTTGTATATTATTGTATAGTTATTTATGTACATAGGTTTAGTTTTCTATTTGTTTTTCGGGTCTGCTGATTCGCTTTCGTTTGCTTGACAGATGTCAATGGAATCTTCCATGTTCTTGGGATTTGCGGATGGTGCTAGTCGTCACACATAGCAGCTTGCTTCTACTGCTTGGGTCATTTATTCACCTGAAAACCTAGTTGTGTCTTCGGGAGGTGCTTGCCTTGGTCCTACATCTAACAATGTGGCTGAGTATAGTGCCGTGGTTGAGCTACTTCGGGATGCTATTTCACATGGTATCTAGTTTTTAGAAGTCCGCCTTGATTCACAACTGGTTGTGTCTCAGTTGAATGGTCAGTACCATGTGAGAGATCCTACTTTACTACGGAGATTCTTAAGGGTAAGAATCTTGGAATGATATTTTGTGTCCATTGCATACATACATATTCCAAGAATTTTTAATCACACATCTGATGCATACGCTAATTATGTCCTATATTGGCATTTGTCACATTCATAATGAAGCACACAAATAAACACACATTCATACATTTGTACATACACACATAGTAGAACCAGAGAACCATAGTTTATAAATAATATGTCCAAAATGGTAGTGTCATAATACAAAACTGGAGCCCGTAGCCCTCAAAAATATACATATCGATACAAAAATAGGACCCTGAGATGTCTAATCCCTACGAGGAGGTCTAGCTGCCGCCTCGGCAGGATGTGTTTGATAATAGTAATCAACCACATTCGCTATACGCTACAGTAGTCGCACCCAACTGCTTAGCACCCCCACAACGTCATGCTGCATATCCTCTGGTAGCTGCACTATCTCGATCTGTGGTACCCTGTTGGTCATCCATGTAAGGTTGGCCCGCACAGTCTGTAGTGTATGCTCTACTACAACACCCACTACCTCATCACCCCTACCTCGTCGACGATGTCTCGGGAAGCCTTATGGTCTCACTGGACCCTTGTCTACGAACAAACAGTGAAATATCAATACATGATACTACCTCCAAAAGATTTTTGCATTTACATATATAATCAAAAATCCATAAAAATTTAATATACCAAAAACACAAAACAGTACTCACCGATGTCTCCAAACGCTACCCCTAGTGGAAGCGGCATGTCCCAATCCTGAAGGAAGTCTATCCCTACATAGGGGTAGTCATCTATCGATATGACCTGTCGGTCCCATCAGTGGAAGAACTCCTATGTGTATGGTGATGCCTCCCAGCCACCACCCTATTGTGTAAAAACCTCTGCCCACCGGTTCAGGGCTGGGTCACAGAGACTGTGAGGAGGGACTTCAACCCTCGGATTGAGCCCTGGAACTCACTCAAAGAAGAAACTGCATAAGATACTGTCATATCCAAAGTTTTTTCCTCCCCTTGCTTGCACTCCGTCAACTGGGTCTTCATGGACCCTAGTAGCATTGTGCACCAGTCATATATTATGGGCCGCATACACTGTGAGGCATAGAACGTCACCGGCCATGATGCTTGGTGAAGAGCTGCCAACCCTGTAATCCGCACTAAGGTAGCCACTATAACCTTCATGCTCAGATCGACTATGGCTCTGATGGGCACCTGACTCCCCACTGTTTGAGTATTGGGTAGACAATACCGCTCGATGTAGTCAGGAATGTTGATCCCACTACCCATAGAACGAGATCGAAGGCTTACCACTTCACCTCGGCGAGACAAACCAGCAATGAAGTAGATATCATCCACCTCCAATGAGAGTATTTGCTCGCCAAGGTTGAAATTATGTGCATCTATGCCCCAGTAATCTATCAAAAGTTGGAGCAATAGGTTTTGGGCCCTCAAACCCCCTATGCTCCAAAATTTGTAAATCCCACATGCTTGTAAAGCTTGTTGTGCAGGCACATTATTGTGGATGACCTCATCCACATCATCATGCTCCCTTCTCTCCAATCTAGAACCATTCTAGAGGAGAAGAAAGCCACAGTTTAGTCAATTTCATTTAAAAAAATTAGCTTCACGGCCGTACCCGCAGTCAATGCATGCGTTGACCGCAATTACCCAGCCCTACCTGTGACCCGCATACTTATAGCTTGCGAGTAGCACCGTGACCATTTAGGTCATGGTCACATAAAAAATCCAACGACTGAAAAATCAAAATAAAATCATTGAAATGAAAGCTATGGATGAGACTACCAACCTGCTCCAGATGGCTCGACGAACGGATGCCCAAAGCTCCCAGAATCAGCAGTTGAACTTCTAGGTGAAAACTAACCACAAAAATCCAAATGGGTGAATAGTAAAAATGAATTGTGAATTGTAAATTTTTATTTACTATTTATAATTTTTGAAACCCACTTGTCTATATTTTTCACCATTATATGATGTTTTGGACTAATATAATGTCTTGGAGTAGCATTTTTTGACTAGATTTCTTCGACGAGAGTTGTTTTTTATTGTTCCGCGCCTATGACGGGTATAGTTCACACCTGACATATAGGTTAGATGTCATTTTCACATTCATTATGCATTTGACCTTTTGACCATTTACATAAACCTTAGGTGAAACCCCGCTTCTTAACCAACATAGAACCTTCACAATGTTATAGAAGTGTCATTATTTGGTGGTAGGGCCTTTCTGAACATGGGTACCCTAGTTAGAACACCTTTTTCATTTTGGTGCCCATGCTATTGCTCGTCCTTAGGATCAGGATTCCTTTGTAGTTATGCCATGACTTTGTGATGAAGACTCATACTCTACTTTGTCTTATGCTAGCCATCTCCCATCAAGACTCCCCCAGTTGTATCAAGTTGTGATTGCATTGCATCATCCTGCTTGCCACTTGAGCCTTGTGCCAGCTCTCGCTTACTCAGTTGTTAGCCTGGTGCCTGAGCACTTTTTCTTGTCGAGCCCTGCAGAGCTTCCATTTTCCTTTCACAATTTGATGACCTTTTGACCCTGAGGGAACACCCCCTCGAGTGTCCACATCCTGCACATGCTTCCTTGCATTGATCATAGGTATGTTCCGCTGCTTGGGACTAGTCTACTAGCTATTTGACACTCGTTCCCTCCATTGTTGTACTATAAGCAATTTTATTCTTTTTCAAGCTTTTCCAAATATGAAAAAGACCAAAAAAATCAAATATTCCAAAAAATCAGATGGGATTATGGTTACTACTTCTAGTTGGAAGCTATTGTGTCGCCTTTGAACAGAGCATTCATTCCACTCCATCCATTATGAGTTGGGACCATAGTTGGAACTTATGAGCTGAACTTATTTCTCAGTTTACTCTACTGATTGGTTAATCTTCTAGTCATTATGGATCCCTTTGTCGATGCCTCCTGCATCGCACAGTCTATATTGAGTCTATGCTACCTGAGTCTATCCATCTGGTCATGCTCTTGTTCAAAGTAAGTCCTGAAACTAGAGTTAGCCACTCCTTAGTTCTCTTGACTATTGCAAGTCGGTCATCCTTATTGAGTCAGTTCGTTTCACCTGAGTTCTTCCAAATCTTTCAGCGTAGCTAGTACCTCGTGATGGTTTATGTGGGATGCCTTAATGCCCTCCTTCCAGTGAGTCTTGTTCCATCGACTTCAACTCATTTATTATGGGACTTGAGGCTTAGCGTTTGGTTGAGTACCTTGAGGCTTGTAGTCATTAGTGGTAGGTTCTCTCGCCATCGATAGTTTTGGGAATACATCAATGTCCCATGATCGATGGATTCATCTTAGTGTTCGACTTCAACCCATCTATTCACACTTTGATGATTGTACTTTGAACCTTGAGGCCCATTTTTATTATTAATGGGTTATCTCGCATCTGTTAACGGTATACATCATTGACCAGTAATTAGACGATGTCACATTAGGTTCAACATCAACACCTTTATTCACTTGATGGGACTTGAACCGTAGACGGTTTGTGTAGAAGACCCCAGGCGATAGTGGCATTCAGTATGCTACTTATGATGACGACTTTACATCTGAGATATCATCTCTCAGATATCAGCAATTTGCATCGGTTGTTTCCTTTTTAGCAGGGAACCATATCTTACTGTAGAGGGATCATGGATATGATCACTTATGACATGTATTCACTATGTATTGCCTATTCATGACCATTGTATCAAATTGTTGTATCATACTAACATGTAATTGAGATACTATTGTATTATGACGAGTGAGTTGCTCCTTCCACTTGTGTATCCATCACTCCACTTCTCAGTTTTATATTGTATTTCGGCCATCGTCGCACCATTCTCTGACCTCACACATTAAGCGGCATCTGTTACAACATAATTTTCCACCTTGTGAGCATCAGCACTCTTTGGCCTTCATGATCCATTTCACTTACTCAAACCCACTTCATGTCCTTCATAACACATTTTTTCCCTATTTTTCTCCCTGTATGCTAGTTGTTCCACTTTAGCTAGCGTACCTGCGAGTTGCATCTCTATAGCCCATGGGTGATAGGTAAAATGGTAAAAATCACTAGTAAATGAATATTTACTCCCACAAAGCGGTCTTAGGGTGACCTTTGGCCCTCCATTTTCCCAGTAGCATCTCGATGTGTCCTTTCACTTTCCTTTGGGAGGACTATATATTGAGCACATATGGAATATGGAAGGGAGGAGAAAGAGAGAGCAAGATAAATCTAGTGGATTTTTGCCACATCTTGAGTCTACACTCATTGATCCTTGTTGTTGTGAACCTCTTATGTTCACCTTCCAAACTCCTATCGCAGTTTGAGTTTGCCATTCCATAGAGGATTCAAGTGGTAGAGGCACAAGTGGAGAGAGCCAGTTCTTGGTTCAGATTGGTTGCCGACAAGAGGTCATATCACATTGTACTTCTTGTTATTGATTAATAGAAATACTCATATTCTCATCCATTAATGGTGTGAATGTTTTTTATATTACATTGGGTTTCATTTACTTATTATATTATGGACCATTGCTGGTGATGATGTTAATGTTGTTTATATATTACATGCGCTTGTTGTATATTGGCTATCAAGACTAATTTGCAGGTTCAAGTGCATGAGTTGAAAGCTCCAACGGGGATCTACATCAAATGTTTGGATCGAGGTTGGTTACATTCTTCATTATCCTAGCATTGTCATTTATATAGCATAGCATTGAGAATTGAGTTAATTTCTGGTAGTCAGTTGTCTGTTGTGGTCTACCCCAAGCCATAGGAAGTTTTCTCCGTAACACTTGATGATCCTCATCTTCTGAGATGGGAATCCACTACTCTCTGTTCTGTCGATGATCTTGTTCATGATCCAACTAATCAACGGAGAACCAGATCATATTATTAGAATGGAAGGTTTCATCCTTCTCACATTACTGATCCATTTTAGATCGATCGATCCATCTTTGGAAAAGAAGGACTATCGTATTCAAGTAGAGAGTATAAGCATACATAGAGATATAATCAAGACAAGGGATGAGGGGAATGCATTCAGCTATCTTATTAATCTTTGATAGGTATATTTATACATCTTACATGTGGTTGTTGCAGTTGCACCCGCTCCAACTGCTTCTTTAACTATACTATTACATAGTAACTAATGACAACTAAGGAGCCCGAAGGGTCCCCTCCAACATCTCCCCCACCTCAAAATCTTTCTTCCTCCCGAAGAAAACATTAACAACCATGAACTATGATTCCTTTAGTCTCTCTCAACAGTCTGGTAGTGGCCAATCAAGCCTCTCACCCCTTTCACCCTCTTGTCGGATTCATCTTCCACGGTCCAGGAGCTTCTAGGATTCCACGCTCTGCCATTGCACCAACTCACCATCTGCCTGAAAAACTTATGAAATGACATTGAATAGATGTTTATGTGTGTCAGCACCGGGGGGCTTGATCAATTTAAGTGTTCTTTTGTCATTATCAACGTGAAGTGATTTCTATGTGTGGTATAGATGTCTTCTACTTGAATACATGGTTTTTGTAGACTTAGCTGTCATGAGGCTTCTTGCAAGTTTTGAATGTGTCATTGCTTCTCATGGTCGATATCGACTGATATTGGTCGACTTGACTCAACTCGACATGACTTACTTGAGTCGACGTGACTTACTAAGTTGGCTAGAGACCAATTGAATTACAAAATTATAATACAAAGAGGGTCGGCTCTCAACCATATTAACATTAAAAGACTCGACCACTTACAATGTCGATCAATGACCTGACTATTTTGAGTTTCGACCACTTTTAGTATCGACCATTTACAACCAACTAAAACAATAAAATTATGTTGACCATAGTAACCTCCACCAACAAGAAGAGACCGACCAAAACTTTTACAAATGATATGCGTCAAAAATACTTTTATGACCATTTATCACTGACCAAAGAGTCTACCACCATAATGCTTCGACCAAACTTACCAATCGACCAAATTTTACAATAATCATTGGCCGACCAAAAATGAGCTTCGACCAAATCTATTGAAGTATTGTAAAAAAAAATTACATAACTTTGTCAACTCAAATACCAATTAGTAATACCAAAATCGACCATATGGAACTTTCACCACATTGTGATAGTGACATCCATCGAATTGAATGAGTCAATAACATCAACCATCTCCATATGATAATAACAACATATTTCTTTTAAAAATTTATCATTTACCAGTGTTCCCAAAAGACAATTTGAATCGACTTCTATGATGTGTACACTGAATGAGGACAACTGCCAAAATTCTTGAACTGAGTCGAGCATCCAGGTTCTTGGTCATCGAATAGTAGGACGAAAATAATGGTGGAAAAAAAGTCGGTAGTCTATATAATAGGATCCGACAGGCACACAAAGGGAGCCACTTGGTCGACAGTCGACATCATCCAGGAAGCCACGGCAACATCCCCCTTTTTCATGAATAAAAAATTTTACTTACAGTACTTTATAGTCTTGTAGTCTTGTGCATCCAACAATTTTTCTTCTAAGGCACAGTCAACTCGCCATTATTCCAGATCATAAGATACTAAAAAATAGATTATGGATATTATATTCATAGAAATATGAAATGTGTAGTACAACCCACACTATGAATACCTTCAGATACTTTTCCTCCTCGAACATATTTTTTTTTAACATGGAGTGGGTATTTAGCCATAAACATTGCGTTTCATTCCTCCACAACACACGAGCACCAGTTTCTTTATCTCAAAACTTCATGAAGTCTCTACCGACAGTATTGGTCAACAGACTTGAGTGGCGGACTGCTACAATTAGGAACACTCCCACGCATATCGAGGCATTTCTTTGTATAAAATTACTTTTTGGACAACATATTTTGGTCTACAAGTCGCCAAGTGTATTGGTTGAATTGGCTGCATCAAACTTAGTGATCTTTAATACTGGACTCCTGTAAATGATTGGTGGTCTTCTTGGTCGACAAATGCTTCAATTGATGGGCTACTCAATAACAGAAAGCAACGCCATAACTAGTGAATGTGAATTGTTGGACTCAATTTTCCAGAAAATCAGATGAGCACGTCAATCGTTACACCGACAAGAGCAATGGCTTTGTTCAATGGGCTAACAATCATCTTTCTTGCAGGTTCTGATAGCTCCCATCAGCTTATTTCTCTTGCATGTAGGAAAGTCTTCAACAGCACATCAACAATCAAGAAACATTAGCATTTCTTTGATTCTTGCAGGGATTCTTTCTCCTCACGATTGTTTGCAAGTTCGATCCGGCTCCCTCTGCTGCTGCTGTCACCCAGACCAGAAGAAGACAACAGCGGCGCCAGATGTTGTATTCAAGCAGAGAGTATAAGCATACACAGAGATATAATCAACACAAGGGATGAGTGGAATGCATTCAGCTATCTTATTCATCTTTGATAGGTATATTTATACATCTTACATGTGGTTGGAGTGGTTGCACCCGCTCCAATTGATTCTTTAACTATACTATTACATAGTAACTAATGACAACTAAGGAGCCCGAAGGGTCCCCTCCAACAAGGACACTTTCCTCTTTCTGGGGTGAGTGATGACATGCTATATTAGCATCCTTTAGTCTATTTTGAGGGAGGGATTTCTTCCCACTGGGATTTACCTCTTTCCTCTTTTATTATTTAGATTGTTGTATGGGGTGACCTTTGGTCCCAGTCACCAGGGCCCTACTTTTTCCAATTTTTAGTTACTACCTCATAGTATATCTTGAGGGAGGGTGTTGGAATATTATTCACCATCATTTTTATATTTTGCATGCATGCATGCATTCTACATGCATCCAGTCATCATTTTGGTGGTCTCCCCAGCACTTAGAACCTACTTTTAGCTCCCTAGAGCCTATCTTCAGCCCCCAGTAGCCCTCCTACCTACCTGATGCACCTTGTTTTCCTCACCTGGCTGACATGTGCACCTTATGTCACCTACCAGGAGTTTAACAGTCAATTAGGGCATTGATTGATCAGTTCTTCCATTAATTGCTCATCCTAACTTCCTGTAGCTCCTAGTTGACTAGTTCTGGAGTGCTATTTGAACTTCTGACAACCTCATGTGCCCTCCTTGGAGTCTCCATCCCTTGATTTGTGCTCACATGGTTCTGTTAGACTCAGCTAGATTCATTTGACTGACTATTGACCATTTATGACTGCTACTACAGATTGGATGATGTCTCCAATGTTATCCAAGCTACACATTGAGGATGATTTGAATGACCTCTTGACCTATTCGAATTCTATTGACAGTTATTGTATTGTATTCAATTATTATTCATTTTACAGAGTTCCATCTTACAACTGATGTATGATACAACGATTTTTCTCCATTTTCTGTGTAGTGAGTGATTATTGATTTGGTAATTCTTCTTCTTCTTTATGCACTACATGAGTGATTTCTAGTGAGGTCTGCTACTATTGAGTGATCCTATTCCTAAAATATCACACAAGGAAGCAATCTGACATCTTATGGCTGGAGCAATTTCCAAAACACATTTTCACTACAACCGATGGCTGGGGGAAACCCCAACTAACCTTATGGGAGTCATGGTTTGGGTGGTTCTCCTTACCAGATTCCCCAAAATCAAATGCCGTCGGCAAGGAACCGCTTACCTTTTCTGGAAAATTTGAATCTGCCAGATCTTTCAAAGTTAATGCATGACCCAATGCAAAATAATCTTATTTGGCCTATAGTCCCAACCAAACTTCCTTCAGACATTCCTAAGTTTGAAGGAAAACCTAGTGAAGACCCAGGGGACCATGTCACGACATTTCATCTGTGGTGCGCCTCAAACTCGCTGAATGATGACTCGATTCAATTAAGTATCTTTCAAAGAACATTGACTAGTGTTGCATCCAAATGGTATATCAAGTTACCGGCTGCAACTTATAACAACTTTTGTGATTTAGCGACAGTTTTTCTGAACCATTTTCAACTTCCCATCCGGTATGATCTACTTTTAGACAAAACAAATCCACTCATATATCTAATCATATTCAGTAGTGGATAAGACGAAACCGACTCATTAAAGCTAATATCCCCCCATAATTTCTATTGGACTGGTTTTTGAAATCATTGTTACCTTACATCTCCAAAGATGTGTCAACTTCTGGGGTTACTTCTGAGGAAGAAGCCATTCTAAGGACCCAACAACTTGACTTGATTTATGCTCAATCCAAGATCCTTTATGAAATCATTCCAGCTGCACCTAGGTCAAACATTGATCTTGGTAAACCTAAACATGGACCACATGTCGATGCCATTGTAGGTTCAGGTGACTCATCCGTATTATAAGAAGATTGAAATAAGTAAATGGAAATATTGTGCTACCCTGTGTGAGGAAGGGATGATTCCCCTGCCTTTACATAGGAATACCATTAAGGAGCTTAGATATATATGGGATGAAGAATTGACCTTCCAAGGGTTTCACTGGGAAAAATTGCAAGAGGAGCTGAAGGAATTCAGAAATTTTAGGGCCATGAAGCAAGAGAAGGAGAAAATGTATGATTTAATTCAAGAACTATTAAGTTGTAGGACCCCATAACCATCTTATCCAGTCTTCATTTATGAATAGTTGACTCTTTTTAAGCTAAAATCTCTTAAGGAAGAGAGGCCCCATCAATTTGTTACAACTCCTCAATGTTTGAATACCTTTACCCAGAGTGATTTCCCTGGACAAAATCTATTGTGTGAATTACATTTACATGAGTTAGCATGCTTCATGGACCTTCAGTCAAATCATGTTCCTTATATACAAAATATACCTCTGAGGGAATTTACTTCCTTCGTCACCAATCAGATGACCTGGTGGAGTGCCTCTCAGACCATTTGAAAGAATGAGGATAATTCTACTCTATGGATCCGAGGTGAAGCATAATCCCCTGTTGTTATTATTGAAAAACATATAATATACCTCTACTATCCCCAAAAGGTTAAACAAATAACAACACTTCATCATGAGGTTATATCTACATATGTCAATACCATATCACAGCAAGATCCCTGTGCATTAGAAGGAAGTCATCACAAGTGGGAAGCTTCTTCTGAGCTTATGAGAAAAAGAGATCCTTACTTTTTCAAAAATTTTAAATATGTTTTATCTCATGTTCCTAAGTATGTCAAGTCTATTGGGACATGTGGACCAAGCTGGATAGGATTAATATTTAGATTCCCACTCATATGATTTCCTAAGGAGTACAAGAGTATATATAAGTTTACCAAAAAGGTAGAGAAGAAGTTTTGGGAAGAGTTGGTTGCTTGCAAAGGGTATATAAACCGTGGAGATAAGCCCGAATCTTCCTTCAATTTCATTAACTTCCACAAGAAATGTTTTGATTCAAATTCAGATTCAGATTAACTGGAGGTTGTTGTAATACCCCAAAGTTGGACTTTAACCCCTTTCATAGTTTGCTAAGTATGATTTCATTTTACTTAAGTGACATTAGAAATTTGAAAAGTTAATTTCTGATGACTAGTTGGGACCAGCACATTAATGAGATGGGAGTCACAACACCCTATGGTTTGGAGAATAAATGCCAATTAAAACAATAATGAGAAATTATTATTGGATAAAATGGTAAACCCTAAAGAAAAGTTTAGGGAGAATAATGAAATTAAAGAAATAAGAAAATAAGAGAATTCACATAAAAGAGAATAAAAAGAGAAAAGAGGAACTCATTCAGAAGGATCATAATGATTATCACACAAGAGAATAAGGGGAGCTAGGAATAATATAACTAGAGCTAAATGAAGACAAGGAAATGGGGGCAATTTTGGAGCACAAAACTGAACCAGAACAAGAGAAATCGTAGCAGATGGCTATAGCTTGGAACACTGGTTGTGTTCAGGTAAGAGAACTACCCCAAGCTTGCAGGAGCACTGCAATTACTCTGAATAGGATGTGACTGATTGATTATCTTAGATGGAAGAGACTTAAAATCCCCTGTAGCATCCTGGAGCTTAGGATCACTGTGTTGGATGTTGGGTTGTGTACTACCACATAAATTTCCTAAAGAACTTGGGAAACAAGTTAAGGGAAATTTAAAATATGAACTCTGAACCAGGGGGACTATGAACTCAGCTCAGGGATGACCTGGAAGTAAGGAGAACTTGTTGGTCAAAGGATGGGAGGTTTGTGGCTAGGTTCCACTGGTCATCAGATTACAGATAAGTTTATATGTTGTACTTATATGATAACTTCTATGGAACATTTATAAGGAATTTGTGTATGTATATTCCTAATTTACTACTGAATGGTTTGTTTACCATATCTAACCAGATATATAGTGTTATACTGAAATTCTGAGTATGGATCTTATATAGATTTGTATATCTCTGTAATATTGTATAGAATTATGATCTATTTGAGATAGCTTCATCATTTGCAGTTTATGTTTGATGTAAGAATGAACACATTTTGTGTGCAGTAGGTAGACAGAGTTATATTATAAATAATGATTTATAATCCTGAGATAGGTTTGATGGAATGGTCATTGTTTATATTCTACCCTATGGATATGCTGAATGTATTTTAAATAGAATAGGTTTCTTTTTACTCGACATATCCCATTATTGACAAAGCACATGTCTCTCATATTTATGGTAGAAATGAGGCAGACATGTAAACCGTGAGGTTTACATGTCAATCCATTATATTATATAAAACTGTTCTATTTTTATAGATAAACAAAATGGATTACTATAAGCAGAATCTTTCCTATCTTTTTACAGTCAATCAAAACCCTGTGAATATATAAATGATTTATATCTACAGTTAATGGGTTTTCCATTATTCGACAGAGTTATATTTTTACTATCAACTCTTTAGATAAACAACATTTAATTCCAGCATTGACTCAGATTCATTTTCTATACAAACTCTATTTGTAAATAGCATTTAATATTCAGTATGGAACCCGATTTGGTTTCCATTACATTTGTCAACCATAACTAATTAATTTAAGGATGCATTATTTTCAGATGCATTTTATCTTTACAAGCATGCCATTAATATCGGCATAGGAGCTCGACTCCAAGGTAGAGATGCGACCTTCATTGTTTTAAAAACAAAATCGTTATATAATGAATGGAACCCACATTAACTCAATGTTTCCAGATTTTAAACGTTGTATGCACGCATACATAGACTAAGGTTTCAATACCCATGTTTTCCACGATTTTACATAGTAAGTATTTTTAAATAAACGATGCAGCTACCATATTAATTTATGCGTATGCCTGTGGCTCGGGGAGAAACTGAATTTTTTTTTTAAAAAGAACAAGAACGAATGCTATAAACGATTCTACAGTATAAGTTTGAATGTGAATCTATTTTTACAGCTACATTAATTTATGCATACATACATGCTCAAGGAGCATCTGAAATCGGAGTTCAAAGCACAACAAACAAATTCTAGAGAATGAATCTCATGCTATGACTCACATATCATAACCATCACGTATGTAAATAATTGATGCATAAATAGTTTGGGAAAAACAAAAGTGAGTTCGTTTCCATTCAAAAGTTGGAACAGTAACATATTAAACACCAAAATCATTCTAAGACATAGCTTGGTTAACCAACGCAGGCTTATACGCTGCCTAGAGAAATATAATTAAGTTACCAACATTTAAATTTTCACACAAGTATGCATTTCTTTAAGAGTTACATCTTAAGGTCGTGGAGACCATTGTTCACAAAGCTTGGCTTTATGCATTTTATTTTAAGGCCGACGGCCTTTTCCTTTTAACAACGAAAGCAAAAAAAAACCTAGCAAACATTTTAAGTAACTCATCCCCCACAACGGGATAAACCCCACCTGAGGCATGCGGGTTGGGCGAGTTACCTGGCTAGCTGGAGACCCTTCTTCATGCTCGGCGTCGGTTATGGATATCACCATGACTGCTTCCAACCTCCACCTTCTCCTTCTTACGAGCACAAGCAGTTAAATGGAGTTAAACCCAATAAAAACTTGCATAAACAAAATAATTACCACTTTAAGAATCATATGGAATTGCCACGTTACCTATGGTAGAGCGAAAGCACAGAAACGCTTCACCTGAACAAGGAAACAATGAAAAGTGTTATAAGTTGCAGAAAGAAGAACAAAATAGCTAAAGTATCGAAATTCTTACACATGGTTGATATTTTTGTTTCTTACCTTCGCATGCATGGGGTGAATCCACCAAGCACTTCCACTTCTCTACACTGGTGCAAGGTAGTATTCGATCCCTCCACTGCAAGTTCCAAGGCGTGAACCTTCGGCTTAGAGCCGAAGCTCTCTGGGCAGACCCTGTCGTAGCAAAATGACAAGTCTCGAAGACCACTATCATTTCCATATGCTGCATTTACCGGGTCTGAGAGGTAATTGTCACCTATGAACCCGGTGGTCGTGAAGTTAATGCCAAGCCCGTAGAGTTGATGGGCATGAAAACCATGGTGATCTCCACAACAAGATCAACAACATTGATTGCCTCACTTTTTCCCATAAGCCAAAGTTAGATCAAATTAACGGTAGTAGCAGTTTGATCATTTATTTGAGTCTGCAAAGGGTACGCAATACATCACTAAACATGGCATCATGAAGTGAAGGTTCGGCTATGAGTGGGGAACTTAATTAATGGAGTCGACCAACTGGAATCACATGGACTCCATCCATAAATGCACGGTGTTGGAACCCTTCAACGTGTCGAGTGTCTTCGCATACCTTCAATAGTGGCAACCCAAGTTCCAGGGTTTAAAACATAGGATTTGGATTGTTCAAGCCTTCATGGCACAGCCACATCACCTTTGTTGTACACTTGTAATGTTGACCAACCCACCGTGTTATTTAACCATGTGAATTACATCTTTTTGGTATATTTTTTTACGTGGCCTGTAGTTCAAGTTCGTGGTGCATGAAACCCTTAGTTTACACGTTGGGGAAATCGAATTTTATACACAAGTGTTATATCTACGTAGGGTTATGGTTAAACCTTTAATTATGTTGGGTTGACAACATAGTAGCGCCCAGTCACAATATATATATATATATAGATAGATAGATAGATATATAGATATATATATAATTCCTATATATATATATATATTCTAAAGTCCTTATCACTAAATAGATATTTATATATAATGGCTATATAAACCAAGGTCCATATCACTTGTTTAATATATATATATATATTTAGATATTTAGATATAAATATATATATATTGCATGTTAAGTAAAGTTTTAATTGTTGTAGAAATTTCTCCCTACGGATAGGTAGAAACTCTCTTAGGATAAAGCAGGATGTACTGACTCTATACTAAGACAAAAAAGAAACAAATGCTACCTTGAATCCCTAGATCTAACAAATGTCTCAAGATTAAAATGCTAGAAAGGGTAGAAGAAGTTTGACTGACCTCCTATCCAAACCCTCGTTTTTGGTATTTGCTCCAAGCTCCAAGCCCTCACAAGTGAACCTGTCAAAATGGAACCAAGACACAAGAATGCACTATTCTCTAGCAACCTGAAACATGAGTTAGGATCTAAATCTATGAAAGATACAAATCATATCATCAAAACAAAATTAACACAAATGATTTGGGAAAACAAGACAAGTTATTCCATTACCAACTTGAAGTCATGTACAATAGTTGTTTGATGTCCAAGCCAACTTCCAGCTCCAAGTGCTTCCTCTAGCTATCTCCACAAGGCTGCAAGATCATAGGTTTGATGCCCCAAAAGTCCTCCCTTTGGATCATGGAAAGCTTCTCTCTTATAGCACATGGGAAGGCTAACCAACAAGAGAGAAGTGTGGATCTATGGAGGGTTTAGTGGATCAGGCTAGCTAAACAAAGAAGGAGTTAGGATCGAACCAAAGGTAGTAATCCCAACAAAATCTCCTCGAAGGTCGAAATCCCAAAATCCAAAGCAAAAAGGCTAATTTCAGACTACCGCGCCCCTATAACTGAGCATAACGCGGTAGTACCGCGCCCCAGAGAAGGAGCAACGCGCGGTAGTGCTAACTACCGCGCCCTTGTAGATGTGCAAGGAGCGGCAGTGCTCACAAACAGGGCTAAGTTGGGCTGGAAGATGGCAGAAAAAGGTTTTGCTTTCAGTATTCAGTCAATGGTTTTCACTCTGGATGTTCAGATGATCTTTAAGGGAAACTGTCGTTTAGGTCACTAGTACAAGGATGCGACACTAATGCATAATGTGTAATATTGAGGTATAACATTAATGTTTGGTCATTTGTATAGGTTTGTTTTCACATGTTAGGTTTATACTAATGCTTTTTGTATGACATTTAAAGGATAAGTGTAATATTTATGTTTGTATTGTTTAGTGGAAATACAAAGGGTTCACATAACATTAAAATAGATTTTAATATAATCTATGTTTTATAAGTGTGAATATTACTAGTGCTTATAGTCCTTAGGACTATAGCACATTATTAATTAATGACGATTATATTGGTGGGATTATAATTGTCTGTGATTATATAACCTGTATTATGTTGCATTGTATTTTGTGGCAGGTGGAAAAGGAATTTATGCCTAGGTTATACTTTAAAGTGCATAAACTACATAGGGTTAAACATAGGGTATGTGCTAGTTGAAGTTCCTAATGATATCAACTTAATCTTTAACACAAGATATTACTCATTAAATTATGAGTTAAGCAAACTTGATTACTTTAGTTTGCAGGCCACTGCGTTCTTCAAGTCTTATAGGCTTAATCACTTCAAATTAAAATAGTTGTAAGGCAGTGGTTAAGGTCGTTGGACCCTTACAAAAAAAAATGGTGAAGAAGAGACGTGACAAATTGGTATCAGAGCTATGGTCACTACACTAGGACCCTTAGGCTCGCTTATGTAAATGCTGCTTAATGAAGAAATAAATAAATAAGTTTTTGTAGCATACTATTTCTTATTTTAGTGAGTAGATACATTGTTGTTTATGTCATCTAACAAACAGTTGTTGACCACACTTAGACAGAAGAGTGGCTAAAAACGGTAAGTAGCTTAAAATGAATTATGCGGAACAAGAAGGAAGGTTGGTTGTGGAAACATCTAGTCAGCTATGAGAAATGGCTAGTAGGAAGGAAAGGAATCCAAACTCTCCACAAGGAGCGACAACATCTAGTGAAATGTTGGAGACTATCAAAAGCCTTAAAGCTGAGCTGCTCAGCATTACGCAGGACAACATTACAAATTTTGAAGAACAGCGAGAAATAAATGCAATTCTGATACAAAAGTTGACTGACAAAGAAAACAATCACATCCCAACACCAGAAGAACAACATGCAGAAAAGTCAGTCTCGAAAAGAAATTCCAAGTTTAAGACTACCCCTCCAAGAAATTATGAGTTATAATATAGATGTCAGTGATGAAGAGTCACTTGGAGAAGATTCCAAAGAGTATGTTCCTAAAAAGAAGAAGAAAACTGGAAAAGTAAATCAACTACACTCAAAATTGAGGAAGATTAAACCTCCTATGTTCAATGGGGAAATTAAGACTAGAGAAGAAGTTGAGTTGTCGCTTAGGGACATCGAGAAATATTTGCACATGTTTGACTATTCTAGTCTCATAAAGGCAAGGATTGTTGTTTTCAATCTGCAAGGGAAAGCTTCAGCATGGTGGGATGACCTTAAGCTGACAAAAGCTATCAACGACAAAAAGGTGAAGTGGAAAGCTTTTGTGACATTCTTCAAACAGAAATATATGTCCAAAAGATACTATGACAGATAAATAAAATATTTTTTCGACCTAAAGCTGGGACATCAAACCATGGAGGAATTTATCAACAAATTTCTGGAATTACTCAAGTATGTTCCTTATATCCAAGATCAAAAAGTAAGAATTCAGCATTTCCTGAATTGTTTATTGTTAGAAAAACAGGATCATAGAGCAATAACAATAAACATAAATGCAAATATAATCACACATACACATTACAAGAGAGACATAGATATATCGTGGTTCACCCAACTTGGGATACGTCCACACTGAAGTTTCCAGCCCTTATTATTATTTCGTCCAGTAAAGTAAAGGGATACAACCTACAACACAGCTGCTGCACTTCCTCTTCACTGTCTCACAGTCTCTCTTCTTGATCTCGAAGATCTTTACAATGCATAATACCTAATACATCAACCCTAGCCGTATTACAATGTCTTTCTTTTATAAGGGAAATACAATGGGAAAATACCACGAGTTACCCAAAACCATGGGCCTATAAAACAACCCCAAAAATTTCCTTCGAGGGCTTCGCCCCTAAACCCCCCGACCCCCCAGCCAAGCGGGACGGTCCCCCCTGGAACCCTGTGGAGGGGTGATGCCCCCCACAGCCCCCCACTGGGGTGAGTGTACAGTCCACCTACATATCATATAAAACTAGGGTATAAACACGGCTGAATAATAATATATATGAATCTGGAGATCAGGCTCCACAACCAACATTTACCTTTTGCTGTCAAGGACCAGATAGAGTTTGATGATCTGAAGACATTGGAAGATGCTTTCAGAAAGGATAGATTTTGTTTTGAATAGAGTCACAATAGGCTGAAGTATCTAAGAGGTGGAATGAAAAGAAGAAGAAAAAAAATTGATAGTAGGCAGAAAGGTTATAAGCCCAATCATTTCAGAAACCAAGTTGTGCGTGCACCTTTCATCAACAAGTTCGATGGCAGTAAGTCACAATCAAAATTTGTTCCACCAAATAAGAAGATGAACACTAAAGGCACAAGAAAAACGGAAGACACACCATCTAAACCACCACTCAAATGTTGGGGCTGCGGAGAAAATCATATATGGTATGAATGTCCTCATCGGAAGGAGAAAAGCAAATCAGTGCATAATCTCCAAGAGGATTCTACAGTTCAAGATATAGAAAGGAATCCAAAAATCTATGTTACATTAAACAACCATCAAGTAGAACATCACGCCTCTATAATCGAGGTTGAAGGTATGATTTCTGGGACACCTGTGTCTATCTTGATTGATTCTGGCACATGTAAACGTTATATAGACCCAAAAATTTGTGAGTCATGCAAACTAAACAAAAAAAATACATGCAACCTTGGCTGGTTCAAATGGCCACAGGAGCAAAAAGAAAAGTTTCTGAAGTAGTAAATCAGTGTCCTTTAAAGTTAAATGAATCGTACACTAGTACAGATTTAAATGTTTTTCCATTGGGATCTTACAATTTACTTATCGGCATGGATTGGATGGAAAAACATAGGGCTGTCTTATATTGCTATAAAAAATATGTTACTTTTGTGAATGATGTTGGGAATATTGAAAAGATTCAAGGGATAGTAAGGACAAGTAAAATTAAGGGAGATTTCTGCACTTCAGTTGAAAATAAATGCATGAAAAGCATGTAAACTTTATGTTGTTCACTTAGCAGAAAATCAGAAAAGTAAAGTTTCAAATTTAACAAAACACCCTGTATTGGCTGAATTTGAAGATGTGTTTCCCAAGGAGATTCCTGAGTTACCACCCAAAAGAGAATTGGATTTTACAATAGACCTATCCCCGGGAAGATACCGAATTCTAAGGCACCTTATCAGATGAGTACTCCTGAATTGATAGAATTGAAAGCACAATGCAGGAGCTATTAGAAAAAGGTTATATCCGTCCAAGTGTGTCTTCGTGGGGAGCACTAGTGATATTTGTACGAAAGAAGGATGGCACATTCTGAGTGTGTATATATTATAGACAACTGAATAAAGAAACTATCAAAAATAGGTACCCCTTTCCAAGGATTGATGATTTGTTTGATCAAGTTGGGGGTGCTACTATCTTTGCAAAAATAGATTTAAGGTCGGGTTATCATCAAATCAGAATTAAAGAAGATGTGCATAAGACAGCTTTCCATACTCAGTATGGACATTATGAATTTGTGGTGATGTCATTCGGTTTGATGAATGCACCAACCACATTTATGTGCCTTATGAATAATGTTTTCAGTAAGTACCTGGATAAATTTGTGGTAGTATTTATTGATGAAATACTCATTTACTCAAAGAATGAAAGTGAACATGAGGAACATTTAAGTTTAGTGCTACAATTCCTAAGGAAAAATCAATTATATGCAAAGTTACCTAAATGTGACTTTTACAAAGACCAAATACAATATTTGGGTCACATAATATCATCCCAAGGCATTGCGGTGGATCCTGATAAGATCAAGGCCATAATGAGCTGGCCTACTCTCCAAAATGTAAGAGATGTCCTCTCTTTTATGGGATTAGCCGAATACTATCGGAAATTCATTCAAGGATTCTCCAAATTGGCTCATCATATTACCTCTCTTCAGAGAAAGGAAGTCAAGTTTATTTGGATAGCCAAATGTGAAGCTAGTTTTGCGAAGTTGAAATAGTTGCTTACTTCAAATCCTATTCTAAAGGTGGCTGATCCTTATGGCGACTTCGTAGTATTCATGGATGCGTGCAAGGAAGGATTGGGAGGCGTGTTAACGAAAGATGGTTTTGTAATCGGTTATGAGTCTAGAAAATTAAAGACGCATGAAGTAAACTATGCGACGCATGATTTAGAATTGGCTGCCATAATTCATGCTTTGAAGATGTGGCGACATTACCCTTGGGAAAAGGTTTGTTCTTAAAACTGATCACATTGGGCTGAAATACATTTTGGAATAGCCAAATCTAAATGGAAGGAAAGCAAGGTGGCTATCTTTCTTAAATGAATTTGATTTTGAAATTCAACATATTAAAGGAAACGAAAACAAAATAGTTAGTGCTCTTAGTAGGAGAATGCACATGTTAACAATGGCTTCAGTTAACAGTTTTCAATTTGATTTAGTATTAAAGATCCGGATACCAACTGAAAAAGACCCAAAATATCTGAATTTAATGCAAAAATGTCATGCAGAAAATCCATAATAGCAAGCAACAAATTACAACATATCCAAAGATGGGTTGTTGTTATTTAAAAACAGATTATATATACTGGATCAAGAATAATTAAAACATTTGATTCTTGATGAATTTCACAAGAGGCCATATTCTGGTAATCGAGGTTATCAAAAAATGACAAAACTTGTTAAAAAACAACACTACTGGACCAGACTGAAGTCTGAAATTGCTAAGTATATAGCAAAGTGTATGGATTGTCAAGGGTGAAAGTGGAACATCAACACCCAGCTGGCTTGTTGCAACCTATACCAGTACCAGAATGGAAAAGGGAGACTATTTCCATGGATTTTATCACCGGGTTGCCTAAAAATAACAAGCAACATGATTCTATTATGGTTGTAGTGGATAAGTTAACTAAGGTAGCTCATTTCATAACAGTTAAATCCACATTCAAAGCAATACATATTGCAGAAATATTCATGAAAGAAGTATTTCGACTTCATGGAATTCTAAGGGTGATTGTATCCGATAGGGATGCAAAGTTCACTTCACATTTTTGGAAAGAGTTGTTTACAGGGTTGGGGACAAAACTGAGTTTTAGTACAACCTACCATCCTCAAACAGATGGACAAACTGAGAGGGTGAATAAAATCCTAGAGGGCATGATTCGCTTGTATGTCATGGATAACCCAAAATAGTGGGAAAATTACCTACACTTGGCTGAATTTGCTTACAATAATGGGTACCAAACTTCTACAGGAATGAGTCCATTGGAAGTTTTGTATGGCAGAAAATGTAAAACCCCTATGACTTGGGATGATCCGGTGAACTGGATTGTGTTGGGTCCTAAATTGTTAGGAGAACTAGAAAAGATTGTGCAGAAAGTTAAAACAAACTTAAAAACTGCTCATGACAGGCAGAAAATCTCTCCATATCAGCATAGAGAACATAAAGAATTTGAAATTGGGGATCATGTATTCCTAAGAGTGAAAGAAAAGAAAATCTCTTTGTGTTTGGGCAAGGTTTCCAAACTAGCACCAAGATACTGTGGTCCATTCCAAATACTTGCTAGAGTAGGACCTGTTGCTTATCAGTTAGATCTACCAGCAAACTTTAAAGTACATGATGTGTTTCATGATTCATTGCTAAATAAATATGTATACAATCCTAAGCATATTGTAAATTGGCATGTGGTTCAGGTGGAATCAGAAGGAGACTTCCAGACATATCCTGTATGCATACTGCATTGGAAAGAGTTGGTACTTCATAATCGAACCATCGTCTAGATAAAAGTGCAATGGGAGCACTATAAGCCTGAGGAAGCTACCTGGGAAATGGAAAAGGAAATGCGAGCAACATACCCTTTTCTATTCAAAGAGGTACATGACACAAACTGATTTTGGTTATTATGTTATTTGTTTTTTTGAAAATTGTTTAACACCGAGGACTATGAAAACTTAAGGGGAGGGGAAATGTAATACCCCAAATGTTGGACTTTAACCCCCTTCATATTTTGCTAAGTATTATTCCATTTTACTTAGGTGACATTAGAAATTTGAAAAGTTAATTTCTGAGGACCAGTTGGGACCAGCACATTAATGAGATGGGAGTCACAGCCCCCTATGGTTTGGAGGATAAATGCCAATTAAAATAATAATGAGAAATTATTATTGGAGAAAATGGTAAACCCTAAAGAGAATATTAGGGAGAATAATGAAATTAAAGAATAAGAGAATAAGACAATTCACACCAAAGAGAATAAAAAGAGAAAAGAGGAACTCATTCAAAAGTATCGTAATGATTATCACATAAGAGAAAAAGGGGATCTGGGAATAAAATAACCAGAGCTAAATGAAGACAAGGAAATTGTTAAATTTTGAGCATTAATTCACAATACTATAGGATCTTTGCTGAGAGAATGACATCTACAGTATATCAATGCATGACAATCACAATATGACAAGCATCACAAGAATCAAAAGCATAAAGACAAGAGACACAGAGTTTTCGTGGGGAAAACCCTAAGGTGAAAAACCCCACAACTTCCTCAGAGATAGAGAGAGCAATGGCTCAACCAAAAGTACAACCAAACAACATTGAGATAGTCTCCTGATAGCATATGATCCTCCTCCTCACTAGTGCGCCACTTTTCAAGTGAGAGTGAGTTGTTTTTCTGAATGAGTAAAATAGAGATCTCCGATCTCTATTTATACTAACCTTTTTTCCCAGTGACCTTATGGGGCCGACTTGTCTATCTAGATACATCCACATTATATTATATATAATTCACGGCCAACCCCATATGGTGGTCTAATAACCCATCGACAAGTACACACACTTGCAACACTTGTCAATCCACATGACGACACTTCCTTATAGAGGAATAACACATCTCTTATAAGGGTACAATAAATATATATATAATACACAGATGAAATACATTCCGAAGTTACATATACATCAACACTCCCTCTTAACTAGGAAGGTATTTCTCGACACGGTACTGCTAGATAAGTCTTCTTCTCGGGATCATCGTCATCGATGCATCGTCATCATCATCGTCACTACTGCTGCTATCTCAACCAATCTCTGACTCTACTCGTCATAGGAAGTTCTACAGAGCTAGTCCTTTTTCATACTGGATGTAGGCCCACCACCTGCAGGTCTTCATCATCACTGGCCATACTGTGGAATCCTCAGGACTTATTACGTGCGTCACAAAACCTGGCTGCAGCATCCCAGGCTATTACGAGCACACAGCTCTACCTACAGGATCTCCCGGGAGCACATTACATGTGACCCATCACAAAACCTGATCCACGGCCACCAAGTATCATCTGATACTCACCATACATCATCCTGATGTACACATGATCATCCTGATCATCATCACTGCAACATCCTGCTGCATGTCATCTGGAGAAGCTCGTCATCCACGATCATCCTGATCATACAATGCATCCATCTGATGCACACCAAGTATCTACCTGATATATATCATCACACATAGTGTATCCACCTGATACATAGATACATGATCCACACAATGTATCCATCAACATACATGATCTACCTGATCATACCTTATACATATCAATATACATGATCTACCTGATCATACAATGTATCCACCTGATACATATACAGATACATGGTCCAAGCATCCAACATGATGCATATACAAAATACATACACATGATCCAACCGATCATATCCAGCATCCAACATGATGCGTACATACATATAAATGATCCAACTGATCATATCCAGCATCCAACATGATGCGTACATACATACATAAAAATGATCCAACTGATCATATCCAGCATCCAACATGATGCATACATACATAAAAATGATCCAACTGATCATATCCAACATCCAACATGATGCGTACATACATACATAAAAATGATCCAACTGATCATATCCAGCAGAAACCAGAACATCATCCTGATGTTGATCATCCAGCGCTTACATCCACAGCCATGTGAAGGATCCTCCTTCCAACATGTTTGGAATGGCTTCAGCAAATGTGTCCATCACTTCTTCCTCGAAGTGTCCTCGATCTGAACAACTCCAAGCCTCTCTCTGAAGTACTCGAACTTCACCCTATCTAGTGGCTTCGTCAGCACATCTGCAATCTGCTCGTCCGTCGCAACATACAGGAGCTTCACGGCTCCTCTCTGCACCATATCCCTGATATAGTGATATTTGATCTCTATGTGTTTCGACCTGTCATGAAACACTGGATTCTCGGACAGCTTCACACAACTCTGGTTATCACAGAAGATACCAGTAGCATCCAACGGGAGATCAAATAACTCAGACAGTAGCTTCCGTAGCCATACTGCCTCACAACTAGCTGAACAGGCTGCAACATACTCTGCCTCAGCTGTACTCAGTGCTACGTAGGACTGCTTCTTGCTAAACCAAGAGATCACACCTGATCCCATACTGAAGCAACACCCAGATGTGCTCTTCCTATCTGCAGCACTGCCAGCCCAATCTGAATCAACATAACCCTGTAGGTTAAACTTTTGATTCTCTTCATATTTGAGCCCATAATCCACTATACCTTTCAAGTACCTTAGAACATGCTTTACAGCAACCAGGTGAACACTCCTCAGATCCGTCAGGAACTGGCTCAATGTGTTCACAGCAAAGCAAATATCTGGTCTCGTGTTCGTTAGGTACATCAAGGACCCAATCATCTGACGATACATAGAGACATCAACTGGGTCAGATGAAGCATCACATAGAAGCTTCAGATTCGATGCCATAGGTGTGGCCATGGATTTGCAATCCATCATCCCAAATCTCTTCAGGATATCCACTGTGTACTTCCCTTGACCAAGGAAGATCCCACCTGTACTCTGCCACACCTCCATACCTAGGAAATAGTGCATCATTCCTAAATCTTTCATATCGAATTCAGCAGCAAGCTTCCTCTTAGTATCTGCAATCAGTTTGTCATCTCCTGTTACAAATAAGTCATCCACATACAGGAGTAGAATCACAAGATTCCCTTCCTCAACCTTGTAGTAAAGGTTGGAATCTGCTTTACTCTTGGTAAATCCCAAACTAGATAGGAAACTGTCCATCCTACCATACCAGGTTCTGGGAGCTTGCTTCAAGCCATATAAGGCTTTCTTCAATCTACACAAATATGACTCCCTGTCATGTATTTCAAAACCAAGTGGCTATTCCACATATACTTCTTCTTCAACTACACCATTCAAGAAAGCAGTCTTGACATCCATCTGGTGTATTTTCCATTTCATTGCTGCAGCCAGGGCAAGTACTGTTCTGATGGAAGTATACCTGGCTACAGGTGCAAAAGTTTCTTCATAATCTATTCCCTCTTTCTGATAGAATCCACGAGCTACGAATCTTGCCTTGTATTTCTCCACACTGCCATCTGCAGCATGCTTGATTTTAAAGATCCATTTAGAAGTTACAACTGACTTCTCTTTAGGTCTTGGGACAACATCCCAAACATCATTCTTCATTATTGATTGATATTCCTCAACCATGGAATCCTTCCATTCTTTCTTTTCCGCTGCTTCTTCATAACTGGAAGGCTCTTTGTTCATAATGTCACAGAGCAAAGCAACATAGCTGGTCTGTGATCTGGTTCTCTTCTTTGCTATGTGTTCCTCTTCTGGAATGCCAAATATTTCTGCATCTTGAATGAGCTCTCTAGCCCATGCAGGTTTCCTCTTGTGAGAGTTATCCTCACGGGGTGGATCTACAGGTTCCTGTGGATCTTCAAACTCACGAACAACTTCTGGAACTGCTTCAGTCATGGTAGTGTGTTGAAATATGGTTTCCTTAGGTTCTTCATAAACTTTGATAGGTGCAATCCTTGATTTGATGAATGCTGAGTTTTCATCAAATGTTGCATCCCTGCTGACATCAATCTTCTTGAACCCTGGGAAGTATATTCTGTAAGCCTTTGAGCTTTCACTGTAACCCACAAAGATACCCTTCTTTCCTGAAGGATCTAGTTTGGTCCTCTTTTCCTTTGGGACATGAGTGAATATTGGACAAACAAATATTATGAGATGGCTAACTTCAGGTTTCTTACCAAAAAAGACCTCTTCTGGTGTCTTTTTGTCCAATATCTTGTGGGGTGTTCTGTTCTGCACATATACAGTTGTTCTAGCTGCTTCTTCCCACAGATGCATAGGTAGATCCTGGTCATGCAGCATTGCCCTTGCTGCTTCCATAATGGTTCTATTCTTCCTTTCTGCAACTCCATTCTGTTGAGGATTATAAGGAGCAGTCAACTCCCTCTTAATCCATGAATCACTGCAAACTTTCTTGAAGTCACCTGAGGTGAATTCTCCACCATTGTCGAATCTGAATGTTTTGATCTTCTTGTCAGTTTGATTCTCCATCAAGGTTTTGAATTCCTTGAACTTATCAAACACCTCATCTTTGTTCTTCAAGAAGTATACCCAAGTCTTCCTGGAGAAGTCATCAATAAATGAGACATAGTAAACATACCCACTAAGAGAACTGAATGACATAGGACCACATACATCTGAGTGGATGATCTCTAAGATATCCTTTGCCTTGCTTTCACTGCTTGGGAAAGCCTTCTTAATGTTCTTACCTTTTGCACATCCTTTGCAAACACCTTCATGTTTGGTCTTGATTTCAGGAAGACCCTCTACATCCTTTCTTACAATTGGAAGTGCTCTATAGTGCATATGAGCAAGTCTTCTATGCCAAAGTTCACTTGGCTCCATGGATTCATGCACCATGGCATGTTTAGGTTGTCCCTTCAATTTATACAAACCTCCCTCTTGCTCTCCAATCACTACTGCATCATCTATGTTCTTTCCCTTTGGCCACATTAGGACTTGTCCATCCACAAATGCAACCCTCATACCTTTTGCATCCAATGCAAAGATGGAGAGTAAGTTCTTCTTGAGCCCAGGTACATAAAGTACTTCTTTCATCTTCAAGGATTTTCCAGAATCTAGGTTGTAGGAGGCTTCACCACTTCCTTTGATTGGGCATTGATAATCATCCCCAAGTTTCACCTTATGGGGTGATTCATGTTCTGATAGATTCACAAAAAATTCCTTAAACCCAGTCATGTGTTTGGAAGCCCCACTATCAATCAACCAATCATTACAACCATGGGAGATGGTACCTGTGAGAGCAGAGATCAGAACATACTCTTCTTCACTTGATGAGTCATCATTACTATCACTTTCTGCCCTAGCCTTCTTCTTTGGGGGTTCATCATCCTCAGTAGCACGAGCATGAAATCCTCTTTTGCTACCCTTCTTCTTCTTGTTGGAGTTGTTGTTGTCCTTCTTCTTCTTGGGACAATTTATGGCAATATGTCCTTTCTCATTACAGGTGAAGCATATTCTTCTTTCTTTGAAGTGATGTGAAGATTTCTTGGAGTGAGATGGCTCTCTCTTGAACTTCCCTTTCTTGGTGTGAGCTGTGAGAGCTTGATCTTCATTTCCCATCTTTTCTTCTCGTGCCACAAGCCTTGCTTCTTCTTGTGAGCATTCTTCTCGTAGTCTACTGAAGGAGATTAACTTCTTCCTTGCACAAATTCCTTGGATAAAGGAATCCCATGACCTGGGTAGGCCATTTAGAGTGGTCATCACCACTTCACCATTCTCCACCATTTCATCCACTCTTTCTAGCTGTTCCTTTATCTAGGAGACCCTTGAAAAATAAGATTGAATGGTTTCTCCATTCTGAAATTTTACTCCTTTCAATTGGTTCTGCAGGGTCATCTTCCGATTTATGTTCTTCCCTTCAAACAGCTTGGTCAAAGAGTCAAACATATCCTTGGGTGTCTTAAGGGAAGACACATGGGGTATGAGATGGTCTTTGATAGAATCAGCAATGATTCTCTTTGCCTTGACCAAGTTCTTTTTGTGCAATACCTTGGCCTCTTTATCCTCTGGGATAGGGATGTCTTCTTTCACATATGAGTCCAACTCATTCTCTTCCAGGATTAACCCAATTCTATCCTTCCAGGCTCGGAAGTTATCAGCCCCTTCAAGCTTATCCTCAAGCTTGGTGTGGAGAGACATCTTAAAGAGTACTTCAAATGGAAATAGAAAAGATTTAGGTCTTACCACTTGAAGTGCTGAAAACTGGATCTGGTCACGGATTAAGGTTTGTCAGAGAAACCCTAAAAATTCAAAATTTGAATTTCAAATTTCTGAAAGGATATAAAGATGCACCTTGGTGAGCTGATCAGCCTGGTGCATTCAGAATTTGAGATCAGCAAAGTCTTGCCCTTCAGAATTGCCTTTTTGTCCTCCTGGGTTCACTCGGCAGAGCCCTGAATTAGGGTTTGAGTTTACCGGAGATCTACCCAGCCAAAAATCTCAATCCAAAGCTCTAAACTTCAATTTTTGCAAGGAGCTTCCAGCTGTGTCTTCAGATTCCAGAAATTCCTATTTTTGTGGAAACCCTAAGTTTTAGGGCCAAATATGAAAATGCTCGGAATTGAATTCTGATTGGACAGATAGATGCGCCTTGATGAGTAGAGTCAATCTACTATACTGATTTTCAAAAATCTATGGAGAGAAACCCAATAAACAAAGAACTCAAGCTTTCGTCACTGCAAAATGTCTTCTTCTCAGGTTAGCTCTGATACCATGTTAAATTTTGAGCATTAATTCACAATACTCTAGGATCTTTGCTGAGAGAATAACATCTACAGTATATCAATGCATGAAAATCACAATATGACAAGCATCACAAGAATCAAAAGCATAAAGACAAGAGACACAGAGTTTCCGTGGGGAAAAACCTAAGGTGAAAAACCCCACAACTTCCTCAGAGATAGAGAGAGCAATGGCTCAACCAAAAGTACAACCAAATAACACTGAGATAGTCTCCTGATAGCAGATGATCCTCCTCCTCACTAGTGCGCCACTTTTCAAGTGAGAGTGAGTTGCTTTTCCGAATGAGTAAAATAGAGATCTCCAATCTCTATTTATACTAACCTTTTTTCCCAGTGTCCTTATGGGGCCGACTTGTCTATCAAGATACATACACATTATATTATATATAATTCAGGGCCGACCCCATATGGTGGTCTAATAACCCATCGACAAGTACACACACTTGCGACACTTGTCAATCCACATGACGACACTTCCTTATAGAGGAATAACACATCTCTTATAAGGGTACAATAAATATATATAAAATACACACATGAAATACATTCCGAAGTTACATATACATCAACAGAAATGGGGGCAGTTTTGGAGCACAAAACTGAATCAGAACAAGAGAATCATAGCAATTGGGTATAGCTTGGAACATTGGATGTGTTCACATAGGAGAACTAACCCAAGCTTGTTGGAGCACTGCAATTACTCTTAATAGGCTCTGATTGATTGATTCTCTTAGATGGAAGAGACTTAAAATCCCCTGGAGCATCCTGGATCTCGGGAGAACTGAGTTGGATGTTGGGTTGTTTGCTGCCACAAAAATTTCCTAAATAAATCGGAAAACTAGTTAAGGGAAATTTAAAATATGAACTCTGAACTAGGGGGATTGTGAACTCAGCTCGGGGGTGACCTGGAAGCAAGGAGAACTTGTTGGTCAAAGTCTGGGAGGTTTGTGGCTGTTGAAATATTGTAACTTCAAAGAATATTATATTTGTATATTATTTATTCCGGAGATGTTCCATACCTCCGATGTGATTATACTATAAATCCGGAGACGTTTATTCCTCCAAGTTGGTTGTGGTAACTAGGGTTATTAGACCCACCATGTGGGGGTTGTCCCAGTCAGTTATAATGGGGTATTTAACCTAATGGTTAAATACAAACCTACATGTACTTGTGTAAAATACATATCAGAGTAGTGTATAAATAGAGGAGGTGTGTTCCTCATTTGATACACTCACTCACTTGAGGATAGCGCACTTGTGGAGAAGAGGTCTGTTATTGTGGAGGAGGAGATCATGTCTCAGGTTTTCATCTTTGTATATTGTTGGTCATCTATATTGAGGAAGCTTTGCTGGGTTTTCTACCCCATGAGGGTTTCCCAGGATAAATCTCTGTCTCTTGTGTTTATGCTATGCTTGTTGTTTCTTCAGTGATCCTGTATATGCTATTATTGTGAAATGGAATGTAATGCTGCTATTTTCTGTCTTAGCATATTGAATCTTAACATGGTATCAGAGCTAACCTGAAGGAAGACAAGGTATGGCACTTACGACACTTGCTTTACTTACGACAATTTGAAGGTTAGGGTTTTACATAGCAAAAACACGTCATCGTGGAACTTTCGCTATAAATCCATTTATGCGAAGGTTCAGGGTATGAAAAGTTTACAGGTCAAAGATAACATCCCCAGGTACTTTTTGTCCAAAGGGCATCCTCATGTTCGTTGTACTTTGTGAGTTATGATCAGTACAAGTTAGGGTTTCTGCCTCTTCCAGATCTCAGTCAAAATCAGGTGACCTTGGAAAAAAGGTCATAACTTGGGATAGGAAGCTCCAAATGAAAGTTCATAAAAAGTGACAGGTAGTACACAGACTGTAATATCTCAGGAAACTTTTTCAGAGGCCGACGGTGAACCAGTGACACGTGGAACGCCGTACAAGTTCGCTCTCATGTTTTATCCCATAAACAGGTCACGTTGCGACACTTGGCATAACTCTCTCTCAGAGAGTCCAATTGAGGTCAGACCTATTAGGATGGAAAGATAACAGGTCGAGCTATCTCAGGAAAATTTTTTAGGGGCCGAAGTTCAAACAACGACACGTGGCATGCCATACAAGTTCGCTCTCCTATTTTATCCCATAAACAGGTCATGTTGCGACACTTGGCATAACTCTCTCTCAGAAAACCCAATTGAGGTCAGACCTGTCAGGATGGAAAGATGACAGGTCAGGCTACTACAAAAAAAGGGTTTCAGACCCTCTGGAGCAAAAATTTCATAGTTATAGCATAAACAATCAGGTGCATATTTCTGTCAAAACAGAATTATTTTTGGAGCACCTTTATTCATGGCTTCCGGAATTTAGGGTTTCAGAGAAAGTTAGAATTTTTGGAATCGGAGTCCACGACTGAATGCTACTCAGGAAAATCAAAATTTAGAGACCAAGATCGAATTTTTTGGTTGGGTGGAAGACCGGGCTTGATCAAACCCCAGTTCGGGATTTTGATTGGAAAGATGGAAAATTAGGGCTTCAGCAAAAGTTGGAATTTTTGAAGTCTGTAACCACGGCTGGAAGCTCCTAAGAAAAATAAGAGTTTAGAGCCTTGGATAGAACCGTTTGTTTGGGCAGAAGGGTGGGCTTCATCAAACCCTAGTTCGGGATCCTGTCCAGAAGATCCAGAAGTTTCAAAGGCAATTTTGAGGGGTCAAATTTTGGAAATTCCAAAATTGAAGTATGCTAGTTTGATCAGCTCAGCAAGACATATTCTTTCATCCATTCAGAAGTGTGAAAGTCAAAGATTGAATTTTTAGGGTTTCTCTAGAAAACCCTAATTAAGCTCCATATCAAGTTTCAGGGGGAGTTGAGGCTAAGGCCTTACATAAGAAGACTACAAGAAGTCTCGACAGGTATGGCTTAAGGAGGCTCAGGTATGTCTTGAAATCTAATTCTTGATTAAGTTCATGATGTGTTTGTCTTCATATTATTTATTAGTACAATCTTGATTAATGTTAGAATTGTCTTATCACCCTAGTAATAGTATGAATGCATGTGAATGATCAAAGACATTCATTGATTAGGGCTATATGATTGTACTAATGCATTATGATGTTGTGTGAGGTTGATGTTGTCTGCTAACAAGGCTCAGGTACATCACAAAAGACAAATCAGGTTCCATGACCATGAAAACATGAAGACAAAGACTCATCCATAATATTTGTTCTACTTACTAGGTATGTATGACTTTGTTATATTATGCTTAACCTATGAAACATGCAGGTTCTAGCTCAGGATCTCTAAATCATTGAAGAGATTGTTTAGGTATGTTGTACATAACTAAGTAGGTATACTAATCCAGGTATGTTTCCCATGAATCTTACCTTGTGTTAGGATCCCTTATATAAGTATACTTGGTATGATTGGTTATGCTTATTCATAAAGTTAGTAATCAAGGGATTATGCATATTATGTCTTTTATCTTGATTGATGATATGCATGAGTAAAAGAAGACTTCCCTGAAATCTTGAATACTAATGTTTATTAACTATAATCATGACTATACATTCTCAAGATTATTTAGAACTATAATGTTTTGATAACATTTAGAACATACTAATGGGTGTATGTTTGTGTATGAGATCATGAGGATGACACTTGAACATGCACAGTGGTACATAATGAATAGAAGTTCAAAAGACATACAGAAGATCAAGCGGGAGGAAACCACACAAACATAAAAGATAAGTACTTGAGTTGTTATTTGAAATAGTAAATGATATTGCCTGTAATAGGTTGTATGCATATTTGTATTCCTATAATATATCATGCTAAGTGTAAATATTCATAGAACATTGAACAGTATACTACTAATATGCATATGATTGGTAAGTTGGACAAACATTCCATTGTTGCTTGTCTAGAATGAAACCTCTTTGCTGACATGCTGAGAGTTGTGCACACTCTCGATAGTATGTTCTGGTAGATATGGAAGGCATCTAGATAGCCATTGTATGCATACAGGATATGGGAAAGTGTTGTGCCAAAGTATTGGTCAAGATAGTTGCATAACTATGTAAATGATATCTGTATGCATAATAGGTTATCATGTCAATATGATTTGATGATTATGAAGTATTACTAATCATGTACCTAATTTTGATTTGTAGGAAAAATCATGATGAATGATGAACAAGCGATGGATGTTCAACAAAAGGATTTACAAATCAAACACACTATAGAAGGCTTGTGGCTAGAAGATTCTCTTAGAAAAGAGAAAGAGAATCATGATGAGATGTTTGTTCCAAGAGGATAGATAAAACCATTCTCTTAATGGTGTAATTAAAGAAGAAGTGTGATTCAGGTTCTGTATGGGTACCCAGGATCGATAATCAATTGATGAGCTTAATGATCACCATGGGTGATGTGGATCTCAACCTTTGCTACAAGGTTGAATATGGTTTTTATACACAGATGACATGGATGCAAGAAGGAACTCACCAAGAAGTTTGAATAATATTGAGGCTCATATCAGTAGACCCATCTATCGAGAGATGGCACAGATAGATATGCAGAAAATCATTCAATGCAGAGAGTGAATGATGTTTAGTCACAAAGGGAGAATTGACAGTTTCTTGAAAAGCTTGGGCTTTACCAAAAATTAAAGTTGTTCCTAACCTTTACCTTAAGGCTATGGATCATACTATTATTATGATATCCTTCTTATAGGGAATGAGAAACAGATCATGAAAAGAAAGAAGAAGATGGCTGCAGAAATGAAAAATGAAAGATCTCAAATTGATGCATTACTTCCTAAGTCTGGAAGTATGGCAAGGCTTAGAAGGAATCTTTCTCAACCAAGGTAAGTATGCTGTGAAGTTTCTAAAAAGATTTGATATGTTGGAGTATAAAGCCATGGCCACTCCCATGGACTCCAACTTGAAGTTGTTAGTTAATGACTCATCGTATTTAGTGGACCTAACCCTATATAGACAAATCATTGGGTCATTGATGTATTTAACAAATACTAGGCCAGATATATGCTTTGCTGCAAATACCCTAAGTCAGTGTCTAGTAGAACCTAGAAAGGTTCACTTAATAACTACAAAGCATGTAGTGAGGTACCTAAAAGGTACAATAGATTTTGGTCTATATTATCTTGGAGGTCATGAACTCTGTTTACATGGTTACTCAGATTCTGAGTGGGCAGGAAGTGCCTCAGACAGAAAGAGTACATCAGGTGGATGTTATAGTCTTGAATCTGCCATGATCTCATGGTTCAGCAAGGAACAATCTAGTGTGGCTCTCAGTACTGCTGAAGCAGAATATATATATAGCTATATGCTCTGCCAGCTGTGAAGCAGTGTGGCTTCAGAAGCTATTATATGGAGTGTTTGACTTAGAAATGAATCAAGATAGAAAATCTTGTATTCCACGATAAGCCAATAACACATAGAGATCCGATACTTCTATATACGAGATATGGTGCAGAGAGGAGCTATCAAGCTCGAGTATATAAGCACCGAGGATCAGATTGGTGATATCCTGACTAAACCTTTGTCTCGAGTAAAGTTTGAATACTTCCGAGACAAGCTTGGTATAGTCCAGAAGGACCCTCCTCGAAAGGGGGAGTAGTATAGTATTTGATAACAATTCTGTCCCTTAAATTTTATTTTGTTGTACTTAGCTACTTACAATTATTTAGATTTAGAACTCTTATATATCTTTTATTTTAGATGTATACATGTTTTGAGGTGATGTATACATGCTTTGATGTTAGATGTATCAGTGAGAATACATGCTAGATGTATACATGTTTTGAGGTGATGTATACATGCTTTGATGTTAGATGTATTAGTGAGAATACATGCTAGATGTATACATGTTTTGATGTGATGTATACATGTTTTGATGTTAGATGTATTAGTGAGAATACATGCTAGATGTATACATGTTTTGATGTGATGTATACATGTTTTGATGTTAGATGTATTAGTGAGAATACATGCTAGATGTATACATGTTTTGATTAGTAATGTATACATGTTTTGATGTGATACATGCTCTTGGACATTTGTACCTGTATAGATGTGAATACAGATGAGGATTGGATCATCCTTGAACTTAAGTTCTAAAGTGAGCCGTAGACGTGAGGTCTCCGAGAATGAAGTCCTTAGTGGACAGTTGAGGGGATTGGATCATCCCTGGACTTTCAGTCCTAAAGAGAGCCGTAGACGTGAGGTCTCCGAAAATGAAGTCCTTAGTGGACAGTTGAGGGGATTGTATCATCCCTGGACTTTCAGTCCTAAAGAGATCCGTAGACGTGAGGTCTCCGAAAATGAATTCCTTAGTGGACAGTTGAGGGGATTGGATCATCCCTAGACTTTCAGTCCTAAAGAGAGCCGTAGACGTGAGGTCTCCGAAAATGAAGTCCTTATTGGATAGCTGAGGGGATTGGATCATCCCTGGACTTTCAGTCCTAAAGAGAGCCGTAGATGTGAGGTCTCCGATAATGAAGTCCTTGGTGGACTTGAGGGGATTGGATCATCCCTGGACTTTCAGTCCTAAAGAGAGCCGTAGATGTGAGGTCTCCGAGAATGAAGTCCTTGGTGGACTTGAGGGGATTGGATCATCCCTGGACTTTCAGTCCTAAAGAGAGCCGTAGACGTGAGGTCTCCGAGAATGAAATCCTTGGTGGACTTGAGGGGATTGGATCATCCCTGGACTTTCAGTCCTAAAGAGAGCCGTAGACGTGAGGTCTCCGAGAATGAAGTCCTTGGTGGACTTGAGAGGATTGGATCATCCTTGAACTCAAGTTCTAAACTGATCCGTAGACAGGTGTCTCCGAGAATAGAGGATAGGACTGCATCGTCCCTGGACCTTGGTTCAAAATGCACGTGATTGGATTAACCATCCTTAGACAGTAAATCCAGGAAGGATAGTCTTAAATGTGATTGTGACAGTAAATCCAGGAAGGATAGTCTTAAATGTGATTGTGGTTGGATTAATCATCCTTAGACAGTAAATCCAGGAAGGATAGTCTTAAATGCGATTGTGGTTGGATTAATCATCCTTAGACAGTAAATCCAGGAAGGATAGTCTTAAATGCGATTGTGGTTGGATTAATCATCCTTAGACAGTAAATCCAGGAAGGATAGTCTTAAATGCGATTGTGGTTGGATTAATCATCCTTAGACAGTAAATCCAGGAAGGATAGTCTTAAATGCGATTGTGGTTGGATTAATCATCCTTAGACAGTAAATCCAGGAAGGATAGTCTTAAATGCGATTGTGGTTGGATTAATCATCCTTAGACAGTAAATCCAGGAAGGATAGTCTTAAATGCGATTGTGGTTGGATTAATCATCCTTAGACAGTAAATCCAGGAAGGATAGTCTTAAATGCGATTGTGGTTGGATTAATCATCCTTAGACAGTAAATCCAGGAAGGATAGTCTTAAATGCGATTGTGGTTGGATTAATCATCCTTGGACAGTAAATCCAGGAAGGATAGTCTTAAATGCGATTGTGGTTGGATTAATCATCCTTAGACAGTAAATCCAGGAAAGATAGTCTTAAATGCGATTGTGGTTGGATTAATCATCCTTAGACAGTAAATCCAGGAAGGATAGTCTTAAATGCGATTGTGGTTGGATTAATCATCCTTAGACAGTAAATCCAGGAAGGATAGTCTTAAATGCGATTATGGTTGGATTGATCATCCTTAGACAGTAAATCCAGTAATTCCGAAAGGAAGGATAGTCTTAAATATGATTGTGGTTGGACTAATCATCCTTAGACAGTAAATCCAGTAATTCCAAAAGGAAGGATAGTCTTAAATATGATTGTGGTTGGACTAATCATCTTTAGACAGTAAATCCAGTAATTCCGAAAGGAAGGATAGTCTTAAATATGATTGTGATGAGATTGATCCAGCAATTCCGAAAGGAAGGATCATGTATATAGATGACGATGCTGATGATCGTGTGATGACGATGCTGCTGATCGTGTGATGACAATGCTGCTGATCGTGTGATAACGATGCTGATGATCGTGTGATGACGATGCTGCTGATCATGTGATGACGATGCTGCTAATCGTGATATGACGATTCTGATGATCGTGTGATGACGATGCTAATGATCATGGGATGATGATGCTGATGATTGTGTGATGATGATGCTGCTGATCGTGTGATGACGATGCTGTTGATCGTGTGATAACGATGCTGCTGATCATGTGATGACGATGCTGCTGATCATGTGATGACGATGCTCCTAATCGTGATATGACGATGCTGATGATCGTGTGATGACGATGCTGATGATCGTGTGATGACGATGCTGATGATCGTGTGATGACGATGCTGATGATCGTGTGATGATGATGTTGATGATCGTGAGATGACGATGTTGATGATCATGTGATGACGATGCTGATGATCGTGAGATGACGATGTTGATGATCATGTAATGATGATGTTGATGATCGTATGATGACGATGATGCTGATCGTGATGGTCTAGATGACGATGTTGATGATCGTGAGGATCCAGACATTGATGTTGCTATAGTTGTTCGAGTGCTGTAGAAGATAAAGACTCAGTACTGAAGATGTTGATGTTCCAGTAACTGGTTGAGTTACTGATGATGTTAAGAAAGCTTCCAATGATTTATAGATGTATCATGTATGATATTGATGACTCCTTTCTCGTGCAGATACTATTATAATATCCTTCTCGTTAAGGGGGAGTGTTGAAATATTGTAACTTCAAAGAATATTATATTTGTATATTATTTATTCTGGAGATGTTCCATACCTCCGATGTGATTATACTATAAATCCGGAGATGTTTATTCCTCCAAGTTGGTTGTGGTAACTAGGGTTATTAGACCCACCATGTGGGGGTTGGCCCAGTCAGTTATAATGGGGTATTTAACCTAATGGTTAAATACAAGCCTACATGTACTTGTGTAAAATACATATCAGAGTAGTGTATAAATAGAGGAGGTGTGTTCCTCATTTGATACACTCACTCACTTGAGGATAGCGCACTTGTGGAGAAGAGGTCTGTTATTGTGGAGGAGGAGATCATGTCTCAGGTTTTCATCTTTGTATATTGTTGGTCATCTATATTGAGGAAGCTTTGCTAGGTTTTCTACCCCATGAGGGTTTCCCAGGATAAATCTCTGTCTCTTGTGTTTATGCTATGCTAGTTGTTTCTTCAGTGATCCTGTATATGCTATTATTGTGAAATGGAATGTAATGCTGCTATTTTCTGTCTTAGCATATTGAATCTTAACAGTGGCTAGGTTCCACTAGTCATCAGAATACAGATAAGTTTCTATGTTGTACTTATATGATAACTTCTATGGAACAGTTATTAGGAATTTGTGTATGTATATTCATGATTTACTGTTGAATGGTTTGTTTACCAGATCTAATCAGATATATAGTGTTATACTGAAATTCTAAGTAGGGATCTTATATAGATTTGTATATCTCTGTAATACTGTATAGAATTGTGATCTATTTGAGATGGCTTCAGCATTTGCAGTTTATGTTTGATTGAAGAATGAACACATTCTTTGTGCAGTAGGTAGATAGAGTTATATTATAAATAATGATTTATAATCCTAAGATAGCTTTGATGGAATGGTCATTGTTTATATTATACCCTATGGATATGTTGAATGTATTTTAAATAGAATACGTTTCTTTTTCCTGAACATATCCCATTACTTACAGAGCACATGTCTCTCATATTTATGGTAGAAATGAGGTAGACATGTAAACCGTGAGGTTGACATGTCAATGCATTATATTATATAAAAATGTTATCCTATTTTTATAGATAAACAAAATGGATTACTATAAACAGAATATTTCCTATCTTTTTACAGTCAAGCAAAACCCTATGGATATATAAATGATTTATATCTACAGTTAATGGGTTTTCCATTATTCAACAGAGTTATATTTTTACTATCAACTATGTAGACAAACAACATTTAATTCCAGCATTGACTTAGATTCATTTTCTATACAAACACTGTTTATAAACAGCATTTAATATTTAGTATGGAACCCGATTTGGTTTCCATTACATTTTTCAACCATAACTAATTAATTTTGGGATGCATTATTTTCATATTCGTTTTATCTTTACAAGCATGCCATTAATCTCGGCAAAGGAGCTCGACTCCAAGTTCGAGCTGCGACCTTCATTGTTTTAAAAGCCAAATTTTTATATAATGAATGGAACCCACATTAACACAATGTTTCGAGAGTTTAAACGTTGCATGCACGCATACACAAACTAGGGTTTCAATACCCATGTTTTCCACAATTTTACACACTAAGTATTTTTAAATAAACGATGCAACTACCATATTAATTTATGTGTATATGCTTGTGGCTCGGGGAGAAACTAAAAAATAGTTTTTAAAAAGAACAAGAACGAATGCTATAGACGATTCTATAGTATAAGTTTGAATGTGAATCTATTTTTACAACTATATTAATTTATGCATACATATATGCTCAAGAAGCGTCTGAAATCAGTGTTCAAAGCACACCAAACAAATTATGGAGAATGAATCTCATGCTATGACTCACATATCATAACCATCACATATACAAATAATTGATGCATAAGCAGTCGGGGAAAAACAAAAGTGAGTTCGTTTCCATTCAAAATTTGGAACAGTAACATATTAAACACCGAAAGCATTCTGAGACAGAGCTTGGTTAACCAGCGCAAGCTTATACGCTGCCTGGAGAAATATAATTAAGTTACCAACATTTAACTTTTCACACAAGTCTGCATTGTTAAATTTTTAGTATTAAATCACAATACTATAGGATCTTTGCTGAGAGAATAACATCTACAGTATATCAATGCATGACAATCATAATATGACAAGCATCACAAGCATCACAAGAATCAAAAGCATAGAGACAAGAGACACAGAGTTTCCATGGGGAAAACCCTAAGGTGAAAAACCCCACAACTTCCTCGGAGATAGAGAGAGCAATGGCTCAACCAAAATACAACCAAATAACACTGAGATAGTCTCCTAGCAGATGATCCTCCTCCTCCTCACTAGTGCGCCACTTTTCAGAGAGAGAGATAGTTACTTTTTCGAGTGAGTAAAATAGAGATCTCCTATCTCTATTTATACTCACCTTTTTGCCCAGTGACCTACTGGGGCCGACTTGTCTACTTTGATACACCCACAATATATTATATATTAATCAGGGCCGACCCCATAAGGTGGTCTAATAACCCATCGGCAAGTACACACACTTGCGACACTTGTCAATCCACATGACGACACTTCCTTATAGAGGAATAACACATCTCTTATAAGGGTACAATAAATATAAATATAATATACAGATGAAATACATTCCGAAGTTACATATACATCAACACTCCCTCTTAACTAGGAAGGTATTTCTCGACACAGATCTGCTAGACAAGTCTTCTTCTCTGGATCATCGTCATCGATGCATCGTCATCATCATCGTCACTACTGCTACTATCTCAACCAATCTCTGTCTCTACTCGTCATAGGAAGTTCTACAGAGCCAGTCCTTTTTCATACTGGATGTAGGCCCACCACCTGCAGGTCTTCGTCATCACTGGCCATACTGTGGAATCCTCAGGACTTTTACGTGCGTCACAAAACCTCGAAAGAGCATCCTAGGCTGTTACGAGCACACAACTCTACCTATAGGATCTCCCAGGGCAACGAATTACATGTGACCTCACCACAAAACCTCGCAAGAGCATCCCAGGCTGTTACGAGCACACAGCTCTACCTATAGGATCTCCCAGGGCAACGAATTACATGTGGTCATGGAAAAACCTCGTAAGAGCATCCCAGGACTGATTACGGGCACACAGCCCAACCTATCGGATCTCCCAGGGAAACGAATTACATGCCATAGGACAAAACCTCGCAAGAGCATCTGCCACATATCCCAGGGCGCTATTATATGCCATAGGAAAAACCTCGAAAGACTATCTGCAGATCTCCCAGGGCAACGAATTACATGTCCTCCCAGAGAAAAACCTCGAAAGAGCATTTGCCAGATGTCCCAGGGCACCGAATTACATGCCATAGGAAAAACCTAGAAAGACCATCTGCAAATCTCCCAGGGAAACGAATTACATGCTCATCTGCACAACCTGATCCACGGCCATAGAGTATCAACCTGATACTCACCATACATCATCCTGATGTATCCATGATCATCCTGATCATCATCACTGCAACGTCCTGCTGCATGTCATCTGGAGCAACATCCTGAAGCTCGTCATCTATGATCATCATGATCATCACTGCAACATCCTGCTGCGTGTCATCTGGAGCAACATCCTGAAGCTCATCATCTATGATCATCCTGATCATCACTGCAACATCCTGCTGCATGATCCACCTGATCATCAATGCATCTACCTGATGCATACCAAGTATCATACATGATCCTCCTGATCATCAATGTATCCACCTGATACAAATACATGATACATATCATCATACATGATCCTCCTGATCATCAATGCATCTACCTGATGCATACCAAGTATCTACCTGATACATATCATCATACATCATCCTCCTGATCATCAATGCATCTACCTGATCCATACCAAGTATCTACCTGATACATATCATACATGATCCTCTTGATCATCAATGCATCTACCTGATGCATACCAAGTATCTACCTAATACATATCATCATACATGATCCTCTTGATCATCAATGTATCCACCTGATACAAATACAAATACATGATACATATCACCATACATGATCCACCTGATCATACAATGTATCCACCTGATACATATACAGATACATGGTCCAAGCATCCAACATGATGCATACATACATACATAAAATGATCCAACTGATCATATCCAGCATCCACATGATGCGTTCATACATACATAAAATGATCCAACTGATCATATCCAAGCAGAAACCAGAACATCATCCTGATGCTCATCATCCAGCGCTTACATCCACAGCCATGTGAAGGATCCTCCTTCCAACATGCTTGGAATGGCTTCAGCAAATGTGTTCATCACTTCTTCCTCGAAGTATCCTCGATCTGAAGCACGCCAAGCCTCTCTCTGAAGTACTCGAACTTCACCCTGGCTAGTGGATTCGTCAGCACATCTGCAATCTGCTCATCCGTCGCAACATACAGGAGCTTCACAGCTCCTCTCTGCACCATATCCCTGATATAGTGATATTTGATCTCTATGTGTTTCGACCTGTCATGAAATACTGGGTTCTCGGACAGCTTCACAAAACTCTGGTTATCACAGAAGATACCAGTAGCCTCCAACGGGAGATCAAATAACTCAGACAGTAGCTTCCGTAGCCATACTGCCTCACAACTAGCTGAACAGGCTGCAACATACTCTGCCTCAGCTGTACTCAGTGCTACGCAGGACTGCTTCCTGCTAAACCAAGAGATCACACCTGATCCCATACTGAAGCAACACCCAGATGTGCTCTTCCTATCTGCAGCACTGCCAGCCCAGTCTGAATCAACATAACCCTGCAGGTTAAACTTTTGATTCACCTCATACCTGAGCCCATAATCCACTGTACCCTTTAGGTACCTCAAAACATGCTTTACAGCAACCAGGTGAACACTTCTTGGATCTGTCAGGAACTGGCTCAATGTGTTCACAGCAAAGCAAATGTCTGGTCTCGTGTTCGTCAGGTACATCAAGGACCCAATCATCTGACGATACATAGAGACATCAACTGGCTCAAATGAAGCATCACATAGAAGCTTCAGATTCGATGCCATCGGTGTGGCCATGGCCTTGCAATCCATCATCCTGAATCTCTTCAGGATATCTACTGTGTACTTCCCTTAACCAAGGAAGATCCCACCTGCATTCTGCCACACCTCCATACCTAGGAAATAGTGCATCATTCCCAAGTATTTCATATCGAATTCAGCTGCAAGCTTCCTCTTGGTATCCGCAATCAGTCTGTCATCTCCTGTCACAAATAGGTCATCCACATACAGTAGTAGAATCACAGGATTCCCTTCCTCAACCTTGTAGTAAAGGTTGGAATCCGCTTTACTCTTGGTAAAGCCCAAACTAGATAGGAAACTATCCATCCTACCATACCAAGTTCTGGGAGCTTGCTTCAAGCCATACAAGGCTTTCTTCAATCTGCATACATATGATTCCTTGTTATGTATTTCAAAACCGAGTGGTTGTTCCACATATACTTCCTCTTCTACTACACTGTTCAGGAAAGCAGTCTTGACATCCATCTGGTGTATCTTCCATTTCATTGCTGCAGCCAGGGCAAGTACTGTTCTGATGGAAGTATATCTGGCTACAGGTGCAAAGGTTTCTTCATAATCTATTCCCTCTTTCTGAGAGAATCCTCGAGCTACGAATCTTGCTTTTTACTTCTCCACGCTGCCATCTGCAGCATGCTTGATTTTGTAGATCCATTTTGAAGTCACAACAGACTTCTCTTTAGGTCTTGGGACAACATCCCAAACATCATTCTTCATTATTGATTGGTATTCCTCGATCATAGCATCCTTCCATTCTTTCTTTTCCGATGCCTCTTCATAACTGGAAGGCTCTTTGTTCATGATGTCACAGAGTAAAGCAACATAACTGGTGTATGATCTGGTTCTCTTCTTTGCTCTGTGTTCTTCTTCTGGAATGCCAAATCTTTCTGCATCATGAATGAGCTCTCTAGCCCATACAGGTTTCCTCTTGTGAGAGTTATCCTCACAGGGTGGATCTACAGGTTCTTGTGGATCTTCAAACTCACGAACAACTTCTGGAACTGCTTCAGTCATGGTAGTGTCCTGAAATCTTGTTTCCTTAGGTTCTTCATAAACTTCGGTAGGTGCCTTCCTTGATTTGATGAATGCTGAGTTTTCATCAAATGTTACATCCCTACTGACATCAATTTTCTTGAACCCTGGAAAGTATATTCTGTAAGCCTTCGAGCTTTCACTATATCCCACAAAGATGCCCTTCTTTCCTGAAGGATCTAGTTTAGTCCTCTTCTCTTTTGGAACATGAGTATATACTGGACAACCGAATATTCTAAGATGGCTGACTTCAGGTTTCTTACCAGAAAAGACCTCTTCTGGTGTCTTGTTGTCCAATATCTTGTGGGGTGTTCTGTTCTGCACATATACAGCTGTTCTAGCTGCTTCTGCCCATAGATGCATAGGAAGATCCTGGTCATGCAACATTGCCCTTGCTGCTTCCATGATGGTTCTGTTCTTCCTTTCTGCAACTCCATTCTGTTGAGGATTATAAGGAGCAGTCAACTCCCTCTTAATCCCTGAATCACTGCAAAGCTTCTTGAAGTCATTTGAGGTGAATTCTCCACCATTGTCGGATCTGAAAGTTTTGATCTTCTTGTCAGTTTGATTCTCCATCAAGTTTTTAAATTCCTTGAATTTGTCAAGCACCTCATCTTTGCCTTTCAAGAAGTATACCCAAGTCTTTCTGGAGAAGTCATCAATAAATGATACATAGTAAACATACCCACTTAGGGAACTGGATGACATGGGGCCACATACATCTGAATGGATGATTTCCAGAATGTCTTTTGCCTTGCTTTCACTGCCTGGGAAAGCCTTCTTAGTGTTCTTTCCTTTTGCACATCCTTTGCAGACACCTTCATGCTTGGTCTTGATTTCAGGAAGACCCTCTACTTCCTTGCTTGCAATTGGAAGTGCCCTATAGTGCATATGATCAAGTCTTCTATGCCAAAGTTCACTTGGCTCCATGGATTCATGTACCATGGCATGTTCAGGTTGTCCCTTCAATTTATACAAGCCTCCCTCTTGCTCTCCAATCACTACTGCATCATCTATGTTCTTTCCCTTTGGCCACATTAGGACTTGGCCATCCACAAATGCAACCCTCATGCCTTTTGCATCCAATGCAGATATGGAGAGTAAGTTCTTCTTGAGTCCAGGTACATACAGTACTTCTTTCATCTTCAATGATTTTCCAGAATCTAGGTTGTAGGAGGCTTCACCACTTCCTTTGATTGGATATTGATAATCATCCCCAAGTTTCACCTTATGGGGTGATTCATGTTCAGAAAGGTTCACAAAGGATTCCTTGAACCCAGTCATGTGTTTGGAGGCCCCACTATCAATCAACCAATCATTACAACCATGGGAGATGGTACCAGTGAGTGCAGAGATCAGAACATACTCTTCTTCACTTGATGAGTCATCATCACTACTACTTTCTGCCTTAGCCTTCTTCTTTGGGGGTTCATCATCTTCGGCAGCATGAGCATGAAACCTTCTTTTGCTGCCCTTCTTCTTCTTACTAGAGTTGTTGTTATTATCCCTTTTGTTCTTAGGACAATCTGAAGCAAAGTGACCCTTCTCATTGCATGTGAAGCATCTTAGGTCTTTCTTGTTCTTCTTTTGATGGGATCTATTGAGGCGAGAGAGATCCTTCTTGGTTTTGCTTCTTTTGGTGTGAGCTGCAAGAGCTTGATCTTCTCCTCCCATCTTTTCCTCACGAGCTATAAGTCTAGCTTCTTCTTGAGAACATTCCTCCCGAAGTCTACTGAAAGAGATCAACTTCTTCCTTGCACAAATTCCTTGAATAAAGGAATCCCATGACCTGGGTAGGCCATTTAGAGTAGTCATCACCACCTCACCATTCTCCACCATTTCATCTACTGCTTCTAATTGTTCCTTGATTTGAGAGACCCTTGAAAAGTAAGATTGAATGGTTTCTCCATTCTGAAACTTTACTGCTTTCAATTGGTTCCGCAGGGTCATCTTCCGATTTATGTTCTTTCCTTCAAATAGCTTGGTCAAGGATTCAAACATCTCCTTGGGTGTCTTGAGAGAAGACACATGGGGAATGAGATGGTCTTTGATAGAATCAGCAATGATTCTCTTTGCCTTGACCAAGTTCTTCTTGTGCAATGTCTTGGCCTCTTCATCCTCTGGGATAGGGATGTCTTCTTTCACATATGAGTCCAACTCATTCTCTTCCAGGATTAGCCCAATCCTATACTTCCAGGCTTGGAAGTTATCAGCCCCTTCAAGCTTATCCTCAAGCTTGGTGTGGAGAGACATCTTTAAGAGTACTTCAAATGGAAATAGAAAAGATTTAGGACTTACCACTTGAAGTGCTGAAAACTGGATCTGGTCCCGGATTAGGGTTTGTCAGATAAACCCTAAAAATTCAAAATGTGAATTTCAAAATTCCGAAAGGATAGAAAGATGCGCCTTGGAGAGCTGATCAGCCTAGTACATTCAGAATTTGAGATCAGCAAAGTCTTGCCCTTCAAAATTGCCTTTTTGTCCTCCCGGGTTCACTGGGGAGAGCCCTGAATTAGGGTTTGAGTTTCCCAGAGATCTACCCAGCCAAAAATCTCGATCCAAAGCTCAAACCTTCTATTTTTGCAAGGAGCTTCCAGCTGTACCTTCAGTTTCCAGAAATTCCTATTTTTGTGGAAACCCTAATTTTTAGGGCCAAATCTGAAAATGCTCGGAACTGAATTCTGATTGGACAGATAGATGCGCCTTGATGAGTAGATCCAATCTACTATACTGAATTTCAAAAATCTGTGGAGAGAAACCCAATAAACAAGGAATACAAGCTTCCGTCACTGCAAAATGTCTTCTTCTCAGTTAAGCTCTGATACCATGTTAAATTTTTAGTATTAAATCACAATACTATAGGATCTTTGCTGAGAGAATAACATCTACAGTATATCAATGCATGACAATCATAATATGACAAGCATCACAAGAATCAAAAGCATAGAGACAAGAGACACAGAGTTTCCGTGGGGAAAACCCTAAGGTGAAAAACCCCACAACTTCCTCAGAGATAGAGAGAGAAATGGCTCAACCAAAATACAACCAAATAACACTGAGATAGTCTCCTAGCATATGATCCTCCTCCTCCTCACTAGTGCGCCACTTTTCAGAGAGAGAGATAGTTACTTTTCTGAGTGAGTAAAATAGAGATCTCCTATCTCTATTTATACTCACCTTTTTGCCCAGTGACCTACTGGGGCCGACTTGTCTACTTTGATACACCCACAATATATTATATATTAATCAGGGCCAACCCCATAAGGTGGTCTAATAACCCATCGGCAAGTACACACACTTGCGACACTTGTCAATCCACATGACGACACTTCCTTATAGAGGAATAACACATCTCTTATAAGGGTACAATAAATATAAATATAATATACAGATGAAATACATTCCGAAGTTACATATACATCAACATGCATTGCTTTAAGAGTTACATCTTAAGGTCACGGACACCAGTGTTCACAAAGCTTGGCTTTATGCATTTGATTTTAACGCCGACAACCTTTTCCTTTTAACAGCAAAAGAAAAAAAACCCTAGCAAACGTTTTAAGTAACTTAGCCCCCACAATGGGATAAACTCGAGGCATGCGAGTTGGGAGAGTTACCTTGCCATATGGAGACCCTTCTTCATGGTCGGCGTCGGTTATGGGAGTCACCATGATTGCTCCCAACCTCCACCTTCTCCTTCTTACCTGCACAAGCAGTTAAACGGAGTTAAACCCAGTAAAAACTTGCATAAACAAAATAATTACCACTTTAAGCATCGTATGGAAGCACCACATTACCTGTGGTAGAGCGAAAGCATAGCAATGCTTCACCTGAACAATGAAACAACGACGAGTGTTAGAAGTTGCAGACAGAAGAAAAAAATAGTTAAAGTATCGAAATTCTTGCACAGGGTTGATATTTTTGTTTCTTACCTTCATGTGCATGGGGCGAATCCATCGAGCACTTCCACTTCTCTACACTGGTGCAGCATAGTATTCGAGCCCTCCCACTACAAGTTCCAAGGTGTTAACCTTCGGCCCAGAGCCGAATCTCTCTAGGAAGACCCTATTGTAGCAAAATGACAAATCCCAAAGAACATTATCACTTCCATATGCTGCATTTACCGGTACTAAGAGGTAATTGTAACCTCTCAACCCGGTGGTCATGAAGTTAATTCCAAGTCCGTAGAGTTGATGGGCGTGAAAACCATGGTGAGCTCCACAACAAGATCAATGGCATTGATTGCCTCATTGTTTCCCTTAAACCAAAGCTGGATCAAATCGACGGTAGCAGTAGTTTGATAATTTATTTCAGTCTGCAAAGGGTATGCACTACATCATTAAATGTGGCATCACAAAGTGAAGGTTCGGCTATGAGTGGGGAACTTCATCAATGGATTCGACCAACTAGAATCACGTGGACTCCAGCCATAAATGCATGGTGTTGGAACCCTTCAACATGTCAAGTGTCTTCACATACCTGCCACAGTGGCAACCCATGTTCCGGGGTTTAAAGTGTAGGATTTGGATTGGTCAAGCCTATGTGGCACACCCACATCACCTTTGTTGTACACTTGTAATGTTGACCAACCCACCGTGTTATTTAACCATGCGAATTACATATTTTTAGTATGTTTGTTTACATGGCCCGTAGTTCAACTTCGTGGTGCATGAAACCCTTAGTTTACACGTTGGAGCAATCGAATTTTATGCACAAGTGTTATATCTATGTAGGGTTACAGTTAAACCTTTAATTATGTTGGGTTGACAACATAGTAGCACCCAGTCACAATATATATATATGTAATGCCTATATATATATATATTCTAAAGTCCTGATCACTAAATTGATATTTATATATAATGGCCATATAATCCAAGGTCCATATCACTTGGTTAATATATATATATATATATATTGCATGTTAAGTCAAGTTTTAATTCTTGGTCATTTGTATATGTTTGTATTCACGTGTTAGGTTTAAACTAATGCTTTTTGTATTGCATTTAAAGGATAGGTGTAATATTTATGTTTGTATTGTTTAGTGGAAATACAAAGGGTTCACATAACATTAAAATAGACTTTAATATAATATAAGTTTTATAAGTGTGAATATTACTTGTGCTTATAGTCCTTAGGACTATAGCACATTATTAATTAATGACGATTATATTGGTGGGATTATAATTGTGTATGATTTATATAACCTATATTATGTTGCATTGTATTTTGTGGCAGGTGGTAAACTAATTTATGCCTAGGTTATACTTTAAAGTGCATAAACTACATAGGGTTAAACATACAGTATGTGCTAGTTGAAGTTCGTAATGATATCAACTTAATCTTTAACCCAGGATATTACTCATTAAATTATGAGTTAAGCAAACTTGAGTACTTTAGTTTGTAGGCCACTGCGTTCTTCAAGTCTTATAGGCTTAATCACTTCAAATTAAAATATTTGTAAGGCAATGGATAAGGTTGTTAGACCCTTACAAAAAAAAAAAAAATGGTGAAGAAGAGACGTGACAGTTATTGCATGAGGACATGCAATTGGACAATTGGGGGGAGATGTTGGGTGCCATAAATCACTGTTTTTTCTCACTTCTATTGTAATCCTTTTTCCTTGTTTCTCCTTATTATTATAACCAAGTTGTTATCTTTCCTACGAAAAAGCATGAAATTGAGTAGGTATAATTTATTATTACTTTGTTATATTAATGCCTAAAGTTTGCATGTGTTTATGTTTTTTGTTCTTAATTGTGATGACTTTTGATGGATTGATGAAAGCAATTGATACCACAGGGAATTTGGGTGTATCGGGATGAATAAGTACTTGGAAAGTAGTTAAACCTTTTCAGGGTTACAGTTCAGATTATTGTGAGGTAGTCTAAGTTATCCTCCCACGTGGCGAGTTGAAACTCACTTGGCATTGGATCAGTTCAAGCTCTGAGAGCATGGATGTTTATGAAACATATTTTATCTCTATGTAATAATGATTGTAGCTATTTCTATTATGGGGTATTGACTCGACAACCTGAATATCTTCGATTTTCATGGCTACCCGAATTATAGGTATTTTATTTTCCTTGTTGTAGTATTTAAAGGAGGATAGGATGGTTAAAATAAGTTAGGATTATTTTGAAGAGAACTTGTAACAAGAGTGAAAGAACTATGTATTTGAAATTCATCCTATTAATAAAATTGGTAGCATTTTCTTGAATTACTGTGTACTGATTTCTGGTAGTGTTTTGAGGAATCTTTGTTAGAAGGAAATGGACCACCTTCTTTCAGAGTTTCCTAGTTAGTTAGTTGCTTATTTCCTTTACTTTGTTTGGTGTGGAATTGCGATTAGATTTCCTTTTGGTTTGTTGAAACAATTTGAACATTAAGCATAGGATTCTTCAATTATATTTTTTCTTGGTTTGTTGAAACAGTTTGAGCATTAAGCGTAGGATTTTCCATTTATATCTTTTCTTGGTTTGCTGAAACAATCGACTAAATAATGCGTAGTTTATCTTTTCAAGTGTGTTATTGATTATTGTTGTTACACCTTTGCTCTGTTAATGCAGTTTACAATTATTTATTTCCTTTCATGAACTACTGAAACTGGTAGATGGCATATGGATTTATAGAACAGGAAGATTGATTTCCTTTATGGTTGAGTATTGCAATTGTGGATTGGATCCCTTTTTATGACGATGATTTAGGATTTAAATTCTTTCAAAATCAATCTAGCTATTTCATTCTTGAAGGAGTCATTTCTAGAATTGATCCAGTAGATGGATTGTGAACTCTCTTAATATTTGGCAGTTGAATTAGTATTTGAAGTTTTGAGCAGTTAGCAGAGCATAGGATTAGTATGTTGATGTATTTAGAACTTCGGAAGATATTCTTCTATGTATTATATTTCTACTTTATTGTATATCCCACGGAGATGTATTATTCCTTTGATTGGAAGTGTCGTCATTTGTATTTGTAAGTGTCACAAGTTACATTGCAAGTGTCGTCATTTGTATTGATGGGTTATTAGACCACCAGTATGGGGTCTGCCCTGATTAGGTCATGTGGATGGGTTATTAGACTCTGAGTAGCAAGTGGGCCCTAGTGAATTATTGGAAGGTCAAGTCAGTGTGTAAATAGAGAGGTTGTGTCTCTCATTCTATTCATTCACTCACTTCTCAAGCTCGCATAGCTAAGAGAGAAAGTGACGCACTACTGGAGGAGGAGGAGCATCTGCTAGAGACATCTTATTGGGTTTGATCCTTGTGATCTTGTTTTGCGGCTTATCTTATCTCTGGCGAAGTTGCGGGGTTTTTAACCTTCTTGGTTTTCCCCGATGAAACTCTGTGTCTCTTGTGTGATTGCTTTTGTGTCTATGATTGATATGTTGTACATGTTATTCTTTTAGTGATCCTGAATGATAATGGAATGAAATTATCAAAAATTTAACATGGTATCAGAGCTGACCTAAGAAGAAGGCATTCTGTAGCTGTGGAAGCTAGGGCTTCTTAATATTTGGGTTTCTCTCCACAGATCATCAAAGGCAAGAGACTAGATTGACTCTCCTTGGAAGGGTGCATCTTTATGTCAAGACAAAATTCAATTCTGAGCTTTTTCAGTTTTTGACCTAAAAAATAGGGTTTTTGCAAAAATTAAAATTTTTGAAATCCAAGACCACTGCTAGAAGATCCTCTGAAAAATTAAAGTTTAGAGCTTTGGATCGAACTTTTTTGTTGGGTGAAGCTCCGGGAAAATCAAACTCTAATTCAGAGTCCTGTCTAGTGAATCCGAAAGTTTCAAAAGCAACTTTGAGGGGTGAAACTTTACAGAATTCAAATTCTGAGTATACCAGCTTGACCAATTCAGGAAGGTGCATCTTTCTATCCTTTCAGAAGTTCAAAATTCAAATTTTGAATTTTTAGGGTTTCTCTGACAAACCCTAATCCAGCTCCAGATCCGATTTTCAGCAAATCAAGTGGTAAGACCTAAAACTTTCTATTTCCATTTGAAGTACTCTTTAAGATGTCTCACCACACCAAGATTGAGGATAAGCTTGAAGGAGCTGATAACTTCCGAGCCTAGAAGTATAGGATTGGGTTAATCCTAGAAGAGAATGAGTTGGACAACTACATAAAGGAAGAGGTTCCAATTCCAGAGGGAGATGAGGCTAAGGCCTTACACAAGAAGAACTTGGTCAAAGCCAAGAGAATCATTGATGATTCTGTTAAGGACCATCTCATACCCCATATGTCTTCCCTAAAGACACCTAAGGAGATGTTTGAATCTTTGACTAAGTTGTTCGAAGGAAAGAACATAAATCAAAAGATGACTCTGTGGAACCAATTGAAAGGAGTAAAGATCCAGAATGTAGAGACCATCCAATCCTACTTTTCAAAGGTCTCTCAATTAAAGGAACAACTTGAAGCTATGGATGAAGTGGTGGAGAATGGAGAAATTGTCATGACCACATTGAATGGCTTACCTAGGTCATGGGACTCCTTCATCCAAGGAATCTGTGCAAGAAAGAAATTGATCTCTTTCAGTAGACTGTGGGAAGATTGTTCACAAAAAGAAGCAAGGCTTGTGGCCCGAGAAGAAAAGATGGGAAATGAAGATCAAGCTCTTACAACTCACACCAAGGGAAGCAAGTTCAAGAGGGAGAAATCTCATAATAAGAATCATTCTCATTTCCATCATAAGAAGAAAGATCTCTCCCAAATTCGATGTTACTCTTGTGATGAGAAAGGACATTATGCCTCAGAATGTCCTAAGAAAAAAAGGAACAACAACAACAACTTCAACAAGAAGAAGAAGGGAAGCAAGAAGAGATAGCATGCTCATGCTGCTAAGGATGATTAACCACCCAAGAAGAAGGCTAGAGCAGAAAGTGATGACTCATCAAGTGAAGATAAATATGTCCTAATCTCTGCTCTCACAGGTACTATCTCTCATGGATTTAATGATTGGCTCATTGGTAGTGGGGCTTATAAACACATGATTGGGTTTAAATAATCTTTTGTAGACCTATCTGAACATCAGTCACCCCCTAAGGTGAAACTTGGGGATGACTATCAATACCCTATCAAAGGAAGTGGTGAAGCCTCCTATAAACTAGACTCTGGGAAGTCTTTGAAGATGAAAGATGTTCTATATGTACCTGGGCTCAAGAAGAATCTCCTATCCATATCATCCTTGGATACAAAAGGAATTAGAGTTGCATTTGTAGATGGCCAAGTACTCATGTGGCCAAAGGGTAAGACCATAGATGATGCAGTAGTGATTGGAGAGAAAGAGGGAGGATTGTACAAATTGAAGGGATAACCTGAACATGCCATGGTACATGAATCCTTGGAGCCAAGTGAACTTTGGCATAGAAGGCTTGGTCATCTGCACTATAGAGCACTTCCACTAGCAAGCAAAGCTGTAGAAGGTCTTCCTGAAATCTAGTCAAAGCATGAAGGCATTTGCAAAGGATGTGCAAAAGGAAAGAACACAAAGAAGGCATTTCCAAGCAGTGAAAGTAAAGCAAAAGGAATCTTAGAGATTATCCACTCCGATGTATGCAGTTCGATGTCTTCCAGTTCCCTGAGTGGGTATGTATACTATGTTTCTTTCATTGATGCTTTCTCTAGGAAGACTTAGGTTTATTTCTTGAAGAATAAAGATGAAGTGTTTGATAAGTTCAAGGAATTCAAGGCCTTGATAGAAAATCAAATAGATAAGAAGATTAAGACTTTGAGATCCAACAATGGTGGAGAATTCACTTCAGGTGATTTCAAGAAACTATGCAGTGATTCAAGGATTAAGAGGGAGTTGACTGCTCCCTACAATCCACAACAAAATGGAATTACAGAAAGGGATAATAGGACTATCATGGAAGCAACACGGGAAATGCTTCATGACCAAGATCTTCCTATGCATCTATAGGCAGAAGCAACTAGGATAGCTGTATATGTACAGAACATAACACCTCACAAGGCAATTGACAACAAGACACCAAAAGAAGTCTTCTCTGGTAAGAAACCAGAAGTTAGCAATCTTAGGATATTTGGCTGTCTAGTATATACACACATTCCAAAGGAAAAGAGGACAAAGCTAGATCCTTCAGGAAAGAAGGGCATCTTTGTGGGTTACAGTGAAAGCTTGAAGTCTTACAGAATATACTTTCCAGGGTTCAAGAAGATTGATATCAGTAGGGATGTAACATTTGATGAAGACTCGGCATACATCAAATCAAGGAAGACACCTGTTGAAGACAATGAAGAACCAAAGATAACTAGATTTCAAGACACCACTATGAATGAAGCAATTCCAGAAGAAGATCATGAAATTGAAGATCCACAAGAACCTATAGATCCACACCATGAGAAGAACTCTCATAAGAGGAAACCTGCATGGGCTAGAGAGCTCATTCAAGATGCAGAAAGGTATGGCATTCTAGAAGAAGAACACAGAGAAAGGAAGAGGACTAGATCACATACAAGGTATGTTGCCTTACTCTGTGACATTATGAACAAAGAACCTTCCAGTTATGAAGAAGAAGCAGAAAAGAAAGAATGGAAGGATGCCATGGTTGAAGAGTACTAGTCGATCATGAAAAATGATGTTTGGGATGTAGTCCCAAGACCTGAAGGGAAGTCTATTGTGACTTCCAAGTGGATCTATAAGATCAAGCATGCTGCAGATGGTAGCATAGAGAAATACAAGGCAAGGTTTGTAGCTCGTGGCTTCTCTCAGAAAGAGGGAATAGACTATGAAGAAACTTTTTCTCCTATATCTAGATACACTTCCATTAGAACAGTACTTGCTCTGGCTACAGTGATGAAATGGAAGATACACCAGATGGATTTCAAGACAGCTTTCTTGAATTGTGTAGTCGAAGAGGAAGTGTATGTGGAGAAGCCACTTGGTTTTGAGACACATGACAGAGAGTCATATGTCTGAAGGTTGAAGAAGCTTGTATGGCTTGAAGCAAGCTCCTAGGACTTGGTATGGTAGGATGGACAGTTTTCTATCCAGTTTAGGCTTTACCAAGACTAAAGCGGATTCCAACCTTTATTACAAGGTTGAGGAAGGCAATCCAGTGATACTACTCTTGTATGTGGATGACCTATTTGTTACAAGTGGGGATAGATTGATTTCCGATACGAAGACGAAGCTTGTTTCCGAGTTCGAGATGAAGGACTTGGGGATGATGCACTACTTTCTAGGCATGGAGGTGTGGCAGAGTGCAGATGGGATCTTCCTTGGAGAAGGGAAGTATGTAGTATAGATCCTGAAGAGGTTCGGGATGATGGACTACAAGGCCATGGCCACACCTATGGCATCGAACATGAATCTTCTGTGTGATGCTTCATCTGAGCCGGTTGATGTCACGCTGTATCATCAGATGATTGGGTCCTTGATGCACCTGACGAATACAAGACCAGATATTTGCTTTGCAGTGAACACATTGAGCCAGTTCCTAATGGATCCCATAAGTGTTCACCTGGTTGTTGTAAAGCATATTCTGAGGTACCTAAAGGGTACAGTTGATTATGGGCTCAATTATGATGCGAATCAAAAATTTAACATGTAGGGTTATGTTGATTCAGATTGGGCAGGAAGTTGTGTGGATAGGAAGAGCACTTCAGGATGCTGCTTCAGTATAGGATCAGGTGTGATCTCTTGGTTTAGCAAGAAGCAGTCCTGTGTAGCACTGAGTACAGCCGAAGCAGAGTATGTTGCAGCTTGTTTGGCTAGTTGTGAGGCAGTATGGCTTAGGAAGTTACTGTCTGAGTTATTTGATCTCCCATTGGATGCTACTGGTATCTTTTGTGACAACCAGAGTTGTGTGAAGCTATCTGAGAACCTAGTGTTCCATGACAGGTCAAAGCACATCGAGATCAAATATCACTATATCATGGATATGGTGCATAGAGGAGCAGTGAAGCTCCTGTATGTTGCGATGGATGAGTAGGTTGTAGATGTGTTGACGAAACCACTAGCCAGAGTGAAGTTCAAGTACTTCAGAGAGAGGCTTGGTGTTCTTCAGATTGAAGATACTTCAAGGAAGAAGTGATGGGACACATTTGCAGGAGCCATTCCAAGCATGGTGAGAGGAGGACCCTTCCCATGGCTGTGGATGTAAGCACTGTGAGATGAGCATCAGAATGATGCTTCAGCAACTACTTTGGATATGCATCAGTTGGATGCATTGTATGATCAGGTGGATCATGTATGATAATATGTATCAGGTGGATACATTGTATGATCAGGTGGATCATGTATGATGATATGTATCAGGTGGATACATTGTATGATCAGGTGGATCATGTATGATGATATGTATCAGGTGGATACATTGTATGATCAGGTGGATCATGTATGATGATATGTATCAGGTGGATACATTGTATGATCAGGTGGATCATGTATGATGATATGCGTCAGGTTGATGCTGTGATGATGATTAGTATGATCATGAGTATTAGGTTGATACTCTGTGGCCGTGGTCAGGTTGTCTAGGTAGCATAGAAAAGATCCTGGGAGATCCGGACAGGTAGAGTTGTGTGCTCGTAACAGCCTGGGATTATCTTTCGAGGTTTTGCTACAGTTTCACATAGAAAAGATCATGTAGATCCAGATAGGTAGAGCTGTGTGCTCGTAACAGCCTGGGATGCTCTATAGATATCCAAACATGTAGAGATGTGTGCTCGTAGCATCCTAGGATGCTCTTTAAAGGTTTTGCAAAAGTTCACATAGAAAAGATCCTAGAGATCCAGACAGGTAGATTTGTGTGCTCGTAACGGCCTGGGATGCTCTATAGAGATCCGGACAGGTAGAGCTATGTGCTCGTAACATCCTGGGATGCTCTTTAAAGGTTTTGTGAAGGTCACATGTAAAAGATCCTGGGAGATCTGGATAGGTAGAGCTATGTGCTCGTAATAGCCTGGGATGCTCTTTTGAGTTTTTGTTGATGCACGTAATTGGTCCTGGGATCCACAGTATGGCCAGTGATGATGATGAAGACCTACAGGTGGTGGGCCTACATCCAGCATGAAAAAGGGATGGCTCTGTAGAACTTCCTATGATGAGCAGATTTCATAGATAGCCCAGTGATCAAGATGTCGAGTATGGCAACAGTGATGATGATGATGTTTCATGATCCAGTGATGATGATCCAGCTCTAGAATTGAAGGCTTGTGCCAATATGTATTGATGACCTGTGACAAAAGAATACCTTCCTAGTTAAGAGGGAGTGTTGATGTATTTGTAACTTCGGAAGATATTCTTTTATGTATTACATTTGTACTTTATTTTATATCCCACAGAGATGTATTATTCCTCTGATTGGAAGTGTCGTCATTTGTATTTGTAAGTGTCGCAAGTTACATTGTAAGTGTCGTCATTTGTATTGATGGGTTATTAGACCACCAGTATGGGGTCGGACCTGATTACGTCATGTGGATGGGTTATTAGACTTGAGTAGCAAGTCGGCCCTAGCGAATTATTGGCAGGTCAAGTCAATGTATAAATAGAGAGGTTATGTCTCTAATTCTATTCATTCACTCACTACTCAAGCTCACATAGCTAAGAAATAAAGTGGCGCACTATTGGAGGAGGAGGAGCATCTGCTAGAGACATCTTATTGGGTTTGATCCTTGTGATCTTGTTTTGTGTCTTATCTTATCTCTGAGGAAGTTGCGGAGTTTTTCACCTTCTTGGTTTTCCCCGGTGAAACTCTGTGTCTCTTGTGTGATTGCTTTTGTGTCTATGATTGATATGTTGTACATGTTATTCTCTTAGTGATCCTGAATGATAATGGAATGAAATTATCGAAAATTTAACATAGTAATTAGGTATATTGGGTTACTTCTAGTTGATTGATTAGTTACTGAATGTTTATGCATATATTTTTCTTGATTACCTTTGAAATATACAAACTTCTCTGGGTTGACAATTTATATTCAAAACTCTGTTTATGAATTAATAATCAATTATAGTGACCAACAACATGGAAATTGTTTTCATCAATACTAGTCTTCTCCCTATGAGTCTCAACTAACCTTTCCATTTGTAAATATAAATACACCATGGTATCATATGCATTCATTCAAATTAACGTGAATTCCTTTTTCTTATATATGAATCCTACTAAAGAGTTTCTTTTCATATGACACATGTCTCAATGCCCCATTGTCCACATACTACCTAACACTGGGCATAGTATTAGAAGATAAACAAGAGACTATGGAGAAGGTTCTTTCAATTTAGTTTCAACATAGAATAATTTAAATCCCTTTAGATTTACTTTCAACCGCTAAATGTTGAGTTTCTTAAAGTTTTATGCAGTTTTAAACTTTTATTTCCATCTCATCATTACATCAGCATATACCATGATCATAGCAGAAGCACAAACAAAACTAAACTATAAACCATAGATGCAGCTGTAAATACCTAAGATCACATGAACATAGACAATGCATAAGTACACAAGATGTATCCTGGGGAATACTCACGGGGGAGTGTGAAATATCAAGCACAACAGATCTATGGAACAAACACAACAATTACTAGAGATGCATGCAGCAAAATGTATGGAAACATTGTGCAGAAGGTTTGCAGCAATAGAGTAATCTCATCAACTCAGAAGATATATTACAATGTGTAACAATGGCTACAATAATCCAAGCAATTCGAATTCCAAGATGGTCATTCAAATTGATGCATGAGAGTGGATTACTAGGTAGTTAACACCACTCAGCACATCAGTTAACCACTTACCTAATCAATAATTGACTCTAATAGACTCTGAAACTTACTAACTGAGTCTAACTCAATGCAGAACTCAACTCATTTCCCAAAAATAGGGGAGGGTGCCATATGTCTACAGTTGAACTGAATGGTAGGTGAGAATAACACTAGATCAGGTCAAACAATGTAGTAAGGCACCCTAGTTTCACCAGTTGGCTGAATAATGCGCATAAGTCATGCAAATCACCCCCTGAATGGTGGAGGAGGCTCAGTTGATGGACCAGTTGGATCCTAGAATGTAGGAGGAGCCTCATATGATGGCCCAGTTGGCTCTTAGAATGTAGGAGGCAGCCTAGTTGACTGAAACTATAATCTGTTGATGATGTAAGCACATGATGGAGTCAAAATACTTAAGATAAGTGGATAATAAGCTGTAAGGCTAAAATAAATTATGTGTGGTTGGAAAATTATGCAACACCCCCCATTAAGCTAATCTCATGGAGGTATAAAAAATAAAAGGGCCCTAGCAACAAAGTCCATAGGTCAACCCGTACAAAAATAATCCAAAAATGTTAGAAAAACTCTAAGTGAGGAAAGAGGGAAAAACCCAATGGGAAAGAAAACCCCCCATCAAAATGAACACTAAAGGATCTAATTTGTCCTCACCATAGTATAGCTCACCCCCAGCAGTGAACGAAGGTAAGAGAACTTCTTCTCAATGAAGCTCTTGGTGAAGATGTCTGCAATTTTCTCTTCTGTAAGGCAATATTGCAGTACAATGGTTTTGTCATGCACAAGCTCTTAGATGTAGTGCATGTGGATCTCGATATGCTTGGTCCTCTGTCTCTAAACCGGATCTGTCGAGATCTTGATAGCACTCTAATTGTCACAAAATATGACAGTAGAAGTGGTGCTACCAATACCAAACTCTGCTAGAATACCCTGCAACCAAACTGCCTGAATGCAAGCATTGACTACTCCTCGATACTCTACCTCTACTGAAGATAAGGAAATGGAAGCCTGCTTTTTGCTTGAACAAAAAATAGGCCATGTTCCAATCATGAAAACATATCTGGAAGTGGACTTCCGATCAATGCTATCACCTGCCCAATCTGAATCATCGAATCCAACCAAATATAGATAGGAATCTGCAGCATAGTGAATGCCAAAATGTCTAGTACCATGCACATAGTGCAAGATTCTTTTGGCTTCCTTCCAGTGAAGCTCATGGGGCTGTTGCATATACCTTGACACAACACTCACAGCATAATAAATATCATGCCTAGAGTGTGTCAAGTATAGAAGACTACCAATCAACTGTCGATAAAGTGTAGAATCCACAAATGGTGTAGAATCACCCTCCTCAAGACTGATTCCTGATAGGAATGGGAATAGTGCCACTTTACAATCTGCCATATTAAACTTGTTTAGCAGGTCTGAAGCATATTTTGACTGAGATATGGTGATCCCATCAAAATTTTGAGTGATCTCTAAGACAAGAAATTGGATCTAAATCTGAACCTGAGATTTCATGTTCATTAATTTCTGATAAAATATCAAAAATATCATAACATAAAATTTTATCATCTTCTTCCGAATCTTTTTCTTCGAGAGGAGGAAATTTGTTGATGTATTTGTAACTTCGGAATGTATTTCACATATGTATATTGTATTCCTATAGAGATGTTATTATTCCTCTATATGGAAGTGTCGTCATTTATATTATAAGTGTCGTAACTTATACTTGATGGGTCATTAGACCACCTTGATGGGGTTGGCCCTGTATAAGTCATGTGGGTTAAAAGGCTATTAGACCACCCTAGTGGGGTCAGCCCTGTCAGCATTAGATTATGTGATTAAGTTGAGGCCGACCTAGTAAGGCTATTAGGAAATTCAAGTCATGTATAAATAGAGTGCGGGAGGCACTCTATTTGATCATTCACTTTCTCACTTATACACTCATTGGAGAGTGGTGCACTAGTGGATGAGGAGAAGCTACTACTAGGAGACGATCTGTTATGCTTGGGTTATTGTATCATTGCTCTATCTATCTTTGAGGAAGTTATTGGGGTTTTTCACCTTCTTGGTTTTCCCCAAGGAAACTCTGTGTCTATTGTCTCTTGTGTTTGCTTCTTGTGATTGATATGTTGTACATGTTATTCTCTCAGTAAAGATCCTAGAGTATATTGAATTGATGCTCAAAAATTAACATGATATCAGAGCTAACCTGAGAAGAAGACATTATACAGTTGCAGAATCTAGGGCTTCTTGTTTTTTGGGGTTCTCTCCACATATCTTGAAAGGAAAGAGGCTAGATTGACTCTCCTCAGCAAGGCACATCTTTCTGTCGAAACAGAATTCAATTCTAAGCATTTTCATATTTTGACCTAAACATTAGGGTTTCCACAAAAAGTGGAATTTCTGAAATCCAATACCATGGTTTGAATCAAACTTTTTGGTTGGGTAAAGCTCCGGGAAAATCAAACCCTAGTTTGGGGTCCTATCTAGTGAAGCTGGAAATTAGGGTTTCTGCAAAAAGTGGAATTTCTGAAATTTGAGACCACGAATGGAAGCTCCTTGGAAAATCCAAAGTTTATAGCTTTGGATCGAACTTTTTGGTTGGGTGAAGCTCCGAGAAAATCAAACCCTAGTTTAGGGTCCTCTCTAGTGAAGCCGGAAATTAGGGTTTTTGCAAGAATTGGAATTTTTGAAATCTAAGACCATGGCTGGAAGCTCCTCTGAAAAATCAAAATTTAGAGACCAAGATCGAACTTTTTGGATTGTTGAAGCTCCAGGAAAATCAAACCCTAATTCAGGGTCCTCTGTAGTGAATCGGGAAGTTTGAAAAGCAAATTTGAGGGTTGAAACTTTGCAGTTTTCAAATTCTGAGTATACCAGCTTGATCAGCTCATCAAGGCGCATCTTTTTATCCTTTCAAAAGTTTGAAATTCAAAGTTTGAATTTTTAGGGTTTCTCTAACAAACCCTAATCTAGCTCCAGATCCAGTTTTCAGCAAACCAGGTGGTAAGACCTAAATATTTTACTTCCATTTGAAGTTTCTCATTGAAAATGTCTCACCACACCAAGCTTGAGGATAAGCTTGAAGGGGATGATAACTTCCAATCCTGGAAGTATAGGATTGGGTTAATCCTACAAGAGAATGAGTTGGACACTTACACAAGTGAAGAGGTTCCAGTTCCAGAGGGAGGTGAGACTAAGGCTTCACACAAGAAGAACTTGGTCAAAGCCAAGAGAATCATTGTTGATTCTATTAAGGACTATCTCATACCCCATGTGTCTTCCCTAAGGACACCTAAGAAGATGTTTGATTCCTTGACCAAGCTATTTGAAGGGAAGAACATAAATCAAAAGATGACATTGACGAATCAACTAAAGAACATCCAGATCCAGAATGTGAAGACCATGCAGTCTTACTCTTCAAGGGTCTCCCAGATAAAAAGAACAACTTGAATTTGTAGAGAATGGAGAAGTGGTAATGACCACTCTTGATGGCCTTCCTAGGGCATGGGATTCCTTCATCCAAGGAATTTGTGTTAGAAAGAAACTTATCTCTTTCAGCAGGCTATGAGAAGAATGCTCACAAGAAGAAGCTCAGATTATAGCTCGAGAAGAAAAGATGGAGAATGAAGATCAAGCTCTCACAGCACATACCAAGGAGAGGACACTTTTCCTCAGATTGTCCTAAGAACAAAAGGAACAACAACAACAACTACTACAAGCAATCTGACAGGTATGTTTTGAAATCTGTTCATGATTAAGTTTACAATATGATTGTCTTCATTTTATAGAGTTTAGTAACAATCTTGTTTAATTTTAGACTTGTCTTATCACCCTAGTAAAAGTATGAATGCATGATAGAAGACATTCATTGATTAGGGCTATGACACTTATGATTGTATTATGTTTGTACTAATGCACTGTGGTGTTGTATGAGGAGAATGTTATCCACTAACATGAAAGGTACAAATCAAGCTCTAGATCAAGACCATGATGACATGAAGACAAAGACTCATCCATAGTCATGGATCACATAGAGGTATGTATAATTTGGTTCTACAATGGTTAAATTATGAGTTATGCAGGTCATTGAAGAGAACAAGAAAACATTGCTAGACATAAACTAGCAAATATGATGACCAGGTATGTTTTTCCTATATCAAGTTAAAATCCTACCCTATGTAAGGATCTTATATCATTGATAATGATTACTCATGAAGTTACAAGTTTGAGTAATCTAGGGTTATGCATATTATGTTCCTTACTTTGATTAATGATATGACTAACCAGAAAAGTCCTATATAAACCTTGAATACTAGTGCTTATTATCTGTGTTTGAAATAATCATGACTATACATGTTTAAGATTATTGTGTTTTGATAGTATTAAGATTATACTAATGAATGTATGATTATGTATGAGGTCTCGAGGATAACACAATGATGATACTAGTAAGCATGCATAGTGATCGAGGATGGATATAAGTTCAAGGACAGGTAATCTAGGAAGAAAAGATCAAGAGGGAGCACACTCCAGAGTTCCTACAAGGAAACAAAGATTGAGAGGGAGTCCACCCAACAAACAAACAAAGATAAGTATTTGAATTGTCAATTATTGTATATTTGATTGTTTAAATAATATTGTTCAATGATGTATATGCTTATGTTCCTAGACTTAGGTTGTGTATTTTGCATATTAGAATAATTGCATTAATGAACAGTATACTACTAATATGCATGTGATGGGTAAGTGGCCTATGGCATTGTAAAACATTCCAGTGCTACTTATCTAGAATGAAACCTCTTTGCTGACATGTTGGGAGTTGTGCACACTCTTAACAATGTTCTGGTAGAGATTGGAAGGCATCTAGAAAGTTACGGGATATGGATAAATGTTGTATTGAAGCATTGGCTAAAATAATTGTTTGACTGTATGACATATTTCTTTATGTCAAAGAATTTGTTCTGAAAACTATGAGATGTTTCTAATCATGCAATTTAACTTGGTTTTGTAGGAAAGATCATATACGAGTACCTACAAAAGAAGGACTACAACATTTGTTCAACAACAAATCTATCTATTGAAGAATCTGAAGTTCCCAGGATCCGGGATGAAGTAATGATTCCATGATCCGTCGATTATGAAGAATGATGCTTGGAATGTGGTCCCAAAACCAAAAGGGAAGTCTTTTCTGACTTCCAAGTGGATTTATAAGATCAAGCATGCTGCAGATGGCAGCATAGAGAAATATAAAGCAAGTTATGAAGTGGAAGATACACCAGATGGATGTCAAGGTAGCTTTCTTGAATGGTGTAGTCAAAGAGGAAAGTGTATGTGGAGCAACCACTTGGGTTTGAGACACATGACAGAGGGACTCGTGTGTGCAAACTGAAGAAAGCCCTTTATGGTTTGAAACAGGAACCTAAGACCTAGTACAACAGGATAGATGGCTTCCTATCTAGTTTGGGATTTACTAAAAGTAAAGCGAACTCCAACCTTTACTACAAGGTTGAGGAAGGCAATCCAGTGATACTACTTCTATATGTGGATGACCTGTTTGTTACAGGTGCGGATAGATTGATTGCCGATACAAAGAGGAATCTTGCTGTCGAGTTCGAGATGAACAACTAGGGTATGATGCACTAATTTCTAGGTATGGAGGTGTGGCAGAGCATAGATGGAATCTTCCTTAGACAAGGGAAGTATGCAGAAAAGATCTTGAAGAGGTTCGGGATGATGGACTGCAAGGCCATGGCCACACCTATGGCATCGAACTTGAAGCTTCTGTGTGATGCTTCATCTGAGCTGGTTGATGTCACGGTGTATCGTCAGATTATTGGGTCCTTGATGTACTTGATGAACACGAGACCAGATATTTGCTTTGCGGTGAACACATTGATCCAGTTCTTGATGGATCTGAGAAATGTTTACCTGGTTGTTGTAAAGCATATTCTGAGGTACCTAAAGGGTACAATTGATTATGGTCTCAAGTATGATGCGAATCAAAAGTTTAACCTACAGGGTTATGTTGATTCGGACTAAGCGGGTAGTGTTGCAGATAGGAAGAGCACTTCGGGGTGTTTCTTCAGTATGGGATCAGGTGTGATCTCTTGGTTTAGCAGGAAGCAGTCCTGCGTAGCACTGAGTACAGCCGAAGCAGAGTATGTTGCAGCTTGTTCAGCTAGTTGTGAGGCAGTATGGCTTAGGAAGCTACTATCTAAGTTATTTGATCTCCCATTGGATGCTACCTATATCTTCTGTGACAACCAGAGTTGTGTGAAGTTTTCTAAGAACCCAGTGTTCCATGATAGGTCGAAGCACATTGAGATCAAATATCACTATATCAGGGATGTGGTGCAAAGATGAGCAGTGAAGCTCCTGTATGTTGCGACGGACGAGCAGATAGCCGATGTGTTGAGAAAGCTGCTGGCTAAGGTGAAGTATGAGTACTTCACAGAGAGACTTGGTGTACTTCAGATCAAGATTACTTTCAAGGGGAATATATGAGTCTGGAGACAGAGATGCACATGAGCCATTCTAGCATGGTTGAAGTGTGTCTTCCCATGGCTGAGATATAAGGGTTGGGGCCATTCCGACATGGTTGAAGTCTGTCTTCCCATGGTCATTGATGTCAGAGCTGTGCCATTCGATCATGGTTGAAGTGTGTCTTCTCATGGCTATGATATAAGTGTTGTGCCATTCGAGCATGGTTGAAGTGTGTCTTCCCATGGCTGCGATATAATTGCTGTGCCATTCCTAGCATGGTTGAAGTGTGTCTTCCCATGGCTATGGATATAAGTGCGATTCCATTCTCGCATGGCTGAAGTGTGTCTTCCCATGGCATAGATATAAGTGTTGAGCCTTTCACAGATGGTTGAAGTGTGTCTTCCCATGCTAGTGAATGTAAGTGTTGTGTGATGTGCATCTAGGTTGTGCTCCGTGGACTATGAGGTGATCTGAAGATGATGAGGTTACAATGTGGTACAAAGGTTTTGCAGAGGCATATAATTGGTCCTGAGATGCTCTTGCAGGTTTTGCAGAGGCAATGTAATCAATCCTGGGAGATCTTGTAGGTTTTGCAGAGGTAGTGTAATCAGTCCTGAGGTGTACTTACTTGATGGCTTGCTCGCAGAGATGATGAAGGCCTACATGGAGGCTAGGCCTACATATAGCATGAAAAAGGGTTGGCTCTGTAGATGTGATACATCTAGCATGAAAAAGGGTTGGATCTGTAGATGTGATACATCCAGCATGAAAAAGGTTGGCTCTATAGATGATGAAGACCTGCAGGTGGCAGGCCTACATCCAGCATGAAAAAGGGCTGGCTCTGTAGAACTTCCTATGACGAGTAGATTTGAGATTGATTGAGATAGAAGCAGTAGTGATGATGATGATGATTCGATGACAATGATCCAATGATGATGATCCAAAAAATAAGACGTGTGCTAGCAAATCTGTGTCAAGAAATACCTTCCCAGTTAAGAGGGAGTGTTGATGTATTTGTAACTTCAGAATGTATTTCACATATGTATATTGTATTCCTATAGAGATGTTATTATTCCTCTATATGGAAGTGTTGTCATTTATATTGTAAGTGTCGTAACTTATACTTGATGGGTTATTAGACCACCTTGATGGGGTCGGCCCTATATAAGTCATGTGGGTTAAAGGGTTATTAGACCACCCTAGTGGGGTTGGCCCTGTTAGCATTATATTATGTGATTAAGTTGAGGCCGACCTAGTAAGGCTATTAGGCAAGTCAAGTCATGTATAAATAGAGTGTGGGGGGCACTATATTTGATCATTCACTTTCTCACTTCTACACTCATTGGAGAGTGGCGCACTAGTGGAAGAGGAGAAGCTGTTTCTATGAGACTATCTCTTATGCTGGGGTTATTGTATCATTGCTCTGTCAATCTCTGCGGAAGTTATTGGGGTTTTTCACCTTCTTGGTTTTCCCCAAGGAAACTCTGTGTCTATTGTCTCTTGTGTTTGCTTCTTGTGATTGATATGATGTACATGTTATTCTATCGGTAAATATCCTAGAGTATGTTGAATTGATGCTCAAAAATTAACACAATTAAACAGTTTCTTCCTCGACTAGTTTTAGATCTTGAAGTGATTCTTCAAATTTGACACTTTGCTCGATGAATATATTTTTGGATCTGATATCCATGAGTTTGTATCCTTTGTATTCTTTAGCATATCCAATGAGGATGCACTCAGTACTCTGGGGTTCCAAATATCTTCTCTTCTCAGTCGGAATTATAGCCCATGCGGTGGAGCTAAAAACCCTGAGATTGGATACATCAAGCTTGTGACCAATGTAGGATTCGAAGGGAGTAGTACCTTTGACGGATGAGTGTCGAACTATGTTTTGAATGTATGAATAAAATTCATGTCCTCATCCCAAATATTTGGAGCCAAACCTTTCGACTCAAGCATACAAGTAGCCATCTCTTTCAATGCTCGGTTTTTCCTCTTCGCTACACCATTCTACTAAGGTGTGTAGGGGAATGTGTGCTAGATTCGGATTCCATTTTCCACACAAAGTTGAAGAAGCTATGATTTGATATATTATCCACCATTATTAGATCTAAGAGATTTGATCTTGCTCTCAGTATCAGTCTCAACAGAATCCTTGAAAATCTTGAATTTTTCTAGCACTTCCAATTTGCTCTTGAGAAAGTAGACCCATGTGAATCTGGAGAATTCACCAATCAATGTCAGAAAATAAATTGAGCCATTAATGGAGGTATGTGGAAAATGATCTTTGCTTTCACTGTGAATCAGCTCCAAAATACAAGAAGCTCTGCTAGCTTTTCCTCGATCAAACTTGTGCTCGGGGTGCTTCCCAATGATGCAACCCTAACATATCCCTTTCGAGGATTTGATGTTCGGAAGGCCTTCAACCATGGAATTATTTTGTAGCAGCTGCAAATATTTATAATTTAGGTGCCCAAACCTCTCATGCCATATCCTACTAACCTCATTTCCATGAGTCAGAAGGGCACTTGGCTTTGAATGTGGTAAAAAGTGATAAAACTCATATGTTTTTGTAGCATGATTTGTCTTTCCTACTGCAATGAGATTTCCGGTGGAAATATCAGAAATTTCAACATTATTAGGGCGGAATACAACCTTCTTTGGTAAACCAGTGTGTGTCATTTGATACACAGAAAGTAGGTTTGAAGCTAGAAAAGGAACATAGAGAACATTTTGAAAACTGCCATGTTCTAATTGAATAGTACCTTTGCCTTTCGAAGAAATTTGTGAGTCATTTCCCATGTGGATGGAGATGCAGCTGTCAGAGTCCAATAATGAGAAGTAGTTTTTGCTTGCAATCATGTGATTCAAATATATTGAATCTATGAGAAGAGCTGTAGAATTCGAAACACTTTCCATGAGTGCATGACCTCTTTCTACATGATCATTGTTGTCCTTCTTCCTTGCGCCATCTGGAAGAGTAATGTTGTTTTTCTCCAAGAGAAGGGCCATCTGATCTATATTTTTCTTCATGCATGAGATTTCAGGATGAAATCCCATACAACAATAAGAACACTTTGTCTTCTCTTTGCCCTTTTGCTTGTCTTTTCTTGAACCGGACAACTCATCTGACTGCTTAGTCTTCTCCTTTTGCTTCGGATGATCAAACTTTGCCTTCTCTTTCTTTTGATTTCCTTTACCATTTGTAGCTTTGGTACCTCCAGCAAAAAGGTCTTGATCATTTGAGGTTTTAATGGACCCCATTTGAACAATCTTATCATGCTCTTTTTTTAAGGACTCAATGAATGCATTCAAGCTAGGCATCTTCCAATTCATAATGGTGAGTTTTCCCGAATTGAAAGTAGAGGCAAATACTGAATAATCTTTTCCTAGTTTGGTGAGGATAGAAAGAATCAAATGCTTATCTTCCTTCTCAACACAAATTTGCTTCAACTGTAGTACCAAATGCTTAAACTTGGTGAAAAACTCATTGGTGGTTTCGAAATTTTCAGGATTTAGGGCAATCAACTCATTCTCTAGCTGATAGGCCCTCATCTCATCCTTCTTACCAAAAAGCTTGGAAATTTGTTCCCATGCTTCTTTTGGATTACTCAATACAATGAGATGGAAAAGAAGATCCTTCGAAACATTGAGACAAAGAAAACCATAAGCTTCATCAAGCTTGTTGAAGTACTTAGACTTCTCTACTATAGAATTTGGCTCTGGTTCTAGGCCCATGGTGACTTTGTAGAATCCCTTTGAGCACAACACAATATCAATATCATTCCATTGATGGTAGTTGAAAGGAGTGATAATATTTTTTGAAGAAGAGTCCATCTCTACAATAGCGAATGCAATAGGAGGGAGTGAATAACCTGCAATCACAAACAAACAAGAACCATTTAGGTTGACAACCTACACTTTTCAAGTTGCATCACACCCGGAATATACTATCAAGCAAGCTTGAAGAGCCGGATGCACAATATCCAGGAATTATGTGGAAAACTTTCGGCTTCCAATGCAGAATTGGAATTTTGGAGCAATAACTGCAACTGCTGAAAACTGCTACAAATATTTTTGAGCAATAGCTACTCAATATTCATATGACATCTCTGCAAAAGAGTTGTCTTATCCCTTCCATGAGCTCTGATACCATGTGAAATATCAAGCACAACAGATATATGGAACAAACACAACAGTTACTAGAGATACATGCAGCAAAATGTATGGAAACATTGTGTAGAAGGTTTGTAGCAGTAGAATAATCTCATAAACGCATAATATAGATTACAATGTGTAACAATGGCTGCAATAATCCAATCAATTCGAATTCAAAGATTTTCATTCGAATTGATGCATAAGAGTGGCTTACTAGGCAGTTAACACCACTCGGCACATCAGTTAACCACTTAACTAATCAATAATTGACTCTAACATACTCTGAAACTGACTAACTGAGTCTAACTCAATGCAGAACTCAACTGATTACCCAAAAATAGGGGAGGGTTCCATATGTCTGTAGTTGAATTGAATGTTAGGTGAGAATAACGCCAGATCAAGTCAAACAGTGTAGTAAGGTGCCCTAGTTTCACCAGTTGGTTGAATAATGTACATAAGTCATGCAAATCACCCCCTGAATGGTGGAGGAGGCTCAATAGGTGGCCCAGTTGGCTCTTAGAATGTAGGAGGAGTCTTAGATGATGGCCCAGTTGGATCCTAGAATGTAGGAGGAGGTCCAGTTGACTGAAATTGTGATCTATTGATGATGTAAGCACATGATGGAATCAAAATACTTAGGATAAATGGATAATTAAGCTGTAAGGCTCAAATAAATGATGTGTGTTTGGAAAATACTCCAACAGGGAGAAAACCCAACAACCTTTCACTATGATCAAGTTATCATATATCAATCCCCAATCATGAACTCACCAAGTCCTTTTCCAAAAAACCTAGGCCAAAGGACTGATGCAAGAACATGCAATACATAAGCCAGAGAAAACATATCGAGACACTACTGCGAATAGACAAAGCATAGCGAGTAACCATAGAGAAAGGGAAATAACATAGTGATCCTCCATAGTGAAAGACAAGAGTATAGAGAGCCTCCAAGGAGAAAGAAAAGAAGCATAGTGAACCCTAGATCCCAAGAGAACAAGTATAACGAAAATCCCATATGACCGTAGAGCCAAGATAGTGGAATATTCCAACATGGTTAGCAACTCATCAATGTTAAAATACCAAACTCATTGTTCATTAATTGGTCCTTAAAGGGCCTTCAACAACCTACAAACTTATATCTTTCTATGCACCTCAAAAAATACACCAACTAAATTCAAAGCCTCAATGAGGTCAACTCCTCCTTGATAAGAGAGTCCTATTGTAATTGGAGCAATAGTATCATAATGGTCAACTAGCTCTTTTTAAGAGAATCCTTTGGTAATAAACATGTCCCGATGCTCTTCAATTTTCCCATCATTAACAAGCCTGGAATCAATCATGCATTCCACAATAATTTTTGACACTATCTCCTAGAAATCATACTCTTCCATTGTGGCATCTCTATACCTACTCTACACGTGCCTCCTTACATTTGGAAGGGTAATCCCCCATTATGGTGTCACACCATACTTTCACTTTATGTACCTCCTCAATGTTGGAAGGTTTTGTCGCTAGAGCTCCATTTCATCGCACTCGAGGATCATGCTTTGTTGGATCAAGAAGTAATATATGTTAATGGTCTCCTTTCCATAGACATCTAGCCAAAATTTGAGGAAAATCCTCGTTGCAATATCTGATAGTGCATTGTTGATTACATACCACCCAACACTACATATAGTATAGGTTTAAAAATAAGAAACCATAAAGAAGGTAGTCTTAATCTTGGATTCTAACTCATCCACTCAGGCTAGTGTCTCTTATCTCCTTACCAAATGCTCTTGTTGTTGCTTACCCTTCCTTTTTTTCTTATCTTGACACTGACTAGCATAACACTTGTTTTCATGGCATATGAAAATAATTCATGTCAGCCAAATCCTTCATACCATGGTTAAAAAACACGACTCTTCTGTCTTACCCATCTGAAGCATATCGACCACTCCAATCACTAGATTAACATGGGTATCACACCCATAACCTATCATAGGTCTAATCACCCCTCTCAAGCATAACAACATATTCCAAACAATATAGCATCCAGGGAATCACCACCACATCCTATCAAATGTCCAAATTGGTTTTCTTTGACATAAAAACATATTCCATTCACTAGACCATGTAGGGAATCACATTCACAACAAATTTCCAGTACAAATAATCCATATCGATAATAATAACACATTCCAATCACTAGAGCATCTCGGGTCTCACAACCACTGAAAACCTTCATTCTTATCTCCTTTTTCATATGTAGTTGAATTCTCCATGTAATGTGTGGGAAAAGTTTAGGTGCAAACCACTCAAGGAACCAAAGTACCATTGACATCACACCCACTAACTTTTCATGGGTCCTTATGCTTATTTTGAGGATGGATTGGCTCAAACCATTAGATCTTTCTTAGGCATAACACCCGTTGAAATATGCTATTCTCAACTCACTCTCATAGGTCATTGAATTCTCCATGTAATCATGAAAATATTCAACAAAAGTTATATGGAATCATGTTCAAATTATGTGCATTGATGACAAATGTCACCTCACAAAATGCCATGTATATACATGCATAAATTATTCATCCCAAATTTGAATCTGATTCTCTATAAACCCCATTCAAACTTCTAAATCCATGACTATACCAAATCATTATAGGCAAAATACATAGTGCAAAGATTGCAAATACATAATTGTTAGATCATTTCAATTTCCTTTGGGAAAATGTTTAACCCACAATTCAAATTGTTAAAATTACATTTGCAAACAACAACTAAAGCAACACCAATATACTACCCTATAGTAGTCCTTTGGTAGTATCTTGGCATGTACATTGAAATCATGTACTAGCATAGAGTGCTCCTCTATAATAAAATACTAATATTTTCCTATAAAACCCTAGATCTAACCTCCCAAGTACCTCCACTTGTGAATTCATAAAAAAGGACAATGATAAACCAACTTAGCCATACAATGATGTGAAGAATTCAAATAAAAATATCCAATGGAATCTCCAAGGGTATCTAATCATAAAACATCCTCAAACAAGGAACACCAACCAAGAATCTAGTGTTTGACCCCCTAGACTCCTCCAAAATATGTGTTTCCAATTGATGATTATAAAATATTGTGCAAATGACCTCAAAATAGACACATGTTAGTAATCAAGAGTGTCTCTAGGGATAGACCTCAATCAAGCATATCCTCCAAGTGATAAGAAACCTCAAAGAGAGGTCAAAACTCAAAAAACTCCATGGAATGTGTACCTAAGAATTCATAAGGACTCACACATATGTTGAAGAAAAGTGTATTCCACTCCATTAAAGGTGCCAACAAAGCGTACTCGGGGGCATAGAAACAATGTTCTATCCTCTAGGAGAAAATGTGAGTGTCCACATAAAATTGAATGATGCTTTAAGCAAGGCATCAGGAAAATGTTGATGATGGAAGTTGGGTGGTGTGAATTTAAGGGGGATTTCACTATTGATTCTAGGATAATTATGTAAGTGGAATTTTATTCTCCCATCTTCTCCTTCATGTGACAACCATGAGATATTCATTGTGCGAGGAGAAGGAACCAAATATGTTACCCTTATTAACCCTACCATAGATTTCAAAGGTATTTCAACATAGTGCTTTAATGTTGGATCTTACACTATGTATACATATAGGCATGTATATATCCATTTGGACGATGGACATGATTAAAAATTTCTACACATTGTGAAGATGAATAAACCCTTTATAAATGTCACCTTCTAGTTGGTTGATTTGCAATAAAAAAATGGCAGAACAACCCAAACATAATAATTTTTTAATTAATCCTAATCATATATGTTTTATTTTTTCGTCCAAGTCATAATAATTTAGGCGAGGGTGTAACACAAGAAGGAAGTTGCAATGCACTCCTAATCTTCCATTTATGAGTGTTTTTCTTTTTATTTATACAGGTTTCTCAACATAATATTAAGGTTGACTCATAAGGAAATAATTGTGACTATTATAGCAAGGTTGACCTTATGATTCATCTTTTTTTTCTTTGGGTCGAGGTCCTCTTTGAATATGCAAGGTTTTTTTCTCTATTTGTAATGCTATCATATCCTCTTTAAATACCTATATGATATCCAAAGACATAGTACTCATGTTGGGTATTCTTCTCGCCTCCCGAAATGGAATGCTATAGGGTATATATGAGAGGTTTATTTGTAGTTTTTCTATCTAAGATGGCACAAAAATTTAACTTTAAGCTTCAACCAATCTTTAATTTAGGCCTTAAACGTTTCTTCAAAGATTTTTTCTCCCAATCTACTGAAGTTTATGTGGGTAGCATATAAAAAATAAGATGGATATGACTGCCACATTAATGTAGGTGATATGCTCAACAAAATCCCAGAAAAAATCAAACTTCACCATCTTGCTTGTATATATATGCTAAGAACAACCTCTAACATGGAGAATAAGTCCAACCATGCGTCTAAGATTTGGCATAGTATCATCAGTTAAGGATAAGGATTCTTTGAGTATACATTGGAAGATATGCTTGACATGTTGTAAGTGGGGAACAAAAATTTGCATTAGTGGATCAAAAATCCAATATTCTTTAAGAATGTCCATGATCATCATAGTGCACTTTCTCCAACTTTGTGAAAGGATGAAAAATGAGGTAAACCATAATCAATATTCAAATGGATTTCCATGTCTAAGGGATTGTAATCACTTCAAGAAATAGCTTTCATAACTTTCAAAGGAGCTTACCATATTTAAAGTCACCTCCATTTGCTTCAAGAATCAACCTTCATCATATGCTTGTATTCAAGTCAAGATTCGGAGGGGTGCTTTCCAACTTTATGCTTGGAGGGTTGATCCAAATGGATATCATTGGCCGCCCACCTATTCCACTAGCTCAAAATAGTTTTCCATTTTGGCAGTTTTCTAGTAATTTTTTTATAGTTTTTCAGGTCCCGAACTTTCAAGGCCGTTTTGAGGCCCTAAACAACATTTTTTGAAAATTTGAGGAGGGGTGCGGGAGGGGGAATGGTTTCAAATGACATGCATTGGCTCCCATTAGAAATTTGTATATATCATATAGACCTTTCCAATGGGATATTAAGCTCCCTAAACAAAGATCATATGAAAAAGTTATGACCCCATGAAGTGATTGTTCAACTAACCACCTTGGTGCTGCAAAATTTATGATGGTTCATCTTCTAGGGTTAGGTTTTTGTATTTTTATGGATCTTTCCCTTGTGATTATTATAAATAGGCTCTTTCATCCCCTTCTTTTATTTATCTTGTCATGAATGAGCGTAGATGCCACATATCTTCTCAGAGATATAGCTACCAGCATTCTAGCTGCTTTTATTTATAGTTTGTTTTGTTTCATTCATTTAATAGAATCTGATTTTACTGTATCACTGTGTTTCTTGTCATATATATATGTATGTGAATATATACATGATATTTCATTTTTTTCTCACATATATCCGGATCAAGGGCGCCACATCCAAGGGTTCCGCTTGAGGTCTTCAACCTATGCCTTTCCACCCATATTGTTCATCAAAGGGCACATCACCTTTAATCATGTAAATATTCGAGATCCTTTTATATACATCCAAGGTTATTATTAAATTATTTAGGGGATTCTTCATGATGCTAGAGATCCACCAACACATCATGACCAACAATGCAATAGGATCACAAGAGGAAGGGCTCTACTAACACATCATCATGGATACCATGTGCAAGGGATCTACCAAGAACATCATCAAACATCATGGGGTCCATCAACATGATAAAGGGATCCATCACCATGATCAAGGGCTCCACCATGAGCATCAAGTGCAAGGGCTCCACTGGAGGACCTAGGGGCTACAAAAATCATCCAACAACATCCATAAGCCAACCAACATCATCCATCTAGCATGAACACTACAAGGGAATTGGTTCAATGAATGAAAACCCAATGTCCATTGTAAGTACCTTGTTGGAATCAATGAAAACTCAATCAAAAGATCGCTCCCATGGTTGAGATTTTTGAAATTGACCGTTGCATGTGAAATTTTCACTAGGTCTCACTAAGCAAAAAACTAGTCTTTGGTCTCAGAAAAATGAGATGACCTTCTGGCCATGGGTGAGATGGGAAGGGGCATCCCTTGGTATAATGAGATGCTACGAATATGGTGGAATCGACGATTTGTCATTCCGAGTCACTGTTTGGGTATTATGGCGAGTTGGAACTTGCTTCCAAAAGGAAATTAGGGACATTGTCACCATTTGGTCCTAGGGCCTCAAATTGAACTGGGCAGCATAAGAGTGTTCCATGAGATTGAGTGGGTGTACTTGGGCATGATAAAGGTGAAAAGGTCGTATGAAGGATCCTGTGGTTGATATTTTTGAAATTGACCCCTGCATGCGAAGTTTACATTAGGTCTCATTGAGCAAAAACCTAGTCTTCGGTCTCAGAAAATTAGATGACCTTCTGGCAATGGGTAAGTTGGGTAGGGACGTCCCTAGGTATAATGAGATGTTGAATATTGTAACTTCTAAGAATATTATATTTGTACTTTATTATTCCGGAGATGTTTCATCCCTCCGAGGTGATCCTATTATGTATCCAGAGATGTTTATTCCTCCGATGAATTGTGGTAACTGGGGTTATTAGATCCTCCATGTGGGGATCGGCCCTAAGTTAATTAATTAGGGGTTATTAGACTTCATTAGGAGAGGTCTGCCCCATAAGGGAATTTAGTCAGTCGGGAACTAGTATAAGTAGAGGAGATTGCTCCTCACTTATCACACATTTGCTAAGCTCATAAAGTAGTGCACTTGTGTTTGAGAGGTCTGCATAGGAGGTAGAGAAGGAGGTCAAGTCTTGGAGCACATCTTGTATTTTGGTTGATCATCTTATTGAGGAAAGCTTTGCTGGGTTTTTTACCCCATGAGGGTTTCCCAGGGTAATATCTTTGTCTATCTTGTGATTATGTTTCTTTCAATGATCTTGCTAGTCAAATTAGTTTAAACTTAACATGATATGCTACGAATATGTTGGAATAAAACAAATTTTGATCCAAGCCACCATTTTGGTATTATGGCGAGTTGGAACTCACTTCCAAAAGGAATTTAGGGACATTATCACCATTTGGTCCCAGTGTTCTAGGAAAATATCCTACAGATAGGTTGATATCCTCTTGGGATTGGAAAAGGACCCTAGTTTCCTACCCAAGGTAGAAAGATAACAAATAGACACTATAGTCCTCCTAGATCTATCTCATACATAAAAAAGAAAGTTGTGGAAAAACAAAGCAGGAAGATGACCTACCTCACTTCAATGGTTTTCCTCGTTGATCCTAAGTTACTACAGCTCCTAGCCTTTGATCATGGACTTATGAACCTATTCACAATGGAAATACAACACCTTCTCAAAAGAAACATATGTATAACAAATATCTAACTATGAAAATATAGACAATTTCATGCATTCACCATTAAAGACATGAAAATGGGAGGAATAGGCTAAGTTGTATTAAAAGAAACCAATAAGGAATCCATACAACATGTGTTATACCTGACTCATGCTTGATTTGAACTCTTTCAGATCTCCTTCAGTATCCCTTCAAGACTCTTAGGATCATACTCTCTACCTCTCTAAGTGTTTTCCTCTCCCCTTCACCCAAGCATGAGACTTCTTATGTAGGATTTGGAAGGCCAACTACTTGGAGAAGGAAATGGATCTAGATGAGAACAAGGTGGATATAAGGATATTAGGTTACCTTGAATAGATATTGAGCACATATTCAAAGTTTAGGAATATCTCCCCTAAAATCAAGATCGGATCCAGATCGAAAAATCAAGGAATTTGGTCAAAAGAGGAATTTTCGGTCCTCCGAAGTGATGTACAAAGCAAAAAAGGGATATTTATGCTCCCCTATAGGTATTCAAGGAGCGAAATTTCGCTCCTAGACACACTAGGAGGGTGCAAAAATATCAGCAGTAGGTAGTTTAGGGGGTTTAGTAGGTTAGATTTCAGCCCCCAATGAGTTGGATTTGTCTCCAAGTGTAACTAGGAAGAGGACTAACATTAGGATGAAGGGTTCTAACACTTCTAGTAGGTATAAACATCATGTTTTCCATGGTGGTATGACATGAGTACCCTCAATGGTATATGGTATGACAATTTGAGTTGTAACACTCGGAGCCTCAAATTGAACCGGAGCAGCATAACAGTGTTCTGTGAGCTTAAGCAGGTGTACATGGGCATGGCAAAGGTGATAAGGTCATCTGATCGCTCCTGTGGCTGAGATTGAGTTAGGTGGATTGAATATTTGTCATGTCCCTTTATATTACAACATATCCCCCTTTGGTAAAAACATGGATTGGGGTTGAGCTACTAGAGCATTTGGATCTCCATGAGCATTTAGGGTATTATGGGGATTTGGAACTTGCTTCCGAAAGGCATTTAGGGACATTGTCACCATTTTGTCCCGTGGCCTCAAACTGAACCGGTGCAACATAACAATGTTCTATGAGCTTAATCAGGTGTACTTGGGCATGGAAAATGTGATAAGGTCGTATGAATTCTCCCGTGGTTGAGATTTTTTAAATTGAACCTTGCATGTGAAATTTGGACTAGGTCTCACTCAGCCAAAAACTAGTCTCCGGTCTTGGCTAATGAGATGACCTTTTGGCCATGGGTAAGCTGGGAAAGGGTGTACCTAGCTATAATGTGATGCTACAAATATGATGGAATAGAAAATTTGTCGATATGAGTCATTGTTTGGGTATTATGGCAAGTTGCAACTTGTTTCCAAAAGGCATTTAGGGACATTTGCACCATTTGGTTCTGGGGCCTCAAACTGAACTGGAGCAGCATACCATTTTTATGTGAGCTTGAGTGGGTGTACTTGAGCATGGAAAAGGTAATAAGGCTTTGTGAATGCTCCCATGGTTGATATTTTTGAAACTGAACCCTGCATGCGAAATTTGGACTAGGTCTCACTCAACAAGAAACTAGTCTCTGGTCTTGGCCAATGAGATGACCTTTTGGCCATGGGTAAGCTGGGAAAGGTGTTAGAACATTATTACACCTAGTACCATAGTATCAAGATACTTTTTTGATTAATTGGTCCAAACATTAATAATGATAATCCAAGGTTGTTAGGAGGTTGTTAGGCATTAATGACACATTCCACCACTTAAGGGCCCAATTTTGGTCAAACTAGCAGTTAAGATCCCTCATTTATGGCCACCTCCCTCATTTATTTCCACTAACTAAGTGAGGTGTTCCCTTATCCCCTATTTTATGGATATGGATTTGACCTGAGGCACCCATGCATTGAATGTTGTCATTTTACGCCCTCCTTGGTAGTTTTGGCCTATCCTTGGCCACCTACACTTCACCAAATCCTCACCCACTCATGTGCCATCATCATTAATGACCTCCCATGCCATCCCAACATTTAGATTAGGAATTTGTGTTGGTAGAATTTTTCCCTATGGATAAGTCAAAATTCTCTTAAATTAAAGCAGATTTATAACTGACTCTAAGATAAGACAAAACTAAACAAATGCTACCTTGGATTTCCTGATCTAATTTTCACAACAAGATTACATGCATTCAGAAGATATGAAAGATATAACTCACCTTTCAATTCGATGTTTGTCCCGCTTCTGAATCTTGATCCCAAAGCCCCAATGTGGAACCTGTTGAAATCAAACAAAGAAGAAGCATACAAACTCCCAAATACCTTGAAGTAAATATTAGATTCAAATCTAGACTAGATACATTCCATGTCAGAAACTCATATAATGCACATGAAATGGGAAAAACAAGACAAGTTATTTCATTACAAATTTGAAGAATACTTACAAAGGTTGCTTGATGTCCAAGCCAATCCTTCAGCTCCAAGTGCCTCCTCCTCTAGCTATCTCCACAAAGGCTACAAGATCATAAGTTTGGTACCTCTAAGAGTCCTCCCCTTTTGCTCATGGAATGCCTCTCTCTTATAGTGTGTGGTAGGGTTAACCAACAAGAGAGAAGGGTGGATCTAGGGAGAGTTAAGTGGATCAGGCCTACTAATCACAGAAAGTGAGTTAGGATCGAATCAGGGACCTCAATCCTCCAAAATCTATCGAAAATCAAAATCCCATAAGCCATGGCAAAAAGGCTAAAAAAAGTGTACCGCGCCTCCAGCAAATAGCATAACGCGGTAGTACCGCGTGGCAAAGAAGGAGCATAGCGCGGTAGTACGGACTACTGCACACCTAAAACAGAGCAAGGAGCGGTAGTTAGGGTAAATGAAGTCTCAGCTAGGTTGATTCTTGTCAGGGTAGGTTTACCTTCAAGGATCACTCATCATTTTTCTCTTCTGGGTGTTTTGAGCAATAGGGGAAGTGTCGTCAACTCTTTTTTGTGGTGGAGATGCAACACTGTGGAATATGGAGGTATAACAATTTGTGATAGTTTGAGGTGAGTTTGGAGACTATTGATCAACCTAGGGGGATTGAGGTCCAATGTAAGCTAGCCACTTATAGCTCATTCGGATGCCTCCAAAGGCTCAATATTTTTCCCAAATTTAATATAAGGGTGTTCAAAACTCATTTATGGGTTGGACACTAATAGAATAACCTGATATTTGATCATTTGTGTGTTCAGAGTACCTCTTTTACACTATTTTCTGCATAGTTAGTCAAGATTCTTAATTGTGAGGATATCCTTAGCTATTAGATCCTACTATGAGTTGAATTTCACATGGTATCAGATCTATTGGAGCTTCTAGTCCAACCAGTCTGCTTCAGAAGTGCACTAGAAGCAGTGGATAAACCACATAAATCCCAGGGAGAATTTCCTTGAAGCCATTGGAGAAATTCTTTGGATTCTATCCAGGGTGTGATGCGCTCCCGAATGTTCCTTCTGTCAATGCAGGGTTCGAATTAGATAGTTAGGATCCCCTCTTGAGTGATTGAGTGTTTGCATTATAGGTTTACAGTGTTCTTTGTCAACTAGTGCACAAGCTACATAATGGAGCAGTCTCATGTCTTGCTCACTCCATTCAACTACTTTGAGTGGAAGGACGAAATGGTAATCCAGATGAGATCCAAGGGTCTCTTCAGAGTTACCATGGGGACTAAAAATGAGCCAAAATCTGTAGTATAGAAGTCGAAGTTCTTCAACATAATGGATGAAACTTTTTGCATGTTATGTCTTAACATCTCAATAGACCTCTTGTTTCGTATTGACAAACTCACTACTCCAAATGAAGTGTGGCTCAAGATTGAGTCGCTACTTGAGAATACTGATGAGTTGAGGGGCCACCAAATTGAGAAAGATTTGATCTCTCTAATCCCAGGTAGTTTCAAAACCATCCAAGACTTCTTAATCAAGTTCAAATCTTTGGTCTTGCAGCTCAAGCAATGTGGCATTGAGAAGAAGGAAGAACAATTGGTGTTGTCCATACTTTCGAAGTTGGGTCTTGAGTACTCTTTGTTTGTTTCAACATTCCATTCCACCAAGCTCACTGTTAGAAACTGGAGGATTCCATATTTGGATGATTTCATGGAGATGATTACACAAGAACAAGATAAATTGGTTCAAATGGGTACCATCAAGAAAAAGGACCAATTTCTTGCAGCTGGTGATTCGAAGCAAGCAAAGGGGAAGCAAAAGCCCAAAAGTTCGAAGCAGCAAGAGAAGAGAAAAGACAATGAGAATCCCATATCTTCTGATGGGGTTTCAAACTCTGTCAAGGAGAAAGGAAAGAAGAAAGAGAATACCAAATGCACTTACTGTCAAAAGGGTTGGAACCCTGAAAGTGCATGCATGAAGAATACCATTGACATGATGACCCATCTTCTTCAGAAAAACAACATTCCTCTTCCAGAAAGTTCAAAGAAGAAAGAGGGTGTTTTTGAAGACAAGGAGAGATTCCATGCATTGATGGCTAGTACCTTGGAATCTTCTTCTTTCATCATAGATTCAGGTGCATCAAGGAACATGGATTCTGCAAGATATGCTTTCTCTACTCTTTCAGCTTACAATGGTATTCCCATTCTCATGGGTGATGACGTAGATATCCCAACAAGAGGCATTGGGAAGATCAGTCTAGACAATGGGTACTTCAGTAATGTGTTGTATGTGCCAGATATTGCAACAAATATCCTCTCTGTTTACCAAATGGCCCACACTGGTTCATACAAGAGAGTGATTTTCACTCAAGAAGATGTGTAAATTTCTAAAGTTTCTACAGGAAAAGTGGTAGCATTTGGTGTTGTAGATCACGAGTCAAGAATGTACAAGTTCTCACACTTTCTTTCTTAATCCTCTCCTAATGGTCTTCTGTCACATGCTAATGAGGTCAGTAGAATTTTGCATGAGAGGTTTGGACACCTCAACTACATATATATTCAAGCATTGAGCAAAGAAAACATGGTTGAAGGAGTTCCAAGCATCAGATTTTCCAAAGGAACTTGCAAGGGGTGCATTGTTGGGAAGCATGCAGAGTGCAAGTATGAGAAGGGGAAGGAAAGGAGAGCTGCTCATCATCTTGGTTTGGTACATTCAAATGTGATAGGACCTCTTCCTACACCTTCCTATGGAAACTAAAAGTATGTCTTAACATCCATTGATGACCTTTCAATATTTTGTTGGGTATTCTTTCTCAAGCAAAAATATGAATTCTTCCATTCATTCAAAGTTTTCAAAGCTTCAGTGGATAAATTTAGTGGGAGGAAGATAAAGGTATTGAGGACTGATAATGGAAGGAAATATTTCAGTAAGGGCCTGCAAAATCTATGTGAAGAATATGGCATTCAAATGCAACATTATGTGCCTTACACACCCCGTCAGAATGGTGTGGCGGAGCACAAGAATAGAGCATTGAAGGAGATGGCTACCTACATGATGGGGGCTAAGTCTTTGTCTCCTAAACTATGGGATGAAGCCATTAAATGTGCATCATATATTTAGAACATAATACCACACAAATCCTTTGAAGGAATGACTCCACTCAAGGCTTGGATGGGACACAATCCTGATGTGTCTCACCTCATGGTGTTTGGCTCAAGATCATGGGCTAGAATACCTCTGGAGAAAATAAAGGCCTTGCATGATCTCCATAGAAAGGATCCCATTATGGTTGGATATGCATAATATGAAAATGGATACAAACTCTTTGAACCCTCATCTCAAAATACCTTCATTGAGAGGATTGTTCAGTTCAAAGAAGAGCCTGTGCATGCAACTGACCAAGAATAAGGGGAATGCTCAAACCCCCTACCTGAAGAGGATGTAAGTGATGATTCATTTTACGATATTTCTGATTATTATATTGAGGATGAATATGATTAAATTCATGCAGATCCTAATTCTCCTACAAGCCCCAAGTGGGATGAGAAAACAATACAAGCAGCTGGTGAACTTGCAGGTGATCCACAAGAACGTAGGAAGACTAGATCACAGTCTCAGAGTTCCGTTGCCTTCTTGTGATCCAGATATTCATGGGAGGTGTTTTATTATGGTTGGATCTGATACAAATTAATATGAATAAGAATCACATGACCCGAGATGGAAAACAACCATGCAAGAAGAGATGAAGTCTCCCCATGACAATGAAACTTGGGGGTTGGTCCCTCTTCCTTCCAAGAGGAAACTGGTGCAATGCAAGTGGGTGGATAGGACCAAGATGGTTGTCGATGGTTCTGATATGAATTATAAGGTCATATTGGTAGCTAAATGATTCTATCAAGTCCATGGAATGGACTACACAGAGACATTCACACATGTGGCAAAGATGGACTCAATTAGGCTAGTTTTGGCCATTGCAGCTTCCAAACGATGGGAGGTTCATCACATGCATGTGAATAGTGATTTTATTCATGGGGATTTTCATGAGGAGATATATATGCAGTAGTATGAATTTTTAATTCATGATCCTTCACTTGTTTTCAGGTTGAATAAGTCCCTCTATGGTCTCAAGCAATCTCCAAGAGCTTGGTATGCTAAGATGGACAATTTTTTGCTATCACAAGGTTTCGAAAGATGAAGATCTAATCCAAATGTCTATATGAAGCATATTAGTGACTTTATTTTGATTATTGTACTGTATTTTGATGATCTTTTGATCACTAGGAGTTGCATTAAAGAACTAGATCCAGTTAAATCTCCATTACACAATGCATTTTCCATGTATGATCTAGGATTGCTGAAACAATTTCTTGGTTTGGAGATTGATCAATATGATGATGGGATCACTATTTCACAATCAAACTATGATTCATATATGCTATAGAAGTTCAAAATGGATGAATGTAAGGTTGCTAAGTTTCCATTCCTTTAAGGAGTAAAGCTTCATGATTGGGGTTCTTCACCATTGGTAGACAGTTCCCTATATAGACAACTCATTGGGAGCTTGTTGTATCTCACTCACTCTTGACCAGATTTGGATTAGTAGGTGTTGTTTCTAGGTAAATGCAAAAGCCTCATGAGATCCATTGGAACGATTCCAAAAGTATCTTGCATTATGTGCAAGGAACCAGGCAGTTTGGGATACACTATGCAGCTGGTTCATCACTTAAAATATTTGGTTTTACTGATTCAAAATGGGATGGATATAGCACTAAACGAAAGTCCACTTATGGTTATGTCTTTATGCTTTCACATGGTCCCATTTTCTGGTATATGAATAAGAAGCACACTATTTCCTTATCTTCAGCTGAGGCCAAATATAGGGGAGGAGTGAATGTAGCTACACAATGTGTATGGTTGCAAGGTATTCTTGGAGAGTTTGGATTTTCATTTGATTCACCCACGGTCATTTGGTGTGATAATAAAAGTGAAATCAAGATCTCCATTGATCCAATACAGAGACAAAGGACCAAGCGCATAGATATCCACATGCACTACATCATAGGCTTTATGCATGACCAGATTATTTCCTTGCAGTATTTCCCATCTGCTGAGGAAAGTACTGATATCTTCACCAAGAGTTTCATTGAGAAGAACTCCACCTACCTTAGATCACTCCTTGGGGTGGGTGATTCCTGGTGAAGATTGGTACATTTTCTAGATTTTGTTTCATGTCCATTTTAGAGGAGAGGTTTTATTTCCCATGTGGTTTTCCTCCTTACCTTGGTTACATGGACTAATAAAAATTGTAAGAGGTGACTTGACCCTTAGTTTCCAAGGCCTCATTTTTGTTTTGGCTACATAAGTATAGCTTAAGGGGGGGTGCCCTTAGTTTCCAAGGCCTCATTTTTGTTTTGGCTACATAAGTATAGCTTAAGGGGGGGTGTTACAACATTATTACACATAGGACCATAGTCTCAAGATATTTTGTTGATTAATTGGTCCAAACATTGCTTAATGATGATAATCCAAGGTTGTTAGGAGGTTGTTAGGCATTAATGATACATTCCACCACTTAAGGGCCCAATTTTGGTCAAACTAGCAGTTAGGTGCCCTCATTTATAGCCACCTCCCTCATTTATTACCACTATATCAGTGAGGCACGCCCTTATCCCCTTCTTTATGGATCTATCTTGGATGTGAGGTGCCCATGCATTGAATGTGGTCATTTTTCCCCCTCCTTGGCAGTTTTGGCCTATCCTTGTCCATCTACACTCCACCAAATCCTCACCCACTCATGTGCTATCATCATTAATGATCTCCCATTCCATCCCAATGTTTATATTAGGAATTTGTGAGAGTTTGAGGTGATTTGGGAGACTATTGGTCAACCTAGGGGGGATTGAGGTCCAATGTAAGCTAGCCACTTGTATCTCATTCTGATGCCTCCAAAGGATCACGATTTTTCACAAATGTAATATAAGGGTGTTCAAAGCTCATTTCTGGGTTGGAAAGTAATAGAATAACATGCTATTTGATCATTTTTGTGTTCAAAGTGCCTCTTTTGCACTATTTTCGTCATAGTGAGTCAAATTTCTTAATTGTGAGGATATCCTTAGCTAGTAGATCCTAATGTGAGTTGAATTTCATAAAAGGGAATCCCTAGGTATAATTAAATGCTACAAATATCATGGAATAGACAATTTGTCGATCCAAGTCACCATTTGGATATTATGGCGAGTTGAAAGTTGCTTCCAAAAGGCATTTAGGGACATTTTCACCATTTGGTCCCGGACCTCAAACTGAACCGGAGCAGCATAATAGTGTTTCATGAGCTTGAGCAGGTGTACTTAGGCATGGAAAAGGTAATAAGGTTCTCCAAACTCTCCCATGGTTGAAATTGATCCCTGCATGCGAAATTTGCATTAGGTCTCACTGAGCAAAAAAATAGTCTCTGGTCTCGGCCAATGAGATGACCTTCTGGCCATGGGTAAGTTGTGCAGGGGTGTCCCTAGCTATAATGTGATGCTACGAATCAGATGGAATCGAAAGTTGGTCAATACGAGTCACCATTTGGGTATAATGGCAAGTTGGAACTCACTTCCAAAAGGAATTTAGGGACATTGTCACCATTTGGTCCCAAGGCGTCAAACTAAACCGGAGCAACATAATAGTATTCCATGAGCTTGAGAGGGTGTACATGGGCATGGAAAAGGTGATAAGTTCATCTGATCGCTCTCATGGTTGAGATTGAGTTAGGTGGCTTGAATCTTTGTCAAGTCCCTTTATATTACAACATAGCCCCCTTTGGGAAACATGTGGAATGGGGTTGAGATACTAGAGCATTTGGACCTTCATGAGCGCAATAGAATAACCCCAAATTGATATATCACAATGAGGGCCTTCACTCTTATTCGATGTTTTTATGCATTGTAATCTTTTTGGTGTTGTTCAGTTTATTAAACAACGACCAAAATTTGTATCTACATTAATCTAATAAGTATAATTGAGTATAACTAACATCCCTTGTTCCACTATTTCAAGTTTTCCAAGGAGTATTCTCCACATTTTTTAAGGAGTATGTCTTACTCTTGGATTCAAAGAATATTTATCGAGATGGGTGACCTATCTATATAGTGGTTCCACATGCAATATGACAGGGGAGTGTGATATATTTCAACCACCTGGATCAGTAGCTACTAGATGCTTGCTGAGGTATGGGATCCACACAGAAGGAGCAATTGGTAGAAGAGAGGGTTTAGCTGTATTTGATTTAGATTCATGATGGATTCTATCCTTTCATAATGTTCTATATGTTCCTAGTATGAGAGCGAATGTGATCTCAGTTTCATCCTTGGAGGATCAAGGTTATACAATTGAGTTTAGAGGACACTCAGTAAAGTTATGGCAAGAGGGAGTTGTGCATGGTCAAGTCTCCATCATACTGGGGATCAGAGAGGAACCATTGTACAAAGTATGGGGTCGACCTCTTTGTAGATTAACTGGAGGACATAGAGCTAGTTATGCAACATTTTTGAGGTGGTAGGAGGACCACCTTAGCAGACCCACTTGGTGGGAATGGACTCAATTGGAAGAGATGGGATAGTCAGATGACTTGAAGAAAGCTTTTGCAGGTAGCCACAACACAAATGAGCCTAAGTTTCCATAATTTAAAGTTTATAGTTAAATTTTATAAGAACTTTTTTTATGATCTTTACTAACATTTATTAGAATTGTTGCATGTTTTACATCATTGGAATGACATCTTAGTTGTAACTTATTTGAAATTTTATTATGGTATGTGCACTTTGATATTGATGTAATATGATTATGGTTTTGTTTCATATGTTATAATATTAGAAGTATAACATAAAATTTAATTATTGCATGAAATAAATAAAACCTTTCACTGTAATTTTTTTTTTGTAGAACACGGATCTTCCAGAAGATCTAAAATGATCATCATGATATAGATCTAGATTATGTTGGGTCTGATACAGAAATGGAAGATGATGGTGATCACACATATACAGAGGACAATGAGGTCAATGGCGATGATCATGATCATGATCATGATGACCATAATGGTCATGATGAAGATGAGGCAATTGCTGGTAGCAGTCAGTGACATTCATGGCCATATAGACTGCATCATGGATAATTTATGATATATCATTATGATGCCTCTTTTCATGGTTACTATCATATCATTTTCACGGCTTGCAGTACCATACTATTGAGTTCTTTCATTTTGGCATGGATAATTTTAACTTATATCATTTGGACATGTATCATATTGACTTGGATCATTTGGAGTTACATAATTTATCTGGTTTTAATTTACTGCTCAAGATGGATGTTGTCAAATTCAATAAGATTATAGATATTTGACTCACTTGTTTTAATTACAGATGATGATCATGTTATAATAATTAACTTGTTATTTTATATATACTGGGTGTTGTAGATTTTATTTTGATGGAGATTTAATAAGTACAATGATGTTGTAAATTTGTATGGATGTTCGTTTCCCTAAAAATTCTTTATAAATGTTATCTTATAAAATATTCCAAATGCAATATGAATTACTCTATAATCATATGAATCATTTAAGAGGCATGATATATTTAACTAATTAAATTCAAATAAAACATATTAAATTAATAAATGAAAGAAAAACAAGAAGCATTTGTAGCAGCAAAAAATGAAGCAACAATGGAAGTCAAACTAGAAGCAAACCAAAAGCAATCTTGGAAGCAAAACTTGGTGTTACCTAGGAAGAAAAAACAAAAGAAATTAAGGTAGAAAACAAAGAAGTAATAATGGAATCAATTTTAGAAGCAACAAAAGGCACAATAATAGAAGCCATATTAGAAAAAAATAGGAAGCACAATTGGAAGCAAAATAGGAAGTAAATTTCGAAGAAAAACCAGAAGTCAAATTGGAAGCAAAACTGGAAGCCAAATTAGAAGCAAAACCGGAAGTAGAATTGGAAGCAAAATTGGAAGCAACAAAGGACGCCATAATGGAAGAAAACTTGGTGTTACTTAAGGAGCCAAAAAAGAAGCTATTTTCAACATAATACCATAAGCAAAATAGGAATTATTACTGGGAGTAACACTAGAAGCAAAAATGGGAGCAAAAATGGAAGAAAAAATGGAAGCCACATTGGAAGCTAAATTCGACGCTGAATATAGTGCTAGGTCCAACGCTATTTCATGGGCTAAATCCAGTGCTACATCTAGAGGTAAATATGGTGCTACATACAAAGCAATTTTCCCAGAGCTACACTAGGCGCTAAATCCGGTGCAAAAGCTAGCGCTAGATTTGGTGCAGTTTCGATCATGCACCTTGGCACTGAGTTAAGCCTCGGAAGAGGTGTCCAATTCAAGAACTAAAATACTCAAAATTCCAGTGCTATTTTAGGTGCAAATTGCTTTTTTTGTTGTAGTGTGTGCATTTCAAATGGTGGCCATGGCATCTAGGAAGAAAATTTGTAGTGGAATAAGAAAGGATCTATCAAGAAGAAGAAAAAAATTCATCTCCTAGTGTGTGTTACTTTACCAAACATGCATAACTATGGGATGGGTGTAAATGAACCATATGGAGATTGGAGTCTATGTGGGAAGGCATATTAATTTGGCATGGGTTAAATCGGAGACAAAATGACCTACTTCCACACATAGATCTAGATATGATTCATCATGGCTTCACTTATGATTCAGTGATATATCCTAAGGCGTTTTGAGGTCTCCAAATAAACTCATAACATAAAAATAAATAATAAATAATAAATAAAGTCCATGAAAACTAGGGATTTTTTTAATCACAATTTAATTAAAGCTACCATAAAAGGAGTTCTGTTGTTTTCGTATTTCCTAATTACACACATAAAAAACCTCGAAACACTAGTTCCTTTAATGGTATGAATAATAGAGGTATCCAAATCCATGTAAACTCCAAAATTATACATGGAGATGGGAAAGTGAAACTCCATACTAGTTGGTTTTCTACCTGTCAATCAAGGAATTTATTTAGTTCTTGATTGGTATTTTAGTAGCTTTATTAAGGACTTAAAAAGTACCTTGACTGAGGTCCCAGTTTCACTATTTTTGCATGGTTCCTTGCCAACAAGTGCAAGCAAGATTCATGGCTTCACCCAACACACAAGCCAAATGCTATATAGAATAATTGAAGGCTAAAAATCCTATGCTATCTAATTTTTGCAAACCAAATGGTACTAGAAGATAGTTATATTGATATATATGCTACTATGCAAAATAAAAATTTCAAACCTGCATCATTTGCATACCACTATAGACAAAGCATACCAAACAAAAGCATTAGAAAGAGCCGACAAGCTAAAACAATTTTCCAAATCCAACAATAGATAACCAAAGAAAATGATGAATTTCACATGGTAAACCACTTGGGAGATGATTGACCACATTTTGACTACATATATCTACATTTTTTGTTGTGGAATATGTGGGTGTGCCTAGGATAAGGACATCACAAACGTGATTAATGTTAAAATATTTGGAAGATAATTGATATTTTGGATTTCGAATGGTGGCCATGGGATTTAGGAAATAAAGTTGCAGTGGAATAAAAAATTATTTATCAAGAATAAAAAAACCCAACTCCCAATGCATGTTTTCACCTATCAAACATGCACAACTATGGGATGTATGTAATGACCCATATGTAGGTTGGAGGCTATGTGGGAAGGCACCGTATTTGGGCATGAGTTAAATTGGAGGCAAAATGGCCCCCTTTTTATCGATAGATTTAGACACGATACTAAGAGACATCATGGTGATCACCATTTCCCTGATGATTCCACCATGTCCTAAAGGGTTATGAGGCATCCAAATAACCTCAAAACTAAAAAAATCCATGAAAACTAAGGATTTTATTTTTATCCAAATTTAATTAAAACTATTAAAAAATGATTTATTATTTAATTTTCTTAATTATACATATAACAACCTCAAAGCATCAATTTTTTTTAATAATATGAAGAATAGAGTTAACCAAATCAATATCAACTCCAAAATTATGCATAGAAATGGAAAAACTAAGCTCCAAATGAATTGGTTTTCTACCTTACACTAAAACTGACTTTGTTTCACTTCAAATGATTCTAAACAATATGGAAGATTTGGATTTCTACCTTCCACTAAGATGTAAGATGACTTTGTGTCACTTCAAATGATTCTAAACAATATGGACAATGTTGATAAATCTTACCTATAGTAAATATATATATGCATTAGAACCTCTTCATGGGGGAGGCATGTATTGTAAAAGAGATAATGATAAAATATTTAGAAAAATAAAACAAACTATTCGGTTTTATGCATTAATTTATTTTTTATTAATGAAAAGTTTATGATAATAGTAAAAAATGATTTTTAGTGTCACATCCAAACACTATCACTTATAAGCCCATCTTCTTTTATCTCATCTCTCTACATTTCTATTCGTAACATCATTTAGACCAAAGTGCACAACCTAGGTCAAGGACGATAAAATTGCATGTGATATCAATTCCTAACATTATTTAGACGAAAGTGCACAAGCTAGGTCAAGGACGATAAAATTGCATGTGGTATCAATTGATTGAGCTTACAACAAGTAACGAAAAAAATAAGAATTGATGAGTTCATATTAATGAGTTTTGTCCCTGCGTATTATTTCTGTTCAGGTAATAATTTCATTTCTGTGCTGCAAGCCATGAATAAATGATATTTTAATGCAGGGGCTTACCCAGCATGACTGTTAATAGCATCGTTTTGGCTGGATAAAGGTGCACATTGTAGAGTTTAAATATCTTATGTTAGAATGAGTTTGTAGCAGGTTTGTACTGGGCCGAAACTGTCAGATGGCGTACTAATTTCCTTTCATAGGAATTATCACCCACACTTCTGATGAATTATCGATTGCTTTCACTTAACAAGACTGGATCTCTCTGCCGATATTTCAAGCTGGTGCGCATGACGTGGAACAGGTAACGAAAATAGAAACGGTTGGGGAATTAATATTGTGGTCAAATTTATACTAACTTAGTGGAGTTAGGATTTTCAATAAAATCTCTGTCAATTTTCATGGTCAAATTTATTATCTGTAACTTCCATATGTGGAGTGTTAGGTTTTGGTATATATGGTCAAATTTATTATCTATAACTTCCATATGTCTTTGCCTATGTTTTTTATTTTTCCTATATGTATTAAATTGTTCCATGCTTCTCTTTTATGTTGAATAAAATGGTGATGTGATTTGGATCAAATTTGAGTAACTTGAGTTAGTATTTTCTTAAATATATCTATTTATGTTTGTAGCATTTGAAGATAGTGGTTTTGATAGGTTCTCAAGATTAGAATTATCTAGGTTTTAGGAAATTTTTTGAAGTACATAATCTATTACAATGCTCTTGAAAATTTAACTTGGTAGATGAAACCTTCTAGGAATCCATGTATGGATAGAAGGGTCTTCCACTTGGGGTAGGGAGTTATCATAAAGTTTCGAGGGTGGTATTTTTGAGATCTATACTTGAGAAAAGCATTGGGGAACTGTGAAATTCATTATCGATCAAATATCTCTTTAGTTTCTCTCTTTTTAGTTTTGTGTCCACCAAAACCTTTTTCATGCTTTGGGTACCTTGAGGTATATCCCCAACCCAAAAAACTCTTATATTATGATGATTATCTTGGTTTAGGGTTTTGGTTCCCCATGCTCTTATAACCCAAAAAACTCTTATATCCCCAACCTTTTTCATAGATTTGGTTCCCCATGCTCAATGCTCACCCAAATCTAGCTAGATTTTGGGGTTTTTCCCTTATCCAAGCATCATGTCATCAACCTAGGGTTTCCACTAATATATTTTAAAGCATGCCCATTTATGGTTCGAGATTGATGCTTTATTCCTATAGATAACCACTTAGAGGGACTTGTCATCATTATCACCAACATCATTTCTAGGCTCCTCATCAACATCTCCATCATCATCATCTTCTTCATCATCACCATCACCATCACCACCATCGCCAATGTCTTCATCATTGCCACCATCTTCATCATCATCATTAACTTTAACTCTAACCCTAATTCAATTTCCTTCTATAACTCTAGCCCCAACCCTCACCCAAACCCTAGCACTAAGCCATCTTCTTCATCATCGCCATCACCATCACCATCACCATCACCATCATCATCATGTCTTCATCATCATCACCATCTTCATCATCATCATTAACTCTAACTCTAACCCTAATTCAATTTCCTTCTACAACTCTAGCCCCAACCCTCACCCAAACCCTAGCACTAAGCCGTCTTCTTCATCATCGCCATCACCATCACCATCACCATCACCATCTTCATCATCATTGTTAACTCTAACTCTAACCCTAATTCAATTTCCTTCTATAACTCTAGCCCCAACCCTCACCCAAACCTTAGCACTAAACCATCTTCTTCATCCTCATCATCACCATCACCATCACCATCAATGTCTTCATCATCACCACCATCTTCATCATCATCATTAACTCTAACTCTAACCCTAATTCAATTTCCTTCTATAACTCTAACCCTAACCCTCACCCAAACCCTAGCACTAAACCATCTTCTTCATCCTCACCATCACCATCACTGTCACCATCGACGTCACCATCATCATCATGTCTTCATCATCAACACCATCTTCATCATCATTGTTAACTATAACTCTAACCCTAATTCAATTTCCTTCTATAGCTCTATCCCTAACCCTCACCCAAACCCTAGCACTAAACCATCTTCTTCATCCTCACCATCACCATCACCATCAACGTCTTCATCATCACCACCATCTTCATCATCATCATTAACTCTAACTCTAACCCTAATTCAATTTCCTTCTATAACTCTAGCCATAACCCTCACCCAAACCCTAGCACTAAGCCATCTTCTTCATCCTCACCATCACCATCACCATCATCGTCACCATCACCATCACCATCATCATCAACATCTTCATCATCACCACCATATCCATCATCATCATTAACTCTAACTCTAACCCTAACTCTAACTCTAACTCTATGCTCCACATCAACATCTCCATCATCATCATCTTATCCATCGTCATCATCTTCATCACCATCACCATCACCATCACAATCTCCCTATATTCGGTTGTCTGATTGGTTGACAAGCTTGCCTAAAAATCTGTACGTTGAACTTCTTTGTTTTATTGCTGAAAATTGGAAGGGATTTTCAAGTCACCTGCAAAACGCTCCTTTGTTGAAATATGTAAGTTCTTCCAACAACAATGATTTGGCTAGTGTATCAAATGTTGTCGTCCACACCAGAATTTATCTTTCGTCAAAGGAGTCGCACATATTGTGGCTGACCAAATTGTCTGGAAAGCTTGGAAGTGCCACCAAATATTATTTTATGCCTGAATCTACCCAGAAGGCAATTATAAATTTAGATCCTCGAGAATGCATGAATCTACCCAGAAGACAATTATAAATTTAGATCCTCGAGAAGGTGAGAAACTGTATGAGTGGTTGAATCTTTATCCTAAAATTACAGAGCTTTCTATCTCAAAGTTTGCTAAGCGGCTCCTAAATGTAGTATTAGACTCAACAGACAGTAAACTTGTTATCACCACTGCACATTTTTTGCACTATTCATTTGCAAATAACTACGTCTGGACCAAAGAGCTTACCAGTCTTTGCAAGAATATTCCCCTAGTAGATGAAGGTGGCAACATCATTAGGGTACAAGGCTCTTTGAAGTTTCTCCATGCTGCATCCACGAGTAATTGGGCCAGCTTAATGGGCCAAGTTAATTGGGTCAAGGTGTCCCTAAACGGCCTCGGAGTGCCCGACTAGAATGCTCGTAGCACCCGAACCGTGGCTCGGTTCGTGAATCCGTCAATTCTGGTGGGTCTGAGACACTGGGTTTTAGCTAGGGGACCCCTCACAACGTCCCCCGAAGACTCGGAAGTGGTGCCAATGAGCCATCTCCAGAGCTAGGGTTTTGCTCAGTGAGGGCCATTCCAAATTTGCTCAAGGGGGTCATTTCTCGTACGGAGGCCCCCGGGCATGCATGGCCACCATGGACAGCTCCACAATGGCCACATGTACCTGTGGGAGGTGACAGAATCCAAGTCCTCTCACCGGGTTGGGTTCCGTGGCCCCGGGGCAATTCCTCCAAGTGTCCCTGAATGGCCTCGGGGTGCCCGACTAGAATGCCTGTAGCACCCAAACCATGGCTTGGTTCGTGAATCTATTGATTCTAGTGGGTCCGGTACGCTGGGTTTCAGCTAAGGGACCCCCCACAGAGTCCCCCGAAGACTCGGAATCGGTGCCAATGAGCCATCTGCGAAGCTAGGGTTTTGCTCAGCGAGGGCCATTCCAAATTTGCTCAAGGGGGGCATTTCTCGTCTGGAGGCCCTTGGGCGTGCGTGGCCACCATGGACAGGTCCACAATGGCCATGTGGACCTATGGGAGCCCACGGAATCCAAGTACACTAGCCGGTTTGGGTTCCGTGGCCCTGGAGCAAATCCCCGAAGTGTCCCTGAACGACCATGATTGAGCAAAACCCTAGCTCCAGAAATGGCTCATTGGCACCGCTTCCGTGTCTTTGAGGGATGTTGTGGGGGGTCCCCTAACTGAAACCCGACGTCTCGGACCCATCGGAATCGATGGATTTGCGAACCGAGCCACGGTCCGGGTGCTATGGGCATTCTAGTCGAGCACCTCGGGGTCGTTCAGGGACACTTGGAGGAATTGCCCTGGGGCCACAGAACCCAAACCGGAGAGAGGACTTCGATTTCGTCACCTCCCACAGGTCCATGTGGCCATTGTGGACCTGTCCACGGTAGCCACACATGCCCGGGGGCCTCTAGATGAGAAATGGCTCTCTGGAGCAAATTTGGAATGGCCCTCACTGAGCAAAACCCTAGCTCCGGAGACGGCTCATTGGAACCGCTTCCGGGTCTTTGGGGGATACTGTGGGGGGTCCCCTACCTAAACCCTGGCATCCTAGACCCACCGGAATCGACGGATTCACAAACCGAGCCACGGTTCGGGTGCTACGGGAAATCTAGTCAAGCACCCGGGGCCATTCAGGGACACTTGGAGGAATTGCCCCGGGGCCACGGAACCCAAACCGGCGAGAGGACTTGGATTTCGTCGCCTCCCACAGGTCAACGTGGCCATTGTGGACCTGTCCACGGTGGCCACGCATGCCTGGGGGCCTCCGGACGAGAAATGGCCCCCTTGAGAAAATTTGGAATGGCCCTCACTAAGCAAAACCCTAGCTCCAGAGATGGCTCGTTGGCACCGCTTCCAGGTCTTCGAGGGACACTGTGGGGGGTCCCCTAGCTGAAACCCAGTGTCCCGGACCCACCAGAAATGAAGGATTCGCAAACCGAGCCATGGTTCAGGTGCTACGGGCATTCTAGTCGAGCACCCTGGGGCAGTTCAGGGACACTTGGAGGAGTTGCCCCGGGGACACGAAACCCAAACCGGCGAGAGGACTTGGATTCTGTCGCCTCCCACTGGTCCACGTGGCCATTGTGGACCTGTCCATGGTGGCCACACACGCCCGGGGGCCTCCGGACGAGAAATGGCCCCCTTGAGCAAATTTGGATGGCCCTCACATTGGGTTCAACTTTGGAAAATTGTCCACTGGGCACTTATGGCTAGCGTTCCCAGCTGAAACCTACCTAGACACACCTGTAGGACTCCCAAGAACCAGGTTTTGCTGCACGGTTTGACTTCTATGCCCCCGGCAGGTATCTAGCAGGTGTCCCTGAAGGCCTTTTGGATGCGAGATGGAACGAGCCATAAAATGACGACCATGGCTCGAATCGACAAACCATTGACTCCGTTGGATTCAGGACACTGGGAGAGTGCCAGAGGTGCCCCTCTCCTCCGGTCCCATGGCCCTGGTGCCATCTTGTACGTCCATCTTGGAAACTAAGGTTTTTCTCAGTGAGGGAGTGTGCAATTTTTGCACATGGGGGTCAACTCTACAAAATCGTCCATCGGGCACTTATGGATAGCGTTCCCAGCCGGAACCTGCCTAGACACACCTCCAAGACTTCCCGGAACCCGGTTTTGCTGCACTGTTGGAATTCTCTGCCCCGGGCAGGTATCCAGTAGGTTTCCTTGAAGGCCTTTTGGATGCGAGACAGAACGAGCGATAAAATGATGACCGTGGCTCCAATCGACGAGCCGTCGACTCCGTTGGATTCAGGACGCTGGGATAGTTCCAAGGGTGCCCCTCTCCTCCGGTCCCATGTACCCGGTGCCATCTTATATGTCCATATTGGAAACTAGGGTTTTACTCAGTGAGGGAGTGTGCAATTTTTGCACACAGGGGTCAACTCTGCAAAATCATCCGCCGGGCATGTATGATGATGATGATGGTGATGATGATGAAGACGTTGATGATGATTGTGATGGTGATGGTGATGGTGATGGTGATGAAGATGATGACGATGGAGAAGATGATGATGATGGATATGTTGATGAGGAACCTAGAGTTAGAGTTAGATTTAGAGTTAGATTTAGAGTTAGAGTTAGGGTTAGAGTTAGAGTTAATGATGATGATGGATATGGTGGTGATGATGAAGACGTTGATGATGATGGTGATGGTGACGGTGATGGTGATGGTGATGGTGATGGTGATGATGAAAAAAATGGCTTAGTGCTAGGGTTTGGGTGAGGGTTAGGGATAGAGTTATAGAAGGAAATTGAATTAGGGTTAGAGTTAGAGTTAATGATGATGATGAAGATGGTGGTGATGATGAAGACGTTGATGGTGATGGTGATGGTGATGGTGATGATGAAGAAGATGGTTTAGTGCTAGGGTTTGGGTGAGGGTTAGGGCTAGAGTTATAGAAGGAAATTGAATTAGGGTTAGAGTTATAGTTAACAATGATGATGAAGATGGTGTTGATGATGAAGACATGATGATGATGGTGACGTTGATGGTGTTAGGATATTTAGACACTTAGGAGTTAGTTAAGATCAACTTGTATAATATATCCGTTAGGGATAGTGTGTTTCTTTAGTATGCATTTGTAAATACTTAATCCGACGGTCACGATATGTTTCCGACATAGAGTGATCCGACGGCTCAACTTCTCTTAGATCAAACCTAACCTTGATCCGTGGCTTAACACCCGAATGGTCCATGATCTCTATTTAAAGAGCATGGATGGTCATTGTTTAGTTAATCGATTATGAGAAGCTCATTTGTAACTTTCTTTCTTTGCATAATAAATTGTCCCGTAGAAGCTATTTGGCCGGGGCCGTGGAGTGTTTCCCTCAAGAGGGTTTAAACCACGTCAAAACATCAGTGTGTTGATCTGTGATCTGTTTGTGTAAAGTGGTTGCTCTTAGTGTTCGGTCCTTTGGTAGTACCCTGTGTACCCGAACATGGTATCAGATCCTTTATGAAGTGCCGGTTCCGGTTATGATCTAGATCTTGAACTGTTGTTGCCGAAACTCGAAAGGGTTTCTAGTTCTGGTATTTCTGAGCATTTCTTGGCTGTGGGAGGTGTTCCATTGCGTCCGGAGCGTCGTTTCCATTGGGAAATAGTTTTCGTTTCATCGAAAACGGTTCCCGGTTGCTCCAGAAACGCGTATTTCATCAGATCTGAAGGTATAATGTTACAGTGACGCATTTTTTTATTTCGTTTTTTAATAAGAAAAAATCTCATATTTCATTTTTTTTTTACTGTTAGATTTTTTTTGGGTTCGGATTGTTGCTTTCCCGTCTGTGTATGCTCTTTGCCGTGCACCTTGAGCGATCTCGACAAATCAGAAACAGAAAGGGAAAGGGTTTTTCTCGGCTGCGTATGCTCTTTGCCGTGCACTTTGCGCGATCTCGGCAAATCAGAAACAGAGAGAAAACGTAGACTTTCCAGGCAAGCTAACAAGATCTAACTCCACAAGTGTGGAAAAGTTTTTTTGTTTCGTTTTGTGGTCTGTTTTGCAGGAAAAAGGGCAAGCACGCAAACCGAGCAAGAAGAGTAAAAAAAAAAAGCCCCCTTCCTCATTTCCATATTTTACATACCTTTTAATCTAGCTCACTTCGTTCAACGTTGCTTTATTCCTTAATAGGTCTTGAGTTCAAGTCTTAGGAAGTTACTTTTAAAAGGAAAAGTGCATGCAATATCTATTTTCAAGTTACTTTATTGTAAAAGTGCATCTCACTTAAATAATAAAAAATAAAAATACAAGTGAGTTACTTAAGTTTTTTTTATTGTTGCACTATTTAAAAGTAATATCATTGTAAAAGTGAAATCACTTATTTTACAAAAGTGGTTCACTTAAAGCAACTTTCTTGTAAAGTGATTGTCAAAAGGTTCATCTTGGGAAGAGGGGGGTTCTTTTTTTTTGCTGGACATTCTCTAGCTGCCACGTCACTATTGGGGACATCTTCAACAGTTTCTTTGTTCAAGCATAACTTCATCATACAGAGTCAGTTTTCAGTGCCGTTTTTTTTTAAACCGCCTATTTTTTCGAGCTCTTCACATCCAGACTATTGGTTTCTTCTTTTATAGCCATTAATTTACAAATATGGCCGCCCATTGTGATATTCTACTTAACAGTTCCAACTATTTCTCATGGAAATCTCGTATGGAGGATGTTCTACGAAGTAGGGGACTTTTCAGAATTACCACAAGGAAAGAAAAAGAATCCACTGATGATGAAAAGAAGATAAAATGGGCAAATAGATGTGATGAAGCTCGTGGATTGATTGGGATGTCAATCTCTACTGATTTGCGATTCCACATATCTGGAATTGATGAACCTAATACTGCTTGGGACAAGTTGGAATCTGTGTTTGGTAAACACAATGAAATTCGAGGTCACCAACTCGAAAATGAGTTGATTTCTTTAAATCCAAGTGACTTTTCATGCATTCAAGATTATTTATCTAAGTACAAAACTCTCAAGCTCTTATGTGCAGAATGTAAGATTGAGAGGGAAGACAAACAATGCATTTATCATATTCTTTCCAAACTTGGACCTGCATATTCTGTTTTTGTATCTACATTTTACTCCATGAAAGCATCCTTGAATGCAGCTAGCTATCAAGAGCCTAGTCTTGAATCCTTTTGTGATTCCTTGATTAGGGAACAAGATAAACTCATTCATCTTGGAATAATCAACAATGCAGATACATCTGGGAAAGCCTTATTGTCCCAACAGAAAGAAAAGTCCAAGCCTCCCAAGAAACAAAACTTTCACAATAATAAGTCAAACAAGGGTCCAAAACCCTCTCAGTTGGCTCCTTCTTTAAAAAATGACAAAGGATCCAAGCCAAAAGGCAAGAAGACTGAGAGTCATTGCAACTATTGCGGGAAAGATAATCATGATGAATCTAAGTGTTTCAAGAAGATGGCAGCCTTGGAAGCAGCAATGAAGAAGCACCACATCAGCCTAGATTCGCCTTCAGAATCTGCCTCTCATGGACATGCACTTTGTGCTTCTGGTTATTCTTATAATGCATCTTCTTTTTCTACTTCAAATGAATGGCTCATTGATTCTGGAGCATCTTATCATATGGCTAAGGATCAAGCCATCTTTTCTACTATGCATGAATGTAACACCAAACAAATATTTGTTGGTGATGATAGATCTATAAGTGTTGTAGGAGCTGGAACAGTTCCAGTAGATAATGGTCATTTTAGTGATGTACTATGTGTTCCAAGAATTTCCTGCAATTTGTTATCAGTCTATCAGATCACTCATTCTGGTGAAGGTAAAACTGTGACCTTTACACCTCACCAAGTTGTAATCAAGGATTTTAAAGATCCTCAACAGGTCTTAGCTACCGGAATTGTTGATGATATTACCAGGTTGTACAAGTTTAACAACTTTGGGTCATCACCTTTTCCTTCAGTTTTTGTTGCTCATAGTGATAACTTGAGCAAACTTTGGCATGAGCGATTTGGTCACTTAAATTATCGCTCATTGCAACAACTATGTAAAGAAAATATGGTAACAGGTCTTCCGATGGTATCTTGCAAGGATGGTGTTTGCTCCGGTTGTGTACTCGGAAAACATCATCGGGACAGTTTTGACAAACGTGCCTCTTGGCACGCCTCGGTTCCCTTGGAGCTTGTGCATAGTGACTTGTGTGGTCCTCTTCCATCTGCTTCCTTTTCTGGTTTCAAGTATTTCTTAACTTTCATTGATGATTACACCAGACGCACTTGGGTTTATTTCCTAAAACTTAAGAGCGAAGTATTTAACATGTTCTTGGCCTACAAGGCCCTTGTTGAAAAACAATCTGGTCATCAAATTATTAAGTTAAGATCTGACAATGGAGGAGAATATGTTAACAAACAGTTCACTACTTTCGGCACTGAACAAGGCATCCAACAACAACACACTGTTCCATATACACCACAACAAAATGGTGTAGCTGAGCGGAAGAACCGCACTTTAAAAGAAATGGCTAATTGTATGATCCAATCTAAGGAACTAAGTCTTCAATTTTGGGCTGAAGCCATTAATTGTGCAAATTACATAGTTAATCGCACCCCCACAAAAGCATTACAAGGTATAACACCGGAAGAAGCATGGAGTAAAATTAAACCTGATGTAAGTCACTTTCGTGTGTTTGGTAGTGAAGCATGGGTTCACATTCCGGATGAAAAACGGAAAGCATTGCAGCCTAAAAGTGAAAAGTGCATATTTGTTGGATATTCTGAAGATGTAAAAGGTTATAGACTTCTTCAACCACATTCTCATACTATAATCATTAGAAGAGATGTTAAATTTGATGAAAATCTCTTGGCCTGCGAGCCTAACTCGGCGATTGTGCCATCTTTGGCCTACGAGCCTGATTCGGCGTTTGTGCCTTCTTCTTCTTCTTCCAACTTCCTTGACAGGTTTCCAACTCCAGTTTCTGATGATGACAGTGAGGATGAAAATCCACCTCCGCCTGCTCATGTTCCTCCAGTTGCACCAGCACAAGTGCTTCCTCGATGGGTCCGTTCAACATGTGAAGCAGCTGATGATCTTGTCGGTGATCCTAGAGATCAACGTCGAACACGTTCTCAGTTTCAGCGAGCCTCTTCTATTTTGGCTCAAGTTTCCGAGAATCATGATCCAGAAACTTTTGCAGAAGCTTCAGGGAATCCAGATTGGGATGCAGCCATGGATAAAGAATATCGTTCCTTAATGGCGAACGATACTTGGGATCTTGTACCTCTTCCAAAAGGAAGAAAACTTGTCAGATGTAAATGGGTCTACAAAACTAAGTATGCATCAGATGGAAGTGTTGAAAGACTTAAGGCAAGGTTAGTTGCCAAAGGTTTTTCCCAAGTTGAAGGGATTGACTACAATGAAACCTTTGCTCCCGTCGCCAAAATGAACTCCATCCGCCTTGTTCTTTCCCTTGCAGCCTTACACAACTGGGAAGTCCATCAAATGGATGTCAAGTCTGCCTTCTTACATGGTGATTTACAGGAGGAAATTTACATGGAACAACCTCTTGGCTATGTTCATAATAACTCTAGCCTTGTCTGCCGCCTTAAGAAATCCTTATATTGCCTTAAGCAAGCTCCTAGAGCTTGGTATGCCAAAATGGATAACTTTCTCTTTGACACTGGTTTTTCTAGATGCCATTCTGACCCCAATGTCTATACCAAGAAAGTAGGAAACCATCTCATCATACTTGTTCTATATGTTGATGACCTTATTCTTACTGATAGTGACCCTAAGCTTATAACCCATGTGAAATCCAATCTTAAACAAACTTTTGAAATGTCAGACTTAGGACATTTGCATTATTTTCTTGGTCTCCAAGTTCTGCAAACCAAAGAAGGAATCTTTCTTTCTCAGTCTAAGTATGCTTGTGACCTTCTTCGTCGCTTTCACTTGGAAGATTGTACACCAGCCCCTTCTCCCTTCCAGTCTGGAGTCAAACTTTCTGCCACTTGCAGTTCACCTGAAGTAGATGCCACCTTGTATTGTCAGCTTGTTGGTAGTCTTTTATACTTGACTCATTCCCGTCTTGACCTTTCCTTTGCCGTTGGTCGAGTTGCCCGTTATATGCAGACACCTCATGAAAGTCACTGGAAAGCAGCTAAAAGAATACTTTGATATATTCGAGGTACATTTCAGTTTGGGATTCATTACAGTACAGGGGGGAAACCTTTGTTGGTTGGTTTCACTGATTCAAATTGGGTCGGCGATCCTGATGATCGAAAGTCTACTGCAGGTTATGTTTTCAGTCTGGGATCTGGACCTATTACTTGGGCTTGTAAGAAACAACAAGCTCTTGCTCTTTCTTCAGCAGAGGCAGAATATCGAGCAGCAGTTAATGCCAGTCAGGAAGCTTTATGGCTTCGACAGATCCTTTCAGAGTTTGGATTCAAGCAGCAGCAGCCTACTCCACTTTGGTGCGACAATCAAAGTGCCATCAAGCTTGCCAAAGATCCAGTTCTACATCAACGCAGCAAACACATTGAGCTACATATGCACTTCATCAGAAATCTTGTTCATGATCGTGTTCTTGAAGTGCTCTTTTTCCCTACAGATGATCAAGTTGCAGACATCTTCACCAAGTCTCTTACAGAAGCGAAGTTTTCTAAACTTCGATCTATGTTAGGAGTTTAGGAACTTGTCATTAAGGGGGGATAGGCTCTAATGCCTCCTTCCTTCTCCTAACAGTGTCACTTTTGTAAATCCTTCAATCCTATCCCAAGTTGTTCTTAAGGGGGGATGTTAGGATATTTAGACACTTAGGAGTTAGTTAAGATCAACTTGTGTAATATATCCGTTAGGGATAGTGTGTTTCTTTAGTATGCATTAGTATGCATTTGTAAATACTTAATCCGACGGTCACGATATGTTTCCGACATAGAGTGATCCGACGACTCAACATCTCTTAGATCAAACCTAACCTTGATCCGTGGCTTAACACCCGATTGGTCCATGATCTCTATTTAAAGAGCATGGAGGGTCATTGTTTAGTTGATCGATTATGAGAAGCTCATTTGTAACTTTCTTTCTTTGCATAATAAATTGTCTCGTAGAAGCTATTTGGCCGGGGCCGTGGAGTGTTTCCCTCAAGAGGGTTTAAACCACGTCAAAACATCGGTGTGTTGATATGTGATCTGTTTGTGTGAAGTGGTTGCTCTTGGTGTTCGGTCCTTTGGTAGTACCCTGTGTACCCGAACAGATGGTGATGGTGATGTTGATGGTGAAGATGAAGAAGATGGCTTAGTGCTAGGGTTTGGGTGAGGGTTAGGGCTAGAGTTATAGAAGGAAATTGAATTAGTGTTAGAGTTAGAGCTAATGTTGTTGATGATGAAGATGTTGATGGTGATGGTGATGGTGATGGTGATGGTGAGGATGAAGAAGATGGTTTAGTGCTAGGGTTTGGATGAGGGTTGGGGCTAGAGTTATAGAAGGAAATTGAATTAGGGCTAGAGTTAGAGATAATGATGATGATGAAGATGGTGGTGATGATGAAGACGTTGATAGTGATGGTGATGGTGATGGTGATGGTGATGGTGATGGTGATGGCGAAGAAGATGGTTTAGTGCTAGGGTTTGGGTGAGGGTTAGGGCTATAGTTATAGAAGGAACTTGAATTAGGGTTAGAGTTAGAGTTAACAATGATGATGAAGATGGTGCTGATGATGAAGACATGATGGTGATGGTGATGGTGACAGTGATGGTGATGGTGATCGTGAGGATGAAGAAGATGGCTTAGTGCTAGGGTTTGGGTGAGGGTTAGGGCTAGAGTTATAGAAAGAAATTGAATTAGGGTTAGAGTTAGAGTTAATGATGATGATGAAGATGGTGGTGATGATGAAGACGTTGATGGTGATGATGACAGTGATGGTGATGGTGAAGAAGATGGTTTAGTGCTAGGGTTTGGGTGAGGGTTAGGGCTAGAGTTATAGAAGGAAATTGAATTAGGGTTAGAGTTATAGTTAACAATGATGATGAAGATGGTGTTGATGATGAAGACATGATGATGATGGTGACGTTGATGGTGATGGTGATGGTGATGATGAGGATGAAGAAGATGGCTTAGTGCTAAGGTTTGGGTGAGGGTTAGGGCTAGAGTTATAGAAGGAAATTGAATTAGGGTTAGAGTTAGAGTTAATGATGATGATGAATATGGTGGTGATGATGAAGACGTTGATGGTGATGGTGATGGTGATGGTGATGGTGAGGATGAAGAAGATGGTTTAGTGCTAGGGTTTGTTTGAGGGTTGGGGCTAGAGTTATAGAAGGAAATTGAATTAGGGTTAGAGTTAGAGTTAATGATGATGATGAAGACATTGATGGTGATGGTGATGGTGATGGTGATCGCGAAGAAGATGGTTTAGTGCTAGGGTTTGGGTGAGGGTTAGGGATAGAGTTATAGACGGAACTTGAATTAGGGTTAGAGTTAGAGTTAACAATGATGATGGAGATGGTGTTGATGATGAAGACATGATGATGATGATGGTGATGGTGACAGTGATGGTGATGGTGATCGTGAGGATGAAGAAGATGGCTTAGTGCTAGGGTTTGGGTGAGGGTTAGGGCTAGAGTTATAGAAAGAAATTGAATTAGGGTTAGAGTTAGAGTTAATGATGATGATGAAGATGGTGAGGATGAAGAAGATGGTTTAGTGCTAGGGTTTGGGTATCCTAAGAGTGTAAGACTCTAACTCTAGAGCGCCTTGTTTACATGGATAAATGGGCCAACTAAGTGCACCTATACTGGGATTATCTGAGGCATGCAAGCATGTATCCTCCTAGAGATCTTCCCCCCTTAACTTAGATTGTAATCCTCACGTATGAGTGCCTAGGGAACTGCACTCTCTCACTGTGCATGCAAAACTAAAGAAAACAAAAAATGCAAAATTAGAACTAAACTGCTAATTTATGAAAAACATCTAAACTAGAAATTAATGGAGGATGGCACATGCATGTGATCCCTATCTCTCTCATCCATAAAGGCTAGTGCATCTTGTTACATCTTGTTTTCACTCCCAAGTGGCAAAGTCCTAATCCTCTAATGCTACAAGTGCGGCTTCCGAAGACGATTGCCACTGTCACCTCAGCAAATATTTTCCCAAGTTTTAGGCCTACTTTAAAGGCCAAGGGAGGCTTCTAGATCAAGGTTGGAGAAAAGGTCTTAGAATTTCAAACTTGTTTGAATATTAAGATGTGTTTTCCATTAAGTTAAAGTCCCATGTGAGTGCTTAATTCAGAAAGTTGCAAGTGAATTAATCAAATAGACACCTTTCGGAAATAAATATTTGCTCATGTGTAAAATGAAAGATCATTCATGGATAAATAAAGATATTCACAAAACTTAAATCAACAATGAACTATAATGTTGTAGAATCAAAATTCACATTAAAACATGTTGGCTTATTTCCCAAAATCATCCACAAATGATATTATCTAATAATGCCAAGGTTATAGTTATTAGTTTACGAGTGATTATTGAATGAGACCCTCTTGGAGAGAGTAAAATCTTTGCAAAAGGGTGTCACCCAATCTATTAAGGGTCCAACTAGGTTGTAGTGATTTGAATCACTTCAATAAAGATGGTTGAAATATTATCTTCACAAACTTAATTAATCAAATGTTTTGCCATATAATCCATGAGCATATAAATATAAAAAGATGTGCTAGAAATAAAATCAGTAAACCACTTGTGTAGGTTTGGTAACTTCTAGAATGTAAATGATTAGATGATTGTAAACATTCATTCAATAAACCATAAACATTTAGGATATGTTGTGTGTAATTGCTTAAGACAAATTTGTGAAATAATCACCATTCAAATAACATGCAATTAACATTATGATCCATAGATGAGAGTTGTAAATCGTGATAGACTAGTCATTATATATGTGGTGAGGGTCCTATTTCAAATGGATTAATTTAGGATAATCAAATTATTTTAGGTGTTGTATATGAAGTGGTTATGGACCTAGTAATTCCAAGGGTGAATCCTATAGATCTAGAGGATGGAAGGGTTGTTTTGGAAAAGGATGGTAGTTGGTTGAAGGTTAGAGATGGAGGAGACAATTCTTTAAAGCATGTTGATAATGATAAAGGTGAAGCCAACAAATGGATGCAGGTAAATTATGTTGGTAGTGTCAAAATGAAGAGGAAGAAGTGTGTAAAACATAAAATCTCTCTTATGAGGCTAGTCCTAGGAAAGGATATCAAAATGCATGAGGTGGTGGGAATGGATTACCATGCTCTTGTTGGAAGATTTCATGGTAAAAAGGTGGGGGAGTTGTCTCTAAGGGTGTAGTTATAGGAAAGATGGGCTCTTAGGCTTGGGTACATTCCTAATTGATTTATATCAACTACAAGTTACCTAGGGTTTCTTTTCATATATCAAGAGGATTTTCAAGAATATTTTGGCCCATGATTAGAAGTGGGAGATGATTTTGCTTATGCTATATATTTTTTTGTAGCCCTAAAGTCACAGCACTTTGTAATGTAAATATCACTCCTTAGTTTGCTTGGTTAGGTATGTTGTTGTTGAAAGGAAAAGATGCAAGACCCATTCAAATACAAGGGACTCATATTGAGGTCACTTGGTGTCTAGAAATAACATCTATATGTATGTGAGAAATTTTCCATAACATTATTATCGAAGACAAAATCATGTATGCAAAAATGTAATCAAAGACAATCTCATATACACAAGTGCAGATCCATCTATTAATATGCAAAAATGATCCAATCATGTACACTTTTTGGAAAAATGGAACATCGTTCCCAGCATCTATATAATGGCAACTCGTGCCCCGTACAAAAAAAGGCAATTCGTGCCCTATACAAAATATGGCCCATGGTGCCCTATACAAAATATGGCAACTCGTGCTGAAAATGCCACATCGTGGCTAGTGTAAATAGGAGGGTCTCTCAATCCTCCTGCCCACCCTCGGAGATCCCAGGTGCATCTCCAAAATCGATCTTCCTCTTCTGCGTGCAAGAGGAAGCTGGGTCCTTCCGGCATCTTTAAGCATGTCCCCCTAAGCCCTGAAACGACAACAATAATATGTCAACTTTTCTTGGCAATTATACAAGTATAAAACATAATTTCAAAATAAAAATAGTTTTCAAATCTTGGATAACTCACCGCATGCGAGACTGTAAGTTGTGAGGGGGTCTCCCTCCTCCGTGATCCAAATCTCTCGAAAATGCCACCCTGCAACATTTAGAACAATCAGATCAATGCTGAAACTAGATGCATATAGTAATTTTTGTTAAAATTGAACAAGATTTTCATAAACTAGTCAATCTCAACATGAACAAAATCGGCTAGTCTTCGGGGCTGGCGGATGGAGCAGTCGGATGGATAGCCTGCTTTGATGCTAGGGTGGACAGTAAAGGGGAGGGTGTAGCCACATCAATGGTGGCTACACCACTGGGGGGAACAGTGGAAGAAGGGGGGAGGCAGGAGGAGGCATGGACTGGGGTGGGCGAAGTGGAGATGGACATCTAGGGCTATAAACCCCAACTAGCACATCTAGGGCTATAAACCCCAACTGGCTGTAGTATGGATCGAGGCACCCTGGAAGGGGAAGCAAGTGTGGTGGGGGAATGTGGGGGGGGGGGGGGGCGTGGTTTGTGTTGCGGTAGAGGGATGGGTGACTGTGGATGGGTGGTGTGCTGTGGTCGGATGGGGGAGGGTGGGAACATGGGAAACTGATACGGAGGTGGAGCTGGATATGATACGTAAGGGGGAGCTGGATGGAACTGTGGTGCTATATAGGAGGGGGGGGATGGATGGAAGGGGTTGGGGAATGGGGCATGTATTCCAGGGGATACAACTGGCATATAGGGTGTCCAAAAGGTCAGGGAGGGAGGAATAACGGCACTGGCAGGCTGAGGTGCTTACACCTGCATACACATTTATAACCTCATGTCACATCCCCATTTTGACCCCCTTTTTCATTAAATTGTAAATGATGTAAATATTGATATTTGATCATGATGAGGAGCTCAAGGCCAAGGCCCCACCATTGATTTAGCGTTTTATGTATCGGAAATTAAAAATAGATGCCTATGGTTCTTGTGCTAGATAGGCACAATGTAAATTAAGACATAATGTAAATACGAATTTTAATGAAAAAACCCACAACTAGCTATGCAATGCAACAAAGAGATGGGGGCATGATTCTACAAGGAATAGGGAGGAAAATTATTCAAACCCTTGAGCCAATGGTGTTAATCCATGTGTCAACGAGAAAACCCATAAACCACCAACTACCCATTTGGGGTTATGGACCCAATCATTTAATTCTTCCAGAAATTGGTTGAGACAATTAATGCCTTGGGAATGAAGAGGTATGGCAGCCAATTTCGTGTATGGGCAAGCCATCAACTTGGGAAATCGTATTTTGTCTCCTTGGGCAAGAAAACACCCACGAAATGGTGCCCAAAGCCATTCTGAACCCACAGTCTTTCCTCTCTCACGCATTCTAAACTACTGGGTCTTTCCCCATCACGTTTTTCACCATTTTGCCTGCATTTTCCATGCCTGGGAGCTCGTTTTTGCATTGTACAACAGCTGGGAGAGAAGGGCCACGATTTGGGACTGTGATGGAGATTGTTTTTGCCCCAAAATGCCCATGGACACTTTTCTGAAAATGATTTCTGCTCTCCAGGGTTGTTCCCCAATTGCCATTTCGTTTTTGGGCTTTCCCACATTTTTTTGAATTGGTAGAAACCCCCTGTTTGGGCATCCCACTGAAGAAACGTTTTTATCATGCCCAATAAGTGTGGTTATGCTGTTATCTGCATCCTTGTTTGATTTGGAGACTGTGAGCAAGAGATTGGAGTGGTAGTGGACAGAGAGGGCTTGATAAACCTAGTAGGGGAGATAACTTCTCAAGAAGATCAAGAGGGCTTTGGCTCCTCTTCTATGCACACCCTGAGAACACTAGATGGGGAAGGTATGGCTTGAGGGACTGTACAGCAGTGAAAAGAATACTTCCTTGTGCTGGGTGTGTAGGTATTGTGGGTGCCAAGCTAGATAGATCTTGTAAGGTTACCCCTGGCTCTGTGCTTGAGCTCACTAGCTTAGCCACTCTTCCTAAGCAGCCTGATAAACCCAATTGTAGATTGGCTTGGCTCATCTTGGTGTATGCTTGGCTATCTGTGAGTCTGTTGTTCCTTGGTTCCTTGTAGAGAGCATGCCCAGCTCGGGGGTGGTAGTTGTATCAAGAGGTTGATAAGCACAACTGGCCTATGGTTTGGTGGAACATTGCAGTTGCATAGCCAGTTGCTTGGGACTACTTTGTTATAAGATAAGTACTCTCTTGTGTTAACTTTGCAATTAATTATTTGATGAATATTGTGAATGTATGATGGATGTGTTATTGATATTATTTCCGCTGTGTTTTTCTTATAGTTATACATTCCATATGTCTTTTTATATTATGTGAATGCTTATTTAAAAGTTCATAGGGCTAGATGCCCAATTCTAGCATCATGTCCTCTCTATCATGCTGGTATGATAGGAGGGGGCATTACACCTCATAGTTTAATATACAAAAATATAAATATACACAGACAAGTCATTGTATTTGAAATTAAATTTATGCTTTGATACACACGATACCTACGCACATGGAGAACTGCTGGTCCCCAGTGGCGGTGGCTGGTCGCTGGAGCTCAAGGACACCTGTGCGAACATTACAATTTTTAGACTGAATTTATAAAAACAATATTAACAATATTAAACATAATTTAAATGAGAATGACAATGATGGTACTTAAAAAACATGACTGCAATTAATTTATATTCAAGTTAAATGATATTCAATATTCTGAAAGGATAGAAGGTGGCATGGCATGAAATTAAAATTAAATAAGGTGAGAGTGCATAGAAGGTGACATGGTGAGCTTTTCCTTTTCTAGAGTCATCCCCATGAGTAGGTGAGCTTTTCCTTTGACCCTAGAGAGATGTGCAGTGCCTCATAAGCAAATGGAATTCATGTGCATTTACAAATTTGAATTGGAAACCTATGTAATGTGTTTGGGTTCTTGATGAAGAGTTCCTAGGTTTTGATGTCTTCTTATAGATTTGTAGTTTCTTACAAGCTCGATTTACCCAGTGGAAAAGTATTTGCATCTCTAGAGTGAGGATCTTGAGTCCCTTTATTTCCATAACATTTACATCATAAAATAAAATGGCATCTCATTGTTTAAATTTGCAAAGAGGTGCTAAATAGCAGTTAAGTTAGTGTGCATGTTATTTAATACACTTTAGAGTGTTGATCGTTAGAAAAAGGAAGAAAGATAAATCTTTTTCATGATTAACTTACTTACAAGCTTGAATGTGCCATGTTCTTTTGCATTGAATGAGTAATTATGTGTTCTTGATTGAATAGTTATGTTGTCAGAATGATATCACTTGATTGAAATCAAAGAAATCTTGAGTGAAATGAGTTAAATGAGTATTCTTGATGCCAAATGTTTTACCAAGTTGTATTTGAATCAAGATAATAGCAAGGCCCCATAGACCATATTTGTAAGATTATCGCTCTTCCTTATGGGCCTTACATCATTTTCAAAAACTTTAGTGACAATACATGTGATAAGTTGTTTATATGTCTTTCCTCATAGCATGTTCTAGGAGTAGTAATATGATTACTTTCAGTCTCAAGTATTAGAATAAATTGGAAATCCCGTGATAATAAACTAGGGTAGTAAGGACATGAGAAACATCAGGTTCTTGAATTCTAGAAGCTTGGCCACTATGATTCTCTTTTTCCTGAGAGTTTTGCACAATGTAGTGAAAATTCATAGCAATAAATAGTTTTCCTATTGGTCTCGGTGGATGCGAAAGTGACAAGTACAACATCTCAGTGAACTCAATTGATGCAACAAAGTTAGCAAAAGCATAGAAGTGATTTGACTACCTTTACCATTAAAAGAACCTATTAGTAGAATACAGGGGAAAGTGATAATTACCATGGTAATATATTCTCAAAGTTTAAGCTTAAAGAACACATGGCATGGCAGCAAAGGTTGATTTGGTGGACAAAGTGATGGGCAGTGGAGCAATTGGCACACCTATTGAGCCAAGAGTCAAATGACCCATACTGTGGTCATTTGAAGATGATTTGGACAAGGAGAGTACATGGCAAAGATAACTTGGATGACATGGTGACAAATGGAAAAGCAACAATAACACACATGGCATTGGTCAAACATAGGAAGAGCAAGCAAGCATTGGATGGTAGTCTAAGGATGAAGGAAACTACAGGAATCACGAAAACCCCAGCTGCGGGCTCATCATTGGTCAAGTAAGAATGACAGATTTTGGAAATTTCTCTCCCATTTGTATAATCATCAGAGGTCTAGGATTCCTAAAGTGAACATGGATAAATGTTTATATTTTTCTTAGGTTTTCATGTTTTATAAGGTTTCATTTTTTTTTGGGTGGGATTATACGAATTTATAGCTCTCAAATAAATTAGACAATATTATAAACACAACTGTAAAATATGATGATAATATGGTAATTACTAAGTACTAATTAATTTGTAATTACTTAACACAAATTACTCGTAACTGGATCTAATTATTCAAAGTAAAGAAGTTACCTATGTGTATGGTGTTGCAATATCCTTTGCTGCCGCCATGGCTCCATTAAGGTCAAAGGAACCGATGTCCTCCCACCTGAGGGATGGAGACCCGGCCCCAAATAACTGAACATTAAAACAAATAAAGTCAACAATGTGTAATTCAAAGTTAAATATATTAAACAATACGATATCAAATAAAATACAACAAATACTTGAACATTAAATAAAACAATAGCAAACCTTATCCATGAAGCTCCATGTGGCATGCTGTTGCGTATCACCATGGCAAGAATGACCACAGTGAGAACAACGATGTGTCATTGTTCCAGCAGAACTAGAAGGCCCCGCTTGGGTTCCACCTGTACCCGGCATGTCCCGGCCACCACCCATAGACTGTGCAACTGTCTATGTCTCATCAATGTCCTCCCGGCTCTGGGAAGACATGGCCACAAATTTGGTATGTCTAAGCAAGTCATGTGTGGCACGTCTGACGGAGTCATGAATCTCATCTAGGCCGCTACCAAACCCGGGTGGCTAAGGAGGGGGGTTTGGCTCTCTCCTAGGTGCAGGAGGTCTTCTAAGTGGGTTGCGGTGTGTCTGAGGTTGATCTTGGGTAAAGCCAAGACCGACACCCTAAAACTCAGTGATGTCAAAATAGTTGACATGGTACCCTAGCTCAAACTCAGCCCACAATTTTTGAAGGAAATACTGTGGGACCTCCAAATTATTGCACGGGGGCCTGTCAAACACCATGAACCACCTCTTTCTTCAGTTATCTCTCTATGGCTGGTAAATGCATCAGTCCATGCAAACCCAAGCCCTCGTCACAGTTGGAGGCTGTCCCGTCGAGGGAACTATGAACTTGCTATACAAGTGGGCTTTGGTGATGTTGAGGTCTTTTATCTTCTCTTTAGACAACCCAATGGAGTAGTGTTCCCTCATTCGAGCCCTGTATTGGCTCAAGTTTGTTATCTCACTGTGTGCAATATTGATTGATTCAATAATGTTTTGAAGTGATGAAGCCAAGGAAACCCAAGAGGGTTCCTTGGTACTGTTCAATTCATTACTTAGTGCCCTCAATTGATTTAAGTCTTGGTGTAATTGATCTTTGGGGTTTTCATTCGGTTCATTACCGGTTCCCATATTGTCTTCTAGAGGTCGGGTTTCATTGGTTTCATCGGATGTTTCAGGTGTGTCTGACATCTTGTTAGGTGTAGATAGCCTGCAATTAAATTTCCTTGGTTTTTTAATGGATTGTAAATTTTTTTAAAAATTAAAATTCAAATGGAAAACAAAAAGAAACACAAATTTGTGCTTTGAGGAGCACCTACCTGGAGAAATGGATGGCACTGTGGTGTAGGGGCGATTTCTTGGTGTTGAGGAGGATTTGGTTGCTCGAAGACGTGCTCGCGGGGTTGCATAGTGCGCTCGCGGTTTGGAGAATGGGCTCACGGGTCTATCGAAAATGACAAACCCGTGAGCTCTATTTTTTTTAATAAAAAAACAGAGGCACGCATGCGCCACTGATGCGTGCGTGCCATTTTGTGCGTACACGTCAAAACCGCGTGCGCGCCCCTTTTGTCCATGTGGATGTTCGGCATTGCTGAAGCAGTGACGCGTGAGCACCTTTGGAGGTGCATGCGCGTCGTTTTGTTTTTCCCGCTCACGCGTTGTTGTTGCGGTTATTTTAGATACCAACTTCATGCGGGTACCCTATTGATAAATCTTACCTCTAGTAAATATATGCATTAGAACCTCTTCACTAGGGAGGCATGTATTGTATAAAAGGTAATGATAAAATATTTAGAAAAATAAAACAAACTTTTTGTTTTTATGTATTATTATTTTTTATTAATGAAAAGTATATAACATAAAAAAAAATGAATTTTAATATCACATCGAAGATTCGAAACACTAACACTTATAAGACTATCTTCTTTTATCCCATCTCTCTACATTTCTATTCATAACATCATTTAGACCAAAGTACACAACCCAGGTCAAGGACGATAAAATTGCATGTGGTATCAATTCCTAACATTATTGAGACGAAAGTGCACAAGGTAGGTCAAGGAGGATAAAATTGCATGTGGTATCAATTCCTAACATTATTCAGACGAAAGTGCACAAGGTAGGTCAAGGAGGATAAAATTGCATGTGGTATCAATTGATTGAGCATACAACAAGTAACGAAAAAAATAAGAATTAATGAGTTTTGTCCCTGTGTATTATTTCTGTTCAGGTAATAATTTCATTTCTGTGCTGCAAGCCATGAATAAATGATATTTTAATGCAGGGGCTTACCCAGCATGACTGTTAATAGCATCGTTTTGGCTGGATAAAGGTGCACATTGCAGAGTTTAAATATCTTATGTTAGAATGAGTTTGTAACAGGTTTGTACTGGGCCGAAACTGTCAGATGGAGTACTAATTTCCTTTCATAGGAATTATCACCCACACTTCTGATGAATTATCGATTGCTTTCACTTAACAAGACTGGATCTCTCTGCCAATATTTCAAGCTGGTGCGCATGACGTGGAACAGGTAACGAAAATAGAAACGGTTGGGAAATTAATATTCTGGTCAAATTTATACTAACTTACTGGAGTTAGGATTTTCAATAAAATCTGTCAATTTTTATGGTCAAATTTATTATCTGTAACTTCCATATGTGGAGTGTTAGGTTTTGGTATATATAGGTCGCAGCTATTTATGCGAATATTTCGGGAAGTATTGGCTGTTACTCAGCAGCGGCCGACACACGTCCTTCCATGTTTAGTATTTGACCATTTCTGTAACAGCGATCAATCCCAGTTTCAGAATTTTGGTCCACCGGTATTTCGACCATCCTTCTTCAAGAGGAAAATATTAATCCACTGAGAAAGAGTCCTGTTGTATGGCCCACTTTATGGAACCCGTTTTCTAAGACATTTCTTTCCCAAAAATTCTACTGGTGCTAGTGACCACCTGCAAGTCATCCACCACGTGTTTATCAAGAGACCTAATTATATGAACGTGTTGATCAAGAGACCTAATTATACGAATTTCCTCATATAAGTGCTGCGTGTCCTAGTTAGATATCCGTATCATGGAGCAGACAGGCTCTATATATAGCCCTTTAATCAGACCATGACAAGGGCCCAAAGAGGCTCAGGTATCTTGTATCTAATTCCATTGCAGAGCTTTGGAAGAAGATTGACAGGTTGCCGGGGATCATTTTAATTATTTGTTCAAAATGGCCGCTGGACGAGAAGATACTAGGGTTGATGATTATGATCGTCCAGTGAAAAAGAATTCAGTGTTTGAAGGCACTATCTGTTGTATTTGTGGGGACGTAGGGTTTCAGGATCAGCTGTTTAAGTGCAAGAAATGCCTACAACGATTCCAGCACTCGTATAATATTTTGCTCTAATCTGCACTAATTTGTAACAGTTTCTTTTTTGATTTCCTGTCATTTGTTTGGTTTGTTTCAATAATTTTGTGATTATTCATTTCTGGTATGTGTGATAATACAGCCACATTGTTAATTTGCATGGCAGGTACTGCAGTAGTTCATATCTTCAAGCTGGCTGGAAGGTTGGTGTGTGTGAATGGTGCAGCCATTGTGAAGGAAAGAAGAGAACGCCAGTGCCAGCTGCTATTGCATGCAAGCGAAGAAACGCTGAGGAAAGAGCAGAACCACTAGAAGAGAAGAAAGATGCTTTTCATGAGAGGAAACCTGATGATTCTTGTACAGATCTGTGGAGATCAGAGACTGCTCCAAATGCAGCTGGACAATGCAGTACTAAGTATTCCGAGAAGAGCTCTTGCTTTAGGGCTACTAAGGGAAAGATAGTCTTATCCTCATCCCCTTCAAGACCTAGCAACCGTCGATACAAACTTCTCAAGGATGTCTTGTGTTAGCTGTGTCAAGTATTTGTCATCCTGCAATGTTCAGGGATTAAACAGTGCAAATCAGGCTAGTTAGCCTGTAACTAGAACGCCTATTTCTAATAGGATATATTTTTATTGACGTTTGTTGTAGAAGACACTGGGGGATTTGATTTAAAGGGTACAAATTACAACACCCAAAATAGTTCTGCAGTTTACTTATCATTTACCTTAACCTTAAAGCTGTGTGTACCTGCTATATGTGCACAGTTTTTATTCATCTATAAAGTTGAAAACACAGTTAATATAATTATCTTCTCTGTTTAGAGCGTGACCTGCTATACTTTGAACTATTGAAATCTTCTTCATGTTCTATCGAGTGTTCTATTAAAATATAATGGTACAGGCTTTGAGTTTTCATGCTTGAACAATGCTCTTGCCTTCAGTTAGTCTATATTATGTGGAGAGGTAATATATTACTGCAAACGATCCAGGATATGAGATCTTTTTATTTCTGCGTTTTACATCATTCTACTACGCACTTTTTAATTTTCTCTTTCTTCCAACAGTTTATAACCCACATTCAAAGGCTGGGAGCGGATATCAATGTATTTGTATTTTTGTTAACGATTAAAATCGTTCAGTTTGAAGCTAATGAAAGTTAAATTGTTTAATTTTGTTTAATTTAAACTGTTCAGTTTTAAACTTAAAGTGTTTAAAAATTGTTAGAAAGCTTTTTTTAATGGTTAGATTCCTTTTGGAAGTGTTTCATAAACATTTACAGAGTTTACATCAAATGTCTTTAGTGATTTTAAACGACTGTTAGAATCTAGGAACGTTGACAATCAGAGTTACACAGTTTATATTAAAAAATGTTTCTAATGATTTTATACTACTATTGTTAGATTCTTTGATAAACTGTTTAGTTTTAATGTATGTTGAGATCAAAGTTGTTACTGTAAATTATGTTACAGATGTTAATCATAAATAATTACAGAGTTGCACAGTTTATATTCAAAAATGTTTCTAATGATTTTAGACTATTGTTAAAATCTAGATTAGATTCTTATAAACTGTTTAGTTTTAAATGTATGTTGAGATCAAAACTATTAATGTAAATTTTAAATGTATGTTGAGATCAAAGCTGTTACTGTAAATTATGTTACAGATACTCATCATAAATAATTATAAACCGAGTAAAGAGAACAATACAAACTGTTTAGTTTTAAATGTATGTTGAGATCAAAGCTGTTATTGTAAATTAGGTTACATATGCTAATCATAAATAATTAAAAACCATAGTGTAGCAACAGGTCTCTATAAACCAAAGTGGCATGATAACCAAACATGAAAAAGTAAAGAGAACAATGAACGAAGATCATAACAAAATTTATGATTACAGATGCTAATCATAAATAATTATAAACTAAGTAATAATTATAAACCAAGAACAATGAAAGCATTAAGATTATAATAAAATTTATGAAAAAACAAGGGTAAAGAGAAATAAAATTTATGAAAAAACAAGGGTAAAGAGAAAAATGAATTTGTAGATCATACATATTTAAGATTATAACAAAATAAAAAAAATTATGAAAAAACCCGGTAGAGAGAATAATGAATTTACAGATCATACATATTGAAATATAACAGCAAAATATCCAATTTATCAGATCAGAAAAATGAATGTAAAAATTGATTATAGAAATATATAATATTCAAATTTATGAGAAAAAATTGAAATAAAAAATAGATTTGAAAATTTTATTTGAATAAAAATTAATTAAAATTAATTTATTTATTTTAATTTTGAATTTATCAAAAAATATATATCTTTTTAAATAAGTTTTTTTAAATATTACATTTTAAAAAGATTAAACTTTTAATAATTTGATTCTCCTAATGATAAATGTGATGGAGATATGTGTCTAAGTGGATCTAATTGTAAGAATATGTATTTCTTCATAAAACAAATGAAGATAAATTTCAGATTAAGGATGGGTATCTAATGGTCAGAATATCTATTTCTTCGTAAAACCAATCATAAATTTTAGATTAAGGGATAAAGTATTATGTGTGATTTATATATATATATTTTTAAATAAATTATAAATTTTAGGTTAAGGAATAGAAAAAACTTATAATTGTTAAAAATACTTAATAATTTTTTTATTGATTATTATCTTGACACGAATTTAATCGATCTAATTGTTATTAGAGATATGTATTCTCTTTTAAAAAAATCAAATCAAGTTTTATATCAGCTACTGATTCGTTTTCCAAAAACTTATCCGATATTTTAGATAAAAAAAAACATTGTGATTTTTAAAAGGTGAATAACGTTCAAACTTGTTGTGTTTAAAAGGTGCATAATGTTAACAGTAGTAGCTGGCCATTTTGACGCGAATATATCGTAAGACGCGAGAAAATGCCAATGAGTATTATGACTGGCACTGATACATGTGCATTTCATATCTACACCTAAAAGATAACGACATGAACACCGATATTTTTTTCCGAATAGATTTGTTTTTGGTTTTTGTGTTAATATGCAGAAGCGACCCATTCGGGAAAAGATAAAGTGGTTATGGCCATTGACTAATTGTTACCATACAACGAGGTAGATCTTTATGCCTAGAAATCGAAATCGTAGAAGACCAACCTCTTAGTTGAAAAACAGCCTTTTAAGAACCCTATTTATACCAATAAGAGTAAGTATATGTACAGTGAACGTGGACTGTAACAAAACTACAAGTCTTTTAAACGACTAGTTAAGCACATTAAGAACGAAAGTACATACCTTATCGAATCATAATGTTATTATTAAATTCTCTTAGTTGAAAAACAGCCTTTTAAGAACCCTATTTATACCAATAAGAGTAAGTATATGTACAGTGAACGTGGACTGTAACAAAACTACAAGTCTTTTAAACGACTAGTTAAGCACATTAAGAACGAAAGTACATACCTTATCGAATCATAATGTTATTATTAAATTCTCTGAATCCATTCTTTCTCTGTAGACTTGTTATGCAGTTTAATACGTCATTCAATTTCGAAGGTCACTAAGTCATGATATTGCAAGCAGGTACTCAATTGTTGAATGGCGTTTATATGCCCCGCTCATTTTTCCTTCAAATTGTGTACTTCTTATGTGTGTCTACCCAATGAAATGCATGAAGAGCCGAAGTCATTATCAATATAAAAGGATTGCTTAGAAAATATGGATAGAAAATAGTATAAACTTCGGGTACAACTAATTAAATATCTATTTTAAATCACTCACAATTTCATAAAGTCTTCCAACAGAAATAATTATAATAACAAGGGTGGATTTATAATACCATGTTACCATGCAATATCATCATATCAGGAAAAATGGGAGCACACATGGTATCCGACTTCACAATTTTGAATTTATGGAGCTTGCAGATAATATGGATAGAAAGTAGCATAAACTTCAGGTACCACTAATTAAATCTCCTTTAAATCACTTACAAGTTAATAAACTCTTCGAACATAAATTAGTGTTAGAGATAATGTAGAAATGGTTTGTTAGTTCCTTCTTTATAGGATCTGATCCATTCTTCTAGGATCTAGTTTGATTGATCATTTATCTATATATGTAAGTTTATTCAGTGATACAAAATGACTTGAGTGTTTCTCCTCCTGTGTGTGTGTGAGCCTTTGGCTCTGCACTTCCTCCTCTCCATTGTTAATTTGGTATCAAAGCCCATAGTGGCCTGTTGGTGTAAAGAGCCCATTGCGGCCTGTTGTGGGAGCCAGCTATTGCTGTGATTTTTTTTTTGGGGGGGGGGCTATGAAAGCAGTGAGGCCTGTGAAAGCCGTGAAGGACTGTGTGAGTTGTTGATAATCAAAATCCGCTGCCTGAGATTGAGAAGAGCATTGACCGTAAGGAAAGCTGCTGGTGGCGTGTGAGAATCTAGGACTTGTGAAGCTGATTCGTGAAGCTGATTGCTAGTAGTGAAGAGACCCTGCAGTAACTACCATCTACTAGAGGATTTGATCCAGCGTGAAGCTGCATAAAGGAGAAGAGAGTTATTGTTGAAGAGCCACTGGGCGTTGAACGATTGAGGATTTGCCATTGCCGTCAAACTGTGAAATCGCTCAGAGTGCAGGAGGTTGAGCTACGACTTGGTAGAGGAGGCACGGTACCCCTATAGTACCGTGAGTCGACAGCTTGCTAGGGCGTGGTGTTTCAGTATAGGGCACGGCACCTTGGGCACCTCTGCACTACCGCAAGCTGCAAGCCTACCCAAGTGCAGTACCCCTGCACTACCGCGAGCCGAGACTCTATGAGGACGCGGTAGTTAAGTAGTGGCCTTACGCGCTTTTCCATGCTGGAAACTGTCGCGTGGGTGCTGGCCATCACGGCGTGTCACTGCGTGTTTCCTGCATAATTTCTGCCCGAGTGAAGGAAAGTTAAGTCGCCAGTGCTGAAAGTGAAGAGAAGTTGCTCCCGTGAAGATCACTGTGAAGAGGAATTGAACGTAATGTTGCTGACGCTGTCGTGTGAAGGAGCCGCTGTTGAATTATTTGTTACCTATAGTGGAGGAAGCATCCACTTGAGGGAGAGGCCGTGAATCGCCAGATCGAAGGTATCATGTGTATGCATTACGCTGAGTAATCATGGGTCAAGAAAGAAAGCTCAAACAGTTCCGGAGAGAACTAAAACAACTTAGAAGAAAGAATAAAAAACAATATGGAGTGTCTCCAGTTGCAGCTGAAGAACCTTTGCTAAAGGATCAGAATGTAGAAATAGACCAGATCAATGGAGAATTTGAAGAAATAGATGCAATATTGAAAAGATTAATGCCTGTTCTGCCATCTTTCTCAAGTAATTTTTTTGAAATTTGGGCAATTAAAATGGAAGGATTGCTTGGTTCAGTAGATCTATGGCAATATGTACAAAATGGTTTTGTTGATTCTCATGATAAGAGAAGAGGTGCACTAGCATTATATCTTATTCACTTAGCGCTAGATGAAAGTACTTTGTCCTATATTTTATATGAATTTGGTGAAGTACACAATGCAAAAATGTTTTGGGATATTCTAGAAATGGAGTTTGGTGTAAAGAGCAGATATATGGATGAGTCACAGCCTAAGAAACCTGCAGAAGCAGAAGTTGGTGAACCTCACTATGTTGAATGCAACCCTTTAGTTGTTGCAGTACAATTTGAAATTGAAATCGAAAATGAACCGAGATATGATGAAGAAATTCTAACTGAACTTGAAAAGATTACTATCAAGAATGAAATGAAATTTATTCTTGAAATGATGAATGGTGAAGAAGGTTCATTATCTGCTGAATGTAATGGGGATGTCAATGCTATAAATATTGTTGAAACACTGAACTCTAAGATTGCAGTTGAAAGCAACCATGTTGATGCTGTAAGTGAAGAAGGGGACATCATTCATGTCTTGACACTGCTGACCCATGAGCCAATGTTGCAGAATTCCACTGCACGGAATACAGCTGATTGTAGATGAACCTGGATGACAATTACTAATTTTGCAGAATGTGTTGAACCTGAAGGAAGATCCAGGACAGCAGAGGCCCAATCAAATAATAGAATGCATTATACATCAATGTGTGATGACTTCAAGCTCTCAAACTGGAGGAGCAAGAAACGGGAAAACATAAACAAATATTATCTTACAGCAACTAAGGTCAAAATGAAGCAGAAGGAGGACTGTAGAGTTCAAGGCTTGGAACTCTAGATCGTTAATTTGCTTTACTGATTTGTAAGCCTGAAACTACAAGCATATTTAGTATTGTGATCCATTTCTACATTAAGGAAGGATGTTAGAGATAATGTAGAAATGGTTTGTTAGTTCCTTCTTTATAGGATCTGATCCATTCTTCTAGGATCTAGTTTGGTTGATCATTTATCTATATATGTAAGTTTATTCAATAATACAAAATGAGTTGAGTGTTTCTCATAATAAGAGAAGAGATACACTAGCATTATATCTTATTCACTAAGTACTTTATTAGAATATCCTTTATGATACCATGATACCCTATAATCAATATCATCATCATGAAAAAAGAGCACACATGGTATCCGACTTCACAATTTTGAATTTATGGAGCTTGATAATATGAAAAAGGATTTATTGGCATTGCTTATATGAAAAGTGCTAAAAGTGGGAGCACACATGGTATTTGACTTCACAATTTTGAATTTACGGAGCTTGATAATATGTAAAAGGACTTATTGGCATTGCTTATCCTTTTAAGAAAAAAAAAAAGAAAACGTCTTGGAGATTAGAAATTCCACTTGCTTATATGAAAAGTGCTAAAAGTGGGAGCACACATGGTATTTGACTTCACAATTTTGAATTTACGGAGCTTGATAATATGTAAAAGGACTTATTAGCATTGCTTATACTTTTAATAAAAAAAAAATGGAAAACGTCATGGAGATTAGAAATTCCACTTAATAATTGAGATTTATAATTTCATTAAAGATATCAAGATTTATAATTTCATTAAGATATCATGAAAAGTGATATTCTAATTATGTATCTCATTCAGAAAAGGTAATGTTCTTATGATATATCTTCTGTATAGGTATTTAGCATTTACAAAACATGACATGAAAAATCTTTCAATATCTTGTTTTCTTTGTTGATCTTAATCTTTTAAAAATTATATCATAGTAAAAAATTAAAAAACATTTGATCGTTTGAAAAATTTGTTAATTTTAATTAAAAAATATTTGGTGGTTGACTTTTGTATCATGTTTTCTTTGTTAATCTTAATTTCTTAAAACATTATATCACAAAAAACAATATTTTTGAGTTATTTAGATTTTTTTTTCTTTTTTTGTTTTTTTGTTTTGTATTTTTTTTTTTCAGACAAAAAAAATAGCTTTCATATTAAAGATAAAAGTTGACCACAAGACGTGATCGTACATAGTTTTTAGAGAGACTCTTTCATTAGTAAATCCAGGGTCCCCAAAATATGTCATAGGTAACAAAACACTTGATCATATGAACTAGTCTAAAGTAGGCATGACTATACCTAGAACGGTTTTCACCTCCATAAGAAACAGGTGCAGGCAAAGGGTCAAAACCAGTATTTTCCCAGTACAAACTAGAGAATAAAATGTCATAAACTTAACCAAAATACATTTCAAATGTCTTCAGAAGAACTCCCTCATGAAACTCTTTGCATGTCAGCGATCCAGTCATATCCCCCAACGCCCTTCTGGATAGCCCGTCAGCAACTCCATTAAATTCCCTGTAAATATACTTAAAATGGATATTACTGAATGACTTCAGCAGCACCTGTGTACGCTGCATCCACTGAATCAGCTGCAAAGAGTGAAGACTGCAACCAGCGTCAGCCCAGTCCAATACACACTTGGAATCTCTGAAAATCCAAAGAGCATCAATACCCCTTGAATGTGCAAAAAAGAGAAGAGCCCAAAGGGAAATCAATTCCGCCCGAGTGTTGGTTCGAGATCCGGCCGCTAGATGAAGATGGAACGAGAGTGATGAACTGATAATAAGATGAGCGCCCGCACCACACCTCCCATTCAACGCAACACCATTGAAGAAACCCCGAGGAAAAGGGTAGTCTGCCAAGACCTGATCAATACACCGTGGCTTCCGTGCAGACATAGGAGATAGGAACGCCGAGAAAGTGGCGAGAGTATTAGCTGCCACCCGAGTAGAAGACGGTAAAATGCCACGGAAGATCGCCCCATTCCGAGCCAACCACACTCCCCATAAAAGTATGAGCAACAGGGCCATGATCTTACGGTGTGGTTTCCTCCAGAGCATCAGAAGTTCCTCCAACGAAGAATCCGCCCACAACAGTTGGATATTTAAAAGAGAGGAGAGGTCACCTGCCAAGTTCTTAATGAAAGCACACTTACAAAATAGGTGCATTGCAGACTCAGACTCCAAATGACACAAAACACACCAGCCTGGACCAATATATCCCTGCACTTGCAGATTCGGCCAAGTCAGAACCTTATCCCGCAATACCAGCCAATAGAACAACTTTACTTTCATTGGACATAACAACTTCCATATCCAAGGTATCCACCAGGGGACAAATCGAGAACCCATGCAACCAATCAGATGGTGATAAGCATCAACAGCCGTGACCATACTAGTGGCTGAATTAGAGTTACTTATATACCTTGTAAAAGTCATTCTTTATTAGATTTTTTTTTTCTACCCATAGAAAAGAAAAAAAAAGGGTGTAACTAATATATAGAAATGTTCTAAATGAAATCATATTTGTACTAAGTGGCATTATGATAATCAAAGAAGAAAAATGCACGTGACTAATATATAGAAATGGTCTAAATGAAATCATATTTGTACTAAGTGGAATTATGATAATCAAATATACTTGAGATGGGATAGATTTGAGATGGAAAACCATTAATTAGAATTAAAAACTTATTATATAAAGAATTCTATGAACATAAATAAGGTAGTGGAAAATGTTCACTTAAAAGATTAATTTTTTTAGAGTGTGGAAATGCATTCCATTTAAAATATTGAAATTAGAAAAATAATTTAATTCTCAAATCTTTTTATTTTATTTTTATTTTGTTAATTATGTTAAATATTTCAAAGATAAAGTATAATCATATTAATATAATATAATATAATTAACTTTTTAGAATGACGTTTTCTTTGTAATTTGGTGAAGTTACCTTTCACAACCTTTATTTCCACTCTTTCCTTTTTATGCATTTAATATTAAAATATATTTTTAGGTTTCAACTATTTTTCCAAATTATTTCATAATTTATTGTATATTTCATTTTCTATTTTTATAATAAAATAAATATTATAAAAATATTTATAAGAAAGTTAAGATTATTGTAATAAAATTATTTATATTAAACAAAATTAATTTTATATATATTGAGGTGTTTAGATATTATTTTAGATTTTGGATTTTTTTGTTATGTTCAAATACATAGTGATTAAGATTTAAATAAGATTTAGTTAAGAAAATGTTAACAAAAGAGGTATGTTTATAAAATAGTATTTATTTTATGTTTATATTAATTAGTTTAATGGTTATGTTATTTTAATGTTTATATTAATTAGTTTAATGTTTAGTCTTTATTTAACAATTATTTATCTCCACAAAATTAAATTAGGGAAAAAAAACTAGGATTTTGGAAAGGGGCTGACAATAAGAAGAAAATAGTGATAGAGATAGCAAGGCCAAGAAAGGGGAAGGCCCAAACTCGCAATGCCAAAAGTGGTCACATACCAAGGACCTAGAAGAAAATAACTACAGCAAAACAAATATACTACCAGGTGGTGGGTGAAGGAATTCAGTCCTTCCTTGACCATATGGAGAGGGAGAGGGATATTGAGGAAGGAAGACTATCTCTGAAGGAAAAGCATGAGCAAGAAGAATGGGTGGAGGACACGGACACAACTCCCACCAGAGAGACTCTCGTTACGCCAAGAAGGCACTTATGTATTGAAAAGTGAAAACCTTGGTGGGGCGAGCAATTGTGGATGCTCACAAAGGTTGCCTGGACTCAAACAGGTGGGAATAAACTCTAGCTCAATGGAACTTGGACCAGATCCTCAAAATCAATGGAACCATGAACCTGATTGCAAATGAGAAACGTTGATTTTTTACTACATGTACTTTTTTTATATATAGATTAATATAACAAAGACAATGCAAGCTTAAAAAAAAAAGCATCATTTTTACAAAAGAGTTGCATCTTAAAAAATAATCTGTATAAGCTTACAAAGGTTTGATAGATCAGAAATTAAGTTAAATGTATGAAAGCTTGATGAATCAGACTTAGAGCTAATAATTTATTAAATGGTCAATTTCTAATTTATCAAAAGTCTCTATCACAATAAAGTATTGCGTAACAATCTTCACTCTTCTGCTTCAAGCTAGCCCATGATTGGTATTGTATCGATTGCAAAACAGAGAGGAATCCAGGTGTGCTTAATACAGAGGACAAACTCTGTTATATTATGCGAATCGAACCAGCCAGTACACTCACTGGCGAACAAGTCAAATGAAGACTCAGAGAGCACATGGCAACAGGCGTTGCTTAAGTAGATGAACAACATATATTTAAACTGTTTGTTGTTCTCAGAATAAAACATAAACGTCATTAAGAAGATTCATTTCTGAGCACATGGCAGCAGGCATTTCTTAGGTAGATGAACAACATATATGTAAACTGTTTGTTGTTTTCAGAAAAAACATAAATCGTCATTAAGAAGAATCATCTCTGACTGTAATGAATAACAATTAGGTATAATTTCGACTGCTGACAACTTAGTGGAGACTGAGCTGGATGTAGTTGACAGAAAGTTCAGGGGCAGTCCCTCATTACTGGATTCATTTAATTGCTTGTGGAGGCGTTAATTGCGTTCCATCGCAACCTGGGATGGAAACAACAGGTGGCAGGAAACGATCCGAGCTTATATTATCCAACAATGGTGTGACATGAATAGGGCGCATGACCATTATTGGTTTATTTTTAGGTTTCAGAGTACTAAATATGAATACTTGTATCAGAAACGCAATCAAAATGATGGTTTTAATTGAGTCGTCCAGTGTACCGCATTTACACCTGAAACAATAACAATACCCATTTTTTAGAGTGATCGTACCATGCAGACTGTTTAGACTTTTTCTCTGAATCTCGTGATATCACATGGAATTTTTACAACATCTACGGTACAGCAGGCCACGCCATTGTACATTGATGGATAAACACTTTCCGGTTGGTGTTTAGTGACAGATCACAATCTATTAAGCACTTTCTGGTTGGTGTGTCACAAGTTGGTGTTTAGTGACATATCACAATTTATTTGAATCTTATCTCTGAATCTCTATATGTAATTATGGTACTTTAATAAAATAATAAAATATTAATTAAATAAAATTTGTATAATGTGCCTCTTAATTTAAAATTTAAAATTAAAGAGATATATATTTCAATTAATTTTAAAATTAAAAAGTTAATAAAACTTGGATACTTCTTGCTATGTTATATGAAAATTAAGTTGTCATTAAACCATGATTTATATATAAGGGATTTATACACATTTAAATTATTATAAATCTATCTTAAATTTGGATCTATAAAAATCAAATCTATAATCCCTTGAGATACAAACTCTCCTCAATTTTTACACTAGTTATAAATTAGTATTAACTATACTTTACATATTATACCTTATAACTTGAAATACTCTATATTTTTGCATAAATATAAGAAATCCTCAAATTATGACTTAAAAGGGTGTGTACACAACTTCATGACCTTAAACTCCAAGGAAAAAAAATTGTTAATGAAAAAAGTTATTTTGAAGATGTTAAACATCACATAAATAAAGTAAAAAGGTATGAACAATCTATATTATTCCTAACATAGCATAATTTAGCTTTTTTCATGTATGAAAATGATAATATTTATTAAGAAAAGTCGCCACAAGAGAAAGTGAAATTTTCCAAAATAATTTTTGTTTTAAAACTAATTGGGAATCACTGTGTATTAAGGGACAGAACGAGATACTCCTTCAATATGTTCCTCTATCTAACGGCACAAGCTATTTGTTGTGCCAACACAACCTATTTATAGATGTTATCAATAAATTTATGGAATTGGCTTCATACATGGAGAAAGGAAATGTATTCAAAATGTATATCTAGAGTCAAAATATATATAATAAAGAAAATGATTTAGAGTGATATTTTTATAGTAAAGGATCGTTGAACTTTTTAGAATTACTTTTAACAAATTAAGTAGTGCTTGAAGCTTGGCCTAAATATGTATTCTCATCCCTAAGTCTAATTTAACAACCATGTAGTATTTATCATTTAGATATAACCTTGATATTCCACACGGGTCGGTCGGTTACCTTAGTTGGCTTCATCGAAGAAGCCCCAATTTTTGGATTAGTGAATTATTGGAGGGTCTAATTTCTTTCACACATTTTGTTTTGGAGGCAAGTATATTCCTTCATATCGTACGTGATTGTGTAGAAAACTTTAGGCGGGGACACTACTCTTTTAGGTTAAAATTCAACATTTGATGAAAAAAACCCTTTCTAACATCTATACTCAACTTTAAAAAGTGATTTTTTGCATATTCTTTTTAGTTTTTCCGGTGGTATATGTTGCTTAAGCGACGTGACAAATGTAATGTCACTTAAAAGACATTCGTGATTTAGCTTAAGAGATGCAACTTTCACTCATAAACATTTATTTGTATATTTAAATACTTTTGTTGGCATAACATCAAATAAGCAATGTATGGTGATTTTTTAAAATTTTAATGATGATTATTCTATACTTCCAACAGGTTTGCGATTAATTTCTTTTTTTCACTTCATTGGATAGTTGGATAAAAGAAAAAGTGATCCATTTCTTTTGAAAAGTTGGAAGGTGAATTTTGCTACAAGTGATTTTTTGCTACATATAATTGAAAATTTATTTTATTTGGTTAAAATTTGTTAATAATTTTTTTTATAACATCCGAAAGTGTATTATGTTGTAGAGGGAAACTTTCTAATAATTCTAGAGTAGACATCACACAGGGTATTTGGGATAAATATTCAACAATAGAGTAGTTGATAGTAGCCTAAACGTTAGGATTGTGCGAAGTTCTTCTATAAACACCTTTTGGTATCTTTGGCATAGATTTTGCAAGTTTCTCAATACGGAGAGGGGTCTAGGACTCATGATTCTCTTTCTCCTTTCGTGATGGTTCTTGGACATAATGTTTTGCTCTTGTTTGCAACAGAGTGCTCGAACAGATCATATTGATGTAAGATTGATTGGATGATGAGGAATTTTGGGTTCCCCTAGCGGAACTGGAGTTTCCAGAAGTCATGTTTTGTCCTTTTGGGAAAGGATCTCTCAACACAATAGGTTGTTGTTGCTACAAAGCTTATGGGATTGATCGATTGGGGGGTATTGATGCTTAAGATGGTCTCGTTTGCAAAGCTTGCAAGGAAACATAATTTTTCTATGTTTTTTCTTACCTCTGTCAGCATTATCATTAGGCTTGGGATTATTTTGATTTACCTCCACTTTATTGCCCTTATTATTATTTTTCTTTCCGCTAGGTTGCTAAGGACCTTTTGGATTTGACTGCACATTGTGTACAGTTGTTGTTTGAGAAGGGGGGAGTGGAAACCTTAGTTGCTTATGTTGCAGAGAGTTTAACATATATATTGTTTTCATTTGTTTGGGAAGTGCTTTTATAGCAGTATTTTCAATCAAACCAATAATTTCATCAACATGTGGTCCTAGCTTAGGCCTAGCAGCATCAGTACTCTGACGTAGAGTGTTAGGAATAATTTTGTACAAAATACCATATTGAGAGTAAATCAAATCTAATTGATGGGATTTAGAAATGGATTCCTCCTCAGTTGTAACCCCTAAAGTAGAAACATATTTAGAAATGTAAGGTAAGAGTGATTTTAAAAACCACTCCAATAAAAATTCAGTAGGTATAGTGGCTTTGATCATCCTCTTCCACCTTCACCACTCCTGAATATGATCCGAAATATGAGTGGATTTGGTTTACCTAAAGGTAGACAATAAATATGTACTGGCATCATACCCGACAAGAAGTTGGAAGTGATTCAAAAATAATGTCGTCAAATCATTAAAACAATAGTAAGAATATGATGGCATCTCAATATACCATTTTTCTGCCACCCCCATAAGGGTTCTTTTGAATCATTTTAACCTAATTGAATAATCATTTAGTGATTGTTGGGCCTCAGAAATGTCCCATTTTAATCCACTTTACCTTTCACTATTCTTCACATTTCATCGTCCCATTAACCTTTCATCAGACCATTTCCATACATATACTTGAGTTTCATCTTATTATTTTCCACTTTATTCATTTTAGTATTATAAGTGAATTTATGATTAAATATTGGAAAATAACATGTTTTTCACTAATATCTCAAGTATGGATGAGCTTTGTAATGTGTAGGAATATAAAAGGATCAATTCAAAGAAAGACTCCTCGAATATCTCCGCCATTTCATGGAGATAGTTATTCAAAGAATATTCCAAGGAGAAGATCATGGAGATTTGGTTGGCATATCTTATTTAGGATGTATGAGAAACATGTGGAGAATTTGTGAGAGACATGTGGAGGATTTGATTGGATCATATTTTGTAATAACAGTAAATTAGTTGAGAATGGTTGAGAGAATAATGGGCCTATCATTATGAGATGGTTATCTCCTTCTCAAAGAAATTCATGTATAAAAGAGAGAGCTCTTTCTTCATTTTGGGGGGATATGATATGTAGATAGTAGTAGATTAGGAGGAGATTAGTCTCACATTGTAGAAGTTAGTTTTGGTTTTGTAATATGGAGAAGGGGATTCTCAGCTTTTTTTCATAATCTTAGTTTTGATGCTTTCATGATTTTCCATTGATTCTTGTGATGTAAATTAAGTTTTCTTTATTGTTAATGTGAGCTCACATGTGTTGTCTTGTTGCTCTTCATATGTTGTCTTTCTTTTATGCAATTTACTTTCAGTAGTGTGTTTCAGCTTCCAGCATTAGATTAGCAATTGTGTGTTTTAGCTTAAGGGGGAATTAGATTAACAATTAGCCATTAGCAAGGGGGGGTTAGATTAGATTAATTCAACTTCAGTCCTGCATATATTTTGCATGTGCTTCATAAGCCTATGAACCTCAGATTGACAAATTAAATGTTGGGCAAGTACTACAACGAAATTAAACGACAATATTTTTGCCTAACATTTTGGCGCCGTTGCCGGGGAAGCACGATGGATTGAAGTTTAGTTTGAATTTTCTACAAGCATACACTGTATTTCAATTCCTGCAAGTGTGGTAGTGTAGATTTCAATTCCTGCAAGTGTGGTAGTGTAAATTTCAATTCCTGCAAGTGTGTTTTTTGCAGCTATGAAGAGTAATATTTTTTGTACAGAGTGTTCTTTTTTTGGAGTGTTTTTTTTTTTTTTTTTCATTTAGATTTGGGTACTGTAAGAATCCCTTTTTCAAAATGATTTAACAATGAGTTTAAGCTTGGAACAACTCACTCAGAGCCTTGCAAAAGTAGGGATCTCCTCTTCTCACGATGAGGAGATCTTGAAAGCAGCCGAGAGCTTGATTACTCCTCCAGAAACAGATGAAGAATTAACATTCGAAGAATCCTGCACATTAGATGATGAACAATTATGTGAGCAGGAGGTCAAGGAGGACAACAAGGAGTTGCAGCAAGATCTGAGTGAGGACAACTATGCCTGCAAAAGCCCTATTGAACAATGGTTTCAAGCAAGTACCAGGTTAAAACAATTTAGTTTTTTCTTTTTTTCTAGTTAATTCACAGTCACGGCAACTAATTTCACACATTTCTGTTTATCCTCATTTTCTATTTGCAAAATTGACATTGAATATATTTTTATTGTTGTTACGTGAATGGCTACATTGGATGTTTAGCTACACGTAACTGTTTTCTGAATCTTAATTCGCATAGTGTAGGTGGGACATTATTTTCAAGTTTTTTAGAATAAGTATGCTCTCCTCCGCGCTTCGTGCGATCTGAGGATCAGAAATAGGATGGCTATAAAAGTTTTCAGGAAGAATAATGATGAAGTCTCCATTTGCTAATTTGAAGTAAAAAATAAAAATGAATAGAAGGTATGCGTTCTTCCATGCTGAAACTGTCACATTTGAATTGAGCTGAAACAATAGTTGAAGCAATATCACGCCTGTAAGATTCCCTTTGTTGGAGTTGCAGCTATCTCCTTGCCTTCGTAAAACATAAAATACATGGTCTGCATTACCAAATTTCCTCACTCAGAATGTGCTATGCAAGGTAGAGCTGTGTTTTTCCAAGCTGAAACAGTATCACACATGTGATCGTCTAGGTTCTTGGTTGCGTACACAAAATTTTATGTTTGACTGTTTCAACCATTTAACCTTTGTTTTGGTTTGGCTCATTTCGGCCAGCTTGGTGAGCACCTTGACCAAATGGTGACGCGCTCATCTTGTTGGTAGTTGTAGAAATACACGCAACAAATAATTCGATCATTACTTTCCTGGGCTGGGTAGTTAGCCTCCAGCGCATGATCAAAACGACATTAACCAAAAATGCGTGCCACATAAGAACACCTTGATTCGTGTCTCAATTTACGGGCAGCTGGAAATGAATCTTGAAAATCCGCAACATGGGTTTTGTGCGCAACAGCCTCAATTACCTGACTCACGACGAAATCATTAAACAAAGCAACGATTTGAGATATAAAGTCGGTTCTCTAAACATGTAATTTCTAGATCTACAATTACGGCCGTGTTTCACATTATCAAATTTATTACCAGATACAACTGTGTTTCAGCTATTACAGATCACAAGTTGGGGGTTCGATTTCTCATTCTCCTTAGAGAAATTTATATAATCATCTGTTATGGAGTGAAGCAGTCGTTCGTCAACGGCAGAAGCAGAAGAGGGAATGGAAAATGTGCGCTCCGATGGTTGAAGATTTATATCCTCTTGAAAATCAATACTAGAGATTAGATTATGGTGTACTGGCTTTGGTGAATCAAAGGTTGCATTAGTTTGTTCAAAGCGGAGATCTTTATGTTTTGAGGAGATAGCTTGGAAATGGTGAAGACTCAATTGCATATCATCATCACCCTTATGGTAATATTGAAAAGAACTCTACGTAGGCTATCTTTATAATATTAAACATGCAAAGTGTCTTTTTGAATATTATATGATTGTTTTTCATTATACAGTATCATGTTTACACACTGAAGCTTAACACACGCACTAGTTTCTTTGACAGACTGAAATCATGCATTTCCAGACAGCCAGGGTCTCCATTTGATCAATGTTGTAGATCTGTGAATTGTATAAAATATTGATGCTTGATTTGTCGATACATTTTATGATCTTGCAACAGGATTCCGAAATGATTTGCTGTAGTTTTAAAAGCAGGTTCGCCACCTAATTTTCTCGGTCTGGTATTTTCTAGGAAACAAGGGGTTTTCTATGCCATGTACAGGAATCATGCGGGCCAAGAATGCTCTCGACATCATGTTCTGAATACTTTACTCTTGAGATGGTTTTATTTACATTATGACGAGTTCTATTTACAATTTTCTTTTTGCAGATTTGCATAATTTTTATTTTTATTTTTTATTTTTTTTAGAAACTCTTAGGGAATAACTCTGTTCATAACATGCACACCGAGATTCTATCTAAGATTCGAACACGCATTTGCTAGACCTTCATCTACAGACATTGTTGTTTTCATTTCAATTTGCTTATGGGTACGTCTGATTAAATTCTGGTCACAGTAATATCTTTCAGATGGGGAAATTGATAATCATGCTCAGGTTGATTGCTCGCAATATCATTTGGCTTCTTTCTTTTTTGAGAATAATAGAACACTTTATTTTAGTTGTTTTGTTTTGTTTAAAAAAAAAAAAACAATAAAAATCATCAAATTATCAAATTATAAAAATTGCATAACATCAAATAACATCAAATAAGCAATGTATGGTGATTTTTTAAAATTTTAATGATGATTATTCTATACTTCCAACATGTTTGCTATTAATTTCTTTTTTTCACTTCATTGGATAGTTGGATAAAAGAAAAAGTGATCCATTTCTTTTGAAAAGTTGGAAGGTGAATTTTGCTACAAGTAATTTTTTCTACATATAATTGAAAATTTATTTTATTTGGTTAAAATTTGTTAATAATTTTTTTTATACATCCGAAAGTGTATTATGTTGTAGAGGGAAACTTTCTAATACTTCTAGAGTAGACATCACACAGGGTATTTGGGATAAATATTCAACAATAGAGTAGTTGATAGTAGCCTAAGCGTTAGGATTGTGCGAAGTTCTTCTATAAACACCTTTTGGTATCTTTGGCATAGATTTTGCAAGTTTCTCAATACGGAGAGGGGTCTAGGACTCATGATTCTCTTTCTCCTTTCGTGATGGTTCTTGGACATAATGTTTTGCTCTTGTTTGCAACAGAGTGCTCGAACATATCATATTGATGTAAGATTGATTGGATGATGAGGAATTTTGGGTTCCCCTAGCAGAACTGGAGTTTCCAGAAGTCATGTTTTGTCCTTTTGGGAAAGGATCTCTCAACACAATAGGTTGTTGTTGCTACAATGCTTATGGGATTGATCGATTGGGGGGTATTGATACTTAAGATGGTCTCGTTTGCAAAGCTTGCAAGGAAACATAAATTTTCTATGTTTTTTCTTACCTCTGTCAACATTATCATTAGGCTTGGGATTATTTTGATTTACCTCCACTTTATTGCCCTTATTATTATTTTTCTTTCCGCTAGGTTGCTAAGGACCTTTTGGATTTGACTGCACATTTTGTACATTTGTTGTTTGAGAAGGGGGAGTGGAAACCTTATTTGCTTATGTTGCAGAGAGTTTAACACATATATTGTTTTCATTTGTTTGGGAAGTGCTTTTATAGCAGTATTTTCAATCAAACCAATAATTTCATCAACATGTGGTCCTGGCTTAAACCTAGCAGGATCAGTACTCCGACGTAGAGTGTTAGGAATAATTTCGTACAAAATACCATATTGAGAGTAAATCAAATCTAATTGACGGGATTTAGAAATGGATTCCTCCTCAATTGTAACCCCTAAAGTAGAAACATATTTAGAAATGTAAGGTAAGAGTGATTTTAAAAACCACTCTAATAAAAATTCAGTAGGTATAGTGGCTTTGATCATTCTCTTCCACCTTCACCACTCCTGAATATGATCCGAAATATGAGTGGATTTGGTTTACCTAAAGGTAGACAATAAATATGTACTGGCATCATACCCGACAAGAAGTTGGAAGTGATTCAAAAATAATGTCGTCAAATCATTAAAACAATAGTAAGAATATGATGGCATCTCAATATACCATTTTTCTGCCACCCCCATAAGGGTTCTTTGGAATAATTTTAACCTAATTGAATAATCATTTAGTGATTGTTGGACCTCAGAAATGTCTCATTTTAATCCACTTTACCTTTCACTATTCTTCACATTTCATCGTCCCATTAACCTTTCATCATACCATTTCCATACATATACTTGAGTTTCATCTTATTATTTTCCACTTTATTCATTTTAGTATTATAAGTGAATTTATGATTAAATATTGGAAAATAACATGTTTTTCACTAATATCTCAAGTATGGATGAGCTTTGTAATGTGTAGGAATATGGAAGGATCAATTCAAAGAAAGACTCCTCGAATATCTCCACCATTTGATGGAGATAGTTATTCAAAGAATATTCCAAGGAGAAGATAATGGAGATTTGGTTGGCATATCTTATTTAGGATGTATGAGAAACATGTGGAGAATTTGTGAGAGACATGTGGAGGATTTGAATGGATTTTATTTTGTAATAATAGCAAATTAGTTGAGAATGGTTGAGAGAATAATGGGCCTATCATTATGAGATGGTTATCTCCTTCTCAAAGAAATTCATGTATAAAAGAGAGTGCTCTCTCTTCATTTTGGGGGGATATGATATGTAGATAGTAGTAGATTAGGAGGAGATTAGTCTCACATTGTAGAAGTTAGTTTTGGTTTTGTAATATGGAGAATGGGATTCTCAACTTTTGTTCATAATCTTAGTTTTGATGCTTGCATGATTTTCCATTGATTCTTGTGATGTAAATTAAGTTTTCTTTATTGTTAATGTGAGCTCACATGTGTTGTCTTGTTGTTCTTCATATGTTGTCTTTCTTTTATGCAATTTACTTTCAGTAGTGTGTTTCAGCTTCCAGCATTAGATTAGCAATTGTGTGTTTCAACTTAAGGGGGAATTAGATTAACAATTAGCCATTAGCAAGGGGGGGTTAGATTAGATTAATTCAACTTCAGTCCTGCATATATTTTGCATGTGCTTCGTAAGCCTACGAACCTCAGATTGACAAATTAAATGTTGGGCAAGTACTACAATGGAATTAAACGACAATATTTTTGCCTAACATTTTGGTGACGTTGCCAGGGAAGCACGATGGATTGAAGTTTAGTTTGATTTTCTACAAGCGTACACTGGATTTCAATTCCTGCAAGTGTGGTAGTGTAAATTTCAATTCCTGCAAGTGTGGTAGTGTAGATTTCAATTCCTGCAAGTGTGGTAGTGTAAATTTCAATTCCTGCAAGTGTGTTTTTTGCAGCTGTGAAGAGTAATGTTTTTTGTACAGAGTGTTCTTTTTCTGGAGTGTTTTTAATTTATTTTTCTTTTTTTTTCATTTAGATTTGGGTACTCGAAGAATCCCTTTTTCAAAATGATTTAACAATGAGTTTAAGCTTGGAACAACTCACTCAGATCCTTGCAAAAGTAGGGATCTCCTCTTCTCACGAAGAGGAGATCTTGAAAGCAGCTGAGAGCTTGATTACTCCTCTAGAAACAGATGAAGAATTAACATACGAAGAATCCTGCACATCAGATGATGAACAATTATGCGAGCAGGAGGTCGAGGACGACAACAAGGAGTTGCAGCAAGATCTAAGTGAGGAAAACTATGCCTACGAAAGCCTTATTGAACGATGGTTTCAAGCAAGTACCAGGTTAAGACAATTTAGTTTTTCTTTTTTTCTAGTTAATTCACAGTCACAGCAACTAATTTCACACATTTCTGTTTATCCTCATTTTCTATTTGCAAAATTGACATTGAATATATTTTTATTGTTGTTACGTGAATGGTTACATTGGATATTTAACTACACGTAACTGTTTTCTGAATCTTAATTAGCATAGAGTAGGTGGGACATTATTTTCAAGTTTTTTAGAATAAGTATGCTCTCCTCCGCGCTTCGTGTGATCGGAGGATCAGAAATAGGATGGCTATAACAGTTTTCAGGAAGAATAATGATGAAGTCTCCATTTGCTAATTTAAAGTAAAAAATAAAAATGAATAGAAGGTCTGCATTCTTCCATGCTGAAACTGTCACATTTGAATTGAGCTGAAAAAGTAGTTGAAGCAGTATCACGCCTGTAAGATTCCCTTTGTTGGAGTCGCAGCTATCTCCTTACCTTCGTAAAACATAAAATACATGGTCTGCATTACCAGATTTCCTCACTCAGAATGTGCTATGCAAGGTAGAGCTGGGTTTTTCCAAGCTGAAACAGTATCACACATGTGATCGTCTGGGTTCTTGGTTGCGTACACAAAATTTTATGTTTGACTGTTTCAGCCATTTAACCTTTGTTTTGGTTTGGCTCATTTCGTCCAGCTTGGCGAGCATCTTGACCAAATGGTGACGCGCTGATCTTGTTGGTAGTTGTAGAAATACATGCAACAAATAATTCGATCATTACTTTCCTGGGCTGGGTAGTTAGCCTCCAGCGCATGATCAAAACGACATTAACCAAAAACGCGTGCCACATAAGAACACCTTGATTCATGTCTCAATTTACAGGCAGCTGAAAATGAATCTCAAAAATATGCAACATGGGTTTTGTGCACAACAGCCTCAATTACCTGACACGTGTGGAAATCATTAAACAAAGCAACGGTTTGAGATATACAGCCGGTTCTCTAAACATGTAATTTCTAGATCTACAATTATGGCCGTGTTTCACATTATCAAATTTGTTAGCAGATACAACTATGTTTCAGTTGTTACAGATCACAAGTTGGGGGTTCGATTTCTCATTCTCCTCAGAGAAATTTATGTAATCATCTGTTATGGAGTGGAGCAGTTGTTCGACAACAACAAAAGCAGAAGAGGGAATGGAAAATGTGTGCTCCGATGGTTGAAGATTTATATCCTCTTGAAAATCAATACTCGAGATTAGATTATGGTGTACAGCTTTGGTGAATCAAAGGTTGCATTAGTTTGTTCAAAGCAGAGATCTTTATGTTTTGAGGAGATAGCTTGGAAATGGTGAAGACTCAATTGCATATCATCATCACCTTTATGGTAATATTGAAAAGAACTCTACGCAGGCTATCTTTATAATATTAAACATGCAAAGTGTCTTTTTGAATATTATATGATTGTTTTTCATTATACAGTATCATGTTTACACATGCACTAGTTTCTTTGACAGGCCGAAATCATGCATTTTCAGACAGCCAGGGCCTCCATTTGATCAATGTTGTAGATATGTGAATTGTATAAAATATTGATGCTTGATTTGTCGATACATTTTATGATCTTGCAACAGGATTCCGAAATGATTTGCTGTAGTTTTAAAAGCAAGTTTGCCAGCTAATTTTCTCGGTCTGGTATTTTCTAGGAAACAAGGGGTTTGCTATGCCATGTACAGGAATCATGCGGGTCAAGAATGCTCTCGACATCATGTTCTGAATACTTTACTCTTGAGATGGTTTTATTTGCATTATGACGAGTTCTATTTACAATTTTCTTTTTCCAGATTTGCATAATTTGTATTTTTATTTTTTATTTTTTTTAGAAACTCTTAGGGAAGAAGTCTGTTCATAACACACACACCGAGCTTCCATCTAAGATTCGAACACGCATTTGCTAGACCTTCATCTACAGACATTGTTGTTTTCATTTCAATTTGCTTATGGGTACGTCTGATTACATTCTGGTCACATTAATATCTTTCAGATGGGGAAATTGATAATCATGCTTAGGTTGATTGCTCGCAATATCATTTGGCTTCTTTATTTTTTGAGAATAATAGAACACTTTATTTTAGTTGTTTTGTTTTGTTTTAAAAAAAAAAGAAAAACAATAAAAATCATAAAATTATCAAATTATAAAAATTGCAAATGGACTTTTTACATTCCTGAAAACAATACAACGCATGCTTTTTTTTTATGCTTCACGATAATTTGTTTTCTTCAAGTCACTTTGACAAGAATCAACGAGGAAAAATAGCATACAAAAGCCAGGGAGACTTTGTGCACATCATGATGTTTGTTGTTACACAACAATACATTCGCAAAAACACCATTGTTGGGTCATGACTTCTTTATTCTCATATTAATCATCTCTATGAGGAAGTCTGTTACAGATGGGTGTTACAGATACAGTAGTCAATGACGAAACAAGTGCACAATGACAACAGGTATAAAAACAAGTTTTATTTTTGAACTCTGATTTGCCACATTCTTACTTCTTTCTGCATGTTATATTTTTTGAACTTCGCACGACTTTCATGCATGATTAGTACTGAGTTTCTTCAGGTTCAGAGACAATTGCATTTTGTTGCTGAAGTAATTTTTCAAGAATCACAATTTTTGTTGAGAAACATGCTTTGATAGACAACTTGAAGGAGTTGTTACTCATCAGAAACATCATGGCATTTGCTGTTACACAGAAACCATTCATAAACCCATTGGCGTCATACCTACATCTCTCCCTCAAAGCACATTAGCCATCCGTGTGAAGTCCATTTTCCATTGCCTTATCTGTCATGACTTCACACAGGCCTATCTTTTTGAGTTGCATACATCCCTTTATCTTTTTCAGTTCATTTTTTTTTCCATTTTAGTTTTCCTTCTGAATAAGAACATCCAATTCCCTCTCCATAATTACATTCACTTGCCATAAGCACTGTTGCGACTGAGATCTTTCCTATAGTCCTACCAATCTTTTTGTAAAAACTCGCGTTGACTGGTGTGGGATTCCTTAAGGCCTACCTTTCAACAAGTCTTGCCCCATCGACCTCAGCACCTTATTTGGGATATAGACTAGAGTTCCTTTTTGAGTACCTAGAGGCTTGCATGCCTTAATGGCAAGTTCTCTCGATGACAATCATGGGAATACATCAATGTCCTTTATCGTCATATCTTGCAAGTGGGTCGACATCAGCACATCTATTCGCACTTTGCAAGATGTACTCAGGTACCTTGGCACTCATTGACATCAATGGTGAGTTTGCCTCACATTGGTTAACAACATTCATCAATGGTTGGTAATCCAATGACTTCTTTTTATGCTCGACATCGACACATTTAATCGCATGACTAGAATTGTACCATTAGGTTTTGTAGAGGGTGAAGACTATACACTTTTTCATGACTCCCTCAGCAGTTACAACATCATGACTTCAGCTATATGAGACTACCACAATTCTGAGTCTTTCACTGCCCATTATCCAATCACAACAGTCACATTCTCCATGATTCAGCAGCAACATATACAGTTACATTTTTATGATCCTGCAGCATTGACAACAGTTACAGCCACAGCAGTAGTCACATTCTCCATGATTCAGTAGTAGCAGTTTCAATTCCTTCAATGTTCGTGATCCAATTATAGCTGCAGCAACATCTACTGTTACATTTTCATGATCCTGCAGCAGTGACATCTTCCACGATCTAGCAGCAGCAAATACATTCCTATTGCATCGCTCATCTACTCTTTGGGTAAGTGGAGGTATGTTGTTTTCTGAATTTTAATCATGCAATTCCTTACATGTTAGCAATGAATAATTTGGAAAACTCCCTCACCACGCTCCATTTCATTTTTCACTTTCATAACCCATGCCGAGTTGCACGAGGACATGCAACGAGTTTAGTTGGGGAGGATGAAGATAGAGGTTGATGTACACTATAGAATCTCAAATGCAACCATATTTTCAGAGGACAGGAAATCTTTGTGACAGTTTATTCATTTTCTCATGCATATTGCTCCTTATATAAAATGCAAAATTTGAATCGAGTATATCTCACAAATCATACATTGGATCCTCATGATTTTTGGACAGGGAATGGATAATATTATGATGAACAAAATTGGCAAGTTTCAACACAATCCAATGCATGGATTTCGAAAAAACAACCATCATCACCTACAACCAATTTGCAATTTTCTCGAAATCCGTGATGTGGGTTTTTCTGATTTTTAGTATGGAGATGCATTGGACTTATAGAAACTTTCTTGCCAAATTTCAGTCGAACCCAGATCGTAGTTTGTGAGATATTAGCTCAGGAAGTTCTCTGCAACACCAGTTGTGACTGTGCCAAATTTTCCATCATCACCTACAACCAATTTGCATTTTTTCTCGAAAGCGATGATGTGGGTTTTTCTGAAATTTGGTGTGGAGATGAATTGGACTTATAGAAACTTGCTTGCCAAATTTCAGCCCAACCCAGATCGTAGTTTGTGAGATATTAGCTCATAAAGTTTGTTGCACAACAACTGATACTCCACCAGATTTGCCCACTTTCGTAGCTGTTACTCCAGCAGCTGTTACTCCGCGGCTGTTACTCCACCAGATTTTCCCACTCCAGCAGCTGATACTCCTCCAAGCCTTCCATTTCGCAGCTGATACTCCTCCAAGCCTTCCATTTAGCAGCTCATACTCCTCCAAGCCTTCCATTTCGCAGCTCATACTCCTCCAAACCTTCCATTTCGCAGCTGATACTCTTCCAAACCTTCCATTTCATAGCCACGATTCCGACCTATGTTCATTATCATCATTTCGCTACCATCATTCCACTCATTTACCATTCACCAACATTTCTTTTCCGACAACTCCTCTGTTGCACTTTCCTTCATACACATATTGGCATGATTCATAAAGAAAAGACTTTCTTATGCATAGTGACACTTGCTTATACATAGTTGATGATTTATTATTTCCAGTGAGTGTATGGTTTAATTATTGCAACAAGGAAACATATGACAGAATGAATGTTGTTTACACAAGAACCAACATTCCTTGCATTCAAAAGAAAATATCAGCTGTTACTCCATTCCTTCCATTCATAAGAAAATGCCAGCTGTTACTCATACATTTCACATCATGAAATAAATGTTGTTAACACAAGAACCAACATTCTTCATGGCTGTTACACAAGAACCAACCATAAGAAAATTCCAGCTGTTACTCATGTGATGCACATCCTGGAAACATTTAAAAGACATCATTAAGCAAAGCCAAAGTTCAGATTCCAAAAGTTCTTAAGTAGATCCATGCAAGGTTGCATGAGGACATGCAACATGTTCAGTTGGGGAGTATGTTGGGCCTCAGAAATGTTCCATTTTAATCCACTTTACCTTTCACTATTCTTCACATTTCATCGTCCCATTAACCTTTCATCATACCATTTCCATACATATACTTGAATTTCATCTTATTATTTTCCACTTTATTCATTTTAGTATTATAAGTGAATTTATGATTAAATATTGGAAAATAACATGTTTTTCACTAATATCTCAAGTATGGATGAGCTTTGTAATGTGTAGGAATATGGAAGGATCAATTCAAAGAAAGACTCCTCGAATATCTCCACCATTTGATGGACATAGTTATTCAAAGAATATTCCAAGGAGAAGATCATGGAGATTTGGTTGGCATATCTTATTTAGGATGTATGAGAAACATGTGGAGAATTTGTGAGAGACATGTGGAGGATTTGAATGGATCGTATTTTGTAATAATAGCAAATTAGTTGAGAATTGTTGAGAGAATAATGGGCCTATCATTATGAGATGGTTATCTCCTTCTCAAAGAAATTCATGTATAAAAGAGAGTGCTCGCTCTTCATTTTGGGGGGATATGATATGTAGATAGTAGTAGATTAGGAGGAGATTAGTCTCACATTGTAGAAGTTAGTTTTGGTTTTGTAATATGGAGAAGGGAATTCTCAGCTTTTGTTCATAATCTTAGTTTTGATGCTTTCATGATTTGCCATTGATTCTTGTGATGTAAATTAAGTTTTCTTTATTGTTAATGTGAGCTCACATGTGTTGTCTTGTTGCTCTTCATATGTTGTCTTTCTTTTATGCAATTTACTTTCAGTAGTGTGTTTTAGCTTCCAGCATTAGATTAGCAATTGTGTGTTTCAGCTTAAGGGGGAATTAGATTAACAATTAGCCATTAGCAAGGGGGGGTTATATTAGATTAATTCAACTTCAGTCCTCCATATATTTTGCATGTGCTTCATAAGCCTACGAGCCTCGAATTGACAAATTAAATGTTGGACAAGTACTACAACGGAATTAAACGACAATATTTTCGCCTATCAGTGATATGGAAGAACACCATAAGTGGAAAGTTGTAACATGCTCCTGTGGATCGTCACTAGTTTTTCCTTTCAATTTTGAAATGTTCGAAGGTAGCTTAGTGGGAACAGGAGGCCAAGATGGGTCATGGTGCACCAGTTCATTCACTAGTTTCGACAAATCTGGAAAATTTAAAGTTTCCAGAAAAGCTAATATGTGTTGTAATGAAAAAGGATTGGGTTAGGTAGCTTAATGAGGAAAATTCCTCCAACAAAGTTTCCAAAAGGTTGGTTGGGGTTTCCCCCATTCATAGCCTACGAAGTGACAATGTTTTGAAAAGGGTTCCAACTAGGTTGTAAAATATGTCCCCCCCCTCAAACCTTGTGTCCAATTCCACTAAGCTTTGGAAAAATTGCCCCCAGTGGAATACCAATTGAAGGCATAGCGGTACTGCCTCCTCCACTAAATAGTGAAAAGGGGTTATTCCTAGTACGTATAGAAGAAGATTGAAAACCACTTGATCGATTGAATCCTGTAAATGGGTGTGAACCCAAAACAGGTCCAGTGGATTGAAAATGAATAGATCCTACAAAAGGGGAGGATGGGGGGATGTGTCCACCCCAAGGAAAACCTTGAAAATCTAGTGCGGAACTGTTAGGACCAAAAGCAGATTTTTGGGACACGGGAGTAGATGTAAAAGGAAGGCCTGGTGTCCCTGTCATAGGAATTTCATATGTAAATGCATTGAAACCAAAGGGTGTTGAAAATTAAGTACTCAGAACTTGAGTAACTAAATACCGTAAGGGTATAGAAACAACATTAAAAGTCATAATTGGGGCAGTAATAGGCTTATTTGTGTTAGTTATATAAGCACTAATATGAGGAGGAGAAAATCCTCTTAACACTATGGAATATGTAGAAGTATGTAGTTCCCCTAATTCCTCTCCTAAGTCATCCATTATTAAACCGCTATAGATTTTATAAGAACTTAAACTTGGTTTCGTAAAAGAAAAAACCTGCACTACAATTGAATCATTGGGTCCAGTTAAAAGGTCTAAAAAAACCTTCGTTTTGTAGATCTTCAATAGTAGTAGTATGTGATGCAGGAGTGTTGTTCCTGATAAGGTAAGGATCTCCAAGAATATCAACTAATCCAATTGGCTCAAAAGAGCCACTTGTGTTTATGGGGTGCCTATGAGGAGGTGGTGGAGGATCCACTGTTACAAGAGGAATATTTTGAATCCTTCTTGATTGGAGAAGCGGTTGATCTTCCACCCTAAAAACAAATTATACACAAAAAATCCTAAGGATGGCTAAACATAAAGAGAGCAAACAACATACCACTGTAAAAAATTCATAAGGATATAAATCAAGAAAATAGATAAGCCTTCTGAAGTTTTAGTGTGGGTTGATTAATTCCCACCACTAAAAAATCATAGGTTGAAAACAATTACTAAGGTCGGGCATGTTTCCCCTTTTGGTGCAAGTGTTTTACCGAATAAATCTAGAAGAAAACCTCCAGGGGAAACTAATGCTCTAGTCACAAATCCTGTCCAAGGTTTTCATAGAAAATTCTCTGCTAGCACCTGTGTATGATCCTATGGCAAGTTTCTATGGCTACCAATCCATTCACAGCGTCTGAGGGAATAATCTCAGGTCAGAATTGTACGTATGGGAAAGGTAACTAATATCAAAACTTCGATAGTACTTAGGTACTAAAGAGACTCCCCATATACGTAAAATCCCTGGTAGATGATTGATTAGGAATTGGAGGGATCTCTATTCAACCTAACCTCACATGACCTCATGCTTAAATCTGGTATGAGTAGAGATTCTCGGACACACTGCTTACAAAATTGGATCTCTCATATCCTATTTAAAAGACCCACTATGCTTAAAAAATTGAATGATCTTGGGTATTTTACAACCACCCTAGTCCAAGATCCTATGCTTATACTAGATTAGTGACCCTTATAAAAAACAAAGTTCTAATCAATTTTAATTAAGCGTTTACTCTAAAGTGGCTTTCTTACTCAAAGGATGTGGATATGAAACTTGTGGTATTTTGACTTGTTGGCATGGGGTTAGACTGCATGAAGTGCAGAAACCGACAGCAGCAAAGAAGGAGCATCCGCGGAAGAAAGGACCATTCGCGGAGAACAAGGAGCCGACGGAAGCGCAAGATTAGTTTAGTTAGTTAGAAAGGGTCATTTGGACCCTTTTGTAACCGTCATAGTTGGCTATAAATAGGACTATGAATGTAAGCATAAGGACATCCTAGTATGGTAGCACAAGTTGATCAATAACCGAACGAATGACTTGTGTGACATTTTTCTCGGTTTTCGGCAAGTTTGTATGGATTTGCGATAAGGTGTTTTGAACTGTCCCTGCAAAGGTTAATCCCGCAGGTTTTTGATGAGTTAATGCATGAGGATGTTTGGATCTGTCTCTTTTATCTCTGTTTATGTCGAATGATGAATATTGTGTCATACTTGAATGTTGTTATTCTGTAATTTATGATTAATGCAATATGTTACTGCGAATGTTAATTACATAGTGAATATGTGAATGATGAATATATAAATCATGTTGCGAAGATAAATCTCTGGTTTCTGTAGCAATAGAGTTCGAATAGGTGCATGTCCTTTCCCCATTGCGGAAACCTAGTTCCTGCATCCCCCTTAACCATCTCGGGTGAGACTTCACTCGCTTCGTGGGTGTTGCTAGAAAGGCTAAAACCTTTCTGGGCCGGTGCTTAAGGGTGTTTGGTTGGTGTTTGTTGGAGACAGTGCGAACTGAACCCCTGTTGAAAGAACTGTGTCAACAAATGATTCCGTTGCCAGGACCTTGAAGAAGAAAGGAAAGGACATGCTGGGGCACCCGACGAACCTGGAGATTTAGGTTGGTTTGACAAAAAGATAGAAGAGTTCGCGAAAGGAGAAAATCAGAACCCTGGGAAGATGACGAGCAGTTGGTTGGAAAAGCATATCTATTTTGATATCCACGAGGTATTCTTTAGTGAATTCCCAGTATTGTTGCATGAGTGGTTGGCGCAGCTAACTTTTTAGAAGAACCATTGCCAATGAGGTGAAGCTAACCACTGGACTCCACAACTGATCCAACAGCTAAAACGGGTCGACAATAGGGTATCAAGGGTTGTTGAATTCTGGGTAGATAGTATCCTAGAGGGATACATCACTGAGTTTTCCGTTGATACGATCAAATCATACAGCGATGCAGAAAGGAAATTTGTCAAAGGACCTAGAGGGAGATTCCTGCTATCGCTGAAGTTGTGGATTAAGATGCTCGTCTGCGAAAAAGGGTATACTGAGGTGTTGATGTAATTGTAACTTCGGAATGTATTTCACCTATGTATATTGTATTCCTATAGAGATGTTATTATTCCTCTATACGGAAGTGTTTGTATTCTTATAGAGATGTTATTATTCCTCTATACAGAAGTGTCGTCATTTATATTGTAAGTGTCGTAACTTATACTTGATGGGTTATTAGACCACTTTGTTGGGGTCGGCCCTGTATAAGTCATGTCAGTTAAAGGGTTATTAGACCACCCTATTGGGGGTCGGCCCTGTTAGCGTTGTGTTATGTGGTTAAGTTGAGGCCAACCTAGTAAAGGTTATTAGGCAAGTCAAGTTAAGTATAAATAGAGTGCAGAAGGCACTCTATTTGATCATTCTATTTCTCTCTCACACACTCATTGGAGAGTGGCGCACTAGTGAAGGAGGAGAAGTTGCTACTAGGAGAAGACTATCTCTTATGCTTGGGTTGTTTCATTGCTCTATCTATCTCTGAGGAAGTTATTGGGGTTTTTCACCTTTATGGTTTTCCCCAAGGAAACTCTGTGTGTCTATTGTCTCTTGTGTGCTTGTATTATTGTGTCCATGATTGATATGATGTAGATATGGTGTACATGTTGTTCTCTCAGTTAATATCCTAGATCATATTGAATTAAATTCTGAAAAACTAACATGGTATCAGAGCTAGCCTAAAAGAAGGCATGGTATGGCATTTATGACACTTGTTGCACTTGCGAAGCTAGGGCTTGATATAACAAAAACAGTCATCGTAGCACTTTCACTATAAATCCATTTGGGCAAAGGTTCAAGATTTGAAACCTTTATAGGTCATAGATAACATCCGCATGTACCTTTTGTCAGAAGGAAAACTTCTAATTGTCTGTACTTTGTGAGTTATGATCTGTATAATCTAGAGTTTCTGCCTCTTCCAGATCTCAATCATAAACAGGTGACCTAGGAAAAAAGATCATAACTTGGGCTAGGAAGCTCCAAATGAAATTTTGTAAAAAGTGACAGGTAGGGCACAGACTCTAGTTGCTCAGGTACATTTTTCAGAGGCTGAAATTGAACCAATGACACATGGCACTCCGTACAAGTTCTCTCTCCTGTTTTATCCCATAAATAGGTCACGTTACGACACTTGGCATAACTCTCTCTCTCAGAGAATCCATTTGAGGTAAGACCTATGGGGTTGGAAAGATAACAAGTTAGGATACCACAAGAAGAATTTTTAGACCCTGTAGATCTTAAATTTTGGAGTTACACTAGAAACAATCAGGTGCATATTTCTGTCAAAACAGAATTGGATTTTGAGCACCTTCATTCATTGCTCCAGGAATTTAGGGTTTCGAAGAATGTTGGAATTTTTCTATCGGAGACCACAAATGGATGCTCCTCATCAAAATAGAAATTTAGAGACCAATATCAATTTTTTTTGTTGGGAAGAAGGCTGGGCTTGATCAAACCCTAGTTCGGTATTTTGATCGGAAAGGTGGAAAAATTAGGGCTTCTGCAAAAGTTGGAAATTCTGAAGTCTGTGAATAGGGCTGGAAGATCCTCAGAAAAATCAAAGTTTAGATCTTTGGATTGAACCTTTTGGTTGGGCAGAAGGGTGGGATTTATCAAACCCTAGTTCAGGATCCTATCGAGAAGATCCAGAAGTTTCAAAGGCAATTTTGAGGGTTGAAACTTTGCAGTTTTCAAATTCTGAGTATACCAGGTTGATCAGCGCATCAAGGCACGTCTTTCTATCCTTTCATAAATTTGAAATTCATAGTTTGAATTTTTAGGGTTTCCCTGACAAACCCTAATCCAACTCCAGATCCAGTTTCTGCAAATCAAGTGGATTGGGTTAATCCTATAAGAGAATGGATTGGTCACCTGCATAAGTGAAGAAGTTCGTGTTTCAGAGGGAGATGAGGCTAAGGCCTTACATAAGAAGATTACAAGCAATCTCGACAGGTATGACTTATCCAGGTATGTTTCAAGATTTGTTCATGATTAAGTTTATGGTATGTTTGTCTTCATTAAGGTTAGTACAATCTTGATTAACTTTAGACTTGTCATATCACCTTAATAAAATTATGAATACAGATATTCATTGATTAGGGTTTTGACACTTATGATTGTACTAATGCATTGTGGTGTTGTATGAGGTTGATGTTGTCCGCTAAGATGAAAGGTACATCAAGAAAGACAAATCATGTTCTAGCTCAAGAACATATGACCATGGTGACATGAAGACAAAGATTCATCCATTGTCATGGATCACATAGAAGCTCTACTTATAAGGTATGTATAATTTGGTTCTACAATGCTTAACCTATGAGATATGCAGGTTACTAGCACAAGTCATTTAAGAGAACAAGAAGACATCATGTGGGTATGTTAGACATAACCATCTAACATATTAATCCAGGTATGTTTTTCCTATATCAAGTTAGAATCCTACCTTGTGTTAGGATCTCTTATATAAGTATACATGGAATTATTAATAATGATTATTTATGAAGTTAAAAATTTAAGTAATCTAGGGTTTATGCATATTATGTCTCTTACCTTGATTGATGATATGACTAACCAGAAGAGTTCTATGGTCAAATATGAATATGAATGAGTAAGAGAAGTCTTCCCTAAAACATTGAATGCTAATGCTTATTATCTGTGTTTTAAATGATCATGACTATACATGTTTAAGATTATTGTGTTTTGATCGTATTGAGATTATACTGATGAATGTATGATTATGTATGAGATCTCGAGGGTAACAAAATGATGATACTAGTAAGCATGCATAGTGATCGAGGATGGATATAAGTTCAAGGACAGGTAATCCAAGAAGCAAAGATCAAGAGGAAGCACACTCCAGTAGTTTCTGCAAGGATGCATACATTTAGAGGGATTTGACCACTTCTCACAATCCACATCAGAATGGAGTTGCAGAAAAGAAGCAAAGACTGAGAGGGAATCAACCCAACAAACAAACAAATATAAGTATTTTAATTGTCATTTATTGTATACTTGTTTGTTTAAATAATATTGCTCAATGATATATATGCTTATGTTCCTAGACTTAGGGTGTGTATTATGCATATTAGAATAATTTCATTAATGAACAATATACTACTAATATGCATGTGATGGGTAAGTGGCCTATGGCACTGTACAACATTCCATTGCTACTTATCTAGAATGAAACCTCTTTGCTGACATGTTGGGAGTTGTGCACACTCTTAACAATGTTCGGGTAGAGATTGTAAGGCATCTAGAAAGTTACGAGATATGGATAAATGTTGTATTAAAGCATTGGCTAAGATAATTGCATGACTATATGACATATTTATTTATGTGTAAGAATTTGTTCTAAAAACTACGAGAAGTTTCTAATCATGCAATTTAACTTGTTTTGTAGGAAAGATTGTATACCATCACCTACAAAAGAAGGACTACAACATTTGTTCAACAACAAAGTTATCTATTGAAGATATCGAAGATATTGAACTTCCCAGGATTCCGGAAGAATGCCATGATCGAGGAGTACCAATCGATCATGAAGAATGATGTTTGGGATGCAGTCCCAAGACATGAAGGGAAGTCTGTTGTGACTTCCAAGTGGATCTACAAGATCAAGCATGCTGCAGATGGCAGCATAGAGAAATACAAAGCGATATTTGTAGCTCGTGGCTTCTCCCAGGCAGAGAGAATAGACTATGAAGATATTTTTGCTCCTGTAGCCAGATACACTTCCATTAGATCAGTACTTTCTCTGGCTGCAGTGATGAAATGGAAGATACACTAGATGGATGTCAAGACAACTTTCTTGAATGGTGTAGTCGAGGAGGAAGTGTATGTGGTGCAGCCACTTGGTTTTGAGACACATGATAGAGAGTCATATGTGTGTAAGTTGAAGAAAGCCCTGTATGGCTTGAAGCAAGCTCCTAGGACTTGGTATGGTAGGATGGACAGTTTCCTATCCAGTTTGGGCTTTACTAAGAGTAAAGCAGATTCCAACCTTTACCACAAGGTTGAGGAAGGCAATCATGTGATACTACTTCTGTATGTGGATGACCTGTGTGTTATAGGTGAGGATGGATTGATTACCGATACCAAGTGTGATGAACCTGCAATAATTAATTAATGCAAATACACGAGATATCAGAAATAATAGAACTCAGAATCACTTTTATATTGATCACGGGCCACTTCGAGGGGGCAACCTCCTTTGAGCAAGCTCAATACAATTAACTTCACGGTGCCTTCATAGGACTCAACACACACTTATATACTAAGTCTAGGCACCAATACCATGGGTCAATACTATGTGTCAATACAAACCATGGGCTAATTCTAGGCGCCAATACTATGAGTCAAAACCATGGGACATATAATACTATGGGACGACTTACAAAGCATATGCGTCCAATACTATGGGTCAATACTATGGGCTAATATAAACTATGGATCAACAAATACTACGGGACGACTTACAAAGCATATGCGTCCAACAACAATATACTAACAAAGTAAAGACATGGGTTCCTAACATCCCCTCTCCCTTAGAAAAAGCTTTGTCCTCAAAGCTTTAGATGTGGAAATTGATGCAGAATCTGAAGGAGTGGGTCCCCTATAGCATCCTCGGGTTGCATTCCAAGCCACTGGTGCCTTTGGAGTTTCAGGGATTATTGCATGGAAGGCTGTAGACAAAGAAGAACCATATCAGCGATGTGAAAAGTGCACTCAGAACGGTGCTGATCGGCTTGTTGTTTCAGTTGAATTCTTGCCATGTGAAAATTGTCCTACAGAATGAGAAGAAGCTGATCACGGTTTCGAAGAATTGAGTCAATTGCCTGAACTGGGGAGCTACTGAAGGTGTATGGAAGAAGAAATGGTGGTGCCTGTCCAGAGACTACTTCATATGGTGTCCTTTGAAATGTGGTACTATACCACTGGAGCGCTTCTAGGAAATCCATAGAAATAGTTGTCCAAATCTGTGGAGGGATGGGCAAGGGTTCGAGCAGTACTGAAAGGAGGGTCGCTTCACCCTTGTTGACCTGGAAAGTATCATAGTCAACCACCATCTGTTGAATTGTCCTTTTGAGTCCCTGCCAAAAGATGTTACATTGTTCCTGGTCATACGTTTTGAGGAACCTAGAGTGCCCTACTGATGAAGAAGCATGGAGTTCATAGAAGAGATAGCCGCGTTGAACAGATTGCAACCAATTTGGAATAAGCAGAGAAATAACTGTAAGAGAAACTGAGTCATCAAATGTGCGAGGAGGAGCATCTTCTGTTAGAAAAACAGGATCGCAGAGCAATAACAATAAACAGAAATGCAAATATAATCACACATACACATTACAAGAGAGACACAGATATATCGTGGTTCACCCAACTTGGGCTACGTCCACACTGAATTTGCCAGTCCTTATTATTATTACCGTCCAGCAAGTCGAAGGGATACAACCTGCAGCACAACCGCTGCACTTCCTCTTCTCTGTTTTTACAGTCTCTCTCCAGATCTCAAAGATCTTTACAATGCATAAAACCTAATACATCAACCCTAGCCGTATTACAATGTCTTTCTTTTATAAGGGAAATACAATGGGAAAATACCACGGGATACCCAAAACCATGGGCCCGCAAAACAGCTGGCGAAAACAACCCCAAAAAATTTCTTCGGGGGCGCTGCCCCCGGACCCCCCAGCCAGGGGGGATGGGCCCCCCTGGAACCCCGTGGGGGGGCGATGCCCCCCCACACCCCCCCCGCTGGGGTGAGTGTACAGTCCACCTACACATCATATAGAACTGGGGTACAAACACGACTAATACAATATCATCTATGAGACTAGAAGATCTGGCTCCACAACCAACATCTTCCACCATATTGTCCTTACCCTTCTAGAAGTGGTCGCATAGTCATAACCCATGAGTTGGATAACCCATTTCAGGTGTGTTGGGGAGGGGACCCATTGTTCCAGGAAAGTTTCCAGACTCTGGAGATCAGTCTTGATGCAGAAATAATTCCCCAATAGGGATGGCTACCACTTCTGTACTATATGAAAAATAGTCATCATTTCCTGCTAAGAGGTAGATGCAGCTAAATTCTTACCAGAAAGGTCTCTTGAAGGCAACAATCTCATTGGTTCAGCAAAGACACCTGCATATCTATCCAAGGAAGTAGTGGAGACTATTTATGGGTGCATCTGAATGGAATGGAGCTGAGCGATGACACCATGTGAATTCTTCTTAAGTATTTTTTCCAGGCGATGTGAACTGATGATGTAGAGAGACCCTGGTTGTAAGCCCATAAATTTGTGTTGTGCCCCATTGACTAAAAATTGCATCCAAAATTCAGCAAAATCCCATAAGATGGGGCCAAGTGTGCGTAACCATTGAATGCCCAAAACCACATCACATCCGCCTAAGGACAAGGCAAACATGTGAGAGTGCAGGTTATAATCTTCCATAGAGATACGCACATTGTGACACTTCCCCTTGCAAGGTAAGGTGTCCCCATTGGCAACCATGACTTCAAAGTTGGAGCAAGGATGGACAAAAAAATCAGCCTATTTGGAAATCCGAGGATCAATGAAGTTATGAGTGCTACCAGAATCAAAGAGTATGGTAAGAGGGAGCTTCTTGAAGTATCCCTTGACTCGCATTGTTTGTGGGGTGGTGACGCTAGTTATAGCATGGAGAGAGATCTTGGGTGGCTCGTCCTGAGATGGGGTGTCAACAGGAGGGTGTTGAATGTTGACCTGATCATCTACTGTATCTAGAGCTTCTTCATCAAGTTCTGAGGCAGGCGGAGAATCCACATCCAAGAGATAGAGATTTTGTTGAACACATCTATGTCCCCGAGTGAATTTCTCATCACAATTATAACAAAGCCCTTTTTCTCAGCGTGCCTGCATCTCTGTTTCAGACAATTGCTTGATAGGAGTTGGTTGAGGAGCAGGCGTGATGGGAGGTCGTTGGGAACCCATATTTCTGAAGGGAACAAAGGTGGGTTTGGAGCGTTATTGAGCTGCGATCTTGTCCTCGGCCAACTTAGCCAACCCTAGGACTTCCATAATTGTGTTGGGACAAAACATTTTGACCTCTGAGTGGATTTCATCCTTGAGACCACTGATAAAACAACTCCTGTAGAATTCATCAGACAATCCTTCTGTGTGATTGGCTAGTTTCTCAAATTCTGTCTGATACTCTCTCATTGTGCCAGTTTGGTGAAGTTTAGTGAGTGCTCCTGTGAAGTTGTCAAAAGCACTAGGACCAAATCGTGGCAAAAGGAGTAGGCAAAAATCTGTCCAGTTTGGCTCGGGATGAGCTTTGATGTACCAATGGTACCATTGAAGGGCTTCCTGTTCCAAATGAAAGGATGCAAGTGGAATTTTCTGGACATCAAAAGTATTATGAAGATTGAAATATTGTTCTGCTCGGTATATCCATCCAGTCGGATCAGTACCATTAAAGTGAGGAAAATCAAGCTTCGTCCCATGAAAATTGCTAGAAGAAGAGAACCTGGTGGCTGCAAACGATTCTGGCTATCGGTTATTGTTCATGGCTGAATGCTGAAGATGGAGGCTGAGAAATTTTTCATCCAAATCTTGGAGTTTGGTTTGGATGGCTGCAAGTGCTTCCTCCATGGTGTTTGCTCCTATGCGAGTGACAACCATAACCAGTAATTTTTTTTTTTGTGTGGGGTGGGGGGGAATGGATAGAAAAACACAAACAAAAGCTTATTTAGTAAGGGGAAATTTGAATTTGGGAAAAACTCGGAGGGGTAATTGGGGTTTGACTAGGTTTTTGACACTTTTTGAGGGATAGGGAAGCAAAAAATGGGGATTTCAAAAGTAGGAACTCTACGGTAAAATTTGAAGGCAATCGGGTGAAAATTGAAGAAGTTATGGCAAACCCTAAAAATAGACAAATGTGGGATTTCTGGTCTTGGGAAGTGGAATTTGGGATAGGGTCTTCTGGAATGAAATATGCAGAATGGGATTGCAGGGATGTCAGTAAAGTTTCAAGGAAAACAGAGTTGAAACAAGGAAGATATGGCCGAAAAATAGTTGTTTTTTTTTGTTTTTTTCAGCGACGTGGAAGGGATCCGCAACAGATGGATTTGCGACGGCATGGAAGGGATCGAAAACGGATGGATCTGAAATGATGACTGGATCTGGAATGACTTTTAGAATAGATCTGAAATGGCTGGATCTGGAGCGGAAGTGATCGGCAACAGTTCAACTGGAAATAGATATGGACCCCAGGTATGTACGACTTGCTAACAGTTCAGGTGTTTCACTTGGCCACCAATGCTGTCTGACGGATTGCGTATTGGGGAAGTACCCCTCACTCCACGGCTCAAGTAAAAATGATAACCGCTTTGCCACAAACGACAGCTCTTGGTTTACCTCACGGGTGGGAACTAGTCAATCAGGTAGGGGTCATTGCCCTTTTCGCTCGCAGGTCCTCTCAATGGGCTAGCTACTTTGGGGTTCCTGTGGTATTCCTCACAATGAGTTTTGGGGATTATGCCCAAGTTCTTCCCATAGTTAAGCGGATAGGGATTATTCGCAAATTCGAAGCTGCAACAGATGTGAAAAAAAAAATTGACAGAAATTCCACCCAACGAGCCCAAGAAAGTGCTCTGATACCAGATGTGATGAACTTGCAATAATTAATTAATGCAAATACACGACATATTAAAAATAATAGAACTCAGAATCACTTTTATATTGTTCATGGGCCACTTCGAGGAGGCAACCTCCTTTGAGCAAGCTCAATACAATTAACTTCACGGTGCCTTCATAGGCCTCAACACACACTTATATACTAAGTCTAGGCGCTAATACCATGGGTCAATACTATGTGTCAATACAAACCATGGGCTAAGTCTAGGCGCCAATACTATGAGTCAAAACCATGGGACATATAATACTATGGGACGACTTACAAAACATATGCGTCCAATACTATGGGTCAATACTATGGGCTAATATAAACTATGGATTAACAAATACTACAGGATGACTTACAAAGCATATGCGTCCAACAACAATATACTAACAAAGTAAAGACATGGGTTCCTAACACCAAGAGGAAGCTTGCTGCTGAGTTCGAGATGAAGGACTTGGGGATGATGCACTATTTTCTAGGCATGGAGGTGTGGTAGAGTGCAGACGGGATCTTCCTTGGACAAGGGAAGCATGCAGTAGAAATCTTGAAGAGGTTCAGATGATGGACTGCAAGGCCATGACCACACCTATGGAATCGAACCTGAAGCTTCTCTGTGATGCTTCATCTGAGTTAGTTGATGTCATTGTGTATCGTTAGATGATTGGGTCGTTGATGTACCTGACGAACACGAGACCAGATATTTGCTTGGTGGTGAATACATTGAGCCAGTTCCTGACGGATCCTAGAGGTGTTCACCTGGTTGCTGTAAAGCATATTCTTAGGTACCTGAAGGGTACAATTGATTATGGGGTCAAGTATGATGCGAATCAAAAGTTTAACCTACAGGGTTATGTTGATTCAGACTGGACAGGCAGTGCTGCAGATAGGAAGAGCACTTCTGGGTGTTGCTTCAGTATGGGATCAGGTGTGATCTCTTGGTTTAGCAGGAAGCAGTCCTACGTAGCACTGAGTACAACTGAAGCAGAGTATGTTGCAGCTTGTTCGACTAGTTGTGAGACAGTATGGATTCAGAAGCTACTGTCTGAGTTATTTGTTCTCCCGTTGGATGCTACTGGTATCTTTTGTGATAACCAGAGTTGTGTGAAGCTGTCTGAGAATCTAGTGTTCCACGACAGGTCGAAGTACATTGAGATCAAATATCACTATATTAGGGATATGGTGCAGAGAGGAGCAGTGAAGCTCCTGTATGTTGCGATGGATGAGCAGGTTTCCGATGTGTTGACGAAACCACTAGCCGGAGTGAAGTTTTAATACCTCAGAGAGAGGCTTGGTGTTCTTCAGATTGATGACACTTCGAGGAATAAGTGATGGACACATTTGCTGGATCCATTCCAAGCATGGTGAGAGGAGGATCCTTCCCATGGCTGTGGATGTAAGCGTTGGATGATGAGCATCAAGACGATGCTCCAGTTACTGCTCTGTATATGCAACATGTTGGATGCTTGTTATGATCAGTTGGATCATGTATATGTATATGCATCATGTTGGATGATTTTTATGATCAGTTGGATCATGTATATGTATATGCATCATGTTGGATGCTTGGACCATGTATCTGTATATGTATCAGGTGGATACATTGTATGATTAGGTAGATCATGTATGTTGATATGTATCTGGTGGATACATTGTATGATCAGGCGGATCATGTATGATGATATGTATCAGGTCGATACTTGGTATACATCAGGTGGATGCATTGTATGATCAGGATGATCATGGATGATGAGCTTCAGGATGTTGCTCTAGATGATATGCATTAGGATGATGCTATGATGATGACCAGGATGATCATGTGATGTACATCAGGATGATGTATGGAGAGTATCAAGTTGATACTCTGTGGCCGTGGACAGGTTGTGCAGATAAGCATATAATAGCACCCTGGGAGATTTGCAGACACTCTTGCTAGGTTTTGCCGATGGCATATAATATCTCCCTAGGAGGTCTGGAAAATGCTCTTGCCAGGTTTTTCTTAGAGGGACATATAATAGCGCCCTGGGAGATTTATAGACACTCTTGCTAGGTTTTGTCCATGGCATATAATAACTCCCTGGGAGATCTTGCAGGTTGTGTTGGGCACGTAATCAGTCCTGGGATGCTCTTGCTAGGTTTTTCCGATGACATATAATAGCTCCCTGGGATATCTGGTAAATGCTCTTGCTAGGTTTTTTTCGTGGCATATAATAACTCCATGGGAGATCTTGTAGGTTGTGCTGGGAACGTAATCAGTCCTGAGATGCTCTTGCTAGGTTTTTTCGGTTGCATATAATTTCTCCCTGGGAGATTTGTAGATGCTCTTGCTAGGTTTTTCCTATGGCATATAATAGCTCCTTGGGAGATCTGGAAAATTCTCTTGCTAGGTTTTGCTTGGTCACATGTAATAGCTCCCCGAGAGATCTTGCAGGTTATGCTGGGCACATAATCAGTCCTGAGAAGCTCTTGCTAGGTTTTGTTGATGCACGTAATGAATCCTAAGGATCCACAATATGACTAGTGATTATGAAGACCTACAGGTCGTGGGCCTACATCCAACATGAAAAAGGGTTGGCTCTGTAGAAATTCCTATGACGAGTAGATCGAAGATTGATTGAGATAGCAGCAGCAGTGACGATGATGATGATTCAATGATGATGATCCAGAGAAGAAGACTTGTGCTAGAAGACCTGTGTTGAGAAATACCTTCCTAGTTAAGAGGGAGTGTTGATGTAATTGTAACTTTGGAATGTATTTCACCTATGTATATTGTATTCCTATAGAGATGTTATTATTCCTCTATATGGAAGTGTTTGTATTCCTATAGAGATGTTATTATTCCTCTATACGGAAGTGTCGTCATTTATATTGTAAGTGTTGTAACTTATACTTGATGGGTTATTAGACCACCTTGTTGGGGTCAGCCCTGTATAAGTCATGTGGGTTAAAGGGTTATTAGACCACCCTATTGGGGGTCGGCCCTATCAACATTGTGTTATGTGGTTAAGTTGAGGCCGACCTAGTAAAGGTTATTAGGCAAGTCAAGTATAAATAGAGTGCGGGAGGCACTCTATTTGATCATTCTATTTCTCTCTCACACACTGATTGGAGAGTGGTGCACTAGTGGAGGAGGAGAAGCTGCTTCTAGGAGAAGACTATCTCTTATGCTTGGGTTGTATCATTGCTCTATCTATCTCTGAGGAAGTTATTGGGGTTTTTCAACTTTATGGTTTTCCCCAAGGAAACTCTATGTGTCTATTGTCTCTTGTGTGCTTGCATTATTGTGTCCATGATTGATATGTTGTAGATATGCTATACATGTTGTTCTCTCAGTTAAGATCCTTGATCAGATTGAAGTAAATTCTGAAAAACTAACATGAGGATGAATTTCGACGAGTAGAAGATGAGTGTGTGGAAGTTGTGGGTACTGCAGGAATGCGGGTCCGATAGAAAGATGCGGGGTAGATGGACATGAGAAACAACGAATTTCTAATGGAAGATGAAGAATATTGTGGTACCTTGAGGAGTGGGGCGATATTCCGGCAACCAGAGAAGAAGAGGAAGACTGAGAGAGAGTCTCTTGAGGGGACCAGAACGAAAGACTATGAAACAGGACCACAAGAGACGAAGCGAACTTATTAAAATGAAGAAGAAAGTGAACAAGATACCCAGAAGTCGAAGAAGGACGAACCCTAAGCTACAACATACCTTCAACATCGTGCACTACTCATAAATTGATAGGAAGAAATACAAGTTATTCACAGAGCTTCCCTATGTTCCAGTACAATAGTAAGAGTAGTGGATCAGTAAATAATAATAGTAGAAGCGCAAGAATGGAAAGTGATGACATAAAGATGCCAACCTTCTAGGGAAACAGGACCAAGGATCCCGAACAATACTGGTTTTTGTGTGAGGTAGTATGGACCGTGAAATAGGTTCAAGATGAAAAAATAAAAAAGGGACAGCTAGTGACGACCCTCAAGGGCCGTGCACTAGACTAGAAAATGAAGTTTACTAAGGTACCAACGGGAACTCCAGATAAAACATTGCCATAGGTCAAGGCAGGGATGATCGATGAATTTAGAAAACCAAAATCCGAGTTGCACTATATTACTGAGCTCAAGGAAATCAAGCAATTTCCAAATGAATCAGTATGGTAATTCGACTAGCATTATAAAATGCTAATGGAAAAACTAAGTTTCAGGATGAGCGATATGCAGCAAAAAGAGTGGTTTATCGTCAGGTTGGTGCCACACATTCGTGGGCCACTGATGCAACAAAAGGTAGCAACTCGGGAAGAAGCACTGGAAATTGCAATGAAGCCGGAGGCTTCACCAATTGGAGAAACAAGCGTAGGCATGGATCGGATACAAGAGTAGTTGGAAAATTTGACGATCCAGTTATAGGATATGAAGAAGGGAAAAGCGGTCTGTGAAGACGTATGGTGCACTGGATGCAAGACAGAAGGAAATCATAAGGATCAATGCCCAAAATTTCAAGAATATTTGCAATCGGGTGCACCAAATCCCCTCAGTCAGGGAGGGATACCTTGGTGTCACATCTGTCAGGCGAGACGAAATCGACTAAAAGAATGTGTGTACCTGCAGAAGATGGTGTCGAAGCCATTGAATTTGTATTGCAAATTTTGTCAGCCGGTTGACCATGACGAAAACAATTGTAGGTATTATGACCTACTCCAAGAAAGGACTGCTGATACATTCTTCATGAAAGGAGAGGAGCAACTGTTGGTACAACAACAACAACAATACAGTCAATTGCAACCTCAATATAATCCGCAATCGCAGTATGATCAGTTGTAGTATGGTCAATCGCAATATGGTCAACCACAATATCCACAACCGCAATTTCAACCACCACAATACGGTCAACAGCAATATCCACAAACGTAGTATGGTCAACCACAGTATCCTCCATACGGGTCACTGTGAGGAGGGTTAAGAGGGGGGTTCCACAGAGGCCGAGGTATCGGTGTTGACCGAGGAGGAGCTGTTGGACGAGGTCGAGGAGCAATTATATGTTACAATTGTGGTCAGCAGGGGCATTACCAGGGGGATTTCTTGAATCCAACCCCAAAGTGCACTTACTTCAGTGCTATGGACCATGGTGTTGAAGGCTGTCCTTAGCTCATCGCGAAGTGGAAAACTAAGAACCTACCCCCACCTCCACCAAATCAGAATCAGAACCAGAATCCACCACCAATAGTATAGAAGATATCAACAGAGGTCTGAAGTCAAAATGTGACTATCGGAATAGTGACCCGAGGAGGAGCTGTGACAGGGGCCGATAGGTCATAGGATAGCATTTGATCGACAACAAGAAAACAAGTCACATTCAATGCAAAAGTAGAAAGGGATATTTTATTGAAAGCACTGGAGGCAACGAGGCAGTTGAGGAAGCCACCTCTTCACCAGAAAGAAGTTACTTATGACATGTCGCCGACATTCAACACAATGAATTTGCAGAAAAAGGATAACACCTTAAGAGCCTTTCTAGAGAGTTTCCTAGAGCTAGAAAAAGATCAGTATGCATTGGAAGAAATATCTAGCCTGCTGCATCGACGGGAGGGTGCACTACAGGAGCGAACGGTCAATAGAATACATAAAAGAAAGACAGGAAGAGAAATGCGGATGTCTGCACAAGTCGGATCATTTGATGTTGATTCCATTATCTTAGACTTGGGATCAGATGTAAACATCCTGAAAAAACATACCTAGGAAATGATGCGGAAATCACAGTTGGATTGGTCCCCGGTACAACTATGACTAGCAAACCAAAGTAAGGTCACCCCGATTGGTCGACTATGCCAGGTCCCCATTGAGATGGAGGGACTCAAAAAATATGCATATTTTGATGTGATAGATATTGTTGACAAAACAATCCCCTATCCAGTGCTTCTAGGGATAGACTGGGCGATGGAGAATTAGGCTATTGTCAACTTCAAGAAAAGAACTATGTCATTCGAGAACCTTGAGATAAGGGTAGTTGCACCTCTTGACCCCACGAAAAGGAAGATATATGTTGAGCCGACAAGGGATGAATTCACTGAGGGATGGGACTGTCTCTATAACATATCATAATATTATATCAACCCTATTGTAGATGGAGAGTTAGGGTGGCGCAGTAGCAGTCCAACGTCGTCAGATTCGGATGAAGAACTTGAAAATTGGCAGAATCGGTTGCATGAAGTATCATTTAAAAGGTGTGCACGGATCACTCAGTTGCTGCAATGGGTAGCTACAGAAGAGTACGAGCTACCAATGTATGAGGGATTTCCCAACTTGGCTGCATTTATCATTGAATTTGAAGAAAAAGTGGCAGAAACATAGAGACTATTGGCCTTGGAGGAAGCCCTGAAGGCTACTCCAGCACGATGGTGGGTGGTGCACAAGTCAACTATAACTAATTGGCCACTATCTCAACACCTAATGACAATTAGGTTCGGCGACACTGAAGGATACTATGGAAGTAAGTACAATGGCAGAGGAGATCCGAAGGAGCATTTGAATGAATGTGAAAGCAAATGGGGACCACGAGCGAAACAGGAATGGGTCCACGCATTTATTCACACATTGGATGAAGTACCGCGAAATTGGTATATCACAACAGAAATGCGACGCGGAACAACCTCATGGGAACAACTAACAATTGGCTTTAGCCAAACGTTCAGTTTCTCCAATGAAAAACTCTTCATCCATAGCGCATTACAGGAGGTCCGGGAGAAAGTATTCGACGCAGTTCCGATAGAGAAACCTATGGGACTTCAGTGGAATGCGACACCTGAAATGCTGATGGAATGCTACAACATAAAAGGAGAAACAAATGATGAGGATGATCTAAGGGATACGTATATACCAGAGTCAGAAGGAAGTTGCAGCATCGAGGCACCAGGTATTCCTTCCGACAATTTTCAGCAACCATTGCAAATCAAGAAAGTGAACATTGGGTCGGAAGAGAATCCCAAGTTCGTGAGCATTGGATACTACTAGGATGATTCGACCATTGTGAAGATGATTGACCTATTGCACAAGTTTCAGGACTTGTTTCTGACAAAATTCTCAGAGATGAAAGGGATATCAGGGGACTTAGGCGAGATGAAAATCCCACTGAAACCTGATGTGAAGACAGTAAACAAGTATCCTTATAGGTTGAATCCGAGGTATAAGGAGCGGGTGAAGGTTGAGATTGAGAGAATGATGGAAGCAGGAATTATAGAATCAATAGAGGAATCGGAGTGGATCATCCCGATGGTGGTCCAAGATAAGAAAACTGGTGAAGTCAGGATCTGTGTCGATTTAAGAAAGTTGAATGACGCATGCCTACACAATCCATTCCCTACACCGTTTACGAATGAAGTATTAGAAGAAGTGGGAGGTCAGGAAATATACTCCTTCATAGACGGATTCTCAGGATACCACAAGATAAAGATTGCAAAAGAGGATCGGCATAAAACAATGTTCGTCACCGAATGGGGATGCTTTCAATATACGGTGATGCCATTTGGCCTGAAGAATGCACCAGCAATTTTTTCAAGACTAGTATTTGCGTTCAAGGATTACATCCATAAATTTCTCGCTGTATACATGGATGATTGGACAGTGTACAGATTGGTCAAGGATCACGTCGCGAATTTGAGGTTGAATCTGGAAAGATGTCGATAGCACCAGATTTTGTTGAACCTAAAGAAGTGCATTTTCTGTGCTCCATTTGGGATTTTGTTGGGACACATTGTTTGCAGGGAAACAATACTGGTCGATCCTGTGAAGATCGCAATTATTATCAACCTACCACCACCAACAACAGTAAAGCAATTAAGAGCAATGTTGGGACACACAAGATACTACAGGAAGTTTATTAGAGGTTATGCAAAGATCACGTTGCCGATGGAAAAATTGTTGAATAAAGACACCAAGTTTGAATGGAATGAAGAGTCCCAGAAGAGTCTTTATATGTTGAAAGCAAATATGGTTGCAACACCCATACTATCATTTCCAGATTGGACGAAGGAATTCCAAGTTCATGTTGATGCATCATCAGTCGCACTGGGAGTCATATTGGCCCAGCCGGGAGAAGGAGCGATAGACAACCCGATTGCATTCACAAGTAGAAAGTTTTATACTGCGGAGAAGAACTACACGACCATGGAAAGGGAAGGTTTGGAGATGGTGTACGCCTTACAAAAGTTTCGACACAATCTCTTAGGGAGCCATTTTAAAATGTTGACCGATCATTCAACACTCAAATACCTGGTGAACAAGACTGTGTTGGGGGGGGGAATCTGTCGATGGCTATTACTCTTCCAAGAATTTGACTTCGAGATAATTGTAAATCCTGGATGACTAAATGTAAGACCAGACCATCTAACAAAGATAAAGTCTGAAGAAGAGATAAGGAAGTTGATGAAGGATTTCCCGATGCCCAGTTGTTCAGGGTCGGAATGGTTGATGACCATTACGAGCAAATTATTCATTTTTTGGTAACAAGGAAGCCGCCAGAGGAATTCACTACCAAGCAGAAGAAGCAGTCAGTCTTAAAAGATGCAGATTTCTAATTGATTGCAGGGAAACTATATAAGATGGGACCAGATGAGATACTTTGACCATACGTCCTTTCGCATGAACATGAAAGGATTTTAGAAGAAGCTCACGATGGAATCACAGGAGGACACTATGGAGGATGTGCCACTGCTAGGAAGATCCTTTGAGCGGGACTATGGTGGTCAACAATGCATGGAGATGTTGCGGACTACGCAAAAAGTTGCAACGTATGTCAAAGGACTGGGAAGCCGTCACAAAGGGATGAAATGCCATTAGTACATCAATTGACACTACAGGATTTCAACAAGTGTGAAGTTGAATTTGTGGGGCCCATCAACCCACCAGGAAAAGAATAGGGTCGTGCTACATAATTACTGCGGCAGATTATTTGACGCGATGGGAAAAAGATTCACCGGTAAAGGATTGCACAATTCCGATTGCCACAAGATTTGTAATGTCCCCATTTTGACCCCCTTTGTATTAAATCGTAAATGATGTAAATATTGTAATTTGATCATGGTGAGGAGCTCAAGGCCAAGGCCCCACCATGATTTAGCATTTTATGTATCGGCGATTAAAGGAGAAGATGCCTATGGTTCTTGTGCTAGATAGGCACATTGTAAATAAGACATCATGTAATTACGAATTTTTAATGAAAAACCCACAACCGGCTATGCAATGCAACAAAAGAGATGGGGCATGATTCTACAAGGAATAGGGAGGGAAATTATTCAAACCCTTGAGCCAATGGTGTTAATCCATGTGTCATTGAGGAAACCCATAAACTACCAACTACCCATTTTGGGTTATGGACCCAATCATTTAATTCTCCCAGAAATTGGTTGAGGCAGTTAATGTCTTGGGAATGAAGAGGTATGGCAGCCAATTTCGTGTATGGGCAAGCCATCAACCTGGAAAATCGTGTTGTGTCTCCTTGGGCAAGAAAACACCCACGAAATGGTGCCCAAAGCCATTCTGAACAGTCAGTCTTTCCTCTCTCACGCAGACTGAGTTCACTGGAATGCATCCTCACGTTTTTCACCATAACCCTGTGTTTTCCATGCCCAGGAACTCGTTTTTGGTAGTGTGCAGCAGCTGGGGAAGGAGGGACGTGATTTGGGACTGAGGGAGAGGTCATTTTTTCCCCTGGGGAATTTTTATGGAATGGGTTTTGCTCTCCCAGTCAAATTTTCCCAGTTGCCAATACGTTTTGGGTCTTCCCATGTTTTTCTGAAGCTCAGGAAACCCCATCTCATGCATCTCACTGTTGAAATGTTTCTCTCATGCTCAGCAAGTGTAGTTTTGTTGTTATGTGCATCCTTGTTTGATTTGAACCTGTGAGCAAGAACTGGAATGGTAGTGGACAGAATTGGCTTGATAAACCTAGTGTAGGGAGTAACCTCTCAAGAAGATCAAGTGGGCTGGCTACTTTTCTATGCGCACCCTGAGAGCACTAGAAAGGAAGGTATGGCTTGAGGGACTGTGTGGCAGTGAAGAGAATACTTCCTTGTGTTGGGTGTGTAGGCATTGTGAGTGCCAAGCTGAATAGATCTGGGAGGGGTACCCATAGCTCTGTGGTTGAGCTCACTAGCTTAGCAATTCTTCCTTTCCATGTCCTAGTAGCCTAATAAACCCAATTGTAGATTGGCTTGGCTCATCTTGGTGTATGCTTGGCTATGTGTGAGTCTGTTGTTCCTTGGTTCCTTGTAGTAATCATGCCCAGCTCGGGGGTGGCAGTTGTATCAAGAGGTTGATAAGCACAACTAGCCTATGGTTGGGTGGAACGTTGCAGTTGCATAGGCAGTTGCTTGGGACTACTGTTATAAGATAAGTAATCTCTTGTGTTAACTTGCAAATATTTATTTGATAAATATCTTGTATGTATAATGAATGTGTAATTGAAAATCAATTTCGCTGTGTTTTTCTTATACTTACACATTTTCATATGTTCTTTCAATACTGTGAATGCTTAGTTAATTTCTTATGGGGCTAGATGCCCGGTTTTAGCATCACGTCCCCTCTATCATGCTGGTATGGTAGGAGGGGACGTCACAAGATTCCTCTTCGATAATATGGTCACCAGGTTTGGGTGCCCAAAGATACTAATGAGTGTCTAGGGTACTCATTTTGTTAATCAGAAAATCACAGTGATGACAGAGGAGTTTTAAATTCAACATAGGAAGAGTACCCCATATCATCCCCAAGCTAATGGGACCATTGAGGCATTCAACAAAATATTGAAGCATGCACTCACGAAGGTGTGCAACACAAACCATGACGATTGGGATTTGGAGATTCCAGCGATACTCTGGGCATATCGCACAACTTGAAAATGACTGATAGGATAGACCCCATTCAAGTTAGTCTACGGACAGGAAGCAGTAGTGCCAATGGAATATATCGTCCCAAGTTTGCGCGTTGCTGCAGTTACAAATATGAGCGAAGATGGAGTGATTGAAGAACGATTGGCGCAGTTGGTACAGCTTTATGAGGATCAATTCGTCGCAAGATTCCATCAGAAGGTAGAAAAATATCGATAGAAGTCTTGGCACGACCGCCACATCAAAACAAAGCATTTCCAATGGAGCAATATGGTCCTACTATACGACAGTAAGTTTGCAAAGCATCCAGGTAAGCTGCAGATGCATTGGTTGGGTCCTTATGTCATAATTTGTGTTACTGATGGAGGAGCAGTGCAGTTACAAATATTAGATGGGACATTATTAACCCATATAGTAAATGAGAATCAGTTGAAACCCTATCTCGATGATCAGGAACATAGCAGTTGAGAAACAGGTCGGGAAAAAAAAAGCAATTATGACAAAAAGTGGGATACATGGCCAGGCAGGTCACTCGTCGATGCTTAGCACGTTTAGCATGCGAGAGTCAAATCAGAGCATGATTACTGTGGCTAAGCATAACTGGAAGATGGTGGAGGCGTATGATGACACACTTGAGGATAGAATCTGATGGCTATGGGAAGGATTTCTTGAATGAATTGATAATCAGGCATCAAGGACACGAGGAGCAAGCATAAATATAGGCGAAGAGATTGAAGGATGAAGAGATTCAGAGTCAGTAAGCCAGATGAAGAGAGTCAGTAAGTTGAATAAGAAATTCCAAGGAAGCTGTGGAAAAAGGAATTCAGAGAGTTGCAATGGTGCATTTCATTTCCAGTGGAAGCACCTAAGGTGCGCTAAGGGAAAGAACGATAATTGTTCATGAGAAACCAGTAGATGTAGAGGCAGCAAGTATCAGGAAAAATAAATATGAGGTCTTACCCAATATGTCTAAGCAAGTTTCAAGTGTTAGAAGAGAAGCGGTACCTCCTACCGCAGAAGTAACAAGATCAAAGGCACGTCAGCACTAGCAAAGGTTGATCAAATGTGTGAAACAGATGTGCTGGACCACTACTCCTGTTCCATAAGTTGGTGCTATCGAGAAATTTTTTTCCAGTCGCAAGCTAGGGTCAAAGGTAACAGACGGATGCAAAGGAATATATGATGAAGGTTCCAAGAGACTGGAGGATGAGTTCGATAAGTATATGACAATGACCAAGAGACTGGAGGATGAGTCCAAGAAGTACATGACCGTGAGACCTAGACAGAAAGAACAACCTCAAAAGTATAGAACAGTGAAGGATGAGAATAGATCTAGTAGAGCAAGCCGAGGTGGTTCGAGGGTGAGCCACAACTTTTTTTTGAGGGCCTATTGGCACGGGGTTAGACTGCATGAAGTGTGGAAACCGACAACAGTGAATAAGGACCATTCGTGGAGAAAAAGGAGCCGACGTAAGTGCAATATTCGTTTAGTTATTTAGAAAGGGTCATTTGGACCATTTTGTAATCCCCATAGTTGGCTATAAATAGGACTATGAATGTAATCCTAAGGGAATCCTAGTATGGTAGCATAAGTTGATCAATGATAGAGCAAATGAATTGTGTGATGTTTTGCTCTGTTTTCGACAAGTTTTTGTATGGATCTGCAATAAGGTGTTTTAAATTGTCCCAGTGAAGGTTAATCCCGCAGGTTTTTGATGAGTTAATGCATGAGGATGTTTGGATTTTTCTCTTTTATCTCTAATTATGTCGAATGTTGAATACTGTTTCATACTTGAATGTTGTTATTCTGTAATTTCTTATTAATGCGATCTATTACTGTGAATGTTGATTACATAGTGAATATGCGAATGATGAATATATAAAGCATGTTGTGAAGATAAATCTTTGGTTTCTGTAGCAATAGAGTTTGAATAGGTGCATGTCCTTTCCCCACTGTGGAAACCTGGTTCCTGCAGCCCCCTTAACCATGATAGTTTAAACTTCACTCGCTTTGCGGGTGTTGGTAGAAAGGGTAAAACCTTTGTCAGTCAGATCTTAAGTGTGTTTTGGTTGGTGTTTGTTGGTGACAATGCGAAGTGAACCCCTATCGACAAAACTGTTTCAACATGACTCTTACAGGAAAAAAAACTTGAAGATCAAGAGTGCTCATAGAAATAAAAGGAGTATCAAAATATTCAATGAAAAATAAGTATATATAACACTCCTATTTCAATTGTTTTCCTTTTTCTCTTGGAAATAAACAAACAAAAAGCATAAATTTTTCTTTTTCGAAACTAACTGAAAAAATGAAAACTAGAACTTACAAGTTTTTTTTACATGTAATTGAAAAAATGTAAAAATGCAGTCTAAGGCACAATCTTCAGCAATCCAAACCTAGAACCACACCTTCCAAGTCATTACACACGATATGGAAAAAGGAAATTGTGCCAAAAAATTTTAAATTTTCAGTGTGCCCGCATTAGTAACGCGCAAGAACTAATAGCGCGCACTCACTCATAGTGGGTATACACTAATAGTGTGCACATGGTAAGGTTACATATTTGTGTCACCTTCCTTCTAGCTATATATCCCTTTCTCAATATAATCCCATGCCCCCTCCCTCTTTATAAGCCCACCCGCCTCTCTCTCTCAACCTCCCATCTATCCCCTTGCCATAAAGCACAAGCCCCCGATTGAAGATAGATACCATAAATTCCAAGACCCCTATCTCTCTATTACCCTAATCCCTAACCCCCTCCTTTCTCTATTTCTCTAACCCCCTACCACTAACATTTCCCCCTCTCACTTAGTCCTACCACTAACCATCACCCCCCGATCTCAATCTCTCTCCAGACTCCTAACACCCAATCTCTCTCTCTCTCTATATCGCTCTCTCTAAACCCCCAAACCATAATCTCTCTCTCTCTCTCTCTCTTGCTCTCTCTCTTTAAACTTGTGACCCCCAATCTCTCTCTCTAAAACCATAACACCTAATTTCTCTCTTTAAACCATTGACCACCTCTCTCTCTCTCTCTATATATATATATATATATGCTTCTGAATTTACTCTCCCCTACACTTAGCCATGTTAATTTTTTGATAATTTCATTCCATTATCATTCAGGATCACTAAGAGAATAACATGTACAACATATCAATCATAGACACAAAAGTAATCACATAAGAGACACTGAGTTTCACCGAGGAAAACCAAGAAGGTGAAAAACCCTGCAACTTCCTCAGAGATAAGATAAGCCACAAACCAAGATCACAATGATCAAATCCAATAAGATGTCTCTATCAGATGCTCCTCCTCCTCCACTAGTACGCCACTTTCTCTCTTAGCTGTGCGAGCTTGAGAAGTGAGTGAATGAAGCCTAATAACCCAACCACATGACCTAACTAGGGTCGACCCCACACTGGTGGTCTAATAACCCATCAATACAAATGATGACACTTACAATGTAACTTGCGACACTTACAAATACAAATGACGACACTTCCAATAAAAGGAATATTACATCTCTGTTGGATATACAATAAAGTACAAATGTAATATACAAGTGAATATCTTCCGAAGTTACAAATACATCAACACTCCCTTTGAACTAGGAAGGTATTCTCTAGACATAGGTCATCAATACATATTGGCGCAAGTCTTCAATTCTGGAGTTGGATCATCATCACTAGATCACAGAGAATCATCATCATCACTGCTGGTGTATTCGACATGTCAATCACTAGGCTATCTCTGAAATCTTCTCGTCATAGGAAGTTCTACAGAGCTAGCCCTTTTTCATAGTGGATGTAGGCCTATCCTACTATGGATCCCAGGACTAATTACGTGCATCAACAAAACCTCGAAAGAGCATCCCAGGCTATTACGAGAGCACAACTCTACCTGTCCGGATCTCCCAGGATCTTTTACATGTGACCTTCACAAAACCTTTAAAGAGAATCTTGCAACTTGCAAGATCTCTATAGAGTGTCCCAGGCTGTTACAAGCACACAGCTCTACCTATCCAGATCTCCAATATCTTTTCTATGTGAACTTTTGCAAAACCTTTAAAGAGCATCTTGCAACCTGCAAGATCTCTATAGAGCATCCCAAGCTATTACGAGCATGTAGCTCTACCTGTCCGGATATCCAGGATATTCTCTATGCGAGACTTTCGCAAAACCTTTAAAGAGCATGTTGCAACCTGCAATATCTCTATAGAGCATCCCAGACTATTAAGAGCACACAGCTCTACATGTATGGATCTCCAGGATCTTTTCTATGTGAAACTATAGAAAAACCTTGAAAGAGCATCCCAGGCTGTTACAAGCACACAGCTCTACTTGTCCAGATCTCCCAGGATCTTTTCTATGCTACTTGCACAACCTGTCCATGACCACAGAGTATCAACCTAATACTCTCCATACATCATCTTGATGTACATGATCATCCTGATCATCATCATAGCATCGTACTAATGCATGTTGTCCAGAGCATCGTCCCAATACTCATCACACATGATCATCCCGATCATCATCATTGCATCGTCTTGATGCATATCAATATACATGATTGAACTGATCATACAAAGCATCCACCTGATGCATATCATCACATATGATCCAACTAATCATACAAAGAATCCACCTGATGCATATCATCACATATGATCTAACTGATAATAAAAAGCATCCACCTGATTCATATCATCACATATGATCCAACTGATCATCGTCATATAGAACATCGCTAGGAGCATCGTCCTGATGTTCATCACACAACGCTTACATCCATATCCATGGGAAGGAACCTCCTACCACCATGATTGGAATGGCTCCTACAGATGTGTCCCATCACTTCTTCCTCGAAGTATCTTCTATTTGAAGAACACCAAGCCTCTCTCTAAAGTACTCAATCTTCACTCTGGCTAGTGTTTTACTCAACACATCTACAACCTGCTCATCCATCACAACATATAGGAGCTTCACTGCTCCTCTCTGCACCATATCCCTGATATAGTGATATTTGATCTCAATATGCTTCAACCTGTCATGGAACACTGGGTTCTCATACAGCTTCACACAACTCTGGTTGTCACAATAGATACAGGTAGCATCCAACGAGAGATCAAATAACTCAGACAGTAGCTTCCTAAGCCATACTACCTCACAAATGACCGAACAAGCTATGACATACTCTGATTCGGCTGTACTCAGTGATACATAGGACTGCTTCCTGCTAAACCAAGAGATCACACCCGATCCCATACTGAAGCAGCACCCTGAAGTGCTCTTCCTATATGCAACACTACCTTCCCAATCTGAATCATCATAACCCTCTAGGTTAAACTTTTGATTCGCATCATACTTGAGCCCATAATCAATTGTACCCTTCAGGTACCTCAGAATATGCTTTACCGTAACCAGGTGAACACTTCTCAGATCTATCAAGAACTGGCTCAATGTGTTCACTGCAAAGAAAATATATGGTCTCGTGTTCATCAGGTACATCAAGGACCCAATCATCTGACGATACGTAGTGACATCAATCGGCTCAGATGAAGCATCACATAGAAGCTTTAGGTTCGATACCATAAGTGTGGCCATGGCCTTGTAGTCCATCATCTTGAACCTCTTCAGGATCTCTACTGCATACTTCCCTTGTCCAAGGAATATTCCATCTGCACTCTGCCACACCTACATGCCTAGAAAGTAATGCATCATCCCCAAGTCCTTCATCTCAAACTCGGCAGCAAGCTTCCCCTTCGTATCGGAAATCAACCTATCCTCCCCTGTAACAAATAGGTCATCCACATACAATAGTAGTATCACTGGATTTCCTTCCTCAACCTTGTAGTAAAGGTTGGAATCCGCTTTACTCTTGGTAAATCCCAAACTAGATAGAAATTTGTCTATCCTACCATACCAAATTCTAGGAGCTTACTTCAATCCATACAAGGATTTCTTCAATCTGCACACATATGACTCTCTGTTATGTGTCTCAAAATCAAGTGGCTACTCCACATACACTTCCTCTTCAACTACACCATTCAAGAAAGTTGTCTTGACATCCATATGGTGTATCTTCCATTTCATCACTGTAGCCAGAGCAAGTATTGTTCTAATGGAAGTGTATCTAGATACAAGTGCAAAAGTCTCTTCATAATATATTCCCTCTTTATGGGAGAATCCACGAGCTACAAATCTTGCCTTGTATTTCTCTATGCTACCATCTGAAGCATGCTTGATCTTATAGATCCATTTGGAAGTCACAATAGACTTCCCATTTGGTCTTGGGACCACATCCCAAACATCATTCTTCATGATAGATTGGTATTCCTTGACCATAGCATCCTTCCATTCTTTCTTTTCCGTTGCTTCTTCATAACTAGAAGGTTCTTTGTTCATAATGTCATAGAGTAAGGCAACACAACTGGTATGTGATCTAGTCCTCTTCCTTTCTCTGTTTTCTTCTTCTCGAATGCCATATCTTTCTGTATCTTGAATGAGCTCTCTAGCCCATGCAGGTTTCCTCTTGTGAGAGTTCTTCTCATGAGGTGTATCTATGGGTTCTTGTGGATCTTCAATTTCACGATCTTCTTCTGGAATTGCTTCATTCATAGTGGTGTCTTGAATTCTAGTTACCCTTGGTTCTTCATTGTCTTCAACGGGTGTCTTCGTTGATTTGATGTATGTTGAGCCTTCATCAAATGTTACATCCCTGCTGATGTCAATCTTCTTGAATCCTGGAAAGTAGATTCTGTAAGCCTTCAAGCTTTCACTAGAACCCAAAAAGATGCCCTTCTTTCCTGAAGGATCTAGCTTTGTCCTCTTTTACTTTAGAATGTGTGTGTATACTGGACAACCAAATATTCTGAGATGGTTGACTTTAGGTTTCTTACCGGAGAACACTTCTTTTGGTGTTTTGTTGTTAAGTATTTTGTGAGGTGTTCTGTTCTGCACATACACAACTGTCCTTGCTGCTTCTGCCCAAAGATGCATAGGAAGATCTTGGTCATGAAGCATTGCCCGTGCTGCTTCCATGATAGTTCTATTCTTCCTTTCTGAAACTCCATTTTGTTGTGGATTGTAAGGAGTAGTCAACTCCATCTTAATCCCTGAATCACTACATAACTTCTTGAAGTCACTTGAAGTGAATTCTCCGCCATTATCGGATCTGAAGGTCTTGATCTTCTTATCAGTTTGATTTTCTATCAAGGCTTTGAATTCCTTTAACTTGTCAAACACTTCATCTTTATTCTTCAAGAAGTGAACCCAAGTCTTCCTAGAGAAATCATCAATGAAGGAAACATAGTATACATACCCACTCAGAGAACTAGATGACATTGGACCGCATACATTGGAGTGGATAATATCCAAGATTCCTTTTTCTTTGCTTTCACTGCTTGGAAATGCCTTCTTTGTGTTCTTCCCTTTTGCACATCCTTTGCAAATACCTTCATGCTTTGACTGGATTTTAGGAAGATCTTTTACTACTTTGCTTGCAATTGGTAGTGCTCTATAGTGCATGTGTGCAAGCCTTCTATGCCAAAGTTCACTTGGTTCCATGGATTCATGAACCATGGCATGTTTAGGTTGTCCCTTTAATTTGTACAATCCTCCCTCTTGCTCTCCAATTACTACTGCATCATCTATGGTCTTACCCTTTGGCCACATGAGTACTTGTCCATCCACAAATGCAACTCTCATCCCCTTTTCATCCAGATATGATATGGAGAGAAGATTTTTCTTGAGTACAAGTACATATAGAACAACTTTCATTTTTAAAGACTTGCCAGATTCTAGAATGTAGGAGGCTTCACCACTTCCTTTGATAGGACATTGATAGTCATCCCCAAGTTTCACTTTATAAGGTGACTCATGTTTAGATAGATCTACAAAGGATTATTTAAACCCATTCATGTGTTTGGAAGCCCCACTATCAATAATCCAATCATCACATCCATGAGAGATAGTACCTGTGAGAGTAGAGATTAGAACATATTCATCTTCACTTGATGAGTCATCACTTTTTGCTCTAGTATTCTTCTTGGGAGGTTCATCATCCTCAGCAGCATGAGCATGAAATATCTTCTTGCTGCCCTTCTTCTTCTTGTTGAAGTTGTTGTTGTTGTTCCTTTTGTTTTTGGGACATTATGAGGCATAATGTCCTTTCTCATCACAAGAGTAACATCGAACTTGGGAGAGATATTTCTTCTTTTGATGGAAGTAAGGATGTTTCTTGTTATGAGATTTCTCCCTCTTGAACTTGCTTCCCTTAGTGTGAGCTGTGAGAGCTTGATCTTCATTTCCCATATTTTCTTCTCGAGACACAAGCCTAGCTTCTTCTTGTGAACATTCCTCCCACAGTCTACTGAAAGAGATCAATTTCTTTCTTGCATAGATTCCTTGAATGAAGGAGTCCCATGACCTAGGTAGGCCATTCAATGTGTTCATTACAATTTCTCCATTCTCCACCACTTCATCCATAGCTTCAAGTTGTTCCTTGATTTGAGAGACCTTTGAAAAGTAGGATTGAATGGTCTCTCCATTTTGGATCTTTACCCCTTTCAATTGGTTCCGCAGAGTCATCTTCTGATTTATGTTCTTTCCTTCAAACAACTTAGTCAAAGATTCAAACATCTCCTTAGGTGTATTTAGGGAAGACACATGGGGTATGAGATGGTCCTTAATAGAATCAACAATGATTCTCTTGGATTTGAACAAGTTCTTCTTGTGTAAGGCCTTAGCCTCATCTCCCTCTAGAACTGGAACCTCTTCCTTGATGTAGTTGTCCAACTCATTTTCTTCTAGGATTAAACCAAGCCTATACTTCTAGGCTCGGAAGTTATCAACCCCTTCAAGCTTATCCTCAAGCTTGGTGTGGTGAGACGTTTTAATGAGAAACTCGAATGGAAATAAAATATTTAGGTCTTACCACTTGATTTGCTGAGATTTGGAGTTGGATTAGGGTTTGTCAGAGAAACCCTAAAAATTCAAAATTTGAATTTAAAACTTCTGAAAGGATAGATAGATGCACCTTACTAAGATGGTCAGGCTGGTATACTCAGATTCTGAATTCTGCAAAGTTTCACCCCTCAAAGTTGCTTTTGAAATTTTTGGATTCACTAGATAGGACCCTAAATTAGGGTTTGATTTTCCCAGAGCTTCACACAACCAAAAATTTCGATCCAAAGCTCTAAAATTTGATTTTTCAGAGGAGCTTCCCGCCGTGGTCTCAGATTTCAGAAATTCCAATTTTTGCAGAAACCCTAATTTTTAGGTCAAAAAATTGAAAATGCTCAGAATTGAATTTTGTCTCGATAGAAAGATGCTCCCTTTCTAGGAGAGTCAATATAGCCTCCTGCCTTTGATGATCTGTGAAGATAAACCCAAATATTAAGAAGCCCTAGCTTCCCCCGCTCCACAGTGCCTTCTTCTTAGGTCAGCTCTGATACCATGTTAATTTTTCGATAATTTCATTCCATTATCATTCAGGATCACTAAGAGAATTACATGTACAACATGACAATCATAGACACAAAAGCAATCACACAAGAGACATAGCGTTTCACCAAGGAAAACTAAAAAGGTGAAAACCCCGCAATTTCCTCAGCGATAAGATAAGCCACAAACCAAGCTCACAATGATCAAACCCAATATGATGTCTCTAGAAGATGCTCCTCCTCCTCCACTAGTGCGCCACTTTCTCTCTTAGTTATGCGAGCTTGAGAAGTGAGTGAATGAATAGAATGAGAGAGACACACCCTCTATTTATACACTGACTTGACCTACCAATAAATCACTGGGGCCGACTTCCTAATGAAGCCTAATAACCCAACCACATGACCTAACTAGGGCCGAACCCACACTGGTGGTCTAATAAACCATCAATGCAAATGATGACACTTACAATGTAACTTGCGACACTTGCAAATACAAATGACGACACTTCCAATAAGAGGAATAATACATCTCTGTTGGATATACAATAAAGTACAAATGTAATATACAAGTGAATATCTTCCGAAGTTACAAATACATCAAGAAGCCACCGATTCAAGGTCTCTCTTTTGATCTCTCTCTCTCTCACTCACTCTCAACCCCTAACCCACAATATTTCTCTCTTTATTTAGGGTGTCCAAAACTTCATAGTAGATATTGGTCACCTTATGCATCTTTTCTGTCGCATACCCAAAATCTAGACATTTTATGTTATGCAGAAAACATTATTCTTTATTTTTATTGTAAAGCTTTATGACTATTGACCAAGTGGGGTCAAGGATGACTGTAATTAATTACTTTGAATATTTTATTATAAATAAATAAAAGTGGAGACAAACATCCAAAGGAGACTATTGAATGAGTGTTCACTGACCCACTAGGCGGAATAGACTGGGGTGGAGAGCAAATTGACACTTGGAAACATCCTCAACTCACTTCTAACTATTGCGGGGGGCAACTTCCCTTTTTTTATGGTCATGTTACCCAAGAAATTGGAACTGAGCAAGTGGCTCATTTACTGAAATAAACTGACCAAAAGACCTAGGCATGCTACTTATCTACACATCGAATTTAGTAGGGGCTGTTCATTCTTACCTTGTGATAATTTCTGAGCACAAGAGATTCAATGAGGGGAAGGTTAGAAGTGATTGAGTGAACTAAGACTGCATTCTAAACTAGTGCAGCCACATTGCTGAGTTCAATATTGCTAAAAGCAGGAAGTACTACTGCTAAGTGCTACCGCTGAGTTGCAAGGGAATTTATTCCATTACTCCACACAACATCTTCGTCCTGGTGGTTCAGTGAATAGGCTTGGGGGTCCTAAGGTAAGTAACTTGGTTTTCTTCAAGAGTAGGTTGGGTGGAACGGGATCCTTTGGCTATTTGTTTCTTCTACAAGTTCCCAAGTTCATTTTGTGTTATCTTATTTTACTTCTGTCAAGATTGATTACTAAAAATATGATGTTATTATGCTATCAGTTTGCTATTTCATCTGAGATATCCTGGTTTGTCAATGAATGGTTCTTTTATGCAATTTATCTATTTTGAAAGACTTAATAGCTATTAGATTTATTTTGATAAATGATTAGTTAAGATTGGTTTAAAGAGTAATAGAATAAAATTTCTTCCCTGCATTTTTCCACACATTGTTTTAAATGTTGTACTCTAGTACAGGGAAGATAGAATTATATTAGATTCGAATGATAATATCGTAAAGAGTTTGGTAGTACTAAAAAATTAAAGAAATCTACTTCTTTCTTTCCTTTACAAGTATATTGTTCCAGATAATTTATTACAGGAATTAAATAAGAAACTTAAATGTTTATCATGCATAAGTTTAGCTGTAAATTCCTCATTTCTCAATCACAACAGATTAATACACTAAGTTTTCATTGGATACTAAGCCACAATAAAAACAATTATCATAATCAGATAATTTGTACACAAATTACAGAGAACTATTTTAGATACAATTCTCACTAGTTATATATATTAGTAACATTATAATAATAAATTATTCTCTTAAAACATTACAGAGATCATCGTCATAGTCTTAAAATAATGACCTACAAACCCTAATAGTATTGAACACATAGAATAGGTTTTCATTAATAAAACTTGAAGTGGTAATAACAATAGAAACAATAGCTTGATATTATATATTTATTATACAATATTGCTATTATAACATAATATCACATAAGAGTTGACTTAACTCTACATTGTTATCAAACTGTAAAGATTATTAGTCGAATAACAACTTTTCCATTGGACTAATGTCTAGGGTACAAACCCTTTCAATAGATATACTTTTGATAAACAATTCCATTTATTAAAACCAAATGAAAGAATGATACAAATATCAAGGTTCGATACCTTAAAGGTTCGCCCAGTCTTACGACTTCTAAATACAAAAAGGATAAGCAAGTAATCACTCATCTACTATCATCGAAGGGTCTTTCCCTAAGTTTATATACAAAACAAAAACCTCTTAACATAAAAACATCAAAGGCTACCAAGAGAAAACCTATGGGTTCGGCACTTCTAGACGTAACACAATTATGCAACAAATCTTTAAAAATTTATATAATACTACTTCAGGGCAGGGTCGAGGGTTCGATCCTCGTTAAAACCATTAAATCACAAATAGAAAGAAAACACAGTAATTATTATAAATGGGTTTTAAGACCCAGGCTCATGGCCAACCTTTCTTTTACAGTCATAAAAAAAATAAATACTATAATACACCATTAATATCGAGCTTTGCCCTAAACACGTGAAGTGTTAAGCAGATAACAAAAACCATACTCGCTTCTGTACCAGAGAACAATATTTTAAACATGTAAACATTTTATATACAGCTAAGCAGTAAAAGGGAATTCATTGGAAACCAACGATAGCTTTACAGCTCGGGAGTGGAAGCCTCCCAATCAAAAACCTTTCCCTTTGGCATATTAATATGCAACAATGCCTTTAGTAAACTCTACTTAGAGCGTTCCGAACTGTAAATGGAAAAAGATTACAAACTGGAAGCAATGCCTCATCTTTAACCAGTTCTTCATTACAGAGTAGCATAAAAAGCCAAGGAGGAACCACCGAGGCTTACCGTGGTAAATACGCAGTAGGGTATCCTCTCACAAGAGCTCTGTCAGGAGACAGTAGGTTCACCTTGCATTCAAAACCAAAACAGTGGAAGTTAGCACACTATGTAAAAAAAAAAAAACTACAATGCTAAATAATGATAAAACGAAACTGTATTGTTATTATTTATTTACCTGTTGGGATGAGGGTTCCAACTTTGAACCACTCCCACCAAAAGAAAACATTGCAACGTAAATATTCACCCCAAATCAGCAAAGGAGAATCGTAGCACTGTATACCAATAACCGAAGGAATTAAAAACCAAACCCGTGAACTCTGTAAAGGAAGCTCAGTCTTTAACATTTGTAGGTGCAGGGTCTCGGCATTGAAACCCTGGGAGAAACTAGAGCCATACTCCCAAGCCCTAGAAAAATTGCAGAGCCTGTCAGCCTCACCCTTCAAACTCGCAAATGAACTGAGACACAAGGGTTACGGGTTTTTCAGCGTTAGGTTAGGGTATATCCCAAAACCTAAGACAAAAACAAGATCAACGGTTTAGATCTAGCCACAAGGGCATGCCAACAATACGATCACCAACTCTATTAAATAACATTTAAAACCACAGCTTTCAAAGCTTTGTGTTCTGCCAACACATCTTCCACCTCAAATGTTATCACTTACTAATCCATGCTTTCTCGGCGTATAAGGTAGTACGTAGAAATGGTTTCCACCCTCTCCCAAGGTGTAGCACGTGAAGGTCTCCCACAAGGGCTGCCAACAGGAAATCCACCCGGATGTAAATTTAATGAACCATAAATAAAATTTCTACCGTTTGTGTACCTGCCAATGTATACATCCACCACGATGTTACCTACCATAGTTATATTTTCTTGCAAGGTATGGAAAAACTTAGACTATAGGGGATCGTATTAATATAGTGTCTATTCATATCTTTTCCTAGTCAAAACATAAGACTATAGTATTCGTGCATATAGTTTATGCTTATAGAACATACATTTTAAGCATAGCCATAACTTATGATAATGCATTTTGACCATAGTAACATTAGTATCAATATAAATTTTATGCAAATTAAAATGCATTACAATGTACTAACTTCCATAGTTAGGATATACTAAGCATGTAATATTAATACAAAGTATTCCTTTTCTCCATAGTTTTGGATAGAGTAGGCTATCACTTGAATACTTACGATAGATAAAAATTAGACATCATATGTGAAGATAAAAGTACATGGAGATAAATATAAAATACCTGAGTTTGATTCCAAGACAAATAAATCTCTATACACAATCGTATTTTATGATAAGGACTAACATTGTACTGTAAGAATAATTTGAAATATATCATTATGCATTGGTTGGAAATTCTCTGCCTTACCTGCATTCTGCAAATAGAATTCAAGAGCATTAGCTAGTAATAACTAAGTAAGCCTCGAGGAGTACATCAGGACCCCTGCAGTACATTGAGACAATCAATTAGTCTCTAGAATCAAATTTATAACTAGAACAGAAGTGACGATATATAATAAAAAAATAAGGTACATACTGTAAACATTGAAAGATTTAACAACCCGACGTTTGTTTGATGATATTGATATTACGACATTTTAAGACATTAGTTAAGTTAACAACTGTTACAATTTTGTTATGATTCACAGGTAATCTAAAATCATCAACGACAGATTATAGAAGTTCTTATTGTTAAGACACTTTGTTTAGTGTTCAGTGGTGTTTAAGTTAACACTTTTATTTTCGCATAGCAAACACAAGCATTTATTGTTACTTGAAAATTTTTAAATTTTAGTAAATTTTTGGGGATGTTACATGTGGTATCAGAGCGCAAGTTCAAATACTAAGCCTGAAGTGGATCACTCATGCAAATAAAATTTAGGACAGAATTGCAAATTACTAATTTTGTTTATTTTGCTTTCAGTTTCAACATTTTATAAATCTAGACTATAGGTATGGAAGGACCAATAGAGTCGGCTAAGGACAGGTCCCTTAATAACGAACAGAATAATAATGAAAAAGGACACATTAATGCAGAAAATATATTTGTCGAATTGAATGATAATTCATCTGAATTATTAAGGACGGTAAAAGATTTAAAAATTGAGATAAAAACTGTTAAGGAAGAAAACAAACGAATCCTGAAAGCTCAAGAGGAGTTGAATCAAATCCTGCTGAATAATTTTCATAAAAATGATCAAGATAAGGAAACAGAAAATAATGTTGAATTTGGGACTATGTCTTACCAACGTAATGATAAAAAGGTAAAATTGACTAATTATGACAGCAGCTCATCTTCTGAATTTGATAAAAGGGCACACAGGAAAAAGCATATGTATTCTAGTGATAGTAGTGACAGTGATTGCTACACTAAGAAAAAGAAGTATAGGCCCTACAAAGAAATTTCTGGCGAGTTTAAAAAGATCAAACCACCAACTTTTAACGGAGAAACATAAAAGAGTGAGAAAGCGGAAGCATGGTTGTCCAGTATGAATAAGTATTTCCAGATTTACAATTACTCAAGTCATCTAAAAACTAAAATGGTAATTTATAATTTAACTGGAAAAGAAGACATCTGTTGACAAGATCTGAAATGAGTTAAAGGTTTAAAAGAGAAAAGTGTAAATTGGAGTAATTTTAAGAAATATTTTAAAAGAAAATTTATGTCAGAACAGTATTATGAGGAACGAGCTAAAGAGTTTTATGAATTAAAGCTAGGGTCCATGGATATGAGAGAGTTATGAGCAAGTTTTTGAATTTATTAAGGTATATGCCTTATATTATTGAAGAAAAGCCTAAGGTTCAGAGATTTCTAAGTTGTTTTCCCTCTCACATAAATGACAGAATTGAGTATGATGGTCCTCGAACTCTTGAAGCGGCCATGAGGAAGGTGAACATCTGTTATGAACAGAATAAGAAAATAGACGGTATACCAAGCTAGAAAGCAAAAAGACCTAACAACTTTGAGCAAAGGAAGAACCAATTCTCTTTTAATCATAACTTTGAGAATAATAATTCACGTAATTACTCTGACAGAAAGTTTTCAGGAAATAATGCAGCAAGTAATACACAATCAAAATTTACAGCTGCAAGGAACAATGATCCACCTAAAAATTTTGTTAAAAATAATGAACAGAAAGAACCTGTTAAATGTTGGGATTGTCAGGGACCTCACTATGCATCAAACTGTCCACTCAGAAAGAAGGATGTCAACAACATATACTATATAGGAGGAGGCTACTGTTAGTGACTTAGCAAGGGAGATGCCCAGGATAAATGCAGCTTTGGAAAACAGACAAGTTGATCCTCAAGCTTCCATGGTTGAAGTGGAAGGTATGTTAAAAAATAAATCCATTTCTATTTTAATTGATCCGGGGGAAAGCCTTAGCTATGTTTCACCTGATTTAGTTAAATGTTGTAATCTGAAAATAGATAAGTTTGATAAATCATGGTTGGTTCAATTAGCTACTGGCACGAAAAGAAAGGTGACTGATTATGTGAAAGAATGTGAATTACTGATGAATCAATTTAGGACTCATGTTAAATTGAATGTGTTACTTTTAGGTTCATACGATGTTCTGATTGAAATGGATTGGTTAGAAACGCATAGAGTAGTATGAAATTACTTCGAAAAGACTTTTACTTGTTTGAATGATGCATGTGAAACTGTAACAGTAAAAGGAATTCCTAGAAAGATATTTGTTAGACAAATTTCTGCTTTACAAGTTAAAAAGGCTGTTTGGAAAGGGTGTAATTTGTTTGCTGTAAATGTAATTAATGATGAAAAATCCACTAAGGAAGATAAGTTAAAGCTGGAAGATATACCCATTCTTATGGAGTTTTCTGATGTATTCCCGAAAGAAATTCCAGGACTACCTCCGAAAATGGAACTCAATTTCACGATTGAGTTAGTACCGAGAGTGGTACCAAACTCAAAGGCTCCTTACAGAATGAATATTCTGGAGCTTAATGAACTTAAATCACAACTTAAAGAATTGATTGATAAAAATTACATAAGTCCCAGTGTGTCTCCATGGCAAGCACCTGTAATTTTTGTTAAAAAGAAAGACGGAACTATGTGTTTATGCATAGACTACTGTCAGCTAAATAAAATGACTATAAAGAACATATATCCTTTGCCTCGCATTGATGATCTGTTTGATCAACTACGTGACGCAAAGATATTTTATAAAATAGACTTGAGGTCGGGGTACCATCAAGTCAGGATTAAAGATGAGGACATCTTTAAGACTGCTTTTAGAACCCGTTACGGGCACTACGAGTTTGTGGTTTTTCCTTTTGGGCTGACCAATGCTCCAGGAGTTTTCATGTGCCTTATGAATAATGTTTTAGATCAGTACTTAGATAAGTTTGTAATTTTTTTTATTGATGACATTTTGATTTACTCTAAGATTAAAGAAGAACATGAAGAACAATTAAAGATAATTTTACAAGTGTTAAGAGAACACCAGCTTTATGCCAAGTTTAGCAAATGTGATTTTTATAAAGATAAAATACAATACCTAGGGCATGTGATATCCAATGATGGAATTGCAGTAGACCCAGACAAGATAAAAGCAATTAATGAATGGCCTACCTCGAAAGACGTAATTGGTGTATGATCTTTTATGGGGATTACAGGTTACTATCGTAAGTTTATTGAGGAGTTCTCTAGAATAGAGAACCCTATAACATCTTTACAAAAGAAAGGTAAGAAATTTAATTGGGATAAAAAATGTGAAGAAAGTTGTAAGAAACTTAAAGAACTATTAACAACAGCACCTATTTTAAAAATGGTTGATCCCAACAAAGATTTCATAGTGTGCACGGATGCATGCAATGATGGACTTGGCTGGTTCTTAACACAAGAAGGTCACGTCATTGCATATGAATTTAGGAAGTTAAAGATTCATGAAAAGAACTATGCAACTTATGACCTAGAGTTGGCGGCTGTAATACACGCATTAAAGATGTGGCGCCATCACTTAATTGGAAGGAAATTTACTCTAATGACAGATAATAAAGGTTTGGAATACTTACTGGATCAACCAAATATGAATGCAAGGCAAGCTAGGTGTCTATCTTTCCTTAGCAAGTATGACTTTGAGATTCAACACATAAAGGAAAGGAAAATAAGGTTGCTGATGCCTTAAGCAAAAATGCTAGGCTAAATTTTGTTTCAGCAATCAACACTTATAAAACTGATCTGGAAAATCAGATTAAGGAAGGAATCGAAATGGATGAAAAATATCATAATTTACTTAATAAAATTGCTGAAGATAATGCTGAAAATTGTATAACAGATTTCAGAATTAATGAAAGAGGGTTACTGCTTTATAAAAACAGACTTTATGTGCCTAATGTTGTTGAAATTAAGTTGCTAATTTTAAATAAATTACATAAAAGTCCATACTCAACACATCCTGGCTACCAAAAGATGTTAACTATGCTGAGAAAATATTATTTTTGGCCATGTATGAAAAGTGAAGTAGCTGAATATATTGCTAGGTGTATAGAGTGTCATCAAGTAAAGGCTGAACACAGACACCCAGCAAGATTGTTGCAGCCACTACCTATTCCAGATTGGAAGTGGGACATAATTAATATTGATTTTATTACTGGATTACCTAAAAATCAGAAACAAAATGATTCCATAATGGTAGTTGTGGATAAGCTTAGTAAAGCATCCCACTTTATACCTGTTAAGACAACCTACAAGGCTGCTAACATTGCTGAAATTTTTATGAAATAATTTTTTCGTTTGCATGGGATTCCAAAAGTTATAATTTCTGACAGAGACTCAAAGTTTACAGGAAATTTACGGAAGTATTTATTTAAAGGTTTAGATACTACTTTGAATTTCAGTACATCATTTCATACACAAACGGATGGGCAGACTGAAAGAGTTAATCAAATTCTTTAAGACATGTTAAGAATGTATGTTAGAGATCAACCAGATAAATGGGAGGAATATTTGCATCTTGTTGAGTTTGCTTATAATAATCTTTACCAAGATTCAACGAAAAAGTCCCTTTGAAATTTTATATGGAAGAAAATGTAAACTCCTATTTCTTGGAGCAATCCAGTTGACAGGTTAATGCTAGGACCTTATATGTTAAAAGAAATGGAACTAACCATGAAACAGGTTCAAGGCAATTTGAAAATTGCACAAGATATACAATAAAGTCATGCAGATCTTAAAAGAACTCAGAAAGAGTTTCAGGTTGATGAACATGTTTTCCTTAAGGTAAAACCTAAAAAGAGCTCCCTAAGATAGGGAAGTTGTGCTAAATTAGCACCAGGGTATTGTAGACCTTTTGAAATCTTGTCCAGGGTAGGAACAGTGGCATATCAGTTGGCATTGCCACTGAATCTTAAAGTCCATAATGTATTTCACATCTCGCTTTTGAAAAAGTATGTGCATGATGCTACTCATGTGATTAATTGGAATGATGTACAGGTGGAACAAGAAGGAGATTTTCGGGTGCAACCGAATTGTATCCTCAACAAGAGGAAAATTTTGCTTCGTAATCGTACCATTGGATAGGTAAAGGTGCAGTGGAAGCACCTTAGTCCGAATGAAGCAACTTGGGAATTGGAAAGTAATATGCAGGTGGCATATCCAATGTTGTTCCAGGAGGAGCAAGAGGATGATGAATAAAGTAACATCTAGGATTATGTTGAACTTAAGAGGGGGTGTTTGTCACATACCCAAACTCTAGACATTTTATGTTATGCAAAAAACATTATGCTTTATTTTTATTGTAAAGCTTTATGACTATTGACCAAGTGGAGTCAAGGATGACTGTAATTAATTACTTTCAATATTTTATTATAAATAAATAAAATTGGAGACAAACATCCAAATGAGACTATTGAATGAGTGTTCACTGACCCACTAGGAGGAATGGACTGGGGTTGAGAGAAAATTGACACTTGAAAGCATCCTCAACTCACTTCTAACTGTTGCAGGGGGCAACTTCCCTACTTTTATGGTCATGTTCCCCAAGAAAGTGGAACTAAGCAGGTGGCTCATTTATTGAAATAAACTGACCAAAAGACCTAGGCATGCTACTTATCTACCCATCGAATTCAGCAAGGGTTGTTCATTCTTACCTTGTGATAATTTCTTAGCACAAGAGATTCGATGAGGGGAAGATTAGAAGTGATTGAGTGAACTAAGACTGCATTCTTAACAAGTGCAACGACATTGCTGAGTTCAATATTGCTAAAAGAAGGAAGTACTACTGCTGAGTTGCAAGGGAATTTATTCCATTACTCCAAACAACATCTTTGTCCTGGTGGTTTAGTGAACAGGCTCAGGGATCCTAAGGAAAGTAACTTGGCTGTCTTCAGGAGTAGGTTGGGTGGAATAGGCTCCTTTGGTTGTTTTTTTCTTCTACAAGTTACCAGGTTCATTTTGTGTTATCTGATTTTACTTATGTCAAGATTGATTACTAAAAATATGATGTTATTATGCTATCAGTTTTCTATTTCATCTGAGATATCCTAGTTTGTCAATGAATGGTTCTTTTCTGCAATTTATCTATTCTGAAAGACTTAACAGATGTTAGATTTATTTTGATAAATGATTAGTCAATATTGGTTTAAAGAGTAATAGAATAAAATTTCTTCCATGCATTTTTCCACACAATTTTTTAAATGTCGTACTCTAGTACAAGGAAGATATAATTATATTAGATTTGAATAATAATACTGTAAACAGTTTGGTAGTACTGAAAAGTTAAACAAATCTACTTCTTTCTTTCCTTTACAAGTATACTGTTCCAGATAATTTATTATAGGTACTAAATAAGAAATTTAAGTGTTTATCATGCATATGTTTAGCAGTAAAATCCTCATTTCTCAATCACAACAGATTAATACACTAAGTTTTCATTGGATACTAAGCCACAATAAAAACAATTATCATAATCAGATAATTTTTACACAAAATATTACATAGAACTATTTTAGATACAATTCCTACTATTTATATATATTAGTAACAATATAATAATCAATTATTCTCTTAAAACATTATAGAGAGCATCATCATAGTCTAAAAATAATGACTTGCCAACTCTAATAGTATCGAACACATAGCATAGGTTTTCATAAATAAAACTTGAAGTGGTAATAACAATAGAAACAGTAGCTCGATATTATATTTATTATACAATATTGCTATTATAACATAGTATCACATAAAAGTTGACTTAACTCTACATTGTTATCAAACTGTAAATATTATTAGTCGAATAACAACTTTTCCATTGGACTAATGTCCAGGATACAAACCCTGTCGATAGCTATACTTTTGATAAACAATTTCATTTATTAAAACCAAATGAAAGAATGATACAAATATCAGGGTTCGATACCTTAAAGGTTCGCCCAGCCTTACGGCTTCTAAATACAAAAAGGATAAGCAAGTAATCACTCATCTACTATCATCGAAGGGTCTTGCCCTAAGTTTATATACAAAACAAAAACCTCTTAACATAAAAACATCAAAGGCTTCCAAGAGAAAACCTACGGGTTCGGCACTTCTAGACGTAACATAGTTATGCAACAAATCTTTAAATATTTATATAATACTATTGCAGGGCAGGGTCGAGGGTTCGATCCTCATTAAAACCATTAAACCACAAATAGTAAGAAAACACAGTAATTATTATAAATGGGTTTTAAGACCCAAGCTCACGGCCAACCTTTCTTTTACAGTAATAAACAAAATAAATACTATAATACACCATTAATATCGGGATTTTCCCTAAACACGTGAAGTGTTAAGCATAGAACAAAAACCATACTCGCTTCTATACCAAAGAACAATCATTTAAACATGTAAACATTTTATATACAGCTAAGCAGTAAAAGGGAATTCGTTGGAAACCAATGAGAGATTTACAGCTCGGGAGCAAAAGCCTCCCAGTCAAAAACCTTTCCCTTCGGCATATTAATATGCAGCAATGCCTTTAGTAAAATCTACTTAGAGTGTTCCGAACTATAAATGCAAAAAGATTACAAACTGGCAGCAATGCCTCATCTTTCACCATTTATTCATTATAGAGCAGCGTGGAGAGCCAAGGAGGAACCATTGAGGCTTACCGTGGTAAATACAAAGCATGGTATCCTGTCACAAGAGATCTATCAGGAGACAGCAGGTTCACCTTGCATTCAAAACCAAAACAGTGGAAGTTAGCACACTATGTAAAAAAAAAAAAACTACAATGCTAAATAATGATAAAACGAAACTGTATTGTTACCATTTATTTACTTGTTGGGCTGAGGGTTCCAACTTCGAACCACTCCCACCAAAAGAAAACACTGCAACATAAATATTCACCCCAAACCAATAAAGAAGAATCGCAACAGTGTATACCAATAACTGAAGGAATTAAAAACCAAACCCGTGAACTTTGTAAAGGAATATCAGGCTATAACATTTTGCAGTTGCAGGGTCTTGGCATCGAAACCCCAGGAGAAACTCGAGCCATACTCCCAAACCCCAGAAAAATCACAGAGCCTGTCGGCCTCACCCTTCAAACTCTCAAATGAACTAAGACACAAGGGTGATGGGTTTTTCAACATTAGGTTAGGGTATATCCCAAAAACCAAGACAAAAACAAGATCAACGGTTTAGATCTAGCCACAAGGGATTCCAGCAATACGATCACCAACTCTATTAAATAGCATTTAAAACCACAGCTTTCAAAGCTCGGTGTTCTGCCAACATATATTCCACCTCAAATGTTATCACTTACTAATCCATGCTTACTCGGCGTATAAGGTAGTATGTAGCAATGGTTTCCACCCTCTCCCGAGGTGTAGCACACGAAGCTCTGCCACGAGGGCGGCCAACTGGAAATCCACTCGGATGTAAATTTAATGAACCATAAATAAAATTGGTACCATTTGTGTACCTACCAATGCATACATCCACCATGATGTTACCTACCATAGTTATATTTTCTTGCAAGGTCTTCGAAACTTAGACTATAGGGGATCGTATTAATATAGTTGTTGATGTATATGTAACTTCGGAATGTATTTCATATATATTTATTGTATCCTTATTGGAGATGTGTTATTCCTTTATAAGGAAGTGTCGTCATGTGGATTGACAAGTGTTGCAAGTGCGTGTACTTGCTGATGGGTTATTAGACCACCATGTGTGGGGCGGACCTGAAATATATATTATATTATGGATGTATCTAGATAGACAAGTCGGCCCCATAGTGTAACTGGGCAAACTGGTTAGTATAAATAGAGATCGGGAGATCTCTATTTGGATCATTCGGAAAGACACACTTCTCTCACTCAGAAAGTGGCGCACTAGTGAGGAGGAGGATCATCTGCTACTAGGAGACTATCTCAAGTGTATTTTGGTTGTACTTTGGTTGAGTCATTGCTCTCTTTATCTCTAAGGAAGTTGTGGGGTTTTTCACCTTAGGGTTTTTCCCACGGAAACTCTGTGTCTCTTGTCTCTCATGCTTTTGATTCTTGTGATGCTTGTCATGCTTATTATGATTGTTATGCATTGATATACTGCATATGTTATTCTCTCAATAAAGATCCACGCGTATTGTGAATTAATGCTCAAAATTTAACAATAGTGGCTATTCATATCTTTTCCTAGTCAAAACATAAGACTATAGTATTCATGCATATAGTTTATGCTTATAGAAATTTTAAGCATAGCTGTAACTTATGATCACTACAACAAAATAGCCCTTTAGGGGCGGTTTTATCTTGCAGGGGTCTTGGTAAAACCCCCCCTAAAATTTTTTTTAGACATTTGGAGGCGGTCTTCTAAAACCGCCCCTAAAAGTCATGGAAATTGGACTTTTGGGGGCGGTTTTTTTAAAATCACCCCAAAAGACCTGAAATTTGACTTTTGGGGGTGGTTTTGGGAAAACCCCCCCTAAAAGCCCAATTCTCATAACTTTTGGTGGCGGTTTGTTAAACCCCCCCCCTAAAAGTCATGAGAATTGAACTTTTGGAGGCGGTTTTTTTTGGAACCCCCCTTAAAAGTCCTGAAATTTGACTTTTGGGGGTGGTTTTGGGAAAACTCCCCCTAAAATCCCAATTCTCATAACTTTTGGGGGCGGTTTGTCAAAACCACCCCTAAAAGTCACGAGAATTGAACTTTTGGAGGTGTTTTGTTTGGAACCCCCCTTAAAAGTCAAGAGAATTGAACTTTTGGAGGCAGTTGTTTGAAACCCCCCCCTAAAAGCCCAATTCTCATAACTTTTGGGGGCAGTTTGTCAAAAGCCCCCTAAAAGTCATGAGAATTGAACTTTGGGAGACAGCTTTTTTGTAACCCCCCTTAAAACTCATGATTGAATTGAACTCTTGATTCATGATTAAGGCCTTGCGACATCACATAATCTCTAAATAGCGAATCTAATTTCAACTACAAGTGGGATATGTTGGTAATTTTTAGATCTGTAACACCATGTTACACAGAAATCTTCCACCCTGTGAGCATCAACATTGTTTGGCCTGTGGGATCCATTTTAGTGACTCAAATCCATTTTTATCCTTCAATGATACCAGTTTTCCCTATTTTTATTCCTACCCACCTGTTGCATCTTTATAGTAGGTGTACCCACGAGTTTCATCCCTATAGCCCGTGGGTAGCATGTAAAATGGTAAAAACCACTATTTAATTACTTTTTACTCCCAAAAAGCAGTCATTGGGTGACCTTTGGCTCACCATCTGCCCAAGTAACGCCTCAATGTGTCCTTTCACCTACCTTTGAGAGGACTATATAATGAGCACATATGGCTTATGGACAGGAGGAAGAGGAGAATCGTAAAATAACTCTAGTGGATTTTTGCCCTATCTTGAGTCTGCACTCATTGATCCGTGTAGTTGTGAACCAGTTATGTTCACCTTCCATACTCCTTTCTAGTTTGAGTTTTCCATTCATGGAGGATTGAAGTGGTGGAGGCACAAGTGGATTGATCTAGATCTTGGTTCAGATTGGTTGCCGGCAAGAGGTCGTATCACTTTGTACTTCTTCTTGTTCATTAATAGAAATACTCATATTCTCGTCCATTCATGGTGTGAATGTCATTTATTATACATTGGGTTACATTTGCTTATGATATTATGGACCATTGTTATTGATAATGTTAATGTCAATTATATATTATATGTACTTGTTGGATATTGGCTGTCAAGACTGATTTGCAGATTACAAGTGCGTGGATTGAAAGTTCCAACGGGGATCTACATCAAACATTGGATCGAGGTTGGTCACATTTCTCCATTATTTTAACATTGTCATTTATAATAGCATTGCTTTGAGAATTGAGTAGATTTCTGGTAGTCATCTCTCTGTTGTGGTATTCCCAAGCCATAGTGAGTTTTCTCCAATACAGAAATGACGACTTCGCTGGGGAAGACATCCATGTTTGGGAAATTTTTTGAGCATTAGTCCATAATTAGAGTTACTGTTTATCGAAGCTCTGTTTCACTAATTGGCCGCTAAGATACACTTTAGAAAACTTTCTTTTTCTAAGCCTCTAGACTCTTTAATTGCCCATTTTCCTTTCATCACCCGTGGGCTAGCTTAGTTCTGCCCGCATCTACCCGCCTCTGTTTACTCTACTACTCGCGGGTACCCATAGGTATTCCTTCGACAGTAGCGTGTAACTCCAGCTTTTGTTGGTTTATGGATTTTGGTTGTTGCTGGGTGAGTTTGGTTGGTTCCTGAGTCTTTGTTGGCCTCTTTCTTGACTGTTTCATGCCTTGGTTGTGACCGGATCTCTTCGTTTCTCTTGGTTGAGCCTTCTTGGTTTTTTACCAATCTTTGGTTTTAACCTCTTGGTTTTTTCCTTTGGAGCTCTTTCCTTTGGCTGAGTCTTGCTGTTTAGGATCTGCTGGGTTGTCTTAGAGATCTTCTCGGCACTTCAGTGACTGAATAGTAGGATTTTGCTTGCATTTTTTCATTTCATTTATATTGAAAAAATACAAAAATATTCATTTAGTTTTTTGCATTTTCCTTCTCATTTATAAGTAAAAATACAAAATATTTTATTTCCATGTACTGCATCTTGCATTGAGTGTTTGTTGCCTTCATTTTAGGTTTTGCTTGTGCATTGAAAAGATAAAAGATTGCATCTTTATTGCGGAATTGTTGGTTGATTTTGCATATTAGTGACATTGTTTTATTGGATAGATGAGTCTAGGATTGGATGATTTTGCATACTATTAAGTCTACACATCACTAGTTTCACGATCATATCCCTTGAGTAATCACAACCACTAAAATTAACGCTTAATCATTAAAATTGATTAGATTGATTTTATTTATAGGGTACACCAACTAGCATAGGTTTAGAGTCTTGGAATAGATCATTGTGAGTTAACAATCTAAGACTACTGAACGAAACATTAGGTGTCTGACTAGGGAGTGGAGGAATCCATGGTATAGATCGGTTCTCAGGAAGCTCTACTCAATCTAGAGTTAAGCACAAGGTCACGGGAAGTTGGTTGAGGAGATATCCTTCTGATACCGGCTGAACATGGGAGATATATCCAGGATTTGTTTGTATCTGGGGGTACCGGAGGTTCGTCCTCTTGTGCTTCGGGCTTAGCTACCCTTCCCATACAATGGGTCCCACCTACGACTGTCCCCCTGAGCATTGGTTATATTGCAGTGAACATAGTTGCTTTACCTAGGTACCGCACAAGGTACTTGAAGTGGTTATGCTATTTGTGTCCTGAGTCAGATAGGGATTGGACAGCACAGTTGTGTTCGTGCAGTGGACTTGACCTTGTCAACACAGTGAATCCTAGGTGTCTCTATAACTGATTCTGTTACCTTTGGCTATAGTTTGTGAGTCTCAAGCCTCTCCTAGGAGAGACATACCGGCTCTAGTGTCGGGAGCTCATTTAGCCACTCTATTTTTCTACTCTTGGTTGTAGGTTCTCTAGGTGTGTGCTTTTTATTTACTGTTTTTGATCGATAGTTGGCCTTTAGGAGACGACGTGTCTCTCTCTGGAGAGAACGTGGCATGGATACCTACTCTCCGCCGGTCCTATCGGTTGGCTGGTTTAAAGCCAGCTTTGGTTACACAACATATTTCTAGGGGACGCCGGAGGGCTCCCTATGAGTCCTTAGATTCTTACGTGACTTACATTGAAGACTACATGACTGCACATCCCGATATCGGGCAAGACCCTTCTACTCCTTCGGGTAGAGTTGAACATACTTCCGATCCCCATACTCCTTGTGGGGATTGGGGAGGTGACCCACCTGAGACTCAACCTGGTTCTATTTGGCCTAATCCACTTGACCGGGATCCGTTTGATCCTTCGAATCTAGATAATTATCATTACAGGATGCCCAACTTACCCGAAGATGGAGAACAGGATGAACCTTTCGTTCCTTCATTTCCACGCGATTATAGATACGGGAGACTTGAGACTCATGATGATACTGCCCTATGGTCAACCCCACCGCACTCTCTTTTGGTATGCCTAGTCACATTGATGTTGAACCTTCCACTACGGTTGGTACTCATGCTGGCACTAGTCAAATTGTTAGCCATACTATACCCACTGGGGGCACTACGTTGTCCACCCACTCACATAGTATGGGGACTGGTCAGATTCCTAACCATGCTAATGTTGGAACATGACCACCTCTTAGGAATACCCAACCTAGTTGGAATGTTATTCATAGCACGACTCGCCATCCACCACCTAATACACATGTCGCTACTCGTCAACCCAGGACTACTTTTGCACATGATACCATTCCTCCCAACCACGGGGGTGGACACATACCGCATACTTTTGCGTCCACTACCGCCACTAGTAATGCTAATGTAGGGGGTGGGAATATTTCCTATCCACATGGACATCACACCACTAACCCTGCTACTAGTCACGCCCGTATTGGAGCTGGGAATGCTTCTCATGCTTCTGGTCACCGCATGACTGCTCAAGCTAATCCTAATGTTGGGGGTGGGAACATACCATACCATTACGGTCAATACAACACAGTTCCCACTATGAATAGTACATACATGCCCCATACTCATGGCGGAAACCCTTACTACAACCCAGTCGGTGCTGGCCACCAGTATCACCCACCACCCCAATATGGTGCTCAAAACACGCATATACCTGCTTACTCTCAAATGGGTCAGGAAGGGGGAGGTTATCCATCTTATGGCCATGGGAAAGCTTATGAGCATTCAGGTCCTCATTATCAGCAGTTTAATCCTCATGGTCAAACTTTTGGTCCATCTTATAACACAATTCCATTCAACCAACCTTTATGGGAGCTTATAATCAAGCTTTCCAGCCGCAGCTCCCGTTCCTTGCACGCTTGAATCTCTGGGATCTTTCGAAGCTCACGAATGATCCGGTGTGTCACGACCCTACTTGGCCCCCAGTCCCTACCAAGCTCCCTTCGGATATTCCAAAGTTTGAAGGGAAAGGTGGTGAGGACCCAGGAGATCATGTCACGACGTTTCACCTTTGGTGCTCCTCCAACTCTTTAAATCATGATTCCATTCGATTACGACTATTTCAATGCACCCTCATGGGGGCAGCCATGAAGTGGTATGTGGAGTTTCCCGAGAACACCTATAGGGGATTCAACGAGATTGCTTTGGTTTTCTTAGACCATTTCCAGTTATTGGTTAGTTATGATATTGGTACTGATTTGTTGTCCACTTTCCGTCAGAATAAGGCCACACATATTTCTGACCACATTCAAGAGTGGCGTCGGCGGAAGAGATTAGTGAAAGCCAACATTCCTCCAGAGTTCCTGTTGGAATGGTTCCTCAAGTCTTTACTTCCATACATTTCTAAGGATGTCTCGATGTCGGGCATTGTGACTGAGGAACAAGCTATCTTGAAAGTCCAGTAGTTAGATCTACTTTATTCTAAGTCTGGCATTTTGTATGACATTATTCCTAATGCACTGAGAACAAGACATGAGCCTATGTCAGTTCCTGGACCACATGCCGATGGCATCGTGGGGTCCGCATGCACTCACCTTGTAGACTTGGTAGCTAATCAAATGCAAAATTTGTCGCTAAACCAGTCTGCTCCCGGACAGGTCCACACCTTGTCCACTTCCACTCCATCGTCTGATGTACACAATGTGCAATCAATGAAACCGTCGGGTAACCAGCAACCTGGTGGTAAGAAAAAGGGGAGAAATAATCGTAGGGGTGGAAACAATGGAAGTAATAATATTAGCAACCGTAATACTCCTCGTAAAGAGAATTCCAACCCTCCTCGATAAGGCGATAATGCTGGCGAGGATCGTAAACCTAGGCGTAAGGTGAAATTCCCTTGCAAGCTTTGTGGGAAGGATCATCTTACTCACTTATGTCCTTGAATTGAAGAAGCATCGAAGCATTTGGCCCAGAGCCCAGCTGTGTTGAAGGATCCCCTTCCTCATCATCAAAACATGGCTTCGCATGCTCCCACCACTAGTTATGGTACTAAGGAAACGACTTCTTCCAATACTAGTGGTTATGGATGTGTGAATATGGTTCAGTCGGAGGTTTGTGTTGCTACTCGTCAACATGATTATGGTGCACCACAACCGAATTTGCGGAATGAGCCTCCCCCTCCTCCTGATAATTCCTTGCATATCAAGAATCCTTCCATTATGCCGCGGATACCGAAAGGTGTTCTTAAGAACTCCATGCATAATCCTAATGCTCGAGCTACCCAGAACTACTCCATCATAGAAGATTTGGGCCAAAATCCATGTGCCATGTCGGCTGTTGAGGTTTTGCAAGCCTGTCCTTCTCAGAAGCATGCCTTTTTGAGTGCGTTAGGAGTTCAGGATGGGGGAAGTCCTAGTGTTATCAAGTTCGACACTACTGATGTCCAGCCTTGCTTACCTTACCACGTGGCTTTTCAAATCCAGGTGGTTTTCCTTAAAAGCTTCGTCAAATGTACTATGGTTGATGAAGGTGCTTCCGCGTCAGTAATGTCGTTGACTTGTTGGAAAGCTCTTGGCTCTCCTCCTCTACCTGCATCTAGAAATACACTCACTGCATTCGACGGTAGGTCTTTTAAGCCGCATGTAATTATCCCTTCCCTTGTTGTCTCCTTGGGAGGTAAGTCTGTGCCTATTGAAGTTGAAGTGGTTGATGCGCCCATCGACTACAACCTTTTACTGGGTCGGAATTGGATGTACACTATGAAGGTTGTCGCGTCTACTGTGTTTTGAGTTATTTGCTTTCCCTATGAAGGAAAGATTGTGATGATCAATCAGCTGCATTATGTTGGCACTCCTTCCACAACATCCATGGGATCTGTAGTCCTGCAAGTTTTTGATTCTCAGTCGGCAACTGGGAACATAGGTGTTGGGATGCACCCCTCATTAATGGGAACTTTTAACCATTATGCACCTATGAATTTTATTGGAACCATTTCCAATAGTGCGCCTCCTCCTTCGAATAATATGCCATTCCAGACTTCCTATTGTGATGATCCATGGATTTTACCATTCGCGAATTCTATGTCTGGAGACATTGCGCACGTCGGGATGTATATTCCCTTATCTATAGCGGAGCTCACTTACGATCATATCCAACAAACCACTGCAGATCCGAATCTCTCTTCTTCCTAGACAGTTGAAGAAGATCCCGTTACGCTGCCAGTTTGGGAAGCCAACTCATCTTGCTCTCATGATTGCCTCGATGATACTTTGCCATCTGATGAAGCTATCCTCGAAGCCATGTGTGGTAGTGAGAGGCCTTGGGAAGATATCCACCATCACTCTTATTTCCTTCCCAACCTTGAGCTCGTTGAGTAAGAGGAGTTTAGGATGACTCTAGCTGAGATGGTTGGTCACCCTGTGGCTCTTTTGCAGTCACATTATGTTTTCTTGGAGGGGAATATGTCCAATATTTCCTCAACCACTTCGATTAACATCTCCCACACTCCCAGAAAGATCGAGAATGTTTACGTCGGTGCCGATTGCACTCCTGAGGAGATTGCTATTTACACTGATTTGTTTACTGAACTTCAGGAAGCTTTCACCTGGTCATATGAGGAGATGCGAGGAATAGACCCCCGCATTGTTGAACACGAGATTAGAACATATCCTGATGCTAAACCAGTTCGACAATGCTTACGTGCTGTGAACCCTAGGAAGGCAGCTGCTATTAAGGTAGAGGTGGAGAAACTACTCAAACCTCGTTCCTGTGGATAAGAAGCAGGGAACGATCCATGTATGCACTGATTTCAGAGATTTGAACCGTGCATGTCCGAAAGACAACTTCGCCACGCCATTCATCGATCAGATATTGGATGCTTGTGCGGGGAGTGAGATTGTTTCATTCATGGATGGATTCTCGGGTTATAATCAGATTCAAATCAAACCCGTGGACCAACATAAGATGGCATTTATTTCTCCATGGGGAACCTTTGCATACCGGAAAATGCCCTTCGGCCTCAAGAACCCCGGATCTACTTTTCAATGAGCCATGACCTATTCCTTTCACGATCTTAAGATGATTATGGAAGTTTTCTTGGATGATCTTGCTGGCCATTCTCACAAGAGAGTGGAACACCCTAAGCACCTCCGTATGATTCTCGAATGATGTATCCACTACAAAATTCGATTGAATCCAGACAAATGCATCTTTGCAGTTAGGACTGGTCACCTTCTAGGATTCATAGTTTCGAGGGAGGGTATTAGAGTCGATCCTCTCAAAGTTGAGGCAATACTTCAATTGCCTCCTCCGCATAATTTGTTACAACTTTAGAGTCTCCAAGGGAGAGCTACTTTCCTGCGTCGGCTTATAGCTAACTATGCCAGTATTACTAAAGGTTTCGCACGCCTATTGAAGAAAGACACACCTTTTATTTGGGATGAGCGAGCCCAACAATCTTTCGATGCCCTTAAGAAAGCTTTGGTATCGGCTGCCGTGCTTAGTCCACTGGACTTTACATGAGATTTCATTCTTTATGTGGCCGCATCTCAAGATACTATTGGCATGGTCTTGGTTTAGGTAGATGATGCGCTTTTCGAGCATGTTATCTATTATCTTAGTCGAAATTTAGTAGACACTGAACTAAGGTACACCCACGTAGAAAAGTTGGCACTTGCGACTGTTCACGCGGTCCAGCGGTTACGACATTACATTTTGCTTTGAACAACCACTGTTGTAGCTCACATCAATCTGTTTCAGTTCGTGCTATCACGACGCCTTATCGGGGGTAAGTATAATAAATGGATTGTGATCCTTCAGGAATTTGATCTCGATTTTGCTTCTGCAAAATCAGTGAAATCATTGGTGTTCGCTGAACTTATGTTGGACCTTCCACGGCTTGATGAGGATGTCATTCATGAAGATTCCTTTGTGGATGAAAACTTATTTCTTATCTCAACTGAGGACCCTTGGTATGGGGATGTCATTGTATATCTCCAAACTTTGAAGTTTCCTCCGCATTATTCACGAGACGAGCGACAACGTGTGAGACATCATGCTAAATATTATACTATTGTCGGTGACACTTTGTATCGCCGAGGAAAGGATTCCATTCTCCATCATTGCTTGACTCATGAAGAAGCGAAATGGGTACTTAATGATTTCCATGCAGGGGCGTGTGGCGGTCACTTATCCAGGCTTGCTACAGCCCAGCGTATCATACGAGCAAGTTATTTTTGGCCTACCATATTTAAAGATTGTATTAACGCTGTGAAGAGATGTCACCCTTGCCAGGTGTTTTCTCGGAACATACACTCGCATCCAGCACCCCTCCATCCGGTCGTCACTGTCGGTCCCTTCACTAAGTGGGGGGTAGATTTCATGGATTGCATACTAGCTTTGGCTGGGGGGCATCATCATATCATCGTGGTCGTGGATTATTTTTCCAAGTGGGCTGAGGCCATGCCTACAGTAAAAGCTGATGATGCTACTGCAACCCATTTCTTGTTCAACCAGATTATCACTCGATTCGGTATCCTAAAAGAGATTGTCACTGACCATGGCAATCACTTTCAAAACAAGATGATGGAGGATTTGTCTCTCAAGCTTGGGTTTCATCAAGAACACTCGTCTTCTTACTATCCTCAAGCGAATGGTTAGGTTGAAGCAGTAAATAAGTCTTTGAAGACCATTCTCCAACATACCATCCAACAAAGCAAGACCAATTGACATATCATGTTATATCCTGCTTTGTGGGCATATTGAACCGCAGTTAAGACTGCCACCGGGTTCTCACCATTTCAGTTAGTCCATGGTGTGGAGTCACTCTTACCGATTGAATGCGAAATCCCTTCGTTCAAGCTAGCCATAGAAATCCTCCCTGATACGATGGAGATTGAGCAATGTTTAATACACCTCGAGCAACTTGACGAGCACCGTTGAGATGCTGATATGGCCATTGATGTTAACAAGCATCATGTCAAGGTTCAATATGATAGGTCTGTCCATCCTCAGCAATATGCGGAAGGTGACTTGGTACTCTTGTATGACCAAGCTAAAGAACCCCTGGGGGCAGGCAAGTTCAATCCCATGTGGCACGGTCCTTATATTTGTAGTGTCCCCTCTATCATACCAGCGTGATAGAGAGGATCACAGTGCTCAATCCGGGCAATTAGCCCCAATACGTTTGAATTAAAAACATTGATGCAAAGAACTGTATCTGAGCATGCTATGGAAAAACGATGGTAATCAAATAAATGTTGTTGATCTCTAACACACATTCAAGATTCTGTGACAAGATCATATGGAAATTCCTAAACTTTTAAAAACACAGCAGAGGCAAATTCGTTTAATACATCCACATACATTCATAACATTCATCAAATGATAATTGCCAATTTACACAAGAGAATACTTATCTCAATAAGGCAGTCCCAAGCAACTGGCTATGCAACTGCAACGTTCCACCCAACCATAGGCCAGTGTGCTCCTCAATCTCTCAGCACCACTGCCACCCCCGAGCTGGGCATGATCTCTACAAGGAACCAGGGAACAGCAGACTCACGCATAGCCAAGCATACACCAAGATGAGCCAAGCCAATCTACAATTGGGTTTATCAGGCTACTAGGAGATGGAAAGGAAGAGTTGCTAAGCTAGTGAGCTCCAGCACAGAGCCAGGGATAACCTTGCAAGATCTATCTAGCTTGGCACCCACAATACCTACACACCCAACACAAGGAAGTATTCTTTTCACTGTTGTGCAGTCCCTCAAGCCATACCTTCCCTATCCAGTGCTCTCAGGGTATGCATAGAAGAGTAACCAAAGCCCTCTTGATCTTTTTGAGAGGTTGTCTCCCCCACTAGGTTTATCAAGCCACTTCTATCCACTACCACTCCAACACTTCAGCTCACAGGCTCAAACCAAGAACAAGGATGCACATAACAGCAGAACCCCACAAAAATGAAATGGGAAGTTGGTGAACAACCCAGGAAGCCAAATCCGTTTTTAGAAAAACGTCCTTGGACATTCAGGGGCAAAAACGACCTCCCTACAGTCCTCAAAACGTGGCCCTCCCTCTCCCAACTGTTATATACTGCAAAAACGACTCCCAGGCATGGAAAAATGCAGTATTTAGATGAAAAACGTAAATGGAAGACCCCAGCTAACTCCCCCTGCGTGAATGATCAAAGGCTGCCTGTACAGAATGGCTTTGGGCACCATTTCGTGGGTGGTTTCTTGCCCAAGGTGACAAAACACGTTTTTCCAAGTTGATGGCTTGCCCATGCACGAAAATGGCTTGCCCATACTCTTTCATTCCCAAGGCATTAACTGCCTTAACCAATTTCTTGGAAAAAAAATTAAATGATTGGGTACATGAGACAAAATGGGTAGTTGGTGGTTTATGGGTTTCCCCATTGACACATGGATTAATACCATTGGCTCAAGGTTTGAATAATTTTCCTCCCTTTTCCTTGTAGAGTCATGCCCCATCTCTTTTGTTGCATTGCATAGCCGGTTGTGGGTTTTTCCATTAAAATTCGTATTTACATTGTGCCCATCTCGCACAAGAACCATGGGCATCTATTTTTAGTTGCCGATTCATGAAACGCTGGATCAATGGTGGGGCCTTGGCCTTGAGCTCCTCACCATGATTAAATTACAATATTTACATCATTTACGGTTTAATACAAAGGGGGTCAAAATGGGGACATTACAATATTATGAGGCGTGTCCTTGAAAAAGGAGCTTATGAGTTAGAATATTATGAGGGAGTTGTCTTGAAGGAGCCTAGAAATGGGCTCTACCTCAAGCAGTATTACGCTTGAACCTCTGGTTCAGGATGATACTTTTGTACACTATTGTATAGTTTTTTCTGTACATAGTTTAGGTTACCCCTTTTTGGTTGTCGGGTCTGTTGATTAGCTTATGTTTGATTGGAAAATGTCAATGGGATGTCCTATGTTCTTAGGTTTCGCGGATGGTGCTAGCCGACATACGCAGAAACTTGCTTCTACTGCCTAGGTTATCTTCTCACCTGACCACCTAGTTGTGTCCTCAGGAGGTGCTTGCCTCGGTCCTACATCTAACAATGTGGCTGAGTATAGTGCCATTGTTGAGCTACTTTGGGATGCCATTTCACATGACATCTAGTCTTTAGAAGTCCACCTGGATTCACAACTAGTTGTGTCTCAGCTGAATGGGCAGTACCGTGTATGAGACCCTACATTGCTACGGATATTCCTTAAGGTACAACTCTTGGAGAGACATTTTGTTTCCATTACATATATTCATATTCTGAGAAGTCATAATTATATATCTGATGCATATGCTAACTATGTATTAGATTGGCATTTGTCGCATTCATCATGAGCACATAATACAAAGCCATTCATACATTTGTAACATACACACATGTAGTAGAACTGAGAATCAAAGTTGTATATATATAAATATGTCCAAAAATGGTAGTGTCATACAAAACTGGAGCCCGTAGCCCTCAAAATATACATATCGATACAAAAAATGATGAGACCCCAGGATATCTATTCCCTCCGAGGAGGTCTAACTACCACCTTGACGGGATGTGTCTCATAGTAGTACTATACTGCATTGGCCATCCGCTGCAGTATCCGCACCCACTCACCAGGAACACCCACTACCTAGCGTTGCATAGCCTTAGGTAGTTGGGCTACCTCTATCAGTGGTACTCAGGAAACTATCTGTGATATGTTGCACCGCAACGTCTAGAGTGTGCGCCCTGTTGCAACATCTGCTGCCACCTCATCTCTACCCCGATGACCATGTCTTGGGAAGCCCTCGGGTCTCACTGGGCCTTTGTCTGTGAGCAAACAGTCACCCATTAGCACATGACATTACCACCAAAAATATTTTTTGCATTTCAACTATAATCAAAAAATCCATAAAAATTTAATAAACACAAAACCAAAAGAGTACTCACTAATGTCCTTGAAGGCTGCGCCTGGTGGGAGCGGCATGTCATGGTCTTGTCTGAAGTCTATCCCCGCATAGGGATAGTCCTCTATCGTGATCACCTGCCAGTTCCACCAGCAGAAGAACTCCTCAGTATATGGTGATTCCAGACGGCCACCACCCTATCGTGTCAGTATCTCAGCCCACCGGGTCAGGGATGGATCTTGGAGACTGTGAGGTGGGGCATCCACCCTCGGGCTAAGTCCCGGAACCCTCTCAAAGAAGAAACTACAAAGGATGCTACCATACCCAAAGTTTTTGGCCTTACCCTCTTTGCATTCCGTCAGTTGTTGTAGCTAGGGTTTTCACCCTAGCTTGTGCAAATGAGCACCTACTAAGGAGAAGGGACTCCTTAGTAGCAGTTCAGAAAAATGGTGAAAAATGACAGTACAGTAAAATAAAATTAAACTAACATGAGCATGAACAAAAATAACAAAACATGAAAATATGGTGAAGATCTCTCTTTTTGTATTAAAAATTACCTCAAATGTAGAGGTTGGTGGAACCTTTAAAGCAGTCCAAGAGGGTTGTTTCCAAGCTCCAGTGTTGTTCCTTCTCCTTCTTCCAAAGATGTTTTGGAAATGGGGCCAAAAGGGTTCTCAAGAATTAGCTCCAAGTGGAGAGCTAGGGTTTCAAGGGAATTTTTAGCAGCGTAAGGATAGGGATGATTGTGGATCAAAAATGGGGAGCCTCCATCACCTATTTATAGGTTTTTAGTAGTGGAGTGCTGACCCATGGTTTTGGGCACCATATGGTTTAGGTCAGCTGTATAGGGTTTTTGCTTCCTTTTTTCCCTCTTTTTCCTCTTTTTGTATTTTTTATTCCCTTTTTAGAGGATTTTTGCTATTTTTGGAGGAATTTACATTATTTTGGGGGGAAAAGGGGGTTTTTTGGCCTTTTGTAGGGTTTTTAATGGTGTTTTGGCCTTTTGGAAGCTTTTTAATGGGTTTTTAAGGTTTTGGAGGAAAATATGGTAGGAAATATGAACAAATGAGTCATGTAATGAGGGAGATGAGGTAGTGAGCACTTTTTGGGTGTTAACAGATTGCCCCCTGATGTGTGAGGGAAGGAGCTCATCGTATGACCGGTAGACATCATAGGTCTTTTATGGTTTTCCTGGGATGTGGAGAGGAGAAGAAACAAACTAGAGCCCAGAACAACAGTCTCGAACAAACTGCAAAAACTGAAAATACATGACCTCGATAATGGATGAGGGATAATCTCAACATATGGACGAGGCGGGCATTCCCATGCTCGTATCAAGATATATACTAATAACAATGAGGTCCAGAAAATGGGGACCTGAAAGATACATGGCCTCAAATAATGAATGAGGAAGAAACTCAATATATGGACGAGGCGGGCATACCCATGCTCGTATCAAGATATATAAAAAATAACAGTGAGGCCCAAAAATGGGGGCCTAAAGGATACATGGAGAACCACTATGTACATCATAAGGGTCCAGAGGGGACACAGAATCTGGGACATACTATTGGGCTGACCATGTCTGAGCTGAAGAACTGATACACTAGAATAACAATAGTGCTACTGAGTGTGGTACCAAAGGAACTGATGAGATGCTGGATTATAGTGACTGGGAGCATAGCCTCAATGGTACACTAATCTGGAACTAAACTGGGTACTTGAGGAAGCATATAAATGGATGGTTGTTGAATACAATCGCCAATGCAACCCAGAAATCCACGGGAACATATAACTAGGCGTTCCGAGGTGACTCACCAATGTGTTAGAGTCGGGGGAAATCTGGGATCTTCGACCAATAACTAAAGGGATATATACCCTGCGCGATTCTCAACAATGTGATCAAGGTGTTGAAGTCGAGCATGTGAGAAACACCACTCGGAGGGGCACTGATGACTCCTCTCAAAATGGTCTGTAGGCACTCACCACAGATGGTGATGAGTCCAAGGCACAGGGACCTCTGGAAAATATGGGCTATCATTGACAAAGGGAGACCGGCAACTAGCAAGGCAATGATGTTTCCTTGATAGGAGCACGAGGTGGAGAACTATAGTGTGAGAGTATTGATGGTAGGATTGACATACTGTGGGGGTGGGGGATAACTGGGCAAGTAGAGTGGGTGGACTCAAACTTCCTTTGTTCATAGTATGATGGCGGGGACGATCGGGAAGCATATGAAATTGACTGGTGGGAAAGGGATCATAGTTGTAATGGATCAAGAATAGTGACTAGGATGAGTGATACTCAAGTTGGTGTAAGATGGAAGGAGACTGCAAAATACTCTGAACAAAGGCGACCTTATTGGGGGTGTTGCCGAGGTGATCGATCATAGTGCCAAGAGGAATGGGGGGGACTTCTTCATGGGTTAAGGAACTAGAAGAAGTGTGTTCAAAATGGTATTGTCATGTGGATTTATATGAACCCAAGACAGTTCATGCTCGTGATTGCTTTCAATTTTAAGGAGTCTGAAAGCGATAAGAAGACTCTGAAATAATGGAATGGTACCATCGTGTGGATTTGTACGAGCCCAGGACGGTGCGTGCTCGTGGTTGCTTTCAATTTTAGAGAGTCTGAAAGCAATAAGAAGACTCCAGGGGGGTGCTTTTTCGTGTGTTAGTATCCAAGGCCCGAAGAAGCATAAAAGGATGCAATGAAGAACTCTTCTAGCTGGTGTGACTAGAGTATTCCTTTTTCATAATTAGTCTACTAGGTCTGGAAAAGGCTTAAACTTATACCAAATAGACACCCTTTCAGGTACTTTAACGAGCATGAAAGGAAGCAAGATTGCTTAGCTATCTTTTCATTGTTTTAGGAGTCAGAAAAGAGCTTAACAGAAACTCCCTAAGTGTCTTTTTCGTAAGGGACTTGTCCGGCCCGAAAAAGGGATAAAATTATACGAACAAAAGGAATGGCCAAGAAAGGAGGAAGTGCTCAATCAAGGAACATCGATGGGAACCAAGAATGAGGGTGGGGGGGAACACTAGTGGGCCTCCTTGTAGGGTGATGAATGGTGGCAAAATAACGAAATAATTGTAGTATGAATGGAGTGAATGGCTCATGTAAAAAAGTGTAACAATCCGATGGTAGCCAATGTGGCGTGCAAACCGATGCAACAATGTGTCAGGACACAATGTTGAAATTGTACCTAGTGAGAGCGAGAAATGATCTCAAGCATCATCACGTGCTCCGAAAAATGAATCCAGCGATATAAAAAGTGTCAGAAACAGAGAACGACTGAGGTGGCATGCAAACCGAGGCGACAGGGGGAGTTTTGGAAAAAATACTGGGAAAATATGGGGGTGAGAGCGAGAAATGACCTCAAGCATCATTATGGGCTTGGAAAAATAAATCCGATGATATAAAATATATCAAAAATGGGCTACGACCGATGTGGCATGCAAATCGAGATGGAAACGTGCAGGGAAAAAATTCCCAAATTTTTTTAGTGAGAGTGAGAAATGATCTCAAGCATCATCACGGGCATGGAAATATGAATTCAATGGTGCAAATGGTGTGAAACACAGAGGTCATAAGGACTCCGAAATGGTCAAAGGAAATAACTGGGTTAAAAAATGGTTATAAATAAAGGTGAGCCCACCAAGCCAAGGATGCATTGGTGGGGAGAAATGATGACCCATGGGGGAAGAATACTAGGTGTATCAAATCAAATCAAATATACAAGTGACACGTGACCTCAAAAATGTGAAAACGTGAGCAGGGTTAATGACCTGCCCCCATGCTATGTGCATGGGGTTTGTGATTCTGGATCACATATGTGTTGGTTTGAATGATGGGTTCATTGACGTGCTGAGATAGATGTGATGGGGTAGGGTCAAAATGATTGATCATGCCCCCTATCCCAGGGTTGAGGTAATTTATTATGCCTCCAAGCTCAGAGGTGTCAATGTGGTGCTCGATGATAGCGGGGTCAAGACCAGGCAGTTCAGTGTAGGACCAGGCAAAGACATCACAGAACTCTTGGAAAAGTTTTTTGTATTCTCTGATCTGATATTCACTGCAGGAGGCTCCTAAAGTAATGAGTTCAGGGGCACCTCCTGGGGCAGAGATATCAATTTGGATTGTGGGTGAGATATTAGCCATGTTACCTTCCTCAAAGGCATCAGGAGCGAGAATGGGCTCTTTAAACCAGTCAGCCTTGGTGGGGAGGAAGTCTTTAGACTCAACCGAAAATTGGGTGGCTGTGATGGAGGAGGACGCCTCTGAGATGAAATAGGAACGATGGTGCATATCCTCCCATGGGTAATCAGAGGCAGTAAGAGCCTCTAGAATCTCCTCATCATTGTGTAAAGTCTAAGCTGTCAAAGCGGTTAATGAGGGAGTGGTAGTAGAAGAGATCATATAAATGGTATTAATCTCTCCATATGATGGGGATACTAGGGGGTGGATCTCCTCAATGGTGGGGGGAGCCATCTCGAGGTCCAAGTTATTCATCTCATATAGAGCTGCTCTGTAATATGGGAGATCTGGACAGTGATGTGAGTAATGGCCGTAAATACCGCATATTGCACAAGGGTGGTTGGTACGTAATGATTTATAATGAGGCTTAGGGGCTGGATTGAGTTGTACAGTCGGGATGTTGGGGTTGTCGTCAAGCATTTGCATGTGCTCTTGTAATGCGGGTAATTGTAGACATTGATGAGTAGGATGGCCTAAACCATTACACAATGAGAATTTGGGAGGAGCACGAAACACAGGGGGGTTTTTAACTGTTTTGGGCGGGGGTACAGCAGTGTATGGTTGTGGGCCTTTGCCCCTAGTGTGCTTGAGAAGAGGGGATGGATTAGCCGATGAAGAAGGGGTAGTGACATCGGGAGGTGGTTGACTAGTAGTGGTGATGGGTTGCACCGGTTGTAGGATGACATTTGGTGTCGGAGGAGTAACGGATGGCGTAATGTACCATACGGGTAATCCTAAGGTTAAACCAAGGAGGCTAAGGGTAGCCATAACCGGGGTGCTCACTACTCCCAAAGGGGGGAATATGAAAGGGATTGTATGGATGGGTGTAACACCAACATGACTAGGTACCAATGGTGGTTGAGGTAGCAAGGGCGATTGATGGTTGGGTGTTGGTGTATTGTGGGAAAGGGTACATAAGTCAGATACTTCGGTCACGGGTGACAGGAGTGGAATGGCTTGGAATGTTGAAGTCATTGGCGTATCTGAGTAGACTCCAGGTCGCACTGAGGAAACCAACGAAGTAGTTGTGCCGTAAGCAAGTTGTTCAACCATGGGGAAAACATTTTCGGGTGTAGCGAAGGCATTGGGATCGTAATAGGTGAGTTGATTGACCTTGACCACGCGTCCGTCATGGGGGAACATCATGGTATGAAAAATGGATGAGGAAACCGCCTGCATGCCATACATGTAACTGCGGCCAAGTAAGAGGTTATAATCAAGTTGGGCGTTGATGACCTCTATGTCAATGAGCACTATTTTACCAGCCAACTAAACGGGGACATTAGCTAAGACACCATGGGGTTGAGCCAAAAGGCTGTCGTAGGCTCGCAACGTAGTGGTGGACTACTGGAGAGTAGGAGATCCCAAATTCTGCCAAACGGATGTGGACATAATGCATGTAGAGGCACCTTCATTGATAATGCATCGATGGATGACAAGATTCTGAACGAATACAGAAACTTGGAATGCTAAAGTGGAAGGCAGGCGTGGTTCGGATTTGTCCAAATCGAAGGCCATCATTTGTGAATGATTTGGGTCAATAGCACCAATGGCGGAGAGCAAAGTCTTGCACTGTGAAGGATAGTTTTTTAAGACCTCTAACACAGACATGGCTGCGGGGGTGTTGGAGCCTAGGCCGCAACTATGGTAAAGATGCAAATGTTGAGGAAAAAGCACAAGTATTGAAGGGAAAGTGCTAATTTTGAATAAACACCAATTTTTGGGCAAAAGTAAACAGTGCGCAGTACGGTGCCAGATGGATGAGCTCAGCGCAGATTACGGACCAGAAATCATGGAGCTCGCGCGCGCACACGTCAAAGGAGAATGAACGTGACCGAGTAGAAAGCTTATCTACCACAATAAATGAAGCGACAGAATAGAGGGATCAACTACCCTCATTAAGGCTAAGTACAGAAGTTATGGTTGCTCTGATCAAGGAAGAGCAATGGACCAAAGTATTGAAGGCGAAGGACAAGGAGCAGTGAATGATGAAGCGACGACCATACCCGTAATCTGCGCCGAAAGTCACGGAACCTGCAGGAAACGATAACGTGACTGCAAGCGGCGCCTACAGTACACCTAGCCATGTCTGTGGTTAGGGTTTTTGGGGATTACTACTGGGAAAGGCCCACAGTTTTGTAAAGGTGCGACCCTCAGGGCCACCTATATATATGTGTAATTGTAAAGGTTAGACGTTAGTTAGTTAGCTAGCTAGTTAGTTAGCTAGCCATTAGATGTTTTAGACACAAGAAGCGTTGGTTGTTGATTGTTTTCTATTGTGTTGTTAGAAGACAAGAGTTAGAACTGGATAGTTGTGAAGCTAATCCCTGAGTTGCAGACAGTCTGAGTCAACGTCTGAACCATTGTAGTCTTTGTAGAGGAAGAGACTAGATCTAAGAGAAGGGATCCCAGCTGTGTGCGTGGAGTTTCCTGGAAAGATCTAAGGTTGCAGCTGTGTGCACAGCAGGACTGTAATTTCTATCTTTGGGATTAATATAAGACACACTTCCCATGGACGTGGTTTCCCCGTGGAGGTGAACTGCCTAATTCTTGTTGTTATGATGCTGTGTTGCGTGAATGCATGTTTTAGTTTACTATCTGCGTTTACATGAATGTTTCATTGTCTTTATGAATGAGTATATAAAGCAAGTCCTGGAAGCTCCCTTAGAATATTATTCTCACGTGCTATCGAAGGGGTCGATAAGAGCACTATCGCCGCAACACTTAGGGAATGCGTTACTGCGCTGGGTACGCAAGCAGAAACGATACCTAGAGTATCGACGCAGAGGGTAAGTGCCTCCTGCGTAGGAGAAGAGCTACCGCGTAGCTAGGATGGTAAGTGAGAGCTTCAGCGATGTTGCACTGAGAGATCGGCGGAAGAGTAAGACGTTCCGCTTTGAGGAATCCTTGAGGAAGAAAGGGAGAAGATTGCAGTCTCCGCATCACCTAGGTTAAGGAATCCTGATTCCTTATCCCCCCCATAGCCACTTCGAGTGAGACCTCGAGCTGCTGCGCAGCTCGTTGCCGAGAGGGCCAGTGCGCCTAGGGGTTTTGTTGCTGCGCCTCATTAAAACCCGGGTCTGTCCAAAAAGCAGCCAACAAATGGTTATGTTGCCTTGAGACTTGTTATTCAGGCGACGTGCGATATACTGCTGAAGCCAACAAATGGTTCTGTTGCCTTATGACTTGTGGAGCCAACAAATGCTTCCATTGCCAACTTTGACCCTATTACCTTGAAGGCAATGTGCTACTAGAATCCTACAGCTAAAGAAATTCAAGACTGGTTTGATTTAAAGGCTAGAGAGTTCACTGAACGAGAAAATAGAAGCTCTAGGTTTCAAACAGAGGACTGGTTGCAGAAGCATATTTATACTGACCTTCACAAAATTTTCTTTGTCACATTTGCACTTGAGTTGCATGCGTGGGTAGCTAAGTTAGCAGATACTAGACCCACTGTGCATGTTGATCGACCCGTCGCTTGGACGCCTGAGCTAGTTAGCAGTTTGAAGCGGGTAGATAATCCTGTGTCCTGTGCAGTAGACTTTTGGTTGAACAGTCTGCTGGAAGGCTTCATCACCGAGTTTGCAGTAGATAACAGAAAGAGCTTCAGCGAAGCTAAGAGGAACTTCTTCAAAGCACATAGGGGTAAGTTCTTAAATTCTCTGAACTTGTCAATTAAAATGCTTCTGTATGAAAAAGGAAAACTATGCATAGCTTCCGATGAGTAGAATAGACAAGTAATGTCCACAGATTTTGATAGTGATCTTGAACTTATTGGTTGCACTCGTAGTGGAAAACGGTATAAAGTAGGCCTTGACCAGCATTCTTTTGAGTCTAGCCCAGAAGATAGTCAAGTTCCTAGAGTGAGCCATATAGAGAGACAAGGGAGTGCTCATATCCCTTATCACCCTTTTACACCGCAAAAGCCAGACGGGGCTCAGAATAACCCCGCAATAACACCTTCTAGTAGACCGCACGGTACTTCTAGTACCTCAGCACCGCCTTTATTTAACCATCCCGGAGGCAGTGCTGCAGCACCTCCACCTCAACCTAGCGCAAGAAGGATGGGTGATGACATGAAGCTACCAACTTTTAGAGGAACAGGGCTAGAAGACCCTGAGAAGCACTGGTTCCTATGTGAAGCCATTTGGACAATTAAGCAAATTAATGATGATGGTGTTAAACTGGTTCAGTTAGCAACCACACTAAGAGAAAGAGCCTTAACTTGGTTCATGAAATACTCAGCAGCACAGAATAGGACGCTTGCTAATATCAGAAATGCTATGATTAGAGAATTCAAGAAACCTAAATCAAAATCACAGTGTATAACAGAGCTCAAAGACATAAAACAATTACCTACAGAATCGGTATGGGACTTTGACTAGAAGTTCAAAGCCTTGATAGATCAAGTAGGCTTTGAGTTTGCACCACAACAGCATAAGGAATGGTTCATTGCTGCGCTGCTTCCTCACATTAGACTTCCTCTTATGCAACAGAATCTCACTACTCAGGAACAAGCTCTAGAGATGGCTATGAAACTAGAAGATTCACCAATTGCTGGAACAAGCAAAGATGTTGCGTAGTTACAGAACCAATTAGCAAACCTAACCTTGCAAGTCCATGATATTAAGAAGGGAAAGGATATTAAAGAAGAAATTTGGTGTACAAAATGTAAAACGCAAGGTCATTCAAAGGACCATTGTCCCGTTTTCATAGAGTATATTGCAACTGGAGCACCTAACCCTTTACCACAGGCCCAGGGGCCTTGGTGTGAAATCTGTAGAACTAGAGGTCACAGACCACAAGAATTTCACCTGTTACAGAAATACGTACAAACTCCAAAGAATCTATATTGCAATTTCTGTAAATCAGTAGGACATGATGAGAACAATTGCAGAGCATATGATCTTATGATGGAAAGAAAACATGATGTTTATAGATTACAGTTAGAAGCACAAGGACCCACAGCAGGTCCATAGTATGACCAAACTCATGACGGCCGAGCAGGAAATTATAGGGGTCATGGACGCGCAGCAGGTTTTGGTCGTGGAAGAGGACAGGTCACTTGTTACAACTGCGGAGCTCAAGGCCATTATGCAAGGGATTGCCAAAATCCTACAACCATCTGCAGATATTGTAAATCTTATGATCATGTCATTGAAGAATGCCCTCAGTTGATGGCTAAGATGCAAGCAAAGACGCCACAAGTCAATCAAATTATTCAATTGATTGGAGCAGAAAGAAGAGAACCAGATCCTACAGTTAATATAGTAACGCGCAGTGGAGCAACCACTGGTGCGCCAGAGTTGGGAACTGGAAAGCAAGCGACGCAATGGGTGCGCCACGCTAATATTAAACCATCCCCGCTCGACTTGCAGAAGCAAAAAGAAGCATTCAAGCAAGCTGAAGAGTATTTCTCAGATCCGAGAGCTTCAAGTTCTGTTGCAATTCCACATAATGATATCAGATCGCAAGTGCTAAGACAAGACAACCTGGCGCAAGAACAGGCCACTACATCTGGAAGACCTAATGATGAGGAGAATGCACTAGGCAGTGTCCATGCTTTCCTGAGAAACTGCTTAAAGTTGTTGCACAATGAAAAAGAAACTATGGAACTTCAACACCTATTTGATAAGTGTCAACAATCTGCTTCGATAAATACACTGCAGCGTGCTGTCCACCAGATTGGGAGTCATACTAGAACTGGAAAAGAGATGAGGCTCACAGCGAAAATTGGAGCATTTTAAATGGATGAAGTTATTAGATTTGGGCTCAGAAGTTAATGTTCTCACCATGCAGACATGGGAACAGATGGGTATCCCTCAGCTCACAAGATCTCGTATCCAGCTAAGACTTGTGAATCAGCAACGAGTCTCTCCATTGGGAAGATTACCCAATGTACCTATTGATATTGAGGGAGTAAGAAGTTCTGCAGACTTTGAAGTAATCAAAATTCTGGATGATAGTAGACCTTACCCAGCACTTTTAGGCATAGACTGGGCATTTGATAATTTGGCTGTCATTAATTTGAAGAAAAGACAGATGACCTTTGAGGATGACCAGATTAGGGTCATTGCACCGCTTGATCCCATTCAAGGACCAAGGTATATTGAACCCATTCGAGCAGAAGAAGAAGTGCGCCACATGGAAAGTTTGTATCAGATGACTGCTAGTCATAGTGACTATGTCAATCCCACAGCGGACGGCCATATTAGCTGGCGATGCGATAGCTCGTGCACATCAGATTCAGAAGCAGGATTGGAAAACTGGCAGAATCGCTTACATGAAGTTTCTGCAAGGCGTTGCGCCATGATGACTAAATCCATTCAATGGATTGGCACAGAATTGAATGACACTCCAATTTTTGATGGTTTAACTGAAGTAAGTGAATTCATACATACATATTAACAACAGATTCCAGATGAGCAGCACATACAAGCTTTGGATGTAGCACTGCGCGCTACACCCGCAAGATGGTGGGGTGCGCATAAAGAGAATATTCACACATGGAAAGACTGTCGCAGATTGATACTGCACAGATTTCAGGAAACTACAGCAAAAGTGTTGCACAAATATGATGGACAGAGTAACCCCAGGTCACACGTTGAAGCATGTATTCAGCAATGGTCACATATTCCAGAAGATGAGTGGGTTCACCTATTCATCCACACGTTGGATACAGTTCCAAAGAACTGGTACACTGAAACAGAATTGTGCAGAGGCACTATCACTTGGCCTATTATGATAGAAAGTTTTCAACTTACCTTCAGCTTTGAGTCAGAACATTCGAGCATCGACCATGCTTTAAGGTGTATTAAAAAGAAGGTATTTGAATCATGTCCTGAACCAGAATATTGTCAACCAGATTGGGCTGTCCAAATGGAACATGCCCTGGAATGCTATAATTTCACCACTGGAGAAGAGGAAGATGATCCTCGCAACATTAATATTCCAGAATCAGAAGGGACGCGCAATGTTGAAGGTCCTCATCTTGATACCCCTGCCATTACAGAACACATCAAGCTCAAAAAGATTAACATTGGTACAGAAAGCGAACCCAAGTTTGCTTCTATAGGAGATTATTGGGATGATGAAACTGTTGGGCATATTTCAGATTTATTACGTGACTACCAGGATATCTTTCCTACCAAGTTCACAGAAATTAAAGGCATCCTAGGAGACTTAGGAGTCATGCGCATACCTTTGAAAGCAGACGCCAAGCCAGTAAAACAACGCCCATATAGGTTGAACCCGCGATATAAAGAAAAGGCCAGAGAATAAATTGATAAAATGCTCGCAGCAGGTATCATTGAGCCCGTAGAGGAAAGTGATTGGATTAGTCCAATGGTGGTACAAGAGAAGAAGACAAAAGGTGAAATAAGAATCTGTGTGGACTTGCGCAATCTGAACGACGCATCAGCGCATGATCCATTTCCGACTCCCTTTACACACGAAGTGCTTGATAATGTTGGAGGACAAGAGGCTTACTCCTTCACTGATGGCTTTTCGGGATACCATCAGATCAGAATCCATCTGGAAGACTGCCATAATACCACTTTTGCGACTGAATGGGGCTCATTCCAGTATACGGTAATGCCCTTTGGTCTTAAAAACACACCTGCTATCTTCTCTAGAGTCATTGTTGCTATTTTTAAAGAATTCATTCATAAGTTTTTAGAAGTCTATTTTGATGACTGGACTGTGTTTGGTTTACTAAAGAACCATATAGGGAACCTGCGCATGATGTTAGAAAAATGTAGACAGTATCAGATTTCCCTAAACTTGAAAAAATGTATCTTCTGTGCTCCTTTTGGTATTTTGTTGGGACATATTGTATGCAGACAAGGACTCCTGATGGATCCTGCGAAGGTTGCCATCATTGCTAATTTACCTGCGCCCAACTCAGTCAAACAATTGCGCACTACATTGGGACATACAGGGTACTACAGGAAATTTATCAAAGGTTATGCAAAGATCACTGCACCTATGGAAAGATTGCTGAAAAAGGATTCGAAATTCCAATGGACAGAAGAATGCCAACAGAGCTTGGATACACTTAAAGAAAAGATGATCACTGCGCCTATTCTAGTTTTCCCAGATTGGAGAAAACCCTTTCATGTTCATGTAGATGCTTCTTCCATAGCATTGGGGGTTGTGCTTACACAACTGGGAGAAGGAGGTATTGATCACCCCATTGCTTACTCTAGCAGAAAGTTGTCCACAACCGAGAAGAACTACACCACTACAAAAAGAGAAGGACTAGCTATGGTGTATGCCTTATAGAAGTTCAAAAACTATCTATTGGGCGCACATTTTAAAATGTATACTGACCATTTTGCTTTGAAATACTTGGTCAATAAGCCAATGTTAGGGGGAATAATTTGCAGATGGCTACTACTCTTCCAGGAGTATGATTTTGAGGTTATTGTGAAGCCAGGTAGATTGAATGCAGGACCTGACCATTTATCTAGGCTAGAGTCAGGGGACGAACCTACAAATCTGGAGGACAATCTTCCCGATGTGTAGCTGTTTTCTGTTCAAGCAACCGATGAATATTATTCCGATATTCTTGAATTTCTCACTAACGGGCAAGCGCCAGTTGAGTATACAATCCAGCAGAAGAAGCAACTCGTTGTCAAAGCTGCAGACTTCACTTTGATAGCAGGCCAGCTCTATAAGTTGGGCCCTGATGAAGTCTTGCGCAGATGTATCCTACCGCATGAGAAGAACTCCATCATCGCAGAAGCGCACTCAGGAACCGTAGGAGGCCATTTTGCAGGAAAGCTGACTGCGCAGAAGATCTTAGCCGCAGGGCTTTGGTGGCCAACATTGCACAAGGATACTAAGGAATTCTGCAAATGTTGCGATGTGTGCCAGCGAACAGGAAAACCTTCAAGAAGAGATGAAATGCCGCTAAGACCCCAGATAACACTGCGTGCTTTTGATAAATGGGCCATTGATTTTGTAGGACCTATCAACCCACCAGGAAAGAGAATCGGCGCAAGATACATCATTACAGCTACTGAATACCTCACCAGATGGGCTGAGGCGAAGCCAGTTAAGAACTGCGACGCTGTCACTACCGCGCAGTTCATTTTTGAGAACATTATCACTAGGTTTGGATGTCCACTAATTCTAATGAGTGATCAGGGTACACATTTCCCAAATGAGACTATAGAGGCCCTTACTGAAGAATTCCACACTAGTCACCATAAGAGTACACCCTACCACCCTAAAGCTAATGGTATGGTGGAGGCATTCAATAAGATTCTCGAGAATGCCCTGACGAAGATCTGTAATCAACAAAGAGATGATTGGGACCTTAGAGTCACAGCTGTATTATGGGCTTACAGAACCACATGCAAGAAATTAACAGGTCACACACCTTTCAGTTTGGTGTATGGACAAGAAGTAGTTGTGCCCATGGAATACATTGTTCCCAGCTTCAGAATTGCGCAAATTACAGAAATGACAGATATTGATACTATGAGTGAAAGACTCTCATAATTGCTTGCCTTAGAAGAAGACATACTTTTAGCCAGATTTCATCAACAAGTACAGAAGGTAAGACAGAAAGCTTGGCATGACAAGCAAATTAAGAATAAACACTTTGAAGAAGGATACTTGGTACTACTCTATGATAGTAAATTCATCAAGTTTCCAGGCAAGTTTCATGTACATTGGCTAGGCCCTTTTCGGGTGACAAAGATAACAGAAGGAGGAGCAGTTCAGCTTGCGAAGCTTAATGGAGAATTGCTACCTACAATGATCAACGGGAGTCGGCTCAAGCTTTATTGCGACGACCACTCCGCCCTGTCGACTTAATACAATGCTAAAAGAGGTGCAGATGTCCAGTGTAGTTGAAAGAGGCATCGCATTATCACAGTCTACACAGAAGTTGCGAGACACTTTCAGTCTCTGGCTTCCCGCGCAGTTCCTTAAAGCATCCGCGCATATCAATAAAGTTTGTTTGGAGTGACCCTAGTTGCGCTCTTGCAAAGTGTTTTCGGCTTGTCAAACCGTCGCTCTTGCGGAGTTCCTTGTGTCAATTTTCTACTTGAGGAGTTCTCATTGTGGACCCCTCTATATGCACTGTTACCTATGCCGAAATGACCCGCCGAAAAATTTGAATTACTGTAGTCCTATAGCTGCTTTGAATATTAATGAAGGATAAGTTCGCCATTTAATTGTATCCGCTCTGACAGAGTCGGCTTGATCTCCCTAAGATTCGCATTTATGTCATGCGCCGAAAGCTTTAGCTTCTCCCGGAAGGCTGTCAAAGCCCGTCCATCACAATTAATGCACCCCAGAGGCACGGGGGTATGGGGCTTGTTAACTCATGCATAGGCATCTACGGCTATTAACCTCACTTGTCCGCATTTACTATCGCCTTTAGCTATAAATACACCACACTTGTATATTTTTGGGTTACTTTTCACGAGTTGCATAGTGTCTTGTTTGAGAATCCAAGTGATTGTTTTCAGAGCCGTTTTGTGCAGACTGCTTCCTTTGTTTTCAGCGTTCGTATCCTATGTTGTTCCGCCATTTGTCGGTTCAAGTCCTCGTTGTCTATACCGGTTCACGACAGAGAACCTGTCCACTGAAGAAATTGTTCATCAATTTAAGCGCAGAGGCTTAGATTTCGGCATGACTACCCCGGTGACGACCTCAACTTACACGCACCCTGGTTGGTCTGATCCTAAACAATCTCCGGGCACAAGGGCATCTCAGCAGCAGTAGCCAGATGAACCTGTTCTAGAGCCCTTGGCCACCATGGTGAATTACATTCTGCCGCGTCCAGATGATGCACCTAAGGTGCATATTCCGAAGAATGTAAAATATCCGATTCCGCTGCCACCACTGCCGGAAGTCGTGCGACAAGAAGGGTCCCTGCTTGGACACCTTCCACTGGTTAAGTTTTCTGATTTCAACTTGGGTAACTATAGAACATATCCTCAGTTTGCATCGGATCGCTATTTGACGGTAGTCCACAATCCCACCAGAAAGGCTGATGAATTCGTCCCGAAGGAATTTGCAGCAAATTTAGAGAAACCGGGACTGTTGAACCTGTTGAAGCTACCGCACTTCGGGTGTAGCAACGAAGTCAATGCAGTTGTTAAGGCACTGCTATCCTGCGTTCATGGTGGTTACCTTTGGCTGGGGAGGCCAATCGATTTAAACATCGACTTGATTCACGTATTACCAGCCTATCTAAGGTTGGTAAGGACCCCAATATTCATTTTGTTGGAAAGGACAAAGACAGAAAGTTAGCTGCACAGTTGGTGCAAAAATACAAATTGACAAGAGGAGGTCGGGCTTATGACCTCACTATAGTTGAGGATGAATCACTAAGATTTACAGGCAGTCTGCTCGCAGGTAGACTTCTCACAAAGTGCAGACCTAAAGAAGTCACTGGACCTGTCGTGGAGCTCGCTATCGCAGCTATGGAGGGAGAGCAGTACAACTAGTCTCTCTTCCTCCTCAATTCTTTCTTGGAAGACTGTCGCAACGTCCAGGACACCGCCGGTCAGTTGTTCCATTTTTCTTGGCTTTTAATTTTATGTGCTTTTGTCGGGTGGAAGGAGCTCCCGAACACTAAGTTCCTTCCGCGCCGCGCAGGAGAGGTTGCCGGAATGCGCTATGTCAACCTCTGGGATTCTAGTAACCCCGCAAAGCGCAAGATGAACTGCGCTGTATTTTGTGAATACTACCATCTCCTCAAAGATACCATTCAGGAAATGCCAAGGCTGAGTAAGGAGACAACCCAAATATATGAAGGGAAGTTGGTCTTTTCTGCCAACTTGCATGAAATTTACCTCCACCCTTGCGGCATTCAAGACGAATGGGCCGTAGGCCTTTACAGGATGACTACTGAAGATGTTGAAGAAACTGTAAAGTCTTGGTCGGATGAATGGAGGGAGGCCGTCGAAATCGCATCCGCGATACCACCCCCTCCTGCGCAAGAGAAAGATAAGGGCAAGGAAGCGCCTAAGCAAAGAAGTGAGGAAGGTTCAACAGAACCAGCGGCCAAGAAGCAGAAGGTGTCGCATCCCTCTGAGACCATTGCCTCGGGGATCGACCAGTACTTAAAAGAGCAATTTCACGAGCTACGGACCGCGCACGCGCACATCAGAAGTGCTCTGGACCTGCAGTTCATGGAATTAAAAGGTCTCACAGGAAGAGTTGCGCAGACCCATGCACCAGCATCTACTTCGCAGGCACCACAGGCACCTACAAGTACCGAGCGAGTTGAAGTACTCGCAGAGAGGCATACTGCCGTGCACATCCCGCCTACAAGCATGACACTTCCGGATCCTTTGGCCGCACTGCAGGTAAGCGCAGTTGGGCCCGTTGAAATAAATTTGTCTTTGATTCCGATAGAAACCTTGCAGTTAGTGCAAGAGAAGGTCTCTATTGAAATGAGAGCTATAGAGCTCTCCACATTCCATGCAAACCAATGACTGCAATCGCAGGAGATAGAGCTGAAGGCAGGCTATAAGAACATCTCTGAGAAGCTTGCACTTTATGAGGCACAAGACACTAGGATAAGAAACGTAGTTGATGAAATCACCCAGGAGCTGCCGGCCTGGGAGATTCAACCAGACCTTCCTTTGGTTGAGAAAGTTCAATCTATTGGTGGAAGGGTGAAAGACCTAGAGCAGGAAATAGTTGCTATGGCTGAAGACCATAGAACGCAGATCGTCGAGTTGGAAGCTCGTGTTGCAGCGCATTCTACAGATGATAGGTAGGAACAATTTGAAGCACTGCACAGAGCTTCCACACAAATGACATTTAAAGCAGATGAAGCCGCGAACCTGATGACCTGAGCCATGGAGGCTTGGACGAAGCTTGAGAAGCTCCCTTTCAAAGTTGGTCTTTTGGAATAGGTACAAGCAGCAGAACAGTCCCTAACTGTTCTGACGGAAGAAGCTAAGGCCTTAGAAGGCTTAGCAAAAATGAGGAAAATGAGCGAAGTGCGCAGAATACAACAACAACTGCACAAGCTCATAAATGAAGATGCTAAACTCACCAATAGCATTCAGCCATTTATGGATGAGTATGCTGAACTTGCTTCCCAGGCCGAGGCAAAGATCAAAGAATTTGCTGAATCTCAACAGTTGGTTGATGGCATAACTGAAGAAGAAGCCACTGCAGAAATGGTGCAGACAGCTGTGGAGTGCGTCGATGAAATGGACTCCGCTATTGCGCAGTGGAAGGATGCACTTGCTGTGACCCAAGCAAAGGCAGACATGCAACTAAATCGACCACACGCTAGTGCAAGTGGCTCAAGGATGAGCCACAAGTAAGTGTTAGGGGCCTGTTGGAGCCTAGGCCACAACTATGGCAAAGCTGCGAATTTTGAGGAAAAAGCACAAGTATTGAAGGGAAAGTGCTAATTTTGAATAAACACCAATTTTTGGGCAGAAGTAAACGATGCGTAGTACGGTGCCAGATGGATGAGCTCAGCGCAGATTACGGACCGGAAATCATGGAGCTCGCGCGCGCACACGTCAAAGGAGAATGAATGTGGCCGAGTAGAAAGCTCAGCTACCACAATAAATGAAGCGACAGAATAGAGGGCTCAGCTACCCTCATTAAGGCTAAGTACAGAAGTTATGGTTGCTCTTATCAAGGAAGAGCAACGGACCAAAGTATTGAAGGCGAAGGACAAAGAGCAATGAATGATGAAGCGGCGCCCATACCTGCAATCTGCACCGAAAGTCACAGAACCTGCAGGAAACAGCGACGTGACTGCAAGCGGTGCCTACAGTACACCTAGCCATGTCTGTGGTTAGGGTTTTTGGGGATTACTGCTGGGAAAGGCCCACAGTTTTGTAAAGGTGCGACCCTCACGGCCACCTATATATATGTGTAATTGTAAAGGTTAGACGTTAGTTAGTTAGCTAGCCATTAGATGTTTTAGACACAAGAAGGGTTGGTTGTTGATTGTTTTCTATTGTGTTGTTAGAAGACAAGAGTTAGAACTGGATAGCTGTGAAGCTAATCCCTGAGTTGCAGACAGTCTGAGTCGACGTATGAACCATTGTAGTCTCTGTAGAGGAAGAGACTAGATCTAAGAGAAGGGCTCCCAGTTGTGTGCGTGGAGTTTCCTAGAAAGATCTAAGGCTACAACTGTGTGCGTAGCAGGACTGTAATTTCTATCTTTGAGATTAATATAAGATACCTTTCCCGTGGACGTGGTTTCCCCGTGGAGGTGAACTGCCCAATTCTCGTTGTTATGATGCTGTGTTGCATGAATGCATGTTTTAGTTTACTATCTACGTTTACATGAATGTTTCATTGTCTTTATGAATGAGTATATAAAGCAAGTCCTGGAAGCTCCCTTAGAAGATTATTCTCGTGCGCTATCGAAGGGGTCGATAAGAGCACTATCACCGCAGCACTTAGGGAATGCTTATTGCGCTGGGCGCGCAAGCAGAAACGATACCTAGAGTATCAACGCAGAGGGTAATTGCCTCCTGCACAGGAGAGGAGATACCGCGCAGCTGGGCTCGTAAGTGAGAGCTTCAGCGTTGTTGCACTGAGAGGTCGGCGGAAGAGTAAGATGTTCCGCTTTGAGGAATCCTTGAGGAAGAAAGGGAGAAGATTGCAGTCTCTGCATCGCCTAGGTTAAGGAAGCACGATTCCTTAGCCCCCCCCATAGCCACTTCGGGTGAGACATCGAGTTGCTGCGCAGGTCGTTGCCGAGAGGGCCAGTGCACCTAGGGGTTTTGTTGCTGCGCCTCATTAAAACCCGGGTCTGTTCAAAAAGCATCCAATAGGGGGACTGGGCTAAGTCATCTACAATGTTATAATTAGACGCAGCACGAGCATTGGGGTTATTGTTGATGCGGCGAAGTGGGAAGCGAGGTGTTTTGGAGGCGCCATCTAGTGGAGCCGGAGGTGTTCATAACAACTGATCAGTGGGATGAGCGTTAGTGTTTTTGTCGGCGGGAGGGGCTTCAGGGGTGGAGCCATATTGGTTCCGATGGGTTTGAAGGTTGACATCGACATATGACATCATTAACAAGTGATGGGTACCTGAGTCTAACATGGGTTGATCAGGAGCGGCATAAGTGATTTGTTGTTGTGGTTGTGGGTTTCCTTGAGGGGGAGCCAATGACTGAGTGTTCACTACACCTTGTGTCGGTAAAGGGTTTTGTAGCACCAAGGGTTGATTCTGAGGTGGTGGGGGTTTGGGCGGCACCTAAGGAGCCGCGTGCCCTTGGTGGTGGGCATCATCAGTCCAGAGTTGTCAAGCCCACTCTAAATGTGGGAAAGCGTGTGTCTAGTGGCCATAGACCCCACAAATAGAACAAGGATGGTTTGTTTGCAAATTAGGATTTTTGGCTTGTTTGGGCAGCAGATCAGGGTTCTAGGTTGCAGGTGTCGCGTTATTGTTGTTTGGGGGATTGGGAGGTTGACCACCTTGGTTTGGAGGGGGGTTGTTCCCATGATTATGGACTTTGCCATGGTTTTGTTGGCCCTATTGGCACTGGTTATTTTGGTTCTGCTATGGATTCTGTTGGGCATACACTTGCCCTTGGGTAGCAAGTGGGTTCTGGGGTTCTGCAGGTGCGGGAGCAGGCTGCTGTCGATAATAAGTAGGTGGAGGCAACGCAGGTGCTGAACCTTGTGTGGGTTGCTGATATGTCTGTGGAATGGATTGTGGGTTTGCCACAGGGGCTTCCTGTGGCGGGTAATAAGCAGGTTGGGCTTGAGAGGATACATGAGCTGGTGCAGCCTATGGGTGGTAATATGGCTGAGGTGCGATTGAGGGGGCGTAAGTAGGGGATGCATGACCAAAAAAATGAGGTGGACATGAGGGTCCATGGGAATGGTGATGATGTGCCATGGGAGCATACGAATTTGTTGCTCCGGAATGGGATGTATCCCATGAAAGGTTGGGGCTAGGGCTAGGACATGCTATGGAAAAGGGCTGGTTATGTGAGGCTATATGGCCAATGATGCCATCTGTGGCATGGGATTCCCCCGACGCACCATGTCGGGAGGAATCACCACAGGGGGCATCAGGGATGATGGAATATAGGTAACCAGACTTGGCGTAAATAAGGTCAAATTGCTGGGCTTTGAGGATGGCCTCTTCTTCGGACTGGGGTCGCTCGGATGCCAAATCCTTGGTAATGACAGGAAGGAGAGATTTTAGAAACCAATCTAAGAAGATATTGTCATCTAACTTGATTTTGCAGAGGTTACGGCATCAACGCCACTCATGAATGTGGTCAGTGATGTGGGTAGCCGTGTTCTGTCTGTAAGACAGTAGGATCTCAACTCCCACATCATATTGTACAGGTAACTGAAAGAACTGTAGGAAATTCGAGGCAATGGAAGTAAAGGTGGCATGGGTCCCATGGGGCTGCACGATGTACCACTTAGCTGCAGAGCCAGTGAGGTTGCGCTGTAACAGATGGAGGCAGACAGAGTCATCCACTATGGATTTGGAGGAACACCATAGATGGAAGGACATAATATGGTTCTGGGGGTCTTCACCTGCCTTGCCCTCAAACTTAGGGATGTCGGAGGGGAGCTTGGTGGGCATGTGAGGCCATGCAGGGTCGTGTCTAATGGGATCGTTAGTCAGTCTGGCCAGGTCAAGAAGGTTGATACTAGCCATGAATGGAAAACTAGTAGAAGGATGTGACATACTAGTGGTTGTGACCATGTTGGGGCCAATGCCCTCGAGTGGAGGGGATGGGTTTGGGATGTTGCACCCAGGTGGAGGAACAAAAGTGGTATGGGACGGTCCTGCACTGCCAAGGGTAGTGTGAGTCACTGATGGAGTTGGGATGGGTATGCTAGCTATTGGAATGGGTACAGTGATCGGAATGGTAGATGTGGGCCCCATCGAGGGCATACCCAAAGCAGGTGTGGTAGCTGGTGTGGTGGTGGATGCTCCACCAATGGTCCCTACAAAGAAAGGGTTGGAAGTCATGCCATCCATGGGGCTGGTTAGTGCAGTGTAAGTGGGGTTCTTGGACTCTGCCTCAGAATCAAAGGTAAAATAAGGGGCATCTAGATCAGGTGACGGAGTTCTATGCCATTGACGAGTGGAGTCAAGTGACAAAGCTCTTGATCTATGATGAGTGGTATCAAGTGATGAAGATATACGTCTATGATGGGTGATTTCAAGTGAACCATGCTGCAGGGGCTCACCTCAGAGGCGCCGAGAATGTCTCGGGGACTCAATGGTGACAGATGGTGTCAAGTATCTGGGGGTTGTGTTGAGTGAAAAATAGCTCAAAAACCCTAATGCAATCGAGTGTGCAGAAAAAGAGCGCAAAAAATATGGCACTCAGGCCAACAACCAACTCAAAACCCGTACTATAACAGTTGTGCTATAATAAGCGGAGTATCAACAGAAATGGTCAGAATACCAACAAGCAGCAGGTTTCCTAAAAAATAAGAAATGGTGGACTCACTAGACCAAAGGGAGGTAAGGGAGCATGCAAACACCTAGCTAAATAGTATTCTGACTCAACCAGACATATCCTCTGCAAGGTGATGAAATCCAAGTCAGACAATATGGATTGTAGAGCCAAGTGGCTAAAGATATCCCCCTACCGGAGGGGACACCGGGTAGTCAATCCTAGAAGAAAGGAAACTAAGATACCCCGTTCATGACACATCCAGAAAAGGTGAATCTGCAGTTTGGTTCTATCGCCACTGTACCCCCATACGGGTGGTACACCAAGAACTATGAAAGGTATCCTTCGGTTACTGAATGGAGTGCGGTATTCCACTCAGGCCACCGGAACCAGTCTGGCTACTTCAACCCTCCTATGGGAGAGGCCCTTTGATAAATTGGTTGTGACCGTGCCAAAAGGTACTAGGGGATTTTGGTTCCCTAATGGACAACAACTATGTCTCAAGTGTCAGCAACCGAGGGGTGTTATTTGGATGCCTATCCCCCCGATCCTACCTAACTACAAGATTCTTGTATGTTCCCCAAGTGGGGTTAGAATATTGGTTGTGTTAAGTAGTATTTTAGGGCTCACTTGAATTAGGTGAAAGAGTGTGTGCGTGTGAGATGATGAACCCAAGTAAAAGTGCCACGGGGTGGGCAACTTTCTAATTAAAAATAACAATGTAGAAATTAAACTTTGAAATGCAAAATTTTCTCTTTTCAATTAAAATGCTGAAATTTAAAAAATTCTGTAAATGGAACATAAATAATACTACAGAAAAAGGCTGTAGGGAAGTATGGCTGCAGATAGGACAGGTGGTTGTGCAGGTGCAGAAAATATTGCAGCAAAGTAATGGGTTCAAACAGGGAAAAAGTGCAGAAAATAGATCGCGGGTCTGTGGCGAAACTGCACGGTCGGATCGCGGGAAATAGGTCGACAGTCGCAGGCAGATCACACGAAAATGGCTGAAAGCTGCAGGAGGACCACGGCAAAAAGGCCGAAAGTCGCAGGTGGATAGCAGGAAAATGGCTGAAAGCCGTAGGAGGAACGCGAGAAAAGGCCAAAAGTTGCAGGCGGATAGCAAGAAAATCACTGAAAGCCACAGGCAGACCGCGGGAAAAAGGCCAAAAGTCACAGGTGGATAGTAGGAAAATGGCTGAAAGCCGTAGGCGGGCTGCAGGAAAAAGGATGAAAGTCACAGGTGGATAGCAGGAAAATGGCTGAAAGCCGCAGGCGAACCGCGAGAAAAAGGCCGAAAGTCACAGGAGGATAGCAAGAAAATGGTTGAAAGCTGCAGGCGGACCGCGGGAAAAAGGCCAAAAGTCCCAGGAGGATAGCAGGAAAATGGCTGAAAGCCACAGGCGAACCACGGGAAAAATGCCAAAAGTCGCAAGCAGATAGCAGGAAAATGGTGAATAGCCACAGTCGAATTGTAGGAAACAGGCTGAAAGCCACGGTCAGATCACAGGTAACAAACTGGAAACCGTGTGGAGATCGTAGGTAACAGGCCGAGAGCAGCGGTTGGATCACAGGTAACAGTCTGAAAGCCACGGTCGGATCGCAACTGTGGGGAAAAAATTCACGATTTACGGTAGTCAAAAGGGAGAGCCGAAAGGAAAAAAAAGAAAAATATTGCAGAAAATTAAAAACGTTTAAAACTATAACCAGAAATTCAAAGGATCACTAGGGGAGTCACCAAAACTGTAGCTAGGGTTTTCACCCTAGCTTGTGCAAATGAGCACCTACTAAGGAGAAGGGACTCCTTAGTAGCAGTTCAGAAAAATGGTGAAATATGACAGTACAGTAAAATAAAATTAAACTAACATGAGCATGAACATAAATAACAAAACATCAAAATATGGTGAAGATCTCTCTTTTTGTATTAAAAATTACCTCAGATGTAGAGGTTGGTGAAGCCTTTGCAGCAGTCCAAGAAGGTTGCTTCCAAGCTCCAGTGTTGTTCCTTCTCCTTCTTCCAAAGATGTTTTGGAAATGGGGCCAAAAGGGTTCTCAAGAATTAGCTGCAAGTGGAGAGCTAGGGTTTCAAGGGAATTTTCAGCAGCGTAAGGATAAGGATGATTGTGGATAAAAAATGGGGAGCCTCCATCACCTATTTATAGGTTTTTAGTGGTGGAGTGTTGACCCATGGTTTTGGGAACCATATGGTTTAGGTCAGTTGTATAGGGTTTTTGCTTCCTTTTTTCCCTATTTTTCCTCTTTTTTGTATTTTTTATTCCCCTTTTAGAGGGTTTTTGCTATTTTTGGAGGAATTTACATTATTTTTGGGGAAAAAAGGGGGGTTTTGGCCTTTTGGAGGCTTTTTAATGGTTTTTTGGCCTTTTGGAGGCTTTCTAATGGGTTTTAAGGTTTTGGAGGAAAATATGGTAGGAAATATGGACAAATGAGTCATGTAATGAGGGAGATGAGGTAGTGAGCACTTTTCGGGTGTTAACAGTTGTGTCTTCATAGACACCAGTAGAGTAGTACACCAGTCAAATATAGTAGGCTGCAAGCATTGTGATGCGTAGAACATCATCGGCCTGCATGCCTGATGTAGTGCTTTGGATCTCGTGATCTGTACCAGAGTAGCCACTATGATCTTTGTGCTCAGGTCCACTATGAGGTTGACCGGCACTTGGCTTCCCACTGCTCGTGTGTTGGCAGGGCAATACCGTGCTATGTAATCTTGCATAGTGATCCCACCACCCATGGTCCATGACCGAAGACTAGCTACCTCCCGTCTATGGGACAAACCGGTAATGAAATAGATATCCTCTACTTTCAGTGTCAGTGTTTTCCCGTTGAGGATGAAGTGTTGAGCATCCATATCCCAGTAGTTGATCAAATGATAGAGTAGTAGGTTTTGGGCCCTTAAACCCCCGAGACTCCAGTATTTATATAAGCCACATGCTTGCAATGCTTGTTGTGCTTGCAAATCGTTACGCACGGCCTCATCTACCTGGTCATGCTCTCTTTCCCTCCACTCTAGAACCATCCTGGAGTGCAAAGCAAGAAATTTTTAGTCAGTTTCATTTTTAAAAACTTCTTCACGGCCGTACCCATGGGATAAATTGTAGACAGTGGTGGGTAGACGCAGGCAGTCAGTTTTTTGACTGCGCATTTGGTGCCCTACCCGCGACCTGCATACTTATAGCCTGTGGGTAGCGCCGAAGCCATTTAGGGCTTAGCGAAACAAAAAAATCCCACCGACCAAAATTGAAATAAAAGCACTTAAATGAAAGGTATGGCAGTGACCACTAACCTACTTTGGACGGTTCACTAAACGATTGCTTGTAGCTCCCACGATTGACACTCAAAGTTTCAGGTGAAAACTTACCACTAAACTCCAACTTGGTGAATAGTGCAAATGAATTGAAAATTACAAATTTTATTACTATTTATAATTTTCTGGACCCACTTTTCTATAGTTTTTGCCATCTTTGAGCCGTTATGAACTAATATCGTGTCATGTAGTGTTTTTTCAACAAATTTCCTCGGTGAGAGTTGTTCTGAACCATTTCACACCTACGGAAGGTACATTTCACACCTGGCATATAGGTTAGATGCCATTTTCACATGCATTATGCATTTGACCTGTTGACCATTTTCATAAACCCTAGGTACGACCCCGTTTCGTGACTGACACAGAACCTTCACACTGTTATAGAAGTGTCACTATGTGGCAGTAGAGCTTTCCCAAACATGTGTACCCTAGTTAGAACCCCTTTATGCATTCTGGTGCCCATGCCGTTGTTTGTCCTTAGGATTGGGAGTCCTTCGTAGTCACACCATGACGTTGCAATAAAGACTCATACTCTACTTTGTCTTATGTTGGCCATCTCCCTTAAGGACTCCCCTCAGTTATATCATATTGTGATTGCATTGCATCATCTTGCTTGTCGCTTGAGCCTTGTGCAGGCTCCCGATTACTCAATTGTTAGCCTGGTGCCTGAGCACTTTTCCCTGTCGAGCCCTGCAGAGCTTATATATTTTCCCTTCACAATTTGATGACCTTTTGACCCTGAGGGAACGCATCCTTGAGTGTCCACATCCTGCACGCACTTCCTTGCATTGAGCATAGGTATGTTCCACTGCTTGGGATTAGTCTGCTAGCTATTTGACACTCGTTCCCTCACCCATTGTACTATAAGCAATTTTATTCTTTTTCAAGCTTTTCACAAATATGAAAAAGACCAAAAAAATCAAATATTCCAAAAATCCGGACGGGATTATGGTCACTATTTCTTGTTGGCAGCTGTTGTGTCGCCTTTGAACAGAGCATTCATTCCACTCTGCACATTTTGAGTCGGGACTATAGTTGGGCCTTAGGAGCTGTACTTGTTTCTCAGTTTTCTCCACCGATTGGTTAAGCTTCCAGTCATTATGGAGCCCTCTGTAATGCCTCCTGCATTGTACAGTTTATGTCAAGTCTATGCTACCTGAGTCTATCCATCTGCTAATGCTCTTGTTCAAAGGAAGTCCTGAAACCAGTGTCGGTCACTCCTCAGATCTCTTGACTATTGCATGTCGGCCATCCTTATTGAGTCAGTCCGTTTCACCTGAGATCTTCCAAATCTTTCAGCATTGCTGGTACCTTGTTCTGGTTGATGGGGAATGCCTTAATGCCCTCCTTCCAGCGAGTCTTGTTCCGTCGACTTCAACTCATTTATTTCGGGACTTGAGGCTTAGAGTTCGGTTGAGTACCTTGAGGCTTGCAGTCATTAGTGGCAGGTTCTCTCGCCATCGACAGTTTTGGGAATACATGAATGTCCCCTGATCGATGGATTCATTCTAGTGTTCGACTTCAACCCATTTATTCACACTCTGATGATTGTGCTCTGTGCCTTGATGCCCATTTTCATTATTGGTGGGTCATCTCGTGTCTGTTAACGATATACATCATTGAACGGTAATCAGACGATGTCTCATCAGGTTCAACCCCAACTCCTTTATTCATTTGATGGGACTTGCACTGTCGAAGACGTGTGTAGAAGACCCCAGGTGATTGTGGCATCCAGTATGCTACATATGACTTTGAATTTACATCTGAGATATCACCTCTCAGGTTTCAATAGTTTGTACCTCCAGTTTGCACTAGTTGTCTTCTTTTCAGCAGAATACCATATCTTACTGTAGAGGGAGCATGGCTATGATCACTTGTGACGTATATCCATTATGTACTACCTATTCATGGCCATTATATCAGATTGTTGTACTATACCGACATGTATTCAGAGATACTATTGTATTATGACAAGAGAGTCATTCTTTCCACTTGTGTCTCCATCACTCTACTTCTAAGTTTTATAATGTATTTCGGCCATCGTAGCACTTTCAATCTCTGACCTCACACATTAGGGGGCATCTGTTACACAGAAAGATTCCACCCTGTGAGCATCAGCATTGTTTGGCCCGTGGGATCCATTTTAGTGACTCAAATCCATTTTTATCCTTCAGTGATACCATTTTTCCCTATTTTTATTCCTACCTTCCTGTTGCATCTTTATAGCAGGCGTACCCACGAGTTGCATCCCTATATCCCACGGGTAGCATGTAAAATGGTAAAAATCACTATTTAATTACTTTTTACTCCCAAAAAGCGGTCATTGGGTGACCTTTGTCTCTCCATCTGCCCAAGTAACGCCTCGATGTGTCCTTTCACCTACCTTTGAGAGGACTATATATTGAGCACATATGGCTTATGGACGGGAGGAAGAGGAGAATCGTAAGAGAACTCTAGTGGATTTTTGCCCTATCTTGAGTATGCACTCATTGATCCTTGTAGTTGTGAACCAGTTATGTTCACCTTCCAAACTCCTTTCTAGTTTGAGTTTGCCATTCATGGAGGATTGAAGTGGTGGAGGCACAAGTGGATTGATCTAGATCTTGGTTCAGATTGGTTGTTAGCAAGAGGTCGTATCACTTTGTACTTCTTCTTGTTCATTAATAGAAATACTCATATTCTCATCTATTCATGGTGTGAATGTCATTTATTATACATTGGGTTACATTTGCTTATGATATTATGGACCATTGTTATTGATAATGTTAATGTCAATTATATATTATATGTACTTGTTGGATATTGGCTGTCAAGACTAATGTGAAAATTACAAGTGCGTGGATTTAAAGCTCCAACAGGGATCTACATCAAACATTGGATCGAGGTTGGTCACATTTCTCCATTATTTTAACATTGTCATTTATAATAGCATTACTTTGAGAATTGAGTAGATTTCTGGTAGTCATCTGTCTATTGTGGTATTCCCAATCCATAGTGAGTTTTCTCCAATACACACCAAAAATGAAAATTTTCCTGCCAATTTCAACATGCTAGTAATTTTCATTCGACCATTACCCTTTCTTCTCATTGTTTTCCCCTTTTTTTGAAGGGTGACTCAAGTGGATTCCAATGGACAACAATGGCAACAAGAGAGCATAACATAACACACACATTCCCATATCCAAGGCCTAGAATATATTTTAAACTAATAAGTTGAGTGAGTTCAATATGCAGTTACAATAATTATTAGACAAAGCGTTCATATGACCAAGTGCATCACCTTGGATAGAACACATATTGGTATTCAATAATAAGGATGGAACCTTTTGGATGTGCATTGGTTATTCAATGTTAAATAAGGTGACAATTAATTAAGAACAAGTACCTCCTACCCAAATTAATGATCCTCTTTATTAAATTAGATGGGAAAGGTTTTCTCAAAGTTGGACTCAAGTTTTGGGTATCATCATATGAGAGCAAAGACTCGCGGTCTACATTATTAAAGATGTGCCACCACATGTAGCCTTGATGTAGACACATGTCGCCTTGTTGTAGAAACATGTTAGTGCATACCGGTACTGACTCAATTAACTGTGTGAAGAATGAGCTCTCCACCATCATCATCGGTGCCTATGATCAAAGACGGTCAAGGAAGAACTTTAGGTTAAACATGCCCGATAATGGCATGGTTCCGAACTTCACATGTATTGTTCCTGAGGAGTTGTTGTTAACACGAAGCTTTGGACCCGGTCTAATAAAATACGAGGAGACATAATTTTAAAGCTAACCAAAATTTAAATACATTGGTCAGGGTCGATGCTATATTCAACTTCATCAGTTTTGTTTCATCAGTTGCCATGTGTGCCTTGAAACAGTGAGTGCAGGTGTCTTTCACCAAAATACCGATTCCACTTTGATCCTTATTTGTTGCACCATCAAAGAATCCCATGGGTGAATTACCAAATAAAATTGGTCGATTTATCAAAAAATTTACTTTGTCTGCACCTGGATCCATGACAAATTCTGTTGATGCTTTAATAATCCTTCTCCCAACCTCCTCTAGGTTCTGTTTGTAGCCTTAAAAAAGAATGGCATTCATTAAAATACATAAGCCCCATGTGACAATAAAGGAAATTGATTTTACCTTTGGATTTGTTAAAAACCAAAGCTTTAAATTTTCTTAAAGGGGCTGTAGATGCCAATTATTTTTTACTTGAAGAATGTTACAAATAAAAGTCCAAAGCTCCCGAGTAATGCTACAATCTATTGCAAGATGTTGTATGGTATCCTCACTGCTCAAACATAATGGATAGGCTGAAGGACTAATTCCACCCCTTTCTCTGTAAATTTCCCCTGTTAAGACTTTATTTCGTAAGCATAACCACATAAATAGAACTGATTTTGGAGGAGATTTGATTTTCCATGTCACTGTATACCACCACTTCAAATCATCATTCTCATAAAGATATATAAATGCATTATAGGCCTCTTTTATTGTCTGCACAATCCCTTCTATTTTGTTCCAAGTCCAAGCCAACCTATTTGGTTTTGTAGACAAAGTGATCCCATTTTGGTAAACTCCCTATATGTATGTGTTCCATTCACTGGCTAGAGTTCCTGTGAGTCCGAGATCTTATGCAGAGAGCCAAATACTAGAACCTGTCAAGTTGGAGATATTTGTCTTATGTATATATGCAAGATAATAAAGGCTCCGACTGTGTAGGTGTGGTAGCAATTATTCTGATAGTATAAATCCAGATCCTCCACCCAGAAAAGGATCCAAGCCTAAAAGAACTCTCGCACCTGTACCAACCTTACAAGCAATCCACTGCTTAACCACAAGTAGTGTAGTGAATATATTTTTCCAGATAATGGAGGCTATTGGGAAAGCAAAGTGTTTCTTCCTCAGCCATGATACAACATCAACTCCTTTCAAATATTTCCTTCTCATAGTGACACTCCAAATACCATCATGAAAAAGTGCCCTCCACATTGATTTGGAAGCTAGGTCCTTGTTAAAGAGATCAAGATCTTGTATTCCCCAACCTCCCTTATTTTTTGGCTTTGCTACCAAACTCCATATTTCCAAATTGTAACCCCCCTGAAAGTCCAACTGGTTGTCGCAACATAGTTCCATGCATGTCAGAAAAACTTTTAGAAAAAAAATCTTTAGCTCTAACATGATCCAGCATAGTCTCTTGAAGAAACAAAACATCATGTTTAACTGTAGACAAAAGCTCCTTGAGGGATAGCATCTTGGACTAGGCACCCACAATCCCCCTAATGTTAAGAGATATTAAGACTAGCATTAAGGAACCCTCATATCAGGGTTCAATGCTCTAAGTTTCCCAAAAGGAGAAGAAACATAAACATGATAATTTGAAGAAACCATTATGGGGTATGTTGCCAACCCTCCCTCAACAACCCCCATGTCTTTTTTCCTGTTAGTGGATTTTTTTTTAGGATTCTTCCTAATGGTGACATTTGCAATATCCACAAGGTCAGCTCCATCTACAAAGGAGTTATAGGTCTGAAGAGGTGCTTTATTAATATGAACTTCTTTGTATGAGGGTTCAGAGGGTTTGGAAAAAAAATTTGTATCCAATGGAGGGGGAGAAGCCAAGGCGCATTCACTGTGTAAATGAGGGGTAGTGTGAGGTCCCTGAGGAGAGTTCTTAGTCAAAATAGGGATTTTGGGATCTGTAACAACCAACAGTTTTGTCGATGAGGGGGAAATCAAAGGAGGGTTTTATGAGATGACAGGGTTCAAATGAGAAGTAAAGAGATGGGAATTGTTAAATTTTTCCAAGAAAATTTCCTAGAAACCCTCAAAAATATCGGCCATCCACTCCTCATTACTACTTAGCAAAATAATGTCTTATTCAGTTAAAGAAGTACTAAAGAAATTTGGAAAGAAAATCTTTAACTTACCAATGAAATATTCAGTAGAGGGGAATTGACTGGGCACCTCCATTTAAGCATTCTGAGTCAGCCTCCCATTTAAGTCTTATTCTCCCACTTCCGAAACCAACTCCAGCGACTGAACCTCACCAACCACTGAAGGACAATTTGTTTTTATATGATCAGTGGATCTTCATACATGATATCGAAAGGGTTCTCTCCAATACTCTAGGGTTTGAATGAAGGACCCCTTTTCAATGACAATCTCAACTTCTTCTGGCAGTCCTAGGTCCATGTCGAACTCCACTAAAATCTAGGCCATGCATTTTTTATTCCACCTTAGGTCCCTTTCATCAAAGAAAACAAATCTGCCAACAACATCTCCTATTCGTCTCAAAACCACTAGATCCCAGTATTCAATGGGGAGGTCGGGCATTAGTATCCATAAGCATGTCTTTTGGAAGAACACTGTAAAAGGGTTGAAATTACCCAGAGACCAACGCTTAACCATAAGCACCCCTCTCTCTATAATCTAGGTTTTTTTTGCAACTTTTTCCAAATCTTCCACTGACAAGAAGTGGAAATTAATCCAATAGTTTGATAGTAAATTGAACCACGTCCAATAGCCAAAAACTTGTTTCCATTAAGTGGAAATCCATTTTTTCAGTCATAGCCTTTGTCATGTGGAGGTAAAAAAATTTACCCACCAACACCTTCATAGCAAGGCTCATCATTCTTTCCATCGCAACGTCTTTGCCAAGGACAAAAGAGGGTCGAGTTTGTATTACCTTCAGAAACTTATTCTTCCTCTTCTCCTGAGCAACCGAGCCAGTATGTTTCCTTACAGAGAATGCTTTCTGAGCTCTCTTAGCATCTAAAAAACTAGGATGAGGCTCCACCAGAGGCAAGTTTTTCAGAGCACTCCCTCTAGTTTCCAAAACCTTCTTTGCTGCCTTCACGCATAAACCTGTTCCTTCTGAAGGGATACTAGGTTTTTTTGCTTATCTTTCGGACAACTAACCCCTCGCCACTTGTACTGCCAACTAAAATTTGCGCTGACAGGTCATTTGGCTGATGTGGTAGTCCTACATCAATAAATCTGTACAGATCTGAAAGGATTGAGGGCCCACACGTTTGGAGTATTCTCTTCTTGTACTCCTCATCCGAAATGAAGATCCCTTCCTCTGCCCAAAGGGAGTCCTCCTCCTTCCATTCCACATCTAACAAATACTCCATTCTTTCACATATACATAGCTAAATGGAGAAAGTCTTCATGCACTTCTAAAACACCAGAAAATGCCAAAAAAACCCTGAAGAGACCCGAAAAGATTCTGTACTAGATGCATCCTCCATCGCTCCACTCAGTTCTAAAGTGGAATCATAATTATTTACTTAAACAATGTACTTAATAATTTATTGAATTTGGTATTCTTTTGCCAATCCATATAAATGTATTTTAATATGTGATGTGCCTAGCCTTGTCCTAAATGTCTAATTAAATTTTTCATCATGGGAATGAAATCAAAATCAAAATGATGTGCCTAGCCTTGTCCTAAATGTCTAATTAATTACTTTTTCATCATGGGAATGAAATCAAAATCAAAATCATGTTTAGGAATCCCGCGCCATTTGGAATAGTGGTTCCCGCCACTCCATTTTGTGATTTTTTTTATGAAATTGGTTCAATCCCGCGTGATTTGGACAGACTGGTTCTATGAGCACTTGGTCAGCGCAATTTGGACAGACTGGTTCTATGAGCACTTGTTCTATGGGCGATTTGGACAGACTGGTTCGTGATTTGGACATAATGGACAGACTGGTTCTAGGAGCACTTGGTCAGACTGCTTCTATTAGGAGCCATTTCAATATAGAGAGGTAGTGAAAATAGATCCCGATTTCTTCCTCTTTTGTTCTCGTTAGACTGCCTCACCTCCAATATGTGAGAGGCATCTTCTCCAACTCTTGGAAAAGGAGTTTTATCTCTATTTATTTCTTTTTCATTGAATGCAATAATAGCTCTAGGAATCATCCTATTTATTTCTTAGAAAAAGAGTTTTATCTCTATTTATTTCTTTTTGTAGTATCATTCATCCATCACACTCTCTGTATGAGCACTTGGTATCCTTCATCCATCGCACTAGACACAACAAAATGCATCGTTCAGATCTAGGACTGGAATTACCATAGACTCTAGCACTGGGGCCGGCTCTCAAAGCAGGGGATCCATTCAATTGGAGTGGTAATTGAAGAACCTTGAAAGGGCAAGGTACGTCCTCATATTTTTGTGCAGTCTTGTTTATTCTAATCTAGTTTTAATGATAAATGCCAAGTTGATATTTTCCTGTGGTGCTGTAAGGTAGAGTGAATCATTAGTTCTATAAGGTAGAGTGAAATAAAATTAAATAGACTATAATAAATAGATAACCAACAAACAAAGATATCAGATGTATTTTATTAGAATGAACAAACTACATGCCTAGAAATGCCTTATTAATGACTTGATAAGGTGCCCACTCTCCAAGTAGAAAAGGAACCCTCTTGCTGAAGATGATACCTGAATGTTTAGTTGTTGTCCCTGTGTGAAATCTCCTCCAATATGTTCTAGGAAAAACCAACAAACTATCTTAAAAATCAAGCCAAGGTTGTAATGCAATTTCTGAGTGAAATGGGGTTCTATCAATCCTATATGCTTAAGGGAACATGGCCGCTTCTTCCACAAAGGATATAGCATTTGCCACTAGTAATGATAGGGATATGTAGCTAAGAATAGTAACCCATAAACTGCCTTAAGCCAATTAACTTTAAGATCTAGATTAGAGACCCACAACTATCCTCTATACTCAGTCAAATAATGTAATATAGATCTAATATGAATATTGATGCCCAACATATTTCATAGATATGATGACTAAGATTTCTTGGCCTCTTTCCCATCATTTCAACTAGCCAATTTTTATAACGGGGAAGCTTGAACCCTTCCTTTCTCTACTCGTGCTTCCCCTTCTTTTACACCTCTCATATATTCTGTCACTTCTCATAACAATACTTATCATTTCTAATGGTCATCCAAAGTATGAGGTCCGTGAAGCCAACCACCCTAATTCGAATGAACTATTCAAAGGCTAGAACAACCATCGTTTGTCATTAACAGTTCAACCATATGCAGTCCTTTGTGGATTCCATACCTAGGTGGGGCAATAAGGCCACTAGGCAAAGGAAACCAATTTATGACACTCAGGTCATTTACCCAACCCAACTACTATTAGGGTTAACCGTAGCTATGAACCATATAAATCTTCAGGAAATCTTTTGACTAGACAAGCCATGGCACTCCCTACCATTTCTCTACAAACACTAGGAATATACCCTTTCTTCAATTAAAGTCCCTCAATCATACTTGAAGGGCTTTCACTTCTTTGCTTAATAGTCCTTCAAGAACCTTCATCCCTCTTTGTGTTCTATGTGTGTGCAAAAGGGGTCCAATATGTTGTTTGCCTTCATGATCAACTCAATAGACCCATCTCTTTGCTCTTGAACATTCATTAAGGAACATTCTATAGGGATTGCAGGTAGGTTCCTACCACCCTGGCCTATATGCTCTTTTGCACCCTTCCCTTTCTCTTCTTAGCTTCAATATCCACCTTTCTTAAGCTCTCTCTCGCTACTCAAAGATTTGAATGAGGATGGTTTAGAATCTATATGAATGGGATAGCATAGTCTGGGAAGACACAAATTGAGTCGACGGCTAAAACATGAATGAATGGATGAAAATGTGAATAGATGACGATGAATGAATGGATGAAAATGTGAATAAATGACGATGAATGAATGGATGAATGAATCATAACGAGCAAATGGAATGGTTAGTCCAAATATTGCATGGAGAGAGTGCATGAAGAAAGAGATGGTTCAAATTCCCACAAGGTTCAAATTTTTATGGATATGGAGTCTCATACACTCTTGATGGACTTGTACTCAACCCCCATGCTCTCATAACTATGGAAGGTGGACTTCTCCTCCAACCACCACCTACACTTAATGATATTCAATACAGGTTTTTAACAAGGAAAATGGTGAAAATATGAAGGCTATGAGACTTAGGCATTTTAGCATTGTTTCTCAACCTCTTGTTTTTTCCCATTCCTCTTCTCCTATAGTGGACTCATGTGCATCCTATTCTCCATATGCATCCATTCACCGTGGTTCTCCTCGTGCTTGAAATACATAATCTTAACTGTTAGGCCCACTCATAACTATAATCCTTCTTGGGTGTAATTATGATGATGTTAGAAAAATGTTTACAATATATTTCTCTTGCATATGGAAGACACTTTTTCATTCTTGTTACATTTAATATTTTTAGATCAAGTTACTTATTTCTTTCATACTTTTACCAAGAGGACTTGTATCGTCCAACAAATAAGGGGGTCTCATAGATCAATTTAGTTCCAGTCACAACCTAGCCAGACATGAATTAATTAATGATGCTCTCAAAAATATTGAAGATCCCTTCTTATTTACATCTCTTGAACATATAATCAAACTAGGACATACTTGCTCAATCTAGAACATTTTTGAGACACTAGAACTTGACATTTTTTACGTCGGTCATTAAAAAACATAAACCAATATACTGGATGTCAAATATATTAATCTTTTGTTCCATCCACTATAATTTTGCCTGTAACTAGTTAGGTACACCCCTTGCACTTGAAATGAAAGTGGAGGAAAGGAAACAATATGCAAAGATCCCCAACACTTGAAAATGTGCAAATATGGTGGTACATTCTAGATCTAGGGGTATAAATAGAGTCTTCAAATGAATATATATAAACTAATATGTTATAATGTTAATGGTAAAAATTATACTACTTAATATATATATTAATAAACATTATTTTATTTTGATATATAAGTGAACATAGTTAATATATCTATGTATAATACTTAATATATAATTCAATATACTTAATATATATAACTAATATATAAATTAAGAATAAAAAACAAAACAAAACACAAAATGAGTCTATTATGAACATATATTAATCGATCTGAACTTGTGAGGCATACATAGGGAATTGGTCAGTATGTGGGTTCTAGTTCTAACCTAATTCTCCTTTAGGTGAGGACTCAATAAGAACCATAGTAGGGCACGCTAGTTTGAGATGAACAAGTCTAGTTGCGTTCGGGAAGCCTGAAAGAGAGTTTTGGTGGGATGATTTACTTTACTTCATGGGTGAGGTTTGGAGTCTATGAAATTTGTCGGATTACATCAACTCACACATAAATTTGAGCTTTTGGGAGGCCGAAACATCATCCATTTTTAGGCACCTATCGTTTTTCCAGGAGAAGAAAGAGCTTCTTCTATTCATGTTTGAATCAAAGAAACTACACAATATTTCATGCCCATCTAAACATTCTTCAGTTCCATCTATTACATTAATAGGTAGTTGTACCAATATATACCTTGTATCTTACTTCTATTTTCTTATCTAACGCTTATATCTTACTCATTACTATAAATGCTTTTACCCTGAGTCCAAAAAGAATCTTATATCTGTTCTAATTTAGAAATATATACAATGCATCAAAAATATGGATAATAAAGTGAAAAAAATAGAATATGTGCCCACTCAGTATATTTGGACATCCTTAACCTCATAGAGCTGTTTATCTCTGAATTTCCTGATAGTTTCCCATCCCTATTCCATCCTAAGCCCCTTTTTAGAAAGGGTATCTGCAAGCTGATTATAAATCTGGGCCACATGACAAAAATGTATGGCTTCAAAAGTATCTTGTAATGCTTGGAAGAGAAGTTTCCAGTACATCAATAATGGAACTTGAAGTCTATGGGTACCCGTATCCCACCAAATAATAACATAAGAATCACCAGAGACATCTAGTCTTCTCACCTCACCATTCTTAGCCAAAAATAGAAAACCTAGTTTAGGCACCTATCTAAGTACAAAGAACATGGATGATGTTAATTTATGCACTCGATCTTTATTGTATTGGGAATATGCAATAATGCAATTTCAACAATTCTTCTCATATTTAAAGCCATACTGAAAAAATATAAAAAGAATAAAAACATTTAAATTACAGTAATACAAATTCAAAAATCACTCTGGTTTAAAAAAAGAAAAATATATTTTTGCTTTTTAGCGGGATTAATAAGACAAGTTGATCTTCGTATAACATCAGCAAACACATGGTAGTAATGAAATTGGCTTTGTGTCACCCATATTTTCGCCAATATTCTCTATAAAAATTCAAAATTTGCAGATGCATTCACGTTCCATCGCTCGTCAATCCAAATCCTAATGGAGAACTCATCTCTCAGACTTCCTCTACTGCTGCCTACAAACCAGAATGGAATTTCATGAATTCTATCGACACCAACTCGTACACATCTATGCTACAAGGGTACTCACATTAAATCACTTGAAATTCTACACATCCATGCGATCATAAGCGGGCTTGAAAAGAGCCCTTTTTTGACTTCCAAGCTCGTAACCATGTACACCATGTTCGGAGACATCGAGAATGCATGCCATGTGTTTGAAAATATACATGAACGAGATGTTGTATTGTGGAATGCGATGCTGAGAGCATATGCCAGGGATGGGAACTGCGATGAAACTCTTGTTCTATATTATGAAATGCAGAAGAATGGTATGCTACCAGATAATTTTACCTTTGCTTTTGCGCTAAAGGCATGCGTGGGTTTTATCATCCCTGGAAGAGGGAAAGGAGATTCATTATCACATAAGGAGAGTGTTATACCTCAATATTACACATTATGTACTAGTGTTGCGTCCTTGCACTAGCGACCTAAACGACAATTTCCCTTATAGATCATCTAAACATCCAGAATGAAAACCATTGACTGAACACTAAAAGCAAAACCTTTTTCTGCCATCTTCCAGCCCAACTTAGCCCTGTTTGTGAGCACTACCGCTCCCTGCACATCTACAGGGGCACGGTAGTCAGCACTGCCGGGCGTTGCTCCTTCTCTAGGGCGCGGTACTACCGCGTTATGCTCAGTTAGAGGGGTGCGGTAGTCTGAAATTAGCCTTTTTGCCTTAGAATTTGGGATTTCGACCTTCAAGGATATTTTGTTGGGATTACCACCTTTGGTTCGATCCTAACTCCTTCTTTGTTTAGCTGGCTTGATCCACTAAACCCTCCATAGATTCACACTTCTCTCTTGTTGGTTAACCTTCCCAAGTACTATAAGAGAGAAGCCTTCCATGAGCCAAAGAGAGGAATTTTGGGGCATCAAACCTATGATCTTTAGACTTCTACAGAGATAGCTAGAGGAAGCACTTGGAGCTGGAGGATTGGCTTGGATATCAAGCAACCTTTGTAAGCACTCTTCAAGTTTGTAATAAAAGATAACTTGTCTTGTTTTTCCCATTTCATGTACATTGTAAAAATCTTTGATATGAAATGTATCTAGTCTAGATTTGAATTTAATGTTTGCCTCAAAGTATTTGGAAGCTTGCATGCTTGTCCTTTGCTTGATTTCAACAGGTTCTACATTGGAGCTTTGGGATCAAGAACTAGAAGCGGAACAAACGTCGAATTGGAAGGTGAGTTATGTCTTTAATCTCTTCTGAATGCATTTAATCTTGTTGTGAAGATTAGTTTAGGAACTCAAGGTAGCATTTGTTTCCTTTTTGTCTTAGCATAGAGTCAGTGCATCCTGCTTTATCCTAAGAGAGTTTCTACCTATCCGTAGGGAGAAATTTCTACAACAAAAAACTGGTGACTCCGCTGGGGACTTGAATCCATTTTCTTTGCTTGTGAAGTTTGCTTTCAATTTCACTTATTGATTGTAAGAATTGGGTTCTTTTACCCTCATTCACTTCCCTGTTCTCTGCATTAGACTTCTGTTATAGATCAGTAAGTCCTCTGGGTTGGCAAACCCTTGAAAAGTCAAAATCTTTTCTCAAAATTCTGCCTCTTTCCCTCTGTTCACACACTACCGTGCCCCCGTAACTGCCTATAGAGCGGTAGTACCGCACCTTAAGCACTGTCTAGAGCATGGTAGTCTAGCAGTACCGCACCTTAACCACTGTCTAGAGCGTGGTAGTATAGCAGTACCGCACCTTAAGCGCTTTCTATAGTGTGGTAGTCTATTAGTACCGCTCCCTGGTGGCTTGCAGGCCCGCGGTAGTTCCTGGAAAGTGTGTTTATTTGGTTTGTTTGGTTATTTTTTGGGTCTTTTCGAGATTTGGATCCATGTTGGCCCTTTGAGTAAACATTAGTGTTTTGCTTGCATTTTTAACTGAAATGGGTTCTATTTTTGAAAAAAAAATTCCCCCTCATGGCCGGAATCATGCATCCTACAGTCGTTTTGACCCATATTAAGGTTTTGAGATCATTTTTTGTTTTGGTGTGTTTGGATTGCTTGGCATCTTATTTCCTTTACATCCTATCTAATGATTTTTTGAAAATATTGATTCCTTGCCTCCGCTTTAGTTCAAAGAGAAGCTTGATTTTGTCGTTCTTTTACCATATTCATGAAATTGAAACACATAGGTATTCTTCTTGCTTTAATTTAATCATTTGACATTCTTGGTATTACATCCATGAGAAGAAGAAATGCTTGTTTCATATTTATGTGCATTTGAGTTAGACGATATTATTAGGTTCTTCTCCTTGTCTTGCATTTGATTGGAAGCATTTGTAGAATCTTTCTTTCCGTAGCTAGGATGTGTCTTTTTCAAGTGTGAAAAGATAGGAAATGGATTAGAATCATTACGTTTGGTGTTCATATAAAGAACTTTTTCATTACTTTGGGTTAGTATTGGGTACATATTTTACTTCTTTCTATCATTTTGAAAAGGAATAAAATTGCATGTGCATTGGGTTGTGCATATTGGGAACGAAAAGAATTCTTCCTTACTTTAGCTAGTGTTCATTGAATAGAAAGGCTCATTTCGATTCATTCTCATTTGCATGGTTTGCGTCGTCACAAAACCACCAAGTTTCACGTCCATTTACCCAATTGAGTAAGACAACCTCTAAAATTAATCTCCCTAACTAAACCAACATTAACCTCACTTGAGGAAATCAAAAGAATTTGGTAGTTAGGTAGGACACCGGGGATAGGCATAAAAATAATTCCCCCTTATCATTTTTCATCTGAGACATAGTTGTTGTCTTTAGGGAACTAAAATCCTCTAGTATTTATTGACACGGTCATAGCTAGTTTGTGGAGGGTCCTCCTGATTGTTTTTAACTATCAAGGGTTAAACCGCCGCGAGATTGAGAACCGGACGGACTCTGTGGAATGTCGAACTCCACTTAGCCCTAAGGCAACATCGATCATTGTCTTCCTTGTATTCATAGTAATGCAAGGGTGATAAGACAGAAGCACTGAAAACCTTTTCCAACGTGTCATGAATGAGGTAGCTTAGTGACTTTTCTTCTAGGGCTCTTTACCCAGGATCCCTTTCAGTAGAGGGATATCCTTCCATTATTGGTCTCTCATTTTGTATTGTTCGACTTGGATTTCATCACCTTGCGAAGGATACAATTTGTTGAGGTCTCCAGCTCTTAGTTAGGAGGTATTTATTGCTATCTTGTAGAGGGTCTTTTTCTTTGTAGGGCTGCTTGTTGGCATTCTGGCCATTTTGTTGTACAACTCGCTTACTGTGGCATCGACGTCAATATAATTTTTTGAGCTTGCTCTTTTGGCCTGTGAGCCTTGTCTTTTCCTAGCTCCCCTTTCGCACGCTTGGTTGCTTGAGGGTTTTTGAGTTCTTTTTAAGAAGACTTCGTCCACATCACTTAGTTTTGTTCCATGGAGAATCCACCTCCATGCACCCATGCTCCTTCTGGGACTACCAATCTGGAGACCCCTTTTCAAGGGGTACCTTTTACTTTTCCTCTAGTTGGAGATATTGGTCCTCCCTTTATTGCCATGTTAAATCTTCCTGGATTAACCATAGGATTACCAGTATGGTTATTCAATCAGGTAATTCCAATTGCGCCCAATGTTTCGAATGTTAACTCTCCACCACGAGAGAGTCAATCCCAAACTAATCCTTCCCCTTCTTCGTCTGATGAATCTTCTTCCGTTCCTTCTTCCTCGCCTGATCAAAGTAATAGTGTTAGTAATCAGGTGGATAAGAAGAAGAAGAAAAGGAAATTTAAGAAGAAGAAGGATAAGGAAGAGACCAAGCATAAACCAGTTGCCTCTAATGGCACTCATTCTACGAAAACACCTCGTAAGCCCAAGTTCCCTTGCAAAATCTGCAAGCATGATCACTTTCTCAATGATTGCCCTGGTCTTTCCCATGTATCAGAAGTGTGGTCTAAAAAACCCAAACCACTTGTATCATCAACCTATGACCATCATGTCGATGACACTCCCTCAACCAGTGACCCCTTGGTGAAGGGTAGGAAGGGTAAAGTCCTATATCCCTGTTTTATATGCAAGGGTATGCACCATACTTTCCTTTGTCCAAGCATGGATGAAGCCTCGCGGTGGTTGGAAGATATTACTAGTTCTCAACTGGTGCCTCCAATAGACCATAGTAAACTGTCCCTTGACCCCCCGCTAGTTGGCCAAGTGATCAATTCAGTTTCATCTACAATTGATCCCACTCTCCCTTCCGAGAGTGAAGTGATCGAGTCACTGTCATCTCCACTCGATCCCACTCTTTCATTGAAGAAAGTCCAGACTGAAGCGGTCATCTTGACACAATCTTCGTCTCATTCTTATCTTCCAGGCGAGAGTGAATTGGAAACCGCTGATGTTTTCCTTATCGGTTCAGAATGTCCTCGACAAGGGGAAACCCTGTCTGTTTCTGTGAGACCCCCTCCAAGTACTGAGGTTATTTCCTTTGATTGGAATGGTCTAACAGAGTCTCGTCTTCCTTCGAGCGTTCCTTTTCAAATATCTGTAGGAGTTTATGATAAAGAAATTTTTCATACGATAGTTGATGAAGGAGCTTCTGTTAGTATTCTATCCTCAACTGCTTGGAAAGCCTTAGGTTCTCCTTGGCTTGTGCCCATCACTGACCAGATACTGGCTTTCAATAGAAGGCCTACTAGACCTTTAGGGTCCCTTCCTCAGTTACCTATCACTTTGGGAGGGAAAAATATCTATATTGATGTCATGGTCGTCCAAGGTCCCTTAGATTTTAATCTACTCCTTGGACGTGATTACGTCTATGCAATGAAGGCTGTAGTGTCCTCACTCTTTCGAGTGATGTATTTTCCCCATCATGGGAATGTTGTGACCATCGATAATCTTTCCTTTGTGATGCCCACTCATCGCATGACTCCTAGTCACCAGACTTTCCTAAATGTTCCACATGTTTTAGTGGTTTCTTCCCCCTAAGGGGGGGACGTTGGAGCAAAGTTCTATTCCAGTGTCAAGCTCGTTAAAAAATGAAACCATTTTCTCAAGCATAGTTTACTTTTGGTTTTAAGCTTGTGTAAAAAGAAAACCAACCATCATCTCAAGCATAGTTTACTTTTGGTTTTAAGCTTGTGTAAAAATGAAACCAACCATCATTTTGAGCAGAGTTCCCTTTATGTGTCAAGCTCGTTAAAAAATGAAACAGGTCACCATGAGCATAGTTCCCTTTCTATGTCAAGCTCATTAAAAAATGAAATAGGTTCCTACGAACATAGTTTATTATTTGTTTCATGCTCGTTAAAAAATGAAACCGACCCTCAAGCACAGTTTACCGTTGGTTTCGAGCTTGTGTAAAAATGAAATCAATCCCAAGAATAGTTTACTTTTGGTTTCAAGCTTGCGTAAAAATGAAACTACCTTCAAGCATAATTTATTTCTGTTTTAACCTCATTAAAAAATAAAAAAGACCCTTTCAAGCATTGTTATTATCTATTTCAAGCTTGTGTAAAAATGAAATAGATCTCCCTTCCATTTGTTCGAGTCTCTCGCTAGAGTTAGGATTTGAACCTTCATTTCATCTGCTTGGGTCACTTGGTCCTGGTTCTCCCTACCCCCTGGTGAACACATTCGGATTAGTAGCCAGGATTTTTGGGTAAGGAGGAAGAGTAGTTAGACGAAACGAAGCTTGGGGGGCATGTTTAGCCGTTAGCAATCATGCTGGGGTCACCTACCAACCTCTGGTCATCATGTTGGGAAGGAACCCGTCAATAGGCCGTAAACGTGAGCAGAGTTTACCATTGGCTTCAATCTCATTAAAAAATGAAACCAGTAGTTTGAGCAAAGTTCTACTCCTATGTCAAGCTCGTTAAAAAATGAAACATATCCTTTCCCTTTGAGACGAGTCTCCTCGTAGACTTAGCACCCGAACCTTCTTTTCACTCGCCTATACCTTAGGCGAATGAAATGAAGCTTAGGGGCATGTCTTCAACCTCTGGAAGTTACGTTGAAGTCAACTCGATCACCTCTCCACACCATGTTGGAGCTAAGTCACTTACTTCTAGCAATCATGCTGGGGGCATGTACCAACCTTTGGATTTCATGACGGGAAGAAGTTCACCATTGGGAACATTTTCGAGCATACTTTCCTTTTTAGGTTTCGAGCTCATTAAACCATGAAAATTATCCTGAGCATAGTTCATTTTCTGTTACAAGCTCCTTAAAAAATGAAGCAGACATCATGAGCATTCTTCCAACCTATCTTCGAGCTCGTTAAAAACAGTAAGATGGTGTTTGAGCTTACTTTTCACTTTTTCGTGCTCTGGTTAAAATATGAAAAGTGGTTTGAGCTTACTTTTTCCTTTTTCGTGCTCTGGATCCAAACATGAAAAAGATTTTGAGTGCTTTTGATACCATTATCGTGCTCGTTAAACAATTGGGGTAAAAAGGTGTGTCTAATGAGTATAGGTTTATCACTTTATCTAGCCTCACTAGACTATTTACAGAAAAGGAACTGTGCCAAGTTTACTTTTCCTTTGTCGTACTCGGTCATCAACCATGACAAAGTTGTACATGGAGTCCTCTTTAAGATCTTTTCAGACTCCTAAAATAGGACAAGATGGCCAAGTGAAATTGATTCATTCATGCTTGTAAAAGGATTTGAATGATCGTCTCCCTAGTGATAGTTTACCCCTTTTTCGGACTAGGGGGCACTACTTACAAAAAAGGAATACTCCAGCCAATCATGACTAGAAGAGTCCTCTCCCGCATTGTTTTACCCTTTTTCGGGCAATGAAACTAATTTTACAAAAAAGGATCGTTGGAGTCTTCTTTAGTTATTTTCAGACTCTCTAAACATGAAATGAAAACCAAGTTTTCCTTCCTTGGACTTGTTAAAATTTAACATCGAAGGGCCCACTGTGGGACGAACCCCTCGTTTCTCAGGTTTGTAAAACATGTGAGATTGGACTCATCTATGAGATGAGCTATACCGAGCATCTTTTATCCTCTTCAAGCTCAAAAACAATAAAGAGGTACTCGTCTATCATGTCGGGGGAATATGGGAAACAAGTCAAGTTTATTTTGGCAGCTTGTCAGTCGTCACCTTTGAACATGGCATGCGTCTGTCCCTTGTATATTTTGGGTATCTATTCTCGCTGAATTGTGGTCATCATCCTGAGTCGTCTCTCTAGCCACGAGCCTACTCGTTCGGTGTCTATCCTCTGTTATCAATAATCCTTGCTGCCAAGTCCTGTTACATGCCGTTATATGTTCAAAGGGTTACATTGTTCAGAGTCATTCATTGTGTCAGACCTCCGCTGTGTCAGTACATGCTCCATTGTTTCATTATCCTATACTATCTTTCATTTCGATTTCGTGTCGATGATTTGGGAATCATTATGGCCCACCTTCGACGAGTCTATTCTCATTGACGCCAAATAACTATCCGGGAATTGGGCTTATGGATCAACAATTAGTACCTTGGTACCTGCATGCCTCAATGGCAGGTTTCCTCGTGTTCGACAGTAGGTTTACCTCATTGACCTCCGATCGAACGATCTCTCGAATTCTCGACATCAACCCATTCATTCACATTTCATTGAGATGTACTACAAATACCTTGGGGATCATCGTCATCATTGGTGATTTCCCTCGCATTTGTTAACGGTTCACATCATTGACCGGTAATCAAATGGTTTCTACCATGTTCGACCTCAACACTTTGTAATCACATGGCTAGATTCGTATCATTTATGATTGGGTAGAAGACCCTGGGTGCACCTTTGTATCTTGATTGCATCCATCTTGCGATGGAGATGTCCTTTGTATTGTCACATAGATCCACTTTTTGTATTGGTCGTGACTGTGTCATTACTGTCTCATGGATCTACGCTTGTTCATAGTAGCCGTGATTTGTCTACAGTCTATATCATCTCAGTACTCATGGATCTACAATCTATTGGTCGGCAGCCATGCTTTGAGTCAATTGTTTCCAAGCATGGGAATGCCTGCCTCAGTGGTATATCTAACATTTTGTTTCTGTTTGATCTCCTTGTTGCTCTCCTCGATGCTATCTCCGCACAGTATTTGTAAATTCTTTTGGCCATCAATCTCTTCTGACCTCACACTTTAGGGGGCATCTGTTATACCTCAATATTACACATTATGTATTAGTGTCGCATCCTTGCACTAGCGACCTAAATGACAGTTTCCCTTATAGATCATTTGAACATCCAGAATGAAAACCATTGACTGAACACTGAAAGCAAAACCTTTTTCTTCCATCTGCCAGCCCGACTTAGCCCTGTTTGTGAGCACTACCGCTCCCTACACATCTACAGGGGTGCGGTAGTCAGCACTGCCACGCGTTGCTCCTTCTCTGGGGCACAGTACTACCACATTATGCTCAGTTATAGGGGCGCAGTAGTCTGAAATTAGCCTTTTTGCCTTGGATTTTGGGATTTCGACCTTCGAGGAGATTTTGTTGGGATTACCACCTTTGGTTCGATCCTAACTCCTTCTTTGTTTTGATGGCCTAATCCACTAAACCCTCCATAGATCCACACTTCTCTCTTGTTGGTTAACCTTCCCATGTACTATAAGAGAGAAGCCTTCCATGAGCCAAAGAGAGGACTTTTGGGGCATCAAACCTATGATCTTCATACTTCTGCAGAGATAGCTAGAGGAAGCACTTGGAGCTAGAGGATTGGCTTGGATATCAAGCAACCTTTGTAAGCACTCTTCAAGTTTGTAATAAAAGATAACTTGTCTTGTTTTTCCCATTTCATGTGCATTGTATAAATCTTTGATATGAAATGTATCTAGTCTAGATTTGAATTTAATGTTTGCCTCAAAGTATTTGGAAGATTGCATGCTTGTCCTTTGTTTGATTTCAATAGATTCTACATTGGAGCTTTGGGATCAAGAACTAGAAGTGGGACAAATGTCGAATCGGAAGGTGAGTTACGTCTTTCATCTCTTCTGAATGCATTTAATCTTGTTGTGAAGATTAGTTTAGGAACTCAAGGTAGCATTTGTTTCCTTTTTGTCTTAGAATAGAGTCGGTGCATCCTGCTTTATCCTAAGAGAGTTTCTACCTATCCATAGGGATAAATTTCTACAACAGAGAGCGGGACTTGAATACGATGTTTATGTGGGAACTGCTCTTGTAAATTTTTATGGAAAATGTGGTTGCTTGGAGGATGCACATGTTGTGTTTGGTAGAATATCCCAGAGAAATGTCGTCGCATGGACATCGATGATTTTGGTTTTACAGAGAATGGGTTTGCCGATGAGGCATTGGAACACTTTAACCAAATGCAGCTTAGCGATGTGAAACCCAACGTTGTTACATTGGTGGCAGTAATTTCGGCGTGTACCCAATTAGGAGCCCTGCAACAAGGTAAGTCCATTCATGGCTAAATGATTAGGATTCTCTTTGAGTTGAATGTGTTGTCACTTTTATAGATATGTATGCTAAATGTGGGAGTTTAAACAATGCATGCCGTCTGTTTGACAAAATGTCTGAAAGAAATGTGGTATCTTGGACTGCCATGATTTATGGGTATTGTCACAGTGGATATGCAGCTGAGGCATTGGCACTCTTCGATGAAATGAAAATAGTTGACGTGATACCCAATTTTGTTAGTTTGGCCACACAACATTGACGTGATACACAATTCATAAGCCTTCTTAATGTTAATTTCTATGAAAAAAGCCTTCAAACCTAGGCATCTAGCCCAGCCTATGCCCTCATAGACGACAACAACATTGTCCAGGAAGCGTTCTTCAATAAAATTGGGTGCTTAGGCCTTATGATCTTAGGTTAAATATATCAGAGTCACGCAAAGCAATAGCTTTGGCCATAATCAAGTGTAAGAGACATTCATTAAGGTAATCCACTGTCGACTGGGAATAAGTTTTGGGTTCCCTTCTTAGAAATAAACGTAATCAAGTCTTTGGAAGCAATCTTTCATTAAGATTATATTAATATTGTTTTGTAATCTTTTAGATTAGTGGCCACCAGATCAGTGGCTTATGCTAATTACATCTGTCAAATAAATGAATATTAAAAATAAATTTTTGATCAGTTACAAAAGGTTTAAATGCAGTGTTTTTAAATTAACCCACTAGAGCTCAAAAAAATCCAAAAACAATACAGAAAGTATAAATGCTGGTTTGGAATTTTTTTTTTCTAATCTTTAATAAATGAAAATACTCAAAATAGAAACAGTTAATCAAACTTAGTAAAAAAAGGTAGACCAAAGGCATGGTATCCTGTCTTCTTAAATGTTCTAATAACAATTCTTTACTCTTCACATGCTTTAGATCCGGTCATGTTTTCCCTGCATCTAGTTCTCCATCCTGCTTTACTGACCTATCCAACCTGTTGAGCAGGGGCCTCAAGACAGCCCATGTCCTAGACACTGCTCATACTCTAGCAACCAAAGAAAATAATAGCACCAAAGAAAGAGCACAAGTTTGTGCCAAAATTTCTCACAAAGTCATGGTTCTGGTCCTGTTTCTGACCCCCTTGTTCAAATTTCTGTTGTTGAATATAAAGAAGCTTGTTCTAACTTTTGAATGTAGTCAGCAGGCCCTCGTAGGTTAGTTTGAGAGTGAAATCCCCTCTTAAATTATGATTTGGGATTGGGTTGGAGATTCATGGGAGCCTTATGGCTGGTGTATTAAAATTCAAGAGTATTTGAATTATGACCAAGGGTTTTTTCATGGTTTCATTTAAGGAGGCTTCTCAACCTGCAAAGCACCTTAGGCTCTATCCAAAGTTTAAAACTTCAAACACTATGATAGTGTTTTCTAACTGGATTGTGAACTTTTCAGCAGAGATATCTGCTGAGTTAATTGTCTGGTCTAGGAGAATTCACCAGGTTGCCAATGCAGCACTAACATTTCCTGGAAAAGTTAGCTCAGTCCATATCCATCTGTTTGTCATAAACCTCAGAAGGCATCTTGATTCTTAGCCAATGCCCAAGACCCAAGAGCGCATTTGTATGCAAGTCAATTCAGGTCGAGGATTCAACATTATGAATACCTGTTTCCACTGCCAGAGTCTTGATACTGTTGAGTATTCATCAAGTCTAGTACACATTCAAAAGGTCTAGCATGAAAAATTCCCATGTGGATTTGTAATACTCACACAGGTATTCATCAAGCCCAGTGGACTCATCATCAGCTGAAAATTTGCAAAACTTGGCAAGACTTGCCCAACACTTTCATCATTATTTTTTCTGCACAAAATTTACTATGTTTTGAATTTTTTTATTTACTGAGTTTCACTGAGTTTTTCCAAGTCCCAGGGTGACCCAGTTTTTACTGAGTTGGCTCACAACATTGATATCACCTTCCTCTCGCAACTTTTCCTTTCTTGATTTTCTGTGTCTTCACAGTTGGTCACCTTTTTGGTGCTTCAAGTAGGATGCTTTGAGGTCCAATGACTTGTGGACAGAGGAGGTTGATTAATTACAATTTAATTTTCCTTTATTTAAATCATCCCCTTCTGTAGATTCATTAGTTCATCCACTCAAAGGTATTCTAAGTATGACTTATTGTATTGGTTCTCTAAGAAAGATAAGTCTACCTTCCTGATTTCCTCATGTACCTCCAGATCCTGTGGGATTCCACTATCTGACATACATGGGGAGTGGAACTTCTCCTTCCCTTCTTCTCTCTGGCCTATATTGGATGACGTTTCCACTTTATTCTCTTGGATCATTTGACCATTTGAAGTCTCCCAAGATTTTGCTTGCGTATCTTTTTTCTTCCAACTTCCTATGTTTAGTTGTTTGCTCTTGTTCCTCTCTTACTTGCAAATCATGCAGGGTGTCATCTTGGTTGGAATTTGTCCCCTCATTATCTGGTGGTCTAAGATTTATGTTCTACTTTTGTAAATGGGCATGTGCCTGTGTCTCCAATTGTAGAGGGGCATTTATGTTTCCCTATTATTCAGGTTGTGTCTGAAGTTTTAACCTTCTGTCCTTCCTCCTATTGTTCTCTATATTCAATAGGTTCCCCATTCTCAGTCATGTTAGATATGGAATGAAAGAGATTAGGGGTAATCTTTTGTGTTTGATTTCTAAATTCTGACCTCCATATTTCTTCTCCCTCCTCAAATTGTTTTTAACTCCCTAGAATCCACTATTCTCCTCATCTCTCCATGAGGTGGTTGGATGTTTAGAGGGAAACCCCTCATGAGATGGCCATGCTCATGGCACATTTTGCACCAAAAAGGAACATGCTCATAATCTATAGTCTGCACCCTTTCATAGTCTTGATAGCCCAAAATGGTTTATCCTGGGAATGGGTTCAAAATGTTAATAAGAAAACAGAAATGGGCATACGAGGTATACCCACTTTCTCATGTGACCTCCAAACATTTGATGTAAAACTAAGTACATTACCAGAACTGCAGTGGAGGGAATAAAGTTGAATCCAGACTGTAGCTCTGGATAAATTTCTTTAGTTGGATCAAAACATTCAATCAAATATCTCATATGCAGACCTGTTGAGTTGAAGAAGCAACAAAGAAGTCATGCCCCCTTCAAAAATCCTTCCCAGTTTTTAGTGTTGGAAAAAATGATGATAAAGAAGCCTTTTGCACAAATTTTTAGATCAATGGAGCCTTTCTCTCTCCATTTCATATTTACCCACCATCTTAGTGCAGATTTAGAAGGCCAGAGGCCTCAGAAACAACAAATCACAACATGGTCTGATATGTGTTGATTTGAACCCCCAATTTCCAGGTAAGATATTTGCAACCTTGGGTTCTCTACTTCCTTTTCCAGTTTCCCAGTAGACTTTGAGTCTCTCCAATTCCCTTGTGAAGATGAGGGGTTTCACTTTCTTCTTTGGGCCACCACAACCTTGTGGGAAGGTGGGGCCCTGCTTTCTCTTCTTCACCTTGGTGAGGGGCCATGGGCCTGTCATCCCTGATGCCTGCTAACACCACCTACTACATTGATGAGCTGCTCTTTCTGTGTTCCTAAGGCTTGTCCCACAAATAAGTAAAAGTTACAAGAATGATGAGGCATTGATTGAGGAGAGATGTTGGGAAGGTTGTAGTCTATAGTGTTTTCTCTCCTCCCTATGCCTACAAGGATAACAAGTTAAAGTATCATTATCTGGAGAAACGTCTAATACCATTAATAATATACGATAGATAGATTGGAAGATTCATGAAGCCGAACTGTAGTGCCATATGAAGTTATGATTGTCTCTGAATGAGCTTATTTCTTTTCTTGCAGAAAATCCATTTGATCAAGCTTAGATAGCCCTTGATCATCTTCCATACTTATTGCAACTTAAAAACAACATTCCTCTTCACTGAAAATGACATGATCTCATGATTTGCTATTAATTCAAACTTTATATCCGTTATAAATATGCAGTGATGGAAGTTTTTGAATGTTTCCTTTCTTTCTTTGTCCTGACAATTGTTAGGTGGAGAATGGATGTATAAACGTAACAGATTTGGATAGATTGGTAGGAAATCATAAAATTCGTATTTTGATATCAATTGTTTGCATTTCCAGCTAGACAACATTCATGTTATGGGTGACAAAGCAACATCTCGGGAAACAATGAAAAAAGCTGGGGTTCCAACTGTACCAGGAAGTGATGGGATTTTAGAGGTAGGTACTATAATCTTTTGTGTTAAATAATGGATAGTATTATGATATTGTCAACTAGAGAAAGTTGTTGTGTGTACACTAGAATCTCCATTTCTAATATTCTACAAGTTTCTTCATTTGTAGATCAATTTGAGTTGAGAATATATTTTTCTTATATTAATCATCATTATATATCTAACATCGTGAGTATGCTTTTAGTCAATAGAAGAGGCTATCACAGTTTCTAATGATATTGGTTTTCCAGTAATGATCAAGGTATGCAATGTGTTCTCCTATGCTAGATTATTTTTCTTTAATTTACTGAACGTTGCATTTATATTTTTTCTTAAAGACTTGTGTCTTATATTACGAGTATCATATTTCTGGGTGCAATTATGATCCTGACTTGTTCCTTCTTGTGATTGGGGAGAAGTCTATTAAATTTATACTTTTATTTTCAGGTTATGAGGTTATTTCAGTTATTAGTGGTCAATTCTATTAGCTCTACTTTCTATAAGCAACAAGCAACATGAATTGATCATATTTTTGAACTTAAACCTTTGTTTGCAGAACATCTCCTCTGAAACAGACATAAAATTGCTTAAAGTGTAACTAAATATAGCACCATTTTGCATCCATTATTAGTACATTTTTACAAGATCTATCTGGTGTAGGATTTGTAGAAAGAACAAGTAAATTTAGTACTATTTTTGTGTACATGAGTAGGCAATCGTAGATGTTTTCTGCTCTGAGCAAATATTATTGAACTTTGGCAATGATTTGTTTGTTACCATGTACCTTAGTTATGCTTTGTAAATGATAAATGCAGTTAATGTTCCTAATTCATATTTGGTTAGACTTAAATTCAATGAGGTACATTCTTTACTTCTGCACGAGTATGGTAAATCCGTAAATGTGAAAGGTTTTGGTTCTGAAGACAAGAATCATGTGTTACAAAATTTAAAATGTGACATGAGAAAAAAATTTAAATTTTAAATGCCTTCGAAAAAGTTGAAAATAGAAGACTGCTATGATAATACATAATCCACACGAGATTGAATAGTAAAACCAGAGAAGTAAAACCGAGTATACATGGTCCTAAAGTGGCAATGAGCACTCAGCAACCAAATTTATATCTAAATGTTGTTGCATGTGTTTTGTGATACATTGTAGTTTTGTTTGTGATGACCTTTGAATCTTGACATTTATTTATGTTATATTTTATTTCAATTATGTCAAAAGTAAAAAACTGTGCATATCGTGATGCATATCTTTACAATGTCATATTCATGTAAGGATATACTGTTCGCTCAAAACCTTTTCAATGAAATAAGTGCATGATATTTAATAAATTGCTTTTTGCTAGATGGTATGTGTCAGTCTTAAACACAAATTATTTCCCTTGAAGATTATTTTATTTCTAGTCCAAGGATTTTATCTGGATCTTATTGTCTGCAGGCAACTGCAGGTGGTGGAGGTCATGGAATGCGATTGGGCAATGAACCAGGAGAGTTCGTGAAGTTATTACAGGCATGCAAGCATACCTAATTACCCAACTTGCTTTTATTTCCTTTTAGGCTTTTGAGATCATGATTTTCCTTTCTATCCAGTTCGTTTATTTCTCAAATGTTGCATATAAAAAGTTAAAAACAGATCATTGAGAATGCTATTTAAGATAAAAGGTTGTTCTTACTTATTAAAGACATAAGTTATATCTGAAAGAAGAAATTACAAGGACATCCATGGAAACTAAAGGGGAATGGGACAAGGGAAAACTAGGACTTTTCAATATGGACAAAAATACAGAGTAGAGATAGCGATGATCTTCAAGTTTGTAAAACATTTGTAGTATATAGAATTTAATCAGTTGAGATGATAAAGACTTGTGTGGCTGATTTATGAAGTTTAAATATCAATATATATGGTAGTGCTTGGAAAGATCACTGATATAGTTTTTTGAAATATGGCGGGGCCTTCTTCTGAGGCTGTAATTCCTCTAAAAATGACACGGTAGTGGTTGATATATTACAAGGGCTGGGCACTTTTCCTAAACACCATAGTCACCTTTCTGCTTTGCATAGAGGCTTCTATCTATGCTAATAGCCGTAGATTGTTATGGATATCATAGGATTTAATGCTCAGACAACTGATTGCTCTTTTTAAAATTGAATTTATCTTCTTGTTTATAGCTTAGTGGTATTCATTTCCTAGCTTTTGCATTACACTTTATAGCAATGGTTTCTGATACCGAAAGGCATCATACTTCACAAATTACAAGGACACAAAACATATTCATTCTACATACCCATCCCAAATCCATTTTAGGGGAAAATTTATTTAGGTTATGTTTCCCAGTTGATTGTTGTCTGTACCTAGAGATGATACAGCTCCAGGCCATTCCAAGAAGAGAATTTATCGATTCCCATGAAAATCCCTTAACAAAAATTAATTGTAAAATGCAATCAAGTGAGCTTGACAATATAATGCTGGGCACATTTTGAAAACCTAATGTGTAGTCGTCCAGTATTACTTGTATGTTCAATCTTTAAAGTTAGTATTTTATCATGTATGTGAATTATCTACTGGTTTGAGATGAAAGGGTGTTTGACTCGTATATATTCATTTCCTTTTGTTTACCAATATAAGTTTCCTACTGACTTGGGAATATAATTTAATTTTCACTGTAGTAGTTTTTATCTCCTGTAAAAGTTGGGCCTTCCATTCCATGTTCATTTTTCCATTGCTTGTACTTATTTTCACTGCAACTAAACGATGCAAAAACTTGATCATATTTACTAATCTTAAACTGTAGTGGTGCACTTAACAGAGTAGCTTCTATTTTGCGACTCTTGCCTATATGTACCATACATGTTTATGGTAGAACTCTTAAGCATATTATTCCTTAGAATATTTTAAAGAGCTTGATTGCCTCCTTTTCCAGATCGTTAAATCATTGCATGGATTTTTGACATTTGGAAGAGCTGGATGATGATGACCTTGTAATCCAAAATAAAGGGGGTAATAAGGTGAACAGTCCCCCACTTCAATTATTTTTAGCCCCAAGGTACAAACTTTAGCTTAGGCAAGCCTCCTAGGCTTAAAAACACCCCTTTCCCTCTTTCCAGTGGATCCATGGCCCCCCATCAAGCTCGTGTGACCCCTTTTGCACCATCATTTATTAATTTAAAAGCAACATACAAAATAATAATGTCTCGGTCATTAAATACCATTGTTCTGGCTTTCCTAGCCACATCACTTAATTTCTTACAACATATGTTTAGGGTTACTTACTAGGGGTATTACAATGGTGGTGTGGAAATACTTACTGGATAACTTACCGAAAACGCAGAGCTTATAGGAGATGAACTCACTGAAGAGGTTGATACACTTACCAAATCTGGGGGAATTTCCAATGGTATCCTGTTTTTTTTGGAGAAGATGTTTTCGTTTGTTAAGGGTCGGAAAAACGCCTTATGTATGATCGAATCTGGAAGACTTTATTGTGTTCTCCAGTATGAATTGATTTTTTCCAACCCCCATACTTCCTCCTAAGCCTGTATATGTAGAAGCTCAAATGCTGGAGGCCAACTTGGCTTAGTTGCTAGAGAAAGCAGGAAAGAAAGGCTACTAATTTGGACAACTTTTGCATGGCCTACAACTGAGTAAATTCGTTGTTTTGGTGGCTTTTATTTGCTGTTTTAAAAGCCATTTTTGCTGTTCACTTTCTGTTTTAAACAACTCTCTTTCCTTCCAAATAGTGTCACCTCTAGCACTCTAAATTGCCTAATTAAAACTCGGACTTCATTGTCAATTGTGGCCTCTGCTGTTTTTACTATTTTCTTGGCCTTTCAATTGAATTTTTACTTGCCATTTTGAAAGATACTTTTATTTCAATATAAATCCTAACTTCATACCCTATAAGCTTACTCAAAACCATTTAATGTCACAACTTGAGTTGAGATATCCTAGCATAGCAGGAAACTTGGAAGTTGCATGGTTGTTCATTGTTGGCCTTCTTCTTCCATCAAAACATATCTGGCATTGAAAAGTCAGCTACAAAAATGTGAATCCACATGCTTAATCTCACTTTGACATCATGATTGATTCCTAATTGAAGGATATGCATAAACAACTTCCATTTTTTTCCCACATATGTATTGCATCACAAGCTATTTGCCATACCATTTCATGCATAACTTTATATGCACCTACCAGAGAATCCGCTAGTACTCAACATAATTCACTGCCAATCAACAACATGCACTTGGAAGGCAACTGCTAATCATGTTTCCTTTATTGTATTTCTATTTAAAGTAGGAATTTCAACCATCCTTCCTCTTCTCTGAAAGTGAACTTTATGAGAGGTGTACTATTCCCTTGTAGCATGGATGTGAAGACAAATTACTCCATCTTTCTTGTCAATATATGGGAACCCATCATCTACAAGTCACATAGGTGGTTGTTTGTGGGGATAATTTCTTTATTCATACAGTTCTAGCACAAAATAAACTATGTAAAGAGGACTGCAGCTACTCACTGACCGCCGAGACCCCAGGTATTTCAGATGTCACAGAATTTCCAAGAGGATGAAATACCAATGGAAACGAGGTGATCTTTGGCTTGCCAACTTACAATTTTATGCCTTCTCATAATTCTTTCACAAACTCTAATTCAGTGCTGATGTTTCACTATAAATCCCCTTTAAACCAAAGGAATCCCTTTAAAACTGATGGGAAAGTGTTGTCCTAAGTGTTCCATGCACTAAGAACTACAAATATAATCCTCTAATTGGAACTGTGTAACGTTCCATAGTTGCATGTTTTACTCAGATGATCATCATGCAACACTTCTAATTTAGTGAAGATCACGATTCCTGTAGTAAGCAACCAAGGGGTGGATCTATCTTGAATGAAAGACTACCAAATATAGTCTTCCTCATCGCTGATTCCTGGGCATCATCTTATATATCTTCGATGTGCTATTTACCTTACTGTTCACCCCATTAAACCATGTACAATGGCTGCTATTAATGATCCACTCCAATGTATCCCTCCTTAAAAAATTATATTATACCTGTTTTACATTGCATTCAATTCAGAACAACAGACCAGAAATTTCCACTAACTTTGCAAACAAAAATGATGAAGCTAACCTCATTTTCGCTAGAACCAAGCATATGGTAATTGTGAAGGTAAGGTGAATCATGTCTATGTCCAGTGAATTATCATGAGACATATAAATTCTTGATCAACTCCCATAACTCGACCATTCCATCCTGCTTGACAAAATAAGCATGGGATTCTATAAAACAAGGTATACTCAGCCATGTAGGTTCATCCCATTAGCCATTAAAGAGGACCGCAATAAAAGGAGGAGAAGAGGATTAAATAAAGGCCTATGAACTAAAGTCTCAAGCTCATATAGATGCAAAGTGAATCCCATTTTAAGTTGTTGGCTTTTATTATAAAATCCAATAAAAAAGCCCTACTTTAAAGGAGGCTTGGATTTGGTAATATTTGGCATATCCATGCATTCCAACTAACAAGGCGAATTTAGTGAGTTTTCTTATTAAATTAAAGGGAATTGTGGCCCACCTAATCACTAAGATGAATTACAACCGAAAGCCTAAGTCTTATGCAAGAATACTAAGCCCAATGAAACTAAATCAGCGTTTTGCAAAACAGATAAAATGTCAATTCACAAGTACTTACCAAGAAAAAAATTTGAAAATCTAATTTTAAAAATGAAAGCACCGGTGAAGAATAGAACAATCGCTTCCAATGAAGTTACAGTATTTTTACCAACTCTGTCGCTGGGAAAGACATCTCGTCTTTTTACCAACTCCATTGCTCATCAAAGAGTACCACTCCAGGTAACGCTCATCATAATGTAAGTATGATGAAAGACTGTCTAGTTTGCAAATTTAAAAATTAAAATATAGTCTATTAGAAAAAATGGTGATGACTATGTTTGTACATGGGAATGGGAGACTCGAGTGATTTCAATGTTTTGGAGTTATGGTGTTTTTAAGGAAATCTCATTGCATAGCATAAAGCTTACTGGTTAATAATATCTGGAGCATTAGAAAACACATTTACTTTCACAAACAACCAATAAATCTTCCCTTAAAATTGAAAATATCCACATTTTCAAGTGGTGGAAAGACTGAACTGTAAGCAGAAAGTTGACAGTCAATCTAATCATTCCTGGGAGGGCTATGATAATTGCATTTTTATCCAGCAATGAACTATAATCCTGAGATAGATGACTGAATAAGTATGGAGAAAAAATGGATATGCATATCTTCACCTGTTGTGGATATGCATACATTTTATTTGGTTGCAACCTACTTCTTTTGAGATGTTGCTTTGATTGTGCCTTGCTTATGTCATTCCAGTAGTCAGTTACTGTACTACAATGACATCTTTTGAAATACACATCCTAGGGAAACATGTCAGGAACTCTTCCCCTCATTCCAAGGATGGTACCCAGGGTAAATTGGATTTTGCAAAAGCTCGAGGCTTTGTCATCTATGGTGCAATATTACTTGAGTCTCTATATTAACAAGCAAAATGGCAGTAGGTGATGTTAAGAGTTATAGTCAATATTCTAAGAAAATAGACTGTATAACAATTCTTGCAGGGCTTCCTTTGCATCAGGAGATTGGAATGCCTTCACTTTCTCCAAAAATGTCAGAGGTGAATTTTGATGTCACATCTAGTATTCCTATGCTGACATTAGACTTTGTTGGTGTTTGCAATTTATTATAGATAACAATAAGGTCCATGCATCTTTCAATATCTTCCAAATTCGTATCATTTTCCTTTGTTAACATTGACCAATTATGAAGTGAGCATTTGAAATTTATGATCATTGGCACCTAGGATATTGATAATCTACATTCTGCAGGATAGCATTGCTAAGTGGAAAAAGAAAGAGGGAGATAAAGTTTCAGTTGGGAATGTACTTTGTGAAATTGAAACTATAGGCATTCTTTACTATTTTTATGTTCTTTCTTCTTTCAAAGAAACTCCTAAGGTCAACTAATTTCTTTTCCTTGCTTATTTCGTAATGTTGCTAAAGAATGTTGATTGTTAAGAAATGGTTTTTGGGATAAAAAAATTGTCGATATGGAGAGTATGGAGGATGGCTATTTGGAAAAAAATTTCCATGGTGACGGATCAAAGGAAATTAAAGTTGGGGAGGTATACTCAAAATCATTAAGAAGTCTTCTTCTCATTCTACGGTTGCAATTGTCGTTTTTAATTCTTTTTTTGTGTTTAGAGTTAGCAAAGGAGTTCTAATTGCTACATCAATATGTGAATGTGTTGGTGCATCTAGATATTTTAACAGTTTGTGTATAGTGAACTTGTAGGTTTTATTGTATTGGTTTTGAATCAGGTTATAGAAGTTATGGTGGAAGATGATGATGACATTGCAAAATTCAAGGAGTACACACCCTCGAGGCAGGGAGCTACCATTGAAAATGCTCCTTCAAAGGAAGCTTCTCCTCCACCACCTCCACCAAAAAAATATAGTCCAAGCCCTGTTGCAACTTCTGCAGCTTTGGAGGACATTTGGATTTGATAGACAAGAATCAACAAGTTCATGGTTACCTTCTCAGAACATTTGATTGAATCATACTGCATTGTACGGAGAGGTCAAATACAACTACTAGTAAAAAACAACTAGTTTAGATCCATATTTACCCCAGTATAATACTGAATGAAGGTGAGTTCATTAACAATTTAATGATTTCTTGCATTTCCTTTCATTTTCATTGGATTAGTATAATCTTGTAATGCTTTTATGGTTACAGTGTTTAGCAATTTTGAAGTATACCCTATGGATCTAGTATATGATCAATGTTAATTATATGTAAACGAGGGACTTAAATCCTAGTTTATTTACCAACATAGATACTATGTGAAATTACTTATGTAGATTTTTCTGGTTAGACATATTTGGGGTCTCTTCAAATAGTTCCAAGAGTTAGAAGGAGCTCTAGGCTTATTATGGTAGATTTTTGTGCATATCAATGTGTTTTGAAAAATAAATTGGATTTTAAGCATGGTTGTCTTTGGATATTATTGTCTTTTCTTAGAATTACAAATGATGCAATCTAGGTGTTCATATTCTCCTCTCCCCAATTCTGAAAGGGTTCTAGCTCAATCGAAGAGCGCCTGCCGTACAAGCAGGAGGTTGGTGGTTCAATTTCTCCATGCCCTATTGATATTGCAATATTGGTATTTTTAATAAAATATATTTTATTATGCTTTATTATGGCTATAGAGGGGGTTTCAAACCATCTTTGTATGTTGCTACGAGGGGGGTTCTAAACTGGCTTCATATGTCACTACGAGGGGGGTTCTAAGCCACCTTCATATGTCACTACGAGGGGGGTTCGAAATTGCCCTTGTATGTTACAACGAGGGGGGTTTATAACCACCCTTGTAGGTACCTACGAGGGGGGTTCCAAACCGCCCCTATAGGCATCTACGAGGGGGGTTACAAACCGCCCCTATAGGAATCTACGAGGGGGGTTCCAAACCGCCCCTATAGACCTCTACGAGGGGGGTTTCAAACTGCCTCTATAGGCCTCTATGAGGGGGGTTCAAAACCGTCCCTATAAGCCTCTACGAGGGGGGTTTGAAACCACCCCTATAGCCCTCTATGAGGGGGGTTCCAAACTACCCATGTAGGTTTGTATGAGGGGGCTTATGAGGGGGGTTCACAACCGCCCTTGTAGGTCTCTATGAAGGGGGTTCAAAACCACCCCCGTAGGTCTCTATGAAGGGGTATACGAAGGGGGTTCAAAACCACCTTCGTAGACCTCTACGAGGGGGGTCACAAACCACCCCGAAAAGTCACTTTTGAGGGCGGTTCCAATCTCGTCAAAAACCACCTTTAAAGGGAAATTTTTTTAAAATCGGTGCCTTTAGGGGCGGTTTTCCAAAACCGCCCCCAAAGCTAAGACCCCCCCCCCGTAGGTCACTTTTGGGGGTGGAAGACAACCCCCCCTAAAGGCCAAAAATGTAGTAGTGGATAATGCATTTTGACCATAATAACATTAGTATCAATATAAAGTTTATGCAAACTAAAATGCATTACAATGTACTAACTTCCATAGTTAGGATATACTAAGCATGTAATATTAATACAAAGTATTCCTTTTCTCCATAGTTTTGGATAGAGTAGGCTATCACTTGAATACTTACGATAGATAAAAATAAGACATCATATGTGAAGATAAAAGTACATGGAGATAAATATAAAATACCTGAGTTTGATTCCAAGACAAATAAATCTCTCTACACAATCGTATTTTATGATAAGGACTAACATTGTACTATAAGAATAATTTGAAATACATCATTATGCATTGGTTGGAAATTCTATGCCTTACCTGCATTCTGCAAATAGAATTTAGGAGCGTTAGCTAGTAATAGCTAAGTAAGCCTCAGGGAGTACACCAGGACCCCTTCAGTACATTGAGACAATCAATTAGTCTCTAGAATCAAATTTATAACTAGAATAGAAGTGACGATATATAATAAAAAAATAAGGTACATACTGTAAACATTGAAAGATTTAACATCCTGACGTTTGTATGACGATATTGATATTACGACATTTTAAGACACTAGTTAAGTTAATAGCTGTTACAATTTTGTTATGATTCACAGGTAATCTAAAATCATCAATGACGATTATAGAAGTTGTTATCGTTAAGACACTTTGTTTAGTGTTCAGTCGTGTTTAAGTTTACACTTTTTATTTCCGCATAGCAAACACAAGCATTTATTGCTACTTGAAAAATTTTAAATTTTAGTAATTTTTTGGGGACGTTACATTTTCCTCAATAATCCAGTCTCTTTAACGTTTGATACTCTCTCTCTCTCTAAACACCTAACCCCCAGTCTCTCTCTCTCTCTCTCTAAATACCTAAGCCACAATATCTTTATCTCTCTCCCTAAACCCTTAACCCCCAATCTTACTCTTTCTCTATCTGGAAACCCCTAACCCCCAATATCTCTCTCTCTCTCTCTCTAAACCCTTGACCTCCAATGTATCTCTCTATCTCTCTCTCTAAACCCCTAACCCTCAACATTTCTCTCTCTCTCTATAAACACCAAAACCTCTCTCTCTCTCTAATCCACAATATGCCTCTCTCTCTATCTCTATCAACCCCTAACCCTCAATATCTCTCTCCCTCTCTCTCTCTAATCCACAATATCCCTCTCTCTCTCTATAAACCCCTAACCCTCAATATGTCTCTCCTTCTCTCTCTCTCTAAACCCCTAACCCCCAATATCTCTCTCCCTCTCTCTCTCTATAAATCCCTAACCTTCAATCTCTCTCTCTAAACCCCTAAACCCAAATATTTATCTCTCTATATATATCTACCCTTCAATATATCTCTCTCTCTCTAAACCCCTAACCCCCAATATCTCTCTCTCTCTCTATAAATACATAACCTCCAATCTCTCTCTCTCTCTAAACTCCTAACCCTCTCTCTCTCTCTCTCTCTCAACCACTTCAATACTTCACACCCTCTCTCTCTCTCTCTAAATCCCTAATCCCCAATATATATATATATATATATATCCTTAAATCACTAACCCCCAATCTCTCTCTTTATTTTTCTCTCTCTAAACCCATATCCCCCAATCCCTAAGACCCGTTCACATTTGATACTCTCTCTCTCTCTCTCTCTCTCTCTCTCTCTCTCTCTCTCATAGGCATCCAAAACTTAATAGTTGTTATTATTCAGCTTCTATATCTTTTGTTTCAATACTTCACACTCTTTCACATCCGATACTCTCCCTCTCTCTCATTCTAAACCTCTAAACCCCAATATCGCTCTCCCTCAACCCCTAACAGGCATCCAAACTTCATAGTAGATATTGGTCAGCTTATACATCTTTTCCTTCAATACTTAACACTCTTTCAAATTTGATGTACTCTCTTTGTCTCCCTGAATCCCTAACCCCCAATCTCTCTCTCTCGCTCACTAAACCCCTAACCCCCAATCTCTCTCTTTCTCTCTCTAAATCTCCAACCCCCAATTTCCCTCTTTATCTCTCACTTTGTATTCGGGGCATCCAAAACTTTATAGTAGATATTGGTATGCTTCTACATATATTCTTTCAAGACTTCACACACTTTCTGTTGATGTATATGTAACTTCGGAATGTATTTCACCCATGTATTTCATATATGTATTTTGTACTCCTATAGAGATGGTATTATTCCTCTATACGGAAGTGTTTGTATTCCTATAGAGATGTTATTATTCCTCTATACGGAAGTGTTGTCATTTCTATTGTAAGTGTCGTAACTTATACTTGATGGGTTATTAGACCACATTGTTGGGGTCATCCCTATATAAATCATGTGGGTCAAAGGGTTATTAGACCACCCTATTGGGGGTCAGCCATTTCGGTCAAAGGGTTATCGAACAACCCTAGTGGGGGTCGGCCCAGTCAGCATTATGTTAAGAGGTTAAGTTGAGGCCGACCTAGTTGAATAAAGGTCAAGTCAAGTTAGTGTATAAATAGAGAGTGTGTCTCTCTCATTTTACACATTCTATTCTCTCACTCACACTTGGGATAGTGGTGCACTTGTGGAGGAGGAGGCTCTGCTGCTAGGAGAAGACTATCTCTTGTATTCTGGTTGTATCATTGCTCTGTCTATCTCTGAGGAAGTTATTGGGGTTTTTCACCTTTATGGTTTTCCCCAAGTAAACTCTGTGTCTCTTATGTGCTTGCATTATTGTGTCCATGATTGATATACTGTAGATTTGCTGTACATGTTGTTCTCTCAATTAAGATCCTAGATCATATTGAAGTAAATTCTGAAAATTTAACATGGTATCAGAGCTAGCCTGAAAGAAGGCATGATATGGCATGTATGACACTTGTTGCACTTGCGATGCTAGGGCTTGATATAGCAAAAACCAGGCATCGTAGCACTTTCGCTATAAATTTGTTTTGGCGAAGTTTTCGGGTCTGAAACTTTTACAGGTCGAATATTAGATCCCCATGTACCGTGTGTCTCAAGGAAAACCTCTACTTCATTGTACTTTGTGATTTATGATCTGTACAATATAGGGTTTCTGCCTCTTCCAGATCTAAGTAAAAAACAAGTGACCTTGGAAAAAATGTCATAACTTGGGCTAGGAAGCTCCAAATGAAATTTTGTAAATAGTGACAGGTAGTACATAGAATGTACTATCTCAAGAAACGTTTTCAGAGGCCAAAGTTGAACTAGTGACACGTGGCATGCCGTACAAGTTCGCTCTCCTGTTTTATCCCATAAACAGGTCACGTTGCGACACTTGGAATAAATCTCTCTCAGAGAATCTAATTGAGGTCAGACCTATCAGGATGGAAAGATGACAAATCAGTATATCTCAGGAAAAATTTTCAGACCTTGTGGATTGAAAAGTGCGGAGTTACACTAGAAACAATCATGTACATATTTCTGTCAAAACATAATTATTTTTGAGCACCTTCATTCATGGCTTCTGGAATTTAGGGTTTCGGAGAAAGTTGGGATTCTTGTAATCAGAGACCATGGCTGAATGATACTCATCAAAATTGAAATTTAGAGACCAAGATCATAATTTTTGGTTGGGCAGAAGGCCGGGCTTGATCAGACCCTAGTTCGGGACTTTGATAAAAAAAGTGGAAAATTAGGGCTTCTATAAAAATGAGAATTTTTAAAATCTGTGACCACGGCTGGAAGCTCCTCAGAAAAATAGAAGCTTAGAGCTTTGGATCAAATATTTTGATTGGGAAGAAGAGTGGGCTTCATCAAACCCCAGTTCAGGGTCATGTCCAGTGAATCCAAAATTTTCAAAGGCAAAATTGAGGAGTGAAACTTTGCAGTTTTCAAATTCTGAATATACCAACTTGATCAGCTCATCAAGGCGCATATTTCTATCCTTTTGGAAGTTTGAAATTCAAAGTTTGAATTTTTCAAACCCTAATCCAGCTCTAGGTCCAGTTCTTGCAAATCAAGTGGATTGGGTTAATCCTAGAAGAAGATGGATTGGTCACCTGCATAAGTGAAGAAGTTCCTATTTCAGAGGGAGATGAGGCTAAGGCCTTGCATTAGAAGATTACAAGCGATCTCGATAGGTATGTTTCAAGATTTGTTCATGATTAAGTTTATGGTATGTTTGTCTTCATGTTATTACGGTTAATATAATCTTGATTTTAGATTTGTCGTATTACCTTAACAAAATTATGAATGCATGATAGAAGATATTCATTGGTTAGGGTGTTGACACTTATGATTCTACTAATGCATTATGGTGTTGTAATAGGTTTATCTTGTCTGCTAACATAAAATGTACACCAAGAAAGACAAATCATGTTCTACTTCAAGAACATATGATCATGGTGACATGAAGACAAAGATTCATCCATTGTCATGGATCACATAGAAGATCTACTTATGAGGTATGTATAACTTGGTTCTACAATGGTTAACTTATGAGACATGCAAGTTACTAGCACAAGTCATTGAAGACAACCAGAAGACATTATGCGGGTATGTTAGACATAACTAGCTAGCATGCTAATCCAAGTATGTTTTTCCTATATCAAGCTAGAATCCTACCTTGTGTTAGGATCTTATACTGTTGTGTTGTTGATAATGATTATTCATGAAGTCATAGGTTTGAATAGTCATGGTTGTATGCATATTATGTTTCTTACCATAACTGATGATATGACTAACCAGAAGAATCATGAAGGTATATGTTTGAGTAATCATGGGTTTATGCATTGATGATTTAACTAATCATAAGAGACCTATGATCAAATAAGAATATGCATGAGTAAAAGAAGACTTCCCTGAAACCTTGAATACTAATGTTTATTATTTGTGAATGATCATGACTATACATGTTTAATATTATTGTGTTTTGATAGTATTAAGATTATACTAATAAATGTGTGATTAAGTATGAGACGTCAAGGATAACACAATGATGATAATAATAAGCATGCATAGTGATTAAGGATGGATATAAGTTCAAGGACAGGTAATCCATGAAGCAAAGATCAAGAGGGAGCACACTCCAATTGTCCCTAGAAGAAAGCAAAGGAGCACACTTCAGTAGTTTCTGCAAGGATACAGATATTCAGAGGGAGTTGACCACTTCTCACAATCCACATCAGAATGGAGTTGCAAAGATTCAGAGAGAGTCCACCCAGCAACCAAAAAAAGATAAGTATTTGAATTGTCATTTCTTACATAATGTTATTCAATGATGTATATGCTTATGTTCCTAGAATTAGGTTTTGTATTATGCATATTAGAATAGTTGCATTGATGAACAGTATACTACTAATATACATGGGTAAGTGGCCTATGGCATTGTACAACATTCCATTGCTACTTATCTAGAATGAAACCTCTTTGCTAACATGTTAGGAGTTGTGCACACTCTTAACAATGTTCTGGTAGAGAATGGAAGGCATCTAGAAAGTTACGGAATATGGATAAATGTTGTATTGAAGCATTGGCTAAGATAATTGCATGAATGTATGACATATTTCTTTATGTCTAAGAATTTGTTCTGAAAACTATGAGATGTTTTCTAATCATGCAATTTAACTTGTTGTGTAGGAAAGATCGTATACCATCACCTACAAAAGAAGGACTACAACATTTGTTCAGCAACAAAATTATCTATTGAATATATTGAAGTTCCCAAGATACGGGAAGAATGCCATGATCCGTCGATCATGAAGAATGATGTTTGGGATGTAGTCCCAAGACCTGAAGGGAAGTTTTGTTATGACTTCTATATGGATCTATCAGATCAAGCATGCTGCAGATGGCAACATAGAGAAATATAAAAGTGATGAAATAGAAGATACACTAGATGGATTTCAAGACAGCTTTCTTGAATGGTGTAGTTGAAGAAGAAGTGTATGTGGAGCAGCCACTTGGTTCTGAGACACATGACAGGAAATCATATATGTGCAGAACTTGGTAGGATAGACAGCTTTCTATCCAGTTTGGGCTTTACCAAGAGTAAAGAAGATTCCAACCTTTACTACAAGGTTGAGGAAGGCAATCCAGTGATACTACTTTTGTATATGGATGACGTATTTGTAATAGGTAAGGACAGATTGATTGTCGACATGCAACGGAAGCTTGCTACCGAGTTCGAGCTAAAAAACTTGGGGATGATGCACTATATGTTTTTGGCATGGAGGTGTGGAAGAGTACAAATGGAATCTTCCTTGGACAAGGGAAGTATGTAGTAGAGATCCTGAAGAGGTTCGAGATGATGGACTGCAAGGCGATGGCCACACCTATGGCATCGAGCCTGAAGCTTCTGTGTGATGCTTCATCTGAGCCAGTTGATATCACTATGTATCGTCAGATGATTGGGTCCTTGATTTACCTAATGAACACAAGACCAGATATTTGCTTTGCAGTGAACACATTGAGCCAATTCTTGATGGATCTGAGAAGTGTTCACCTGGTTGTTGTAAAGCATATTTTGAGGTACCTGAAGGGTATAGTTGATTATGGGCTCAAGTATGATGCAAATCAAAAGTTTAACCTACAAGGTCATGTTGATTCAGATTGAGCAGGCAGTGCTACAGATAGGAAGAGCACTTCTGGGTGCTGCTTCAGTATGGGATCAGGTGTGATCTCTTGGTTTAGCAGGAAGCAATCCTGCGTAGCACTGAGTACAGCCGAAGCAGAGTATGTTGCGACGTATGAGCAGGATGCAGATGTATTGACCAAGCCGTTGGCCAGAGTGTTGTTTGAGCACTTCAGGGAGAGGCTTGGTGTTCTTCAGATTGATGACACTTCGAGGAAGAAGTGATGGACAGATTTGCAGAATCCATTCCAATAATGTTGGAAGGAAGATCCTTCACATGGATGTGGATGTAAGCGCTGGATGATGAGAATCAGGATGATGCTCTAGTTACTACTCGGTATATGCATCAGGAGGATGCTCGATATGATCAGTTGGATCATTTATATGTATATGTATGTACGCATCATGTTGGATGTTGGATATGATCAGTTGGATCATTTATATGTATATGTATGTGCGCATAATGTTGGATGCTGGATATGATCAGTAGGATCATTTGTATATGTTTTGTATATGCATCATGTTGGATGCTTGGACCATTTATTTGTATATGTATCAGGTGGATACTGTGTATGATCAAGTAAGTCATGTATGCTGATGGATACATTGTGTGGATCATGTTTCTTTGTATGATCAGGTAGATCATGTATGCTGATGGATACATTGTGTGGATCATGTATCTATGTAGGTATCAGGTAGATACATTGTATATGTTGATATGTATCAGGTAGATACATTATATATGTTGATATGTATCAGGTAGATACTTGGTATGCATCAGGTGGATGCAATGTATGATCAGGATTATCGTGGATGACGAGCTTCTCCAGATGACATGCATCAGGACGATGCAGTGATGATGATTAGGATGATCATGTGTACATCAGGATGATGTATGGTGAGTACCAGGATGATACTTTGTGGCTATGGATCAGGTTGTGCAGATGAGCATGTCTGGGAGATCTTATAGGTCGGAGTTGTGTACTCGTAATAGCCTGGGATGCTCTTTCGAGACATTGCTCTGGGAGGATATGTAATTTGTGCCCTGGGAGATCTTTAGGTTGGAGTTGTGTACCCATAACATCCTAAGATGCTCTTGCGAGGTTTTATCCTATGGCATGTAATTTGCTCCTAGGAGATCTGGACAGGATGAAAAAGGCCTCATATGCTTTAGCCAGGTTTTTCCATGACCACATGTAATTTGCTCCTGGGAGATCTGGACAGGATGAAAAAGGCCTCAGATGCTTCAGCCAGGTTTTGTGGTGGACCACATGTAATGTGCTCCGGGGAGATCCGATAGGTAGAGCTGTGTGCTCATAACAGCCTGGGATGCTTCAGCCAGGTTTTGTGGTGAGATCACATATAATGTGCTCCTGGGAGATCCGACAAGTAGAGCTATGTGCTCCTAACAGCCTAGGATGCTTCAGCCAGGTTTTGTGATGGGTCACATGTAATGTGCTCCTGGGAGATCCGACAGGTAGAGCTGAGTGCTCGTAACAGCCTAGCATACTTCAGCCAAGTTTTGTGATGCACGTAATAAGTCTTGAGGATTCCACAGTATGGCCAGTGATGATGAAGACCTGTAGGTGGTGGGCCTACATTCAGTATGAAAAAGGACTGGCTCTGCAGAACTTCCTATGACGAGTAGATTCATAGATTGATTGAGATAACAGCAGCATTGACGATGATGATAACTCAATGACGATTATCCAGTGACGATGATCTAGAGAAGATGACTTGTGCTAGCAGATCTATGTCGAGAAATACCTTCCTAGTTAAGAGGGAGTGTTGATGTATATGTAACTTTGGAATGTATTTCACCCATGTATTTCATATATGTATTTTGCACTCCTATAGAGATGGTATTATTCCTCTATACGGAAGTGTTTGTATTCCTATAGAGATGTTATTATTCCTCTATATGGAAGTGTCGTCATTTATATTGTAGGTGTCGTAACTTATACTTGATGGGTTATTAGACCACCTTGTTGGGGTCGGCCCTGTATAAGTCATGTGGGTCAAAGGGTTATTAGACCACCCTATTGGGGGTCGGCCCAGTCAGCATTATGTTAAGTGGTTAAGTTGAGGCTGACCTAGTTGAATAAAGGTCAAGTCAAGTTAGTGTATAAATAGAGAGTGTGTCTCTCTCATTTTATGCATTCTATTCTCTCACTCACACTTGGGAGAGTGGTGCACTTGTGGAGGAGGAGGCTCTGCTGCTAGGAGAAGACTATCTCTTGTATTCTGATTGTATCATTGCTCTATCTATCTCTGAGGAAGTTATTGGGGTTTTTCACCTTTATGGTTTTCCCCAAGTAAAATCTGTGTCTCTTGTGTGCTTGCATTATTGTGTCCATGATTGATATGCTGTAGATTTGCTGTACATGTTGTTCTCTCAGTTAAGATCCTAGATCAGATTGAAGTAAATTCTAAAAATTTAACACTTTCACATCTAATACTCTCTATCTCACTCTTTCACATCTAATACTCTCTCTCTCTCTTTCTATCAACACCTAAACTCCAATCTCTCTCTTTCTCTCTCTCTCTCTAAACCCCTAATCCCCAATATCTCTTTCGAAACCCCTAACCCACAATCTCTCTCTTTATCTCTCCCTTTGTATTCAGGGCATCCAAAACTTCATAGTGGACATTGGTCAGCTTATGCATATTTTCCTTCAATACTTCACACTATTTCACATCTGATACTCTCTCCCTCTCTTTCTCTGAACCTCTAACCCCCAATATCCCTCTCTCTCTAAACGTCTAATCCCCAATCTCTCTCTCTCTCTATCTAAACCCATAACCCACAATCTCTCTCTTTATCTCTCCCTTTCTATTCGGGGCATCCAAAAATTCATAGTAGATATTGGTTATCTTCTGCATCTTTTCCTTCAAGACTTCACACTCTTTCACATCTGATACTCTCTCTCTCAACCCCTATCCCCCAATATATCTCTCTCTCTAAACCCCTAACCCCCAATATATCTCTCTCTCTCTAAACCCCTAACCCCCAATCTCTCTCTTTATCTATCTCTTTGTATTCGGGGAATCCAAAACTTCATAGTAGATTCTGGTCATCTTCTACATCTTTTCCTTCGAGACTTCACATTATTTCACATTTGATACTCTCTCTCTCTCTCACTCTTTCACATCTAATACTCTCTCTCTCTCTCTCAACCCCTAGCCCCTAATATCTCTCTATGTTACTCACTATCTCTTTGTCTCTTTCCCAAGATACCTACCCCTATTGATCTCTCTCCCTAAACCCCTACATTCATTGTTCTATCTCTCTAAACCCCTAACCCCCAATATCCCTCTCTTTCTCTCAACTCGTAACAAAGTTATATGTCAGCTTTCCATGCCCCTAATCTTAGAATTAAAGCATGGTTAATGTCTCAATTTATTGCTTATCTAGGGGTCACTTCGAGAAGAAAGGTTGTATTTGATTAAAAATTACATGGATATCAAATTCCTGCATCAAGATCAATAATAAATTGTGAAGTTAATGTTCATGTGATACACCTTCAAATGTACAACCATTTTAATTACCTCTCACTCTCTCTATCTCATAATCTTTCTCTCTCTATCACTCACTATCTCTTTGTCTCTCTCCCTATACCCCTACCCCCCTTGATCTCTATCCCTAAACCCCTACTGCCCTTGTTCGATCCCTCTCCACCCCTAACACCCAATCTCTATCTCTCTCAACCCCTAAACCCCAATATCCCGATCTCTCTCAACCCCTAACCAGGTTCTATCTCATCTTTTCATTCCCCTAATCTTAGAATTAAAGAAAGGTTAATGTTGAAGATTATCACTTATCTAGGGGTCACTTCGAGAAGAAAGGTTGTATTTGATTAAAAATCACTCGGATATCAAATTCCGGCATCGAGATCAATAATAAATTTTGAAGTTAATGTTCATGTGACCCAACCTCAAATGTACAACCATTTTAGTTACCTCTCACTCTCCCCGTCTCACAATATCTCTCTCTCTCTCTCGTCACTCACTATCTCTCTATCTCTCTCCCTATACCCCTACCACACTTGATCTCTCTCCCTAAACCCATACCCCCCTTGTTCTATCTCTCTATTCCCCTAACCCCTAGTCTCTATCTCTCTCAAACCCTAACCCCCTATCTCCCTCTCTCTCTGAAGCCCTAACCAAGTTCTCTGACATCTTTTCATGCCCCTAATCTTAGAATTAAAGCATGGTTAATGTCAAAGATTATCGCTTATCTTTGGGTCACTTCGAGAATAAAGGTTTTATTTGATTAAATATTGCATGGATATCAAATGCATGCATCGATATCAATAATAAATTGTGAAGTTAGTGTTCCTGTGACACATCTTCAAATGTACAACCATTTTAATTACCTCTCACTATGTTTGCCTCACAATATCTCTCCCTATGTCACTCACTATATCTCTATCTCTTTCCCTAGACTCCTAACCACTTTGATCTCTCTCCCTAAACCCCTACCCCCCTTGTTCCATCTTTCTCCACCCATATCCCCCAATCTCTATCTCTCTCAAAACCTAACCCCAATCTCCCTCTCTCTCTCAACCACTAACCAGGTTCCATGTCAGCTTTTCATTCCCCTAATCTTAGAATTAAAGCATGGTTAGTGTCTTAGTTTATAGGTTATCTGGGTGTCATTTAGAGAAGAAACGTTTTATTTGATTAAAAATTACACAGACATCAAATGTCTACATAGATATCAATAATAAATTGTGAATTTAATGTTCGTGTGACACAACCTCAAATGTATAGCCATTTTATTTACCTCTCACTCTCTCTACCTTGCAATATATCTCTCTCTATCACTCACTATCTCTCTATATCTCTCCCTAGACCCCTACCCCCCTTGATATCTCTCCCTATACCCTACCCCCGAGTTGTTCCATCTCTCTCCACCCCTAACCCTCAATCTCTATCTCTCTCAACCCCTCACCCCCAATCTCCCTCTCTCTATCAACCCCTAACCAGGTTCTATGTCATCTTTTCATGCCCCTAATATTATAATTAAAGCATGGTTAATGTCAAAGCTTATCTCTTATCTAGGGGTCACTTCAAGAATAAAGGTTCTATTTGTTAAAAATTATGTGGATATCAAATGCATGCATTGAAATCAATTATAAATTGTGAAGTTAAAGTTCATGCGACACAAATTTAAATGTACTACCATTTTAATTACCTCTCACTCTCTCTGGCTCACAATATATCTCTCTCTGTCACCTACCATATCTCTTCTCTCTCCATAGTCCCCTACCCCCCTTGATCTCTCTCCCTAAACTCCTACCCCTCTTGTTCCATCTCTATCCACCCTTAACCCCTAATCTCTATCTCTCTCAACCCCTAACCCCTAATATCCCTCTTTCTCTCAACCCCTAATTAGGTTCTATGTCATCTTTTCATGCCCCTAATATTAGAATTAAAGCATGGTTAATGTTGAAGCTTATCGCTTATCTGGGCATCACTTCAAGAATAAAGGTTGCATTTGATTAAAAATTACATAGATATCAAATGCCTGCATCGATATCAATAGTAAATTGTGAAGTTAATGTTTGTGTGACACATCGTCAAATGTACAACCATTTTAATTACCTATCACACTCTTCGTCTAACAATCTCTCTGTTGGCATGAGGCTAAGTCGCAGAATTTTTGTTACAATCAGCGACAAAAAGGTACAACAACAAGGGACAACAACAAGGGTAAAGGAATAGTCGCGGAGCAAAACAAAGTAGATAAAACGAAATTGAAGCGGATAATGTGGAGTAATTAGTTAATTAGTTAATTATTTAATGGTTCACTTTGCGAAGTGGACCACCTTTGTAACCACCAAGTGAGCCTATAAATAGGAGTATCATTGTAACCCTAAGGGAATCTAATCTTATCTTGTGTTGACACATCTGAGTTTTGGAATTGATATTTGGCATCTTCAATATTTTTCGTCTTGATTTTGATCTCCGGATCCAACCTAGTATTAGTTTTGCAGATATGTATTCTTGATACTGCGATGTGTAAGATAAACTGATGATTAATGAGAAGGATCGTTTGTCTATATCTTTGTCTCTTTTGTAACTTGTCACAGTGTGATATAATATGTGTTATTGCAATATATTTGAATGCATGTAATCGCAACATGGTTAAATGTGGTTAATGAATGAATCTGTAATGTCGCAGTTGTGTTATGTATCTCAGATCGGTTAGATATGCTTCTATAATTTGTTATTGCATAGATCTGATTAGCATGTTCTGATGCGAATGATGATTATTTCGATCTCTGGGTTACATTGTGATTGAATGTGAATGATGCATTTTCTATTATATTTGTGGAAATGTTGTTCCTGCAACCCCCTTAGGTATCTCGGGTGAGACATCACTCACTCTACGGGTGTTGCTGAAAAAGATAAACCCTTTCTGGGCCGATACCTATGGGAGTTTGTTTCAAGATTTGTTGACATAGTGAAAAGTGAACCCCTATCAAAAAATCTATGTCAAAAAATGGTTCCATTTCTGAGACCCTAGTGTGAAAAGGAGAGGATATACTGTGGCATCCGACAAAGTTAGAGACCACAAAATGGTTCCATAAAAGTGTATTGGAGAAAACTCACTATGGCTTGGGGTAGACCACAACAAATAGCTGACTACCAGAAATTAACTCAATTCCCATGCTATGCTATATAAATGACAATGCTAAGATAATGAAGAATATAACCAACCTCGATCCAAACGTTTGATGTAGATCCCCATTGGAGCTTTTCAATCCGTGCACTTGAATCTACAAATTAGTCTTGAAAGCCAATATACAACAAGTACATATAATCTATAAATGGCATTAACATCATCAATAGCAATGGCCCATGGTATAACAAGTAAATGCAACCCAATGTAGTATAAACAACATTTACAACATTAATGGATGAGAATATGAGTATTTCTATTAATAAACAAGAAGAAGTACAATGTGATACGACCTCTTGCCGGAAACCAATTTGAAACAAGATCTAGGTCAATCTACTTGCGCCTCCACCACTTCAATCCTCCATGAATGGAAAACTCAAACTATGATAGGAGTTTGGAAGGTGAACATAAAGGGTTCACAACTACAAGGATCAATGAGTGTAGACTCAAGATAGGGAAAAAATCCACTACAGTTCTATTGCTCCTCTTTCTCCTCCCATCCATAAGCCATATGTGCTCAATATATAGTCCTCTCAAAGGTAAGTGAAAGGACACATCGAGGCATTTTTTGGGCAGATGGAGAGTCAAAGGTCACCCAATGACCGCTTTTTGGGAGTAAAAAGTAATAAACTAGTGATTTTTACCAGTTTACATGCTACCCGCGGGCTATAGTGATGCAACTCATAGGTACGCCTACTGTACTGATGCAACAAGCGTACAAGGGAAAAAATAGGGAAAAATAGTGTTTGAAGGATATAAAATGGTTCTGAGCCAGTGGAATGGATCCTCTAGGCCAAAGAGTGCTGATTCTCACAAGGTGTAAGATTACGTTGTAACAGATGCTCCCTAATGTGTGAGGTCAGATACTGATGCTACAATGGCCGAAATACATTATAAATATTAGAAGTGGAGTGATGGAGACACAAGTGGAAAGAGTAGCTCACTCGTCATAATACAATATTGTCCCTGAATACATGTCGGTAGTACAACAATCTGATACAATGGCCATGAATAGGCAGTACACAGTGAATACATGTCATAAGTGATCATAGCCATGATCCCTCTGTAGTAAGATATGGTCTCATGCTGAAAAGGAAACAACTAGTGCAAACTGGAGGTACAAACTGCTGATATCTGAGAGGTGATATCTCAGATGTAAACTCATCATCATAAGTAGCATACTGAATGCCACTATCACCCGGGGTCTTCTACACAAGTCTTCGACGGTGCAAGTCCCATCAAGTGAATAAAGGAGTTGAGGTCGAACCTGATGTGACATCGTCTGATTACCGGTCAATGATATATATTGTTAACATATGCGAGATAACCCACCAATAATGAAAATGGGCATCAAGGCACAGAGAACAATCATCAGAGTGTGAATAAATGAGCTGAAGTCGAACACTGGCATGAATCCATCAATTAGGGGACATTGATGTATTCCCAAAACTGTCGATGGCGAGAGAACCTGTCACTAATGACTGCAAGCCTCAAGGTACTCAACCGAACTCTAAGCCTCAAGTTCCGGAATAAATGGGTTGAAGTCAACAGAATGAGACTCGTTGGAAGGAGGGCATTAAGGCATCCCCCATCAACCAGCACGAGGTACCAGCTACGCTGAAAGATTTGGAAGAACTCAAGTGAAACGGACTAACTCAAAAAGGATGGCCGACATGCAACAGTCAAGAGATCTGAGGAGTGGCCAACTCTGGTTTCAGAAATTCCTTTGAACAAGAGCATGAGCAGATGGATAGACTCAAGTAGCATAGACTTGATATAGACTGTGCAATGCAGGAGGCATTACAAAGGGCTCCATAATGACTGGAAGCTTAACCAATCGGTGGAGTAAATTGAGAAACAAGTACAACTCCTAAGATCCAACGATAGTCCCGACTCATAATGTATGGAGTGGAATGAATGCTCTGTTCAAAGGAGACACAACAGCTGCCAACAAGAAGTAGTAACCATAATCCCGTCTGGCTTTTTGGAATATTTGATTTTTTTGGTCTTTTTCATATTTGGTGAAAGCTTGAAAAAGAATAAAATTGCTTATAGTACAACAAGTGAGGGAATGAGTGCCAAATAGTGAGCAGACTAGTTCCAAGCAGTGGAACATACCTATGATCAATGCAAGGAAGTGCATGCAGGATGTGGACACTCGGGGTGTGTTCACTTAGGGTCAAAAAGGTCATCAAATTGTGAAGGGAAAATATAAGCTCTGTAGGGCTCGACAGGGAAAAGTGCTCAGGCACCAAGCTAATAACAGAGTAAGTGGGAGTCGACACAAGGCTCAAGAAGCAAGCAAGATAATGAAATGCAATCACAACTTGATATAAACAAGGGAGTCCTTATGGGAGATGGCCAACATAAGACAAAGTAGAGTATGAGTCTTTATCACAATTTCATGGCATAACTACAAAGGACTCCCAATCCTAAGGACAAACAACGGTCATGGGCACCAGAATGCAAACAGGGGTTCTATCTAGGGCACCCATGTTCGGAAAGGCCCTACTACCACATAACGACACTTCTGTAATAGTGTGAAGGTTCCGTGTTAGTTAAGAAGCAGGGTCACACCTAGGGTTTACGAAAGTGGTCAAAAGGTCAAATGCATAATGCATGTGAAAATGAAATCTAACCTATATGCCAGGTGTGAAACGTACCTACCGTAGGTGTGAAATGTTCGGAAACAACTTTCATCGAAGAAATATGGTTAAAAATGCTACTCCATGACATTGTATTAGTCCATAACAACATTAAATGGAAAAAACTATAGACAAGTGGGTCTTGAAAATTATAAATAGTAATAAAAATTTACAATTTACAATTCATTTTTACTATTCACCCATTTGGAGTTTTGTGGTTAGTTTTTACCTCAAAGTTCAGTTCCTGATTTCGGGAGCTACAAGCATCCAATCGTCGAACTGTCAGGAGTAGGTTGGTAATCTCATCCCCACCTTCCATTTTAATGCTTTTATTTCAAATTTCATTGGTTGGATTTTTAGTTTGGCCAAGCCCTAAATGGCTTCGGCGCTACCCACGGGCTACTTCTATGCGGGTCGCTGGTAGGGCATCATACTCGCAGTCAACACACAGGTTGACCGTGGTACCCACAACTGTATGCAAATTTTCCCATGGGTATGGTCGTGAAGTTGATTTTGCAAATGAAATTGACCAAAATCTTTGTTTTTTCTCACTCCAGGATGGTTCTAGAGTGGAGGGAGAGGGAACATGACCTAGTAGATGAGATTGTTCGTAACGATCTGCGTGCACAGCAAGCGCTGCAAGCATGTGGCTTATACAAATTCTGGAGCATAGGGGATTTGAGGGCCCAAAACCTATTGCTCTGGAATTTGATAGACTATTGGTATGTTGATGCACAGAACTTCAACCTAGATGAGAAAATACTTTCACTGGAGGTGGAAGATATCTATTTCATCACAACTTTGTCCTGCCGAAGTGAGGTGGCAAGCCTTGGTATCAAACTGTGGGTGGTGGGATCACCATCCAAAATATATAGAGATATATTGTGTTTCAAATAATCGGGCAGTGGGAAGTCAGGTGCCCATCCGAGCCATAGTCAACCTGAGTATGAAGGTTGTCGTGGCCACTTTAGTGCGGATCACTGGATCCAAATATCTTCACCAGGCATCCAGGCCAATCATGTTCTATGCATCACAGTGCATGCATCCTATGATATTCAACTGGTGTACTACACTACTGGGGTCCATGAAGACCCAACTGATAGAGTGCAAGTAGGGGGCTGCAAAAAAATTCAGTTATGGCAGTATTTTGTGCAGCTTCTTCTTCGAGTGGGTTCCGGGGCTTAGTTCAAGGGTTGAGGTCCCTCCTCATAGTCTCCACGACCCAGCCATGACCCGGTGGGCTAAGGTCTTGACATGACAGGGTGGTGGCCGTCAGGCATCACCGTATACAGAGGAGTTCTTTCACTGGTGGGATCGACAGGTTATAGCGATAGATGACTACCCTTATACAGGGATAGACTTCCGGCAGGACCGGGACATGCCTCTCCCACTAGATGCAGTGTTCAGAGACATCGGTGAGTACTCTTTCTAGGTTTTTGTGCATTAATTTTTTATGGATTTTTTATTATAGATGTAAATTCAAAAATCTTTTTTTTGGGGGGGGTAGTATCATGTATTGATGTTTGACTGTTTGCTCGCAGATAAGGGCCTAGTGAGACCTGATGGCTTCCCGAGACATCGTCGCTGGGGCAGGGGTGATGAGATGGTAGGTGATGCAGCAGAGCGGAAACTATAGACTCTGTGGTCCAACATATCACGGATGACTTCCAGGGTACCATAGGCTGAAGTGGCACAGCTGCCAGAGGCTATGTAGCGCCAAGTAGTGGGGGTGTCGGGTAACTGGGTATGACTGCTACAATGGATAGCAAATGCAGTGCAGTACTTCTATGAGACACATCCTGTCGGGGCAGCAGCTAGGCCTCCTTGTAGGGAGTAGATATCTTAGGATCTCATTTTTGTAGCGATATGTATATTTTTGAGGGCTATGGGCTCCAGTTTTGTATCACGATACTACCATTTTGGACATATTATTTATAAAAAACTTTGGTTCTCCGGTTCTACTATATGTGTGTATGTACAAATGTGTGAATATCTTCTTTTATTTGTGTGCTTCATTATAATTGTGACAAATGCCAATCTAATACATAGTTAGCGTATGCATCAGATATATGATTAACACTTCTCAGAACAAGAATATACGTAATTGAAACAAAATGTTGATCCAAGAGTCTTACCCTTAGGAATTTCCATAGTAGTGTAGGGTCTCGCACATGGTACTGCCCATTCAGCTGAGACATAACTAGTTGTGAATCCAGGCGGACTTATAAAGACTGGATATCATGGGAAATGGAATCCCGAAGTAGCTCAATGACAGCACTATACTCAGCCACATTGTTAGATGTAGGACCAAGACAAGCACCTCCTGAGGACACAACTAGGTGGTCAGGTGAGAAAATAACCCAGCCAGCAAAAGCAAGCTGCTGCGTATGATGGCTAGCACCATCGATGAACCCTAAGAACGTAGGAAACTCATCTGACATCTGTCAATCAAACGGAAGCTAATCAGCAAACCTGAAAACCAAAAGAAAGCTAAACTATGTACATAAGTAACTATAAAGTAGTATACAAAAGTATCAGCCTGAACCAGAGGTTCAAGCATAATACCGCTTGAGGTAGAGCCCATTTCTAGGCTCCTTCAAGACAGTCCCCTCGTAGTCTTCTAATTCATAAGCTCCTTTTTCTAGGACATGCCTCACGATGTAAGGGCCATGCCACATGGGGTTGAACTTGCCTTCCCCCAGGGGTCCTTTAGCTTGGTCATATAAGAGGACCAAGTCACCTTCAACATACTATCGGGGACGGACCGACCTATCATACTGAACCTTAACACGATGCTTGTTGGAATCTATAGCCATGGCAACATCTCGACGTTGCTCGTCAAGTTGCTCAAGGTAGATTAAACGTTGCTCAAGACCCGTCGTATCAGGGAGGAGCTCTATGGCCAGTTTAAGAGAATGGATTTTGCATTCAATCAGTAAAAGTGACTCTACACTGTGAACTAGCTGAAATGGTGAGAACCCGGTGGCAGTCTTGACTGTAGTTTGATATGCCCACAAAGCAGGATATAACATGATGTGCCAGTTGGTCTTGCTTTATTGGATGGTATGCTGGAGAATGGTCTTTAAAGACTTATTAACTGCTTCCACTTGACCATTCGCTTGGGGATAGTAAGAATATGAGTGTTCTTGATGAAACCCAAGCTTGAGAGACAAATCCTCCATCATCTTGTTCTAAAAGTGACTGCCATGGTCAGTGACAATCTCTTTCGAAATACCAAACCGAGTTATAATTTGATTGAACATGAAATGGGCTGCTGTAGCACCATCGGCTTTTATGGTAGGCATGACCTTAGCTCATTTGGAAAAGTAGTCCATGACCACTATAATATGGTGATGCCCCCCCGCCGAAGCTAGTTTGCAATCCATGAAATCCACACCCCACTTGGTGAAGGGACCGATGGTGATGACCGGATGAAGGGGCACTGGATGCGAGCGTATATTCTGAGAAAACACGTAGAAAGGGTGTCATCTCTTCACAGTGTTAATACAATATTTAAAGATTGAGGGCCAAAAATATCCAGCTCGCAAGATACGTTGGGCTGTAGCAAGCCCAGATAAGTGACCGCCACATGCCCCGACATGGAAATCATTAAGCACCCGCTCTGCTTCTTCGTGAGTTAAGAAACAATGGAGAATAGAATCCTTTCCTCGGCGATACAGAGTGTCACTGACGATAGTATAATCTTTAGCGTGATGTTTCACACGCCATCGCTCATCTCGTGAATAGTGCAAAGGAAACTTCAAAGTTTGGAGATATACAATGACATCGCCATACCAAGGGTCTTCAGACGAGATAAGAAATAAGTGCTCATCCACAAAGGAATCTTCATGAATGACATCCTCATCAAGTCTCGGAAGGTCCGACATAAGCTCAGCAAACACCAATGATTTCACCAATTTCGTCGAAGCAAAATCAAGATCGAACTCCTAAAGGATCACAATCCATTTATTGTACATCCCCCCTATAAGGCGTCATGAAAGCACGAACTGAAGCAGATTGATATGTGCAACAACTATGGTTGTTTTAAGAAAAATGTAATATCGTAACCGCTGGACTGAATGAATAGTCGCAAGTGCCAGCTTTTCCATGTGACTATATCTTAGCTCAGCATCTATTAGATTTCAAGTAAGGTAATAGATGACATGCTCGACAAGTGCATCATCAATGTGAACCAAGACCATGCCAATCGTCTCTTGAGACGCGGCCACATAAAGAATAAAATCTCGTGCGAAGTCTGGTGGCCTAAGCATGAGGGCCGATACCAAAGATTTCTTGAGGGTGTCGAAAGACTGCTGGGCTCGCTCATCCCAGATAAAGGTTGTGTCCTTCTTCAATAAGCGCGTGAAACCTTTGGTAAGATTACCATAATTGACTATGAAATGGCGTAGAAAAGTGGCTCTCCATTGGAGGCTCTGAAGTTGTAAAAAGTTGCATGGAGGAGGCAACCGAAGTATTGCCTCAACTTTAAGAGGATCAACTCTAATACCCTCTTTCGAAACTATGAAGCCCAGAAGGCGACCTGTCCTTACAACAAAGATGCATTTGTTAGGATTGAATTGAATCTTGTATCGTATACATTGTTCGAGAATCATGCGAAGGTGCTTGGGGTGGTTCATCCTCTTGCGAGAAAGGCCGGCAAGGTCATCCAAGAAAACCTCCATAATTGTTTTAAGATCGTGAAAGGCGTAGGTCATGGCACGCTGAAATGTAGCTCCAACATTTTTAAGGCCAAAGGGCATTTTTCGACATGCAAACATTCCCCAAGGACAAATGAAAGTTGTCTTATGTTGGTCCTTGGGTTTGATTTGAATCTGATTATACCCAAAGAAGCTGTCCATGAATGAAAAAATCTCACTTCCTGCACATGCGTCCAAGATTTGATCAATGAATGGTGTGGGGAAGTTGTCTTTTGGACATGCATGGTTCAAATCTCTAAAATCGGTGCATACACGGATTGTTCCCTGCTTCTTATACACAGGAACAAGGTTTGACACCCATTCGGTAAGGGGAATGGGGTAGATGAAACCATCCTTGAGCAGTTTCTCCACCTCTGCCTTGATAACAGTTGCTTTTATAGGGTTCATAGCATGTAAGCGTTGTTGAACTGGTTTAGCGTTGGGATATTTTCTAATATCATGTTCAACAATGCGGGGGTCTATTCCTGGCATCTCCTCACATGACCAGGCGAAAGCTTCCCGAAGTTCTGTAAACAATTCAGTGTAAATATAAATCTCCTCAAGAGTGCAATCGTCACCAATTAAACATTCTCAACCTTTCCGGGAGTATGAGAGATATTGATCGACGTAGTTGGGGAAATGTTTGCCATATTCCCTTCTGCAAAAACATCATGCGACTTTAAAAGAGCCATAGGGTGACCAACTATCTTTGCTAGAGTCGTCCTAAACTCTTCTCATTCGGAGAACTCGAGGTTGGGAAGGAAATAAGAGCAATGGTGCATATCTTCCCAAGGTCTCTCACTACCACACATGGCCTCCATAATAAATTCATCAAAAGGCAAAGTATCATCAAGGCAGTCGTGTGAACAAGACGAGTTTGCTACCCAAACTGGCAGCGTAACGGGATCCTCCTCGACTGTTTGAGAAGAAGAAAGATCCGGCTTTGCAGTGGCTTGTTGAATATGCTGGTAAGCAAGCTCAGCTACAGACAGTGGCATAGACATCCCAATATGTGTAATGTTTCCAGACGTGGAACTTGTGGACAGTAAAGTCCATGGATCATTAAAATAGGAAGTCTGGAACGACATATTATGCAAAGGAGGAGATGCATCGTCGGTAATGGTTCCAATAAAATTCACAGGTGTGGAAAAATCATAAGTTCCCATTAATGAAGGGTACATGCCAACACCCATGTTCCCAATTGCCTCTTGAGAATGAGTAACCTGTGGGACTATGGATCCCGTGGATGTAGTGGAAGGGGAATTAATGAAATTTAGCTGATCGATAGTCACAATCTTGCCTTCGTGAGGAAAGCAAATAACTCTGAATACAGTAGACACGACATCCTTCATAGCGTACATCCAATTCTGACCCAGTAAAAGGTTGTAGTCGATGGGCACATCAACCACCTTGACTTCAATAGGAATAGATGTTGGGCCTGGCCCAAGTTGGGGCATTTTTTATAGCAGAAGGAGTTTGAGCTGTGGAGCTGAGCGCAGCTCAACAAACAAAAATACGATTTTGTGCAAGTGTTGGGGATGCTGGGAAGTTGCGCGTAGAAACCAAATTTTGGCAGTATTTCGAAGGGTGTTGCGAAGATCAGTGCTGCGAGGAAGCAGTGCTATGAAGTGATCAGCCCACGTGGAGCCAACAAAGCAGAGTGTTGGACGAAGGATGGGAATAGCTACCAGATAGACCATCAGTGGTCTATTTTTGGCAAAGATGCTCTAGGAAGGCAGCCAGTTGTACAAGGCCGTTAGAGGAAGAACCATTTGATGAAAGCGACTGGGAGCTAAGCAAGTTGTACGAGGCCATTAGAGGAAGAGCGGCTCAGTGAAAGTAACATGTTGGCATGCGCGCAATAGAAAGGCCGATAGCGACAGGATGAAGGCATGGAGGATCACCATGATGGAGCACTCGCTACCAGAGGCCAGCAAGCCAGTTTGGAGAAACCGTGGCAGTTTTGGAAACCCTAAGGGTTTCGACCTTTAGAACTGTAAAGACATGACCCACAGGCATGATCTATTTAAGAAGGAAATTTTGTATGGGGAAGGGTTACTGTTACACTTAAAAGGGTTACGATTGGAAGGGTTACTGTTACACTTAGAGACTCTTATGTTTCAATTTTGTATTGTGAAATCTTTCTGAGTTAAAGATATTGTAAAGGCTCTGCAGCTAAGTGCGCAGCGACCTATCTAAGAGAGAGAGAGTCTGCAGCTAAACACGAAGACTAAGTACTGTTGTGCCCTTCCCAAAAGATATATATAACAACAGTTCTTGTGGACATAGCTTCCCATTCGGGGGAGTGAACCATGTTAAATACTGTGCAGTGCCGTTATGTTGTGTATTGTACGTTTATTTGCTTCCTTTGAATGAATGCATGAATTTTCCCTTGCATACTGTTATGATAGGACTTTTATATGTATTTGCCATCAGGAGAATATGGAATTAATATGTTAAGTTCTACATGAATAGATGAATGGTGAATGTTGGCCTTTACTTATGAATCAGTAATGAGTCAGTTATTCGGCTAAGTGTTAGATATTGTTTAAGCATTTTCACATTACGCAGTAGGAAGGATGCATGGTGGTTGGATCGTCTCTGCGGCAAATGCTTGAACAATAACCACCCTTAGTGAATGGATGAATGATTGAATGTTAATAGTTCCAGTACACTAGTTAATTGCAAGTATTTCAAGTCTTAGTGTGAACTGTGTTAGCCTCAATCAAAAAGAAGTTCCACAGTACCCACGGTTTAGAGATGCAGACCCCAGTGTCATCTATCACAGCGCAGTTCTGCCCCACGGCACATGTCCCGTGTCATGCTACATAGTACATCATCCTAAACAACTCATCACCTACTCTGGAAACCTGATTCTATAGTACCCCATAGATACACCTTGGGTGAGACCTCAACCTGCTCGTAGGTTGTTGCCGAAAGGGCCGGTGCAAAGGGGTTTTGTTGGTTAAAGGGAAACCGCAAAGAACTTGGGTCTTTATTGAAAACCCTCTTGGTCAGCATATGTTAAGCCAACAAATGGTTTTGTTTCCACTCTAGAATCCATGATTATTTGTAGTCGTGATGTGTGACGAAGACCGTCAGTTCTCGGAAGGATTCGACAATTGGTATCCTAAAAAGACAGAGATCCATGCTTGGTGTGACAAGATCGTAAGAAACTTTGCAAGGAAAGAGAATAGACACCCACATCTATCTGACAAACAGTGGCTGAGTAGATATCTGTGGAAAGATATTCATGAGATTTTCTGGGCATCATTTCCAGATGAGTTGCACGAGTGGATCTCGCGGCTCTCAGAGAAGAATACCTGTTTTCAGGGAGGAGTTCCTACAGAATGGACTCCAGAGCTTATAACACAAATCCAAGCGATAGAAAGCCCATTGATGCACGTAGTTGACTTCTAGGTCGATCATATGCTAGAAGGCTTCATAACAGAATTTGCTGTAGACACACTCAAATCCTACAGCCAATAAGAAGCATACTTTTTCGATGGATTCCAAGGTAAGTACCTGAACAATCTCAGTCTATACATTAAGATGCTGTTAGTTGAGAAAGGTGTTTTAAGAATGCAGTAATATTTTCAAGTCTGTCATGGTAAACAGTATATATAGTGATTCTGACGAAGACACTCATAATCTGAGAAGTGGGAAGAGATATAAATTTAATAAGAATCTTGGAGGTCCTGAACTCCACATAGATACTGAGATTCCATGTGACCTTAACAATAAAGCCATACCACCATCTGCCCCTCAGAATCCGTCGGTTGCAGATACCGCTCCTCCATTATCTCAGAGCCCACCCGTTACACAGCCCACCTCATAGGATACTCAGCCGAGTACGTCTACTGTGATACTCCCATTAGCGTGATGTTTCACACGTCGTCGTTCATCTCATGAATAGTGCAAAGGAAACTTCAAGGTTTGGAGATATACAATGACATCGCCATACCAAGGGTCTTCAGACAAGATAAGAAATAAGTGCTCATCCACAAAGGAATCTTCATGAATGACATCCTCATCAAGTCTCGGAAGGTCCGACATAAGCTTAGCAAACACCAATGATTTCACCAATTTCATCGAAGCAAAATCAAGATCGAACTCCTAAAGGATCACAATCCATTTATTGTACATCCCCCCTATAAGGCATCATGATAGCACGAACTGAAGCGGATTGATATGTGCAACAACTATGGTTGTTTTAAGAAAAATGTAATTTCGTAACCGCTGGACTGAATGAATAGTCGCAAGTGCCATCTTTTCCACGTGACTATATCTTAGCTCAACATCTATTAGATTTCAAGTAAGGTAATAGATGACATGCTCGACAAGTGCATCATCAACGTGAACCAAGACCATGCCAATCGTCTCTTGAGACGTGGCCACATAAAGAATAAAATCTCGTGCGAAGTCTGGTGGCCTAAGCACAGGGGCCGATACCAAATATTTCTTGAGGGTGTCGAAAGACTGTTGGGCTCGCTCATCCTAGATAAAGGTTGTGTCCTTCTTCAATAAGCGCGTGAAACCTTTGGTAAGATTACCATAATTGACTACGAAATGGCGTAGAAAAGTGGCTCTCCATTGGAGGCTCTGAAGTTGTAACAAGTTGCATGGAGGAGGCAACCGAAGTATTGCCTCAACTTTAAGAGGATCAACTCTAATACCCTCTTTCAAAACTATGAAGCCCAGAAGGCGACCTGTCCTTACAACAAAGATGCATTTGTCAGGATTCAATTGAATCTTGTATCGTATACATTGTTCGAGAATCATGCGAAGGTGCTTGGGGTGGTCCATCCTCTTGCGAGAATGGCCGGCAAGGTCATCCAAGAAAACCTCCATAATTGTTTTAAGATCGTGAAAGGCGTAGGTCATGGCACGCTGAAATGTAGCTCCGGCATTTTTAAGGCCAAAGGGCATTTTCCGACATGCAAACATTCCCCAAGGACAAATGAAAGTTGTCTTATGCTGGTCCTTGGGTTTGATTTGAATCTAATTATACCCAAAGAAGCTGTCCATGAATGAAAAAATCTCACTTCCTGCACATGCGTCCAAGATTTGATCAATGGATGGTGTGGGGAAGTTGTCTTTTGGACATGCATGGTTCAAATCTCTAAAATCGGTGCATACACAGATTGTTCCCTGCTTCTTATACACAGGAACGAGGTTTGACACCCATTCGGTAAGGGGAATGGGGTAGATGAAACCATCCTTGAGCAGTTTCTCCACCTCTGCCTTGATAACAGTTGCTTTTATAGGGTTCATAGCATGTAAGCGTTGTTGAACTGGTTTAGCGTTGGGATATTTTCTAATCTCATGTTCAACAATGCGGGTGTCTATTCCTGGCAGCTCCTCACATGACCATGCGAAAGATTCCCGATGTTTTGTACACAATTCAGTGTAAATATAAATCTCCTCAAGAGTGCAATTGTCATCAATTAAACATTCTCAACCTTTCCGGGAGTATGAGAGATATTGATCGACGTAGTTGGGGAAATGTTAGCCATATTCCCTTCTGCAAAAACATCATGCGACTTTAAAAGAGCCATAGGGTGACCAACTATCTCTGCTAGAGTCATCCTAAACTCTTCTCGTTCGGAGAACTCGAGGTTGGGAAGGAAATAAGAGCAATGGTGCATATCTTCCCAAGGTCTCTCACTACCACACATGGCCTCCATAATAGCTTCATCAAAAGGCAAAGTATCATCAAGGCAGTCGTGTGAACAAGATGAGTTTGCTACCCAAACTGGCAGCGTAACGGGATCCTCCTCGACTGTCTGAGAAGAAGAAAGATCCGTCTCTGCAGTGGCTTGTTGAATATGCTGGTAAGCAAGCTCAGCTATAGACAGTGGCATAGACATCCCAATATGCGTAATGTTTCGAGACGTGGAACTTGTGGACGGTAAAGTCCATGGATCATTAAAATAGGAAGTCTGGAACGACATATTATGCGAAGGAGGAGATGCATCGTCGGTAATGGTTCCAATAAAATTCACAGGTGTGGAAAAATCATAAGTTCCCATTAATGAAGGGTACATGCCAACACCCATGTTCCCAATTGCCTCTTGAGAATGAGTAACCTGTGGGACTATGGATCCCGTGGATGTAGTGGAAGGGGAATTAACAAAATTTAGCTGATCGATAGTCACAATCTTGCCTTCGTGAGGAAAGCAAATAACTCTGAATACAGTAGACACGACAGCCTTCATAGCGTACATCCAATTCTGACCCAGTAAAAGGTTGTGGTCGATGGGCACATCAACCACCTTGACTTCAATAGGAATAGATGTTGGGCCTGGCCCAAGTTGGGGCATTTTTTATAGCAGAAGGAGTTTGAGCTGTGGAGCTGAGCACAGCTCAACAAACAAAAATACGATTTTGTGCAAGTGTTGGGGATGCTGGGAAGTTGCGCGTAGAAACCAAATTTTGGCAGTACTTCGAAGGGTGTTGCGAAGATCAGTGCTACGAGGAAGCAGTGCTATGAAGTGATCAGCCCATGTGGAGCCAGCAAAGCAGAGTGTTGGACGAAGGATGGGAATAGCTACCAGATAGACCATCAGTGGTCTATTTTTGGCAAAGATGCTCTAGGAAGGCAGCCAGTTGTACGAGGCCGTTAGAGGAAGAACCATTTGATGAAAGCGATTGGGAGCTAAGCCAGTTGTACAAGGCCATTAGAGGAAGAGCGGCTCAGTGAAAGTGACCTGTTGGCATGCGCGCAATAGAAAGGCTGATAGCGACAGGATGAAGGCATGGAGGATCACCACGATGGAGCACTCGCTACCAGAGGCCAGCAAGCCAGTTTGGAGAAACCGTGGCAGTTTTTGAAACCCTAAGGGTTTCGACCTTTAGCACTGTAAAGACATGACCCACAGGCATGATCTATTTAAGAAGGAAATTTGGTATGGGGAAGGGTTACTGTTACACTTAAAAGGGTTACGATTGGAAGGGTTACTGTTACACTTAGAGACTCTTATGTTTCAATTTTGTATTGTGAAATCTTTCTAAGTTAAAGATATTGTAAAGGCTCTGCAGCTAAGTGCGCAGCGACCTATCTAAGAGAGAGAGAGTCTGCAGCTAAACATGAAGACTAAGTACTGTTGTGCCCTTCCCAAAAGGTATATATAACAACATTTCTTGTGGACATAGCTTCCCATTCGGGGGAGTGAACCACGTTAAATACTGTGCAGTGCGGTTATGTTGTGTATTGTACGTTTATCTGCTTCCTGTGAATGAATGCATGAATTTTCCCTTGCATACTGTTATGATAGGACTTTTATATGTATTTTCCATCAGGAGAATATGGAATTAATATGTTAAGTTCTACATGAATAGATGAATGGTGAATGTTGGCCTTTACTTATGAATCAGTAATGAGTCAGTTATTCGGCTAAGTGTTAGATATTGTTTAAGCATTTTCGCATTACGCAGTAGGAAGGATGCATGGTGGTTGGATCGTCTCTGTGGCAAATGCTTGAACAATAACCACCCTTAGTGAATGGATGAATGATTGAATGTTAATAGTTCCAGTACACTAGTTAATTGCAAGTATTTCAAGTCTTAGTGTGAACTGTGTTAGCCTCAATCAGAAAGAAGTTCCACAGTACCCAGGGTTTAGAGATGCAGACCCCGGTGTCATCTATCACAGCGCAGTTCTGCCCCACGGCACATGTCCCGTGTCGTGCTACACAGTACATCATCCTAAACAACTCATCACCTACTGTGGAAACCTGATTCTGTAGTACCCCATAGATACACCTTGGGTGAGACCTCAACCTGCTCGTAGGTTGTTGCCGAAAGGGCCGGTGCAAAGGGGTTTTGTTGGTTAAGGGGAAACCGCAAAGAACTTGGGTCTTTATTGAAAACCCTCTTGGTCAACATATGTTAAGCCAACAAATGGTTTTGTTTCCACTCTAGAATCCATGATTATTTGTAGTCGTGATGTGTGACGAAGACCGTCAGTTCTCGGAAGGATTCGAAAATTGGTATCCTAAAAAGACAGAGATCCACGCTTGGTGTGACAAGATCGTAAGAAACTTTGCAAGGAAAGAGAATAGACACCCACATCTATCTGACAAACAGTGGCTGAGTAGATATCTGTGGAAATATATTCATGAGATTTTCTGGGCATCATTTCCAGATGAGTTGCACGAGTGGATCTCGCGGCTCTCAGAGAAGAAAACCTGTTTTCAGGGAGGAGTTCCTACAGAGTGGACTCCAGAGCTTATAACACAGCTCCAAGTGATAGAAAGCCCATTGATGCACGTAGTTGAATTCTAGGTCGATCATATGCTAGAAGGCTTCATAACAGAATTTGCTGTAGTGTTGGATTTTTCTCTCTATCCTTTCTAGCAGACCCGGGCTTGCGGTAATCTCTTAGACCAACAGAACCCTTAGCTCACTGGCCCTTTCGGCAACAGGTCGCAGAGGCAACCTGAAGTCTCACCCGAAGTGATTCTAATGGGAGGCAGAAGACTCAAGTGTCCTCAGCCAAGTTCCGAGGCATCCAGGGTGCTTAAATCCACCTTAATCCCTTTGACTGGAGCTGTCTATCTCATTCCATTACTCCGGCTACGCCTCTGTCTTATCGCATTACGCAGGGGGTGCGATAAGTCCTCCCCCTACGTGAGACCGTCTAGCGATACCTAAGATATCGTAGGCGCGATATCTTCCCCTTCTAGTTCCTGCGGTAAGTGAATCTTGACCGCTTCCTGGATTAATAAGTGGTCTCCGCTATCCTTATCCTGGTACTGCAGTTAGCTACAACATTCAGTCTCCAAGCCTAACCCTCACTAATGAACTTGACCCTTGATATTTCGCAACAACATAACTAAGTAGAATATCACTTTGAGCAGTGTCTAAGTAGACCATTCATGACTTACATTCAGTTCCTACTCGCACATCATCCTCTGTTAACAACTATCTAGTTGCTATGCGGGTAGCTATGATTATCGCAATTATTATACATCATTCAGAAGTTAAACTGACGACCATGTACATTACTTATAACAGACTGAAGCATTCATATATAACACAGACAAGTGAATGAGAGCAGTAGCTACACAAATACAATAGTGCTACTTAAATAAGCACGTTGTTACTCCCAGGGCGAGAACTACGCCCAGGGGAACTACGGTTCTTGTTTACAACTCTGAAGAATAAACACAGTTCCGTTCCACTCTTTACAACAAGGGTCTTCTGGGAAACTCCACCTCAGTGGGAGCCCTTCTCTATAGACCTCTTTCTCTTCCTGCCTTTTACAATGCACTCTCTTTCTCTCACAATCCCTGCGGATCGCACTATCTCTCAACAGGTTGGCCCTTGTATTCTCTCAGGGATGTCCAGACTCTGCAACCACAAAAGGCTTGACTAACCTCTACCTGATGTCTCTATCACTATGTGGCCAACCCCTTATCATATAAAAAGACTACTATATATAGATGGCCCGAAGGTCTCATCGCAGTTACAAAACTGTGGGCCTTATCCCAACAGTGACTCAACCCTAACCACTTACAGTCAACTGGATGTACTTCCATGGCCGCCTTCTGTCTCGTCGCCGCTTCCTGCAGTCCTTAGTCTTTAATGCATCGGCCCGTCGCTTCTTCTTGGTTCAAGCAACGCTGACTGTAGTCCTTCTTCTTTAATGAGGGTAGCTGAACCCTCTCTTCATCTCCGGCGCCTTTATTGCAGTGGTTGAGCTCTCCCTTCGGCCTCTTCTTTGTACCACATGCTTGACTTTTCTGTACCTATCGCCGTGATTCCCGCCGGGATTTGCGCTACGGCGATATCTTTGTCTTACCGCCAAAATTGGTACTTTCTCTCCAAAATTAGTTATCCTTCCCAAAATTAGCAGCTTCCTAAATGCTGCGGAAGTTCTCTCCAACAACTCCCCTAACACTTACTTGTGACTCGTCCCCGAGCCACTCGCAACAACAGCCTGATTCATCTGCCTAAGCTTATCCTTTGCTGCTCGTGAGATTGCTGCGAATTGTGCCTTAAGCGCTTTAATACTTTCATCCATGTGTGTTACTTCTTCCTGCGCTGCGCTGAGCAGCTCAGCAGTTACCAAGGAGTCCTCTGTGCCCTCAATGACTCCTTTACTTGAGGTGAAGCTTTTCACCTTTTGCTCCAGTTCATCAACCAGATGTGCGACTTTGCTTTCGTGCGGGCTAACTTCGTTAGCCAGGTTGATCTGCTGTGCTCTGTATTTCTGCACCTGCTGCTGAATTTGTGTGATTTCTCCTTTCTTTCTTATCTTCGCAAGAGCACTCAAGCCCTTGTACTCTTCTTCAGCTCTTGCTATCGCATCTTCACAGTGCTTAATGTGCTGATCGAGCTCGGCTTTCTGTGGGAGCTCCTCTAGCTCCAGCCATGTTTTTGATGCATCTTCCAGGATAGCCTCTGCTGCTTCCACCCGACAGTGCATCTGTGTCTGTACAATTCTGAAAGCTTGCACTCGTGCTTCTTGGATTTCCTCTGGAGTAGGTGGCTTATTTGCTTCAAGTGCAGCAATCCTTGCTTCGTATTCTTCCTCCATCTTTTTCTTCTCTTCATCTAGAGCCTTTGCTCTTTCCGCTATTTTTCTGATCTTCTGAGTTATTTCTAACTCAGGCCTGATATCGCACTGCGGAAGTTCTGCTGCAATATTCTTTAAAACAAGAGAGACATCCTGCTCTCGCTGAACATATTGCGTCAACTGGGCACTCTCTGCCTCATGCTGTGCAATGAGCTGCACATTGTCGTTAGACAGCAAAACATTTTGCTCATATGTGACTTGTTCTCTGTGCCTCAGCTCCGTGCCTATCTACTGGAAAATTTCATACAACTGATCCACAGGTACCTCTGGTAGGTTCACCTCAAGAGGATGAACCATCTGCACTTCCATCGGTACAGGGAACTTAATGCTTCCTGGCGGTATACGAACAATGTTCGTGCGGTCCCTTGCAATGCTTTCTTCTCTGCTCTGTGGAGGGGGCTGCAAACTTTCTGCGACTGTAGTTGGAGCTGGCTGAATATGCATGGAAGCAGTCTTCTCAGTGATTGCCTTCAACTCTCGCAATTTGTTGTCAAGGCTGATGCGCATACGATCCTGCGATGACTGAATCGCAGTGAATTTATCTCGCATCTTCTCCTGTATTCGGCTGGCGATGAGATCATACTCATCCTCTGTCATGATTGGTGCCTGCGGTTCGTCGGAAGTAACCGCCTTTGTTCTCTTCTTCTTTGGTCGCACCGGAGAAGGGCCTTCAATAGCCTTTCTCTTAGAACCTATTGGTTCTTTCTCTTTGTCTTTAGGATCTACCTCCTGAACATCTTCTGGGTCCTCAGCTGGGGGATCAACTGGAACTAGGCCAGAGGATAGATCATCATACATTTGTTTCATGTCCTCATCAAAACAATTCTTAATGGTATCTTCAACCTGCTGGATTTCCATGCGATATGGGCCGGGGGCCCATTCGTTATGTTTCCTGAATCCTTTGGGTCTGATGTAGGTTTTATCCCTGTCGACTTTAAATTCCAGCTTGGACTGATAAAGATCAACGACCGGCGAGTCGACACGCGGAATCGTTGCGATGGATTCAAGCAATAGCATATAATATTCATGGAATACCATTGCGTTATTCTTGTGCTTCTCGGGGTGACTACTCGCCCAAAGATTTGAGTACCTCGACCCTCTGCACGCCCCTGGTGGCAGTTGTGGAAACTGCGAATTGGGCGGCTCTTTCCATCCAATGAAAGCCATAAGGATCAGCAGCCACGAGAAGTGGAAGCTGTGAAGTGGATCCTGCTGCGCCTGCGCACAGTCTTGAAAGAAACTATTTAACAAAAATAAGCTCCAGTTGTAAGGTTTACCTTTTATGACTTCAATCGCGAGGCGGATAACTGAGCCTGTGACCTCCTTCGGCCTCACCTTGAGGAGGAGTTTTCCGGCCAACAGACTAACAGTAAACCGCAAGGCGTCATCCTGTATTGAATTGACATCGTAGGCGCGACCTCCTCTTTGCAGCTTATACTCCGCAACCTGCTTGGTTGAGAGCCTGGTATCCTTTGTGGCGCCATCAATATTTATCTGTGGGTCGAAACCAGTCTTCGACAGACCGGTAATGCGGTGAATGAGGTCAACATTGACATCAATTCGGTTACCCAACCATAAGTAACCACCATGCACACATGACAGTAGCGTCCGCACCACAGCATTGACCTCCGGGCCCCGTCCAAAGTGTGGAATCTCCAGGAGATTGAGCAGTCCCGACGGTGCTAAATGGCTTACATGGTCCATGGGGACGAACTCATCGTGCTGTGTCCTTGGGTTCCTCTGAATCGTCATATAACGATCGCGGCGGAATTGTGGGTACAGCGTATAGTCTCTCAGATTATAATCAGTAAACTTAACAGCATGCATATTCCCCCACAAGTTACCTTCTTCCTTCACTCGGTTATCCAGCGGTGGGAGTATGAGTTCATATTTAAAGTCTTGTGGAAGAACAATGGCTGGCGCATTCTCTATTCTTGGTGGGAAGTATATGGTAGTGACTGTAACTTCTTCCGGAAGTTCCTGCGCCGGTTCTTCTGAGTCTGTGCTATTCGGGGTCTCGCTACGCTCCATATTAGCTAAGGTTCCTGGTGACTGGCGTGTAGACGGAGAACCAGCAGCAATTTTCTTCCCTTTCTTCGCCACAACCGAAGTCATAGCGCACTCGATTCCACCCCTTTGGAATCTCTGCAACACGTCTTCGAGAGGCTCGTCTGGCGCGAGGGACCTTCCCCTGTGGTACTCTGGACTTCCTATGATTGCTAATCTTAATGCAAATCAGAGTCTGCAATTGTTTTTGGTTTCCCTGCTCAGAACTCTGCTAAGAATACGCTTGGTTCGGCTCAACTGCGCTCAACTCTTTTTGGTGAAAATGACCAAGTAGCCCCGTGCTTTGAATAGAACGTGCATTTATCATAAGGCGGAATTTTTAAATGGCAACGGGTCAGTGACTGGACCCGCTGGCGGCATTTAATGCATAGACAAGACAGCACCCCGCGCCTATTTATTGCAAACGCCGTTTGAATTTTCGCTGGGAAACTGTGCGCCGGAGTGGTGTCGCATCGGATTTTCCAAATCTAGAAGAATCGTCGTACTGCTGCCAAATCTTAGTACAACAGATACTTGTCAGCCATGCAGTTAATGCTTGTCAGATGGCGAAGTGACTAGCCCTCTGATGAATTCAAAATTTGGTAGCGCATCCATCTGTTTTCTGTCCTCTGCGATAAGATATCGCATCGTCTGGAGATGGAAAGTGCCACAAACTCACCTCATATCAAAATTATCGCAACCACCAGGAAAGCTGGCTGCGAATTCTTACCTAAAGTATTTCCCGGTGTAGACTCCTTAGGGTGCGATGCTTCATTTCAACTACACTGAACATCTGCACCACTAGCTTCCTTTCTGGGCTAGGGCTGGGAGGTGGCATGGCCGTCGCGATACAGCTTAAGCCGACTGCCATTGATCAGGGTAGGAAGAAACTCCCCACTCATAGTACGAAGCTGTATAGCACCTCCATCTGTTATTTGCTGAATTTGATATGGCCCTAACCAATGAGTTTTGAATTTTCCAGGGAACTTTATAAACTTACTGTCATAAAGGAGTACCAAGTCTCCAAGCTTAAAGATTTTGTTCTTGATATGCCTATCATGCCAAGCTTTTTCTCGTGCTTTCTGCACTTTTTGATGGAATCCTACGATAAATCTGTCTTCCTCCAGATTGAGCAGCTGCGCCAATCTCTCCTCTAAAGTATCAGAATCAGCCATCTCTGTAAGCTGAGCAATCCTTAGACTGGGTAAGATGTATTCCATAGGCATAACAGCCTCTTGTCCATATACCAGGCTGAAAGGTGTGTGCCCTGTTAGTTTCTTACACGTGGTCCTGTAAGCCCATAATACAGCATTAACTCTGAGGTCCCAATCATCCCTTTGACTGTTACAAATCTTTGTAAGAGCCTGTTCTAATATCTTATTGAAAGCCTCCACCGTACCATTAGCTTGAGGGTGGTAAGGTGTACTCTTATGGTGCTGTATTTCAAATTCCTCTGTCAAGGCTTCTATGGTGCTATTCAAAAAGTGTGTGCCTTGATCACTCATCAAAGTCACTGGGCATCCAAATCTAGTGATGATGTTTTCAAAAATAAATTGTGCTGCTGTAGCAGCATCACAATTCCTGACTGCTTTCGCCTCAGCCCACCTGGTGAGGTATTCTGTTGCTGTAATAATATATCTCGCACCAGTTCGTTTTCCTGGGGGGTTAATAGGACCCACGAAGTCTATGGCCCACTTATCGAATGCGCGTAGCGTTATCTGTGGTCGCAACGGCATTTCATCTCTTCTGGAGGGCTTTCCTGTCCTTTGGCAGATATCGCATGATCTGCAAAACTCTTTACTGTCTTTATGTAATGTAGGCCACCATAGTCCGGCTGCTAGGATCTTCTGAGCGGTAGGCTTCCCTGCGAAATGGCCTCCTGCGATGCCCGAATGTGCTTCCTTAAGAATGGTCTGTTTCTCGTGGGGCATAACGCATCTGCGCAAGATTTCATCTGGTCCTAACTTATAGAGGTGTCCTGCAATCAGGGTGAAGTCTGCTGCTTTCACCACTAATTGTTTCTTTTGTTGCTTGGTAAACTCAGGTGGTGCCCACCCTGTAGTAAGGAATTGAATTATGTCTCCATAATATTCATCTGCGACCTGAATGGAGAACAATTGCGCATCAGGCAAGTTGTCCTCTAAATTACTTGGTTCTTCACCTGAGTCTAGCCTTGACAGGTGATCAGGTCCTGCATTTAGTCTTCCTGGCTTAACAATGATTTCGAAATCATATTCCTGGAACAACAATAGCCATCTGCATATTCTTCCCCCTAACACTGGCTTATTGACCAAGTACTTTAATGCAGAATGGTCGGTGAACATCTTGAACGGGGCACCCAACAGATAGTGCCGAAATTTCTGTAAAGCATACACCATTGCTAACCCTTCTCTCTCTGTGGTGGTGTAATTCTTCTCAGCTGTCGATAGTCTCCTGCTCGAATATGCGATAGGGTGGTCAATACCCCCTTCGCCTGGTTGCGTGAGAATAATGCCCAGTGCGATGCCAGATGCATCCACATGAACATGAAAAGGCTTGTTCCAATCTGGAAAGACCAGAATAGGTGCTGTAACCATTTTTTCTTTTAGAGCGTCAAGACTCTTCTGACATTCCTCATTCCACTGAAATTTGATATCCTTGTTCAATAATTTCTCCATTGGTGCGGTAATCTTGGCATAACCTTTGATAAACTTTCTGTAATACCCGGTATGACCAAGTGTAGTTCTCAGCTGCTTTACTGAGTTAGGTGCTGGTAAATTGACAATGATGGCGATCTTCGCGGGATCTACCATCAAGCCTTGTCTGCACACAATGTGACCCAACAACGTACCAAAAGGTGCACAAAATATACATTTTTTTAAGTTAAGGGAAATCTGGTGCTGTCTACATTTTTCAAACATTAATCGCAGGTTTCCTATGTGCTTCTTGACTAGTCCAAATACAGTCCAATCATCAAAATAAACTTCTAAAAATTGATGGATGTATTCCTTAAAGACAGCAACAACTACTCTACAAAAAATTGCTGGGGCGTTCTTAAGACCAAAGGGCATTACCGTATACTGAAAGGAGCCCCATTCTGTCGCAAATGTGGTCTTGTGCCTGTCGTCTGGATGGATTCTTATCTGGTGATAGCCTGAAAAGCCATCAGTAAATGAATAGATTTCTTGTCCTCCAACATTGTCTAAGACTTCATCAGTGAATGGTGTCGGAAATGGGTCATGCAGCGATGCATCATTCAGTTTGCGCAAGTCGACACAGATCCTGATGTCTCCTTTTGTTTTCTTTTCTTGTACTACCATGGGACTAACCCACTCACTTTCTTCAACAGGTTCAATGATGCCTGCTGCTAGCATCTTATCTATTTCATCTTTTACTTTTGCTTTATACCGCGGGTTCAACCTGTATGGACGTTGCTTAACTGGCCTAGCATCCTTCTTAAGCGGTATTCTCATGACTCCTAAGTCACCCACTATTCCCTTCATTTCTGTAAAGTTGGTAGGAAATAGGTCCTGATACTCGTGTAATAGGTCTGTGATTTGGCCAATTGTCTCATCATCCCAATAATCTCCAATAGAGGCAAACTTAGGGTCTGTTTCTGTGCCAATATTGCTCTTTCTAATCTTGATTGGTTTTGTTACAGCTGGGATTTCTAAGTGTGGACCTTCAACTTCACGCGTACCTTCTGTTTCTGCGATATTGATACTGCGAGGATCTTCATCCTCATCGCTTGAATCTTGTGCGCAGTTGTAACATTCCAGTGCATGTTCCATCTGAATAGCCCACTCGGGTTGCGAAGCCGCTGGTGATGGGCAATCCTCAAATATTTTAGTCTTTATGATCTTCAAGGCCCGATCAATGCTTGGATGCTCAGATTCAAAACTGAACGTGACCAAAAAGTTTTCAATCATAATAGGCCATGAGATAGTTCCTTTTCTTAGCTCTGTTTCTGTATACCAGTTCCGTGGAACTGTATCCAGTGTGTGGATAAACAAATGAACCCATTCTTCTGCTGGAATTTCTAGCCAACTCTGTTCACAGTTCATAATGTGTGCTCTGGGATCACTCTCCCCTGTGTATTTCCGCTGTGTACAGTCTCTTTCTTTAGAGAATCTAATGCGCATCAATCTCTTACAATCATACCATGATGCGATATGTTCCTTGTGTGTGTACCACCATCTTGCAGGTGTGGCTCGAACTGCAAGGTCAAAAACCTCCATCCTCTGCTCTTGAGGAATCTCTTGTTCAAACTGCTGCAAAAAATCATTGACGTCTGCTAATCCATCAAAAGTTGGAATATACTTGTTTTCAGTCCCAATCCATCGCAGTGATTTAGTCATGAATGCGCATCTGCGAATAGAGACTTCGTGGAGTCTATTTTGCCAATTCTCTAAGCCAACATCTGAATCTGATGTGCAGGAGCTATCACATCTCCAGCTGATATGTCCATCAGCTGTAGGGTCAATGTAATCTGTCTGATTAGAAGTCATTTGGTACAAATTTTCCATGTTATGCACCTCCTCTTCTGCTTTGATTGGCTCAATGTAGCGAGGACCCTGTAAAGGGTCTAATGGTGCGATAACCCGGACTTGAGCATCTTCAAATGTCATCTGCCTTTTCTTTAAGTTGATAACAGCCTTGTTATCAAAATCCCAATCAATACCTAATAGAGCTGGATAGGGTTTGGTGTCACCAATAATTTCTATGATCTCAAAATCGGCATATGTGTGAACTCCGTCGATGTCCACTGGGACATGCGATAAGCGACCCATCGGTGATATTCTCTGCTGATTAGCTAGTCTAAGATGGATAGGGGACCTGCTTAGTTTTGGACTTCCCATCTGTTCCCATGTCTGCTTAGTCAAGACATTTACTTCTGATCCTAAGTCTAGGATAACCTCATCCATTTCAAATAGTCCGATCTGCGCTGTGAGCCTCATCTCTCTTCCTGTCCTTGTATGGCCCATTATATGGTGAATGGTGCGCTGTGTATTGCTCACAGAAGGGCTCTGTTGACATTGGTCAATAACTTTCTGAAGTTCCTCTACAACTTTCCCGTTTCTTAGAAGTTTCAAACAACTCTGCAAGAAGGACTGTACACTCCCGGTCAATTCCTCTTCGTCGCATCTTCCAGATGTGCTAGCCTGTGGTATCTGCGCAGTACTAACATCCTGCGGTGGTTTCCGTGGTATACCCTGAGATGGTAATAATAGTGATCTGGGCGGTGTCTGTTCAGCAAAGGAAGTCTTAGTTTGTTGAAATGCCTCCTTATTCTTCTGTAGATCAAGTGGGATAGGTTTTCCTGGAGCTTTGCGCACCCACTGCGTTCCTGTCGTTTTTTCCACGTCCTGCGATATGTTGCTTGTGGAGAGACCACTGTGAGTTACAATATTGACCCGTGGTTCGGTTTCGTTCTGCTCAGCAGCGATAAACTGGATAGTCTGATTGGTTGCTGGCTTGGCGTCCTTGATCTTAGCTATCAGTATGGGACATTCCTCTATTGTGTGATCATAAGATTTACAATACTTGCATGTTGTAGTAGGGTTCTGACAGTCTCTAGCGTAATGTCCTGTGCCTCCACAGTTGTAACAGGTGATAGTTCCACGGCCACGGCCAGATTCATAGCCTCCTCCGCGTCCTCGGCCTCTGAAATTTCCTCCACGGCCTCCCTGATTCGGATCAGTTTGTGCACGTACTGCTGGTCCGGATGCTTCTGACTGAACTCTGTAAAGGTCATGCTTCCTTTCTATCATTAACTCATAAGCTCTACAGTTGTTTTCGTCATGTCCCACAGATTTACAGAAGTTGCAATATAGGTTCTTTGGTGTCTGCACATATTTCTGAAGGAGAGGGCATTCCTGAGGACTGTGTCCTCTGGTTCTACAAATCTCACACCATGGCCCCTGGTTCTGCATCAATGGGTTAGGAGCTCCACTGGCGATATAGTCAGCAAAGACAGGGCAGTTATCCTTACTGTGTCCCTGCTCTTTACACTTAGTACACCAAATTTCATGCGCAACCTCCTTTCCTTTCTTAATTTCATGCAGCTGTAAGGTGAGGTTAGCTAGCTGATTCTGCAGATTAGTGATACCGGTGCTAGTTTCTGCTAGAGGTGAAGCCTCTAGTTTCATTGCCATTTCTAATGCTTCATCTTGTGTATTTAATTTCTGTTGCATTAGCGGAAGTCTGATGTGTGGTAATATTGCTGCGATAAACCATTCTTTATGCTGTTGAGGCGCAAGCTCAAAGCTTACCTGATCAATGAGGGTCTTGAACCTCTGGTCAAAATCCCAAACCGTTTCCGTAGGCAATTGTTTAATATCTTTAAGTTCTGCTATGCACTGTGACTCGAATTTAGGTTTTTAAAACTCTTTAATCATAGCAGTTCTAACCTGTGCAAGCATTCTGTTATGGCCAGTGGTATACTTCATATACCAAGTTAATGCTCTTTCTCTAAATGTGGTGGCCAGCTGGACAAGCTTGACATTATCATCTTGTATTTGCTTAATGGTCCATATGGCTTCGCATAAGAACCAGTGTTGCTCAGGGTCCTCCGACCCTGTACCTTTAAATGTTGGTAGCTTCATATCATCTCCCATTCTGTTTCTAGATGGTGGGTTCTGGTTTGCTGTATGATTACCACTCGGTTGTGTAGATGTGGAGGGTGTAGCGGCAGTATTCGCTGTGTAAGAGCTACTGGACGGGGTTCCTGCGGGATTATTCTGAGTTCCGACTGGCTTTTGAGGAGTCCTAGGGTTCTGACTCTGCTGTCTCGGGTGATCTGAGCTGTCTTCTTCAGAAGAAGATGAATCGTTGACTCTATATCTTTTACCACTACGTGTATGTCCAAGATACTCGTAATCACTTTCAGAGTCTACTGACATTACAATATCATGCTACTATTCATCTGAGAGTATATCCAGTACTCCTTTTTCATATAGTAATTGCTTAATGGACAGACTTAGAGAATTTAGGTACTTACCGCGATAACCCTTGAAGAAGTACCATTCTGCTGCGCCGAAACTCTTTCTATGATCAACCGCGAACTCTGTGATGAAGCCTTCCAGCAGACTCGCAAGCCAGAAGTCTACTGCGCGTGAGATGGGGTTATCGACACCTTTCAAGGTCTGAATCAGCTCTGCTGTCCAGACAACTTCTCGATTCTTCTTGACACCGCTGTTGTCAACAAGCTTTGATAACCAACCATATAACTCAATAGCATAAGTTACGAAGAATATCTCATGGAGATCTGTAAAAATGTGCTTCTGTAGCCAAGCCTCAGTGCTCAGTCTAGGATTCTTGTTTTCTTTTGCAGCAAACTCTCTTTCTTTTGACTCAACCCACTGGTTAAGTTCTTGCTTGGTAGGATGCCAACAGAACATCAGCTCAATGTGTTCAAACCGGCAACGGAACCATTTGTTGGCTTTTTCTCTCTATCCTTTCTAGCAGACCCGGGCTTGCGGTAATCTCTTAGACCAACAGAACCCTTAGCTCACTGGCCCTTTCGGCAACAGGTCGCAGAGGCAACCTGAAGTCTCACCCGAAGTGATTCTAATGGGAGGCAGAAGACTCAAGTGTCCTCAGCCAAGTTCCGAGGCATCCAGGGTGCTTAAATCCACCTTAATCCCTTTGACTGGAGCTGTCTATCTCATTCCATTACTCCGGATACACCTCTGTCTTATCGCATTACGAAGGGGGTGCGATAAGTCCTCCCCCTACGTGAGACCGTCTAGCGATACCTAAGATATCGTAGGCGCGATATCTTCCCCTTCTAGTTCCTGCGGTAAGTGAATCTTGACCGCTTCCTGGATTAATAAGTGGTCTCCGCTATCCTTATCCTGGTACTGCAGTTAGCTACAACATTCAGTCTCCAAGCCTAACCCTCGCTAATGAACTTGACCCTTGATATCTCGCAACAACGTAACTAAGTAGAATATCACTTTGAGCAGTGTCTAAGTAGACCATTCATGACTTACATTCAGTTCCTACTCGCACATCATCCTCTGTTAACAACTATCTAGTTGCTATGCGGGTAGCTATGATTATCGCAATTATTATACATCATTCAGAAGTTAAACTGACGACCATGTACATTACTTATAACAGACTGAAGCATTCATATATAACACAGACAAGTGAATGAGAGCAGTAGCTACACAAATACAATAGTGCTACTTAAATAAGCACGTTGTTACTCCCAGGGCGAGAACTACGCCCAGGGGAACTACGGTTCTTGTTTACAACTCTGAAGAATAAACACAGTTCCGTTCCACTCTTTACAACAAGGGTCTTCTGGGAAACTCCACCTCAGTGGGAGCCCTTCTCTATAGACCTCTTTCTCTTCCTGCCTTTTACAATGCACTCTCTTTCTCTCACAATCCCTGTGGATCGCACTATCTCTCAACAGGTTGGCCCTTGTATTCTCTCAGGGATGTCCAGACTCTGCAACCACAAAAGGCTTGACTAACCTCTACCTGATGTCTCTATCACTATGTGGCCAACCCCTTATCATATAAAAAGACTACTATATATAGATGGCCCGAAGGTCTCATCGCAGTTACAAAACTGTGGGCCTTATCCCAACAGTGACTCAACCCTAACCACTTACAGTCAACTGGCTGTACTTCCATGGCCGCCTTCTGTCTCGTCACCGCTTCCTGCAGTCCTTAGTCTTTAATGCATCGGCCCGTCGCTTCTTCTTGGTTCAAGCAACGCTGACTGTAGTCCTTCTTCTTTAATGAGGGTAGCTGAACCCTCTCTTCATCTCCGGCGCCTTTATTGCAGTGGTTGAGCTCTCCCTTCGGCCTCTTCTTTGTACCACATGCTTGACTTTTCTGTACCTATCGCCGTGATTCCCGCCGGGATTTGCGCTACGGCGATATCTTTGTCTTACCGCCAAAATTGGTACTTTCTCTCCAAAATTAGTTATCCTTCCCAAAATTAGCAGCTTCCTAAATGCTGCGGAAGTTCTCTCCAACATGTAGACACACTCAAATCCTACAGCCAATAAGAAGCATACTTTTTCGATGGATTCCAAGGTAAGTACCTGAACAATCTCAGTCTATACATTAAGATGCTGTTAGTTGAGAAAGGTGTTTTAAGAATGCAGTAATATTTTCAAGTCTGTCATGGTAAACAGTATATATAGTGATTCTGACGAAGACACTCATAATCTGAGAAGTGGGAAGAGATATAATTTTAATAAGAATCTTGGAGGTCCTGAACTCCACATAGATACTGAGATTCCATGTGACCTTAACAATAAATCCGTACCACCATCTGCCCCTCAGAATCTGTCAGTTGCAGATACCGCTCCTCCATTATCTCAGAGCCCACCTGTTACACAGCCCACCTCATAGGATACTCAGCCGAGTACGTCTACTCTGATACTCCCATTTACTGTCACTGCGCAGAGCCCCTCACAACAACCGCGCAATAATTCAGGTGCTAGCCAACCTAGTGCCACTCATGGAAATACTCAAGGTGCTCCACTACCTAATAGCACAATGGAAAACACTGATATGACGCTACCAATATTTAAAGGAACTGGTCTACAAGACCCTGACCAACATTGGTTTCTTTGTGAAGCCGTATGGAATGTAAGACAAATCCAGGATGATGTTGTGAAGAGAGCGCAGCTCATTACCACCCTCAGAGACAGAGCTTTACATTGGTTTATGAAGTACTCTCAGACACAGCCGAGAACCCTTGCAGAAATTAAAGCTGCGCTTGTAGCAGAGTTTAAGAAACCCAAATTCGAATCTCAGTGTATAACCGAGTTGAAAGAAATAAAGCAGAGACCGACTGAAAGGGTTTGAGAGTTTGATTAGAAGTCCAAGACCTTATTGGACCAAGTGAGCTTTGTTATAGCTCTAGAATAACACAAGGAATGGTTTATTGCTGCGTTGTTACCCCACATTAGATTACCATTGATGCAGCAGAAGGTTGCATCGCAGGCAGAGGCCTTGGAGATTGCAATGAAGCTAGAGGCTTCGTCGATTGGTGAGACTAGTTTTGGGATCTCTCAGATTCAGAACCAGCTAACCACCCTGACACTAGAACTGCAAAGCATGAAGAATGGAAAAGAACAAAGGTATGAACCTAGGCATGAGGTCTGGTGTACAGTTTGTAAAGGAGAAGGCCATGACCATGAACATTGCTTGTTATTCCGCGACTATCTTAACAGCGGTGTACCTAACCCGATAAATTAGAATCAGGCCCCATGGTGTGAAATTTGTAGAACTACAGGGCACAAAACTGAAGACTGCTATCTCATACAGAAATATGTGAAAACACCCAAAAATTTATACTGCACTTTCTGTAAATCAGTTGGACATGATGAATCCAACTGCCGCACATATGAGTTAATGAACAAAAGAAAATGAGATATCGACGCAATGAGAGGTGATGGCTTGTACCGCGTACAAGAAGAAAACCAGCCCAAACAAGAAAACGCGCAATATGATCAAGGAGGATACAAAGGCCGTGGTGGTGGATACCACGGTAGAGGAAGAAATGCAGGCCTGACACAGGGAAGAGGTCGCGGCCAAGTCATTTGTTATAATTGTGGCCAGCTAGGTCACATATCTAGAGATTGTGTTAACCCATGCACTACATGCAACTACTGTAAATCATTTGAGCATGTTATTGAAGATTGCCCAGTGCTAGAGGTGGAAATGCAGAAAAGAAGATGAACGGAGGCACCAACTACAAACATCCATTGGATCGCAGCAGAGAACAGACTAGTGGACCCAAGCATCAATGTGGTCACGCGCAATGGCACTGACACAGGCCGCAATAGGGGAGAAAAAGCTTCGATGTCAGGGGAGGCTCACACAAAGCAGACCCCTCTTGAGACAGTATGGATAAGAAAAGCTCTAGGAAAAATGCCTCCTCTCGACCTACGAAAGAACAAGGAGGTCTTTATCGATGCATGGGATACCTTCACAGAATTGGAAACTAAGTCATCGAGGATCTCGTTGCGCAATGAAAAACCACATGTTGAAAACATGCTAGCTTCTTATGACAAAATAAGTACCGCAACGGATGTTGGCACTTTCGTTGCGCAGTTCTTGCGAAGCTGCATGAAGCTACTAAAAAGTGAAAATGCCATAGCAGAGCTACAAAAGCTCATAAACCAATATGAACCACAGAAGGGAACATAAACTTTTGATAGCGCCATACATTACATACGGAAGCATAAAAGAACAGGTCGAGAAATGAGGCTTACCGTGCAGATAGGAGATTTTGAAATGGATGAAGTCATCCTTGATCTGGGATCTGAAGTGAATGTCTTGACTACGCAGACATGGCAGCAGATGGGTCGACCAAAGATATTATGGTCACTTATCCAATTGAGAATGGCTAACCAAGAGAAAGTCATACCTTTTGGCCAGTTAGCTGATGTGGTGGTTGACATTGATGGAGTCCAGAGTCATGCAGACTTTGAAGTTATCGAGATTGTGGACGATAGTCAGCCTTTTCCTGCACTTTTAGGAATCGACTGGGCCATGGATAACCTAGCTATCATAAACCTAAAGGAAAAGAAGATGATATTTGAAGGAAATCATCTTAGGTTCATCGCACCATTGGATCCTACAGATGGGGACAGATACAGTGAGCCGATTCAGGAGGAATCCAAGGCTCAAGACTTGGACAGACTATACTAGATCACTGCGAACTAGGAAGATTACATTAATCCAACTACGGATGGTACACTCAGCTGGATATGTGATAGCTCTTGCATCTCTGACTCGGAGGCAGGACTGGAAAATTGGCAAAGCCGCATGCATGAAGTATTAGCGAGAAGGTGCGCGCAGGTTACGAAATCACTGCGCTAGATCAGAAAGGAGGTAAGTCCTATTCCCACATATGATGGTTTCACTAATGTTTACTCCTTTCTCCAAGAATATACTACAGCTATTGCAGATGAGCATAGATTACCAGCATTGGATATGGCACTGCGCGACACACCAGCCAGATGGTGGACTACACACAAGCAGACATTGACCACTTGGAATCAATGCAGGATTAAGATGCAGATTCGGTTTGCTGACAAGGTTACTTTACCTTTTGAAAAGTTTAATGGACAGACAGATCCTTGCCAGCATCTTGAAGTCTGTTCATAGGCATGGGTGGACAGGCTACATACAGAATGGGTAAATCTGTTTGTACATACGTTGGACGATGACATTCCAAAGAAATGGTACCTAGACCTGGAGTTGCACAGAGAAACCACTGATTGGGATATGTTTACTGCGAACTTCTAGAAGGACTTCAGCTTTGATGATGAGAACCCACTGATCCATGACGTGTTGCAGATAATTAAGGAACGCATATTCAGAAAAGACTGTCCTCATGAAGATATAACGCTGGAAGAATTGTTCGGGACAGATGGCGTTCCTGCGCACCTACAGTCAGAATGGAAGGAACATAGAAAACATCCCATCGAGTGTTATAACCTAGCAGAAGTATCCAATGATAGACAGGAAGACGATGAGGATGATCTGCGCAACATAAACATACCAGAATCAGAGGGTGTGCACGACATAGAAGGACCTCCGTTGGAAATACCAGACATGAGCAGACCAATAAAGACACAGAACGTCAACATTGGCACAAGCAAAAAGCCAAAGTTCGCATCAATTGGTGACTATTGGGATGATCAGACTGTTGCAGAGATCGCAAACATCTTACATGAGTATCAGGAGTTGTTCCTGATGAAATTCATAGAAATGAAAGGCATTCTGGGAGACCTAGGGGTCATGAAAATACCTTTGAAGCCAGGCGCCAAGCCTGTGAAGCAGAGGCCACACAAACTAAACCCGTGGTACAAAGAAAGAGTCTGTGCAGAGCTAGATAAGATGATTGAAGCAGGAATCATTGAACCTGCTGAAGAATCCGAGTGGATTAGCCCCATGGTCGTCCAAGACAAGAAAATGAAAGGTGAGATAAGGATTTGTGTGGATCTTAGAAAACTGAATGATGCTTCTATGCAAGACCCATTCCCTACTCCTTTCACAGACGAAGTACTTGATAATGTTGGAGGGAATGAGGCCTACTCTTTTACTGATGGTTGCTCCGGGTATCATCAGATCAGGATTGATCCTACAAATAGGCATAAGACGACTTTTGCTACAGAATGGGAGTCGTTCCAGTACACAGTAATGCCATTTGGTCTAAAGAACGCACCTGCAATATTTTCCAGAGTTGTCGTCATAGCCTTTAAAGATTTTATGCACAAGTTTCTGGAAGCCTATTTTGATGATTGGACTGTGTTTGGACTATTGAAGGACCACTGCGCGAATCTCAAAATGATGCTTGAGAAGTGTAGACAGCATCAGATCTCTTTAAATATGAAGAAGTGTATTTTCTATGTTCCTTACGGGATTCTACTTGGCCACATTGTCTATAAGCAAGGATTGATGGTGGATCTTGCGAAGATTGCAATTATTGTGAATTTTCCCACACCAAATTCAGTCAAGATGTTGCACTCTACCTTAGGCCATACCGGATATTACAGGAAATTCATAAAGGGTTACACGCAGATAACCGCAACAATGGAAAAGTTGCTAAAGAAAGATGTGTCGTTCATTTGGAACGCAGAGTGCGAGCAGGGTTTTGATACACTAAAGGAAAATATGGTTACTGTGTCGATCCTAGTCTTCCCAGACTGGGAGAAGCCATTCCATGTACATGTTGATGCATCATGCATTGCCTTGGGAGTCATATTATCTCAGCCAGGATAAGGAGGTATTGACCATCCCATTGCATTCTCTAGCAAAAAGCTCTCAACAGCGGAAAAAAATTACACTACCACTGAAAGGGAAGGTCTTGCGATGGTATATGCGCTGCAGAAATTCAGACACTACTTGCTTGGTGCGCACTTCCTCATGTTTACTGACCATTCCGCTTTGAAATACTTGGTCAATAAGCTAGTTTTAGGGGGTCGCATATGCAGATGGCTGTTGCTATTTCAGGAATATGATTTTGAGATCATTGTTAAACCAGGCAGGCTGAACTTGGGACCTGATCACCTCTCTAGGATTGAGTCAGGAGAAGAGCCGACAAACATTGAAGACAGTCTACTTGATGCGCAGTTATTTGCTATACAAGTTACTGATGATTATTATCAGGGTATTATTGATTTCTTTACAATAGGATTAGCACCTCAGGACTTTTCCATCCAGCAGAAGAAGCAACTGGTGGTGTGCGCCGCAGACTTCACTATTATTGCAGGTCAACTATACACACTCGGACCGGATGAAGTTCTGCACCGATGCATACTAGACCATGAGAAACAATTCAACTTAGCAGATGCGCATTCAGGGATCGCAGGAGGTCACTATGCAGGAAGGGCTGCCGCGTAGAAGATAATAAGCGCAAGGCTATGGTGGCCTATGATCCATAAAGACTCCAAAGAATACTGTTGGAACTGCGATGTCTGTTAGAGGACAGGAAAACCTTCACGCGGAGATGAAATGCCATTGAATCCACAGTTGACCTTACAGGTATTTGAAAAGTGGTTCATTGATTCGTGGGTCCCATAAACCCACCATGAAAAAGAACTGGTGTGAGTTACATCATTACTGCTACTGATTACCTCACCTGATGGGAAAAAGCAAAACCAGTAAAGGACTGTAGCGCAGGTACTATGATGCAGTTCATCTTTGAAGAAATACTTTCATGATTCGGATGCCCAAAGATTTTGATGAGTGATCAAAGCACTCACTTTTTGAACAAAACTATTGAAGCTCTCACAGAGGAATTCCATATCCATCATCAACGCAGTACCCCATATCATCCGCAGGAGAATGGCACTGTTGAGGCTTTCAATAAAACACTGGAGAATGTGCTCACTAAGATCTACAATGTGAATAGAGATGACTGGGATCTGCGCATCTCATCTGTATTATGGGCATATAGGACCACTTGCAAGAAACTGACGGGACAGACACCTTTTCGGTTGGGTTATGGGCAGGAGGCTATAATGCCAATGGAGTACATTGTCCCTAGCTTGAGAATCACTGCATTTACAGGGATGGTAGATCACGCAGCGCTAGAAGAAAGACTGCTACACTTGGTTGGATTGGAGGAAGATCGCTTCATTGCAGGATTTCACCAACAAGTGCAAAAAGACCATGAGAAAGCATGGCATGATCATCATATAAAGAACAAGTCATTTCAGGTAGGTGACCTAGTCCTCTTGTATGATAGAAAATTCATGAAGTGTCCTAGTAAATTTAAGATGCATTGGCTTGGCCCATATACTGTGATACATGTTACTAACACTGGTGCAGTCCAGTTAGCTACTTTAGCCGGCGATACTTTACCAAGTTTGATAAATGGCAGTAGAAAAAAGATTTACCATGATAGTACTGCTTCACAGAATCCTAAATGATAAGCAGAGGGAGAAATTTCTAAGTCTCAAGTACAGTTGAAATTGGACACTGGAAATGTAAAGGAGTCTGTACATGTACAATAAGCGAGACAATGTATGTACTGCACAACACTGCTGAAGCTGCGCAAAAAGGAAAAAAAGAAGAAGAAGAAGAATAAAAAGGGAGCCACGCAATTGAAACCTCGACACCGCAAAGTAACTGCACAGGAGCAGAGATGACCTGCCGCGCAGCTAGGTGCAGCTCTCAGAAAAATAGTCGTTACACTAACTGTGAGAAAAATAGCCGTTAGATGACCATTTCCAGGAAACCGCTTGAGCATTTAACACAAAGATAGACGTTCTGAACAGACTGACGAAGGAAGGGACTGAAGGATCTGCTCGATTTGGCCAATGGATACCACATTTAATGCTCATCTAGCCGTTGGAAGGTGCAGGAGGACTCACCTGCGCCTATAAGTAATGCCGCATAAGGACTCACATGCATTACCAAACACTTAGAATTTTATTGCGCTCACTCCTATGTTAGCAATCCTTAGTAACTTGTCTATAACATTTGCCTACTCTCGCCAGTGAATGTCCAAGCGGTCGTACAGAGAAGAAGAGCTTACAATCCAAGAAGTGGTCAGAGTCTTTCAGCAAGGAGGGATTGAAGGGTTAATGAAAACCCCTGCCAAGAAGGTTACATTGGAACCAAGTCAAGCATCTCGAAGGTCACCTAGACACAACCCAGTCATGCAGGATAAGGGGAAAGATACAGTCAGACCACGAACAAAGAACCCTAGGTCAAGTTTGGCGATGCTATAGTCGTCGGTATTTCAGAAGGAAATACCTTTAAAGCTTACACCACAGTACATATCACCACGGGTGTTGGACGCCCCAGTCTATAAACTGGTCGAGAATTCCCGCTATGAAATCCCCTTGTCTCCAATCTCAAAGCATGTAGACATTGCCCAAAACTTACTAGGCAAGATACCAGAAGGCAGGTGGGAAGATTATGACCTCCTGGAAATGCAGAAGGAAGAACTCCATGATCCCAAGTTCCCACACTTCCATCCTGACTAGTAGATGTGCTGGAAGAAAGATGCAAAAGGAACCCTTAACCTGGTCACCGAGAGCTGGTTGATGCCGGTAGTCCAGTCAGGATTGCTGAACCTGTTGAGATTACCCCATTTTGATCGTTCACCAGAAGTCAATGTGGTGGTTCGCACTTTGATGGCGTGAATCCATCAGGGATACCTGTGGCTAGACAGAAATGTTGATCTAAATATAGGCTTAATCCACCATATCACAGGACTAAGCAAGTGGCAAGGACCCCAAACAGTTCTTCCAAGGAAAGAGTAAGGAAAAAGAAGCTATCGCGAAGACGAAGAAAACCCAAGCATTGGTGAAGGGAAAAAGAGGTTTTCCAACATAAGACATCGAAGATAGAGCGACAAAGTTTGTCACACAACTGTTGTCCAGAAAAATCCTAACAATAGTCAGGCCTTTGGAGGTGCTTGCGGGCGTAGTACTACTTTGTGCCATGGCGGCTGAAGGAACCGAGTTCAATTGGTGTCAGTACCTTCTCAATGAGTTCCTGCAGGAACTCAATGACACCCAAGAGAATGGAGGTCACTTCCTCTTCACATGGTTGATTATCTTGATTGCCTTTGTCGGATGGAAGGATCCCAAGGACTATGTCGGCGTAATTGTAGACACCAATGATCCCACAGGAGTTCGATATGCCAACCTTTGGGAAAATTTGAACGTGGAGCGGTAACACGCGATAGCTGAAATATTCTACCAGTATTACACCCAGCTGCGCAAGGTGATCACACGCACATCGCACATTACAAAGTAGGCAACGTAAAAATATATTCACATTGTTGATTTTCATGCTGACATGCATTGTATTTTTATTTCGCCCAAAGAAAACACGAAGAATCCGGAATGGTATCCGAGTAATTACCATATGTACAAGGAAGACATCGACATCCTCATGAAGGACTGGTTTCCCGAGTTCCGTGTCGAGGTCATGGATGTTGTGACCGATTCAGAAGAAGATGAACCAATTCCACGGCCATGCCCAATCATTGAAGAAAAGGAAAAAGGAAAAGGAAAGAACCTAAAATCCCACCAAAGCCAAAGGCGTGGAAGAAGATGAAAGCAACCAAGGTTCAATCAGAAGGAGTGCTTAATGATGAATATTTTGACATGATTGCCGAAAGAGTCACAGAACAGATGGAAGAGCTTATGATAGGCAAAGAAAAGAAGGACAACGCCATACAGGATGACCTACATAAGAATTGGATTGCACTATAAGGGCTCATGCAAAAGATGGACGATGTCCAGAAAAGGCTACCTTTGCAGCGCGACTCAGAATCTGAAGGGAGGTTGGGAGGAACCTCGCAGCAGACACCACTGTAGCTCGCCATAACATTGCCGACAAAGACTCGGGTCATTCATCTAGAACCAATGACCATAACGCTGCCAATGTCAGAACAAGTGGTTCTGGATACAAAGGATGTCGAGCGGGTAGAGCTCGACCTGACCAAGATGTCGCTACCAGGCTTGTACTACTTGCATTTGCAGATTGTAGATGAGATGCATGAAACGACCACTGATTCGATGAAGTCACAAGCTGAGCTGCAAGCCACAAATATGCAGCTCGAGGAGTCTAGCTCGCGCACAGGTATGCAACTGCATGATGAACAGGACCGTCGGCTGCGATTGGAGGCCACTATTACTGCTATCACAGAGGACATTGAAGATTTGGAACTCCAGAATGATCCTGCAGACACCGTTCTGAAGATGGGAGATATGGTGAAATCTCTCAAGATAGAAATAGAGGACGAGGAGATTTTTTATTAGGCTGATATTAACGCCCTAAAGGCACAAATCAATCCGGAGATACCATTAACTGAGCAGTAGTTAAGGGAGCAAGCAGTAAAGGCCGCAGTGCAAAATATTGCAATGGACATGGCTAAGTGCCAATATTTAGTGACTGCAGCTTCGAAGGCATTCACTGCCCTTGAAGAGGATCCAGGGCTACTACAAGTAAAGACTGCAGTCAAAGAAAAGCAGGCCACACTGGAGAAGCTAGATATAGAAGTCAAGGCCCTGCCAGCCAGAGACAAGCTTCCAAAATATAGGGAAATAACCAACCTGAAGAAGGAGGTACAAGCATTAAGGGAGAAAGAGACCACAATGGACGATCACTGCAGGATGCCATTGCAATATCACAATAGATTGAAGACAAACTCAAGGACCTGTGCGAGAAACAGGAGCATGTGGAAGGAGAGATCAAAGAAGACATAACTGCGGAGATGCTCGACACAGTTAGGCAAGTCGAGCAGGATACAAAGAAAGCAGTAGAGAAGCTGGTCGACACATTTAATGAGTTCACGGCGAAGCTAGCTCCGCCAGTCACGGAGCAGATCAAGAAGGCCGAAGCTGAAGGTGGCTTGGGGACAAGCCACATGTAAGTGTTAGGGGCATGTTTGGCCTGGCACAAGTTGGGTCATTTTTTATAGCAGAAGGAGTTTGAGCTGCGGAGCTGAGCGCAGCTCAAAAAACAAAAATACAATTTTGTGCAAGTGTTGGGGATGCTGCGAAGTTGCGCGCAACAACCAAATTTTGGCATTACTTTGAAGGGTGCTGCGAAGATCAGTGCTACGAGGAAGCAGTGTTGTGAAGTGATCAGGACATGTGGAGCCAACAAAGAAGAGTGTTGGATGAAGGATGGGTATAGGTACCAGATATACCATTGATGGTCTAGTTTTGGAAAAGATGCTGCAGGAAGGCCGAGCGACGGCCATGGGAAAATCAGGAAGGCGGCTAGTTGTACAAGGACGTTAGAGGAAGAACTGCTTGATGAAAGTGACTGGGAGTTGAGCTAGTTGTACGAGGCCATTAGAGGAAGAGCGGCTTGGTGAAAGTGACCTGTCGGTGTGTGTGCAACAGAAAGGCCGATAGCGATAGGATGAAGGCATGAAGGATCGCCACAATGGAGCACTTGCAACCAGAGGCCAGCAAGCCGGTTTAGAAAAACCATAGCAGTTTTGGAAACCCTAAGGGTTTCAGCCTTTAGCATTGTAAAGACATGACCCATGGGCATGATCTATTTAAGAAGGCAATTTTGTATGGGGAAGGGTTACTGTTACACTTAGAAGGGTTACGATTGGAAGGGTTACTGTTACACTTAGAGACTCTTATGCTTCAATTTTTTATTGTGAAATCTTTCTGAGTTAAAGATATTGTAAAGGATCTACAGCTGAGTGCACAGAGACCTATTTGAGAGAGAGAGAGTTTGCATCTGAACGCGCAGAGTAAGGACTGTTGTGCCCTTCCCAAAATATATATATAATGATAGTTCTTGTGGATGTAGCTTCCCATCCGGAGGAGTGAACCACGTTAAATACTATGCAGTGTGGTTATGTTGTGTATTGTACATTTATCTGCTTCCTGTGAATGAATGCCTAAATTTTCCCTTGCATACTGTTATGATAGGAATTTTATATGTATTTTCCCTCAGGAGAATATGGAAATAATATGTTAAGTTTTGCATGAATAGATGAATGGTGAATGTTGGCCTTTACTTGTGAAGCAATAATGAGTCAGGTATTCGGCTAAGTGTTAGATATTGTTTAAGCATTTTCACATTATGCAATAGGAAGGATGCACGGCGGTTGGATCGTCTCCACGGAAAATGCTTGAGAAATAACCACCCTCAGTGAATGGATGAATGATTGAATGTTAATAGTTCCAGTACACTAGTTAATTACAAGTATTTCAAGTCTTAGTGTGAACTATGTCAGCCTCAATCAGAAAGAAATTCCGCAGTACCAGGGTTTAGAGGTGTGGACCACGGTGTTGTCTATCGCCACGCAGTTCTGCCCCGCAGCACATGTCCCGTGTCACGCTGCGTAGTACGCCAGCCTAAGCAACTCATCACCTACTATGGAAACATGATTCCACAGTACCCCATAGATACACCTTGGGTTAGACCTCAACCTGCTCACAAGTTGTTGCTGAAAGGGCCGGTGCAAAGGGGTTTTGTTGGTTAAAGGGGAAACCACAAAGAACCTGGGTCTTTATTAAAAACCCTCTGGGTTAGCATATGTTAAGCCAACAATAGATTTACCTCCTATTGTTGCAGCAACACCCCTCCCCAAAATTTTGTACATGTTGGGGCCCCTCCTTTATTTTTTGTAGAAATTTTGCTTAAGAAGCCATCCCAGCCGTCAGCTCTGTTTTCAACATAAATTTCTGCTTCCCCGCTGAACAGCTTGCCGTCAATCCTTCCATGATTTCCCCAATGAGCCAAAAGATAACTTAGTTTTTTCCCAAACGTTTTGGAATAATTCGGACATTGTCCCGGAGCGGCGGAAGTCAAGCGTCCAACCTTTCGAAAGGAGGACTTAGATTCTCTTTGCCAAAATCAGCGAAAGCCATTGGGCAAGACCACCCGAAACGACGGAAGCTTTCGCTCAATCCTTCCGCAACCGCGGAGAAATTCGAGTTGTTCTCCCGAAACGGCGAGGAATTCAACAAAGCCACCCGAAACGGCGGAAGCCAACGTGTTTTACCTCTCCGGAAAAGGACTCTGATTATGGCCATAAGCTGCGGAAACCGTTGGTGAAACCTTGCCGAAACGGCGGAACGATTCAGCTCTGTCTCCCGAAACGGCGAAAGCCATTCGGTTAAACTTGCCGAAATAACACGAAGGGATTCATCAACTTCTTCCGAAGTAAAAGACTTGGAAATTTTTTTCGATCATTGCTTCTGCGGAACGGCTTAGCCCCCGAAACGGCGAAGCCTTTCACTCAAACCTTCCGCGACCGTGGAAAGGTTCCGGCTTTCCTTCCGAAATGGCGGGACACATTCGCCTTAGTCTCCCGGAAAACACTTAGAACATATTACAACCGTCCGCGGAGAAATTGGAGTTCCCTTCCCGAAACGGCGGGGGAATTCACTAAAACGTTCCGAAACGGCGGAAGCCATTCGGATAAGTCCGGCGGGGGAATTCAATAAAGCGTTCCGAAATGGCGGAAGCCATTCGGATAAGTCTGGCGGGGGAATTCAATAAAGCGTCCCGAAACGGCGGAAACCATTCGGATAAGTCCCGCGCAGGAATTCACGATTTCCTCCCGAAGTATGAAAGAACTTAGAATTTTTCGGAGAGCTTCGGCGAAAGCCTTCAAGCCTTTTGCTCCAGAAACCGCGGGAGCCTTCATGAAACCTTTCCGAAACAACGGAAGCCATCTCCGTAAAGTCCCGCGGAGGAATTCACAATTGCCTTCCGAAACCATGAGAAAGACTTAGAATTTTCTCAAGAAGCTGTCGCGGAGGCCTTCAGCCTTTGCTCCCGAAACGCGGAAGCCTTCGGGCTACCCTTCCGAAACAGCGGAAGCCAATCGCTTAACTCGCTCGGCAAAAGTATTCCGAAACGACCCCGGGTGAATATGCGGGAAGTTTAAGTTTTGCTTCCGAAACGGCGGAAGCCATTCACGGAAGCCTTCCGAAACTAGCGGGAGCCTTCGCCAAACCTTCCCGAAAAAAAATCAACGAGACTTTGAAATTTTGAATCCTTCCGCAATGGCGGATACATTTCGCGAACTAGCCCCGCGAATGGCGGTCGCACGGAAACCGAGGTGCTTTGACGTGACCGCTACGCGCGGCGATTTTAAACCCCGTTTTAACCACGCCACCTACCGAATTAAAGGCTCACACGTGCCCATTCTTTATAAAATACGGTGGGGGGCTCGACCAATACACCATTGTTTTGAACCGGCCAGCGACGTGCGATACCGTGCAAATCGCTCCAGCTCACCTCGCGCATCCATGCTCGCAGCCACCTTGCTCAAGCAATCCCCACGGTGCCAGGTAGGATCTTAACCTTGATTTTCACTACTGAGTTGTCCTTTCGGGGAAAACATTGGGTTTTAGCGGGATTGTGACGGGCAAAACACCCGTCAAGGGCTATGTTTGCCCGTCAGGTACAGTGAACGGAGTTTTCATTTTACAAAATCGTCATAGGCCTTCGTGAAAACGTTATATTTTATTTCAATAGTGGTGGGTGCGGGCGGTTAACCATGCCCTGTTTTGTTTTTAAACCCCGGGCCGCGCCCCTCGTCGTGGGTTAAGTTGTCGAAACCCTATGGGATTTCCATGTCCCGGGCCGTTAACTCGGGCTTAAAACCCTGGGCCCTTTCCATAAGCCCCAGCCCCTACACGCGAGCCGAAACCCGTAAGCGTTTAAGCCACGAGAGCCGAAACCTGAAGCCATGGCCGCCCTAGCACTCCCCGTCAGCATTTCCCCGGCGCCGTCACCTTCGCTCAGACTAAAAGTACCCCGTAGTGACTCGGCGAGTGGCCGCGCGTGACGATAGCATCCATAGCCCTCACTGAGTCAACCCGCGTCTTCCCGCCATCAACCTCTCCAACCGCAGTTATAACGAAAGACATCTCCTTCCGCGAGGCGGAACCGGAAGCCAATTGCTTCCGTGAATCGCCTATCGGTCCGAAAACCAATAGCTTCCGCAACATAGCTTATCCCATACTCGTCTTTCAGAGCTGCAAATGTCCAATTTGAGTCTTGTGTTGAAATAATGTTTTGCTTCCTAAATATTTTGCTTCATTGACTTATCTCATTGATATTAAAACGATGTTGCTCTCTGCTAAAACCTTACAGCCTGTTGCTCAAATGATGACTTTGATGTGGATGTTATCAGGAATAAATCAAGATGCCGAAAACCGGTAAGAAGAAGGCGAGGATGACAGAAAAGAAGCCTGCCCCTCCCAAGATGGAAACCTCGCTCCAGGACACCAAGTGCACCACTGGTGTCCCTCCAGAAATCAGATGGGATGACATATACAGAATGATCAGGGACCAAGAGATCCCAGATATGTTGCTGGAGGAGGCACCGATCTATCAAAATATCAGAGCCTCAGGCATAACTAGAGCCGCTACCCGCCCTGAGCTGTTCCCCTGTGCTGAAGTGATCGGGTGGATACTCCAACATGCAGATGCTGATGGGAGAGTGATAAATGACAGCAAGAAAGTGGCTATTGCTTCGTTTCAACCCGCGTATGTTGCGGCGGCCTACAGATTTCCCCGTGTCCAACAAGCTCTGACTGACGAGTGGTTGGGCCAAATGGATAACGTCGAGATGGCCAAGAAGCTATTAAGGGGAGGGAAGCACTTGAGAAAGAAGGGAAATGATGAATATGACATGCAGAACCTGAGGGCCCCTTTCAGATTGATCGCTTTAATGCTATGCAGAATATTCGGCATGCCCGATGGCACAGTATATAAGATTCAGTGGGTCCCTATTATTCACTATGTGGCATTTCAGGGAACAGTGTTTGACTGGGCCACTATCTTGTCAGATAGTCTGGCCTCAATGATAAGTGCTGCTAAACCCGGGCTGGCCATGAAGAAGGCTGAATTCTTCATGTCTTCATACCTAATAGATTGTATCTTGGCCAAGATAGAGTTCCCCGGATTGGGGTGTACATGGGATAGGGCCACAGCCCCGGTCTACATCGCATTCAAGATGTTGTGGGCTCAGAATTACAAACCCAACTACAAACTCATCTGTGAGGGGTTCATCATGCCCCTATACGAGAAAATGTTCAAGGAAGAACCAAGTTGCCTGTCACAAAACGCTTTGGAAGTCCTTGAGGATTATGGGGACTTCTACTTTTCAGAACAAGGTACCTACTTGAGAATGTTCGGAGGGACTAAGCCCCCATACATATTGCCGCAGTATGCCACAGACTATGTGGTGCTCAAGGAAGCAGTAAGACAACTCTTCTTGGATGGGATCGGAGCATTCCTCCACAAGCTACACAAGGCTTCCTTTCCCCCCCTACCTTTCTGCATAGGTGCTTACAAGTTTTCTGGAGTGGCCTCTGCCGACGAATTTGTTCAAGAGTTGAAGGCCTTCCATTTCGGTGAGGTCATCTTCCACAGGAACGACAGAAAGGGTAAAGTGGCCGAGCATTGCAAGGGGAACTATGCTAACTTCGAATACTCCCACTACCCCGATGCCAAGGAGGAGGCATTCAGAGGCATCAGCAACATGACTGAGCTACGGATCTGTCGCCAAAGTGCTGGAGCGAGCTCTAGCTCAACCAAAGCCCAGAAGACCATCCAGCAAAAGGATAGAGAAGCCAAGGATGCCCGAGCTCAGGAAGAGCTCAGATTAAGAGAAGAGGCAAGGTTAGAAAAGGAAGCCGAGGAAGCGAGAAAGCAACAAGACGCTGAAAGTGAAAGACTGCGGAAGGAGGCTGAAGAAGCCCAAAAGCAGAAGGAAGCAGAGACTGAGCGAGCTGAAGCAAGGAACAAGGCGGAGGAAGAATTAAAGACAAGGGAAAATACCGAGGCAGGTGGGTCCGGTGTGCAAGACATGGAGATAGACACCTCTCAAGCAGGTGGCTTTGGTACCCAAAAGGAAGGAACAGACCCTGCTCAGGAAGTCCGGACCCCACCTATGGAAGAAGACATAGACATCATAAACCGACCAATTGTATCGTACACTCCATCTGGGAAACGTACAGTGTCCAAATGGAATGAGTTTGTCTATGACAAGAAAAGGAAAACAATGGTCCTCCAATCAGAAGAGAGGATTAAAAGTCCCTTCCATGATGACATAGTTACTCGCCGAGAGGTCGCTGTCATGCAAAACACAGACGCAGATCCCATCGCCATGGCATCCGCAGCTATAGAAACAGCACAGGCATCATTTGCCAATGTAGGGGTTATAGTCAAAGAAAATATATTGACAAAGAAGAGAGCACGTACCCTGCAACAAAATGTGGCTAATGAGCAAGCCCAAAGAGACCTGGCAGTGAACAAATACAATTGCTTGTACGCTGAGCATAAGGAGTTGGCAAATAAGTACAGCTACCTGGAGGAGGAAAAGGACCAGCTAGCACTCCAAATAATGATTGCAGAAGTGGAGAAGAGTGGAGCAGAAGAAAAGGCTTCCCAGCTAGAAGCAGACAAGCAGGCATTAGCTGAGCGTTTAGAGCAAGCGGAAAGCAGAACCTTGGACATGTCCCCCTTCCACGAGCTGTCATGCAATATCCTACAGCAAGTGTATGGCTCTCAAGAGCTAATCGCTGATGAGGTATGCAAACTCAAGGCCATGACGGTTAGGCTAAAGGAGGTTAATGCGGAAGCCCACAGGCTCAAAGCTAAGAATACCCGTGTCAAAGCAAATGTCATAAGTCAGATGGCATGGAGGGAAGCGAAAGGAGGTTTCCCCCCGCATCTTCCTTTTAAGGCCGTGGAAGATTTTAATGAAGATATAGCCTTGTTGGAGTTTGGTAGGAACTGTGCCAATAAGCTAATGGCCAGTGTGCAGAGGACAACAGATAGAATCAACAACCTATACCAAAAGCTCAAAGGAGTTCATGACAACTGCACATTGAGTTTCCCTCAGACCCTAGAAGGCTTCCCGGAAAAGGAGCAGCGGTTGTCTCAACTAAAAGAAGAGCTAGGCGTCCAGATGGATTATGTGAAAAGCATTGATGTCCTGGCCATGGATGATCTCCAACATTACATCGGTTCATCAACACTGCACAACCATCTGTTGAAGGAAACATATCAAGTTGCTGAAGCAGAAGTACAAAGCATTAAAATAGAACTCGGGAAGAATGTAACTTCTCAGAAAATCCTGTTTCCTGTTGCAGCAAACATGATCATAAGGGACACAGGTGTGTGGCACAGCTACATAGAAGAGGAGGTCAGGAAAGCTGCAGCAGCAGCAGGAACATCAGTGGATCCGGCAGCCTCTCTCCCGGCAGCCTCTTCCCCAGCAATGACAGAAAAGCCGGCCAGTTCAATTCCCCCTTCCCAATCAGGAGCAGCATCAACAGGGGATTCAAGGGCCTCTGCCCAGGCAGCACCAGTGACAATCAACTTGGGCGACCCTTTGCCAGCAGAAGCTCACGCACAGCAATGAAGGAGATGAATTCAGTGAGCCACTCTCTTCAGCCCGACACGTGCCCAGCAGGGAACGTTTTGATTTTAGCAATTTTTCTGTTATATATATTGGAATATGTAAGGCGTAAGCCGTGGGACAGCTGTCCCTGATTTTGTCAAAAAAAAAACATTTTTTGTAAATGAAGCGGCCATTTTTGGGGGTCGAATATAGTGGAAATTCCTGTAAATGACAGGTGGGGAATGCTAGGTGTCATCCCAGAGAGCAAATTTGTAACTATAAATAGGAGATAGGAAAGATTAGAAAGGACTTTTGGCAGGGAATGAAAATTTTGGGGCAAATGATATGAGCTATCTTGTATCGGCTCTGTAAATTGAATTTTTCTAATAGAAGCCATGGGAGATGGACGTTTTGCTCGGAATGTTGAGTTGCTTTGTGTTGGACTATTCTAATGACTGCAATTCTGCAATGTGAGATCATTCTTGACTTCTGAATTATTTCTTTGCATTAATGATTTTTGCTCTCATCTATGCATGCGTTCTCTCTATTTTGTGAACAATGAAATGTATTGCAGTGAATTTCTCTGCCTAGATCGAATAGCTAACTGTTCTTTCTTCCGGGTAATCCATGTGGCTCCTTGTTCATGACTTTAATTTGCTCCTTGCAGGGATCTTTGAGTTTAATTTCAGTTTTCTTACGTTTAGATCTGTTTCTTTGTTTTGTTACATAGATTATATAATTTTGCTTTCTTCTGTTTATGAGCAATAGATGCGTTCTTTATTCTTTCGTTTCCCTCTGTTGTCTGAGCAATAGACGCGTTCCATGCTGAATGAGAAGCTACCTTCTCGAGATCTTCATGTGGCTGTAGCTTTCATTGTGAGAAATAATAGCTATCTGTTCTTTGATTACGATAACTGTTACAGCTGATTGCTCCTCCCTTAAGCGTGTTCCCTGCAGGGATAGATAGACGTGTTCCCGTTTCTATATTTAGATCTGTTTCAATTGCATTTAGATTAAGTATAATTTAGGCATGTGCATCTCATATAAAACACATAAAACCCAAAAGAAAGGTGGATCGGGCCATAACCGGTAAAATCGGATTTAAAGTCCAAAACCACGGTTGCCGGAACCGCTAACCGGACGGATTCCCTACACCAAACGGGAGATAGTCTAATTGGGACCGTCTCTCGGGGAGAATCCCTTTCTGATTGATGCTACGATATCCGAGGCATCAACAGTTTTTGGCGCTAGAAGGAGGGCCTGAAGTGCATGGCTGATAGAAGAAAATCTTCCACGGTCATAGATAACACTGAAAACCCGCTTGAAGAAAACTTTTCAAACAGCCCAGATCTTGGATTAACAGACCAAGAACGCCTCATTTCTGACCCTGAGCCTCAGGATGCTTTGTACGCTGTTCCTTTTGCAGAAATAGAGGACTTGAGAAGACATACTAGATCTTATGTTAGACAGCTAGGTGGTTTAAACGCTGTCAACTTCCTCCCTAAGAAAACTACACCCAGAAAGGAGCCGCAATACACCCGTGATTCAATCCTCGTTCAAAGTTTTGAAGAACTGGTAAATCTGACGTTGGAAGAAATCTCCGGCACTCTTAACAAGGCGGACCAGGAAAATCCCAAAGAAGTCACCACTCCCAAAAGCACTCCACAGGATTCACCCTACAATTCTCCACCAGGGTCTCCGCATCCAAACCCAAACATGGCTGTACCTGCTTGGAGAGCAAGGGGAGCGCTAAACCTAGCTGGACCATTCCATAATCTCCCTAAAAACCCAGAAAAGGTCTTGCCTAAGTACGATCCAGGGAAAGCCATTTCGGCGGAGGATCACCTCAAGATTTTTTACTTAGCTCTGAACCTTTTGAATGTACAACATGAAGACGTAGTCTTTAGGTTGTTTCCGTACACATTCGAGCCTAAGGTATCATCTTGGTACTTTAGCCTTCAACCCAGCTCAATCTCTAGTTGGGATGATTTCGAAAAGTGTTTCCTTAAGAAATACGGGAACCAAAAGACTGTAGCCACGCTTATGAAAGAACTCTTATCCATGAGAATGGAGAAGAAGGAAAAGGTTCAAGACTTTAATCAAAGATTCACAACACTGTTAAATAACTTTAGTGAAACTAACAAACCCACAGAAGAGTCTTTGATTGAATACTACACAACAGCTCTTGAAGGTCCAATCGCAATGTTTGTAAAGCGATCCAAGAAAACGACCTTGATAGAGAATTTTGAGGAAGCTCGAAAGATAGAGGAAGAGGCTGATAGCATTGCTAAACATGCCTTAGATGTGGAAACAAAACCAGCAGCTAGCAAGAAACCTTTGCTCCTCACGAGAGGCAAAGAAGAGCCATCTACGGATATGGAAAATGTAGTTAAAATGATGCAAAAATTATCTAACAAAATCATAGATCTTGAGAAAGACAAGGCTGCTAGTACATCTAGGAAACCTTTCAAGCCATTCTATAAAAGAAGGGAAGACGGGGAACAGTCTCACCCACCAATGAACACTGCCCCTGTTTTAAACTTGAATGAGATTGGGATGGAAAATTTCTGCACCTTTCACCAAGAACCACACTCGGAGAAGAGCTGCCCTCAATGGATCAATTCCATGAGCTTGGTCATGAACCAAATGTTAGATTCTCAGATCCCTGACCAGGATGATCCTCCAGAAGAGTCAATCCCTGAGTTAAAGGAACCAACCCCGGACACTACTATGGTGTTGTGGGATTGGGTACCTATGACTGAATTAGTAGAAGAAGATCACGTAGATAGCTCTCCCTCTACCATAAATGTTGCCACTCGCAGCAAGGGCCCAATTGTGGATCCTGTACCAGTCACCATTCCCCATAAGCCTAAAATTTCGAAAGATCCGCCTAGGAGGCATATACCAATCATCCCCCCACAGCCCAAAGTAAACCAAACAGCTGCCAAACAGCCAAGCGCTGACAACACAGTTCAGCCACCTAAAGAAACCGTGAACAAAACAGATCAGTCCATTCGAATTGGGAATGAGTCCGATATAGGGTATGATATTATCGAAGATATCAAGGAAGTTAAAGCGAACGTATCAATATTTGACATGTGTAGCTTGCCCCATCAACGAGACAAACTACTGCATGTTTTACAACCAAAACCCAGCGCTACATTAACAGATTCTCAAGACAATCCTGAAATTAACGAGGCTAGCATCGGTGGGAAATCCAAATCCCAAACATTGCCATTTCTGCTGACATTCGAAATTTTTAATCACAATGTTCATAACTGTCTGGTAGACTCCGGAGCTTCTTCAAACGTTATGCCACTTTCAATTTGTAAGAAAATTAATGGGCAGCCCGTACCATCTCCAGCTCAAATCATACAATTAGACAGGACTGCTGTCAAGGTTATAGGGGAGATGAAAGATGTTTTAATTAGACTGTCAACCGACCCTAGAGTCTGTCAATTTATTGACATAATGGTGGTCGATATCCCTGAAGCTTATGGGCTGATTTTGAGTAGGGATTGGTCTACCAAGTTGAGTGGCTACTTTGCTACCGATTGGTCTCATCTATGGCTGCCTTATCAGAACAGGCAGAATCAGATTAAAATTCTTAGGGAACCTCATATGAAACAAAACGTAACCCAGCTAGAAGAAAAGAATGAGGCTGTAGCTTTCTCTTCCTCGGTCCTGGGAAATTACTTCTTAGAAATGGATCCGGGTTACTATCAATCTGAAACCTTTTGCCATGAATCAGACAAACAGTCCGATCTCCTTCATTTCTCTCGGACTGATGAGATTGATTGTAACATAGTCAATTTAGTTGCTAACATAGACCACAAAGAAACTAACTTAGTTGAATCTAAAGATACCTTTTGGACATTATACTTTGATGGTTCTAAAACTCTGGAAGGATCCGGAGCCGGTTGTGTTCTAATGGATCCAAAGAAGAACAAGTATTTTTTGTCTTGTAGATTAGAATTCGATTGTACTAATAATACCGCTGAATATGAAGCTTTGGTACATGGTTTAAAGAAGGCCATTGGCTTAAATGTTAAGTACCTGAAAGTTTTTGGTGACTCCGAGATAGTTGTCAGACAGGTAAGGGACACCATTCACTGTCTCTCACCGCACTTGAAAGGGTACCAGGCTGAGGTATGGGATTTAATCATGTATTTTGACGCTTTCAATATAAGATCAATTCCCAGATTGCAAAATGCTGCTGCTGATTTGTTAGCAACATCTGCTTCCAGATTGGTGCCGTCAAATAACAAATGCTCTATTGAATTGATTTTCAGGCCTTCCATTCCCAATAACATCACGAACTTCAGAGTATTCGATGATGATGAGCAAATTATCAGTTTCCTGACAAACGAAGACAGTTTTCAAGGAGCCGCAATAGATGAGGAAGAACATGATGCTGATTTGATGAAAAAGGAAGACGAGAAAGGAAATTTCATGCCAAAGGGGGTAAGGCCCCTCGAAATGCTTTTCGACCTTCAAAATAAGTTCAAAAGACCAGCTAATACCAAAACTAACAGCTCATCAATGCAACATGAGTTGGTCAATTTGGGTACCGAGGCAGAACCAAAATTTGTCAACCTTGGCAAATGTTGTTCACCAAGAGAAAGAGATAGGTTCATTAAGCTGTTTAAACAGTACAAGGATGTTTTTGCATGGACCTATGAAGATCTGAAAACATATGACGTCCGCATCATCCAGCATGTTATACCAATGAAAGTGGGTGTCAAGCCATTTCAGCAGCAGTTAAGGAGGATGCATCCCACTCTTGAACCGCTGATCCAAAAGGAATTAAAGAAGCTCCTGGACGCTAAGATAATATTCAAAGTTCGGCATTCCGAATGGGTTGCAAACTTGGTTCCCGTGAGGAAGAAATCAGCAGAGATTAGGCTATGTGTAGACTTCAGAAATTTAAACAAAGCCTCAGATAAAGACAACTACCCCGTGCCTTCAATGGAGCATATCCTACAAATGGTGTCTGGATCTGAATTGTTTTCTCTCCTCGATGGTTTCTCTGGCTATAATCAAGTGTTAGTAGCCGAGGAAGATCGTCTCAAGACTACCTTCAGGACTAAGTGGGGAACTTTCGCTTACAGGAGAATGCCATTTGGTCTGATAAATGCTGGAGCTACATTCCAAAGGGCAATGGATATTGCCTTCCGAGGATTGGGTGGACAATGTGTTGTTGTTTACTTAGATGATGTGACAGTCTTTTCGAAGAAAAGGGAAGATCATGTTGTTCATCTGAGGCACATCTTTGACCGTTGCCGGAAGTATGGTATTTCCTTGAATCCCAAGAAGAGCGTGTTTGCTGTACCCGAAGGTAAGCTCTTGGGTCATGTCATCTCCAAAGCGGGAGTGTCAATCGACCCAGAAAGAGTCCAAGCTATTAATAAGATCCCAATGCCTCACAACAAAAAATCTATGCAGTCTTTTATGGGCACCATCAATTTTGTCCGCAGATTTGTTCCGGATTTTGCACAAATCGTTAAGCCGTTACAGCAGATGGTTAAACAAAGCACACAATTCAAGTGGACAGATTTGGAGAAGGACGCATTTAGAGATATCAAGGCAGCTGTAGCTAAGGCTCCTTCCTTAAGAAGCCCAGATTTTGATAAAGATTTCATCTTGTATACCTTCGCTTCGGATGATTCTCTCGCAGCTGTACTCACGCAAAAGGTGGAGTTGGGGGACGAATACCCAATTTCGTTTATGAGCACTGGTCTGCAAGGGGCTGAGCTGAATTACCCCGTAGTTGACAAGCATGCCTACGCAGTCTTCAAAGCAGTCAAGCAGTTTAGGCCATACATTTTGAAGAACAGAACTAAAGTCATAGTTCCCCATCCAGCTATTAGGTCCCTTTTCGTTCAAAAGGAATTGGGAGAGAGGAGAGGAAACTGGGTCACAGCTCTGCAGGAGTATGATCTGGAATTTAAACCGGCTACAATCATCAAAGGACAAGGTCTATGCAAGTTACTGGCGGGAAACTCGACTGATGAAGAACACCATTGGAGAAATGAAGCTGAGCTCAATTCGGTTGAGGTATGCCATATCTTTACAGCTCCCCAGTCATGGTATAGGGATCTAGTGCACTATTTGCAGCAAGGATATCTACCCGAACACTGGAATTCTAAACAAAGAAGGGCACTCCGCTTGAAATCGGCACCCTATCAGATCATTGATGGGATTCTTTTTAGAAAGAATTATGATGGAGTCCTTCTTAGGTGTTTGGAAAAGGAGGATGCAAACAAAGTTGTCAAAGAATTGCATGATGGCCCCGCAGGTGGCCATTATTCAGGAGAGACGACAGCACACAAGATACTGAGAGCTGGTTATTACTGGCCCACTCTGTTTCGAGATGCCCACACATACGCGCGAAACTGTGATGTATGTCAAAGAAGCGCTGGGAAGTTACCTAAGGCCGCAGGCCCATTGCAGCCGGTCATCATCTCTGAACCTTTTGAGCAATGGGGCATAGATGTTATCGGAGAAATAAATCCAAATTCTTCATTGCAACACCGATACATTCTGACGGCTACCGATTACTTCACCAGGTGGACGGAGGCCATCCCGCTGCGCAAGATCAATGAAGACGCAGTTATCAGCTTCTTGAAAGAGAACATCATAACCAGGTTTGGGGTTCCAATTTCCCTTGTTTTTGATAATGCTACTTATTTTTCATCTTGCAAGATAAATGAATTTGTTTATGGATGGGGAATTAAGTTGCATTATTCAGCCAATTACTACCCTCAGGGAAACGGATTAGCTGAATCCTCAAACAAGAATCTGATTCGAATCCTCAAGAAAACTGTGATAGAAAACCAGAGAAGTTGGCATGTGGCTCTCCCAAACGCCCTATGGGCAGATAGAGTAACCCCGAAGAATGCTTTAGGTGTCTCCCCTTTCACTCTCGTCTATGGCAAGGAAGCCATACTTCCCCCAAACATCTTACTACCTTCCTTGCAATTATCCCAAGCCTCTCGGGGTTCTGGTAGCCAAGCCTTGCAATCCAGGATCAACACCCTGCTTCGACTGGAAGAAGCCTGACACAAAGCCAAAGATCGATTCCATCATCACCAGGACATAGTTAAGAGATGGTTCGATAAAAGGAAATCCGGCAAGAGGGATTTTGAAGTCGGGGACTTAGTCCTAAAATGGGACCATAATCACGAGGGCAAAGGAATGCATACGAAATTTCAACATCTATGGGTAGGCCCGTACCAGATTTTTGCAAAATTAGGCCCATCCACTTATAAATTGACAAATCTCGAGGGAGAGGAAGTATCCCTTCCACTCAATGGCCTCGCCCTGAAACAATATTTCGCATAGTCTCCTCGAGACGTCCTGTATATAAATAAAATTGTCTTTTCGCTTTCGCTTTTAGCTGTTTTTTTTTTTTTTCGGCCATTTTGTTTCCTTCTTTGTTATTTGAACTTTTCGATAGGTTTTGTTTTCTGAAGCCCCTTTTTTGTTGAGTTTCCCGTTGAAGATAGCTCTCTCAAAGAAAACTTGCAACCCATGAGTCCGGAACCCTGCTCAGTAAACCCGGTCTGCTGTGCTCTCGCTGAAATATTCAAAAAGGGGGAAGCCTACCCTGCTAGTCACACTAATCCTGTTCAATAGCAGAGACCCATGGCCATCTTCACTACTATCGTTGGGCTCCACCCACTCTCACACTTCAAAGGCATCTCAAGAAAGGTTACCTAAGTTGGACCCATGGAAAGTGGCACCTCTCGAGGACACGAGGTATTGAAATGACTCCATGCTGCTGATTTAAAAGCCAAAATGGCCTACATTCAAGAGTCTGTTTTCCAGAGATTCTCGCCTCAATTAAAGCATGGCTGAGACAAAAGCAAAAGGGACATGTAAAATCAAGAAGGCTGTCCAAAAGGCCCAGCTCAAAATGGGCTCCTCTCCGTCCGTGAAGTTTGAACAAATCAATAAAACCTCTAACTCACACAAAAGGACATTATGGATTGAGGAGCCCAAATCAAAGATCTGTCCAAAAGAAAATATCCCTGGAAGGCTCAAACAGCTAAGCTGTCCAAAGTACAAGCATCCCAAAGGATGCCAGCCGCATGGGAATGAGGAACAAGAACAATAGTGTCCATGAGAAAGTGTTGCAAATCCTGTGGAGTCCGGCAGTAGTGACCATTTGAGGGATGACCCTCTTAAAATGAATCTCATATGCTGGCCCTCTGAGAGTGGTGAAGATGTCTCGGTCGAAGCTCCCCTTTCCCCAATGGCTAGCAGGAAAAGTGCTCCTTTCCCCGCATGAGTCTAAAATGCTCAGCTGAGTAGTGCACCCGAGACGAATGTTTTAATGAGGTTCCGGACCATGTAGGGTATTTTTTCAGAGATCTGTGTTCGCCAGCGACTCGCCATTGTTGTTGCAGCAACACCCCTCCCCAAAATTTTGTACATGTTGGGGCCCCTCCTTTATTTTTTGTAGAAATTTTGCTTGAGAAGCCATCCCAGCCGTCAGCTCTGTTTTCAACATAAATTTCTGCTTCCCCGCTGAACAGCTTGCCATCAATCCTTCCATGATTTCCCCAATGAGCCAAAAGATAACTTAGTTTTTTCCCAAACGTTTTGGAATAATTCGGACATTGTCCCGGAGCGGCGGAAGTCAAGCGTCCAACCTTCCGAAAGGAGGACTTAGATTCTCTTTGCCAAAATCAGCGAAAGCCATTGGGCAAGACCACCCGAAACGGCGGAAGCTTTCGCTCAAGCCTTCCGCAACCGCGAAGAAATTTGAGTTGTTCTCCCGAAACAGCGAGGAATTCAACAAAGCCACCCGAAACGGCGGAAGCCAACGTGTTTTACCTCTCCGGAAAAGGACTCTGATTATGGCCATAAGCTGCGGAAACCGTTGGTGAAACCTTGCCGAAACGGCGGAACGATTCAGCTCTGTCTCCCGAAACGGCGAAAGCCATTCGGTTAAACTTGCCGAAATAACACGAAGGGATTCATCAACTTCTTCCGAAGTAAAAGACTTGGAAATTTTTTTCGATCATTGCTTCTGCGGAATGGCTTAGCCCCCGAAACGGCGAAGCCTTTCACTCAAACCTTGCGCGACCGCGGAAAGGTTCCGGCTTTCCTTCCGAAATGGCGGGACACATTCGCCTTAGTCTCCCGGAAAACACTTAGAACATATTACAACCGTCCGCGGAGAAATTGGAGTTCCCTTCCCGAAACGGCGGGGGAATTCACTAAAACGTTCCGAAACGGCGGAAGCCATTCGGATAAGTCCGGCGGGGGAATTCAATAAAGCATTCTGAAACGGCGGAAGCCATTCGGATAAGTCTGGCGGGGGAATTCAATAAAGCGTCCCGAAACGGCGGAAACCATTCGGATAAGTCCCGCGCAGGAATTCACGATTTCCTCCCGAAGTATGAAAGAACTTAGAATTTTTCGGAGAGCTTCGGCGAAAGCCTTCAATCCTTTTGCTCCCGAAACCGCGGGAGCCTTCATGAAACCTTTCCGAAACAACGGAAGCCATCTCCGTAAAGTCCCGCGGAGGAATTCACAATTGCCTTCCGAAACCATGAGAAAGACTTAGAATTTTCTCAAGAAGCTGTCGCGGAGGCCTTCAGCGTTTGCTCCCGAAACGCGGAAGCCTTCGGGCTACCCTTCCGAAACAGCGGAAGCCAATCGCTTAACTCGCTCGGCAAAAGGATTACGAAACGACCCCGGGTGAATATGCGGGAAGTTTAAGTTTTGCTTCCGAAACGGCGGAAGCCATTCATGGAAGCCTTCCGAAACTAGCGGGAGCCTTCGCCAAACCTTCCCGAAAAAAAATCAACGAGACTTTGAAATTTTGAATCCTTCCGCAATGGCGGATACATTTCGCGAACTAGCCCCACGAATGGCGGTCGCACAGAAACCGAGGTGCTTTGACGTGACCGCTACGCGCGGCGATTTTAAACCCCGTTTTAACCACGCTACCTACCGAATTAAAGGCTCACACGTGCCCATTCTTTATAAAATACGGTGGGGGGCTCGACCAATACACCATTGTTTTGAACCGGCCAGCGACGTGCGATACCGTGCAAATCGCTCCAGCTCACCTCGCGCATCCGTGCTCGCAGCCACCTTGCTCAAGCAATCCCCACGGTGCCAGGTAGGATCTTAACCTTGATTTTCACTACTGAGTTGTCCTTTCGGGGAAAACATTGGGTTTTAGCGGGATTGTGATGGGCAAAACACCCGTCAAGGGCTATGTTTGCCCGTCAGGTACAGTGAACGGAGTTTTCATTTTACAAAATCGTCATAGGCCTTCGTGAAAACATTATATTTTATTTCAATAGTGGTGGGTGCGGGCGGTTAACCATGCCCTGTTTTGTTTTTAAACCCCGGGCCGCGCCCCTCGTCGTGGGTTAAGTTGTCGAAACCCTATGGGCTTTCCATGTCCCAGGCCGTTAACTCGGGCTTAAAACCCTGGGCCCTTTCCATAAGCCCCAGCCACTACACGCGAGCCGAAACCCATAAGCGTTTAAGCCACGAGAGCCGAAACCTGAAGCCATGGCCGCCCTAGCACTCCCCGTCAGCATTTCCCCGACGCCGTCACCTTCGCTCAGACTAAAAGTACCCCGTAGTGACTCGTCGAGTGGCCGCGCGTGACGATAGCATCCATAGCCCTCACCGAGTCAACCCGCGTCTCCCCGCCATCAACCTCTCCAACCGCAGTTATAACGAAAGACATCTCCTTCCGCGAGGCGGAACCGGAAGCCAATTGCTTCCGTGAATCGCCTATCGGTCCGAAAACCAATAGCTTCCGCAACATATCTTATCCCATACTCGTCTTTCAGAGCTGCAAATGTCCAATTTGAGTCTTGTGTTGAAATAATGTTTTGCTTCCTAAATATTTTGCTTCATTGACTTATCTCATTGATATTAAAACGATGTTGCTCTCTGCTAAAACCTTACAGCCTGTTGCTCAAATGATGACTTTGATGTGGATGTTATCAGGAATAAATCAAGATGCCGAAAACTGGTAAGAAGAAGGCGAGGATGACAGAAAAGAAGCCTGCCCCTCCCAAGATGGAAACCTCGCTCCAGGACACCAAGTGCACCACTGGTGTCCCTCCAGAAATCAGATGGGATGACATATACAGAATGATCAGGGACCAAGAGATCCCAGATTGTTGCTGGAGGAGGCACCGATCTATCAAAATATCAGAGCCTCAGGCATAACTAGAGCCGCTACCCGCCCTGAGCTGTTCCCCTGTGCTGAAGTGATCGGGTGGATACTCCAACATGCAGATGCTGATGGGAGAGTGATAAATGACAGCAAGAAAGTGGCTATTGCTTCGTTTCAACCCGCGTATGTTGCGGCGGCCTACAGATTTCCCCGTGTCCAACAAGCTCTGACTGACGAGTGGTTGGGCCAAATGGATAACGTCGAGATGGCCAAGAAGCTATTAAGGGGAGGGAAACACTTGAGAAACAAGGGAAATGATGAATATGACGTGCAGAACCTGACGGCCCCTTTCAGATTGATCGCTTTAATGCTATGCAGAATATTCGGCATGCCCGATGGCACAGTATATAAGATTCAGTGGGTCCCTATTATTCACTATGTGGCATTTCAGGGAACAGTGTTTGACTGGGCCACTATCTTGTCAGATAGTCTGGCCTCAATGATAAGTGCTGCTAAACCCGGGCTGGCCATGAAGAAGGCTGAATTCTTCATGTCTTCATACCTAATAGATTGTATCTTGGCCAAGATAGAGTTCCCCGGATTGGGGTGTACATGGGATAGGGCCACAGCCCCGGTCTACATCGCATTCAAGATGTTGTGGGCTCAGAATTACAAACCCAGCTACAAACTCATCTGTGAGGGGTTCATCATGCCCCTATACGAGAAAATGTTCAAGGAAGAACCAAGTTGCCTGTCACAAAACGCTTTGGAAGTCCTTGAGGATTATGGGGACTTCTACTTTTCAGAACAAGGTACCTACTTGAGAATGTTCGGAGGGACTAAGCCCCCATACATATTGCCGCAGTATGCCACAGACTATGTGGTGCTCAAGGAAGCAGTAAGACAACTCTTCTTGGATGGGATCGGAGCATTCCTCCACAAGCTACACAAGGCTTCCTTTCCCCCCCTACCTTTCTGCATAGGTGCTTACAAGTTTTCTGGAGTGGCCTCTGCCGACGAATTTGTTCAAGAGTTGAAGGCCTTCCATTTCGGTGAGGTCATCTTCCACAGGAACGACAGAAAGGGTAAAGTGGCCGAGCATTGCAAGGGGAACTATGCTAACTTCGAATACTCCCACTACCCCGATGCCGAGGAGGAGGCATTTAGAGGCATCAGCAACATGACTGAGCTACGGATCTGTCACCAAAGTGCTGGAGCGAGCTCTAGCTCAACCAAAGCCCAGAAGACCATCCAGCAAAAGGAGAGAGAAGCCAAGGATGCCCGAGCTCAGGAAGAGCTCAGATTAAGAGAAGAGGCAAGGTTACAAAAGGAAGCCGAGGAAGCGAGAAAGCAACAAGACGCTGAAAGTGAAAGACTGCGGAAGGAGGCTGAAGAAGCCCAAAAGCAGAAGGAAGCAGAGACTGAGCGAGCTGAAGCAAGGAACAAGGCGGAGGAAGAATTAAAGACAAGGGAAAATACCGAGGCAGGTGGGTCCGGTGTGCAAGACATGGAGATAGACACCTCTCAAGCAGGTGGCTTTGGTACCCAAAAGGAAGGAACAGACCCTGCTCAGGAAGTCCGGACCCCACCTATGGAAGAAGACATAGACATCATAAACCGACCAATTGTACCGTACACTCCATCTGGGAAACGTACGGTGTCCAAATGGAATGAGTTTGTCTATGACAAGAAAAGGAAAACAATGGTCCTCCAATCAGAAGAGAGGATTAAAAGTCCCTTCCATGATGACATAGTTACTCGCCGAGAGGTCGCTGTCATGCAAAACACAGACGCAGATCCCATCGCCATGGCATCCGCAGCTATAGAAACAGCACAGGCATCATTTGCCAATGTAGGGGTTATAGTCAAAGAAAATATATTGACAAAGAAGAGAGCACGTACCCTGCAACAAAATGTGGCTAATGAGCAAGCCCAAAGAGACCTGGCAGTGAACAAATACAATTGCTTGTACGCTGAGCATAAGGAGTTGGCAAATAAGTACAGCTACCTGGAGGAGGAAAAGGACCAGCTAGCACTCCAAATAATGATTGCAGAAGCGGAGAAGAGTGGAGCAGAAGAAAAGGCTTCCCAGCTAGAAGCAGACAAGCAGGCATTAGCTGAGCGTTTAGAGCAAGCGGAAAGCAGAACCTTGGACATGTCCCCCTTCCACGAGCTGTCATGCAATATCCTACAGCAAGTGTATGGCTCTCAAGAGCTAATCACTCATGAGGTATGCAAACTCAAGGCCATGACGGTTAGGCTAAAGGAGGTTAATGCGGAAGCCCACAGGCTCAAAGCTAAGAATACCCGTGTCAAAGCAAATGTCATAAGTCAGATGGCATGGAGGGAAGGGAAAGGAGGTTTCCCCCCACATCTTCCTTTTAAGGCCGTGGAAGATTTTAATGAAGATATAGCCTTGTTGGAGTTTGGTAGGAACTGTGCCAATAAGCTAATGGCCAGTGTGCAGAGGACAACAGATAGAATCAACAACCTATACCAAAAGCTCAAAGGAGTTCATGACAACTGCACATTGAGTTTCCCTCAGACCCTAGAAGGCTTCCCGGAAAAGGAGCAGCGGTTGTCTCAACTAAAAGAAGAGCTAGGCGTCCAGATGGATTATGTGAAAAGCATTGATGTCCTGGCCATGGATGATCTCCAACATTACATCGGTTCATCAACACTGCACAACCATCTGTTGAAGGAAACATATCAAGTTGCTGAAGCAGAAGTACAAAGCATTAAAATAGAACTCGGGAAGAATGTAACTTCTCAGAAAATCCTGTTTCCTGCTGCAGCAAACATCATCATACGGGACACAGGTGTGTGGCACAGCTACATAGAAGAGGAGGTCAGGAAAGCTGCAGCAGCAGCAGGAACATCAGTGGATCCGGCAGCCTCTCTCCCGGCAGCCTCTTCCCTAGCAATGACAGAAAAGCCGACCAGTTCAATTCCCCCTTCCCAATCAGGAGCAGCATCAACAGGGGATTCAAGGGCCTCTGCCCAGGCAGCACCAGTGACAATCAACTTGGGCGACCCTTTGCCAGCAGAAGCTCACGCACAGCAATGAAGGAGATGAATTCAGTGAGCCACTCTCTTCAGCCCGACACGTGCCCAGCAGGGAACGTTTTGATTTTAGCAATTTTTCTGTTATATATATTGGAATATGTAAGGCGTAAGCCGTGGGACAGCTGTCCCTGATTTTGTCAAAAAAAAAAACATTTTTTGTAAATGAAGCGGCCATTTTTGGGGGTCGAATATAGTGGAAATTCCTGTAAATGACAGGTGGGGAATGCTAGGTGTCAGCCCAGAGAGCAAATTTGTAACTATAAATAGGAGCTAGGAAATATTAGAAAGGACTTTTGGCAGGGAATGAAAATTTTGGGGCAAATGATATGAGCTATCTTGTATCGGCTCTGTAAATTGAATTTTTCTAGTAGAAGCCATGGGAGATGGACGTTTTGCTCGGAATGTTGAGTTGCTTTGTGTTGGACTATTCTAATGACTGCAATTCTGCAATGTGAGATCATTCTTGACTTCTGAATTATTTCTTTGCATTAATGATTTTTGCTCTCATCTATGCATGCGTTCTCTCTATTTTGTGAACAATGAAATGTATTGCAGTGAATTTCTCTGCCTAGATCGAATAGCTAACTGTTCTTTCTTCCGGGTAATCCATGTGGCTCCTTGTTCATGACTTTAATTTGCTCCTTGCAGGGATCTTTGAGTTTAATTTCAGTTTTCTTACGTTTAGATCTGTTTCTTTGTTTTGTTACATAGATTAGATAATTTTGCTTTCTTCTGTTTATGAGCAATAGATGCGTTCTTTATTCTTTCGTTTCCCTCTGTTGTCTGAGCAATAGACGCGTTCCATGCTGAATGAGAAGCTACCTTCTCGAGATCTTCATGTGGCTGTAGCTTTCATTGTGAGAAATAATAGCTATCTGTTCTTTGATTACGATAACTGTTACAGCTGATTGCTCCTCCCTTAAGCGTGTTCCCTGCAGGGATAGATAGACGTGTTCCCGTTTCTATATTTAGATCTGTTTCAATTGCATTTAGATTAAGTATAATTTAGGCATGTGCATCTCATATAAAACACATAAAACCCAAAAGAAAGGTGTATTGGGCCATAACCGGTAAAATCGGATTTAAAGTCCAAAACCACGGTTGCCGGAACCGCTAACCGGACGGATTCCCTACACCAAACGGGAGATAGTCTAATTGGGACCGTCTCTCGGGGAGAATCCCTTTCTGATTGATGCTACGATATCCGAGGCATCAACACCTCCCAAGCAGACAACAAGGGAAGGGATAATTCCATGCAACTTAAATGACAGACCATCGAATGCAGTGAGCGTGGTTCTAGACGCGAGTAGAGGAGGAGAGCCTAGAGCTTTCCAATAAGTTAACGACATTACTGACGTAGAGGCACCTTCGTCAACCATTGTACGTTTGACAAAATTTTGAAGGCAGGCCACCTGGATTTGAAAAGCCACGTGGTAAGGTAAGCGAGGTTGAACATCAGTAGTGTTGAACTTGATAACACTGGGACTATTGGAATATTTATGTTAAATTTTCAGAATTTACTTCAATCTGATCTAGGATCTTAACTGAGAGAACAACATGTACAGCATATCTACAGCATATCAATCATGGAGACAAGAATGCAAGCACATAAGAGACACAAAGATTTACTTGGGGAAAACCATAAAGGTGAAAAACCCCAATAACTTCCTCAGAGATAGATAGAGCAATGATACAACCAACCATAAGAGATAGACACAACCTAGCAGCAGATCCTCCTCCTCCATAAGTGCGCCACTCCTCCTTGAGTGCATGAGTGAGAAGTGAGTGAGCAAATAGAGTGCCTCCTGCATTCTATTTATACTTGACTTGACTTGCCTTTTTACCTAACTCATGTAGGCTCGAACTTAACCACATAACATAATGCTGAGTGGGCCGACCCCCAATAGGGTGGTCTAATAACCCTTTGACCCACATGGCCGACCCCCAATAGGGTGGTCTAATAACCCTTTGACCCACATGACTTATACAGGGCCGACCCCAAACAAGGTGGTCTAATAACCCATCAAGTATAAGTTACAACACTTACAATATAAATGACGACACTTCCTTATAGAGGAATAATACCATCTCTATAGGAATACAATATACATATATGTGAAATACATTCCGAAGTTACATATACATCAACACTCCCTCTTAACTAGGAAAGTATTTCTCAGCACAGTTCTTCTAGCACAAGTCATCTTCTCTGGATCATCGTCACTGGATAATCGTCATCGAGTCATCATCATCGTCACTGCTGCTGCTATCTCAATCAATCTCTGAATCTACTAGTCATAGGAAGTTCTACAGAGCCAGTCCTTTTTCATACTGGATGTAGGCCCACCACCTGCAGGTCTTCATCATCACTGACCATACTGTGGAATCCTCAGGACTTATTACGTGCGTCACAAAACCTCGAAAGAGCATCCCAGGATGTTACGGGTACACAACTCTAACCTATAGGATCTCCCAGGGCACTATTACATGTGACCCCACCACAAAACCTTGAAAGAGCATCCCAGGATGTTACGGGTACACAACTCCAACCTGAAGGATCTCCCAGGGCACAAATTACATGTGGTCACCACAAAACCTAGCAAGAGCATCTCAAGATGTTACGGGTACACAACTCCGACCTGAAATCTCCCAGGGCACAAATTACATGTGGTCATGGCAAAACCTCGAAAGAGCATCTCAGGATGTTACGGGTACACAACTCCGACCTGAAATATCCCAGGGCCCAAATTACATGCCATAGGACAAAACCACACAAGAGCATCCCAGGATGTTACGGGTACACAACTCCGACCTGAAAGAACTCCCAGGGCACAAATTACATGTCCTCCCAGAGCAATGTCTCGAAAGAGCATCCCAGGCCGTTACGGGTACACAACTCCGACCTACAGGATCTCCCAGACATGCTCTTCTGCACAACCTGATCCACGGCCACAAAGTATCATCCTGATACTCACCATACATCAACCTGATGTACACATGATCATCCTGATCATCATCACTGCAACGTCCTACTGCATGTCATCTGGAGCAACATCTTGAAGCTCATCATCCATGATCATCCTGATCATCACTACAACATCCTGCTGCATGATCCACCTGATCATCAATGCATCTACCTGATGCATACCAAGTATCTACCTGATACATATCATCATACATGATCCTCTTGATCATACAATATATCCACCTGATACAAATACAAATACATGATACATATCACCATACATAATCCACCTGATACATATACAGATACATGGTCCAAGCATCCAACATGATGCATATACAAAATACATACACATGATCCAACTGATCATATCCAGCATCCAACACGATGCATACATACATACATAAAAATGATCCAACTGATCATATCCAGCATCCAACATGATGCGTACATACATACATAAAAATGATCCAACTGATCATATCCAGCAAAAACCAGAACATCATCTTGATGCTCATCATCCAGCGCTTACATCCACAGCCATGTGAAGGATCCTCCTTCCAACATGCTTGGAATGGCTTCAGCAAATGTGTCCATCACTTCTTCCTTGAAGTGTCCTCGATCTGAAGAACACCAAGCCTCTCTCTAAAGTACTCGAACTTCACCCTGGCTAGTGGCTTCGTCAGCACATCTGCAATCTGCTCGTCCGTCGCAACATACAGAAGCTTCACAGCTCCTCTCTGCACCATATCCCTGATATAGTGATATTTGATCTCTACGTGTTTCGACCTGTCATGAAACACTGGGTTCTCGGACAGCTTCACACAACTCTGGTTATCACAGAAGATACCCGTAGCCTCCAACGGGAGATCAAATAACTCAAACAGTAGCATCCGTAGCCATACTGCCTCACAACTAGCTAAATAGGCTGCAACATACTCTGCCTCACCTGTACTAAGTGCCACGCAAGACTACTTCCTGCTAAACCGTGAGATCACACCTGATCCCATACTGAAGCAACACCTAGATGTGCTCTTCCTATCTGCAGCACTGCCAGCCCAATCTGAATCAACATAACCATGTAGGTTAAACTTTTGATCCGCCTCATACCTGAGTCCATAATCCACTGTACCCTTCAGGTACCTCAGAACATGCTTTACAGCAACCAGGTGAACACTCCTCGGATCCATCAAGAACTGGCTCAATGTGTTCACAACAAAGCAATTGTCTGGTCTCGTGTTCATCAGGTACATCAAGGACCCAATCATCTGATGATACAAAGAGACATCAACCAGCTCAGATGAAGCATCACATAAAAGCTTCAGATTTGATGCCATAGGTGTGGCCATGGCCTTGCAATCCATCATCCCAAATCTCTTCAGGATATCAACTGTGTACTTCCCTTGACCAAGAAAGATCCCACCTGCACTTTTCCACACCTCCATACCTAGGAAATAGTGCATCATTCCCAAATCTTTCATATTGAATTCAGCAGCAAGCTTCCTCTTAGTATCTGCAATTAGTCTGTCATCTCCTGTTACAAATAAGTCATCCACATACAGAAGTAGAATCACAGGATTCCCTTCCTTAACCTTGTATTCAAGGTTGGAATTCGCTTTACTCTTGGTAAAGCCCAAACTGGATAGAAAGATGTCTATCCTACCATACCAAGTTCTACACACATATATGACTACACCATGCTATCTTGAAATCCATCTGGTGCATCTTCTATTTCATCACTTTTATATTTCTCAATGCTGCCATCTGCAACATGCTTGATATGATAGATCCATTTGGAATTCATAACAAACTTCCCTTCACATCTTGGGACTACATCCCAAACAATATTTGTCACGTCCCCTCCCATTCTACCAGCTAGATGGAGAGGATCGTGAGGGTAAACCGGGCAATTAGCCCCATATCCATTAAATTACACTCATTGATACCAAGACATGTATAAGTGCATGCAATAGAAACACAACAGAAATTAAGTAAATGTTGTTGATATCTAATCATACACGCAACATTTCTGTGACAGCCAAATAAAGACCTTTGCAGAATTATAAAGGGCATATGGAAATGCATAATCGTTTGAATACACAGCAGAAGTAAATTCATTAGCACATCCATAATCCATTCCAGCTATTCATCAAAGGAACAATTGCAAAGTTACAAACACAAGAGAATACTTATCTTAATGAAGTAATCCCAAGCAACCAGCTACGCTTCTGCAACGTTCCACCCAACTGTAGGCCAGTGTGCTCCTTAATCTCTCAGCACCACTGCCACCCCCGAGCTAGGCACGGTCTCCACAAGGAAAAGGGGAAACAGGCTTTCACATAGCCAAAGATATGCCAGAATCAGCCAAGCCAACTAGCAGTTGGGTTTCTCAGGCTGCTAAGAGGTGGGCAGAGGTGAATTCCTATGCTAGTGGCTCAACCATGGAGCTATGGATACACCATTGGGCTCATCAAGCCAAATCTGTCCTCTCCCACTCTTGAAGCTCCTGCTCACAGGTTCAAATCCAAAACGGGATGCACTGAACAACAAAACCACAATGACTGGGCATGAGGAAAACGCTTTCCACAGTGGGATGCATGAGATGGGGTTTCAACTATCTCAGAAAAACGTGGGAACCTATAAAAACGAAATGGGAAGTTGGGGAACAACCCTGGGAAGCCAATCCGTTTTTATAAAAACGTCCTTGGACATTCGGGGGCAAAAACGACCTCCATACAGTCCCCAAAACGTGGCTCTCCTCTCCCAGGCTACTGCATATGCAAAAACGAACTCCCCAGCATGGAGAAATGCAGGATTTGGATGAAAAATGTGTAGGGAAAGGCCCAGCTAGCTCCAACTGCGTGAATGAATGAAGACTGCCCATTCAGAATGGCTTTGGGCACCATTTCGTGGGTGTTTTCTTGCCCAACAAGCAAAAACACGAAATTCCAAGTTGATGGCTTGCCCATGCATGAAATTGGCTGCCATACTTCTTCATTTCCAAGGCAATAACTGCCCCAACCAATCTTTGGAAGAATTAAATGATTGGGTGCATGAGACAAAATGGGTAGTTGGTGGTTTATGGGTTTTCTCATTGAAACATGGATTAAAACCATTAGCTCAAGGGTTCGGTAATTCCCCCCCCCCTATTCCTTGTAAAGATCGTGCCCCCATCTCTTTTGTTGCATAGCGTAGCTGGTTGTGGGTTTTTCATTAAAATTGCATATTTACATGATTTCCGATGTTACATTGTGCACCGCTAGCACAAGAACTTGATGCATCTATTCTAATTGCCGATACATAGAACGATTAATCAATGGCGGGGCCTTGGCCTTGAGCTCCTCACCATGACTAAATAACAATATTTACATCATTTACAATATTAATGCAATGGGGTTAAGCTGGGGACGTTACATTCCCCTCCCCTTGGAATAACACCGTCCTCGGTGTTCCAACACTTTGGAAAATAGATACCCACTTTACATATGTCCAAAATTCACAAAATGTGGTAGGTTTGTTCTACATTTCACCCTTTACTTGGGTCTTTTAGGACTAAGTCCGTTGGTCTTTACAAGCTGCTTTTGCTGGCTAGGACTTTCTAGCTCTGCATGAGGACATTGTTCCAAAACAATTCCTTCTTTTTCTTTTCCTTCCAACTGGTCCACGAACTTGGAGAATTTACGGTTTCTTCCCTCTTGATATTCTCTTGTTGGGAAGTCACGGAGGCAATGATTTCCTCCACATCCCCAACATTTCATTGGCGTCTTTACCTTTTCCCGATCCATTTCCTTTGAGTCTTCCCACCTGGAACGTTTCTTACTTGGACAGTTGGATGAATGCTTCTTCATTGATCCACTTTCCTTTCCCTTGCTCATTGCTCCCAGAATGCTTTTTACCTCTTTTTGCAGACGAATAGAGTCCCGCAAAGCCTCATGGTTTATCTCATTATGTTGCCTCTGTAGCTTGAGCATCTCCCCAAGATTTTCTTGGGTCCTGGCAATTGTTTGAAGAAGAATTTCAGCCAACTCTAATAGCCCTCGGTTTGCTGCCATGGTCAGTGGGCACAACTGAACACACTTTGCTTACTAGCAACACCTTTCTGTGCCGGCTGCAACCAATTGTTTTACTTTCTTACCTGTGAAATTCATCATGGGAATTCTTTGTTAGGGCAAGCATAACATAAGCATTAGGATTAGTCAATTATTTTCCCAATTGACATGGAATGTCCATGCTTTGTTCATGGGACTCCCATATTTTCATGCTTTCCCAACACACACATGAATTCATTCATGTTCATCCTTTCACAGGAAATTTACTGTTTCAGCATTCACAATTCATCTCAAGCAATTAAACACAATCTATTTTCAGCCATGATATGCACTCAACAATCTTTTGTTTTATAAATGCATCAATCAAAAGGAAAGAGAAGGGTAGGGGTTTCTCCCTCTTAGTCTTGTTCTATAATGGAGCTACACCACCGCTGTGGTTTCATGCTCCTTAGTCTCTTTCACTTCAATGTGAATGCCTTGGCTTTCCTTTCTTGGCTATGACACTTAGTGTCTAAGGTCTGTATATGGATTTTCAGCTAGGGTACCCTTCCCATTATTGCCTACAGAACCTTGGGTTGCTAGGATCCACTTGTATCCACTAGCACCATCTTTCATTACTGCTCATACGGAGCTCCTTAGGACGGTCACATGTCCACATGCATCTCTAGGATGCCTTCATAATCCTTGCTTCCAGCAATACCTACACTCAAACATTGAATTAATTCACATGTTTAGTTCATTTTCATAGGGTTTTTCTCTAAACAAGAATTTTAGGAAATCATAACCAAATCATATACACACGTATATTCATGAGCAAGAAGCTGCAAGGTAGCTGAATACTTATCTGTATTGGATGTCGGCACTTTACTCCACAGGATCCTTCTTCGCTTTCCAAGCATTGGATTTCCCGTGGATACAACAACGAATGTTGGTCCAGCACACAGGCTACTCCACAACCATTCGAATAGGCAATTCCAGGCCAGTACACCGACTGGGTTTATCAATTGTTTTAAGGGGTGTTGGGCCAACGTACACGCTGCTTTACCATATCAAGTGGTTAATGCCCAACTAGTCACTCTCTGGACTTATCAAGAACTTTATAGCGTTCAACCAGCTACTCCCTGGATTTCTTAATAATTTATATCGCCCACTCATTTACTCTCTGGATTTACCAGCAATTCATATCGCCCACTCATTTACTTTCTGGGTTTACCAGCAATTCATATCGCTCACTCATTTACTTTCTGGGTTTACCAGCAATTCATATTGCCCACTCATTTACTTTCTGGGTTTACCAGCAATTCATATCTTTTAGGGTCTTGCCTTCCTGCAATGACCAAGGTTTCCAACAAAGAAACAATAGTGTATCAGCTTAGCTGTTAAAAGATTTACACATGTAATCTTCATTATTCCAAACAAGGCATGAATGAAAACGAATACTTATCTGTATTGTGCATTTCCCCTCTGGTCCACAGGATCCTGCTTCGCTTCTGCAAGCCTTGGGATCGCCTATGGACTTGGATATAGTTAATGCTTAACCAGTACTCCTCCCCATCGGCTGGATTTACCAAGCATTTGGTGGCGCCCAACCAGTCCCATACCTGGTTTTCCCTCTCCAGTGCCGAGCCAGCACATTCGCCTGGGTCATCGACCAATGGAATGAAACTGCGCCACCGGCCATCATAGGTCAAGGTTCTACTATGGATCCATAGGTATCTCGGTGTTTCCAGTCAGTCATCGGTGCCCGCCCTCCCACTGCTGTCCCAATAGAGATTTCAGGGTTTTCAGTCAGTCATCGGTGCCCGCCCTCCAACTGCTGTCCCAATAGAGATTTCAGGGTTTTCAGTCAGTCATCGACGCCCACCCTCCCACTGCTAACCCAATAGGCATCTCAGGGTTTTCAGTCAGTCATCGGCGCCCGCCCTCCCACTGCTGACCCAATAGAGATTTTCATGCCTTTACCAATGCCACCACACCTTCCTGCACCATAACCCTTCACACACATTGGCTCTTTTTTATACAAGGACGCCACTCCTTCTTTTGTGCAATTCGGTGGTTCCTTTTAGGAACATTATAGGTGACTTTCTTGACTGCAGGTTAACATGATCCCTACTCACACAAGGATGATACCTTCTCTTATTACACAGCTCTTCGGGCCTGTCCATCCCTCCTGGTAATATTTCACGTGAGCATAGATAGGTTGCTAATTCCCATACAGTCTCTTTGCGTACCCTTCTTCACTCTGCCCATTAATGTGCAGTATCAATCTGCATCTGTGTAGGCTGACAACACAAGAAGGATAAGCAAGCTTATCAGTATTGTTGTTCAATTCTTAACCACATTCCATATCATTCACTACCAAGTATTGAAACACCAGGAATGCGTCCATTCCCTTAGGGTGTAGTCAATACTGAAAACCCTATCATGACCCAGCACCAGAAAAGGTGTGCACCCCCTTTCCGATGTGCATCATGTAGGCCCTAATCATACTCAAGCAATCTGCAATGATATAAATAAGATAGAGCATGCTCTGCGTATTAACCCTAATAATTTAGACATGCATGTTCTTGTCTAGGGTCACGGAATACTCATTCATTTTGTAAATTGTCTCACATGCCTTCTGGGCATAGCTTTACCATCTCACTTTCATGGTTTACCGTCATGCGGTTTGGCTGAGACATTAACAATGGCGTTTCACCCGAAACCCATTTCCAAAGCATGGGGTCTTTCCCATCTGGTTTGGCTTCTGCAGGCCATCACACATGATCTTCCTGCAATGTGTCATCCTGGCACACTTTATCAAATAGCCAAACCGTCAGCAACATTTAGCAATAAGCTTCAAATATGATTGTTCCATAACCAATCAATAGCATTCATAAATAAATTCAATATGAATTTACAATTCTGTCTCCTACAGAAATTAGTTTTCTTATCCATGAGGCTATCCTCATATTGTTTGGCTCCTGTAAGGGACACCACTCTGCCCGTTATGGTCTTATGCCTGCTGCCATACATGAGCATCCACTTACAGCATGTCCTCCTGACACATTTTCATATAAGCCAAACAGTCATTAGCAATTATTAGCAAAATTTCAAATCCGAAATATTTACCAATCTGAGATTTACAACTGTTCTTACTAACATAACTTAGAGCTCTCAACCATGAGATTCCTTCTCATAAGCTCTAGATCAAATTTCACAGTCATATCATTCATACAACTCTGTCCTTCCACAGAGCATTCTAGCAGCCCATCGATCATGATTGGGATCTTCATGCACTTACTATTCTGCATTCATAATAGCCCATGAAATGGTCCTAGAATTATCATTAATTCATCATTTCATTCATTATTTATTTTGCAATGACATATGTATCATCCCTATGCATTCATACAATGCATCACAAGATTTATAAAATCTCGTAATGCACATCTACTCAATGCTACCTTGCATTGTTTCATGAGTACTATGCATTCAAGCATATTATGATCGAAACATGACTATCTCATATAACCTGCATTACCATAATTAGGACCACCAGTCCTCACTTGCTTGGGCTATTAAGAACATAACCAATCATACGCATGGCATGATATAAATTCACATGAATGCATTGAGATTTCTAAATAGTCATAGGGTGTAAGGGTCATCCCCTTCACTTACACATACCTCACCAAGCTTGGTAGGTTAACAGCCCCAGTCGATATTCAATATTACATGCAAATTAGCTCAACATAGTTCAAACATAGTTGAAGAGATCTTACCAAATCCCCTTTCAACATTCATGCAATTTGGCACCAATAATCATTACCTGCATGGTTACCATTAACATCGTCTGATGTCACCTAATCAGTTGGACTCTTACCAAGGTTGCTCAGCCCTTTTTCCAACTTTATGATCACAGATTTGTTGCGCCATCCTTTCTGCATAAGGTTGTTGGCTTCATGCAACAACATCCTCAGAACGTTTAGCCATGCTCTTTGTTATTTTTGGTCCTACAACCAATACCAACATCAATAGTGATTATCAACCACAATATTCTCCATTAGTGGTTTATTGCATATGCCGACTTCATTATTCTACCAATGTGCAATATCCCATTTATGCACAAGCATCTCTATATGCACTAGGCAATTTGTTACGATGCCATCTAGTGCATATACATCTATGTAATCCTTTACATTTTTAACATTTTTATGCCATATGAAAATTTCATAATTATAAGTATGATAACAAACAGAGGTTTAAGAAATTCTTCCCTTTTCGATCCCTCATCGTGACATGGAATTCCTCTTCCATATCCTGCAATTGTAGAAATTGCCCATATTGACAACAAAATTTGTTCGTCAAACAACCGCTGGCACTCTTCTGCACTAAATATCTATGATATATATAGACCTCCTTCAAACTCTGTTCATGCATCATTGTTCCCTGCTGGACAAGCTTTCCAATGCCTGTCGTCATGCTCCATTCTGACATCAGGTGCAGGAACTGCATTCTTTCGAAAATGACAACTTTCACTCCCATTCTGTACATTTTACACAGCTGCATTATATTCTCAGAAATTCACAAATTACTTCATGCACGTGGGAAGAATGCCATACTGACAATTCGTCAAATCACAATCAAAGACACAGGAGGGGGAAAAAGAAAGGGGGTCAAGGGGACTTGCCCCCTTGTCGTTTTTTTTTTTTGTTTTTTTTTTGTTTTGTTTTTTTTTTTTTTTTCGAATCATGTCGCATCAGGTGGTTCGCGAAATCCTGCCGCAACGGGAAGTTCGCTGAATCCTTCCGCGATGGGCGGTTCACTATATGCTCCCGCAACTGCGGGGCGGCTGGCGAAATGCTCCCGCCGTTCGGGTGTTTTTCGGCTCACCTCCATTGCGGGGCGGTTCGGCGACGGCTCCTGCAACTGCAGAGCAGTTCGCCGAACGCTTCCGCAATTGCGGAGCCATTCGGCGAAGGCTTCCGCAGTTGCGGAGCCATTCGGGGAATGCTCCCGCAATTGCGGAGCCATTCGGCGAATGCTCCCGCAATTGCAGAGCCATTCGACGAAGGCTTCCGCAATTTCGGAGCCGTCCGCGGAATGCTTCCGGGTTTCGGGGCGGTTTTCGGAATGCCTTTTTCAGAACAACTGGCAGAATGCTTCCGCAATTTTCGGAACGATTCGCCGAAGTCTTCCGCAGTTGCAGAACGATTCGGCGAAGTCTTCCGCAGTTGCGAAACGATTCGCCGAAGTCTTCCGCAATTTCGGAACGACTCGCCGAACTCTTCCGCGTTGCGGAACGATTCGCGGAATCCTTCCGAAATTTCGGAAGAAAATTCCTTCCGCAATTTCGGAAGAGAATTCTTTCCGAAATTTTCGATACTTAGAAATTTTTTCACTTAAAAACATTTTTCTCCGCTGTTTCGGAGCAGTTGGCTGAATTCTTCTGCAATTGCGGGAAGGTTCGCCGAACGCTTCCGCAATTGCGGGAAGGTTCGCGGAACTCTTTCGCAATTGTGGGAAGGTTCGCAGAACCTTTCCGCAGTTTCGGGAGGACTCCCCGAAACAGACTCGAAATCAAAATTTCCAGAAATAGGCTTAAACCAAAATTTTCAAAACTGTTAAGGAAAATTTAAAAAAAATTCTTCCCTTCTAATTGCTATTAGATTTCGCCCATAGAGGCCCAATGCTGCAACGCAGCTCTGATACCATTCTGTCATGTCCTCTCCCATTCTACCAGCTAGATGGAGAGGATCGTGAGGGTAAACCGGGCAATTAGCCCCATATCCATTAAATTACACTCATTGATACCAAGACATGTATAAGTGCATGCAATAGAAACACAATAGAAATTAAGTAAATGCTGTTGATATCTAATCATACACGCAAGATTTCTGTGACAGCCAAATAAAGACCTTTGCAGAATTATAAAGGGCATATGGAAATGCATAATCGTTTGAATACACAGCGGAAGTAAATTCATTAGCACATCCATAATCCATTCCAGCTATTCATCAAAGGAACAATTGCAAAGTTACAAACACAAGAGAATACTTATCTTAATGAAGTAATCCCAAGCAACCAGCTACACTTCTGCAACGTTCCACCCAACCGTAGAACAGTGTGCTCCTTAATCTCTCAGCACCACTGCCACCCCCCGAGATAGGCACGGTCTCCACAAGGAAAAGGGGAAACAGGCTTTCACATAGCCAAAGATATGCCAGAATCAGCCAAGCCAACTAGCAGTTGGGTTTCTCAGGCTGCTAAGAGGTGGGCAGAGGTGAATTCCTAGGCTAGTGGCTCAACCATGGAGCTATGGATACACCATTGGGCTCATCAAGCCAAATCTGTCCTCTCCCACTCTTGAAGCTCCTGCTCACAGGTTCAAATCCAAAACGGGATGCACTGAACAACAAAACCACAATGACTGGGCATGAGGAAAATGCTTTCCACAGTGGGATGCATGAGATGGGGTTTCAACTATCTCAGAAAAACGTGGGAACCTATAAAAATGAAATGGGAAGTTGGGGAACAACCCTGGGAAGCCAATCTGTTTTTATAAAAACGTCCTTGGACATTCGGGGGCAAAAACGACCTCCATACAGTCCCCAAAACGTGGCTCTCCTCTCCCAGGCTACTGCATATGCAAAAATGAACTCCCCAGCATGGAGAAATGCAGGATTTGGATGAAAAACGTGTAGGGAAAGGCCCAGCTAGCTCCAACTGCGTGAATGAATGAAGACTGCCCATTCAGAATGGCTTTGGGCACCATTTCGTGGGTGTTTTCTTTCCCAACAAGCAAAAACACGAAATTCCAAGTTGATGGCTTGCCCATGCATGAAATTGGCTGCCATACTTCTTCATTTCCAAGGCAATAACTGCCCCAACCAATCTTTGGAAGAATTAAATGATTGGGTGCATGAGACAAAATGGGTAGTTGGTGGTTTATGGGTTTTCTCATTGAAACATGGATTAAAACCATTAGCTCAAGGGTTCGGTTATTTCCCCCCCCCCCTTATTCCTTGTAAAGATCGTGCCCCCATCTCTTTTGTTGCATAGCATAGCTGGTTGTGGGTTTTTCATTAAAATTGCATATTTACATGATTTCTGATGTTACATTGTGCACCGCTAGCACAAGAACTTGATGCATCTATTCTAATTGCCGATACATAGAACGATTAATCAATGGCGGGGCCTTGGCCTTGAGCTCCTCACCATGACTAAATAACAATATTTACATCATTTACAATATTAATGCAATGGGGTTAAGCTGGGGACGTTACAATATTCTTCATGATCGACGGATCATGGCATTCCATTTCTTCATCCCAGATCCTGGGAACTTCAATATCTTCAATAGATATCTTTGTTGCTGGAACAAATGTTGTAGTCCTTTTGTAGGTGAAGATATACGGTCTTTCCTACAAAACAGGTTAAATTGCATGATTAGAAACATCTCATAATTTTCAGAACAAATTCTTACACATAAAGAAATATGTCATACAGTCATGCAATTATCTTAGCCAATGCTTCAATACAACATTTATCCATATCCCGTAACTTTCTAGATGCCTTCCAATCTCTACCAGAACATTGTTAAGAATGTGCACAACTCCCAACATGTCAGCAAAGAGGTTTCATTCTAGATAAGTAGCAATGGAATGTTGTACAGTGCCATAGGCCACTTACCCATGTATATTAGTAGTATACGGTTCATCAATGCAACTATTCTAATATGCACAATACATATCCTAAGTCTAGGAACATGAGCATATACATCATTGAACAATTTTATTTAAACAAACACATATGCAAGAAATGATATATAAAATACTTATCTTTGTTTGTTCGTTGGGTGGACTCCCTCTGAGTCTTTGCTCCCTGGATTACCTGTCCTTGAACTTATATACATTCTCGATCCCTATGCATTCTTGTTAGTATCATCATTGTGTTATCCTCTAGGTCTAATATAAAATCATACATTCATTAGTATACTATTAAAACACAATAATCTCAAGCATGTATAGTCATGATCATTTCAAACAGAAAATAATAAGCATTAGCATTCAAGGTTTATGTAGGATTCTTAAGGTTAGTCAAATCATAAGAAACATAACATGTCTAAACCTGTAATTACTCAAACCTATGACTCTTTAGGTTAGTTGAATCATCAATCAAGATAAGAGATATAATTCTTTTACTTATATTCCTATTTGACCATAGGACTTTTCTGGTTAGTCATATCATCAATCAAAGTAAAAATCATAATATGCCTAAACCCATCAGTACTAACTTCAATGAATAATCATAATCAATCATGCCAAGTATACTTAAATAAAGGATCTTATCATAAGGTGAGATTCTAACTTGATATAGGAAAAACATACATGGATTAGCATGCTAGCTAATTATGTCTAACATACTCACATGATGTCTTCTTGTTCTTCTTCAATGACTTGTGCTAGTAACCTATATATCTCATAGGTTAACCATTATAAAACCAAGTTATACATACCTCGTAAATGGATCTTTTATGAGATCCATGACAATGGATGAATCTTTGTCCTCATGTCATCATGATCATATGTTCTTTGAACCAGAACATGATTTGTCTTTCTTGGTGTACCTTTCATGTTAGTAACATAAACCTCATAGAACACCATAATGCATTAGTACAATCATAAGTGTCAATACCCTAATCAATGAATATTTTCTATCGTGCATTCATAATTTTATTAAGGTGATATGACAAGTCTAAAATCAAGATTGTACTAACCGTAATAATATGAAGACAAACATACCATAAACTTAATCATGAACAAATCTCAAAACATACCTCAATGATTCATACCTGTCGAGATCGCTCGTAATCTCCTTATGTAAAGCCTTAGCCTCATCTCCCTCTGAAACAGGAACTCCTTCACTTATGCAGGTGACCAATCCATCTTCTTCTAGGATTAACCCAGTCCACTTGATTTGCAAGAACTGGACCTGGAGCTGTATATGGGTTTGTTAGAGAAACCCCAAAAATTCAAACTTTGAATTTCAAACTTCCGAAAGGATAGAAATATGTGCCTTGATGAGCTGATCAAGCTAGTATATTTAGAATTTGAAAACTGCAAGGTTTCACTCCTCAATTTTGCCTTTGAAACTTTCGGATTCACTGGACGTGACCTTGAACTGGGGTTTGATGAAGCCCAATCTTTTTCCCAATCAAAAGGTTTGATCCAAATCTCTAAGCTTCTATTTTTCTGAGGAGCTTCCAGCCATGGTCACAGATTTCAAAAATTCTCATTTTTACAGAAGCCCTAATTTTCCACTTTTCCGATCAAAGTCCCGAACTAGGGTCTGATCAAGCTCGGCCTTCTGCCCAACCAAAAATTCTGATTTTGGTCTCTAAATTTTTATTTTGATGAGTAGCATTCAGCCGTGGTCTCCGATTACAAAAATTCCAACTTTTTCCGAATCCCTAAATTCCTGAAGCCATGAATGAAGGTACTCAAAAATAATTATGTTTTGACAGAAATATGTACCTGATTGTTTATGGTGTAACTCTGAACCTTTTGATCCACAGGGTCTGAAAACGTTTCCTGAGATAGCCTGACCTGTTAGCTTTCCATCCTGATAGGTCTGACCTCAATTGGATTTTCTGAGAGAGAGTTATGCCAAATGTCGCAACGTGACCTGTTTTGGGATAATACAGGAGTGCAAACTTGTACAGAGTGCCACGTGTCACTGTTTGAACTTTGGCCTCTGAAAAATTTTCTTGCGATAGCTCGCCCTGTCATATTTCCATCTTGATAGGTCTGATCTCAATTGGATTTTCTGAGAGAGATTTATTCCAAGTGTCGCAACGTGACCTGTTTATGGGATAATACAGGAGAGCGAACTTGTACGGTGTTCCACATGTCACTGATTCACCTTCGGCCTCTGAAAATGTTTTTTGAGATATTACAGTCTGTGTACTACCTGTCACTTTTTACGAAACTGCATTTGGAGCTTCCTATCCCAGGTTATGACCTTTTTCCCAAGGTCACCTGATTTTGACTCAGATCTAGAAGAGGCAGAAACCCTATATTGTACAGATCATAAATCACAAAGTACAACGAATTAGAGGTTTTTCTTTGGAAACAAGGTACATGGAGATCTTAGCTTCGTCCTGTAACAATTTCAGATCCGCAACCTTCGCCAAAATGGATTTATAGCGAAAGTGCTACGATGACTGGTTTTTGCTATATCAAGCCCTAGCATCGTAAGTGCAACAAGTGTCATACATACCATATCATGCCTTCTTTCAGGCTAGCTCTGATACCATGTTAAATTTTCAGAATTTACTTCAATCTGATCTAGGATCTTAACTGAGAGAACAACATGTACAACATATCTACAGCATATCAATCATGGAGACAATAATGCAAGCACACAAGAGACACAAAGATTTACTTGGGGAAAACCATAAAGGTGAAAAACCCCAATAACTTCCTCAGAGATAGATAGAGCAATGATACAACCAACCATAAGAGATAGACACAACCTAGCAGCAGATCCTCCTCCTCCATAAGTGCGCCACTCCTCCTTGAGTGCATGAGTGAGAAGTGAGTGAGCAAATAGAGTGCCTCCCGCACTCTATTTATACTTGACTTGACTTGCCTTTTTACCTAACTCATGTAGGCTCGAACTTAACCACATAACATAATGCTGAGTGGGCCGACCCCCAATAGGGTGGTCTAATAACCCTTTGACCCACATGACTTATACAAGGCCGACCCCAAACAAGGTGGTCTAATAACCCATCAAGTATAAGCTACGACACTTACAATATAAATGACGACACTTCCTTATAGAGGAATAATACCATCTCTATAGGAATACAATATACATATATGTGAAATACATTCCAAAGTTACATATACATCAACAATTTAAGCCTTCCTACCATTTATTTTATTACATAAGATGCATGGATTAATCACTTGTTGGTTAATTCTATGTAATACTTGAGGAAATTGCCATTGTGTGGCCCACAAGGCAACATGGGAGGATAAGATTCCATCTGAGGTTTGTTCTACAAGTCTCCTATGCCACTTGGGCGTATTCCTAAACATTTCTAGATAATATTTAGGAAGGAGGGTGCATTTGTGAAGAAAGATACTGCTTTTACTGCTTTTTCCCCCAAAGGAAAGAGCTAGTCAACCTAGGAAAGTGTTTTTTACACCAAAAACTTTCCTTAGCACCATTTCCACTCAAATTTCGTATTTGGCATTGATTTTACCTATATTTCACCTTCATCTCACTAATTTAGCAATTCATGAGATTTTGAGAATATTTGGAAAGCCAACTTGCCACCTAGGGGGGATGGGCAGTTTTAGAAAGTCTGATGGATAGAAGATTCTTTTGGCATCTTTAGCCATTCGAATGATTGATGTAATGTTATTTAATAATAGCCTAAAACATTCATATGTTGGCTGATGTAATTATTGTTCATGAGAAGTAATACAGAAATCTATTCTTGTGCATTATTTTTGTGTCTTTTGACTAGTTGTGTGAGATTTTTCATATGAGAGAGTGTAATTTGTTGGAGATTTATTGGATGTGATATGATTTTCACATGGATTTCCCCCATCCTGAACTCCTAATGCACTCAAAAGAGCATGCTTTTGAGAAGGACAGGCCTGCAAAACTTCAAGAGCCGACATGGCACACAGAGTTTGGCCCAAGTCTTCCACAATGGAGTAATTATGGGTGGCTCGAGCATTAGGATTATGTGTAGAGAAATTAAGAACACATTTTGGTATCCATGGCATATTAGAGGACTTCTCGATATGCAAGGAATTGTCAGGAGGAGGGGGAGGCTCACTCCCCATATTAGGTTGTGGTGCACCATAATCACGTTGACGAGTGGCAACACTAACCTCCGATTGAACCATATTCACACATCCATAACCACTAGTATTGGAAGAAGATGTCGCCATCTCAGTAGGTCCATAACCAGTGGTGGGAGCATGTGAAGCCATGTTTTGATGATAAGGAAGGGGATCCTTTAACACAACTGGGCTCTATGCCAAATGCTTCGATGCTTCTTCGATTCGAGGACATGAGTGAGTAATATGATCTTCCCCGCGGAGCTTACAAGGAAACTTCACCTTACGCCTAAGTTTACGGTCTTCACCAGCATTTATTCCTTCCCGAGGAGGGTTGGAATTATTTTTACGAGGGGTATTTCAATTACTATTGTTGTTCCCATTGTTTCCACCCTTATGGTTGTTTCTCCCCTTTTTCTTACCACCGGGTTGCTGGTTACCTGATTGGTTCGTCGATTGCACACTGTGTACATCGGATGATGGGGTGGAAGTGGACAAGGTGTGAACCTGTCTGGGAGTAGATGAGTTTAGTGACAAATTTTGCATTTGATTAGCTACCAAATCTACAGGGCGAGTGCTTGCAGATCCTACGATGCCATTGGCATGCGGTCCAGGAACTGACTGAGGCTCATGGCATGTTCGCGGTGCATCAGGAATAATGTCATACAAAATGCCAGACTAAGAGTATAATAATTCTAACTGCTGGACTTTCAAGATGGCTTGTTCCTCAATCACAATGTCGGACATCGAAACATCCTTAGCAATGTATGGGAGTAGAGACTTGAGGAACCATTCCAACAAAAACTATGGAGGAATGTTGGCTTTCACTAACCTCTTCCGCCGACGCCACTCTTGAACATGGTCAGAAATATGTGTAGCTTTGTTTTGACGGAAGGTAGACAAAAGTTCAGTACCAGTATCATAGTGAATCGGCAACTGGAAATCATCCAAGAAAACCAAAGCATTCTCATTAAAACCCCTATAAGTCTTTCTAGGAAACTCAACATACCACTTCGCGGCTTCCCCCATGAGGGTGCATTGAAATAGTCGTAACCTAACGGAATCGTGATTCAATGAGTTGGAGGAACACCAAAGGTGAAATGTTGTGACATGATCACCCGGGTCCTCACCACCTTTCCCTTCAAACTTAGGAATGTCCGAAGGGAGCTTGGTAGGGAATGGAGGCCAATTAGGGTCATGATAAACCGGATCATTCGTGAGCTTCGAAAGATCCAAAAGGTTCAAACGTGCAAGGAATGGGAGCTGTAGCTGCAAAGCTTGATTATAAGCTCCCATAAAAGGTTGGTTGAACGGAACCGAATTATAAGATGGACCAAAAGCTTGACCATGAGGATTAAACTGCTGATAATGAGGACCTGATGGACAATAAGCTTGACCATGGCCACAGGTTTGATAACCTCCTCTGTCCTGACACATATGAGAGTAAGCAGGTATATACGTGTTTTGGGCACCATATTGGGGTGGGTTGTACTGGTGGCCATCACCGACTGTGTTGTAGTAAGGGTTGCCACCATAAGTATGGGGCATATACGTACTATTCGTAGTGGGGACCAAGTTGTAATTACCCTAATGGTATGGTATGTTCCCACCCCCATCATTTGGATCAGCTTGAGCAGTCGTGTGGTGACCATAAGCATGAGATGTATTCCCATCCCCAACATTGGTGTTACTAGTAGCAGGGATGGTGGTGTTATGTCCATGTGGATAGGATATATTCCCACCTCCTACATTGGCATTACTAGTGGTGGTAGTGGACACAAAAGTATGTGGTATATGTCCACCCCCGTGGTTAGGAGGAGCATTAACATTTGCGAAAGTGGTCCTGGGTTGACGAGTAGCGGCATGTGTATTAGGTGGTGGATGGCGAGTCGTGTTCCGCACAGTGTTCCTATTAGGTTGGGAAGTCCCAAGAGGCGGTCTTCTTCCAACATTAGCATTGTTAGGAGGATTATGACCAGTCCCCATATTTTGTGTGTGAGTGGACAACGTGGTTCCCCCAGCGAGGGTATTGCCCCCAGTGGGTGTAGTGTTGCTAACACCATGACTAGTGCTATCATGACTACCAAAAGCAGTGGAGGGATCAACTGTGTTGAAACCAGGAATACTATATGAGAATGGGTTAACGTTGACCGCAGGATCTTCATCATCAGGTAAGGTTGGCATCCCATAAAGATAATTATTTGGATTTGAAGGATCGAATGGATCATGTTCGAGTGGATTTGGCCAAATCGAATCAGTTTGAGTCTCAGGTGGATCACCCCCCTAGGCCTCTCGAGGTGTAGGGGTGTCAAAAGTGGGGTCAACTCTACCCAATGGACTGTTAGGATATTCCTATACTCCATCCTAGTCCCACCAGTATTTTGATTTTTAACTTTTTCAGTCATGCATTCACTTTTAGGTTTTGCATGCATTCTAGGGTTTGCATGCATTTTGCATACATCCTAGTCATCAGTCTAGCACCTATCCCTCAGTTAGCCAGCCCCCAGGAGCTTCTCACTATTCAGTTTTAGCCCTCAAGTTGCTTAATACGCCCTCCTTCCTTGATTTTAAGGAGCAACTTGCCCTTCTTCACCTACCAGTCCAGTTGTCACTCAGTTACAATTAGTTACACTCAGTTACACTTAGTTACATTGAGTTACACTCAGTTACACCTACCGGAGTTAGTTTGACTGATGGTTGACAGTTACTTGAGCATTGATGACTCCATTGATGATGATGAAGGCTTCCAGTTGCGCTCCGATGATCATGAAAACACCTAGTTGTGCTCTGATGACACTCTATTGATCTTATGATCACTCCGAGAGGCTAATTCGAATTGCCACCTTAGGAATTCGAATCCTCTCTACCATTGCACTATTTATTTGTCCATACTGTGATTAATTAATTAGTGTGTGTGAAGTATTATTGCTTCTATCTGAGTTCTACTGTACCATACTATTCTGTTGCTCATTATAATGTATTGTTCACTCTTCTTCTATTTTCCTGCTTAATCATAATTACTCTTGTGAGGTATACATCATCTCTTAGATCTGTTGTGAGGATTTTCACATGGTATCAGAGCATGTTGAGAGTATTGTTTATCTCCATTCTTGAGAGTTTTTTGCAGGTTATTACCAAGATTTTGAGTGTAGCAGTTGCAACAGTAGTAGTTGCAGTTATTCTATATTGTTTTTGCAGGTCCTCTACAGCTTCAATGTATTCATCAGGAATTACTCCTCTTGATCCACTCAACTATGATGAATGAAAACCAAGAATGATAGCAGACTTGAAGATCCATGATCTTTTTTATTGTTATTTTGAAAGAGAGTTCGAATCCCTTGAAGAGAAGATTGACTAGTTAAATAAAAGTGACATGCACTTTGCAGCAATAATGTTTTCTTTGTTTGCATTCCAGAGATTCCAATTCAAATACCGTAATGGTGTTGAAACTCCAAAGGAGTTATGGACTCCAAAAGAGTTATGGGCTCACCTGGATGAAAAATTTGGCAGAAAGAATGAATGGATTGGTCCAAATCCATTCGAAAGCAAGCAAAGTGTTCCATTTGCTCCCCTTGATGGTCTCTCAGATCATGAACCAGTATCATCTCATATGGAAGTTGTTGACAAAGAACTTGCAGATTCTCCACTCATGCTCAAACTTTCTTCTCTTTCTGTGCCAGCTCACACTCTAGATATTGCAGAAGGTCCTAAATCCTCTCTTGTACCAAAGTCTGTTGGTTTGCATCATGATCACATGATTATTTTGGAGGTCAAAACAGCTTTTGAAGGTAATGCATTCGCTCCTCTCTAGCTATCTCCTCTTTTATACTACTATATGATCATAATTGCATGCTTTCAAAAGGTCATTGAAGAATATGGCCATGGCCATTTGCTTGGGATAAATTCTCATGCAATTACTGGTTTTGATCTCACCTCTCATGGTTCAAAGGAGATCTCAAGAAACCATGATTCAAGTCTTGGATCTAATTTGGATTCTAAGCAATTATTGCTTGGGATAATTTCTCATGCATATGATAGTTTTGATCTCACCCCTGCTAGCTCAAAGGAGATCTCAAGAAACTGTTTTTTAAGTCTTAAATCTGATTTTGATTTCAAGCAAACATGTAATAGTTATTTTTGGCATAATCTCAACCATGGTGGTTTGAAGGAGAAGACAAAAGACTATATGCACTTTCACATATTTGATCCTACCTCAGCTGATTCAGATCACAGGTTCAAGGATCATTCTCATACTGTTGGATTTGTTCTCATCACATTCGATCTGAAGAGAAAGTACAAGCACATGCTTTTTGAGCATGATCCACTTCTTCCCAAGAAGAAGATACCTCCAGACATATGACCAAGCATCACACCTACTTGAGTTTGGAGCATTTATTTTTATGTGTCCCTTACAGTCTATTTCTTGAGGAGGGGGTATGTTTCCCATGAAATTTTCCCACTTCCTTGGTTTATTGATTGCTATTATTCATTGTATTGGGTGACCTTTGGTCTTAGTTACCAGGGCCCAGGATGGATTAAGGGGGGGTGTTAGGATATTCCTATACTCCATCCTAGTCCCACCAGTATTTCGATTTTTTACTTTTTCAGTCATGCATTCACTTTTAGGTTTTGCATGCATTCTAGGGTTTGCATGCATTTTGCATGCATCCTAATCATCAATCCAACACCTAGCCCTTAGTTAGCCAGCCCCCAGGAGCTTCTCACTATTCATTTTTAGCCCTCCAGTTGCTTAATGCGCCCTTCTTCCTTGATTTTAGGGAGAAACTCACCCTTCTTCACCTACCAGTCCAGTTGTCACTCAGTTACACACAGTTACACTCAGTTACAGTTAGTTACAGTCAGTTACAGTCAGTTACACTCAATTACACTCAGTTACACTTAGTTACATTGAGTTACACTCAGTAACACCTACCAGAGTTAGTTTGACTGATGGTTGACAGTTACTTGAGCATTGATGACTCCACTGATGATGATGAAGACTTCCAGTTGCACTCCGATGATCATGAGGACACCTAGTTGTGCTCCGATGACACTCTATTGATCTTATGATCACTCTGAGAGGCTAATTCGAATTTCCACCTTAGGAATTCAAATCCTCTCTACCATTGTACGATTTATTTGTCCATACTGTGATTAATTAATTAGTGTGTGTGGAGTATTATTGCTTCTATCTGAGTTCTACTGTACCATATTATTTTATTGCTCATTATAATGTATTGTTCACTCTTCTTCTATTTTCCTGCTTAATCATAATTACTCTTGTGAGGTATACATCATCTCTTAGATCTGCTGTGAGAATTTTCACATGGACTCATAGGGATTTCTCCCATGTCAGAGTGTGCAACATTCATGACGTCTAGGACATATGTCTTGTAAGAATCCGAAGACTTAGAGGGAGCCCGTCGGCGTCCCCTAGCAACGCGGCGTGAAAGCTCAGCTGGTTCTAAACCATCCAACCGATGGGATCAGCGGAGAGTAGGACTCCACGCCATGATATCTCCGGAGAGAATATAGAATCAAAACGTCCCCTAAAGGCCAACTATTGATCACAAAACAGTAAATCAAAAGAACACACCTAGAGAAACTACAGCTAAGAGCAGACAAATTGAGTGGCTAAATGAGCTCCCAACACTAGAGCCAGTATGTCTCGCCTAGGAGAGGCTTGAGACTCCCAAACTATAGCTGGAGGTAACAGAATCAGTTTTAACAACCCCCAGACTTCACTACGTGCACATGGTCAAGTCCCTATACAATGGGAACTGTGATGTCCGACCCCTATCTGACTCAGGACACAAACAACATAACCATTGCAAGTACCCTATCCGATACCTAGGTAAGGAAACTATGGTCACTGCAATATAACCAATGCTCAGGGGGACAGTCGCAGGTGGGATCCATCATATGGGTAGGGTAGCTAAGCCCGAAACACAAGAGGACAAACCTCCGGTACCCCCTAATACAAACAAACCCTAGAAATATCTCCCACGTTCAGCCAGTATCAGAGGGATATCTCTTCAACCAAATTCTCGTGACCTTGTGCTTAACTCTGGCTTGAGTAGAGCTTCTTGAGAACATCGATATATGCCATGGATTCCTCCACTCCCTGGTCAGACACCTAATGTTTCGTCTAGTAGTCTTGGATTGTTAACTCATAATGATCTATTCCAATACGCTAAACCTATGCTAGTTGGTGTACCCTATAAATAAAATCGGTCTAATCAATTTTAAGATTAAGCATTAATTTTAATGGCTGTGGTTACTCAAGGGATATGATCGTGAAACTAGTGATGTGTATGACTCAATAGTATGCAAAATTGTCAAATCCTAGACTCATCTATCCAATGAAAACAATGCCACTAACATGCAAAATCAATCCAACGGTTTTGAAATAAATATGCAATCCTTTTATATTTTTCAATGCACAATCAAAATCTAAATGAAGGTAGAAAGCACTCAATGCAAGATGCAGTACATAAAAGCAAAAATTTTGTATTTTCTCTTATAAACAAAAGGAAAATGCAAAACTATATGTATATTGTTGTATTTTTCAATATAAAGAAATGAAAAATACAAGCAAAATCCTACTATCTAATCACAGATATGCTAAGGAGATCACTAAGACAACCCAGCAGATAAGAAACAGTAAGACTCAGCCAACGGAATGAGCTCAAAAGGAAAAAACCAACAAGGCTAAATCCAAAGATGGGTAAAAAACCAACAAGTCTCAACCAAGAGAAAATAATAGTTTTGGTCACAACCAAGGCATGGAACAGTCAAGAAATGAGCCAACAAAGACTCAGGATCATCCAAATCCAACCCAGCAGCAACCAAAAGTCATAAATCAACCAAATTCAGAGTTGTACGCTACTGTCGAAGGAAAACCTGTGGGTACCCACGAGCAGTAGAGTAAACAGAGGCGCGTGTACGTGGGAAAAGCTAAGCTAGCCCGAGGATAAGGAAAGGAAAATGGGAAAACAAAGAGTCCAATGGCTTAGAAAAAGCAAGTTTTCTATAGTGTATCTCAACGAAAAATAAGTGACACAAAGCTTCGACAAACATCAACTCTAATTAAGGACTAATGCTCAAAAATCCCCAAAAATGGATGTTTTCCCCAGTATGGTCGCCATTTTTGTATTGGAGAAAACTCACTATGGATTGGGGTAGACCACAACAGATAGCTGACTACCAGAAATTAACTCAATTCCCAATTCTATGCTATATAAATGACAATGCTAAGATAATGAAGAATATAACCAACCACGATCCAAACGTTTGATGTAGATCTCCATTGGATCTTTTCAATATGTGCACTTGAATCTGCAAATTAGTCTTGACAGCCAATATACAACAAGTACATATAATCTATAAACGGCATAACATCATCAATAGCAATGGCCAATGGTATAACAAGTAAATGCAACCAAATGTAGTATAAACAACATTTACAACATTAATGGACTAGAATATGAGTATTTCTATTAATAAACAAGAAGAAGTACAATGTGATACGACCTCTTGCCAGAAACTAATCTGAACCAAGATCTAGGTCAATCCACTTGCGCCTCCACCACTTCAATCCTCCATGAATGGAAAACTCAAACTATGATAGGAGTTTGGAAGGTGAACATAAAGGGTTTACAACTACAAGGATCAATGAGTGTAGACTCAAGATAGGGAAAAAATCCACTAGAGTTCTCTTGATCCTCTTTCTCCTCCCATCCATAAGCCATATGTGCTCAATATATAGTCCTCTCAAAGGTAAGTGAAAGGACACATCGAGGAGTTTCTTGGGAAGATGGAGAGTCAAAGGTCACCCAATGAGTGCTTTTTGGGAGTAAAAAGTAATAAACTAGTGATTTTTACCATTTTACATGCTACCCGTGGGCTATAGTGATGCAACTTGCGGGTATGCCTACTTTAATGATGCAGCAAGCGTACAAGGGAAAAAATAGGGAAAAATAGTGTCTGAAGGATATAAAATGATTCTGAGTCAGTGGAATGGATCCTCTAGGCCAAAGAGTGATGATTCTCACAAGGTGGAATATTACGTTGTAACAAAAAGGACGCGGAAATTTGATGAGGAATAAAATCGGAACCCCGGATGGTCGATAGACGAGTAATTGCAGAAGTACATGTACTCTAATATCGACGATTTTTTTTTGCGAGTTTCCTATACTATTGTATGAATGGTTGGTGCAACTAACTTTTCAGAAGGAAAATTTCCAAGGAGGAGAACAAGAGCATTGGACACCAGAATTAATCCAGCAATTGAGTTGGGTTAACAATAAAGCTTCAAGGGATTTCAATGTTTGGGTGTATATCATTTTGGAAGGGTACATTACGGATTTTTTTTTCAACACAATTAGATCATACATCGATGCAGAAAGGAACTTATTTAAGGGACCCATAGGAAGGTATCTATTGTCGCTACAATTGTGGATGAAAATACTCATTTGTGAAAAAAGAATATTGAAGATGAAATCTGACGAGTAAAGATCAGGTGTGCAGAGGCTGTGTGTACTACATAGATGTGGGTCTGATAGAATGATGCAAGATATATGGATATGAGATACATCAAAATTATGAGGGAAGCAGTGGAATATTGTGGTATCTCAAGAAGTGCAATGAGGTTCCAGCCGAAGAAGATGAGGAGGACTGAGATAGAGAGAGAGAGAGTCCTAGTGCGACCAAACAGAGAACTGCGAAACCGGACCACAAGGGACTTAGTGACCCTACAGTGATGAAGAGGATTACTAGACTACCCCTGAAATTGAGGAAGGACAAACCCAAAGCTACAACATACCCACAACCCCGTGCACTTTTCCAAACTTTGGAGGAATAAACACAAGCTCTTCGCAGGGTTGTCCTGCTTGTCAGAACAGTAGTAAGAGTAGAAGATATACAAACACCGGTAGAAAAACAAGGATGGATGGAGATGATGTGAAGTTGCCTCTCTTTTAGGGTAATGGGACCGAGGATCTCAAGGAATAATGGTTCTTATGCAAAGAGGTGTGGATAGTAAAACAAGTGAAGGATGACAATATTAAGAAAGGACAATTGGCGACGACCTTTAGAGGTCATGCATTGGATTGGTACATGAAGTTTATACAAGTACCTACTGGGATTCCGCAGAAAACTATGGCATAAATCATAACTAGATTGATTGACGAATTTAAGAAACCAAAATCGGAATTGCAGTATATCACAGAATTGAAGGAGATAAAGCAATTCCCTAATGAGTTGATATGAGATTTTGATGAGAGGTTGAAAACTCTGATGGCTAAAGTTAGTTTTGGGATGAGTGACATACAACATAAGGAATGTTTTATTGCAAGATTGATACTGCACATTCGAATGATGTTGATGCAACAAAATATCCTATCTCAGGCAGAGGCGTTGGAAATTGCAATGAATATCGAAGCTTCATCGATTGTTGAAATAGGGATTGGCATGAGCTAGATTCAATCGCAACTAGAAAACTTGACTATCCAGCTGCAAGAGATTAAGAAAGGGAAGGAAGTTCACAAAGAGGAATGGTGCATTCGATGTAAGTCTGAGGGGTATCATCAAGATTAGTGTCCAGAATTCCTCGAATATTTACAGTCTGGTGCACCCAATCCGCTCAGTCAAGGAGTAATTCCTTGGTGTCGAATTTGTCAAATAAGGGGACATCGCTCAGAGGAATGTGTGTATTTACAGAAGGTTGTGTTGAAGCCGGCTAATATTTTTCGTAACTTTTGTCAATATGTCGGTCATGAGGAGAAGGATTGTAGAGCATATGATTTGCTCCAAGAAAGAACTGTTGATACTTACTTTATGAAGGGCGATGAGCAATAGTAGGCCAAGAGACCTCAACCATAGCCGCAGTATAATTAGCTGCAACGACAGTATAATATATCGCAACCATAGTATAATCAAGCACAGTATAATCAGTCACAGTACAATCAACCGGAGCCACAATATAATCAACAGTAGTATAATCCGCCACAATACAATCAGCAACAGTTTAATCAACAGCAAGGTGGATTCTCAGGAAGATTTCACGGTGGTTGCAACGAATGTTTTGGTCATGGAGGAACCTTTGGTGGAGGTCGAGGACCGATCACATGCTATAAATGTGTCCATATCAGACATTATCAAAGATATTTACCAAATCCGACCCCGCAGTGTACCTATTGTAGCGCAACCGATCACAATGTCGAATATTTTCCTTAGTTAATTGCAAAGTGGAAGACTAAGAATGCACCACAACCGCAACCAAATCTGAAACTAAACCAAAACCAGAACCCTAATCCAAATGTGCAGAAGATATCAGCTAAGATAAGAAGTCAAATCGGAAATGTCGCAGTGGTAACTAGAGGAGGAGCTGCGATAGGAGAAGATAGGCCATTACTAAATGTCTGTCCTACAACTCAAAAGCAGGTATGATTCGATGTTGAAGCAGAAAAATAAATATTTTTGGAAGCAAGAGATGCACTGAGAAAGAATAATGATAATTCACCGCTTGTATTCCACAAAGAACCTGTCTATGATATTCCATCGACTTTGACAAATTCGCAGAGGTCACCAAGAAAGGTCAGTACTCTAAATTTTTTTCTAGAAAGTTGCTTAACTTTAGCAAAGGATCAAGATGCATTGGCAGAGATAGCTATCTTCTTGTACCGACAGGAAGAAGGGCGACATGTGTTATAGGTCAAAATTGCACCTCTTCGTCCGTGATCACCCTGAGCTGCTGATCACACAAAAGAACAACTTGGATGGAGGAGCATGTTGACCTTGGACCATATGAAAACTCATCCTATTTCCTGAAAATACTGGAAAACATACAAAATATCATTTTGAGGTATGAGCGCTACTCCACTTAAATAGACTAGCGCCCATACGCGACTCCAGTGTATAATAGTAGCGCCCATATCAATATATACGCTACTCCTTCTTAGCAAAGTAGCGCTCGACATTTAAAACTGAATGAGCGCTAGTTGTTAAACAATAGGGTAGCACCCTATACGCTACTCCACTGAGTAATAGTCGCGTATATCTTAAAAGATGATTAAAAAATATATTAATTAATCGAGGAGGATTAGTTGATGGCAGTTTCCTAACTCCCCCAACTTCCTCCATAACTACATCTCGACCTGAACTACTTCTTTGAACCTATAAATACCAAGAAGGTTAAAGGAGAAGGGTTAGAAATTGGAGATTAGTGAGATTGATTAATGGAAAAACTTTGAAGAAGCTTGCATTGGAAAAGTTGTTGCAGAAGATATCCAAGCCAGAAGAAAGCCAGAGCCCAGAATCTAGTTGCAGGAGCCTGCTTCATTATCAGGTATATTTGTACTGCATTCTAATTTTGACAAATAAAGGTTGAAGTGTTTCCTTGTTCCAATCTGAAGGTGTTATGAAATGGCATCTTAAGTTGGATTTATTTTGGTCAACGCTAAATATTAAACATAGTTTTTGTTTATTTCATGCTTTATATATAGCCCAAAATGTTTGAGGAAGGTATTGTTGTTGCAGGTTTGCTGAAGGAAAAGTAGATTTGGAAGCTGGACACAGGATCGAGTCAAGGCTAGGATCAGACTCCGGTTAAAAGGTGTGTTCCCTAAATCTACAATCTATTTCTTTTGTAAAACGTCTCTGTAATAGCATTAATGCACTTACCTGTCACCCCGACCAAGTTGATAGTTTAGTTTCCTGACTATAGGGTAGAAATATCTGCCAACAGACTGGCGACTCCGCAGGGGAATAGAGTTTTTGGCTTTAGGAAACTTTGTTTTTGGGTGTCTCTTTAGTTTGTTTTAACTTCTTTGATGTGTCAAGAACCTTTTTAGGTATCCCTTGTCTTGGTCTTGCCTGCTTTCATCAGTTTTTATACCTTCCAAAGTCAGTTTTAAAGCCTTGGAAATATGAGCGCTACTCTGATATATGTACAGTAGCACCCATACGCTATTGTTCTGTATATACAGTAGCGCCCGTTTTGGCATGGGCGCGAGTTGCTCTACTACACAATAGAGTACATTTCCTGAAGCAGTCAATTTTTTGTTTGCTCGTGTTATAACCCTGTGGTGATTTGCTAACTGTGTTGTAAGGTTCCTTTGATGATTGCATAAGTTTTTTAATTGTTGTTCAAGTTATAGAACCTCTCCTTAAATTTTTTTCATCTTTTAAACCATTTGTTGAACTTTGGATTTTTTGAGACCTTTTATTGATTTTTTGGAAGACTTGGTGGTGTTTGGTGACGAACACTTTCACTTTTTTCAGACCCTGACGGCTTGCTTCCCGTTTACAAACCTGTACACTCCTGAGTCTGTTGTTTGTGGTGAAGTTGTCTGCTCTCTACTACCCCCGTCCTTTGTTTAGGGTTTGGTCTTTGGTAGAGCTTCTAGGGTGTCTTCTTTTTGGTCAAGTTTCATTTCTTCCAAGACTTCTTGTCTTCTGCTGGTCACAAGTGCCTCTTAAACAACTGTAGGCTAGTTTCACCTCTCAGTTTCTTTGTGTTAGTAGGGAAGCCTGCTTGTCTACTTGTACTTGGATTTGTGGTCTTGCTAGGGTTAGACACTTTAGGTCAGTCCTTGAATGTTCTCTCCTTTGTTTTCTCCCACTTGGTGTCCAAGTTTATAGGCTTTTTCTTAGTAAAAAACCTCTAGATCAAGTCTTTCTCGAGCTAGGTTTCGATAGCTATAGGCCTAAGAACGTTTGCCATACTTCCACACTTTGCATAAAAAGTTTTATTTGGCTTTCCATTTTTTGCATAGTTCTTTTTCGGTTATTGAAAAAGCAAAAAAATTTGGTACTTTAAGTTAAAATAGAACTTGTCTTTTGTCAATGCAAAATAGCATAGTATATTTTGTATAATTTAAAAATAAAAATAAAAATTTGTAAGTAAGTTTGCTTAGATTTTCAGTTTGAAAAAGAAGTAGATGAAAAAATAAAAAAGTTTTGTTGTAAGAAGATTTGAGTATATTTGCATTTCTGTTTTCTTGTTATAACCACGCTCACACACTCACTGTCCTTTTTGCGTAATAAAAGCCCCTAAAATTTGTTAATAAAATGAACTAGAAATTTTTTCTTTTTTAGGGTACACTACACCAACTAGTTTTGGTTAGGGTCTTGGGTTTAAATTACTTTAAACCACCCAAGATCACACATTGCGCAACAATCGTAGTGAGACTATCATAGGCAAACCCACCTCACTCAAAATTTTCCTGGGAGCATATGCAGTAGGTCATTGCGAGATCAGTTTGTGGGAATACTCCTCCTACTTGCTGTTCGAGCATATGCCAGGATCGGATTGCGTATTGGGGACTTTTTCGAGTTTCGGGCTTAGCTACCCTGCCCACGCTTTCTGATTCGACCGGTGACTGTTCCCCCAGGAATTTTCGGTGTTGTGGTATCCATAGTATCAGACTTCTAGGTTCTTACACAGGTGACAGTAGAGGGTATATCTGTTGTACCTAAGACAGACGTGGGAGGAAACCCCGTGCAGGTCTTTGGGAGGGCGGTTGGGTGATTCCAGCGCTTGCACCCTTAGTCATTGTATTGTGGACCCTGGGTAACTGTCTTTCTTCCTTCGTTGACCTGTTCTGGGCCCTAATCATCCCAGACTCTTCTCCGGAAGGCACCTTTGTTTGACTGGTTTGTATACTTAGGAATTTTTAGTTGGTGTGTTGTTTGCCCCCTAGTCATAGTGGCCACTAGGTTCTAGTTTGTTTTTTATATTTATAATCACGGAGAATCAACAACTCCGTAGATCGAGAAGGATTCAGAACCTTCCACCTATTAGAACAGAACCTATACAACCAGCTAGAAGACAGCGGGTAAACCCCGGTATTTCTTCAGAAATTACCTCTGAAATAGAATTGCTTGAAGAAATACTTATAACAGAAAACCTTGAAATTGAGGTTCCTGAGGAACCACCACCAGGTACCACATATCAACAACATTTTAGTACTGTTGAGGTGTAAGATCTTACTTCCGCGGAGTATAGCACTACTTTCAATCCTCCCTTAACTAATACTAGAATTCCGCTTCTGTCACCTGTTGGTTTCCAGTAGCCCCTTTTCAGTGCAGATCTTTTGTTTCCCGATCATCTGATGTCTAACACAGGAGGTGAACCAGGGGGTCCCCAAACTCCCACTTTAGGTATGAATACCAGCACAGTTAACCCTTCTTTTACTGCTACATCTAGTCAGGCACAAACCACATCTGTGCCTACTCCATCTTTCAGTTTCAACACTAGTACATTAGGAATGCCTAGTTTTACAACAATGGCATCTATTCCCACGTCTGCTGTTAGACCTAGCAGTATGGCCAACTCTGCAACACCTTCTACTTCGCAACCGTTATATCAGATCCCTAGTACTTGGGTTTCCACACCTGTGGTAGGACCAAGTGTCTCTGCAAACATACCAGTCATGGGCACCATGACTGCACCATCCACATCAGCTTCTACTGGTTTCAACACCTTTGTAGGCCCTAACTTGAATCAGGGTAGCATGCTTGCAAATAATGTCCCTTTTTCCTTATTTTCAGGGGGAGGGGGCAACATCTTCAACCAGCAATATGGCGAGGCTAACACCCAGCCACAGTGGATGAACCAGCAAAGCACTAATCCGCTCTCGTATGGGTGGGGAAATTTTAATAATTCTTTCTCACAACAACAACAACTGGCAGGGGGCAACCCCTACCAACAAATACCTGGGGGTAACCCCTACCAATAGTTAACTGGGGGTAACCCCTATCAACAATTGGTAGGTGGAAACTACTATCAGCACATGGTCGGGGGAAACCCTTATCACCAAATGGCTGGAGGCAACCCCTACCAACAATTCATGGGACAAACGATGGGTGGTTTCCCTTATCAAGCTTCATCTTACCGGCCTCGTCTACCTTTTCTGGCAACTTTGAATTTGCCAGACCTTTCGAAACTGACAAATGATCCTGTGTGTCATAATGCCATGTGGCCATCAGTTCCCACCAAATTACCTTCGGATATTCCAAAATTCGAAGGAAAAGCTGGTGAAGACCCTGGTGACCATGTCACTACCTTTCACTTGTGGTGTTCTTCAAATTCGTTGAACGAGGATTCCATCAGATTGAGACTTTTTCAAAGGACCTTAACTGGTCCCGCAGCCAAATGGTACATTGAGTCACCTGTGGCTACTTTCTCTAGTTTTGGGGATCTAGCAACCGTCTTTTTGAACCATTTCCAACTTCCTGTTCGGTATGATGCCGGAACAGAACTTTTGTCTACTTTTAGACAAAACAAAGACACTCATTTATCTGACCACATTCAGGAGTGGCGAAGACGGAAAAGGCTCATAAAGGCCAACATCCCTCCAGAGTTCCTGCTTGAGTGGTACTTGAAATCACTCCTTCCTTACATTTCTAAGGAAGTAGCGACATCTAGAGTTTCCAATGAAGAAGAAGCCATCTTAAGGACTCAACAGTTAGACCTTGTATACGCACAATCTGGTTTACTGAACGAGATTATACCTGACACACCGAGATCAAACACTGATCTGAGTAGACCCAAATCTGGACCACATGTTGACGGCATAGTGGGTTCAATTAACTCTGCAGCCTTCGAAGCACTGACCAAACAGGTCCAAGCCTTAACTGTCAAACATTCGACTGCAGACATTGCTTCCGTCACAACCTCTCCTTCTATTTCTGAATCTGTTAATCAGGTTCAGAACAATCAAAAGGGCCCTCGGCAGCCCAACAACAAAAAGAAGGGAAGAAAGGAGAGGGGAACCAACAAAATCCCCAAAAAGACAATGCCGAAGAGGGTAACAAAGAAGAGAAGAAGGTTAGGTTCCCTTGTAAACTTTGCAAACAAAACCACCTTACTCATCAATGCCCTCTACTAGAAGAAGCCCAGAAGCTCTTAAGAGAGAAGAAGCCTGCCGTCTTGAAAGATCCATTTCCTAAAGGTCAAGGCTCAACTTCTGGCACCTCCAAAACTGGGGGCACTTCACACGCCACGGTTGATCAAACATTCATAAATATGGTCAACTCAGATGCACTTTTGCAAACCAGAGCTAAGAACTATACCCCAGAAACGCAGAGAAAGGATAAGGAGATTGTTGAATCCTCCACTCCACTCCACATACCTATGGACCCAATGCCCAAGATTCCGAAAGGTGTCTTGAAGAGGGCATCGCACAATCCCAACACACGGGCTGCTTCCAACTACAATGTTGTTGAAGATCTAGCCCAAACCCCTTGTGCCATGTCTACTCTAGAAGTCTTGCAGAGTTGTCCATTGCAACGAAATGCACTTCTGGCAGCTATTGGGAGTATGGAGTCCTCCAACATGTCTGCGCGATTTGACATGACTGATGTCAAATACCGGTTGCCATATCACGTTGCCCTCCAGATTGAGGTCGTTCATGGTCCAATGACCATAAGACGAGTTGTAGTAGATGAGGGAGTGTCGACTTGCGTAATGTCGATTTCCTGTTGGAAAGCTCTAGGTTCTCCTGAGTTAGTCCCTTCCAACACAATGCTTACTGCATTTGATGGCAGAACTTTCCATCCACATGGAGTTTTCCCATCATTTAATGTCACTTTGGCCGGTAAGACAGTTGCTATTGAGATAGAAGTTCTGGACGCTCCGCTCGATTACAACATGTTATTGGGAAGGAGTTGGACTTATGCCATGCAAGCTATAGCATCGACAATTTTTCGAGTGGTAATGTTCCCATTTGAAGGTAAGATCGTTACAGTTGATCAACTTTCTTTCACTCAAAGAAAACACCAGACTTCTATGGAAACTACGGTTCCTATGATTGATCAAACCACCCTAGTTAGTGAGAGTTTAGGAGCAGGACTTTTTGGATCACTAATTGGCACTTTTGACCTACCCGCTCCTACTTTATTTTTTGGTACTGAGGGATGCTCATCATCTGAAACTCCTATGGTTAGTTCAACAATTGACTCCGAGTTTCTCCCAACTAATACAAACCCCTCAGTACCCACCCCTATTATAGAAGTTACTCACTTAGATTCTTATCAAACTACAACAGAAGATATATTGACTCCGCCCGTGTCTGTCGAGTCAAACATGGATTGTGCCACTACTCAGACACCTAACCCGATTCATTCTCTCAACAGTGCAGGAATTACTTTACCTTCTGATGAAGAAATGTTAGAAGCCCTGAATGACCTGGACCATCCTCATGAACATATAAATCACGTGTCTTTCCTGTTTCCTTTTCTTCACTTATTAGAGAGAGGTGAATTTTGTTCACCACCCGATGAGAATACTGGTCTCACTCCTTCACAAGTTGCCATTGTTGAAGCAAATAGAGTACATACCTCGTTGGTGAACATTTTTACAGGGGTCAACGGAAATTTTTTCTTTGAAACAGGATGTTATCTCGATGAAATAATCCCGTATACCAACCTTTTCCGTGAGTTCCATAACACCTTTGCCCGGCCTCTTGAGGAAGATCCAGGCATTGACCTTACCTGAAGAAGTACTACGCCTAAGTTGAAGTACTTTTTCTTGTATCATAACTGTATATTTTTGTATAGTTAGTTTTGTTATGCTCGTTAGGTGATCTTATGTGTGTTTCTCGTTTCGTGTACCAGATGTCAACCGCACATTTCCTAGGATTTGCTGATGGCGCCAGTCGCCACACCTGTCAGTTGGCTGCAACAGCTTGGGTCATTTATTCACTCGCTGACCAACTTGTCTCTTCGGGGGGGATTTGTTTGGGACCTACCACAAACAATGTGGCTGAATACAGTGCAGTTATAGAAATTCTCCGAGATGCCCTCAGTCATGGCATTTCATACCTGGAGGTAAGGCTTGACTCACAACTAATTGTATTCCAGTTAACAGGTGTCTATCGGATCAGAGATCCAGGATTGCTACGTCAGTTTCTACGAGTTAGATTATTGGAAAGACATTTTCATTCTATCAGATATGAACACATTCCAAGAAATTTAAACAATTTAGCTGATTCATTAGCGAACTATGTGTTAGACTGGCATTTGCATCATACATTGTAAACAACATTCCACACACAAAATTTAAAACGCATACACATGCAAATAACCGATACTGTATATATAATTGGTACCGTATAAAAAAATATGAGTTTTGAGTTATGAGTCTCTCCAGTCAAGTCATAAAAGTACAAAAGCTAGGCATGGTAGCCTCAAAAATATATACATATAATGTTTTTCTTCTCCTACGGAGAAGAAGGAACCTCCTCATCATCTACCACATTGCGATAGCATATCACTAGTCTAGCAACTCTCCGCAGTAATCTAAGCCATGCTGGGGGCACCCCAACAACATCTTCCTGCATGTCAACAGGTATCTGGTCCATGCGGCATGCAGGAATCTCATGAGTCAACCGACTCATTTTCCTCTCCAGGGTTCCCAACATAGCTTCTGCTGCGGTGATATCAGTTGGCCTCACATAGATAGTAGGATGGCCCTCGGGACGAACAGGTCCAACATCTGCATTTGACACTTGATTATAACTCCAAAACTCATTCATAAAAATCAAATACTTGAAAAGTTTGAAAAAATTAAATAAATTCTTAAAAGTAAACATACCAATATCTCCCCAGGCTCCACCTGGAGGAAGCACCAGCTCTAGATCGTGACGGAAATCCAATCCAGCATAGGGAAACTGCTCAAAAGTGGGAACCTGCCTCTCCCACCACCCCCAGAAGTCATCAGTATGGTAACAATAGTGACTCTCCCCACCACCCTGGCGGAGAAAAATGTCACCCCAACGGCCTAGTCTGGGCTCACGGGGGTTAAACTGTGGTAGAGACATCCCCAAGCTAATAGCAGGCATCCGCTCGAAGAAGAAAGTACACAAGATACTCCCGTACCCAAAATTCTTCATTGTGTCGGATTTGCAACTTGTCAATTGATACTTCATGTTTGCCAACAAGCTAGTACTCCAATCATAAACATGGCCATGCAAGCACTGTACACCGATATGCATCGAATGCCTAGAAGCTAAGTGTTGTGATGCACTACCGGATACCCGGTTGATCATGCTCACTATCACTTTCAGCGGGAGACCATCAATAGTTGAAATCAGGATTTGGCTTCCCGATTTTTCTGCTCCGGCAAACAGTATGTATTTACATATTCTTGCACTGATCGTGCACCCAAACGAGATGTCCCTTTTAGATTGATTACGTCTCCTCTCCTTGAGAGACCGGTAATAAAGTATATATCCTCAACGGTAAGCTCTAGAGTTTGCGCCCGGATGATGAAGGTATTAGTATCGACATCCCAATACTGAATCAATCTTCGAAACAACTTGTTTAGTGCACGCATGTTTACGGTTTGATAAAATTTCAACAAACCGCATCTACGAAGCGCATGGAAGGTAGCCAGGTCTTGCATGGATAGTCTATCCATGTCTTCATGCTCCCTTTCCCTCCATTGTAAGACCATCCTGCACAAAAACCCCAAAATTTTTGAGTCTCGACGCTTTAAAATGGCTTTGTAAATATGTACGCTACTGTGTATACTACACAGTAGCGTGTAGGCGCTACCCTGTTTGAGCAAAGTAGCGCCCATTGCCTTCGTACACTACTGTTGTGTATACACAGTAGCACTCGCGCATAAAACCTTATGAGCATCGCGTTTCGGGCCATTTTTTGCTCAAAATTTTAAAAATAAACTATTGAAATGCAAGTTTGGTTGATTTCTACTTACTTGGTGGAAGAAGTTTGGTGATTGGATGCTCCGTTCGATCACGGTGGAGATTTGAAATTCGTGAAATGGTGCCCAATGTTTGCTCTACAACACAAAATGAAAATTGATTTTTTAACAATGAAATTATATATAAAATTGGATTTTAATTTTTACCCATAATTTTTAATTTTTTATAGTTTCAAACACTTTCAAAAACCCTAATTAATTAATTGAAACACAAAATAAGGTTTAACATTGATCCAAGTTCAATTTTCACTCAATTGTTGTCGGATTCGTCTCCTAAGCTCAAATTTCTTAATGATAGACCTTGTCAGTTAGCTAAACATTCCAAATTCATATATCATTTAAGATTTTTGCATCATCGACTAATATTTTGTTGAAAACCTAGTTTTTGGCAGGACATGAAATTACGATCCCAGAAGCTGACCTTTAAGTCATTTTAAGCTCTTGTTTGGACTATTTAAACCTAAACAAGATTGTTGAGCAAACTTGTCCTCTTCGAACTTGTTAAAGTATCCGAAGGCTCATCCACTCAGGTATAGAATTACCCCTTTTCCGGGCCTCAGTGGATTAACTACGGAAAATGTATACTCTAGGTATACTCCTGTATGCGCTAGAAGAGTTCTCCTTTCATTGTTTTATACTTTTTCGGGGGAGGAGACTAACTGTAAAAAAAAGGACTTGATGGAGTCTCTCTTTAGGGTTTTCAGACTCTCTAAATATGAAAATACCAAGCGAGCATTCACCTACTCGGGCTCGATGTGAAATCCACGAGAGGGTAAGTAGAGGACTGTTTAAGTTTTTCAACTCTATAAACAAGAAAACACTGCCGAGCACAGACCAATCCGAGCTCGATATAAAATCCACGGATAGGTGAAAAGAGGATTGTTTAAGTTTTTTCAGACTCTATAAACAGGAAAACACCGGCGAGCATTAATCTGCTTGGGCTCGATACTAAAATCCACGAGCAGATATATGGAGTTATTGTTTAATTTTTTCAAACTCCTTAAAATTGAAAACACCGGTGAGCAAGAACAGATCTCGGCTCGATATTAAAATCCAGAGATCAGTACATATAGAGTAATCTTCTATCTCTTCTTCCAACTCTCTAAATTATGAAGAAGGTGCTGAGTCTTCCTCCCATGGGCTCGTTAAACTATTTACATGGTTGGACCTATTGAGTTTTCATTCTTTCTTGGACTCATTAAATCCACAAGAAGGGTATTCTTTTATCTAAAAAGAATAAGGAATGGGAAAACATATCATATCTTCATTGTCAAAGGCAGTTTTAGTCAAGTCCTATCCTTGAACACAGCACCTACTTGAGTCTATCTTGTCGGTTGGGTTTAGTTTTTGGCCTCAGGGTGAACCTTTCCTCTGAGTTATTTACTCTCCCGGTTGGTTATTCTTCCAACCATATGGAGGGTCTGTTAATGTCTCTTACATTTCAGACTTATTTACCCCATTATGTCAGAAACTGCCTGAGTCACTTTTGTGTCGTGCTCAATGTTCAAGGATATACCCTGTGTCGGCCATTCTGCAGTTTACCTTGACCTCATGTGTCGGCCTTCCTAGTGTCAGTTTTGTTGCATATTATTCCATATCAGCTCTTACCAGTTGAGTGTTTCTCGAGTTGGATGATGGAGGATGCCTCAAGGCCTCCCTTCCAACGGACTTCTTCCCATTGACACCAAATCATTATTCTGGGATTGAAGTTTAGAGTTTCGGTTAGTACCTTGGAGATTGCAGTCACCAGTGGCAATTTTCCTCGCTGTGGAATGATGAGAATACATCAATGTCTCTTCTTCGACAGGATTCCCAAGTGTTCGACTCCAATTCCATCTATTCACATTTGGCGAATCGTACTTGGTACCTTGGACCCCATCATCATTATCGGTGGAAGTCCTCGCGTTTGTTAACGGTATACATCAATGACCGGTAATGAGACGATGCCCTCCATGTTCGACTGTCAGCTCATCTATTCACATGGTTCGGATTTGTACCTAGGGTTATTGTGGGATGAAGACCTTGGTATTTTGATGACATAACCTCATTTTGTTATCACCCAAGTTGTGCAAGACTGAGCCTCACTTATATACGGCTCTCCATGAGACATAGATCCAGTGTGTTGTTATGGCTATGATCTCTCAGTTGACATGGATCCACGCTTGTATTTCAAGTGGCCATGCTTTTATATACATCTCCTTTTTATGTATCGGAGATCATGTTGTATCACACTACACATCTATAAGATGTCAACAATGTAATTGCTCACTAACCTTGATCTTTGTTGCAGGTTTCTTGCGACTTGTTCTGCGGTTCTGTGCTCCTCCTCTGGCTTTGGATGGTAATGTATTTCGGCCATCGTTTCCCTCTGACCTCACACATTAGGGGGCATCTGTTATAGGTCAAAATTGCACCTCTCCGTCCGTGATCACCCTGAGCTGTTGATCACACAAAAGGACAACTTGGATGGAGGAGCATGTTGACCTTGGACCATATGACAACTCATCCTATTTCCTGAAAATACTGGAAAACATACAAAATATCATTTTGAGGTATGAGCGCTACTCCACTTAAATAGACTAGCGCCCATACGCGAATCCAGTGTATAATAGTAGCGCCCATATCAATATATACGCTACTCCTTCTTAGCAAAGTAGCGCTCGACATTTAAAATTGAATGAGCGCTAGTTGTTAAACAATAGGGTAACACCCTATACACTACTCCACTGAGTAATAGTCGCGTATATCTTAAAAGATGATTAAAAAATATATTAATTAATCGAGGAGGATTAGTTGATGGCAGTTTCCTAACTCCCCCAACTTCCTCCATAACTACATCTCGACCTGAACTGCTTCTTTGAACCTATAAATACCAAGAAGGTTAAAGGAGAAGGGTTAGAAATTGGAGATTAGTGAGATTGATTAATGGAAAAACTTTGAAGAAGCTTGCATTGGAGAAGTTGTTGCAGAAGATATCCAAGCCAGAAGAAAGCTAGAGCCCAGAATCTAGTTGTAGGAGCCTGCTTCATTATCAGGTATATTTGTACTGCATTCTAATTTTGACAAATAAAGGTTGAAGTGTTTCCTTGTTCCAATCTGAAGGTGTTATGAAATGGCATCTTAAGTTGGATTTAGTTTGGTCAACGTTGAATATTAAACATAGTTTTTGTTTATTTCATGCTTTATATATTTCCCAAAATGTTTGAGGAAGGTATTGTTGTTGCAGGTTTGCTGAAGGAAAAGTAGATTTGGAAGCTAGACACGGGATCGAGTCAAGGCTAGGATCAGACTCCGGTTAAAAGGTGTGTTCCCTAAATCTAAAATCTATTTCTTTTGTAAAACATCTCTGTAATAGCATTAATGCACTTACCTGTCACCCCGACCAAGTTGATAGTTTAGTTTCCTGACTATAGGGTAGAAATATCCGCCAACAACATGATCATACAATCACCTGGTTTCATAGGAAGAAGACGGGAAGAGAAATGAGGATGAATTCCCATATTGGCGCATATGATGTACATTCCATCATTTTGGACCTAGGATCCAATGTGAATATATTAACCAAGAAAACATGGGAAGCGATGGGGAAGCCACAGTTGTTATGGTCCCATGTGCAGCTTTGTTTAGAAAATTAGAGCAAGGTTACACCAATCAGTCGATTGCCTCATCTACTTGTCAAAGTACAAGGACTGAAGACATACGCATATTTCAACATCATAGAGATAGTCGACAACACAAGCCCATATCCTCTGTTGTTGGGAATAGACTGGGAAATGGAAAATTAGGGTGTTATCAATTTCAAGAAAAGGACAATGTCTTTTGAGAACCATGACATGATGGTCATTGCCCCACTTGATCTGCTTGAAGGGAAAATATATGTTGAACCAATGAGAGGTGATTTCTCAGAAAGATGGGACAGCATCTACAATGTTTCATAAGATTACATTAATCCCACCGCCAATGGAGAGTTGGGATGGCGAAGTATCAGTTCAGCGTCGTCTGTCTCCGACGAGGCTCTAGAGAATTGGAAGAATCTGTTGCATGAGGTATCATTCAGGAAGTGCGCATGAATCACTTAATCATTGAGCTGGGGTAGCGACAAAAGTATGTTATCTACCGACATACGAAGGACTACCTAACCTATAAATATTCATCAATGAGTTTGAAGACAAAGTATCAGGACCACAACGCTTGCTAGAATTACAAGAATCATTGAAGGCTACTCCAACAAGGAGGTGGGATGCACACAATTCATCAATAACAAACTGGAAACTATGTCGACGATTGATGGAAGTAAGATTTGGGGAGAATGAATGCTATTAAAGGAAGAAATATGATAGAAGAAGTGATCCAAGGGATCATCTGGGAGAATGAAAAATTACATGGGGAATGGGGCTGAAGGAAGAATGGGTTCATGCATTCATCCATACATTAGATGAAGTGCTATAGAGCTGGTACATCTCAGTAGAACTACGAAGACGAACAACCACGTGGGAAGAGTTGGCCACTAGTTTCAGTCACACATTCAGTTTTGCTGATGAAAATCCTTTCATCTAGAACATGTTGTAGGAGATTCGCAGAAATATATTTGAGACAGTTGTTACATCGTAATATTCCACCCTGTGAGCATCAGCATTATTTGGCCTGTAGGATCCATTTCAGTGACTCAGATCCACTTATATCCTTCAGACACTATTTTCCCTATTTTTATTCCTACCCGCATGTTGCATCCTTATAGCATGCGTTCCCGCGAGTTGCATCACTATAGCCCGCGGGTATCAAGTAAAATGGTAAAAATCACTATTTTATTACTTTTTACTCCCAGAAAATGGTCATTGGGTGACCTTTGGCTCTCCATCTGCCCGAGTAACGCCTCGATGTGTCCTTTCACCTACCTTTGAGAGGACTATATATTGAGCACATATGGCTTATGGACGGGAGGAAGAAGAGAATAGCAAGAGAACTCTAGTGGATTTTTTTCCTATCTTGAGTCTACACTCATTGATCCTTGTAGGTGTGAACCCTTTATGTTCACCTTCCAAACTCCTATCTAGTTTGAGTTTGCCATTCATGGAGGATTGAAGTGGTGGAGGCATAAGTGGATTGATCTATATCTTGGTTCAGATCGGTTTCCAGCAAGAGGTCGTATCACTTTGTACTTCTTCTTGTTAATTAATAGAAATACTCATATTCCCATCCATTCATGTTGTAAATGTTGTTTATTATACATTGGGTCACATTTGCTTGTGATATTATGGACCATTGTTATTGATAATGTTAATGTCATTTATATATTATATGTACTTGTCGGATATTGGCTGTCAAGACTAATTTGCAGATTTCAAGTGCATGGATTGAAAGCTCCAACGGGGATCTACATCAAACGTTTGGATCGAGGTTGGTTACATTTCTCCATTATCTTAACATTGTCATTTATAATAGCATTGTTTTGAGAATTGAGTTGATTTCTAGTAGTCATATGTCTGTTGTGGTATTCCCAAGCCATAGTGAGTTTTCTCCAACAACTACTCCATCATAGAATATTTGGGCCAAACTCCGTGTGCCATGTCGGCACTTGAAGTTTTGCAAGCCTGTCCTTCTCAGAAGCATGCTATTTTGAATGCATTAGGAGTTCAGGATGGGGGAAGTCCCACTGTTATCAAGTTCGATACTACTGATGTTCAACCTCGCTTACCCTACCACGTGGCTTTTCAAATCCAGGTGTTGTGCCTTCAGATTTTTATCAAATGTACTATGGTTGACGAAGGTGCTTCTACGTCAGTAATCTCATTAGCTTGTTGGAAATCTCTTGGCTCTCCTTCCCTACTCGTGTCTAGAACCACGCTCACTGCATTCGACAGTCGTTCATTTAAGCCGCATGGAATTATCCCTTCCCTTGTTGTCTCCTTGGGAGGTAAGTCTATGCCTATTGAAGTCGATGTGGTTGATGCGCCCATTGACTACAACCTTTTACTGGGTCAGAATTGGATGTATGCCATGAAAGCTGTCACGTCCACTGTATTCATAGTTATCTTCTTTCCTCAAAAAGGAAAGATTGTGACCATCGATCAGCTGGATTACATTAACTCCTCTTCCATAGCATCCACGGGATCCATAGTCCTGCAAGTTACTCATTCTTAGCCGGCAACTGGGAACATGGGTGTTGGTATGTACCCTTCATTGATGGGATCTTATGATTTCCCTTCACCCATTGCTTTTATTGAAACCATTTCCAATAATGTGCCTCCTCCATTGAATAATGTACCTTTCCCGACCTCATATTTTAGTGATCTGTGGGATCCACCTTCCACGAGTTCCTCGTCTGGCGACGTTTCTCACATCGAAATGGATATGCCCTTGTCTGCAATCAAGATTGCTTCTCAAGATGTTCAACAAGACATTGCAGATTTGGATCTCTCTTCTTAATGAACAGTAGAGGAGGATCCCGTTATGCTGCCCACGCGTGTAGTCGACCTATCTTGTTCAAATGATTGCCTCAATGGTATTCTACCTTCAAATGAATTTTTTATTGAGGCCATGAATGGTAATGACAAGCCTTGGGAGGATTCTCATCATCAATTTTATTTCCTTCCCATCCTTGATCTTATTGAACGAGATGAGCCTTGAGTACAACTTGCCATGCATTTGGATTTTGATCCAGGCATAGTTTTGTCTAGCCCCGGTTTGAAATTAAAGTCGGATCTCCCTACTGATGAGTCTGTAGACTCTCCTATAGATCCCCGAATCAGTGATCCTGATGAGTTTGATTCTAATTCTAGAATTTCCAACTCCTGTGATGATGAATTTGCCACTGTAGATTCCTCCACATCCTTCAACTTTGCTCTTCATTCCGAAGTTGATCATTTTGGTCCCTCGCTGTTGGTAATATGGCACCTTCAGTGGTTAGTTCTCCCTACATTATGTCTGAGGGTGATAATAGTGAAGTTGAAAATTTTTCTACCATAGTGACCTGTATTAGATTTTTCTTTACGTACGTTTTAGAGATGATCTTGGTACTTATGTTTCTTGGAGGCAAGATTCTTAGCTAGACTTATACTTGTTCACTGGTCCTTTTCGAAATTTGCTTTAGTCATGGAAGGCATATTCGGAACCTTGCATATAGGTTTAGGCCTCCCCGTTGTTATGATGCATTGAACCTTTTGCCATCCGAATTCGCAGACACCCCTTGAGTGTCCTTATCTTGCTCATGTTCCTTGCATTATGCATAGCTTTGTTCCATGTGCTTGGAACTAGTCTTGCATGCCCCTGACACTCGTCTGCTCCCATTACGAGCATTCTTCCATCTCTCCTTTGATCTCATTAAAAACAGTAAGGAGGTCATGAGTTTACTTTTTCGGGCTCGTTAAACCTTTACGGAAAAGATTTTTATAAAGTCTTTTTTAAGCCCTTGTTAGACTTTTCCAAATCAAACAAGATTGCTGACTATACTTGTCATTTCAGACTCGTTAAAGGATTTGAAGCAACATCCACTTAGGTATAAGTTTACCCCTTTTCTGGACCTTTGTGGATTAATTACAAAAAAGGTATACTCTAGTCATATGTGACTAGAAGAGTTCTTCTCTCATTGTTTTACACTTTTTCGGGTGAGGAGACTAACTTTACGAAAAAGGACTTCCCTTTTATGTCGAGTTGTGATTCCATTACATTATCCTGCTTGCCGCTTGAGCCTTGTGTTGGCTCCCACTTACTCACTTATTAGCCATGTGCCTGAGCACTTTACCTTCCAAGCCAAGCAGAGCCTTAATTTATCTTTCTCATTTGATGACCTTTTGACCCTGAGGGAACATACCCCGAGTGTCCACATCCTGCACGCACTTCCTTTCATTGAGCATAGGTATGTTCCACTGTTTCGGACTAGTCTACTAGCTATTTGACACTCGTTCCCTCACGTGTTGTACTATAAGCAATTTTATTCTTTTTCAAGCTTTTCCCAAATATGAAAAAGACCAAAAAAATCAGATATTCCAAAAAGCCGGACAGGATTATGGTCACTATTTCTTGTTGGCAGCTGTTGTGTCGCCTTTGAACAGAGCATTCATTCCACTCCGTAAATTATGAGTCGGGACTATAGTTGGGCCTTAGGAGCTGTACTTGTTTCTCAGTTTTCTCCACTGATTGGTTAAGCTTCCAGTCATTATGGAGCCCTCTATAATGCCTCCTGCATTGCACAGTTTATGTCAAGTCTATGCTTCCTGAGTCTATCCATCTGCTCATGCTCTTGTTCAAAGGAAGTCCTGAAACCATTGTTGGCCACTCCTCAGACCTCTTTACTATTGCATGTCGGCCATCCTTATTGATTTAGTCCATTTCACCTGAGATATTCCAAATCTTTCAGCATTGCTGGTACCTCATGCTGGTCGATGGGGGATGCCTCAATGCCCTCCTTCCAGCGAGTCTCGTTCCATCGACTTCAACCCATTTATTCCGGGACTTGAGGCTTAGAGTTCACTTGAGTACCTTGAGGCTTGCAGTCATTAGTGGAAGGTTCTCTCGCCATCGATAGTTTTGGGAATACACCAGTGTGCCCTGATCGATGGATTCATCCTAGTGTTCGACTTCAACCCATTTATTCACACTCTGATGATTTTGATCTATGCCTTGATGCCCATTTTCATTATTGGTGGGTCATCTCGTGTATGTTAATGGTATACATCATTGACCAGTAATCAGACGATGTCTCATCAGGTTCGACCCCAACTCCTTTATTCACTTGATGGGACTTGCACCGTCGAAGACTTGCCTCGAAGACCCCAGGCGATAGTGGCATTCAGTATGCTACTTATGACTTTGACTTTACATCTGAGATATCACCTCTTAGATTTCAGCAGTTTGTACCTCCAGTTTTCACCAGTTGTTTCCTTTTCAGCAGGAGACCATATCTTACTATAGAGGGATCATGGCTATGATCACTTATGACATGTATCTATTATATACTTCCTATTCATGGCCTTTGTATTAGATTGTTGTACTATACCGACATGTATTCAGAGATACTATTGTATTATGACGAGTGAGCTTCTCTTTCCACTTGTGTCTCCATCACTCCACTTCTGAGTTTTATAATGTATTTCGGCCATCGTAGCATCAGTCTCTGACCTCACACATTAGGGGGGCATCTGTTACATCGTAATCTTACACCCTGTGAGCATCAACATTATTTGGCCTGTAGGATCCATTTCAGTGACTCAGATCCACTTATATCCTTCAGACACTATTTTTTCCTATTTTTATTCCTACCCGCATGTTGCATCCTTAAAGCATGTGTACCCGCAAGTTGCATCACTATAGCCCGTGGGTATCAAGTAAAATGGTAAAAATCACTATTTTATTACTTTTTACTCCCATAAAACGGTCATTGGGTGACCTTTGGCTCTCCATCTGCCCGAGTAACGCCTCGATGTGTCCTTTCACCTACCTTTGAGAGGACTATATATTGAGCACATATGGCTTATGGACGGGAGGAAGAAGAGAATAGCAAGAGAACTCTAGTGGATTTTTTTCCTATCTTGAGTCTACACTCATTGATCTTTGTAGTTGTGAACCCATTATGTTTACCTTCCAAACTCCTATCTAGTTTGAGTTTGCCATTCATGGAGGATTGAAGTGGTGGAGGAACAAGTTGATTGATCTAGATATTGGTTCAGATCGGTTTCCGGTACGAGGTCGTATCACTTTGTACTTCTTCTTGTTAATTAATAAAAATACTGATATTCTCGTCCATTCATGTTGTAAATGTTGTTTATTATAGATTGGGTCACATTTGCTTGTGATATTATGGAGCATTGTTATTGATAATGTTAATGTCATTTATATATTATGTGTGCTTGTCGGATATTGGCTGTCAAGACTAATTTGTAGATTTCAAGTGCACGGATTGAAAGCTCCAATGGGGATCTACATCAAACGTTTGGATTGAGGTTGGTTACATTTCTCCATTATCTTAACATTGTCATTTATAATAGCATTGTTTTGAGAATTGAGTTGATTTCTGGTAGTCATCTGTCTGTTGTGGTATTCCCAAGTCATAGTGAGTTTTCTCCAAGATAACAATTTCGACCTAAATACCAATGGGACCACAATGGACTGCGACACCAACGATGATGATGGAGTGTTAGAATGTGTCGGGAGGACTCGATGACGATGAAGATCCTAGATCTATCTATGTTCCAGATTCAGAAGGAAGTCACGACGTTGAAGCACTGGATATGCCATTCGATAAATTCAAGCAACCATTGAAAATCCAGAAGGTCAATATTGGGTCAATGGAAAATTCAAAGTTTGCTCGTATTGGATACCATTGGGATGACTCAACAATTGGAAAGGTCATCGACCTACTACATGAATTTCAAGATTTATTCCCTACAAAGTTTTCTGAGATGATGGTCATTTCTAGGGATTTGGGTAAGATGAATATCCCTCTTAAACCTAATGCTAATCCAGTGAAGCAGGGACTGTATAGACTAAATCACAAATACAAAGAGTGGGTGAAGGATGAGATAGAGCAAATGTTTGACGTAGGGATCATTGAGCCTATCGAAGAGTCAAAATGGATCAGCCCAATGGTTGTCCAAGATAAAAAAAAAAAATACCGGTGAAATTTGGATTTGTGTTGATCTAAGAAAGTTGAACGATGCATGCCTTCATGATCCATTCCCCACACCCTTTACCGACGAAAAACTTGAAGGCGTTGGAGGACAAAAAGTATACTCATTCACAGATGGGTTCTCAAGATACCACCAGATGAGGATTGCGAAAGAATATTGACATAAAACCACCTTCATAACAGAATGAGGATGCTTTCAGTATAGAGTGATGTCGTTTGGTCTCAAGAATTCCCCTGCAATCTTTTCAAGATTAGTCGTTGTTGCGTTCAAACAATTCATTCACAAGTTCTTGGAGGTGTATATGGATGACTAGATCATGTATGGATTGGTTAAATACCATGTTGTGAGCCTCAGAATGATGTTGAAAATATGCTAACAACATCAGATCTCCTTGAATCTAAAGAAGTGTATCCACTGGGTTTTTTGGACCCAAAATTCGATGGTCCAAATGTAAGATTTTCCACATCTTGCTGTCGACCATCAAACAACCTCCCTATTTTTTTAACGTCGGTACAAATTCGGATGAGATCCAATGGTAGGGTGCCTGTCAGATATCCGACAACAAATCCAGTTGGAGTCCGAGAACTTGCACTTAATATGAAGTCAGAAAATCCGAAGACTGTCACTTAATATGAAGTCGGATATCCAACGACCGTTCCATTAGAAAATGGATAATATCCAATGTTCTTAGACGCAGTGGTATGGCAAGAACATCGGATATCTAAGGCATGGAATTCAGATATCTGACACCCATTCCATGTGAAAAGGGCTAATATCCAACGTTCTTAGTTGTCGGTGGTATGGCAAGAACGTCGGATATCTAAGGCGTGGAATTTGGATATCCGATGACTGTTCCAAGAGAAAAGGGCTGATATATGACGTTCTTAGCCATCGGTGGTATGGAAAGAACATCGGATATCTAAGGTGTGGAAGTTGGATATCCGATGACTGTATGGTAATTTAAAAAAACAAATACACTATTATGTTCTGATCAAATTTGAAGGGTGGGTCTTAATTTTTATTGGAAGGGAATTTGTTCTTGGATCCCTTCAAAAGAATTTCAACAAGTTTCTCATGTTGCCAGGCATATGGTTGAAAGACTTGCTATTGGACAACTATCCCTCGAAGGGGGGTTGTGGAAATATTTTATTAGGGAAAGCAGGTTAAGTTAAATTTTATGTCAAATTTTGGATTTCAGAAAGTTAAAGCATTGTAAGAGAAAACAAAATCAACACAATAGAAGCTAAGTTCTTACGCTTGATTTTTGGTGAGTAGGCCTATGAAAGGGCTAAGACAATAATCACATGACACATTGATATTCTTCACAAGTTAGTAGATCTTCTCATTGAGAATAAATCTATAGACTGTGAGGAATTGATGAGGCTATTTATAGATGTCAAGGACAAACTCTATTTTGCAAAAATCAATGTATTTGTAACCAATAAAACCATTTTTCGGCTAATTGAAGAAAAAAAAGGTTTACACAAATTAGTCTCTATATTGGTGGCATGATAACTGATGCAACAAGTTCCACGTACTAAATCTAAATCTAAATAAGTAAAATTATATAAAGTGCACATCCAGCTATAGAAATGAAAGTGAAACCAATTTTAAATCTAGTTAAGTGAAACAGAAGTGAATACTAATCTAAATATGTAAAGATTAAAATATTTTATTTATATGTATATAGGAGAATTAGTAGATGATCAAGATATCATTGTATTGGAGAAAACTCATTATGACTTGGGAATACCACAACAGACAGATGACTACCATAAATCTACTCAATTCTCAAAGCAATTCTATTATAAATGACAATGTTAATATAATGGATAAATGTAACCAACCTCGATCCAACGTTTGATGTAGATCCCCGTTGGATCTTTCAATCCACACACTTCCAAGTACTCGTAATCTGCAAATTAGTCTTGACAGCCAATATCCAACAAGTACATATAATATATAATTGACATTAACATTATCAATAACAATGGTCCACAATATCATAAGCAAATGTAACCCAATGTATAATAAACAACATTCACACCATGAATGGACACGAATATGAGTATTTCTATTAATGAACAAGAAGAAGTACAAAGTGATACGACCTCTTGTTGGCAACCAATCTGAACCAAGATCTAGATCAATCCACTTGTGCCTCCACCACTTCAATCCTCCATGAATGGAAAACTCAAACTAGAGAGGAGTTTGGAAGGTGAACATAAATGGTTCACAACTACAAGGATAAATGAGTGCAGACTCAAGATAGGGAAAAAATCCACTAGAGTTCTCTTACGATTCTCTTCTTCCTCCCGTCCATAAGCCATATTCTCTCAATATATAGTCCTCTCAAAGGTAGGTGAAAGGACACATCAAGGCGTTACTTAGGTAGATGGAGAGCCAAAGGTCACCCAATGACCGTTTTTTGGGAGTAAAAAGTAATTAATAGTGGTTTTTACCATTTTACTTGATACCCGCGGGCTATAGTGATGCAACTCATGGGTACGCATGCTATAGTGATGCAACATGCGGGTAGGAATAAAAATAGGGCAAAGTAGTGTCACTGAAGGATAAAAATGGATCTGAGTCACTGAAATGGATCCTACAGGCCAAAGAATGCTGATGCTCATAGGGTGGAAGATTTCTGTGTAACAATCATGACTTTTTCCTCTCACCATTCGAGTATTATTCCTTGACACAAAATTTAAAACATAGTTAACAAAAAGATAGACCAAAGCAATAAGCACTGCAATTCAATTGAAAAAATCCTATGTATTTTCATTACTTGGAATTCGTGAACTTGATTTAATATATTATACATTAGTGTTAAAAAGGAAAAAGATGGGAAAAACACTTCAAATTTTGATGAAGTGCATTCAATGTAGGCCAATACATCCTAATTGAGACTAGTTGTCGACATCTAGAAACGATTCTCCAATGCTTGCATCTCACTCTATCTCTATAACAATGTCAATTTGAATTGTAACCTATGTGTGCAAACACAACCTTCATGAACTATCCAACATCTATTTTCTCCAACGACTGTTATGGAGTTCCAATGAATCCACATTATAATTAACGTTTGTTTACCAATCCCTAATACATATACACTAAGGAAATATTCACTTGGAATATAAACGACAACTATTAAATAGGAGTTTCCTTTGATCTCCCCCATGGGCTTATGTCCACCTCGTTGACAGTGTTAACCTTCAGTTTTCTTATAACTCTCTATACAATTTATTATACTTGGGTTAGGGATACAAACAACCTCTCATCCTCTTTAATCTTCAATCTCCACATTATTCTCCCCAGAAAAAGAGATGAGATATATCCTCTATTGCATGAAGATTGGACATAATGGAGAGGATGCAAATGATCTAGAGGATTTGAGACATATCTCATTCAAATAATCTCAAGGAGATTCCAAGGAAATTAAAGAGAAGGTTAAGGATATTGATTCCAGTGCATCATTTACTCTGCCTTTGAAGTTTTGGAAACTCAAAATTGGTTATGAGGAGCAATCAAACATCACAACAAGCTCTAATAAATTGTCAAAATTTAGATGACACGCGAGTGGGTTGTAGAAAGACAGCATCGTAGCCATTCATTGAGCTCCTCTCTGTTTCGAGAATAATTTAATATTCTCTACTGAACAGGGCCAAACACGAGAAGGTGGAATCTCTTATGTCCCCTCCCCCCGTCACATCACTCTCAATTCCCCATACCCAATGCATGTACTTTAAAAAAAAATTACATGCAAGTTCATGCATACTTCATCATGAACTTTCATCTACCATTCATTCAATAAAGGCTAACATTCATTAAACCATTGTTTCATTTAGTCAACACATTCATTCAATAAAATATAACATTCAATAAAAGTTGACATTCAATAAAAGTAACAGTTTACTACACTGAAACATTAAACCATTAAACCATTCATTCATTCATTAGGCCAAAAATCATGGACGATATATTATTATCAAAAATAATTAGACGACGTTTTTCCAGTCACTTCTTTTTAGTTTTTCTTCTCTTTTGTTGTACTACATAATCTCTAATAAGACCATCTTGACCTAGACTTTCTCCTCCAGTTCTTGGTTCTTCATCAGGCACTTGTCGTGATGTCTGCATCCTTGAGTGTTGATCTAGACGTGGATTTTGTGGCAAGGGGTTCGGATTTGCTGCAACAATGTGAAAATGTTACATCGTTAGATTTTTCCATTGTAATGACAAGTATTTCATTTAAAAAAAACATTACAAAGGTGTTTTTTTACCTACCGTCACCACATCATGTTGTTCATGTTCTTGTCCAGGCTCAACCTATACAGTTCCACCCTCTACATGCTCTGCAGTTGAAATATGGTGAACTACAATGTTCACCATTTGCAATGCTATACATAAAATTGTAGCATATGAATAAATTATTTACTAGGATTCGAAGCATGATCTTCTATTTGTTGTTTTCCCTCCTCGACATTAAGGGGATCATTTCTTTCCTGCTCAAAACAGAGTCAATATTTTATGTCAAGTATTTATAACGAATAGGTTGCACAAGCAATAAATCTTCATTAAACTATATAGATTTTATATACCTGTGCACCGGATGGATTGGTACCAGAAGACTGTGTTTTCCCAGATAAGCTTTTTCGATATTCAATAATAGCTCCAAAGCCGTGCTGGAAGCCAAGATTCATGTCTTCCATAGTGGGCACTTCATTGAATCGGTCGTCCTGCATATTTGCATAACATCGTTAATTAACATTTTGCGGTGCAATAAAACGAAAAAAAAATTGCAATTTATTATTTGTATGCATTATTGGTTTTTCGAAACTTACAATTTGTGCCGCCAAATTTGAATAACCACCAAGCCCATGCTTGTGCTAACCTATTTTTTCCAGTCTTTCCTTTGTGGCCTTTGAAGTGCCTGACAACTTATGCAAGTGTTGAAATATGTTAGATGTTCCAAATTCGATATAGAAATCAATAATAATAAGATTTAGAATTACATTGCGGAAAGTATTGCATACCTCCCTGTGCCTGGTGGTATCTTTCCTTCTTTTCTCTGAGCCCTATCCTTTCCATCTTCCACTAGATCTTTCCACTCCATTGTTGGAATCATTGGAGGGTGCTCATACCTATGGTTTTTTTCTAGGTGGGTCCTATATTGGTCTCGGACAACCTTCATATGTTGTCCAGCCTTTTTCAGGAGTTGGGCTTGATTGAAGGTCTTGTCGCCGAATAGGCCAACATATCAATTAGTGAGGTCATCTGTTAAATATTTCGGTTGCTTATTCCACCTTGTTCAGATGGTGGGCCCGAAGATCTCCAAGGACAAGTCATTGATTTGTTTATAGAAAACATCATTTCCTGCAAAACGATCATGCCATGATCATAATTATTTGGAAAAAAATGTTTTATCATTATATTACAATGAAATTATAAACACTAACTTGATCAATGTATATTAATTACCTGGGATCTTCTCGATATTTATTGGGATGAGATTTTCGTCCACCAAAAATGTTGTCTCCATTGTTCCCATGCTAGTGACACAGGAAGATCCTGGAAATGTAGCTAGGGAGATATCAATATTATTAAGAGTCTCGGTGTCGACCCCTTCTTTTGGACGATTTGGTGTGTGTCGGTCACTAGCGGCCGATGCACTCACAGCTGGGGTCCGTGGTGTTTCAGAACATGTTTCTGACTGTGCAGTCGACAACAATGGCGAAGGAGTCAATGCACATGGAGTCCTTTGCTCATGATGTGACGTCTCTCCATGAGCCTCGCTGGGGCCAACACCGCCTTGACCACTACTGTGTGGTCCCTGATAATTCTGTAAATACAAACCACATTTTATACGTTCAGTACTATCATATAAAAGAGAAAATTATAAAGTTATAAATGAATTATTTTATGATTCAAGATTCCTCATCTTACTCGCAAGGTTTCAGATCTTTGTTCCAACAATTCAATCCTTGCTCTAATCTAGCTTGTTTGTGGAACCCTGATTAGCAAAGAAATGATTTCCGCACTATATTTATTCGACATTTTTTCTATCATATTATACGGGTCTGTGGCTTGACCAATTTTGTTGGTATCGTTAACTAGCATCTCAGCCACTTCAGGATCTATTGAATATTCTTGCGATGTTGTTTCATACAGCGATTCACTGGGCTGCTTCAAAAATATATAAAACACTACTGAGTTCTATCATGATAGATTCCTAAAATTATATTAACAAAACATATATATCATGATAGATTCGTACAATTACAACTAGGTTTAACTGATCTTGGACGATGGTGTCGTCTGATCCACAACTGTGGACTTGCCTCGATCATCGGACCCCTGCAAAAAAGAAGTAGAAAACATTATCATAACGGAACCAGTATACACACGAAAAATACATAACAAAATAAACATTATGTTACGTATTATATTGGTGCAATTCCAATGAATTATACCTGCAACCTCGAGGATCATGATCCACTCATTGGATCAATGGTCATAGTTGACTTGCCCCAATCTGCTAATATCTGGGAGTTGCCCCTTACAGAACCCTGAATAAAAAAAATAGTGAAAATCACCTAAACGAATCCAAAACTATTCATGAAAAAACACATAAAAAAAACTATTATTCATATAATTATAGTTTTACTATTACAAAGATGTATACCTATTGCGTCGAGGCAGGTATGGTATGGTCTACTATGACCCTTACACAACCGGCCTGCATCAAAAACATAGAGAAAATTACCTAAACGAAACCAAAATATTCATTGAAACATTAATATAATGAGAAAACATTGTGACATATTTAAATTGTACAATTACAATCAGGTTTACCTGTTGCCCCGAGGCTATTGTCGTCTGATGAACATTCGGGTGGATTTCCTGATCAACGTTCTACATCAAAAATAGAAACATTATATAAACCAAACCAATATACTAATAATGAAAAAACAAAGCAAAAAAAAACTTTTTTTCTTATTATATTTTTACTATTACAAAGATGTATACCTGCTCCCTCGAGGAAGATGTACTCCTCTGACTATCTGCTATCTGGTATTTTTCCTGATCACTAGCCTGCGAAGTAAATATGAAAAATTTAAACGAAATAAACTAACAAAAAATACTTAAGATGTTAAATTCATTAATAAAAGGTCGAGTAAATTGTTATATGTACCACTCCCTTAGTAACTATGTTTGTATCTACTCGATTCAAATTGTAATTAATAAGCAACTCTTCCCCTGCAGATATTGATTTAATGGCACATACAAAAACACGGTTTCCTTCACGCCCCTCAAATTCACAGTTTGGTTGCTTAATTGTAGACCCTGGTTGTGTACAGTTTATAAACCCCGCAATATTCCCTGTGGCCTTTGGCCTTCCATCAATGTACAACATTGCTCCTTTATTTTGATCTTTGTATTTCAACTGTAAATAGTTTGTTGACAATCCATATCTATGCATATTTTGTTTATATTGGACCAGGCGCATCCCATCTTTGTAGTTGTAATAGGGTCCAACATACTCCATCAATTTTGTACATGTGTCGTAACGAACCTTTATGCCATCCATGCAAAACAACCCCAAACCATGTAATGACGATGGTGCAATTCGATATATCCTCTCGTCCACAAACAAATATGTGTTCAGTGAAGGACGATCCTTGGGTACCCATTCTTTCACTAAATGTATGTACCTCAAGGGTACCTCAACGTCGCCTATTGTCTCATCATCATAGGAACATGACCCCCCTTGAGCACGAAAATATTCCATGAGTTCATGGAATTTTCTTCTGGTCTTTTGACATCTAGTTGATAAAAATCTTGTAGACCTACTGGATGTATCACTTTCCTCTAGCCTTCCTCAAATCCCCTCGCTCGAGGAAGACAAATCTGAAAAATACCTGTTTGGTTCTACCTGTACCATGGGAAAAAAGTTTAGATAGGACCACAAGGCATAGCGCCTCTTAAAAGGTGACGTGTAGTTCCTTTTATAAGGTGACTTGTACCTCATTCCCTTTCTCAAAATGTAGGCATTCGAGTGATGAGGAAGACGATCACTTTATCTTTCTTAGGAGTAGAAATTCATGCAATCATGAGCTGTCTTTTATTGCTCCTTTGGGTCTTGAGTCCCATATCACACCATCTAAATTACTTTGTCGTCATGGCCCTAAATTCTCTCTCATCCCATCAGTTTGGGTTCATCACCTTGGTAATTGAATTACACTCACATTTAGTAAGATATTTATGTTTAGCAATAATAATATAAAATAAAAATAACTAACCATTATGGAAAACTCCTAAAAGTTCTTATGACTTTCAAAACTAAGATCTTTGAGGTGGTTAATAAGTGTTCACAAATATTCAAAAAAAATATTTTGTATAATGTTGTGAAACTTGTATAATCTTATTGAAAATCTAAACTAAAATACAGAACGAGACAAAACTCGAAGGCCTCAAATGGTTCTCTACCTAAAACTTAGAGAGGACAAGCCCACTCTCTTAGCCGAATGGAATCTTATTCTGACAATCTGAATGGACAGGCCCCACTCATAACCAAATACTTTTGAAATATTTACAACTCATCGAAGTATGGGGGACCATATAATTCTCGAAATACATTGGATTCAGTATCCCATGCCTTTGAATAAACAGACCTCAGGACCATGCGTCTATTCTGATGCATGTGGACTTCTATGTGGGTTTTGACAATCCATTGTTCTTTCTTTTGAATGTAGTACTCAAGGATTTGATCCTCAGTAATCTTTGTCTGCAAAATATCTTTGACTTGTTTGAGAGATTCGCCAACGTCCAGTTTTAGATTATAAATAACAGCTGGTTCTAATGCTATCAGGTTGATGCCGAATGACTGCCACTAGTCTCTCATCCAATCAAGGCCATAAAATGGAGGATCCTCATGTATATGTGTACTTTGATGTCCAAACTTTAGCATGGTATAATATGTTCTATCTGTATTTTCTTTTCTCAAGAAATCCCACCATATTTTTTTATATTTTTGATAAGTGTGGGTAGTACTTGGAAACCGAAGACTAGCATCTTGATGTGGCCATGCTTTCAAAGAACGTATCTAGTTAACACAGTAGTATTGATGGTCTAGTTGTAGCCTGGGGTGATTTGTATATACCTTTGTCGTGATTAATCTAAGATCATGGTAGAGGCGTATTAACTAGTTGCTTGCATCAGCTACGTTTCTCAGGGAGTTGTTGTAAATCATCTCTGGTACAATACTGGATCCCATAGGAATTCTTATGAGTTCTGTCACTAGTCTAATAAAAGCATAAGATCCCTGTAAGTTAGCATCTAATACTTTAGTATGTCTCAACCCACCTAGGTTTCCAATCTTGCATATAATCCAACCAACTCATATTATCATTAATAGTATAGATGTGATGTTTTCCTCCGATCCAAGCAGCGATTTCCATGTTTACTTATGGGTTATGGGCCCACTGGATTCCGCTTCGACCTTCTACGCTCACTTTCTTGGGGCTTGCTTGCTCCAGGCTCGCTTGTTTCAGGCTCGCTTGCTTTTAGGCTCGCGTGTTAAAAATTAATAGCATACTTCTGTGTCAAATATTCTCTTGTTAAAAAGTCAGGAATGCCTTCACTCAAATTAACAACATACTTCTGTGGCACATATTCTCTTGTTAACAATTTGATTACTTAATTCTTACCAACACATATTTGATTACTTGGTTGTAGACATTTCCTGTAATCTACTCAGAAGAGTTACTTTCAGAAATGACTCTGCCTCTTAGAGGCCAGTCAACTCTAGGAACCAAGTGACCCTATTATAGGGTTAGTACAAACTAGAGAGAGAGAGATGACTGGGCTATGGTATGGTCAATCAAAGAAAGTTAATGACAGACAAAAGGTTCAGTACAATCACAATAAATATGAGCTCGCATCCAGCAGACTGAGGCCAAAGAGACTCACGGCCTCCAGTAAGGTACAAGGACGAACCAAAGGGTACAAAAACCAACCAGTAAGGTACAAGTCAAAAAGAAAAGAGTGGGTATAAAGACTCATAACCCTTGGTACTAAGGGGGTGTACTACCTCAAATGTGGACAAACTACCATATTGATACCCACAAGACCAAAAACATAAAAGGCAGTACAAATCAAAAGATAACTCAAGATGAGTTAAAGACCCAAAAGGTAAGAGGCAAGGTACCACAAAAAAATTAAAGGACCAAAATTAAAGGACAAGGTACCACAAGACCACTTAACAACAGGGTGTAAGGACCAAAAGTAAATCAACCATTGTTGGGAAGGTACAAATAAGTTCAAATATATATTGCAATAGCTCCTTGTAACTACCTGTTATTTGACATGCCAAAGAGATGGAAGGTCAAATAATGTCAAATATATGCAATAGCTTCTTGTAACTACCTCTTATATGCAATAGCTCCTTGTAACTACCTCTTATATGAAATAGCTCCTTGTAACTACCTCTTGTAAATCAAATAGGACCTCCAAAAGGTATGCTAGCAAGCAATATTCCTAGATAAGGTCTGGAGGGTGGTATGAAGTGGGTATAAAGACTCATAACAATTTGGACAAAGTGGGTGTACCTCAAATGTGGACAAACTACCATAGTACCCACAAGACCAAAAACATAAAAGGTGGTACAAATCAAAAGATAACCCAAGATGAGTAGAAGACCCAAAAGATAAAAGGCAAGGTACCACAAAAATATTATTAACAAAATGAAAGGACCTTAAGATAATCAACCAAGGTGGGGTACAACCAATCATCTCTCTCTCAAATGTACCATTGTTCCATATAACCTGAAATTCCATCATCACAGTAAACGGAAATGTCCACACGGATAATGTGATCATGTGGTCCTCTAGACTACTCCTAAGGTCAAGCGTTAGTGGCTCCATCAAGGGGTGTCCAGTCCCTTGAGAAGACCATCTAACTAAACCATCTCGAAGACCTAGGAGAAGAGGACAACACACATCATCAGATAATTGGTAACTGGCCGTGTAAGAACTCAAAAACCCTAAAGCAACCGAGCGTTCAGAAGGGGAGCTAGGAAAAGACAAGGCTCGTAGGCCAAAAAGGCAAGCTCAAAAAACTATACTAGGACCGGTGTCACAGTAAGCGAGCTAAAACAAAAGTTGCCAAAATGCCAATAAGCAGCACTAAAAAGAAAAAGACCCTCTAAAAAGGTCAAATAGCAAGCAAACTTCCTAACTAGGAGCTAGAGACCTCGAAAAATCGTATCCTTTGCAAGGTGATGAAATCCAAGTCGAACAATATGAGGTGAGAGACCGAAGTGGAAGGATATCCCTCGACCGAAAGGGATCCTGGGTAAAATAGCCCTAGAAGAAAAGTTACTAGGCTACCTCGTTCATGACACGTCGGAGAAGGTTAACTGACACATCTGTCTTTGAGCCCCTGTATCACATATACAGTAGAGTACAGGGAAGACAATGGATAGATATCCTTACGAGCTAAGTGGAGTGCAGCATTCCACAAATTCCATCTGGAACCTGTCCTCGCGGCTTACCCCCAAAAAAATGGGAGGCCCCTCCACAAATTGGTCGATGACCGTGTCAATAAATACTAGAGGATTTTAGTACCCTAGAGGACAACAACTATGTCTCAAATGAAAATGACAAGGGGAATTATTTGGATGCCTATCCCCGGTGTCCTACCTAACTACCAAATTATTTTTATCCTCAAGCGAGGTTAAAGTGTGTTGAGTTAGCGAGTTAAATTTTAATGGTTGTATTACTCAGTCGGGTGATGGAAGTGCAACTCGTGGTGTGATGACTGACTCAAACCATGCAAATGCATATGAATCAAATAATCCTTTCCTTTCAATGAATGATAGCTAAGGTAAGGAGAGAGTTCTTTCAAACTATAAATACTCTTTCAAATTAAATGAATCCAACAATAACTTTCTTCTACTTCTAATGGAAATAATTCTAATGGAAAAAATGTTTTGATGTGGAAATACATTCATCCACTATCAATGGTGGATTGGATCAAATTTCCAAATAAGTTTTTTTCTAACACATCCATTCTTTAGAAATCTTTAGTCCATGTCAATAAACTGAGTTTTGAAGCTATCTTCCATTGCAAGGAAGATGTGAGAAATAAAGTACATTCAATAATTGATAAGTTTGCAGCTGAGTGTGGACTTCGTTCACTTGCTATAGCTAAACATGTATGTAGTATGTACTATCACATAAAATACACATAGTATGTACTTCTACATAAAATACACATCACAACTAAATGAAGAATAACATGAAAATTTCACAAAGTATTTCATTATAACTTCCCAATTGCAATTCCAACAATTCCAATAGAATTCCATTCATTGGTTCCTTTCCTTGGCCAACTCTCATAGTTCCAACTCACTTCCTCCTAGCCATATTAAAGGAAAAAAAATTCCTTGAACCCCTAAACTATGTGGTCGTGTCGGTTTCTCAAATAGGTTTCTAGGGTAAAATCGATTTTATTACTGTAAAATCGATGTCAAGTTCTCAAAATAGGAAGGTTTTTTCTCCAATGTACAACCACTTCAATAAATTAATAAATAAATTCCCAGGAAGTTACAAGTTATAACACCCTAATAAAATATTCCATTCTCAACAAACTTCATGAGTGTGCCCTAGGGAGGTGTGCCAACCTCCTCGCACATGTGAAAGAAGATAGTGAAATCATAGAGAGAGAATAATGCCAAGTATAGGTTTGACATGAAGGGGAGACTACCTAGGAAATGTGCCCTAGAAGAATGTGCCATCTCAACCACCTCCAACCAACAATCCATGAAATATCACCACATGAAGTGTCCAGAAGAAAGTCCAAAAGCAAGTTTAAAAAAAAATAAAAATCAAGTTTCAATCTGGATTGAACTCAAGACACTAAAAGGAGTACAAGGCAGCATTCAAATTCTTTGGTTCTTGAAGCACATATTTGAAGGATAGTAGCAGGTACTCAACAAATGGATCCAATAAATAGTTTAAGGTATGCTTTATAATAATCTCATCCCATAAACCAATCCACCATAGTCCAAATTTGAAGCTGCTATATTCTAAGTGTTAAAGCTCCTACAGTACTACCCGAGTCGAAGACTAAAATTGCCACAATCCAAGTCATGATGGTTTGATTGAAGTTTGAATTATGATGATGCATTCTTACCTTTTATGAATTTACTAACCTTGATGAAGTTGAATTAGCATATCAAATAAGGGGAGCCATAGCTGACAACTTTACATAAGAAAAACTTGATGATAAATGATCAAAAAATTAGAAGTTAAGCAATATTTTTTTTAAAAGACCTTGGCACACCATGAGTCCATGGAGTTGGAGGATGGACTCAAAGGTATATGATGGTCACTCTAAACAGGTCCTAGGATCATACTCTAACAATTGGTATGAAGCATCCATCTACTCTTGTATTGAAGAACCTAGGATGCAAACCTGATAATAGTGACTCTGCAATATGTATATAAAAAGAAAAGGTAAGAAGATAACACCAGTTCAACTTGAGAAGGAGTACCAATATTGGTTAAAAGCTAATGCAATACAGAGATGAAGTTTGGAAAGTGTGACGTGTTACATTTAGGCTAAAAAATATGCAAGTTGATAAGCGGAGCTTGACATGTTTAGAAACAACAATTGGAGCATGCTTAAAGAAGACTTTAAAACAAACCATAATAGCTTGAAATTTTTCCTAAACCAGAACAAAAATGGGTAAGAAAAAATTGAAGTTTTGTTTTCCGTCGAGGCAGCTTACAAATTGATTTAACTTTTACCGCAATGGCACCAACCGCAATTTTAGGCTAGTATAATTCTGTTCCTTTTATATATATACGTTTCCAATACGTCAAATGTTTCGTTACTTTGCACCCTGGGGCCACTTTCTGGCAATTCTCATCTTCAAGCCGCCTCGACGGAAAACGGAACTTTGATTTTGCTTATGTGTGCATGCTCTAGAGGAATTGAAGAAATCCAAAGGGAAGAATGCGTTGCAACAAAAATAATAGAATAATTTAAGAAAGAGAAACATGAAGAGTGACATGTTTGTTTTAAATATGTAAATGTATATACTTTAAGTTGAAAAACATAAACCCCTAATGTCATAGACAGATCCACTGTTGCACTCAGAATCAACACAAGAAGTGCCAAATGAACACTCTTTACTGCAATCGCCAAAGTATTCACAAGATCACAATCGATCAATGAGGAAGGTGTGAGACAAGTAGAGGGGAGCAAAATCATTAAATAAATACAAAATGGGTTTAGGGTTAGTTTTTAAGGTTTTTATTTTCTTTTCTTTTCATTTTTTGGTTTTTCATGGGGTTGTTGCAACTTGTACGTTGGGACAGAAACGAGTTCTTTGGATAGGTTTGACCAATTTCATATGGAACTGATCAAATCCGGTTTGGGAGACCAGTTCTGACCATAAACTTCCCAAACCGATCCAAATCAGCCAATTCCAGTCCGATTCAGCCAGTTCCAGTCCACTTAGGTCGGTTCTGATAACATTGCATGTAAGACCCCAGTTTTGACCCCTCGATTTTTGCTGATTAGATATGTATATATGGTGATAAAATAGATATATGCATAGACTTATATTTGTATTTTCAACATTTCTATGTTGTGCTACATTTCCTAGTCACCATGCAAGTGAACATCATCATGGTGCATTTTGTTATGTAGATGACTGACATAAATATAATGCTGAAAAGGTTGAAACTGATCCAAATGCTAAACTGTACCATCTGGTGAAATTTAAGGTTGATCATAACACTTTGAATTTTGCACAATTCCCAATGTGGCGTGTTATGGAAGCTCAAAGAAAGAAAAAATATTTGTCTAAGAAATCCCCAATCTCTTGAGTCTTAATGCAACCAATCTTTTTCTTCAATGAACCAAGCATTGGATGGGTAGATAAAAATGCCCTACCTCTTAGAATTGTTCATTTCCAAATCTTGCACAGGACAATGCTTTGATACCACTTGTGATGAACCCACATCCACCATTAACCATGAAACGAAAAATATCAATTGAAACATAGCAAGATGCAATAGAAGATAAGTTAGTTTTATTAAATCCCAACAAGTGAACACACAGATGGTCAATGGGACTCAAAAGTATAGACAATATCAAAACACAGTGAGAGAGTGAAAGAAACTCCTATCTCTACTACTAAAAGAAAAGAAAGAGCTAACTCATTAGTCAATAGTGTTAGAACAGTAACCACACTTAGTACCATAATCCATAAATTTTAATTATCCATGTGCTTAATTAAACCATGTTTTGGATTAAGTGACTATAGTTGGTCAAAAACCCACTTTGAGAGTGTTCACACCCACTTCTGAGCAAACCAGTTCACCCAGCCTCCAGTTTTGTCCACAAGTGCGCCCTCATTTATTGCTGGTGCGCCCTCTCTCCTTGTTTTGGGGAATTTAGTTGACCAAGGGCGCTAGGGTGGATTTTTGCCCACTTTTGGCTAGATTTGGAGCATTTAATGCTCCCTTGGGCCCCCAAACCTCCTCTATTTGCTCACCCACGCCCGCCTTGAGCTAATTAATGACTCAGCATGCTTCAGCCACCTCCACACCAGAATTCGTAGCTGTTTGGGGTGATTGGGATTGAGTTGGACCCACCTAGGGGGGATTGAGGCCAATTTGGCATTGATGACTTGTACACTCAGCTTGAGCCACCTAATGCTCTCGATTTTCTCATGAATGTAATAAAAACCTGTTACTAACATTTTCACATGTTAGACAGTCAGTTAATCAAAGATTTGAGCATACATTGTGTGTAAATTTATCTCTTTTTTCAAGTTTTTCCACAGTTTTTGCAAACTAATTCGATTTTGTGAGGTTCTCCATAGCTCCTCGATCTTCTGTGATCAAAATAATCACATGGTATCAGAGCCATCGTGGATTTAGTGAGTTGCAGGCCAACATTGAGCGTTGAACTGCATTCTAGAGAGGATTTCCAGACAAAAATTGAGTGTTTTTTGCAGGTGTTTCAGTAGTTTTCTCACCATCAACGCAGCAGTCATGGAAGCAAACCAAATGTTGCTCACACCCTTCAATTTTTTCGATTGGAAGGCTGAGATGGTCATCAAGCTGAGATCTAAGGGTCTCTATAGAGTGACCATGGGCACAGAAGTGGAGCCAAATTCTGCTGTGGAGAAAGCAAAGTACTACAATCGACTTGATGAAGCTTATGGATTGCTATGCCTGAGCATTTCAAGGGAACTCTTGTTTCATACAGACAGTTTGACAACTACCAATGAAGTATGGGTGAAGCTAGAATCACTCTTTGGGAAAACTGATGAACTGAGAGGCCACCAGCTTGAAAACGAGCTCATTAGCTTGAGCCCAGCGCATTTTGAAACCATCCAGGAGTTCTTCACGAAATTCAAGTCACTGGTGCTTCAACTGCAACAATGTGGAATTGTTAAGAAGGAGGAACAACTGATTCTGTCCATCCTTTCGAAGCTAGGCCCAGAGTTTTCAGTATTTGTTAGCACATTTCACTCAGCCAAAATGACCCTTCGAAATTGGCAAATGCCATCACTAGCTACCTTCATGGAGTGTCTCACTCAGGAGCAGGACAAACTAGTTCAGATGGGCACCATAAAATCAAAGGACCAAGCATTGGCAATGGGTGTTTCAAATGCAAGCAAAGGAAAGCAGAAAGCCAAGAATTCGAAGCAGCAAGAGAAGAGGAAGTTTGACAAGACCAAGTCTGCAGATGGGGGTTCGAATCTGTCAAAGGAGAAGGACAAGAAGGGAAAGGAAAAGACCAAATGCACCTATTGTCATAGGGGATGGCATCCAGAGAGCTCATGTATGAAGAAAACCATTGACTCAATGGCGCAGCTGCTGGAGAAGAACAACATCCCAGTCCCTGAGGGCGCAAGGAAGAAAGAGAGCACCTCAAACCCTGACAATAAGGAGAAGTGTCATGCTTTGGTAGCAGGTACTTCGAATCCCTCATCCTTCATCATTGATTCAGGAGCTTCCAGACATATGGTTTCATCCAGAGAGCTCTTCTCCTCTTTGCATTCGAATGGTGGCCCAACAGTTCGAATGGGAGATGATTCAGAACTCCAAACCAAGGGGATTGGAAGGATTGACATGGAGCATGGCTATTTCAGTGATGTGCTCTATGTACCTTCATTGGCTGCAAATTTGCTATCAGTCTATCAAATGACCCATACAGGAGAAGCCAAGAGAGTGACATTCACTCCAGATTTGGTAGAAATCTCAGAAATCTCCTCAAATCAAGTTGTGGCAGTAGGGTATGCAGATCATGATGAGAGAATGTATAAATTCTCAAATTTCATTCCAAATTCTAGTGACCATGCTCTTGTCTCTCATGCCAACGAGACCTCCAAGTTATGGCATGAAAGATTTGGCCACATGAACTACAAATATCTCCAGCAATTGCACAGGGACGAGATGGTGGAAGGGCTTCCAGAAATCAGATCATCGAATGGTGCATGCATTGGGTGTGTAGTTGGAAAGCATCCTGAGCGCAGCTATGAGAAGGGAATGGCAAGGAGAGCCACTCAACCACTTGGATTGGTACATTCAGACCTCATTGGTCCTCTTCCCACTCCATCATATGGTGGATCAAGGTATGTACTTACATTCATAGATGACTACTCTCGATTCTGCTGGGTTTACTTCCTTAAATTGAAGTCAGAAGTGTTTGAGAAACTGAAGATTTGGAAAGCCCTAGTGGAGAACCATAGTGGTCATAAGATAAAGATCCTTAGGACTGATAATGGAAAGGAATATGTGAATAATAACATTCAGCACCTTTGTGAGGAATGTGGCATCCAAATGCAACATTCAATCCCCTACACACCTCAGCAAAATGGTGTGGCAGAGAGGAAGAATAGATCTCTCAAGGAGATGGCTAATTGCATGATTGAAGCTAGGGATCTAAGCCCTAAGCTATGGGCTGAAGCCATCAATTGTGCTGCTCATATTCAAAACAGAGCCTTTCACAAATCAGTCAAAGGAAAAACCCCCTATGAGGCATGGTTTGGCCAAAAACCAAATGTGTCAAATTTCAGGATTTTTGGGTCTAGAGCATGGGCTCGAATTCCATCAGAAAAGAGGAAGGCTTTGGAGCCACAGAGCAGGGAATGTATCATGGTTGGTTATGGTGAGGACACAAAGGGCTATAAGCTCTTTGACACATCCACACTTAAAACTTTCATTGAGAGAAGTGTGCAATTCGAAGAAGAACCAATTCCAGATTTTGAGCTTGCACCGGGGGAAAGCTCCTCTCCTCCACACCTCAATGAGATTAGTGATGATTCTTCCTCTGATTTTTCTGATATTGCTGAAGATGACATAGCTGAAGATGACATTGCTGTACATGAGTCACCATCAAGGCCCAAGTGGGCTGAAAAAATCATAGAAGCTGCAGGTGAATTGGCAGGCAATCCCCAAGAGCCTAGGAAGACTAGATCCCAAACAATCAATGCTTCCTTTGCAAATGAGAGTGAGCTTGCTGATCACTGTTATATGATGATTGGATCTGATCCAACATCATATCAGGAAGCTCATCATGATCCAAGGTGGAGGGCAGCAATGCAAGAAGAATTCCAATCTCTGCAAGAGAACAAAACATGGGATTTGGTGCCTCTTCCTCCCAAGAGGAAACTAGTGCAATGTAAGTGGATTTTTCGAACCAAACCTATTGCTGATGGTTCTGATCTGAAATATAAGGCTAGGTTAGTGGCTAAGGGCTACTCACAAATCCATGGTGTGGATTATACAGAGACCTTTGCACCGGTTGCAAAGATGGACTCAATTAGACTAGCTCTAGCCATGGCAGCTAGTAAAGGTTGGGAAGTTCACCACATGGATGTCAAAAGTGCATTCTTGCATGGTGAGCTACAGGAAGAGATATATATGCAGCAGCCTTAAGGATTCCAAGAGGATCCCACACTTGTATGCAGGTTGAAGAAGTCACTCTATGGACTCAAGCAAGCCCCCAGGGCTTGGTATGCCAAAATGGATGCTTTTTTGCTCTCAATTGGTTTCTGTCGATGCAAGTCTGATCCAAATGTTTATTTGCAGCATTGTGATGGTAATTTTCAGGTCATTGTAATGTATGTTGATTATCTCTTAATTACAGGGAGCTGCACCAAACAAATTGGCTCAATTAAAGCTTCTTTGCACAGTGAATTTGCCATGAGCGACCTAGGATTGCTAAGGCAATTTTTGGGTTTGGAAATTGAGCAATCTGAGAGAGGTATTTTTCTGAGTCAATCTAAGTATGCTTCAGACCTGTTATTCAAGTTCAAAATGGCTGAATGTAAGGCGGCCAAGTGCCCATTCCTTTCAGGCATAAAACTAGGTGAATTTGAAGACTCTCCGGTGGTGGATTGCACACTCTATAGGCAGCTAGTTGGAAGTTTGCTGTACCTTACACATACAAGACCTGATTTGTCTTATGCTGTAAGTGCTGTAGCAAGGTATATGCAGCAGCCACATGAGATCCATTGGAAGGCATCCAAAATAATCCTTCATTATGTCCAAGGAACTAAGAGCTTCGCGGTACACTATGCAGCTCGTTCTTCACTTCAACTAGCTGGATTTTCTGATTCCGATTGGGCGGGAGATCCCATCGATAGAAAGTCCACTTCAGGTTTTGTGTTTATGTTTGCTGAAGGTCCTATTTGCTGGTCAAGTAAGAAACAGCATACAATTTCTCTTTCATCAGCAGAGGCCGAGTACAGGGCAGCAGTGAACGCAGCCACACAGTGTGTTTGGTTGCAAGGCATTCTTCGGGAGTTTGGTGTTGCTATTGATTCTCCAACCAATATTTGGGTGGATAATCAAAGTGCCATCAAGATATCTACTGATCCAGTACAGAGGCAAAGAACAAAGCACATTGAGATCCACATGCATTACATTCGGGGCTTGGTGCATGACAGGGTGATTTCACTGCAGTATTGCCCATCCACCGAGCAAACTGCTGATATTTTCACCAAGTGCTTTACAGAGAAGAACTTCACTTACTTGAGATCTTTGCTTGGAGTGAGTGATGGATGGTGATTGCTGCAATTTAATTTCAGGTTCAGCCCCATGTCCATTTTTGAGGGAAGTTTTTATCCCATGAGGTTTTACTTCTTTTCCTCGGTTCATATGGACAAATAAAATTTCTGTTTGTATTGAGGTGACTTGAGCCTTTGTTGCCAAGGCCTCCCACTTATCTTTCATGAGATGTACAAAGTTATGGTTAAGGGGGGGTGTTAGAACAGTAACCACACTTAGTACCATAATCCATAAATTTTAATTATCCATGTGCTTAATTAAACCATGTTTTGGATTAAGTGACTATAGTTGGTCAAAAACCCACTTTGAGAGTGTTCACACCCACTTCTGAGCAAACCAGTTCACCCAGCCTCCAGTTTTGTCCACAAGTGCACCCTCATTTATTGCTGGTGCGCCCTCTCTCCTTGTTTTGGGGAATTTAGTTGACCAAGGGCGCTAGGGTGGATTTTTGCCCACTTTTGGCTAGATTTGGAGCATTTAATGCTCCCTTGGGCCCCCAAACCTCCTCTATTTGCTCACCCACGCCTGCCTTGAGCTAATTAATGACTCATCATGCTTCAGCCACCTCCACACCAGAATTCGTAGCTGTTTGGGGTGATTGGGATTGAGTTGGACCCACCTAGGGGGGATTGAGGCCAATTTGGCATTGATGACTTGTACACTCAGCTTGAGCCACCTAATGCTCTTGATTTTCTCATGAATGTAATAAAAACCTGTTACTAACATTTTCACATGTTAGACAGTCAGTTAATCAAAGATTTGAGCATACATTGTGTGTAAATTTATCTCTTTTTTCAAGTTTTTCCACAGTTTTTGCAAACTAATTCGATTTTGTGAGGTTCTCCATAGCTCCTCGATCTTCTGTGATCAAAATACTCACAAATAGGAATGCAAAAAGTAGCGCAAATACAAAAACAAAAATATCAAAATTGTGTTGAGCACACAATGATGCTATCAAGGAATGCTGGCATGAGAAGCTGAGTGGGGAGAGGAAGACGATGGATCCTAATCTGAGTCATTGATCACCATGAGGAGACCAATTCATTGCTTCATAAAGTCATCTAGAAAGTATCCAACACTAAGGGGACTTAGCTGTGAAATCCTGGGAGGAGCTCTGGATCGATGAGGTCCATCACCCCTAACATCCAAGGTTGAGGGGAAGAATATCTAGATGGAACACTAGATGCATTGGAAAATCTAGAGAACAATGTTGTGTGTAGAGTGAATCGGGCCCTGAGACTTCTCATAGTTGATATCTCATGTGGTCTGGTGGGATCTATACTAGGATCCAAAATGGGAGCTCCTCAAAAGTCTCATAAAAGAAATTTTAAATCCTATTTGAGAGAGGGAACTCTCCAAGCCACCTCAAAGGGGTAACCTACAATACAATGACAAAAATATAAACCCCTAATGTCATAGACAGATCCACATTGAAACATTGAGAAATTTGACAGACATCTAGGGTTAAATGGCAGTGTACTAACCGATTTTGGGGGCATTGCATCCTCTCGGTGATCTCTATGACCTCCTCTCTGCAACCTCTGGGATCTCTACAACCTCTCAGGAAAATCTACGACCTCCAAGCTCCGATATTGGTGAGGTAAGTGAAAATGCACTGGTTCGGGAGGTGACGTAAGCGAAAAAACAATGG